>OX371192.1:14065000-16565000 GCA_947310845.1 Yponomeuta plumbellus | reverse complement strand
TGGAGAATACTTTGAAAAACAATAAAAGCATATTTAGCCATATACATTTGTTTATTTTCTCTATTCCGCATAGATAAGTAGCAGCCTTCGTATCTATCTATATCTGATAAACCATTTTTTATGTACTTTTTAAAACCACGATAACGAGGTCAATTAATTCTTGATTACCATTGATTTCAGAGGACCCAACACACCCTGCTGGATCTCACAAATACCTTGCTTCTGCGGGACTAACACGATTCAGTCCGCAAGTCCCATTTGTACAAATCAAGTACGTCGGCCTCAAGTGAGAACTAAACCCACGGCAACTATTTTGAAAGTCTAGCGTATTAGATCAATTATCCCAGACTATCAATCAATCAAAGATATTGTTCATGAGCGCAAGAGCCAAGGCTTATGTAATCCAAATCCCACGGAAACAATGACATGGATAGAACTCGGCTGTAAATACTAAAATAACTCTTTCATCATCATCAACATATTATGTCGCCACCGAGAAGTACGGGTCTCTTCCCTGAGGAAGATATACCATACTCCACCACGGTGGCGAAGTCTGGATTGGTGGAGGCTTGTGAGACTAGTGGCTGGTCTTGCTATCAGAAGTTTTCAAGCCGCCCTAAGGCCTGACTTGGGCCGGTAACAACGGCTTAACGTGCCTTGCGAAGCACGGAACCGCTCGGAAAAATGCAACTAGCGTTAGTCGTACAACGGTCACCCATCCATGCACTCAACGCGCCCTATGTCACTTAACGTTCGTGATCGTTCAAGATCACTCAGGCGGCCGGGGCTACGAGCGATTCGAAACTCAGAACTCTTTACTTTGTTTTTAATATTTAGTTCTTAATAGTAAATAATAACATAACATAACATTTACATACAGGCACATACATTGCTTCTAGCCCGACACTAGGATACCCTGTGTCGTGGGAACCAGAAACAGCGACGTCACAAACATGTAAACATCCAAGACCTGGAGTTTTCTTTTTCTCCCCAGCCGGGGATCGAACCCGGGACCTCTCGCATGGTAAGCAGATTCGCTAACCACTACGCCACAGAGGTCGTCTGTCTCTTCTGCAATCAACAATCTGCGTTCTTATCGCTAAAAGCAAAAAGCAATATCGTCCAGGCAACCACAGTCTTAACTTCTTATTTTGATTCATCAAATAGATATACCGCAGTCGCAGCGCTTCGGTTGAATGCCTGCCTCATCTCCAAGAGGTCCTGAGTTCGATTCCGGTGTGAACCAACGAAGTAATGTATAGAGGTAAATGTGCATACAATCGACATTTTTTCTGAGTATTTCTCAATTCTCAAATTTATAGTTAAAAGTATCGACATACTTCAAATGTCAGTCCCGCAGTTTCCTGTAAATTTGTAATTGTCCTATATACATCTCCTCTAAATCATCATTAATTTAAGAGTCATTTATAGATTGTTATTTTACAAAGGGTAAAATATTGTCTTGAGTGACAATCTTCGATTAATTATGATTAATATAATTATTTTATGCATAATTGTTGTTTATGATTTGCAGGACAATGATAAGAATAGCATAGAATATTGTTTATTGTATGTACACCAGGAATTCACGGGAAGACTGGCTAAAAATCTTCGATAATCATTAAAAAATCATTTTGGGCGTAATTAATCGAATATTGTCACCCTATACAATGTTTTACGCCTTGTAACACAATCTTGAAAAATGTATTTTTCTTAATAAAAATTACTTAATAAAAATACAGCCTTAATTGCGCGTTTGAAAATAACCCTGTCTGTGTGCTGCTTATGTAAGGAGCGTACTACTTTCACAGACTAAGTAAGGATAACTTGGCTCTATTAGAAAATTTGCATTTTAATTTCATCTCAGTTTCACAAGCCTCAATTATCTAGATCGCAAGTATTTTGGAACCTCGATCTGAATCGGAAGCAGCTGCGAGAATTCCAACTTTTCGATTTTGACGGTGATTCAATAACCAGTCGCTGGCGAAGGTCGTGAATTAAGGGGCTCCACGAGTTTCCACGTGCGACTCGACTTATATCCGGTTGTCTATCTTCAGGAACTTAAGCCGGGTTTTCACGGTCTTATTGCGCTCGGACCGAGTGCGCCATCCGAGTAAACTAATGCATCTGATTGGACGTTTTTTCGTCACGACGCGTGAAAACGTGGCTTTAGGGCCTTTATAAAACACTAGCTTTCGCCCGCGACTCCGTCCGCGTGGACTTTAGTTCAAAATTTTGCAACCCCGTTCACTCCCTTAAGGGTTACATTTAGAAAAACGGCGAAACGCGTGTTCAATCAATTGTGTTGAAGAGTATTTATTTTAAGTTAAAAAATTAAACAACATTCTTTATACCTCCCATACAAATTTTGGCAACCCTTTTCGCCCCCTTAGGGGTTGAATTTAAAAAAATCCGGTCTTATTCCTTGCCTACATTATAGACCCTCTGTGCAAAATTTCAGCTTCCTACGTCCAACGTCTTGGGCTGGGCGTCGATGAGTGAGTCAATCACTCAGGGTTTTGAATTTTATTTATATAGAAGATATAAAAATTCATCATCAACCCATTATGTCCCTACCGACGTGCACGTGCACGGGTTTCTTCTCTGAGGAAGGTATAGGCCATACTCCACCACGGGGTCCAAGTAAAAATTATATAAAAAAACTTTATATTATTACACAATTTTTGCCAGACTGCAAAGCATATTCTTAGCGAAGCATATTCTTTCCTGGGGTGCAATCAAGTATGTCCTCCTTTGTATGGAGTTGTCTGAGTAATTCTATTCCAAGATGTCAAACAGATACCTACCTACATAATTTCGACACTTTGGTTTTCTATTTTTATATAGTGCTCTATTTTTTGGCGACCCTCTCGCGCGCGGCATATGAGATCATGCTTGGTTGGATGTCGGTCGGTTTGATTTACGATGCGGAATGTGTGACTGATTAAAATTATAGTCTCTAGATCCTCTTTTTTTTAGTCCACAACGATAAGTCCATAACGAATCCCTCAAGGTACCACCATAATACTTCTTAATTTTTAGAACACTTTTTGGAAAAAATATTGCCTTGATGACCTGTATAGATCGCCTTAATAGTGGAAACGACTGAGGCTTGTTGACCTACGTTACGTGATTCGAATATTTGTCAACATCAGGTTTAAGGCCTAAGGCACACAGAAACAAGATACCTAATAATATAGGGCGAGGGCGCGGAAAAGACACGTAACATTGTCTTTCCAATAGGCTATTTGACAATTTGAAAAAAAAACATTATTTGTAAGTTTTCGTATAAATTATGTGTTTTAAAACCGCTTTAAGGCATCTTAGCTAAAAAACATTTGTAATTTGTAAAAAAAACACAAGAAATTTGATAATTTGTATCTGCCGTTATAGTATCAAAAACGGCCTGAAGTGGCCGATTCTATGATGACGTCACATACCAGTAAAAATGGCGTCTGTCATCATTCTTTCTTACGTTCATTATTTGTTTTACCGGGAAGTGACGTCATAAACCTATGCGAATCCATACTGTCTAAGATAGCGTTATAGCGGCTTATTTGAAAAGTAAATTTTCGTTTGCCCTTTTTTGAAGAAATACACGAAAGCATTTACCTAAAATTACCACTTTCTGAGAACTCCATGAACACCAACAAACAATATGAGATGGCATTCAGAAATCGGTCAAATAGCCTCTTCACTTTCATACGAAATTAACGTACTGAAGGGACGCGTTCTGTCCGGACGGGACGGTACAAAGTGTACACAGAAGAAACGGGGCGAGTGAGCGAACTATATACACCGCCGCGAAAGCGTTTTTTCCGCACATTGGTCCCACGTTCCCTCTGTGTGCCCAGGCCTAACGCTGCAGTTACGTCTGGCATCTGTCTCTTTATTATCCAATTTTACATTTTAGAGCCATCGCAAACAGGGCGACTTGTCGCCGCGTCTAGTCGCCGCGTCAGACGCAAAGTTGTCATTTGCTTCTGGCGTCTTGTAGTTGCGACTCCGCGACTCTGACGCCAAGTGTGCGGAGATTCGAACAAAATATATGAAAATTGACGGCCGTAGCCTGTCGTCGCGTCTAGTCGCCGGACTGTCGCCTGTCGCGTGTGCGCCTAGGCTTAATGGTTACGTTACGTCGCTTCCACCAACTATTTCCTCGCGCAGTGCTATCAGTCCATAAGAAAATTGAAATTGTGATAGTCTGAAAAAAGAGAAATAAGATTATTATACGTATAAAACACTATTTTTAAATAAAGTAGGCCAAGCCGTATGCGCACATGCAGCGCCGTGAATGAAGCCATGAATGTTGATGAAGCGAAAGAGTATTGTCAGGATAGTGGCAAGTCGTAAACCCTGGTCCCTAAGTACTCCTCTGGGATGCAGGCTTGAGTGTATGTACGTTCCTTACCTTATAAGTTATTGTCATAGGGGCTTTATTGTTTCGACCTACATAATATTGCCAGCAGTCGTATAATTATAGCTCCCAGCCTTTAGCGACCTCGAGACAACATTATGGACAATCAATGCGCGCACTAACTGAGGTGTAATATATACTTACATATTTTTATGTCATGTGCTCTAGCTTTCATTAATCAGTTGCAGTATGGTCTTGAAAAGAATACCTACTTTATAATAATATTGTTATGGTCTACAGGTTAAAGAATATTCTAATAAGTTTATGTAAGTAAAGATATGTAAGTGTAAATTTATTAAGTATAACTCTTTTATAGTATAATATCGTATAATATCTTTTTTATCTATCTATCTATCTAAGTATAAGTATAATATACAAATATTCAAATTTGCACTGGCTACTCGTCTTTCAAATTTCTCTCAGCAATTTTCCATAGTAAGGTTGCCTGGAAGAAATTGCTTTTAGTAATAAGGCCGCCGATTGTACCATGAAACTTTGTAAATATTTTGTTTCTTTTTGTTTTTTTTAGTGTGCAATAAAGAATATTCTATCATCATCATCAACCCATTATGTACCCACCGAGGGGCACGGGTCTCTTCCCTTCTATCTATCTATCTATATTTTCTGCACTTTCACGGCGCTTGAATTTGCCAATCCGCGGTGGGCACGCGTTGTGATTAAAGCCCATATTGAGAGACGTGCCCCATATTGGGACGTATACATAAACGCTGCTGACGATACTTTCTCTGGTTGTCTGAAACTGAAACGCACAAGGGGTAGAATCGCTCGTAGCCTGGGCTGCCTGAGAGATCTTAAACGATCACTAAGGTTAAGCAACATACGGTGCGTTCAGTCCATGGATGGGTCTCCGTCTATGACTAACGCTAGTGGCATTTTTCCGAGCGATTCCGTGCTTCGCAAGGCACGTTAAGCAGTTGGTGCCGGCTGCCGTCGATAGATGGTAGTCGTTAAGCCAAGTCGGAGGTCTTAGGGCGGCTTGAAAACTTCTGACAGTAAGACCAGCCACTAGTCTTACAAGCCTCCACCAATCTGGACTTGGCCCCCGTGGTGGAGTATGGCCTATACCTACCTTCCTCAGGGAAGAGATCCGTGCCCCTTGGTGGGGACAAAATGGGTTGATGATGATGACAAGGTGGGCGCGGGCAAATCTTGGCATAAGATGTATGAAAATGTTATGAAGCTTTTTGAACTAAAACTTTCGTAAGCACAACACATAAAAAAACTAAAACTAAAAGTTTACAATATTATGAAGCTCACGCACCTACTCTATGATACTTAGGGTTCCATACCGGAAAGGAGCCAACAGAAGCCTATAATATTCCTACAACGTAAAAATAACGCAGCCTATACAGGGTGTTGATTTGTACAGTTAAGTCCGACTCAGGGTGGTTGTTTACATGATAAGAACAAAAAAAATATTTTTTTTAATGAAAATCACCTAAAATCCCGGGTTTAGCGGCGCGCGGGCGCACCCTCCCGCCCCGCCCCGCGAAACCTCCGCCGGACCCTTCAAGTGGAAACGGTAGAAGCTAAGCGTATAACTTTATGATTTTTAGGTGAGTTTCGCTAAAAAAATATTTTTTTTATATTTCATTTGCTTCAGTATCATAAGATTACTCAGACTGCCGGGGATACGAGCAATTGGTTTATTATGGTGCATTAACCAATGAAACTTCAACAATTTATTTATTTATTTACGTTATTTTGTTTTATCTCTGGTATAAGTAGTAATACACAATGTGAGTTGACTTGGTACTATTATGGCTTGATATAAGCATTATCAATAGTGTTCATTGTGCAGATTGTGAAAGTGAACAATTTAATAAGAAGCCGAGAGCTTGCTGTTAAATATGTTACTACTGGCGTGATTCCATTTAGCTTTTGGACATCTAATTACATTTTCATACTATAAGTTGAAGCTGAAACGTGGTCTTTCACTATGGGCCTCATAAGATAGCTCAAGGTCACGCAACGAGCTATGAAAGGGCTATGCTCGGAATTTCTCTACGAGACCGAATCAGAAATTATATGTGCCCCCCCATGTAAATATCAGATCTTCGTGATATTTTTTGCCCATTAAGCAGTAAAACAACAGAATAGAGTTAAAAGAATAATCTGTTTATTTATCAAGATTATTAGGAATATTTACATTTGTGATTTAAAACAGTTTTAGTGATCATAATTTAACACAGATTATAAACCAGTATTTGTTAACACTTAGTTTAGGTAGATATTTATTTATATCTTTTATACATATTTGTTGGAATATAAGTTTTGTATATTTTGAACAAAACACATAATAATATTGAATGGAGGTTTTCCACACACAATATCAGTTAGGCTTATTGCCCGCTTATTGGTTTATTAAGAACAAATGATTGTATGACAATGTTTCACACACAGTATTAGTTAGGCTTATTGCCTGCCTGTTGGTTTATTTTGAACAATTTATTGTATGTCAATTTTTCACACCCAATATTAGTTAGGCTTATTGCCTGCTTGTTGGTTTATTTTGAACAAATTATTGTATGTCAATTTTTCACTCACAATATTAGTTAGGCTTATTGCCTGTATTGGTTTATTCAGTCAATTTTTATTTTGGTATATTTTTGGTTTGTTTAAATTGGTTGTTTTAGACTCTACTTAACAAGTTACTTTATATGTAAATGACTTCAGCGGCTTGCTAAATAAAACCTGTGCTAAACTGTCTGTTTGCTGGTTTTCTACCACGCGAAACACCAGTTCCTGACCACCGTGCGTGCCATGTTCAAGACCTGATCCATAGTGAGAAAAGAACATGGCAAAGAAACTCACCGTTCGATGAGATATGACCTACTCCTACAATAAGATTACATGTTTGGATTTGATGCAAGCCATTTACCTCTTGACAAGATGCAAAACAAATAATATTCAATATTAAATTGTTAGTATGTAGGTGAAGCCTACTCAACGTTCAGCACTGTAGGCCACAGCAACACAGACGCAATCTGTCTTTACTACATTTACTACTGAGCTCTGAGCATGATCCAGAGAGCTACCTTGAACAAATCTCAAAGCTTTACCATTTTCAAAGCTGAAATACTTAATATTTGTTAATGTAACTACATTACCGACACTCTAGGATACTTTTATTGGATTTTTATATTAGTTTGATCTAGATTTAGATGAAATTAACTCACCCTAATCCTATTTAGACCGGCCGGTCGCCCCCTGTGAAAAAAACCTCTCGTTTCCCCCCAAAACCCAAGCCAAAAGAAGTCCCCGTCCTAGATAGTCTTTTGTTTCAGAGAGCGTCTCCCCCCCCACTCGCCCCGCACACCCTGTTACTACCCTCAAAACCCTTTCTAAGAACATTTTATATAATTTTATTCTCTATTTGTGTAATAGGTATTTTGAGTAGTTTCCTGGATTTATATTCAATAGTTTTGCTAATTGAAGCCTTCCTAAAATATTTATAATTAATATTTGTAATTGATTTATTACTTTTTAGTAGATAACATTAACAATCTCCTATGAGCACCTCCTTGTTATATCTACAGATTCGTACTTGACTGAACTTATTTTTTATTTTATTTTTTTCTGCAATTACATAGCATTGATATATTGCCATACAGCCAACGTCTGTCAAGCGTTTTTATTTGTCGCAACGTCTGTCAAGCAATAGTTTCAAATGAGCAATCGTTGGAATCAGAATTAAATATATGAAAATGTTGAAATGCAATGTTTTAATGGAAAAAAGCGCCATCTAGCTTTATGGCTTAGTACTACAACAAATCTTTCTTTGATTGTTTTGATGGGAGCTCTAGGACTACAGCAAATCTTTGATTTTATTGATTTTTGTATGAACAAAGCATTATTATATTCCCCTACATTTGTAAATAAGTGGCGGCCGCATTGCAGAGGCAGTGTGGACCGTCACAAGTGGACTTCTTGTGGCTGAATGATGAAGTTGAAGCTGAGGATTCCTCAAACTTAATAAATAAATAATCTGCATTAGCAGTTTGTCAAAATAATGCAAGTAATTCTGATTTTTCATGTTTTATTAGAGATAAATAAATAAAATCATAATCAACTCAATTGTAACGCAAGTTGACGGTAATGTAGTCACATTACCGTCGAGAAGAGAGGCTGAATAAAGGATTTTTTTTTGTTTTAAATATATACATAATTCATCATCAACCCATTATGTCCAAACCGATGGGCACGGGTCTCTTCCCTGAGGAAGGTATAGGCCATACTCCACCACGGGGGCCAAGTCCGGATTGGTGGAGGCTTGTAAGACAAGTGGCTGGTCTTACTGTCAGAAGTTTACAAACCGCCCTAGGGCCTCTGACTTGGCTTAACGACTGCCATCTATCGACGGCAGCCGGCACCAACTGCTTAACGTGCCTTGCGAAGCACGGAACCGCTCGGAAAAATGCCACTAGCGTTAGTCATAGACGGTGACCCATCCATGGACTGAACGCGCCGTATGTTGCTTAACCTTAGTGATCGTTTAAGATCACTCAGGCACCCCAGGCTACGAGGAATTCAAATATATAATATGATTTCAGAATGGTACGGAACCCACAGAGTCCAATTAGCGTTTGCTATTTCTTTTTAATTTCATTAATCTGTACTTGCTCGAGGTTGCGGTTTGGTTTTCGAAAGTGCTTTTAATCTCTTGCGTAGCTATCAAAGTCATCGTAGAGTAAAACTCACTTGAACCATTTCCATATAACATTGAAAAACAGCAAATTAAAAAACTACTAACCCAGTGCGTGTCAAACTGCGCGCAATGTAGGATTCCGTAGAATATTCCGTATGTTTTTGTCGCTTTAAGTAGATAAGTAACAACATTTATCAAAGTACTCGTGAAAAAAAAATTGTATTAAATTTTCTATTTCTAAGTAAGTCGACTGTCACTGATCAAGTCTACTGATCTATCATAGTTTTCTTTTTAACTTCGTTATTTTCGTACAATTTGCTACTGCTGAACGTTTTCACGTTTTTACTCACAGCCGTTTAGCCGTGAGAGAGGAAGGAAAGCATTTCCTCTCTGTGCATCTTAGTCTTTCGCAGACAGATCGAAAAAGAAACCCTCAGTTAAACACCCACAACATTCACGGCCAGTTCTAAAATACCCCACACCGTGGGATAGCTGAGAAAAATCTTGAATTAAATTTGTAATAGGTAAATTTGTTATTGTAATAAAATAATTATACAACGAGCGATTAAAAAAAAGCTTTGCGACTGATGATGACATACTGTATTAATAACTTGAGTGGTATGAATTTGAGTAGGCGAAAAATTAACTAAACTAACGACGAATATTAATTAATAATAAAATCCAGAACGAGCTTACAAAAAGTGGATTGTGATTAATCCATTTCCTATATTAAATTGTATCCGAGCGACTACATTACTAAGTGAGCGACTATTTTGTAATATACCGTTATTTACTCATCTGTCTTTGAATATTTATTTTAATATATTCCTATAGTTTTATCAGCCTAATTACGGACATAATATGTCCAATTTTTCGCCATAATTTCGTCAGCAAGGAACTCTTATGGGTTTTTTTTATATTATAGAAAACCATAAGTTCCTTGTTGACGAAATTACGGAACCCTAACATTAAAACTAACGAAGTGTTATTGAAGTGTTTCACAAAAGAAGAAATCCTAATACAGGGCAATGCCTTCCCTCACATAGAAAGAAGGGGTTTAATACGTACGTCAACAGCAATATGTAAATTCAGAAGAAAATTCAGACAAGCAGAATGTAAATTCTGAATAAATAAATTTCTGATTTCTGTCCCCCCGAGCTCACCCACGGCTTGAAAATTTTAAGCGCTGAGCAAACACGTCACTTGGATTACATGTACATTTAGTCGTCGTTTAGATCAAGGTTACAACCCACACAAAGTGAATTTTGAGATATTTGAGTTTTTAGGTTTAAGCCGATTTACGCTCTCTATACATAGTATTAAGTTATATAATGTCATTGGCTTTCCTAAAACTTAATAAATAAATACATGTGGGTTGGACTAACATATGCCATAACTTTGCACATACACATCGGATCGCTATGAAAGTCTTTGATTCTTAAAATATAGAGTATAGTGGTAATACGCTACTTGACTCGTATCAAAATTGACGCGATAAATGGATATTTCCTGTAGTATTTAACGTAAGAAACCGAAATATATTGACTTTGCTAAATAAATATGCAGGATGGCTGCAAAATTTGCAAATTAAAAAAATATTTTTCGCTTTACGGTGAAAACACTATCCGCCATCTTGAAAGCACCTTTGGTTGTAAACAAACATCTGTCAGTCGTGCGTGCGTAGGTTCTATTGTGATTTGGATTGGATTTAGTGTTTTTGCAAAAACTCTTCTTGTGCAGTTAGTTTCATAACATTTTATTGATAAGCGCAATCATGGACGTTGGATTCGTAGAAGCTGATAGTACCAATTTTCCAAAACCAAACTAAATCAAACCAAGCATTATTACTTCTAAAACAGTTTCTGTGTACATTGATATTACAGGACTTACATTAAAGTGATCTTCACATAAATACACCCAAGTTTCAAAATGATAATTGATATATTTTGCATGTAAACTCGATGAAATCATGAATGCGTTGTTGTTATTTCACTATGCTCACAGATCACCAACAGATTTTAGGGCTAGGTAAAGATCGTTTCACCAAACAAGTCCCACGGTAAAATCCTTAATGCCATAACAATAAAAGCCAAAATTCATTAACTCATACGTCTTTCGTGGCACGAACTCTAGCTATGTTGAATGACAAACTTTGTTTCCAAAAATAAAGGACTTCAAACCATAGACAAAAATGGCGGACCGCGTTTTTGGCTGTTTAGCAAAGCAACGTTTTAAAATAATGTTTTTGTTGCTTTTAGGTCCTCAAAAAATATACTAAAATATTTTTTGGTCTAATGGAAGAGATATTTAGCATTTAAGACATACTTGAAAAAAGAGTCAAGTAGCGGATTTTGGTATATTTAACTTAAAAATGACCATGTTGTGGGTTGGAACCTTTTTTCTAAACAAGGTCCAATTACGTCACAGAAGTACCTTTAAGAAATACATAAAATATCATTGCAAAGTATATTTATTAATATTGTTACTAACTGATAACTGACAGATCTTAGGTCACCATTGAACTAACAGTTTATGGGTATTGCCTGAAGCAAAGCTTTATTTTATTGCTACTACTAATTCTTAGGCCACCCAAATGTGGGTTGCACCGAATGTTCAACCGCTGCGCTGCTTCTGGTTTAGCCACCATGAGACATTAATAAAGGAGAACGGTAAATGGTGTACCGCCCTATTAAAAGAATGTTATGGGTTTATATTTTCCCAACTTTAGTATTTCGCAGTTGCGAAAGTGTGCGTGTGGATTGAGTGAGCACCCTTCTAAAAATAGAAAAAGGATGCTGTTCATTTAGTAAATGTTCTAAAAGAATTGTAAAAGTAATATCTGCATTTGTAAAACGATACAAAAAAAAATACAGAATTTAACGTGTGCTCACTCAGTTCTCACAAAGTACCATCGAAATCAGTGACTGTATTAATTTAACATGATATATTTATACACTAGTCTTTAGTAAAACCTATGCTAACTTACCTTTGTAATTTATAGATCACCTGGTAACGTTTTTAAGATTTTACAATTAATTTCTTATGCTCACACAATCCACACACTTTCGAAAACCCGATTTCTAATGAAGAAACTGAAGAATTAAACTGCTAGATGTGTCTATAGTTAAGTAAAATTAATAAGGGAATTCGTAAAATAGATAACAAACCATTAACGCGGCAGGTTTTTGGATAATTAATGTTTGTGTCCTCAGTCCACACATTATAAGTTACTTAAAAATGAGAATATCTTAAGATTTATAGTATCACAAAAACTTTAAACTAGTTCAACTTGAAGTAAAATATTTTACTAGAGATCCACCATCTAATATTTTATATTCCTTGTCTGTTTTAAAAGATATTCAATTATATTTTTTCTCATAGAAATATGTCATTTGGGGTGACCACACTACATTGTATTACGGTAATATGGAGATACGATTACCTACGATTACCTACCCATACGACGACCTCTGTGGCGCAGCGGTTAGCGCAACTGACTACTATGCGAGAGGTCCCGGGTTCGAATCCGATCGTAGGGCGCGTACAGTGCATGGAGGGGTGACCGTTCTATGACTAACGACAGTGGCATTTTTCCGAGCGGTTCCACGCTTCGCAAGACGCCTTGGTGCCGGCTGCCGAAGATAGATGTCATTTGTTAAGCAAAGTCAGAGCCTTAGGCCGGCTCGGAAACTTTTGACAGTAAGACCAGCCACTAGTCTTATAAGACTCCACCAATCCGGACTTGGCCCCCGTGGTGGAGTATGGCCTATACCTTCTTCAAGGAAGAGACCCGCGCCCCTCGGTGGGGACATAATAGGTTGATGATGATGATGAAGCAAGAGAATCGAAAAAGTGAAGGTTATGAAGTCAGTCCAAATAAATACCTATCTAAACAATAACAACACAAAATTTTCTTCTGGGAAAAATAATTTTTTTTCTTAAAAAAGGTATTAATTCCTTACAAAATAATTAAAATCATGAAATCTCTCTAATGTATTCATTAATTTCAGTCATAAAAAAAAGAAAGCTATCTTGTGATACAAAACAACACGATAATATTATAAATAATGTGAGAAATTAAATATGAGGACTTTCTGTCGGCAAGATCAACGTCAACCATATTCCCGTTATAATTTCGGATAACCTGGGGTCTACGTACGTAATATGCGGGATAATATCAACATCATCATTAGGTTCCACCAAAGTCAGCATAATAAGTAGTTTACTGTCAAAATACATCGTCAGTGCAATTTTTTGTCTTCTACCACCAAAACCAAAATCTGCGAACTACCTCTTTCGTTTGCATTGAGTTCCCGGTCATCCGTGAGAATGGATTGGTATACAATTTACAATGGTAAAACACCTATCGAATTAAATTATATGCCCAGGTACCAGACTAGCCGACAAAGTCAAAATAGCTTTTTCTGCCATCTTAAACCCAGAGTCTTTATTGTCAGGAAAGGTTTCCTTGGTACACTTCGAACTCACAGGTGACTCCATCTAGGTTAGCTAATGGTTGGTTTTTTGGATATGACATAATTTAGTAACCACATATAATGAAGTGTGGTCATTTCTGACCCACCGTACCACCGCCCATACTCCCAGTGGTAGGCACGGTGGGTAATTATTTCAAAAACAATACCATGGTCACCCTACCTCATAAATGTACTAGAAAAATTATAACTGAATATCTTTTAAAACAGACAAGGAATATAAAATATTAGATGGTAGATCTCTAGTAAATTTTTTTAATTCAAGTTGAACTAGTTTAAAGTTTTTGTGATACTATAAATCTTAAGATATTGTCATTTTTAACTAACTTATAATGTGTGGACTGAGTGAGCACACACAAACATTAATTATCCAAAAACCTGCCGCTTACAAAGGTAAGTTAGCACAGGTTTTACTAAAGACTAGTGTATAAATATATTATGTTAAATTAATACAGTCACTGATTTCGATGGTACTTGGTGAGAACTGAGTGAGCACACGTTAAATACTGTAATTTTTTTTGCATCGTTTTACAAATGCAGATATTACTTTTACAATTCTTTTAGAACATTTACTAAATGAACAGCATCCTTTTTCTATTTTTAGAAGGGTGCTCACTCAATCCACACGCACACTTTCGCAACTGGGTCTTTTTTCAGTTTTTCAAATAATTTTTTAAAGTAGGGGAAGACACTAAGAAAATAATTAAATAAAACGCAATTTACAAACAGAAACGGAACGCCATCGATTGTTTTTTGATTTGATTGTCTTGCAAGCCAAAAAAAAGCCAACGTAAAACAACTTTTCTCTTTTACGCCTACTATCGAATCACAGATGTTACGAAACAAACCAAATCTGGAACACATGGTTTTTCTCCAACAAGTCGCCCAGCGAGTTCAACACATTGTGACTCTTTTTAAAAAAGAGTTGTCTGGCGTTTAATGTGTATTAATTTATTTCATTCAATTTTGAAAAGACGTCGAGTAACAGCACTCTAATGCAGTCTGTATAATGCAACACAAAACAGAAATCAGAAATTTATTTCAACGTAAAGAATTTACATTCTGTTTGTTGAATGTCAATGTACATATCTACACTTATGTATAATGTTAGCCGCTGCCTGGAGGCCGTGTGTAGTGGAGAAAAAAACTCCACTCTGACCATCTTTTCTCAAATCACCTTAAATCTAATACAAAGGTATGAATGTTCATCTACCAAGAACCTCAAGACCCACTAGTGCAATCAATACTTGCAAAGTCAAGAGTCTTTGACTAAAGAGAGAGAGAGAGAGATAGAGTATGGGCTTAATCACCGCGTGTGCCCACTGCAATTTCAAGCGCTTGGTGTGTGATCTCACCAATTCAAGGCATTGTATGTACCAGATAGTTTCAAGTGGTAGTAGTCTGAATCCACAACCTCTTAAAAATGAGTCGTTCTTCTGACTACGCTAACACATCGCAACACATAAATATCCTAATAGTCCAGTCATTATAGTAAGTTCACCTCGTAATTCGAGATACCCAGCTGTAAGTCTGTTAATACTTGTATATTGACCCCCTGAAAGTTGTTTCAAAACCTACATATGGTAGGGTGTACGCAACTATTAAATTTCAAGGTTAAAGGTAACAAAAATCGGTTTTTGCGCTTTATTTGTAAATATCTCATTTACAGACTTACAGCTGGGTATCTCGAATTCCGAGATTCTTACCTAATTTAGGCTTAAATGACTGGACTATAAACAGAAGGCTAATGGGAACTTACAAGACTACTCTACTGTATATTGATACAGTGGTCTCTGCGTACCTCTCTGGGACATAGGCGTGAGTTAATGTTATGTTAGGTCAGCAAAATAGAGAGTTAAACACATAACGCACCCTTGCAAGAACAACGTGATATTTCGAAGCATTTTTTATTCATGGTAATTGTTTTTTTTAACGCGATTTTATTTACTCCGAAAAGCCGGAATAATGAGAAAAAAAAGACACTGCATCTCTCTCTCTCTCTTTCGGCCATTACTTTGACACCTTAAAAAAAACTGCTCTCATGTAACGTAAGGATTTCGAAGTAACACGTTGTTCTTGCAAGTGTGCGATAAGTAAAATTAGTGATATTTAACAAACACATTAGACTCAACAAAAAAGGTCTTAAAACTTTCCTTTCTTGTGGGACGTTCTTGAGTTTAAAATCGGATACTCTCAAAATAATAATAACCGGATACTCGCAGAAAAAGAAGAAGAGTACACACATATTTTTTCAATAGAATGATATAAGCATGACAATAGTTGTTATTTTACTCTGTTTGGTAAACTACGAAGCAATAGGAGTACAAAGTGATTTCTCTCGAACGAGATTAAATCACGCAAGGCGCCGAGTAAAGTTACATGGGATAATACCATGTAGACTCTAGACTAACAATAGTGTTAATAAAGAAACCATTACTGTATTAATACGATTTGGTGAATAATTATTAATTTTAGGAACTCGCCACCAGGTTTCGCTCTAGTTAGCGGAGGTCAGCATCGACACGTCCCAACATAAATTATATTCTTCTGTTTCTTTAAGCATCTATCTTTCTTTGCATAAGACGTTGGACATCATTTCTCTTAAACTGCCTCAATTACCTAGTTAAGCGGTCAAATAATGCAGTTTGCGAGTAATAATATAATCATAGCATATGGCTGAGTCTTCCGAGCACAAGATTTCTACTGGACTTATTGCACTGGACGAGCGATTGCAACAACTACCTCAGTTAATTTCTCCTTTTGGTTCTTAGGTCTGTGCAGTTTAGAGTTCTGTGTTCTTTTCTTATTTTTCTTAGAAGCAATGTATGTGCCTGTATGTACCTAAATGTCATGTTATGTTTATGTTATGTTATCCTTTCTGCACGTGAAACTTTTTGACAATGTAACTCTTAATAAGACGCACCTGCACTAATTGAACACAAATATATTTTAGTCGTCACCAAAGTAATCATGAGCAGTAATATACAATTAATAAATTCTCAATTTCAGAAGCATATGGACGTAAGTTTGATTCCGACGAATAAGTATGAGTTTTTATACCTTCAATCTCAGCTTGCGGAGCTCTTTCTAACGATCTAAGAAATAGACGTCTATCTTATTCTAAAATAAAAAAATAAAATAAATAAACTCACGCCCGTTATCCCCGAAGGGGTAGGCAGAGGCACCAGTCTCTAGAACTGGACCCACGTTTTGCCGAGTTTATTAGGTCTTATTCTACTCCTGGGATAATTCATGTGCATAATTTCGTCTGCAAAGCATCATCATCAAATGCCTCTGATGTCGAGAATAAAAGCAAAAAATGCCGTACCCACGAATTCGTTCTTGTAAAAATGGATATTATTTGAGACGCGATTTATTATTAAATCAAATTTAATTAATATTAGTCCCGCTATTAAAATAAGGCGTGACAACTGGACATGATCGCTCGTAGCCACGGCTGCCTGAGTGATCTTAAGCGATCACGAAGGTTAAGCAACATAGGGCGATGGGTGACCGTCTATGACTAACGCTAGTGGCATTTTTCCGAACGGTTTCGTGCTTCGCTAACGTGAAGCAGTTGGTGCCGGCTGCCGTCAATAGATGGCTGTCGTTAAGCCAAGTCAGAGGCAGGGCGGCTGGAAAACTTTTGACAGTAAGACTAGCCATTAGTCTTACATGCCTCCATGAATCCGGACTTGGCCCCCGTGTTGGAATATGGCCTATACCTTCCTCAGGGAAGAGATTCGTGCCTCTCGGAGGGGACATAATGGGTTGATAGTGAACTGGACATACTTCCACCACACCCATAATATGTATAGTGATATTTTTCTCAAAGTTTTTCATCGGTTTGATTTGTTTATGCGCAAAATTCAGATTAGCTTTATCTGCTCTGCGAAGGAGCAAATGACCTTCCCTAGCCACATTCCATAAACGAAATGTGCATCATGTTACGGGTCATCTGCAGTGATTATGCACGAACTATGATCGTAGGTTAGGCTGTGATTATAGGAGTTGCGCTCCACGCACTTGCCGACACTGGTCATGTCATGTATATTTTTCAAATGTACCAAAATAAATAACAAGTAAGGCGCTTTGAGGTATCACTAAATATATTTTGCAAACGCGCTTCGAGGTATCACTTAGGGTGACTTGTCCCAAATTACTGGATAAGGAAGTAAATAGATTAATATCTGTGCAGGGGTTAACGAATAAATAGCTAATTGACAGGGTTAAGATAAGATGAGAATATTATTTAATGTACCAGAAAAAGAAATACGAAACGTTTACAAAGATATACTATAATTGGCGGCATTATTTCTTAAAGAAATTTCTTCCAGACAACTGACGACTGAGAGTTGCTGAAGGAAAAGTGAGACGGTACATACAAATAAGAATATTGATTTAAATACTTTTACTAAATAATAATTATAAACATACATAAAGTTACATTATACCAAAAAGGGTTGTTACTCATATAAAATTTATCACTGAATAGTTCTGCAAATTACATGAAACCGCTCTCCCTGGGTAGAGCGTGCACTTGATAAACGATAATGCTCACAAAAGCTATGCCTTGTTGCCAAATGAGGCAATTTCTTCGACTTCCAGATACATTTTGAATTTTCCATCGTTTTATAAATCTTATCAATTTAACTTGGAGTTAAAAAATACTCACGAAACTTCGTACATTATTATTCATTCATAAGTTCAAATGGTTTCTGATACAACCCCATACTAAAGTCCGTTTTTTAATTCGACGCAAAAAAAATGACGCGGTGTTACCACAATAAAATATAAAGGTTTAATCGGAGATTTATTTTTACCCTGAATAGAAGGCTCATGTGACAAAAATCCTTATTACATCAAAGACATTAAAATTTAATTACTCATAAACGGAAAGTCTAAAAAAACACCTACGTAGCACTTTTTTTTTTAACTAGGAAGTAAAATGGGGTTATTTGCTTTTTACGTACTAGCAACATTCAGACATTGACAGCCCTTGACTTGTATTGATTATGTCAACATGAAAGTTTATTTTTTTTGCATTGAATTAAAAAACATACTTTACAGCGCCACCAAGTTATCTGTTCAGGCGGGCAAAATTGTAACTAACTAATTAATTGTAAATCCTGTTTCCCATTTTTTGTTTTATTTATTCACTTACTAAGATTTATAGATATTATTTTGAAAGACGGGTTAAAATATTCTCATTTTTCTAGTTAAATTTCTTAAAAGCTACTATTGAATTCTCCACCAACTCATCAACTGAACAGATAAGATGGTGGCAGTGTAAATACGATTGAATGGAATGCGTGTCATATTACGCATTTCATTCAATAAAATACAGGGTGACATTTTCACCGGTACAATAAATCAATATACGTAATACTAAGTCCAAAATACAAATACCAACATTTTTTGTTAATACCCCGTTGGTGCAAAAAAAACAAAAATACCAATGTCTAAACTTATCCGCAAATCTTAAAGAAATATGGACTCATTACGCATGAGCACAACTAAACGCACGAACTGGCAACTGCGCGCGGCTTGCGGGAAGGAAAAGAAGCAGCGGCGGCGACGCAGCCAGTAGGTATGACTTATGTATGACGTAGCAAAAAAAATCTTACTTGATTTCAATTCTTCCTTCATACTTGCACGGGCTTAGGACCGTCACCGGCGTGGAATGCTTGCACTGGTTGGTAGTGGTATGAATTTCCACACCACGTACTGGCTAACGCCGAAGTGCGCCGTGCGTGCCGCGTCGTTGGTGCTCCTTCTGGGGTCTTCCTGAATTTCCTGGTGTTGAGTATTTGAGGTTCAATAAAACCGGCATTTATCAGGCCGGACAAACTTTCTTCAGCGTATACCCGCCGAGCTGCACTGTATTTTCCCCACTGAGAAAGTAACTACGAACCATTTCGTAATACTCGCGGTTTGTAAACATCGTGCGCGCGTAATTTTCGACTGCAGGAAGTGCGGAAACGGCGCACGTGTACTCACCTAGATCAATGCGCGCGGACTGAATGAATGACCGGCCAAATCGTGCGCCGGCCAGCCCGCCGCCCGCTCACTCACCCCACCCCGCCGCCCTCTGCCTCTCACCGCGATGACACCTTGTAATGGGTGTCCATGAGTTACAAATTGGATGAATGATAAATTATTAAAAAATTGGTAATTTTATTCGATAAATGTAATCTATTATCGATACCAATGATATGGTAAAAATTATTGTACCGGTGAAAAAGTCAGGCTGTATAGAAAAAAAACTAACATTTTCAATAAAATATAACTCCGAAACGACAAACATTTGGCTGTTGGCGTCATAGTAACTTTTGTTCAGCTTGCTGAGACCTATTTTATGATGTATCACACAAGGCTATTGGGCTGAGGTCCAAAATTGCACTCCTTTGACAGCCGTAATTTTTTTTTTTAGTTCTTCTGAAAACGGCTCATTGTCCAATAAAATGTAACAACAAAAACTCTAAGAAAGGCATTACTTCATTTTCTAGTGTTCTGTAGTCAACAAGAAACCCTTAGAGCCATCGCAAACAGGGCGACTTGTCGCCGTGTCAAGTCGCCGCGTCAGACGTGACGTTGTCATTTGCTTCTGGCGTCTTGTCGTCGCGACTCCGCGACTCTGACGCCAAGTGTGCGGAGATTCGATAAAATATATAACAAATGACGGTCGTAGCCTGTCGTCGCGTCTAGTCACCGAGCTGTCGCCTGTCGCGTGTCGCTAGTGTGCGTGTAGGCTCATAATTTCGCCATGTTCGACCGTCTATTTGCCTGGCTCTCTTCTAGCGTCAAAGCTAGTGGAGGCTATTTACAGATTCAGTTTTTCGCAGTAAAAAGGTAACACGTGAGTCACACTGTACGAGTCGCATTTTTGACTTGGTTCGCGCGCGGCTTTCGAGTCCCAGAGGCTCTCGTACCACAGAATACATAATAGTACATCTACAGAAGATTCACTCCGCAAAATCAATTAAAGAAAAAGGGACTCTAGCAGCGATATAATTAGGTGCAATTCAGATCGCACGGCGCTAAAAAAGCTACGTTATGTTCACCTACATGTTGCCTCCGGAGTGGTCGCCGCATATACTTACGCGTTCGATACCGACACGCGTAGTGAAACAGGCCTGCTCGTACTCGCAAAATGTCACTCAAAAACAAATGCGCGACGTCACTCATGAGTGGCACGCGACAATGTCTGTACCACACGGCAGGGCCATTTATTTGAGTAGGGTAAAATAATGTCAACAAAATCAAACATACATATCAAACAGCCCATTCATCATTTTCGGATCGGACCTCGGTCTGTTAACTCTTGAATATGTAATAACTTGCTTTCAGTTCACTTAAAGGGAGCTTCATAAAGGATACAATACATAAAAAAACTCAAGGCTGTATCCTAACGCGGTAGGCAAAGACTACCTCGAACAAAGCACCTCGGGACGGAATCTTGAACCAAAATTACATTACTATGACCACGATACTCACGATTCTCAAATTTAGAATTATAAGCTCGCTAATGGCAAAGCCATGTTAGTCAGACTATGTTTGTGGACCAATGATACGAAAATCCATACCTAAGTGTTTTCTTTTCCTGTAAGCCGTGTCTTCAACATTCATGACTAATTCAAGCACTTTGCCAGTGAAAACGGTATTAGGTAACATTTATGATGTTACAGCATTTTAGGCAGTCATTCTTGTATAATTAAATCAATTCGTCCATATATAGCTAGCCCTCCGACTGTTAATATTGTCGATATGCTCGTAAAATAAACTGGATTCTCAACACGATTACTTCTGTGTACACTCGAAAGCAGATCAATCTTCTGATGCGTGTGCTCTACTCAGTTACGATTTAGGTGACTTGTAACTAAAAAATATTAACTTATTGTCGAATGTATGTCAAGAAAAGCTTAAAAACGTTTGGCTAGTATTTTTGGGTAAAAGAAATGTTAGTTTATAGAACAAATGTATGATTATGAGATTTTTAGTGTCTATCAGCTGACGATCTAGAGTTTACAATTATATGTATAGTTTGCAACGTGGAACAGAATAAACCTATCAGGGTAACATACTATCCGTAGTTTATTAGAACTAATTATTTACAGCATTGTGCTGTGTACATTTCACTCTAATAAGAAAAAAACACTAATCTTCACACGCCGTGTTACTCTGACATCTGTTTTAGGTATTGAGATAAGCAATTTACATTTTACGGACTGAAGCCTCTAATATCGACTACCTTGTTCGTCTAGCGGTTACCATGCTCGACTATCAAAACAGAGGTCGTGGGTTCAATTCTCACTGGAGGCCGCCGTAGTTTATTTGTACAAACAGCCTCAGTCGGTTTGTTTTTCCAAGTTTCTAATGTCCTTGCCTGGTTACCATAAGCCTGGTTATATTACATAGCGTCGGCTGAAGTTGCACACCTCTTAACTCCATTTTTTTATTTTTTATTTAAGAGATTTGCTATAAGATGCATCCAGAAATTTACTTTCTGCGGATGCAAAAAAAAATTAGAAAAAAATGGAGTTTTGCGACTTGAGCCGACGGTAGTTCGGGACTAGGACAAGTAATTACGTGGCGTGGAGGTTATATTATAATATGAAAAATAATTTATATAATCTATAATCTCAATCTAATATTATAAAGAGGAAAGTTTTGTATTTTTGTGTGTATGTTTGTAATGAATAGGCTCAGAAACTACTGGGCCCATTTTAAAAATTCTTTCACCATTAGAAAGCTACGTTCTTCGTGAGTAACATAAGCTATATTGGGATTTCAAAAAGTTTGTTGTTCCGTACGAAATCTCGAATAATGTGACCCAAGGTGTAAAAAAAAAACACCCCGGGAATTTACCACCATTTAGCTATTTCCACGGAAACGTTTTTGCCACCCTTGCGAAGCCAGGACGGGTCGCTATAAGCAATTATTAATAAGTGAGGCTTAAGTATTGTCGTGTAGTGTAATTAGTCACCTATCAGCCTTTTTTCCCAAAGGCGATCTGGCAGTAGATAAACCGCCCGGTAGTTGATTTAAATCAGTGGACGTATTTGTTGATGGATCGTTCATGAAACCGCACTAAGTCCGCAACCTAACGCACTTCGGCATTGCCCACCTCATTAGTTCCAACTTCCATACCGTAACCCATAATTCTACCACAGACCATTAAAGTCATTAGACCTTGCCTTCTAGAAGCTTTGAAGTAGCTTTGCGCTAATACTGATCGACTTGATTAAAATCGTAAGTGACAGGCGTATTTATTTAAAAGTCACACTTGTACTTTATTTTCGACTTGGAAGTCAGTTCTGAATATTTAGGTTAAGTAAGCTATCATATTCAACGTTTTGATATAATTTATCTCATTTTATTTATTTGGTATACGAACAGTACCAGTATTACTCCATAGCGACTATTTAGAAGACAAAGATATCAGATGACAGTAGATTCATATTAATCGATGACCTCTGTGGCGCAGCGGTTAGCGCATCTGCCTACTTTGCGAGAGGCCGGGTTCGAATCCCGGCTGAAGACAAAAAAACCCCAGGTCATGGAAGTTTACATGTTTGTGATATCGCTGTTGCTGGTTCCCACGACATTGGCTGTGCTAGTGTAGGGACAGAAGCAATGTATGTGCCTGTATGTAATTTTTTATGTTTTATTAAAGGTATTCAGAGGTAAATTTTGTTCAACAAATTCATGTATAATTTTTAAAATTTGAAATATTTTTAATTTATTATTTTTAAAAAAAATGTGGAGTTTCTTTGTTAGTTTCTTCTCCACATATGTAAGCTATTTATTGTAAAACTAACAACTTTGACGTTCATAAATTAAATATTTTGTTTTTATTATGATTAAAAATATTCAATTTGATTCCTTCTAAGTTATCCGATTGGATGTATAAGTTACTCGGAACTGTTGATACAATTACAGCCTTTTCACCATTTTTTGGATTTACGTTAGTCCATAATGAATGCCACATGATACGAAGTCAATAAAATACTAACACTCTAAACGATTTGAAAAAGTACCGAATATCAAATTGTTTCAAATTGTTTATTTTAAAAACCAAAAAATACATGTAAAAATGACGACAATCGTTTAGTGCTAACTAAACGATTGTCGTCATTTTTACATGTTTTTAATCTAGTGTACAATATTACTGTCGTTGCATCTTGTCTCCTAAACTAGGCGAATATTCAAAACAGTTACACTTTCTGAATCGGTTTTCCGCTCCAGTTACGTCTAGATTAGAATAAAATAATACTTAGATATTTATGCAATTACATCAAAAGACCACTTAATATAATAATAATAATTGAATAAACACTCTGTGTTCACATTAACTGCATCTCAATAATTGTCTTCGTCCAGTTTCTTAGCTCTACATTTCATTTCTTTGCAACAGAATTGGAAGGAGAGCATGTAGGCACGGGGTATTATAAAGAAGGGGTAGGTTGTTGTGATTTCAGTCTACAGCGGTCACTGGCCGACTACGGTCGCTTTTTAAGTTTAGCGACCTATTATACACGTACGTAACGTTACTAATTTACCCCTAATAGATCTAACTTAGTCGTCATTAGCTTATTGCAAGTGATACGTGATCTCGGCACTTCCTCGGTACAAAGTGATGTGATTGTTTCCTAAGTGCGCCGTTTTACTGCAGTTCAGAACCGATTTGGATTACGCTTCTCAAACACTTTTATTAATGTTCAAAAATCCTTGGGTCTATGAAAATTAGGACCTTTCACGAGGCTTTGTTTGATTTCACAGTGAATTTAACTAACTAGAATTAAAAACCGGTCACGACTTTGGCCAAATTACTATTCGCACGGAAAAACCAATTCACTTAAGCAATTTTTTATAACTTAGCATAATAATCTACATTTTGGGTGATTACGACTTAAAAATTACTATTTCCAGGTCCCATTAAATCAAACTTTATTATTATTTAGAAACGTTTTTGATTACTGTAAGTAAAACTTTCGTAAGTACAGTCGACAGCACATCATCCTATACACCCATGCACTCTACTTCGTTGCATTACGGGCGACTTTGCTACTAAAATGTGAAGGTTGACGTGCTGTCGACTGTACTACACAATTGTAACATATGATCCGGATCAACTTACTAGCTTTTTATCAGAAGAGTCCAACCAGGCTTCTCGAATTAAAATCAAGTAGGTAAGTAGATCCGGACCATAATATGTTACAATTAATGTCAGTGTTTTTGGAGGTAATGTTTCAATAAAAAAGACCGTAATCCAATCAATATAAAAAAAGAATAAAAATATAAATTTCATCAATTTACATATCCCACTGCTAATGTTAAAGAGTTTAATTCAATGCTGCAACTATGCATTAGTATCATAATCATTATGTATATGAAGTAATTTAGTTATTACACATCTATTCGTACCTAATCGGGAAGAAACAGGACTCTAATCGTTTCTTAAAGCTAATAACTCCTTCACTTGCAAGACCTTCAAACAAAACCAGAAAAATATGAATTCCTCCTCAATCAAGGCCTTTTTTTCCACCATCGAGTTCCATCTTATGCTACGCTCTCCACTTATGACTGAGGGCAGTAGTTGTTTTTTTTTTTTGTTAATATATGTATTTATTCTAACTTATTAACTAATAAAAAAAAATTCATTACAAACATAATCAAAGAAAAAAAAAAAAACTCTATCCAAATAAATCGCTCCGAGCCACATCCGAACCAAAAGTCCCCATAATACTGGCCGCGTTCCCGCGCTGCACAGCAAGGGAAATCCTTTGGCTCAGATATGCCCCAGAGCGAACGTCCATGCCACGGTCCCTCAATCGGTGTCCCAGCTCCCGAATAAAACCGCTGCCCTGCGCTCCCCATACACCAGTAGTTGTTGGTATATTTCCAGCTAACACGCAAGGAAACACGAATAATATCACCCCTAATACTGACGTCACGTCCTTTATTGGCCCTTTTTACTTTTTACCTTTTTTCTTCAGACAACATTTGCTCGACACATTAATTTCGTAAATCTTTCTTCATCAAAATCTTTTTCAATATTTTATAGTCTGTGCATCTGTTAACCTGTATGGGAGCACCTTCATCTTGTTTATGTAACATCCACACGGCAACATCAACTATAGGACCGGTGTTAAAACATCAGTATGTTTTCGGGTCTATGCTGTATCAGTATACAGCATAGACTCGTCCTCAAGTGGGTACTGTACTGTACAGCTCTTATAATCACAATTACCAAATCGCATTTGTAATCACTATCCCATCCACAGCTGTGTATTTATATTTTTACTTGATTGACACTGTCTATGTTTTTGCGTCACTATTGCAGCGTAAGCTGAGCTGCTATTGAAAACTCAGTAATTATAACGATTATCACACCTTTTAAAAGTGTAGCGAACGAGTTCTGCCCCTTGATTACACACATATCCTTACGGATTCCAGACGTTTCCAAGTCACCTCAGAGTGCATATTCTGAGTTTTTTCATTCACTTTCGATAGCGAAAGCGTTTGCAATTTGTATAGGAGTGACAAAGAGACAACTAGGTGGCGCGCTTTGTCACTCTTATACAAATTGCAAACGCTCTCGCTATCGAAAGTGAATGAAAAAACTCAGAATAAGCACTCAGTTATCACAGAACTGGCAATTAAACCATTAGGAATCGTTAAGCATTTATGGTGTGCATAATTAGGTGGCTGATCTATTGACCTATTGGCCTCGTTAAGTACGGATTACCTATACTATGGCTAGTATCATTAAAACAGCCATTGTCGAGCCAAAATTACTCCATTGAAAAACTATTGTTAGACTGGCCCCAGTTTTTAGTCAAATGCATAACAGTATAGCTAACCTCACAATTACCTAAACGGTAGACTGGATTGGTTCCAGCTAAGAATGATTAGCATCATCTTCGGAATCACTGCCCCACCCACTGTTGATTGTGTCCGCTTCTTCATCGCGCCATTTGGTGTGTTTGTTTGCTAATATAGATAGTTTAAACTCTTTCAATCAAATAAAAAAACCGGCCAAGTGCGAGTCGGACTCGCGCGCGAAGGGTTCAGTGCCATTATCTATAAAAACGGGAAAAAAACATGTCTGTTGTGTGGGTATGCTCCCCTTAAATATTTGTTTAATTTTAATTTAATTATTTATTTGAAAAGTAAATATTCTGTAAATATTTCAAACGTCTACCTGTTGCCGTTATCAATATCGAGTAAAAACGAGCAAAAAAATCACTTTTGTTGTATGGGAGCCCCCTTAAATATTTATCTGTTTTTTAGGCAACATAACTATATAATCCGTGAAAATTTCAACTGTCTAACTACAACGGTTCATGAGATACAGCCTGATGACAGACAGACGGACGGACGAATAGTGGAGTCTCAGTAACACGGTCCGTTTTACCTTTTGGGTACGGACAGTACGGTCAGCAGTAGATAAAGACTGCGTGTACAAAATTGCAAGTGTCAATAAGTTTTTCTGTGAATAACTCGTTTTAAATGGATACATTCCTGTTTTATATGAATGATTTGAATACATTATAACCCGTAGAGTTTTTGGTGGGCTGATCGGGTCACCAGAACAATATTTTTTAAGTGTTCTTTTCTTCTCTTTTGTTCGTTCAAGATCATAACGCAACTGATTAGGGAAATGTAATGAATACACCAATATGTTTAAAGAGCTGATTATCTCGGTAATCTTTTAAATGTAACAATTAATAAACGGGAGGAAAAGGGGGGGAATTAACAACGCTTTTACTGTACATGTTCTGATTCTGTAACGTTTTAACTGACTTTAATAAAAAATCCACACCACAGAAGTTACCAGAAAGGAAATATTAATTAGTGCTTACTTTACTCGTCTTTATAAATAATAAAACGTAGTGCTGCATAAAAACTAAAAATTTAATAACAATAACGTATAACGTACATATATTTTATGTAGATCTGGGTGACCGTTCTATGACTAACGCTAGTGGCATTTTAGAGCGGTTCCGGGCTTTGCAAGGCACGTTAAGCAGTTGGTGCCGGCTGCCATCGATAGATGGCAGTCGTTAAGCCAAGTCAGAGGCCTTAGGACGGCTTGAAAACTTCTGACTGTAAGACCAGTCACTAGTCTTACAAGCCTCCACCAATCCGTACTTGGCCCCCGTGGTGGAGAATGGCCTATACCTTCCTCAGGTTCATGCCCCTCAGTGGGGACATAATGGGTAGATGATGATGAAACAAATCTTTGAAAGTATTCGACAAAATCCGGAAATCAATAATGTATGGTCATTCATACTCTTGAGTAGTCTTCATTTTCTTTCTATTAATGAATTCCCATAAAATTAAATGTCTTTCATTCTTTCTTTCAACTCATTGTAGAAAACAGCCGCGATGATAAATTTCGTATTTGACGTATTTTAAAAATCACACGAAATGCCCTAAATTTATCATACTTCGCTCGTCCACAGCTCACAGCCATGGCTTCGAGGTTGGTGCTACTATTAAGTACGGTGGCCTGTGCTGCGGCCACAGTCCGGCTGCAGGAACGGTACTCTTGGCACGCCCTGGACTGGAACTATCCGGACGAGTACTCTAAGCAACAAGCGCTTTACTCCGGAACTCTGGTGCCGGAGAACGCCCTGCCCGTAGGCGTGGAGCGGTGGAAGAACAAGCTGTTCGTCACGGTGCCAAGGTGGCGTGCTGGTAAGTAATAGCACTGACTTTTCTGCTGCACGTACTTAATTATAACTTATCATAACATTTACATACAGGCACAATACATTGCTTCTGGCCCCATACTAGGATACCCTGTGTCGTGGGAACCAGAAACAGCGACGTCACAAACTTGTAAACATCCAAGACCTGGGTTTATTTTATTTTGTCCCCAGCCGGGATTCGAACTCGGGACCTATCGCATGGTAGTTAGATACACTAACCGCAGCGCCACAGAGGTCGTCAACCAAAATATATATATATTTTTAAATTTATTTAATGTAACTAAATATTTAGGAAAACTAGTGACTAAACAAACCTAGCTAAAACTAGCTGTCCCGGCAAACTTCGTACCGCCAAAGATTCGTTTTTTTCCATATTTTCCCTCCGTAAGAACCATCATTGTTCTTAAAAGGAATTTTCTAAAAAAAATAACTAGCGAAATCGGTTCAGCTGTTCTTTTTTTTTTTTTCTTTTTCGAGATATTTTATTTGTACTAATATTTTATAATATTTAATATATAATATTTGAGATTGGCGCTTAGCAACATTCAGCGATTCATTTTTATATTACGAGTATAGAAGATTAATAATGGCAATGAATTAATTAATTTAAAAAAAACGTTGATTTCAATAATGTAATTTTACTCAGTAGAATAAGTTGATACTGATACTTAAATACTATTGGTAAAAACAAGTGCATTATTAACTACAAACAAATTGCATGCCAGATAATGACGTATCACGCATGTTCTTAGCTATCTATATATATCGCGGGCTTCATATCATAGGGGCGTATGCCCAAACACCTACTTTTCAGGAGAGACAAAAAACTTAATAACATCGTACGTAATGAAGTTATCGTGCTAAAACTTGGCATACAGCTTAACAAGGCGACTTTGATTTGTGCCCTAACATCATTATTATCTATCTAAGCTCCAAGATCAGTTTCTGGTATTTACGCCCATGGGCTTGTCAAAAATCACTCAATTTAGTCTTATTATGATCGTGAAGTGCATACGAAAAATAGGCGTATAAAATCACTTTTTATTTTGATAACTTATACCATCACGAAGGCCTCTGGTAATATTCATACATTCTACATTCATCTCACAGTAACATTCGTCCCAAAATATTATTATTTTCATATTTTTCAAATTTTATACGTCCGTATGATTGGGCACAAATATTTGACTTGGGCCACTTTAAGAACATTTTATACAGCTGTGAGAATATGTTTTAAATTATTTAAAAGAGAAAATAGTAAAAGTAAAACACGATAGACGTCTTGGGTATTTATTGTAAGTTATTACAAATATGCTTATATTATCAATGTGAGATCAGAATGAACATGATTGTTACTGCTGCCACTATGCGCCTTTCTGTTTCAACAAAAAGTCGTTGTTATAATAGATACGCCTTTCGATTTTTAATCAATAACTGAAAATATAATTGTTCAAAAAATAAGAAAAAAATACAGAAGATGCCAACTCCAAATAGGAATCGAATGACATAATAAAGAAAAATGCATTTTTGGGCATACACCCCTATGATATGAAGCCCGCGATATAGAAGGAGAAGCTGACTGACTGACATATCAACGCAGGGCCTATACTATAAGGGTTAGAAACTTTTGCACAAAGGTTTTTTTTTGTAACGTAGGGGAGCACTAAGAAAGTATTTTTGAAAATTCATCCCCTAAGGGGGTAAAATGAGGGTTCAAAGTTAGTATGAAACTTTGTCGTTTTTGAAGTTATTCGAATGAAATTTGGTACGAAGGTTCTTCATTTAAAATTATGAAACACTTGTAAAATAGTTTTTTTTAAATCATCCCTTAAGGGGGAAAAAGGGGGGTGCAAACTTAGTATAAAACTTTGCCGTTGTTGAAGAAATTCGAATGAGAATCAATATCAAGGTCCTTCATTAAAAGTTATGAAAAATATGTAAAATAGTTTTTTGAAAATCATCCCTCAAAGGGGTAAGAGGGGCGTGCAAAATTAGTATGAAACTTTGCCGTTTTTGAAGTTATTCGAATGAAATTCAATATGAAGTTCCTTCATTGAAAGTCATGAATTACATGTAAAATAGTTTTTCGAAAATCATCCCTTAAGGGGGTATAAAGGGGGTGCAAAGTTAGTATGAAACTTTGCCGCTTATGAAGTTATTCGAATAAAATTCAGAATGAAGGTCCTTCATTGAATGTCTTGAAACACTGTAAAATAGTTTTTCGAAAATAATATCTTAAGGGGGTAAGAGGGGGTTGCGAAGTTAGTATGAAAGCACTTTTGCATGCGCTAAAAGTATCCCTACATATCTTATTTGCAAACACTTTACTCAACTAAAGCCCACGCGGACGTAGTCGCGGGCAACAGCTAGTTATTTATAAATGGTATAAAATGTGCCGTGTTTGCTGCAATTTAATAAATGAAATGAAAATTAAATGAAGTCTCATCAATGCCTTGAAGGAGAAAAATATTCACACCACCATTTCAGACACTTTATAAAACTATTCACGTGCATCGTATAATTAATTGCACATGCATAATGTTTTAGTGTTAAGTATCCGATAAATTGACTTAATCGGCCGCTTCATCAGATAGTATCGACATCTATATAATTATATTGGTTTTTAAGTTTCGCTTGCCAAAGTGGTACAAAGGTTCTCGAGTGGAGACCAAGTACTAGGAAATGCAGCGTAGGACGCCTTCCAGGGCCTCGATTCTGCTAGTGCATTACAGTACGATGACAGATACGTGGTCGGGTCACGTGACGCGTTTTTTCATACCATCTACGCCTAGATTGTTTGATGTGCATGCGCTCGTAGACTTGAAACGGCAATGAAACTAAATCGCCATGTTCACGCAGTTGTCATTGTACTACAATGCATTAGCAGAATCTAGGTCCAGCTTGCTGGGCCGGCAGCATGAGGATGACCGAGGATATAAATGAATAGCGTACCTTGAAGTAGAGTCCTGTGTCCAGCAATAGACAAGCACTGCCTAATTGATAGATTATAAGTTCAAGGAATCTATTTTAGTCACCGCGGTTGTTTCAGACTAGTCACACTTAGATAAAAGCTTACTAAATCATCTGACTAACATTGTCTCTGTTATGATTGCCCTACAATAGTGTTATTAAAATTATAAATATCAGTGGATATAAAAAATATCCACTGATATTTATAATTTTAATAACACTATTATTTTAATACAATATTGATTTGATCAGCCCATCTATGCTTTCGACTGCCCCGTTGGTCGAGCCGTTAAGGCGCTTAGTTACCAAGTAAGAGGTCGTTGGTTCGATTTCCCGTGGAAGCCGCTGTAGATTTGTACAAATAGCCTCAATCTGTGTGTTTTTCGCTGTATATGATGCCCTTGCCTGGTTGCAATAGAACAAGGTATCCTTGTGTAGGACGCCCTCCATCTGCGAAAAACTGCAGGCAGATGCTGGTTGCAGCAAGTTGAAGGCAGGGCGCTATGGCGCTCATTAGGGGAGAGCTATGTCCAGCAGGAGATTAATATACTCGTAGCCTGATGATGATGATGATGATGATGATGATGAAGGTATCCTTGTTCGGGACCAGGTCAAGTGGTTGTGCTGTGTGGAAGTTATAATTATGGTTTTGTAGCAGCAGCAGCGTAACATGAGCTACTTTCGGAGACTTTGTAATTAATCATTAATCATTTGTGCACCAAACCCGTTCTCACCTACTCGCCCTTTAGATATTCAAATAAGATAAATATTATTTGTGAAATCACTGCGATCTACTTAGCTTCCATTATCTACACCAATTCAATTACCACAAATTTTACATTAATTAACAATATTTTTCTTACATGAATCACATCTTTGTGGTAAAAAGGAGCGGGCTCAGCTTTATTGCCGTGACAGCATGCGTAATCGCAGCTCTGGTTTTCAGCCCGTCCCTTTTGACACTTTCCAAACAAAAATATAATAGGCACCATAAATATCGTATATCGTATATCACTTACATCACACAAAAGTAATCAATAATTATTAATACAAAAATCATCTCCGGCACTAAAACCTTCTTATACAGTCAAATCATAAAAATTATAATGCTTTGGCTTGTTTTCTGTATTCAGATTACTATACATAGATAGATATAACACTTTATTTTACATAAAAAAGGAAATTACACACGTATTTCTTAATCTAAGAGTACAGACGGCGGCCTTATCACTAAAAGTGATCTCTTCCAGACCATATATTCCTTGCTAGCAAATAGAGATACCTCTCGAATTGCAAGCAAAGAGTTAATAAATTGATTTTTCGTGACCGAGTGAAGGTAGCGCGCCCACATAAAGTACTTGTCGATAATTACATTTCGTTCCAGTTACGGCCTTCTTATTTGATCAGTAAATCTTAAGCATAATTGGCCCCCATAAGATAACATAACCAAACAGAAGTGGGTTAATCCCATGTCGTCAACTAACAACAGAGTGAAAAAGATATTTTATTGCAGAAATAACTAGACAGTAGCTTGTTTCCTAGAACTGAAATTAGTTTATATTGGTTATTAGTTTATTATTAGTTTGAAGAATCTCTGTCTTGAAATATTTTCGGTAGAGTAAAATCAGGTCACCACCTTCCTCAGGGAAGAGACCCGTGCCCCTCGGTGGGGACATAATGGCTTGATGATGATGATGAAAATCAGGTCTCGCTATGATTCGAGCCATCACGGAACCCGTGCCGCGTCGGCAGCTCGTCCATAAGACGAAGCGAGTGTCTATTATAAATAGACAACTTGATACATATAGCTCATGCCCAGCGTAGTATAATGAATTTCATCAGTTGTGATATTCTAGAGATTTATTTTTAAAAGTACATTAGTTACTTTTAAATCACAAGTAATCAAAATCGCTGGGGGAGTCCCTTCTGTAACTTATGTTCTCTAACCAAACACTACGTTTTCCACCCAAGAGCCATACCGTGACGTATGACCTTGTCGTAACACTTGTCATAAAACACGTAACTAATGCGAGCGATATTATACAACGACACCCATATCACTGCATCCATTAAACCACTTCTTGCGTTTTGTAACCCATGTGGACACCATAAATCTTTTTCCACACATTATCAGTTTGTAAGATTGACCCGTAATCGTATAGATACAGAACCCATTCTGGGTTAACTCACACTAATTAATTAATACTTAATTTCCACGCAACATAATCATACGAGAATAGCTCGTAGCTTGGGCTGCCTGAGTTATCTTAAGTATGTTGCTTAAGGTTAAGCAACATACGTCGCGTTCAGTCCATGAATGTGTCACTGTCTATTACTAACGCTAGTGGCATTTTTCCGAGCAGTTCCGGCTGCCGTCGATAGATGGTAGTCGTTAAGCCAAGTGAGAGGCCTTAGGGCGGCTTGAAAACTTAAGCTACCTGTACTATGGTGACCAGGCAAGAACATCACAAACATGGAAACGCGCAGTCAGAGGCCACTTGTACAAATCACGTATGACGGCCTACAAGGGGAATGGGGCCCACCTCTATTTTGGTTGCTAAGCGTTAACCAACGAGGCAGTGATGTATGAATATGTTGGTAACATTAGTCACGTGTCTCGTACAGTTCAGGGCCCTATTCATGCCAAAACCTATCAGAATCCTGACGTTTGCGATAGTAATTGCAGTAAAATGAGGATTGGCTGCATCGTCCAGGATTTGGTGCGCGTACGGAAGTAGAGCTCGAACATTAAATTTCTGTTTCAAAGTCGGCTGTAATGCAACAGAATAGAGATCACGCTTTTAAACTCTGATCTCTATTCTTTGTTCAAAACTTGTCTACGTCCTATCTGGTGTTATAATTCTGAAATGTGATAAGCGTTAATTACGAGCTTACATCTCGTATGAAAATATTTCTTCATGTCATATGTCAAACCAAAATTAGGCACAGAGGAATTCACTAACACTCTTCCCGAAACCAAGGAATCATGCCTGGAGAATGTACTGATTAGGAAATACGTATTTTTTCCACGTAAAAAATGCGTCTAGTATTGTTTCGAACATTTATTCCCAAGGAGCTGATTTATCGGAATTTTCTAGCCTTTGGTTAGAAAACTATAATTTAAAATATCACCATCTATAATATTCAAAACATCAGGATCTCAAACATGCGTTGTGCTGGCGTTTCATACCACACGAACGCCTAAAGCGAATATTGTTTTAAGTTTCAATAAATTTTAATAAAGCAAAAATATTTATTCTTCCTAATTTTTTGCGGATATAGATTATTTTGACAACCCAGCTTTCGTATCGGGATCGATTTTTTCAACACCATGTAGCAAATGTGTTGCACTAGCTTGCGTGCCAAGGTATACTTTTAGTTGAACGCTGCCTCCACAGTGGAAAGAAATGAAAGAAAAACCGGGTTACTTGCATTCTAGCGTTGCATCACGCATACCTAATAAGTGTAATGACATTCATCAATTTGCGTTTCAAACATTACTTATGTATTTCTTCTGCGGCAGCTCGCAGTTACAACATTGAAAATGTAGTAAGCCACCGCACTATTACCGTAGTAGCCATAACTTAGTCTTGAAAAGTATGTATGTGCACAAACACTATGTGCGTTAGTTTCTTCCAAAAATAGACAGGATTTTTATCACGATTTGTTAATGAAACTGGATGATAATTTTTTTGACGATGCCATTGGCTCACGACAGCATGACTAAGTGCGTGGTAGTAGCGCCTCCTGAGTATAACTGGTTCACAATAAGCCTTGTTATTTGGTAACCCATATTATTCTGAGGCTCATAAACAGTGAAAATACTTAATACAGCGAAACTATATAATATTCTCGATACACTCCCAAAGAATTCCACATGTCTGTCAAGGCGTACTCTATGATCGTTTCAACTGCCCCACCAATTAATTTGCACGAAGCCAATAGAGACATCAATCATCATCAATCAATCATCAATAATCATCAGAGTTTAGTGGGCTTTCGTGAAAATATTTTCACGATAAGGGGAAGAAGCGCTAAAGACAACAATAACATCAAACCTGAATAACATTAGCGTTATGTTAGCAGCCTATATACGTCCCACTGTAGGGTGCAGGGCTTCATTCAGAGAGAGAGACTATGTACTTAATCACCACGCGTGCTCACCGGTTTGTGATTTCAAGCTCAGAGGTATGTGAATAGCTCAAGCACTAGGGTTTTCTCACGATGTTTTCCTTAACAGTTAGCGAGTAGTATTGCTAATACAACTTCACAAATATAAACCTTTAACTTAAAATCAAAATCATAGGTATATACCTACATATATGCGGGCATAAGCCCGCACTGGGATCGAACCTGGGTCTGCCGCTTCCAAGTCCATTGTTCTACCCACTGGGCTACCACCGACGCTACCGACATTAATTTGCCTTATCGTAAGAATTATTGGTGCACAAACTTCACTGAACATGTTATTTTTTCCCTCTTCCAGGTATTCCAGCTACGTTGAACTACATTCCTCTGGACGCGCCCTATGAGCCGTCGCCGAAACTGACCCCCTACCCGAGCTGGGAGGGCAACGAACTCGGCAATTGCCAGACTGGGCTCAACACCGTCTACAGAATCAAGGCTGATAAGTGCGATCGTCTGTGGGTACTGGACGTTGGCACTTATGGATATGGTAAGAAGACTTAAATAGAATACAGAATAAAATTTTCAGTCACGCATCACATAATCATGTTATCAGCGTCCCTTAGCAATACGAATACCTGACGGCCAACCTTCATGAGTGCAGACATTCCAGAAGACCAAGAAGAAACTATAGATTTTTTATAGTTTCACTATTTTGGCCATTATCTAAACCTTTTTGTCACCGGTATGGATTTTCATACGCTAGAATGCTGATTGAGAATACCTACTTAACTTTTACAGATCCTAACGTGACCAACCCATGCCCGTACTCCCTCAACGTTTACGACTTGAACACGGACCGTCGCATCCGCCGCTACGTTTTCCGCCCGGAAGACATAGTGCCCACCACCTTCATCGCCAACATCGCCGTCGACCTCGGCAGCAGCTGCGAAGACGCCTTCGCTTACTTCTCCGACGAGCTTGGCTACGGTCTAATAGCATACTCCTGGGAACAGAACAAGTCCTGGAGATTCAACCATAACTTTTTCCAACCTGACCCCCTTCGTGGCGACTTCAACCTCGCTGGCCTTAACTTCAATTGGGGAACAGAGGGCGTTTTCGGTATCGCGGTCTCGCCTATAGGAAACGATGGCTTCCGTACCCTCTACTTCAGTCCTCTAGCTAGTCACACTGAGTTTGCTGTATCCACTAAGGTCTTGAGAAACGAAACCAAAGTTACTGGCTCGTACCAGGACTTCCAAGTTGTTGGAACACGTGGTGCTGACAGCCACACCACTGCTAAAGTATTTGATGACAACGGTGTGCAACTGTTCAGTTTAATTGACCAGAGTGCCATCGGCTGCTGGGATTCATCGCGATCTTATAAGCCCCAGAACATCGGCACTGTCGACAAAGACGACGTAGGCCTCGTTTTTCCCAGTGATGTTAAGATCGATGAAGATAGGAACGTATGGGTGCTTTCAGATCGAATGCCTGTATTTTTAGAAGCCAACTTAGACTATAGTGACATCAACTTTAGAATTTACACTGCACCTTTAGAGATTCTTCTCCAAGGCTCAGTCTGCGAATCTACGCAAGTTCCTAGGCCGTATCAAGCTCCTAAAGCACCTACAATTCCTCCAATCCCAGTATTGCCAGCTGTTCCAATGTTTGCTGGTCCATACAGGTCGACGCCTTTGGAACCAGTGCGCTATGTCCTTACACCTAACTCTGCCCCTAAAATTGTAAACAACAACCCGCTGGAAAACTTAGTACCGAAAGTAGAAGCGTACATTAACATCCCTAAGCAGCAAAGTATACCATACCGAGTGGACAACGCGCAGGTTATTGGAAATAAACCTCAGTTGTTGACCACGCCAACACCTTACCAGTTGCAAAAACAGAATGCACGCTGGTGGATTAAAAATGGTTATGAAGTGTACGAACAATAAATCGCAATGGATTGCTGGCAAATGGATGTGTGTGTGTGTAAATGAAACGTCAACAGTACATTAGTTACACATTTGAGTGTAATTAGACGTATCTGTTGACGTTTAACCGTAATGTTTAAGTAAACGGCTATAATTTAATTAACTGTAATTATTAAGGTACCAGAATGACGCTAATAATTTTAGTCAAATTGTAATAAAGGCATAATTATTGTTGCGCGCTTTTTCGTGATAGACGGAGATTTATTTTTTACTGTTATTGTATGCATGAGTTGTATGTGGAATTAAGAATATGAAGTACTTTAGGTAGTTTGTAACTATAACGAAGTATACCTGTCTGTACCTGAACAGAATGTTACTTTTTGCTTTTGAATTTTTGTAACTTATATATTTTACCTTGTATTTATTGCTTTAGAAAAAAGAATACACTTTTTTTATTAAATAATAAAAGTTACGGATTTTATTCCTCTTAATGGGATTCCCCTCGATGGACCGTTTGAATAACTTTTATAGAGTAATGTTAAAACTGCGCATATTCAAAAAACACGTCAACATTTAGGTACATTTTTTATTTTGTTGTCAATTTCCTTCTAGGAATATTTTTTATATTTTTATTCAGTTTTGTAATGACACAAATAAAATTGCTACTTAGATATTAGAACAAATATGGATGAGCTTGAAATAAAGCCACAAAATCTGCCACTGTAGAAATTTCGAAAGCCTTATTAAGGAATGATAACTGATGATGATGATATAATGGTTGTTGGAAATTAATTATGATTGATACCTAATGCCTTAATACGTAATATGTAAACAAATATTTTATTTATGGTAATGATTTGCCTAGGACGGCAAAATTTATAAAGCAGAAAACAAACATGAGACATGAAACATAAACAAACATGTAAGATGTTTTGTTAGTAAGTGGTTTACACAAAAATTTAATATCTTTTTTGTGACAGTTTGGTTTGAAGACATACACAATAACAATTGAAGAAGAAGAATAATAATTGATTGGCATGCAATGTTTACAGAGAGTATCAAATAGCCAGCTACGTTACACTTAGGTTCTGTTAATTAAGTAATTTCAGTAATTTGCCTAAATTCGTCCGGCTCGCTGCAAACTCTTATTATTATTCCGTATCCTAAACGTCTACCTAGGTATTCAAATTACACTTAGTTACATTAGGGTACAGTAGCTCTGTGAATTACTCTAGGGTAAATTTTTACCAATGCAAAATTGCAATCATCATCAACCCATTATGTCCCCACAGACGGGTACAGGTCTCTTCCCTGAGGAAGATATAGGCCATACGCCACCACAGGGACCAAGTCCGGATTGGTGGAAGCTTCTAAGACTAGTGGCTGGTCTTACTGTCAGAAGTTTTCAAGCCCCCCGCTAAGGCCTCTGACTTGGCTAATCGACGGCAGCCGGCACCAACCGTTTAACGTGCCTTGCAAAGCACGGAACCGCTCAGAAAAATGCCACTAGCGCTATTCATAGACGGTCACCCATCCATGCACTGAACGCGCCCTATGTTGCTTAGTTTAAGATCACTCAGGCAGCCGGAGCTACGAGCAATTGGTTTATTATGGTGCATTAACCAATGAAACGTCAACAATGTATTTATACGTTATTTTGTTAATTATTCTAGGATAACCTTTTATCAATACAAAATTGCAAAATACTCGTAATGTGAAATATTTCGTGGATCGGAAAAATAATTAGGAAATAATATCAATGCACCAAAGTCGAAATAGTCAAACGCTACCGCGACTTTACTGAAATTGTTCCAAATAAGTTGTAATTAACTTATCAAACATGTAAAGTAGAAGCATGTTAAGGTTAATGCGATGTCGACAGTACCTACCTTTAGTTCCTATGGTGGGCATCATTACCATTATTCTCATTATAATAATTACGTTTCATTGAGTAACCTTGTTGGTTTGTCGGTCGGCTACAAATTGGCACAGAAATTATCTCTGAGCTGCGTCTAGTAGAAAACAAAGCCCTAAAGATACCGAAAAAACGGTTGGCTACCTACTATATCAAGTACCGATATTATTAAATATTATTCTATCATAATATTAATATAAGATAAATATTATTTCGATAAATTTATCACTTATAATGGATACACACATGAAAATTGTGATACTCCCATTTCTATGAAGAAATTTATTGCTTAGTTCATTACTCTATTATTGTCTATGCTTCACTGTCAAAGTTACTGTTTATAGCAAGCGCCTCCCCCTTTTATACTTTCGCTTTAAATATAATGTGAGAAATGTTCCATAGGGCAAAAATTCGTATCCTATATTGTATACCTAGAATATTTATTATCTGTGCCTGTATTTTCTTCAAATTAATTAATAAAAAATAAAAATAAATAAACTCACGCGGGTTAAATCATCATCATCAACCCATCATGTCCCCACCGAGGGGCACGGATCTCTTCCCTGAGGAAGGTATAGGCCATACTCCACCACGGGGGCCAAGTCCGGATTGGTGGAGGCTTGTAAGACTAGTGGCTGGTCTTACTGTCAGAAGTTTTCAAGCCGCCCTAAGGCCTCTGACTTGGCTTAACGACTGCCATCTATCGACGGCAGCCGGCACCAACTGCTTAACGTGCCTTGCGAAGCACGGGTTATATACAGTGTGTCCCTGGATAAAGTGCAATCCCGAAAGGGGATGAAACTAGACCATGAATCATTGACTAGAAAAATATAAAAAAATATTGTAGGATTTATTGGTATTTTAAGATTTTCATGTTTCATTAAGGACTCTATGTACAAAAGTATTGATTTCTTCCAAAATAATGGGTCTATTTCTTTGAAATAAAAAAAAACAGTATGCCTAATACCTGGCGATGACCATGAAATAATAAATAGTCCGCAAAAAAGTAACTATCTTGGGTAAAAAAATGTATTTTTATGAAAAAAATGATTTTTTTAGACGTTTATTTTAAAAAACTTCAAATTACTAAAAAAATGTGCCCTATAACTATGTAATTTTATAGCTTACTTTTATTCTTTACCATTTTAGCTTCCAAATAAAAAAAACAATGTTCTAACTAAAAAAACACGCTATCTACGAACTTTTAAAGTGGAGCCTAATCGTGTTACCGTACAGGTAGAGACCGTTTTTTCCATTGTTTCCGTCCTACTCTGTGCCCTTCGGCAGTCGCAGTCCTTTTGTTCTACACTCAGGTAGAGGGAAGGCGAGGGGAGGGGAGGCAGGGGGTTCGAAACAGGACTTACACAGTCGCTCCGATATTCTCGCCGCTGCTACTACTGTTCTCGTTCTCGCATTGTGTTCTCGTTGATTTGTTATTAAGTTTTTGTTACATTGTTGACTGTTACGTTTTCTACTGTTCGCTACGTTTGGACTGTTCCTGTTCTGCTGTTAAGTGTTGACGAAATGCCGCGATTGACAGAGTTCTCACCTCGAGAAATAGCCGACATGCATTATTATTATGGCATGTCACATGGTCGCACAACAGTCGCTCGGACTGCATACATAAATGCTTTCCCGGGCAGACTCATACCCTCAGCTCCAAATTTTCAAGAGATTCATAGGAGGCTCTCCAACATTGGACTTGGTTTGGCACGAGATCGCCGTGAGCAACCAGCTGTCGTTATTGACAATGCGATAGAAGAGGCCATTTTAAACGATCTGTTTGCTGACCCTACAATAAGCATAAGACGATTAGCGTTGCGTCATGGCATATCGAAGACGTCTGTCTGGCGAATTTTGAAAAAGGAGGGATTGCATCCTTTCCATTACCAACGAGTACAACATTTACACGAAAATGTAGATAATCGTCCAAGATGCGTAATGTCGACGTGGATTCTAAGAAAAATTAGAGCTGACCCAAATTTTCCCAAACGCATTTTTTGGATGGACGAAGCGACATTTACCCGAGACGGCATTACAAACTGCAGAAATTTGCACCAGTGGTCTCACGAAAATCCACGATTGAAGCGGGCATCTACTTTTCAAGTAAAATTTTCAATAAACGTATGGGCAGTCTTAATCGACGACATTTTAATTGGTCCAGTCATTTTACCCAGAACCCTAAATGCTGAACGTTTTTTAGAATTACTACAAAATTTACCCATGTTGATGGAAGATGTTCCCCTGGCTACGAGACGGCGTGGGCGTATGTATCTCCAAATGGATGGATGTCCTGCACATTATGGGCGGGAGGTGCGGCGATTTTTGAAGGAAAATTACCCGAACCGGTGGATTGGCCGAGGAGGGCCAGTAGGCTGGCCAGCGCGTTCACCTGATCTGACACCCCTAGATTATTTTTTATGGGGTGTCATGAAGCAAAGAGTATACAGCACGCCAATAAATATCGAGGCACAGTTGCACGACCGAATAATTCAGTGCGCAAATGACATTAAAAATGATCCAGGAATGATTCGCAGAGCCACCAACCAAATTAATATTCGTGCAGTAATGTGCTTGCAAAATCGAGGAGGCCATTTTGAACATTTAATGCATTAAATAAAAATGCAAAATTGTAAATTACGGATAATTTTATTAATAAAGTTATTGTGATTAAAGTCTGACTTTTATTACCTACTAAAATGTAAATAACTCCTACCTAGCCAATTTTTTAGTTAGAACATTGTTTTTTTTTTATTTGGAAGCTAAAATGGTAAAGAATAAAAGTAAGCTATAAAATTACATAGTTATAGGGCACATTTTTTTAGTAATTTGAAGTTTTTTAAAATAAACGTCTAAAAAAATCATTTTTTTCATAAAAATACATTTTTTTACCCAAGATAGTTACTTTTTTGCGGACTATTAATTATTTCATGGTCATCGCCAGGTATTAGGCATACTGTTTTTTTTTATTTCAAAGAAATAGACCCATTATTTTGGAAGAAATCAATACTTTTGTACATAGAGTCCTTAATGAAACATGAAAATCTTAAAATACCAATAAATCCTACAATAATTTTTTATAATTTTTTTTTATATTTTTCTAGTCAATGATTCATGGTCTAGTTTCATCCCCTTTCGGGATTGCTTTTTATCCAGGGACACACTGTATATACTGGATATTTCACTTCCTTCAGTGCTCAACAAGACAAAAGACCTAGAATGTGTTTGTGTTTCAATAGATTTTTGAGTTTCGTCCCTAGGCGGAATATTATCAGCAAAGTGTTTTCCTATATTCGCAAAGTTAATAGCTATTAACGTCATTTACAGCATTTTCGGGTTTATTGTTTTGTAGAAGTTCCGTAGGTGTGTTTGTTTTTTTTTGTCGTTCCTGTTATAAGTTTGATTGTTTTCCAACTTTGCTTGGCATCTTTACATTTGTTCAATTCAGCTCTTCGCAATTGCAATGCAATTCAGCAATTCAGATTATGTAACCAACGGTTAGATAATTTAGGACAAATTTTCGTACACATGTGCAGCACAAAACAAAATGTGTACGTCGGCGTCGTACAAAATGTGACACTGTATACAGGGTGATATTTTCACCGGTACAATAAATCAACATACGTAATACTAAGTCCAAAATACAAATACCAACATTTTTTGTTAGTTCCCCGTTGGTAAAAAAAAACAAAAATACCAATGTCTGAACTTATCCGCAAATCTTAAAGAAATATGGACTCATTACGCATGAGCACAACTAAACGCAAGAACTGGCAACTGCGCGCGGCTTGCGGGAAGGAAAAGAAGCGGCGGCGGCGGCGCAGTCAGTAGGTATGACTTATGTATGACGTAGCAAAAAAAAACTTACTTGATTTCAATTCTTCCTTCATACTTGCACGGGTTTAGGACCGTCACCGGCGTGGAATGCTTGCACTGGTTGGTAGTGGTATGAATTTCCACACCACGTAGGTACTGGCTAACGCCGAAGTGCGCCGTGCGTACCGCGTCGTTGGTGCTCCTTCTGGGGTCTTCCTCGAAGAACGCGAATATCTGTTCCTCGATCTCCACGGCCAAGGGAGGTCTCCCTCCTTGGCCTTGAGCGTGCGCTGGTGCAGTGAACTGTCCGTAGTCTAGCAAATGCTGCGTCACTCTCATGAATGTCCTGGTGTTGAGTATTTGAGGTTAAATAAAACCGGCATTTATCAGGCGGGGCAAACTTTCTTTAGCGTATACCCGCCGAGCTGCACTGTATTTTCCCCACTGAGAAAGTAACTACGAACCATTTCGTAATACTCGCGGTTTGTAAACATCGCGCGCGTAATTTTCGACTGCAGGAAGTGCGGAAACGGCGCACGTGCACTCACCTAGGTCAATGCGCGCGGACTGAATGAATGACCGGCCAAATCGTGCGCCGGAGAGCCCGCCGCCCGCTCACTCACCCCACCCCGCCGCCCTCTGCCTCGCACCGCGATGACACCTTGAAATGGGTGTCCATGAGTTACAAATTGGATGAATGATAAATTAATGAAAATTAAAAAAAATATATGGTAATTTTATTCGATAAATATAATCTATTATCAATACCAATGATATGGTAAAATTTATTGTACCGGTGAAAAAATCAGGCTGTATATATTATTGCTCGGGACTGTACATCCGAATCGACCTTAATCGAAGCTAAGCCTACCAAAGCCTATCCAGTCCCATAACGGGCAATTTTTTTTCTTTGTATGTAACGAGCTGTGTCCGTAAAAATCTACATAATGTCGACTATAAGGTGCATAAACTAGGTTACATAAACGCCGATGCTACTTGACGTTTTGATATCTATTAAAGCCTATTCAAGTATTGAACACACCTTTGAGTGGGATTTGCTTGAAAAGGGCTTATCACTGGAGGTGTTTATGTTTACTCGCACTGTTTCTTAAAATAAATAACATTAGCTAATACAGTCTACCACATACCAGTAGCACATGTGATGGTGGAAACAATTTTTAGTTCATAATCATACTTCGAAGGTACAGTCGACAGCACGTCAACCATCACATTTTAGTTGCAAAGTCGCCCGTAATTCAACGGAGTAGAGTGCATGGGTGTATACGACGATGTGGCTGTCGATTGTACGCATGAGATAACTGAGCTGCCTGTGATTTGCAAGGGCCGTGGAAGCGGCCGGCCACCGCGACCACGCTGATTGACAGTATGAAAAAAGCAGCATTATTTATTTATACGCACCTATTCGTATAAATAGTTAATGAGCCTTAAAAACACCATAAGGCATCTTAACTAAAAAAAAATATTTAAAAAAAACACAGAATAAATAGTTGCTTCAAAATTGAAACTCACTAAGTGGAAACAATTTTTAGTTCATAATCATACTTCGAAGGTACAGTCGACAGCACGTCAACCATCACATTTTAGTTGCAAAGTCGCCCGTAATTCAACGGAGTAGAGTGCATGGGTGTATACGACGATGTGGCTGTCGATTGTACGCATGAGATAACTGAGCTGCCTGTGATTTGCAAGGGCCGTGGAAGCGGCCGGCCACCGCGACCACGCTGATTGACAGTATGAAAAAAGCAGCATTATTTATTTATACGCACCTATTCGTATAAATAGTTAATGAGCCTTAAAAACGCCATAAGGCATCTTAACTAAAAAAAATTATTTAAAAAAAACACAGAATAAATAGTTGCTTCAAAATTGAAACTCACTAAGTGACAATTTTTTTTCGAAATGAGATTTTGCTACCATTTGCTTACAAATTACAAATGTTTATAAATGGTTGATGCTGTTGCCGCGGTCGGTCCGTCTGAGAAACAAAACATAGACGTAGTTTCTACTTTTTCGAAATAAACAATACTCGGTTTTCATTACATACGGCAGACATCAATAAACAGATAAATGCCCAATATTTTAAGGTATAATGTTTAAGGTAGAGGGCTCGAAACAGTTTGCAAATTTAGTGCTACTTTTGCAAACGGTATCGAGTTTTCTGACGCTAAAGGTTTTTGATTTATTGTCGTTTAAAGTCTGAGAAAAATGTCAAGTATAGACAAGTGGATCAAGTGGATCATACATCAAAGCATTAAATTGAGAAAATTACTTTGCTAAATTCAGCCAATATCCCACAAGCACCATGCATTCGCGCATTGTCTCACACAAGTATTGTTGTCGGTGGTGGTGTGTTCGTGTCTTGCTTCTGCTTGAAAAAGTGGGAGGGAGGGCGGCGCATTAACTAACCGCATGGTGCTTGTGGAATATTGGCGGAATTTAGCAAAGTAATTTTCTCAATTTAATGCTATTATGGATTTTAGCAAAGTAGCGCCCGATTCTATAGAATATCTATTACATACATCAAGTTTTATAAGTTAAAACAAAATGGGGCGGCATATTACCACCTTCTCGTCTACCTAAATCAGATGAGTACATTCAGTGGAGAAGTTACATTAGCGTCCCCAAGGCGGTTAGCGATGCTTTCACCGAAATCACTTTTATTATGGGCATTATGTATTAATCTAATCGTTAGAAGCCTAGCCACATACATTGAGGCTAATGATCTACTTTGCATTTCACAGAAATGAAATTTGACTAAAAGCCTGTTTGTGTCACTGAAGAAGATGGGTATATTGTCTTTTGGTCCGTAAAAATCTGATTTATGAGCAAATTTGGCGTGACAAATAACGGGTGATAATAAAAATTATAATTATGTTCCTATGTTTATTTTGCACTATATGTAACTATTATTTCCGTACAAGTAGAAAAAATAAACTTCAGAGCAAGTCGGCATTCTAACCGTCTTGTAATCTTAATCTTTTGTCTTCTTCTTGTTTTCTTTTTGTTCTTGTATTCTATTTTATGGAACTACAATAAAGTGTTGTCTATGTATCTAGGCTACGGTCAGTGTTATTTGTGAACAAGCCCTGGGATATGTTTATCAGCTGCAAGATAGACTTTTATTTTCCTACGATTATAAATACATTGCTTCTGGCCCCACACATTATATGAAAATTGGAGTAAACTACTTTTTTACTTATTGGTCCACTGCGAAGAGTAAAGACCACGTCACGTCACAGCTGCTATAGTACTTATCACAATTTTAACAATGTAAGTGAAGTGGTTTGTTGTCCGAACTTAAAATGACTGCAATAATTTTTGAGCGTAAAATATACATTGTGTGATGGTATTTACATAATTGAGTGATCAGCGCTGAAACCAACTACAAAAACTGAAACTAATCAGTCGCCGGAAAACTGTCACTATATTCACACGTTTGTAGTTTACTTGTGACTTTACGATTCTAGTTCCTACCCTACAATATCACATTCGCGGACTCAGGCACCTGATAACTGTCTAAACAAATATGTACCATGAGGATATTAGTATAAGGTTCGAATAAAATTGCGTCTCGTCAGAGGTATCGTAAAACTTAATTCTTTGAGATAAGGCACATATCTGTGAAGAAAACAGATTTCCACAGTACGATGAGATCCTCAAGGCACGTGCTTTCAAAGAGAACTGGCGGCAATGCTACAGTATAGTTGTAAGGTAGAACGTAAACCGCAACAAAATTGGTATTTAACAACTCTCAATTTAGTGTGATAAACATAGTAATTACGGCTCGGACATTTTGTCACACAAGTTGCAAAGTTATGTGGCTCGGTGTGAGATTTCTGTTGCATTGTTAAATATTTATTGTGAGAAGATGAACGTCGATGTCAAGCCTATGGAGCAGGAAAGTGAATATGACCCGCTGGAACATCGAAACGTAGAAAAACCGAACTCGTGAGTAGATAAAACCCTTAATGACTATATATTTCATTTAATAATACAAATATACGTGTGCAAAATTGTCAGTAAATGTTGCATACTCGTACTTTATCCGCATAAGTCGTAACGGCTGTTGATGACGATGATAGGTGTAAAATCGTAAGGAAATACGCACAAAAGGGCATAATTTGTGGGTAATTTTAAGTATTTAGTTACGGTTGGTCTACGTACTTATAAGAACAGTGCACAGTTCGTAAACTTTTAGGAACAATAAAATTAAGGTATAAAATTTAAGATAGTACGGTATCGGGGTTCCGTATCACGATACGTACATATATTTGAGTAATATATTTAGCAAAAACGGAAGTCCAACTCATGCTTGGGCATTTTATAATTTATGTATATCATACATTTATGACATATATGATATTATAGACATTTGCTCCGATTATAACCACATTAAGCTTGAAAATTGTTTGTATTACAGTGTCTTTACAATAGGGCGAGGTTTCTGTGCATAAAATCATGATCATGTACATATATGACGTGGTTGTGTTGTGTATCAGTTGAAACGGACTAAACAGTTCTTTGGCAGTGAAATAATATAAAATAGCGACGTTGTTCGTGTGGAAATTTTGCTGTGTTGTGTGAGAAGTACAAATCTTTACCAAAGACACCGTGCATTTTTTTTTTGTATTTATTTTAGAAAATATATTAGAACACGAATTAGGTGCTTTGATAATAGGGCTAGTAATAATAGTTTTTCACACCAAAAAGGAGCTTGAAAAAAAAGAGAAAGTTCATGCGCAAGTCTCGAACCAGGGTCTTTTGATTAATGTATCATCCTATTTCCCACCGGGGCTACGACAACCCTACTGATTAATGCGAAATTTACGTTCATATAGGGTAGCAGTTATTTCTTTGCCCAAAAACACGGTTAAAACGACGTTTTATTATAATTAAACCTAGCTGGATCAATTAATCGCCCCCGAAACCCTCTGTTTACAAAATTTCATGAAAATCGTTGGAGCCGTTTCCAAGATTCTGATTATACTATATATATATATACAAGAATTGCTCGTTTAAAGAGATTAGATAGATACATAAGTTGGTATGTACGAATATCTATCTACCTAAGAAGGTCAAGACCAAGGATATTTTAGCCACGGGATATGACATGACTGACATTTTGTAGGAAAACACATGCGACCAACTTTTGGGGGGCGGGAGGAAGCTGTTACTGTCAAAATATCAGTTTAGTGCTTGCAAATGTCGATAAAAATATTATCGATAAATGATGAGTGAACGAAATGAATGGATGAGGAATGAGGTGAACTTTATGTAGTTGTAGGTAGTTCGTAGTAATAAAGAAGTTTTTTATTACTACGAATTTTAAATAAGCTCAATCTACAAGTAAGTAGATTGAGCTTATTTATTTCTGTAAGAACAGTCTTATTTCCATTTCGTTTAACTAATTTTTAAATGCAGTTTGTGAAGGTAAAAGCAATAAAGAGCTACTTTCTCTAGTTTTTTAATTTTAAAAATTACAAAAGGACTTGACTTATTTCGAAGACTCATAGTGACATAAGTTATATGCAAATAGCATAAGTTATAGTCAGCTATGCAAATTATAGCAACAAAAATTGTATCTGCTCAGATTACCAAACATTTATAACAGCAAATAGAAAATTACTTACATATTTACAAATAGATCAATTTTAAGAACTATAAAAATATTTGCTGCTCGTGCAGTAACATACATTAAAAAATTACGTACTTATTACGTACTTTCTTTTTCTTGCTAGATCTACTGGAAATCTACATCATAAAACTAAGTAAGTAAGAATAAATAAATATTAAATAACTTCCACGCAACACAATCACTTGTTCCGGTCCCAAACTAGGTACTATGGTAGCCAGGCAAGGACATCACAAACATGAAAATATACCCACATTAACGACATCTGTACAAAATGTACGGCAGCCCACAGTGGAAATCGAACCCACGACCTCCGGCTTGGAAATCAGACTTGATCACGTGACACCGCTAGATCAACGAGTGAGTCGACACCGAGCGATAGAAAAAAAAATGTTCTACGTCCTTGGTTGGTGTGACGTCGATTGAAATATCGAAATATTTTATCGACTGTTTCAAACCCTATTGCAAGAAAAAAATACTCATAAAGAACGGAATGAGGTCTGAATGAATGATATTGTACCATAAATTACAGAATGTCAAAGTGCCATTATATTGTCATATACACGAAAAAATTTAAATTCGGCGTATTATATGTTGTTTATGTTGCACTTTTTATTAATTTTCTAAAGAAATACCGCATATAAAAGTACAAAATCATACTTACGGTGATAAGAAACATTAGCTGTTTTATTGCTGTAATTTTTACAGAACATCACTGCGCACTTCGTCATATTTTTGCACTTTTTTCTCGACGTTTTTCCTCGAAAGTCTGATGTCACACTGACAGTAAAAATTCAGAACCGAGGTCATTTAACCAAGGTAGTGGCACGCGGGGAATAGGCGAAAACTTCAACTGTGTCGCGTCCATTGGGTAAAACGTTCTTGGTCAAGACCCATGAGTGCAATCAACACCCGGCACGTGTTGATTGCGGCTTGCGGGATAATTAAAATGAGGATATTGTAGGCATATTTTTTTATATTTTTTTTTATATTGTAGGTAATTTTATTTTTATAAGGCATTAAGTTTTTGATTGAGAATTTTTTATTCACTACACAAGTTTTCTTTAGTATGTACAGTCGACAGCACATCAATCTTCACATTTTAGTTGCAAAGTCGCCCGTCATGCAACAGAGTAGAGTGCATGGGTGTATACCATGATGTCCTGTCGACTGTACCTAGCACATACAAAAAACAACAAAAATATATTTGAATAAAATTGTCCATAATCATAAATCACACATTCATACTTAATTTAATAAAAGTTGTCTTATTATTACGATAATAATTTCCATTATTCAAAATGTTCAATTGTACGAGCGAGACAGCATGCTTTACGTAAGAACAGACTTGCCCTGTTTTTTAAATTTGTTGGAAAAGCCGCCACAATGGCTGCCCATTACAGTTGAATAGATAAAGGGCTTATAGATGTCTTTTAGACTTTGATTACTGAACCCTAAAAATATAAAAATACATCTGTGGTACGAGAAAATCCATTATTACTTTTTTTCTTGCGTAATCGCCCTGTGTACTATTCGACTGACTATATTGAGGTTCAAAAGATAGACCCTTTGTAGGTCAGACAGACACACAGACATTTCAGGCATACTAGGGATTGGGAACCTTTAGGATACGGAATCCTAAAACTACAAAAGCCCCAAGGCTCACTTGATAGTTAAATATTAAGGTTAATGTCTCGGCTCTATTTATTACGCCTAGCTGCACAGTTTGGAATTTTCAACGCGGGGCCACTCTGCGGTTAAATTTCTTACCTAGTTGTCACCTACTGTCTAAACGGATTAATTAATAAGTCTTAACATTATTCATGTGTCATGCATACACGCCATTCCAAATTCAAATAATTCGAGAAACTTTTTAAACACTCAGTAAAGACATACATGTTTTGATCACTAACCAATATTTTCTACGAGTATTTTAAAGTAATAAAATTAAGCATAATTATGGCAACTTAGTATTGTGGTCGAACAAAAATACCAAAATGTTAAGTTTCAATTAATTAGTAGAATTTAATTGAATAGGAAATGCTAAGTTAACCGTCGCAAAATTCAAAATTAATTTGAAGAGCATGTCTGATTTATGTGCTGACCCCTTGGCTGCTCATTTATTAATTCTGCTGACCATAATTTTTATGCTTGATCGACTTACTTACTTATTTTATTGTGCTGCTGATCAACTTTGTTGAATTATTTTGGTGATCATTTAACTCCTTGGCAAATAAATTGCCTCAAAATACACTACGTTGTAAGCCATACCACAAATGAATTATTTGTTGTATTTTTTTCGAGCGGTTCCATGCTTCGCAAGGCACATTAAGCAATTGGTGCCGGCTGCCATCGATCGATGGCAGTCGTTAAGCCAAGTCAGAGGCCTTAGGGCGGCTTGAAAACTTCTGACAGTAAGACCAGTCTAGTCTTTCAAGCCTACACCAATCCGGACTAGGCCCCCGTGGTGGAGTTTGGCCTACACCTTCCTCAGGGAAGAGACCCGTGCCCCTCGGTGGGGGCGTAATGGGTTAATGATGATGAAGATGATTATTTTTTGGACACTATCAGCTTATTTTTATTGCAAAATTAAACAGCAACGCATTAATAACTGGCTGACTTCATTTTCATCATTATCAGCTATGTTAACTAAAATACTCCTACGCAATGTACCTCGTATTATCTTAATAAACTACGAATTCAGTCTTATGACTACTACCCAACCAGCAAAAACCAGTCTTAAAACAGTCTCAAGACTACTATTTTTTCGCTCTAATATTGATCCTAAATCATTGTATAAGCCTGCATTTGGGCACGATTATAAGCGTACTTGATTTAATATCATTCTAATATCAATCTTATTGAATGCTGTTCACTATTATAGTAATCTAGCCAAAACTAATTTAAGCTGCTTTAGGCTAATATCGCTTTTACCTGAGTATCTTTTAAGACTACGTAGGCTAAAATTGGTCTTACTTAAGAATATTCTTAGTATCATCAATCTTATTTTAGTTTGACGTAAGACCAGAAAGTCTTCGCGAAACAATTCATTGTAATGGGTGCTCGCGTGTGATAAATGCAGCGTGACAATAAAAATAGCAAATAATAAAACTGTCTTTATCGTCTGGTGTTTGTTTATATTTAATAGTAAATATTCTCGTGGGAATAATTATTTACTGTAAACTGGACCCTGTTTTACGCTTCAAATTTCGTGCGCCTTATCAAATATTACATTTTGTATATTATTTTATTATTTTCTTTTTTTATTGTACTGAATTTGCGTCCTCCTATATTTGCATTATCCTAGAGCACTATTAGACTACATTTGCATTCTGAATACCAATTGCACGGCCATGTTGTATTAATTAGGGTTCCTTAGGTACTCGTCATAATAAAACCTTAAATTGTTTTTTTTTTTGCAACTTAAGTAAATGTATTTTTATTAAGCGCCAAGGCTACTGATGTCAATGGGGATGAGGATGGGTATGAGTATGGGGATGGTGATGGGGATGAGTATGGAGATGAGAATGGGGATGAGTATGGGGGTGGGGATGGGGATGGGGATGGGATGGGAATGGGGACGGAGACGGGGACGGGGACGGGGACGGGGACGGGGACGGGGACGGGGACGGGGACGGGGACGGGGACGGGGACGGGGACGGGGACGGGGACGGGGACGGGGACGGGGACGGGGACGGGGACGGGGACGGGGACGGGGACGGGGACGGGGACGGGGACGGGGACGGGGACGGGGACGGGGACGGGGACGGGGACGGGGACGGGGACGGGGACGGGGACGGGGACGGGGACGGGGACGGGGACGGGGACGGGGACGGGGACGGGGACGGGGACGGGGTCGGGGACGGGGACGGGGACGGGGACGGGGACGGGGACGGGGACGGGGACGGGGACGGGGACGGGGACGGGGACGGGGACGGGGACGGGGACGGGGACGGGGACGGGGACGGGGACGGGGACGGGGACGGGGATGGGGACGGGGACGGGGACGGGGACGGGGATCGGGGTGGGGGTGGTTGCCTGTTTAAAATAAATAGCAATTCATTTTCACTAAGATCAGTTATGTAACACACTTTCATGAATATCGTATATAAGCAGAACCTGCAGAACCCTCACAAATATTTTTGTCCCCACATGCTTGTCCTGGCAGCAACAGAACATTTGAATTATTTATCATTTCGTACTTCTTCTGAACTTGCCACCGATACCCACAAGGACTTGAGCGTTTTATTCCAATTTTTGTAATCCATGATACCATTTCTCGTTATAAAAAATTAAATCACACTTTCACTTACAAAACATTGGCCCAATAAATTTTGCTCTTACAGTTGTATTTTCAGGATCGATGTAAGATTAAGCGATCTTATATTGATCTTGTCTATTGTATTGTAAGTATATTGATCCAACATTGCTCTTACAGTCGTGTTTTCAGGATCGATGTAAGATTAAGCGATCTTATATTGATCTTGTCTATTGTATTGTAAGTATGATCCAATATTACTCTTGCAGTTGTGTTTCGAGGATCGATATAAGATTAAGCGATCTTATTTTGATCTTGTCTATTGTATTGTAAGTATATTGATCCAACATTACTCTTACAGTTGTGTTTCCGGGATCGATGTAAGATTAAACCATCTTATATTGTTCTTGTGTATTATATTGTAAATGTATTGATCCAATATCACTCTTATATCTTACTAAACTAGAGCTGTTAATCTTATTATAGCTTTCAATAAGATCAAAAACAACCATACTAGCAATACTCTTATGCAATGCTGATATTAGACATGAAAATTTTATAATAGCATTCATCAAGTCTATTTTAAGATCAAATGAGCAGAGGCTTAAAATACTTTTATAACAAGCTCTTATATACATATATAAGACCAATCAATAAGACTGAGTGTTCTTGAGTACGAAGTGACTTGTTCTAGACTGATATAAGAACGAATACATATTACAAAACAGTTATTAGAGCGATTTAAGCCTACCACTCTTATAAAATGCGGACCCTGAGACTATTTTGCTGGTTGGGTAATCCGACCCTGGACAAGCGAACCTAAAAGGTTCAAAATGCTTGTAAAACAAAACAAGCAACGCAAAGTAAATATTTTAATTTAAAAAAAAATAGTATTCACATTTGTGAGTGATCAGATCACTCACAAATGTGAATACTATTGATTTTGTGAGTGATCACTTATCGTACTAAAGGATATTATATTTCCCGATGACTTACTATAGTGAAAAGAAAAATTCCAGTAGCTTAATTAAAGGGAATGTCCGAAAGATTGCGTTAATTAGTTATTAATTGACATTTTATCATTATTAATCAAAGAAGAAAATGTATATTTGTATGTGGTTTTGGAAAATTATGTCGAAATATTTCTTATAAAATAAAATATATTTTAGGTATCATTTTTTGTTAGGAAGATTAACAGCTGCATTACAGCTGTGCATAGAATTAATTAATAACTAAAATTTTATAATTGGCCTTCATCTCCACTTCAAAACCCACAATAAAAAAAAACAAAGAAACTCCTGCAGCTTTAACACAGGCAAAAAAAACGGATCAGGAGGAAATTAGCACAGACAGATATAGACTTTAGTCTGAAATAGCGCATAGATTACTTTTTATCCCGGAAAAATGCACGGTGTCTTTGGTAAATATTTATATTTCTCACACAACACATCAAAATTTCCACGCGATCAACGTCGCAGCTATTTTATATTATTTCACTGCCAAAAAAGTGTTTAGTCTGTTTCAACAGATACACAAAGCTTTACAATAAAAATTGGGACAATCCTCCTTTCCTCAAATCTACTGAACATTATGGGATTACTACGAAATATGGGACCTCCCGTAATTTAATAAAAATAGATTAAATAATTGGGTAATAATTGGGTAGAGATATTTTGCTATCACCAACTTTCTTTTGCGGTGGAAAACCTTTAATTTTAACCACAAGTTACGTTAGTAATCGTATAAAGGACGCAACTCTTGTCAAAACTTGACCTGTTTATAATATAAGAGACGACTTGTACCTTATTATTATTATGCTTGTCGGCTTGTAAAACTTCAGTAATCAGGGCCTGCCACTAAAAGTTGCTTAATGAAATGTAACATCTTGCTAATCGTCCATAATAAGGCGTTATTCGTAGAATGTTCTGTTAACCAAGAATGTTTGCTCTTACTGTTTACTAACTGTCAAGTTTATAAAGTAATTGCTGTTAATTAATTGTTAACATCAATTAGTTTTTTTGTAGGCCCATTGACCATTATACGCATGTACTCTTCTCTAAGGTTCTAAACATAGACTGTTAGTAGTAAAAATCCGAGTTTAACACCATAACTCCATTATAATTTCCAGGGACGTAAGATCAACAGCGAACCTGATCAAAGCCTCATTGGGTTCTGGACTGTTGGCTGTGCCATTAGCTTTCTCAAACTCAGGATGGGCCGTTGGCATAATTGGGACACTCATTATTGGATTCGTTTGCGGTCACTGTGTCCACATATTGGTAAGTATTGGGCACCTTTCGTTATTTCTTATTATTAATTTCATCTCAAGTGTTTTTTCTCATGTGTGAAATACAAAAATACGCCATTATTACACTGGTAGCAATCATCATCAGATGAAGATGTCCCTTGTTGTGAACATCCAATATGTTCACAACAAGGGGCATGGGTCTCTTTCCTGAGGAAGGTACATGACATACTCCACCACGGGGGCCTAGTCCGGATGTTGCTTCGTAAGGCACGTTAAGCAGTTGGTGCCGGCTGCCGTCAATATATGGCAGTCGTTAAGCTTACTCAGAGGCCTTAGAGCGGCTTGAAAGCTTCTGACAATATATGATCAGCCTCAATAGTCTAACCAGCCTCCACCAATGGTAGCAATATTAAAACAATTGATGTAAGACGTAAAATAAATATAAGTGAACTTAATTAAAAATACAACACCATAACAAAGTTTTTTGAAACCTGACATTGAAAATGACCATTGTTATAATCAAGGTCAGAGCTTAGCCTCCCTTCTTTATTTATGTGCCGTGACTGGCAATGTTTCTAACACTCCCGGGTACGAATGTGACAAAAAAAACCGCACTTATTTTTATCTGAAACGATAGTAATGCGGCGCACGGTGGGCTGAAAATCGGCTTTCATAGACTTAGGGATTTCAATTTTCAAGTGGCGGATTTTGTGCTGGATATCTACTACTACTTAGTTATTACTAATGCAAAAATGACACCGGTGTGAATCCTGCACAAAAACGAAGGAATAATATTTTTTTTAAGAAAATTTTGTATGAAACCAGTATGTAAAATCGAATTATCTTTCAAACGGCATTGAAAACCGTAATATCCTTACAGGTCACAGTACTAATTTCTTATTATTTTCTGTCATACTTAACATACGGTTATCGATGCACTTGAAAATTGAATTCCCTAAGTCTATGAATGCAGATTGTAAGCCCACCGTGCGGCGGGAAATTCAAAATCCGCGAATAACCACGCGCTATATTTCAGGGCACTGTACAGGTAGCCGCGCATCAACTTCTGTAAACCTTGCTCTCTAATTTATAACAAAAATATAAATGTCTATCTGCTATCAGCCGATCTCGGCCTTGATTCTGTTAGTGCATCACAGCACGATGACAGCTGCACGGTTGGGTCATGTGACGTGTTTTTTCATACCATCGACGGCTAGAAGGTTTGACAATATGTGCGCTCGCCGACTTGAAGCGGCAATGAAACTAAATTAATGATCATGTTCATACAGTTGTCATTGTACTACAGTGTATTAACAGAATCTGGCTTCTGATTGCATTATATTGTAAATCACCATGCCTGATACATAGAATGAACACCATTAAAATCATCTAAGTCGACAAGCAGCATTATTATGAAAACAGGTCTGATACCTCTTTTGAGGTTTCATATTCTTTTAGAGCTTGATATGATAATTATTTTATTTAGGTTTTGGTGTCCCGAGGCTGCTGTAAGATAGAGAGGAAACCTTTGCTAGGATATGCAGAAACATGTAGAGCAGCGTTCTCAAACGGTCCTAAGCGCGTCAGGAAATTCGCCACTACAGCAAAGTGAGTAGTAGATAAATACATAATATCAATTTTATTCACACATAAACCTTTTGAAACCCCATTTAACAAAACAACTGTAGTGTAATTTTCTTTCTGACGAATTTTTTTTTAGCATTCCATGTAAACAAAAATATTTTTATAATTTAGGGTCAAAATTAATAATGATATCTCTCTTCTAATATATAAAACTCTCGTGTCATTAGTGCGCAAACACCTCCGAAACGGTTTGACCGATTTTGATGAAATTTTGTATGTACATATATTCGGTAGGTCTGAGAATAGGTTGTTATCTATTTTTCATAGCCCTAAGTGAAAAAAATATATATGGCGAAACAACGTTTGCCGGGGCAGCTAGTAGACTTGTAAAAAGTATAATGTATGTATGCAAGCTGTATACGTCACACTATAAGGCACAGGCCTTCTCTCAGAGAGATGGGCTTCAATCACCACGCGTGCTCACCACGGATTGGCGATTTCAAGCGCTGAGGTATTAAACAGCTCAGACACTCTATAACTCTATAGTATTGCTGCTATAACTTTGCAAAATGTACATTACTTAGAAAATAAATAGGTACATGCCCGCACTGGGTATCGAACCTGGGTCTCCCGCTTCAGAGTCCATTGTTCTATCCACTAGGCTACGACCGCTTTTTTATAATAACTTTAAATAATTGAAATTGACTTGTAAACTTTGTTGACTTCTGATCAATCTTCCAACTCGAGCAAACTTGTCCGTAACTTACCTAAGATTGCACGCACAAAATTTTCACGTACTTATTGACTGTAATATTAGCATGAAGCATAGAAAGGTCCTTGATAAGACACAATTACTGAACCACCAACATTTACCCTTTTCACCCTACAACCCTATAAGATTTACTTATAAGGCCTTCACCTAAATGACATAATATTTTCCTACATTTTTTTTCAGAGTGTTCGCTGAATTCTCCATGTTACTGACTTACATTGGCGTATGCTGTGTTTACACAGTTCTTATTTCGGATTCAGTTAAACAGGTTGGTTCCGCATTTAAAACTAGCGTTTATCCGTCGTCACTAACTAATTACAATGCTTTTATGAATTTGTTACAGATAATTGACAGGTACTTCCCAGCAACAATACTGCCTGTAGAATACTATTGTCTGATGATTTTGGTCCCATTGGCGCTGATGACCCAAATTAGGCATTTGAAATGGCTGGCTCCGCTGTCGTTTATGGCGAATGTGTTGCTGGTAGCCACATTTGCGATATGCCTGTATTATATATTTGGGGGAGAAATATCTTATAGCGACAAAAGACTTGTCTCGGATCCATCGCGATTGCCAGTTTTTCTGTCGTAAGTAGCACATTCACTCACCTCGTAGATATTTACTAAGAGCCTGTCCAGACGAAGAGTTTTACGCGCGAGGGCACTCGCGCGAAACTTGCCCGTTCCCGAGCATCTGGACGGAGTGTATCTCGTACCTAGTACCTCGGGAACGAGCGTTTTACGCGCGAGTAAGAATACGCGAGAGAGCATCTGGGCGAGGGGTATGTAGCTCTAGTACCTCGGGAACGCGCGAGTGTCTACGCGCGAGTGCCCTCGCGCGTAAAACGCTTCGTCTGGACTGGACAGGCTCTTGCAGGAAGCATACGTTGACTGTGACTTCATTCACCTCACTTTTTTAGATTACAGAATATAAAATTTCAAATGTTTGTAAATTCTGTGGCGAGCACATATTGTCAGCGCCCTATTAACTCCAATATTCTGCATCGCCCAAGCAAAGTAGGTATTACACATGACTTGTGATTTTGATAAATACCTACAACGTCCTACAAATAACAGTTGGGCCGGGCGTTCCTAGGCATTCGTACGATCTGCTTGGCGGGAAACCTTCTTTCATAGTGGAAGAGGACGACCACCCGCTCTTCCCTATAATTCAAAAATATTTGAATTCGTCCTAAAGACTCAATTACCAAAGATTAATGTTCCTGCTCCTGAATAGAGATAGTATGATCTATCATCGAAATCATTTTCAATGGAATTCGTACGAAGATTTCCTTTAATAAGTAGGTCCCCTATTATTTGTTAACTTGGTAAGCCTTTAAAGTTCATTACATGTGATACCGCCGTGTTTTTTTTACATTTCTACAATCAACTGTTTAGCCATGAGAGATTGTGAGCCCCGCCCTCTGTGCAAAATTACAGCTTCCTAGGTCCAACGGCTTGGGCTGGGCGTTGATGAGTGAATGAATCAGTCAGTCAGGACTTTGTCAGGACGTTGTTTCTATATAGATTGTTAGGCCATTTAAAAATTGGTATCTCAAGTCCCGGTGCAGATACAGCAGATATAGCTAACATTTTTTTTCCACAGGACAGTTATATTCGCCATGGAAGGTATTGGAGTGGTGATGCCAATTGAGAATGCAATGAAAAATCCTCGTCACTTTTTGGGCTTCCCAAGCGTCTTGGTCGTATCTATGGGCGCCATCATCTTTCTGTACAGCACCCTGGGGTTGTTTGGATACTTCCGTTTTGGTGATGTGCTTAGAGGCTCAATCACTCTCAATCTGCCTATGGACGACTGGTAAGCATCTATATATATCAGCATATCATGATGCTGACTGCCTCGTTAGTCTAGCCGTTAAGGCCCTTACCTAACAAGGCAGAGGTGATGGGTTCGAATCCCACTGGGGGCCGCCGTGCATTTGTACAATTGGCCGCAGTCTGGGTGTTATTCCATGGTTATAATGTACTTGCCTAGTTACCATAGTACATTGTATCCTAGTTTGGGACCAGGTCAAGTGATTGTGTTGTGTGGAAGTTATTATTGTTATTATTTATGTATCTATACTAATATTATAAAGAGGAAAGATTTGTATCTTTGTGTGTATATTTGTAATGAAAAGGCTCAGAAAATACTGGGCAGATTTTGAAAATTCTTTCACCGTTAGAAAGCTACATTCTTCGTAAGTAACATACTAGGCTATATCGGATTATCAAAAAGCTTAGGGTTCCGTACAAAATCTCGAATTTCCCACGGATTTTCCCACGGAACTAATATAGCTATTTCCACGAAAACGTTTTTCAAGTTAAATTGAAAAAGTTTTGTGCATATAAACATGCAGCTGTATTCTGAAGCGACAAGTTTTTATCGAACGCTAGAAATTGTTTAGGATGTTTTTCGTTAGCAGATTCTGGTCTGCACGGACGTCAGTAGGAAGATTGGTAAATCACTCTTATTTAGGTAAACTGTCGCGGAAGGCAGGACGTGGTTGTCTTGCGTAGAACCCCAATTAGCGAGGGCAACACAATACAACAATTATAGTAATTTTCAAAAGGCGAATGAAGGGATCGCGACTATAAGCGTTTTAATTAGTTATCTATGAAACATTTTTCGTATAACAATACCTACTTCACATTTAATACCTGCCCTTCATTGTTTACCGTGTACCTAATCAGTACTTGACTATTGTAGTTTAAGAGCTATACTTCTTTGTAGCTAAAGCCTTTTATTATTGACTATATTTTAAGAGCCAATTCGTTTGCATATAATTAAACCTAAATCGGCCAAGTGCGAGTCTGACTCGTACACAGGGTCCCGTAACATTAACTGTACATCATTTAAATATTTTAAGAGCTTAAGTCCTCTTACCGTTATTAATATCGAGCAAAAATAACGATTGTTGTCGGTGAGCCCCAATTAAATATTTATTTTATTATTAGAATAGAATGATTAGAATAGAATAGAATTATAAAAGAAGCCATTCATTACTACTGACGAGGAAAGGGTTAGTTCAAAGATAAAAAAAAACTTAAGGTTAAGATTACCTTAAGTTTTTTTATCTTTGAACGGGAGATTGACTTACCGTGGGCGTAAAATATAGGTATTTTACGTTACCTACATAGTTTTATTTTTCCTTAAGGACGGCCATTCGATATAAATATGTCATACCTAGATACTTCGGAATACCTCAAACGGCGCAAATACGCTCTCCTTGGAGACAGCTACTTTTTGCAATACTCACTCGTATTTGGGCCCGTGTGGCCCTGAGGCGCGTAAACTTTACAAAGAAATATTGACGCGCCTCATCGACTCGTCAGGCGACCCTAGAGATGGTACCTCCGACAGCGCATTAGCCTGGCCATTCAGGTCATCGAGAAATGCTGCCAGTTTCTTGGGAGTTTGGGACCTCTCCCCAATGGTACCGGTCTAGAGACCATTTTTTTATATTTAGGCTATATTAGTTATTGTTATTTTATTTAGTGTAATCCTAGAATCTTAGATACAATGATAAAATCAATATTGTTTTTTGCAAGGTCAATTGACGAAGATAAGAAGAATACAAAATGTTAGACGAACCACATACAAGGATATATATTTTTTTAAATAAATAAAAATAAAATAAAAAATAAATAAACTTACGCCCGTTATCCCCGAGGGGGTAGGCAGAGGCGCCAATCACTAGAACTGGGCCCACGGTTTGCTGAGTTTATTAGGTCCAAACGTGACAAGTGGCCAGCCTGTCGCCGTTATCCGGGCACAATTTTTCAGCGAATGGTGTTGCTAAAATGGTTTTTAGAAATAAGAAACGTCAATAGAGAATGGACATGCAACCTCTGGCGGAAAACTGCATTTGCCCAAAGTACAACCAACCTGTTCTTTTCACCAGGCCTGCAATCTGCGCTAAAGTATTCATCGCGCTGTCAATTTTCTTCACATACCCGCTACAATTCTTCGTGGTTATCGACATCTTCACACGGTACACGGAACCTCATATCAAGGAGAAATACAGAAATACCGTGCAAATTGTAGCAAGGACTTTTGGAGTGTGCCTCTGCGGTGAGTATGGTCTAATCTAAGTTTACTTAATCTGCTTAAACTTAGATGATCTTTTCAGAGGTTTGGTACTACCCGTAATTTAGCTTCTTTATCTTTTTCCATCAATGGTTGTCTGGAAGAAATTACTTTTAGTAATAAGGCCGCCAATTGTACTGTACTATGTTATTGTCAAATTTCTTGTGTAATTCCTGGTGTACATAATGTACAATAAAGAATATACTATCTATCTACAAATTTAGCTAAACTTACTATTATCTAAATATGGCAATAGTAGCCACCTTAATCTACTTGTTTTTGCACTAGATCGCTACCAATCTAATTAATATTGTACAATTGTACATTCTACCATAGACCAATAAGATTCTACTTAAAACTATTCGAAATAACGGCAATTCTTATTCACACTATGGTTTTAAGAATGTTAGTACCCAGTGACAAAAAAGCCAAGAAATTTGCATGCCTATCGTTGAATGAATTTTAATTCCTAATTTAACCTTTTTTTTCCAGTGGCTATTGGAGTGGCACTACCTATGCTAGAACAGATAATCAACATCGTAGGCGCCTTTTTTTATTCCATCCTCGGTCTGATGGTACCAGCAACGATAGAAACCGTATTCCGATGGGAGGACCTTGGAAAATACAACTGGATTTTGTGGAAGAATTTGCTCATTTTTCTTTTCGGCCTCGGAAGCTTGGTATCCGGCTGCGCAGTCGCAATCTCGGACATAATCGAATTAATGCATATTAAGACGACGTAATTTATGGTTTGTGTATTTTTATAACATTAAAATTAAATTACTGTACAATGATGCACTCTTTTGTTAATAGAATAGATAGCATGATCATAAAATGTTACCTTATTATAATTTACCTAATTATGCATTACTCTAAATGATATAAGTTTCTGTGGATTAATAGTTTATTTCACTGGTTTTGATCATTTGGGCGCCAACAAAAGTGATGCCATCTCAAATTATATTCTTCGTATATTCTCGTAAATTATAATAAAAACAACGTAATTTTTGGTTAATAAATTTTACTCCATAAATTGTATTAACCACCGTTCAGTTTCAAGTATTACTCTACATTTATTTTCATAAGTTCCTGTCTCCTGCAGTTCGTTGCCAGGACCATTGTAAAACCTACCATAAATTTATTGTAACTCTGACGCAGCGTAAGCTCTGCCCGAAAACACCGAAGTACCTACCTACACCCTTTTTTTTACATGGGGAAATCCTCATGAATACCCCGTCGCCGGGGATCGCGACAGGGTTATGTCGGACTCTTACCGGCTAAAACCCCATGGTGTTCGTTCTCACGCTTTACGGCGCGGCGGGGTCACGGGTACGCTTTCGCATTCTTCCGCAACCCCGCCGTTGGCCCTTGCGGGCCCCTCCAGGTAAGAGTGGAATGCTCGGAACACGCGGCACTCCGCCCCCCGCCCCCCTTCGTGGGGCCGGACTCCGCAATCCGGTGGCCCCCGACTTAATTGCGGGCTGTGGCCCCTCCAGTCGACCCTACGCCCGCGATCACTAAAGTTTGAGGCGACGACCTCTGTGGCGTAACGGTTAGCACATCTGCTTACTATGCGAGAGGTCCCGGGTTCGATCCCCGGTTGAGGAGAAAAAAAAACTCCAGGTCTTGGATGTTTACATGTTTGTGATGTCGCTGTTTCTGGTTCCCACGACAAAGGGTATCCTAGTGTGGGGCCAGAAGCAATGTATGTGTCTGTATGTAAATGTTTATGTTTAAGGAGGGCGAGCGTAAACCCTCCTCTCCCTCATCCTCCTGCGGCGGATTGGCCGCCCTCTGCCGACCCGACGCCTGCCCCTGCGAAAACGCTACCCAGGGAAGTTGCATCTACGCGAGAAGCTCCATATCGTCCGCGTCGCGTCACTCTCAGGGCTCCTTTAAAAGCAAAGAAGGCAGAGAGCGAGCGCGCGGACCCCTCGCTGCCCCTTCCGGCCCACCTTGATTGCGGGCGGTTGGTCCTCCGACCCTCCGCCCGCGACCACTCCAGTACGGGGCGCATGCCCATTTGCATTCGGCGCGCGCCCCCCACCTGGACCGCCACCCGGGCCCTGAACAGGGCCCAGGCGACCCCTACTGAAAGATTATTCGCCGCTAGCCAGCAAGATCCCACAAGGAGAAGTCACTGACCAACGGCCAGGGCGCACCAGCCCTTACCACTGCCTTTCTACCGGATTCAAGAATCAAGTAGAACGGCAGCAGAAGGGCAACGAGGAGGTTATCTGACGTCGCACCCCGAAGTACCCACACCTGGTTTTACCCCAACCATCTCCAACTTATGTCACAGACAGTTTGAAAAACCAACGTATCTTACATCAGAATCTCAGTAAATTATCATTTTTATTATCCACGACGGAGAATCCCAGACCAAAAAGCTTGGATTTCCAACCGTTAGTAACTGCGGTTTTTGGACGACCGAGAACCAGTAGTCAAAGGACGGGTCAGATTTAATCTTAAAATACCTAATAGGTACCACGCAACTCGAAATCGGTGTAAAATTTCTTCTTTTCCTGGAAAAAACATTAATCTTGGTAAATAAATCGATAAAACCAAAAATACAGGCTATTTGATAACTCACATTCGGAAAGAAAACGACGTTCTATTGTAAAATAGTATCATAGACGACATAACAACAAAATAGTACTGAGCAGATGAAAGTTTTTTAAGTCAGCCAAGGCCAAGTATTTTTAATAACGCATTTACCTACATTATTCTCCTCATAAATTCATTCTCAGCCAGTCATAAAGCGTCGAACAGACTGTGAGTCAATGCTAAAATCTAGCCAAGTACGTAGTTCATATCAAACGATCCTTGTCAACATAATTATAGGTGTACACTCCGTTCAGTTGCGTCACCTGGCGAGTTTCCAACAAAATGTTCAAGCTATCTGTTGTCAACTGTACATGTGAAAGCTTATCAACCTAAACCTCCATGCACATAATTTACGGAATGTACAGATTTGTTGTGCTGTCGACTGTATCGTTTTGTATCTTTATAATTTTCAGACGAATAAGTAGTTACGTTTTACAAGTTTTTAGGAAAGTAATAAATTTATAAATATGTACTCTATGTATACGTATATAATTTAATTGTATTTAATTATCATCGTCATCATCATCATCAACCCATTATGTCCCCACGAGGGGCACGGGTCTCTTCCCTGAGGAAGGTATAGGCCATACTCCACCACGGGGGCCAAGTCCGGATTGGTGGAGGCTTTAAGACTAGTGGCTGGCCTTACTGTCAGAAGTTTTCAAGCCGCCCTAAGTATTTAATTATATTTCATCAAAAACTTTCGTAAGCACTACACATTACAGATAATTAAATTCAAGTACCTAAGTGAATCGCTCGTAGTCCCGGCTGCCTGAGTGATCTCAAACGATCACGACGGTTAAGCAACAAAGGGCGCGTTCAGTGCATGCTTTGGTGACCGTCTATGACTAACACAAGTGGAATTTTTCCGTGCTTAGAGGAGGTGGAGATGGAAGAGGTGGAGGCTTGTAAGACGGGAATCCGAAGTAGGCCCCCTTGGTGGAGTATGGCCTAATACCTTTCTTAAAGAAGAGACCCGTGCCCCTCGGTGGGGACATAATGAGTGGATGATGAAGTGAATCTGTAAAACCATCTATAATTAATTATTCAATCTTATGTAATTTAAAAAAGTCTTCTTTCTTTCTTTACTTATAATTTTAAATCACGTCTCCAACTAATTAAGGCCATGCACTAGGTAGCGTAAGTACCTTAAATATAGTAGATACAATTTTACTTTGTGAAGACATTATTTTAGCACACACTTCGAATAACGTACAATAACATGTACAATATCTAATAGAACATAATTTAGTGATATAATATTTTTGGATGCATGCCAGTACATAATTATATTATCTAAGTTCAAAATAAGTGTCAGTCTTCCGTATTATGTCCGAGTCAAATAATTAATTAATAAAATAGAGTATGGATACTCATACTAATTATCGATTAAATTATTATTTTGGTGTAATGGAAACCAAACGATTTTATTACTTCATCATAGCCTGGCCAGCATGACTAATTTTGACAAATTAGTCATGCTGTCTTAATTATCATAAAATGTAACGTTACAAAAGACGACATGGATGATATATCATAAAACATAAACATAAACATTTACATACAGGCACATACATTGCTTCTGGCCCCACACTAGGATACCCTGTGTCGTGGGAACCAGAAACAGCGACGTCACAAACATCTATTTAGGCTTGAAAATATTTGTTTTTTCTGAGCCATCGCAAACTAGGGCGACTTGTCGCCGCGTCAAGTCGCCGCGTCAGACGCGACGTTGTCATTTGCTTCTGGCGTCTTGTCGTCTCGTCGCGACTCCGCGACTCTGACGCCAAGTTTCAAAATTGACGGCCGTAGCCTGTCGTCGCGTCTAGTCGCCGAGCTGTCGCCTGAGACGTAAGCAAGTAGTGCGCAAATGAGAGCTCAAAGTTTTTTGTGTGATTCCTCTAGCGTGATACTCGAATGATATGCCATGATTGTGTGATATTGCTTTTAAATATTACATGCATCACTTACACAAGTCTACATCCTACGTCCATCCGTAGTTAAAGTCGTTCGGTCAAGTCACTTATCGGGCACTATAGTAGAAAGTATAATTTACGCGGAACTAAAAATATTTCAGTCTTATCCATTAACAGTTCTTCACGATAATACCCGAGAAAAATATGTCATGGGTGCGAGACAAACAACAGAGAATTTAGTGTAGGTGAGAGAAGTTAAAAATAACTCTGTTTTCGCAGAGAAACCAGTATGGAAATAACAACAGCGGGTCTACCGGCCACATGCTATAAGCGCTTTGAATATTCCATCATTTTTTTATGATGTCATAGTAATCGATGATGTTACGTCATAGGGGCCGATCCCGATAATTCTAATCAAGGATAAATAAATTTATCAACTGCTTCCCAAGGCGCTTACCTACTAAGACAGAGGTCGTGGGTTTGATTCCCAGAGGAGGCCGCCGTACATTGGTACAAATGGCCTCAATCTGGGTGTTTTTCATGTTTGTAATATCCTAGTTACCATAGCAAACGGTATCCTGGTTTGGGACCGTTTTGAGTGATTTTTTGCGTAAAAGTTATTATTATTGTCTTATCTTATATGTATAATATCTATATAATGTAATATATATGCTCTATCTATATTTTCACTTTCACTATATATAAAAGGAGAAGCTGACTGACTGACTGACTGACATATCAACGCAGGGCCTAAACTATAAGGGTTAGAAACTTGAAATTTTGCACAGGGGTTCCTTTTGTAACGGAGGGGAGCACTAAGAAAGGATTTTTGAAAATTCATCCCCTAAGAGGGTAAAATGGGGGTTCAAAATTAGTATGAATCATTGCCGTTTTTGAAGTTATTCGAATTAAATTTGATACGAAGGTTCTTCATTTAAAATTATGAAACACGTGTAAAATAGTTTTGTAAAAATCATCCCTTAAGGGGGAAAAAGGGGAGTGCAAACTTAGTATGAAACTTTGCCGTTTTTGAAGTTATTCGAATGAGATTCAATATGAAGGTCCTTCATAGAAAGTCAAGAAACACATGTATAATAGTTTTTCAACATGTAAAATCATCCCTTAAGGGAGTGAGAGAGGGGTGCAAAGTTAGTATGAAACTTTGCCGTGTTTGAAGTTTTTCGAATGAAATTCAATATGAAGTTCCTTTATTAATATTTATGAAATACATGTAAAATAGTTTTTTGAAAATCATCCCTTAAGGGGGTAAAGGGGGGGTGCAAAGTTAGTATGAAACGTTGCCGTTTATGATATTATTCGAATGAAATTCAGAATGAACGTCCTTCATAGAATGTCTGAAAACACTGTAAAATAGTTTCGAAAATCATCTCTTAAGGGGATAAACGGGGGGTGCAATGTTAGTATGAAGCTTAGCCATTTTTGAATTTAATCGAATAAAATTCAGCATGAAGGTCCTTCATTAAAAGTCATGAAAGACAAGTAAAGTAGTTTATCGAAAATCATCCCTTAATGGGTTGAAAGGGGGTTGCGAAGTTAGTATGAAAGCTCTTTCGCATGAGCTAAAAGTATCCCTATCTTATTTGCAAACCCTTTACTCAGCTAAATCCGACGCGGACGTAGTCGCGGGCAACAGCTAGTATATATATATATATAAGGAGAAGCTGACTGACTGACTGACTGACTGACACATCAACGCAGGGCCTAAACTATAAGGGTTAGAAACTTGAAATTTTGCACAGGAGTTCCTTTTGTAACGGAGAGGAGCATTAAGAAAGGATTTTTGAAAATTCATCCCCTAAAGGGGTAAAATGGGGGTTCAAAGTTAGTATGAAACTTTGGCGTTTTTGAAGTTATTCGAATGAAATTTTGGTACGAAGGTTCTTCATTTAAAATTATGAAACATGTGTATAATAGTTTTTTTTAAATCATCCCTTAAGGGAGAAAAAAGGGGGGGGCAAACTTAGTATGAGAATTTTCCGTATTTGAAGTTATTCAAATATGAAGGTCCTTCATTGAAAGTCATGAAACATAATCATGTAAAATAATTTTTCGAAAATCATCCTTTAACGTTAGAGGGGGGTGCAAAGTTAGTATGAAACTTTGCCGTTTTTGAAGTTATTCGAGTGAAATTCAATATGAAGTTCCTTCATTAAAATTTATGAAATCCTACATTTAAAATAGTTTTTTGAAAATCATCTCTTAGGGGGGTAAAAGGGGGGTGCAAAGTTAGTATGAAACTTTGCCGTTTATGAATTTATTCGAATCAAATTGAGAATGATGTTCCTTCATTGAATGTCTTGAAACACATGTAAAATAGTTTTTCGAAAATCCTCTCTTAAGGGGATAAAAGGGGGGTGCAATGTTAGTATGAAACTTAGCTAATTTTGAAGTTATTCGAATGAAATTCAGCACGAAGGTCCTTCATTGAAAGTCATGAAAGACGTGTAAAATAGTTTTTCGAAAATCATCCCTTAAGGGGGTAAGAGGGGGTTGTGAAGTTAGTATGAAAGCTTTTTCGCATACGCTAAAAGTATCCCTATCTTATTTGCAAACACTTTACTCAACTAAAGCCCACGCGGACGTAGTCGCGGGCAACAGCTAGTTTGTGGTTTGTGATGTCGCTGTTTCTGGTTCCCACAACACAGGGTATCCTAGTGTGGGGACAGAAGCAATGTATGTGCCTGTACGTAAATATGTTTTTTTTATTAACTAAACTTACTTATTGACGTAAGAATTATTACCGCAAACTAATAAGTCTCTTGACCAATTCTAAACTACCTCAATACATTCCAATGCGGATGCAAATTTTGAAGTACGGCAGCGCGATGAGGAAATCATAATAGAAAACAATTTCATAATTGACGTATCAAACGCGACTCGATCGAGACATTGGCATAGTCCAGCATCTAATTAAAGAAAAACTAGTTTAATTCTGTCATTCGGTACGGCCACACGCCTTGCGGGCGTTAAAGAAGACGGCTAGTACGAATTTTAACACTTCGATTTGTGTTCTCACTGCAACCGTTTCCTATGCCCTAAGTATGGAGACTTGTGCCAACTCACCTAGGAAAATAGTGACGCATTTACTATATTTATAAAGTGAAGTCGCGTGTCTAACACCATTGCATACTGCGGTGTCACTGACAAAGCGTACTAGTTATGTGCGAAAACAAATCACGCAAAAAAATTTAATAGTTCATTAAGTGAATGACAAACTGATATACTTAATGGTGCACAGTTCTTTTTGGATGGCATTATGACGGATTCTTACAATATGAAGGACTTCAGCTCAACGTGAGTATTTTTTAATGTATTTTTGCACTTGCGAAATAGACCAGCCACTAGTCTTACCAAGCCTCCACCAATCCGGTCTTGGCCCCCGTGGTGGAGTATGGCCTATACCTTCCTCAGGGAAGAGACCCGTGCCCCTCGGTGGGGACATAATGGGTTGATGATGATGATGATGAACTTGCGAAATAATTACTGTAAAACTACTGATCCGACTCGGACTGTAAAAATAAACCCATGTAATAAAAATACATCCACCTTCAAAAATTATTTTCATCGCTGTTTATTAATAAAGTAGACAATATTTTAAGCCGCTTAAAACATTATGGTTTTCATTATAAAATTAGGTACGATTGAAGTGAAGAGAAGAAGTCGATGAAGCGAAAATGGTTGCAAAAGTGAAAGTGGTGCCAGGATCGTGGAAAGTGACAGTCCCTGGTTTCCCCCTTCCCGTCTGGGATACAGGCGTGAGCTTATGTATCATCATCATCAACCCATTATTTCCCCACCGAGGGGCACGGGTCTCTTCCCTGAGGAAGGTATTAGGCCTTACTCCACCACGGGGGCCAAGTCCGGATTGGTAGAGGCTTGTAAGACTAGTGGCTGGGCTTACTGTCAGAAGTTTTCAAGCCGCCCTAGAGCCTCTGACTTGGTTTAACGACTACCATCTATCGATGGCAGCCGGCACCAACTGCTTCACGTGCCTTGCGAAGCACGGAATCGCTCGGAAAAATGCCACTAGCGTTAACATTGGCGTTAGTCATAGACGATGGGTGAACCATCCATGGACTGAACGCGCCGTATGTTGCTTAACCGTAGTGATCGTTTAAGATCACTCAGGCAGCCCAGGCTACGAGCGATTCTTATGTATGTTTGTGTTAAATTAAATGTCAGACGCGCCTTACAAATTTCGACAAGTTTTTGTTAACTGAAACGAATTATAGAGCCGTTATTGGCAGCTCCATAAGATTCTGACACGGGGGATCTGGGTTAGGTCTCTCTGTTTATTTATTTGAAAGGTTTTATATTTTGCCGGGAATTTCTTCTAACGCTGGGAAAAGGCTCGTCTACCCAATTTTAGTAGAAAAATTTCTTACATAAATAGTTGTTTAGGATGCACAGTTATTATCACTTTTTAAATGTTACGTTACTTTTTATTATAATATATACTTACTATTCATACTATATTACTATATTATATACTATTCATACATAGCGGTGGTGGCGTAGTGGGGTTGACCCTTGCTTCTCGATCATGAGGGTCTGGGTTCGAACCACGCATGTACCAATGACTTTTAGTTACGTACATTTGTTTGTACAGCAACACCATTCGCTGATAAATTGTGCCCGGATAACGGCGACAGGCTTGCCACTTGTCACGTTTGGGACCTAATAAACTCTTCAAAACGTGGGCCCAGTTCTAGAGACTGGTGCCTCTGCCTACCCCTTCGGAGATAACGGGCGTGAGTTTATTATTATTATTATTATATTAATCATACTAAAATTACAATAACATGAAATGAGCAACTATGATATAAAAGCATATATTATTATCAGAAACATTGTTTCCTTTCATAGGTACCTACATGTACGTAAGCTCATGCATGTATCCCAGAGAGGGACCTGTCACGATCGTGACAAATCACTTTCGATTCATCGGCATATTCGCCGAAACCGGCGTATGCACGCACGCCGGTTTCGGGTACCTACTTTTTATCTTGACCTTTGCTAATACATACCCTATTTTCGTTGAAGTAAGTATTTCCGCCTGGGGCGTCCCATACCGGCGCTTCCACCCACATTAGCTCGATATGTTTGTTTCGTCAGTCTTTCTGCCTTAGTCCCCTCCACATGTCCAAACCAACGCAACATTCCTTTCTCAATAATTCTAGTCACTAGATTAGGATTTTAGGATTATTGTTTTTTTTTTTATTAGCAGCATCTAGGCCCGGCTGTCCTCTGAAACAAATCCGGCGTTTTATCACAGGCTTCGTTAAACGACTTTTATTAACCACGGCTTTAATTAGGACGGCTTACGTTTCTCTTGCTCGCAAAATCAAATAATTATGTTTATTTAAAAAAAACTTAGACTGTTGTTAAGTGTGGCCGGGTTTGATAGATAATAAAATTTCATAATCATAATCATACCTAATCGTTTAGTGCATGTCATGGTAATATATAGCTGGTAAATATTATTAAAAATAGTTCGTGCTCTACATGACACTCTGTAAGGGCCACAGATATAGATAGACATAGATCACGCAAGTGCATCTACTTCGCGTGTCCGAACTGTGGAGTTTATCCACAATCCACACTCGGCCGTCGCTACAGATATTCCGCGCGCGTCTGTTGCTTTAGTAGGTGTGTTCTGTGGTCTGTTGTGGCGGCCGGTTGTCCATAAATATTAGGAAAATGCGTTTGCGTCTTACTAAACTACGATAGCCCAAAAATTGTATGCACACAAACTCAAGGACATGTTTCCTATCACAGGTAAGCTATTTTCAAATTATATTATGCGTAAATTCATTTTAAATTTATTTTTTAAGTATTCCGAGGTGCGATTCCAAGTCTGTACCTAAGTAACTATAGATTAACGGTAAGTAAACAATGTTCACATTACATTGCTGCGTTTGCTTTGAGCGTTTAATCTGACGCTGTGAGTTAAAACACGATGAACATGAGAACAAGCGATACTGTCGCTCATCGCTTCGAGTTCGTGGTACAAGGCAACTTATCATTCGTCTGTCATGTTGTCCGTTCTACCACATAATTTCGATAATCGATTTTAATCGATATCGGACAGACGAATTAAACCATTTTAAAAACGCTAATTGGCTACTTAACAATTGTAACGATAAAATGGTTGTAAGATGTGCCTATAAAGTAAACCTACACCGTATATTTTAAAATATCTTTCTTCTCTTCTTTTGGCTTCAAAAATATCTTCTCTGGTTCTTTCCATAGCCAAGTAAAATATGACTACGCATACAATGTAGCTATAAGGTTTAACTATAAAAATCCAAAATTTTATACCTATACACATACATATACATATAAGCAAAGAAAGGGAGGTAGAAAACTTAAAAAAATACAAATTTCAACCATTTTAAAACAAAGCGAGGTGTACAGCTCACAGAGCTAATATCCTTTATTTAATAATTCCTTTTAATATCATTCGTCTGTCAGAAAATCGATGTCATTCATGTGAATCGATTAGTGATTTTTAGGTTATTACAACAAAACGGGACTTAATCGCGTATACACAGGTGTTTATTTAACGTTGGAAACGTCGAGGGTAATTAAATAAACACCTTCGTGTACGCGATTGAGTCCCGTTTTGTTGTAATAATGATTTTTAGGTTATCTAAAACCATTGCGTTTCTTGTCATGCATGTCTATACTAATCCCTCGTGTTTAAATTTAAATATCAACGAGTTATAATTCGAATTAACTGAATCGCTCGTAGCCTGGGCTGCCTAAGTGAGCTTAAACGATCACTAAGGTTAAGCAACATACGGCGCGTTTAGTCCATGGATGGTTTACCGTCTATGACTAACGCTAGTGGCATTTTTCCGAGCGGTTCCCTGCTTCGCAAGGCACGTTAAGCAGTTGGCATCCACGTTAAGCATCCACTACAAAGACTGACCTCTGACTGGCCTGACCGTGGCCGCACAAGCACGGAATTTTCGTTCGGTTTCTGAAAGGAATGACGTCAAAAAATGTCTGTCTGTCATATGGAAACCGTACCGGAATTCCGTAGCTACATCTGCGGCCAGGCTGAATCGAGTCGAGCCGAACGGCGCGTGAGGCGGCGGCGTCGCCTTTGAATCGATTTTGCGCGGACAAGGAGGAATTCACATCACTAATTCGCTCTTGTGACGTCACAGTAGGTAGAATAAAAGTGACACGGTTGGTTTTCATACAGATTGACGTGTTTAAGTTATCTATGTCTATCTATATCTGTGGTAAGAGCACTACAGTTTCTTAGGTCTAATTTATAAAATTACATATTTGCTGGTATATTCACAATTAATTCATAATAAAAAATTACTATATAATTGTCATATCAATTAAAATATATTACTCAAAATTAGGATTATATACATTCATTCATATTATTATTTATTTATTTAATTTCAGACATTCAAGTCCGTTTTTCTTATCCTATTTTTGATTGAGAAAAATTTTGGAAACAACTCTTTTCTTTAAACCAAGGAAAGATAGGAAAACTAAAATGTACATAATGCTCCTATTATTTATCTATTAAACCCTCAGAGCACGTTTATAAAGTTACTTTATTAAATACTAATTTACTAAATTAGTATAATACTAATTTTATTAAAATCACTACAGATGTGAAACTGTACAGATATAACAGCAGCCTTAATTCGACTCTAACAGCCTTATTCATAAAAACACCATTCCTCTAAAACCTATCTAAAACTCTGTTTATTTAATCTATGGCTACATCTTTTGCTTGTAAAATGTCCACCACACACTATTTTAATCCGCATTGTTGCAGTGTTTTAAGGAATCAAGTCTTTATAATCGCAGTCGCAATTATATCGTAATCGCTCGTAGCCCCGGCCACCTTAGTGATCTTAAACGATCACGAAGGTTAAGCAACATAGGGCGCGTTCAGTGCATGAATGGGTGACCGTTCTATGATTAACGCTAGTGGCATTTTTCCGAGCGGTTCCGTGCTTCGCAAGGCACGATAAACAGTTGGTGTCGACTGCCGTCGATAGATAGCAGTCGTTAAGTCAAGTCTTGAAAACTTCTGACAGTAAAACAGTCTTATCTTTAAAAACACGTTTCCTAAATATACTTCTCAGAGTCAATTTAAATAGTTGGTGGTAAAGGGAAATACGTTACCACAAATGACTATACAGCATCTGACGAACATTTTAGAAAAATCGTACCTACTTTTATTTGTAATGATACCGTTGAAAGTTAAATGATGACCAGCGGCGCACAGATGTAGTACAAAACGTTGGGGCGTGTTTAGTAAGGTATTAGGTAATGTGCGGTCTAAACGTCCACCTAACCCAGTTAAACCGGCTTTTATGGCGCTGCTCCAAGTACTTGCAACGTTTTATGCCAGTGTGAAGATAACAACGCTTGATGATACAGCAGTTTTTGTTCATCCTGTTCAATGGAGACCGGGGGCCTGTTTAATAAATCAACAATTCGTAGTTAGTTATGACAGTTCAATGTAAATTGCGTAGCAGAGACCTCCTTCTTGTTAAAATGTGGGTTGATCGACTTTTACTTATAGAGTCGACAGCAGGAAACCTACACATTTTAGTAGCAAAGTCGCCCGTATAAAAGAAACAAAACCACAGCTTAGTTTTCCAGTCGGATCTGTATTCTTCTTTTCCAATTCACAATATGAAAATAAAACGTAAACACGGACACCTTCAAGAGAGAGAAAAAACCAACCATAACCAATCTTACACTACTTTTCTTTTGCCGTAATGCCAACATAGCCGTCACAAAGGAAACGAGGCTTAGACTAAAAACAATTGAGAACTTATTATTCTAACTCAACACATACGAAAATTGTAGTGAATGCTAGAAGAGCTAAAAACATTTTAGAATAAATTGAGCTTTTATCATCTGTTATATTTATCGTAATATCATAAATGCCTAGGTTTTAAAACAATAAAATACAAAATGACCGGAACAGATTAATGCCGATGAACAATGAAAGACAGCGTTCAGAATTTATAACAATTTCTAACAATCGGCCATCCTGAATTAAGCCTGTCCTCAGGCACTTAGGAGTTACATATAATTATACAGTAACAATATAATCAATTATTCATCAATTAGATTTACATAGTTGGCGATCTTAATTAAATCTATCACGGATACTTCCATAATTCAAACACATAAATCAATAATTTATTTCAAAGTAAAGAAGTCGCATAACTGATTTTGTTGGTTGACCGCTGAATGCCCTCATTCATTGCCGTTCACTGGGGATGACATGTAGTATCAGGTCCACCGCGTACACGAACCTCGTGTATCGATCTCAGGATCACATGTAGTATCGGGTCCACCGCGTACACGAACCGCGTGTATCGGCCTCAGGATCACATGTAGTATCGGGTCCACCGCGTACACGAACCGCGTGTATCGGCCTCAGGATCACATGTAGTATCGGATCCACCGCGTACACAAACCGCGTGTATCGGCCTCAGGATCACATGTAATATCAGGTCCACCGCGTACACGAACCGCGTGTATCGGCCTCGGGATCACAGTAGTATCGGGTCCACCGCGTACACGAACCGCGTGTATCGGCCTCAGGATCACATATCTTATCGGGTCCACCGCGTACACGAACCGCGTGTATCGGCCTTGGGATCACATGTAATATCGGGTCCACCGCGTACACGAACCGCGTCTATCGGCCTCAGTATCGGGTCCACCGCGTACACAAACCACGTGTATCGGCCTCAGTATAGGGTCCACCGCGTACACGAACCGCGTGTATCGGCCTCAGGATCCCAGCTCATCCTCGCGTACTTGGTTTCGGTTTGCCAAACATTTTACAGTTATGTAATACGATTAAGTTCAACCAAATAAATGACACAGAATAAAATCAAATTATCGTGTCGTGTTTCTTGTTCATAATAATAAATATAAATTTAAACATGTTAAACGGTAAGTAAATCTTCACATTATTATTTGTAATCAATCATTACTTCCTGAGGAAATGCTCTCGCTATCGTTATCTGAGTCAGAATCTAACCTGGTGCTCAGTCGTATCCACGGTTTTATTTTATCAGCGGAATATACGTTTACATATTTTCTAGAAGAAAAACCTTGTATACTACTGACCTCATATCGGTCGTTTCCTAAAACTGCAGATATTTTGTACGGGCCACTAAATGGTGTAACGAGTTTATTACTATTGCCAATATTGCGAACGTTCTTCATCACCATTACAGCATATCTTTTAGCAGTACATCTTTTCTTGTCGAACCGTGCCTTCATCGCCTTCTGCTGTTTACTAATATGGCAGGAAAACATCTGATCTCGATTATAGAGTCGCTCTGAATTATGACATCTTGTACAGTTTTCACCACAACAGTGTTCATCCTATTTGCTTTAACTTCAAATAAAACAAGGTCTTTATCAGTTTTATATGTTCTCACAGTCGGTTGTTCGGTCAAAGATTGGCCTATCAAAATGTCCGAGGGTAAAAGATAAGAAGAGACGACGTAGGCTACCAATGGCACGTCTACCAGATCTACCGTGACTCGTATCTGAACCCTGCCCAACGGCACAATGGCACTGTTACCAAATCCACGCAACGTTGGTAAATTTTCCGAATCCAATTTTAACTTTAATTCCGTAGATTTTTCATCACCGAGAAGCGTACATTCGCTTCCAAAATCTATATAACCGTTCATGGGCTCATCATTGATTTTGACAGTTTTGAAATATTTATCGTTATGTTTATCTCTTACACCAATGTTTAGTACATTTTGATAAGTAACGGTAGAAGCCGTTCGCGCACCATCTGCTCTATTAGTTTTATCATTTACATAAAAAGTGCAGTTTGCGTTGGTATGACCGTGTCGGCCGCATTTACTGCATTTCGTAATGGGCTTGGGACACCTGGCTACTCTATGCCCTGCATCTCCGCAATTGAAACATAGCCTAGCGGTTGGTCCTTTATTACTCGCTGTATCCAAATGGCTCGTCGTATTACCATTATGAAATTTGTCGTAAGGGTTGCGAAAGTAACCACCAGAATTTGTTTGATCTGTGGTCGGTCGTCTGGACATTGGTGTTTCAATCTTGTTCTGTGTAATGTGTCTGAAATAGTCCAGAACCTGTTCAGGCTCATCGTAATGTGCGCCCTGAACATTCATCCGAATGTTATGATCGTAAATTCCGTGACTAATACAGTCGACCGCCTGCCGTCCTTTCAGCTGACAACGGTTCAGAAGCGTAATCTTATCATAGTAGTATTCGACAAGTGTTTCATTCCGATTGCTCCTACGATTTAACATTTCCGTTAATTGCTGTGCATAGTTCTGATCGCTCGGAAAGGCTGACAATAGTTTCTGTTGCCATTCAGTCCAGTTGTACTTGACCGTCGTCAGTCCATCGTACCATTTTTTTGCTAAGCCTGCAAGTTTAGGTAAGGCAAAGAAAATGGTCTGCCGTTCGGTCCAGCCATACATTTCAGCAGATTCATTTATCTTTTTAATCCAATCTGCCATCGTTTGAGATTTAGAACTTGGGTTAAACACCGTCATAATGTTATGTGATCCCTGAACATGTGATGATAGATTTACACGAGTACCATCTCTACTTTTCAATGCCTCGACTAATTTTTCCAAAATTGCATCACCCGATTTGGACCTAGACTGATAGCGCATTCTTGCATTTTCTCGAAACGGACTTGCGGATCTAGAGGTACTGAGGGACTCAGGGCGCTTCGTAGTCCGCGATGTCTGTCTCTTACAAGTTAGTGATCTCGCGTGCTTCGAGTGACGATGGCGTTTAGATTGTGGAGAGTCTATACGTGACGTTCGGAGTGCATGTCGATCACGAGAACGCGGATAGCGTATGCGACTCGGTGGTGGAGAATCAATGCGAGATCTACGGTCGTCTGAACTACTGGTTGACAGTGAGTGGTCATCTTTAGCTACGCGAGCCCGGTCTTTCGACGCGGGATTGCGACGGCGATGACGACGGGTACTCCGTCCTGAATGACGACTTGGGTAGTAAGTAGATAAGTCATTTGAAGAGCTGGTAGAAACACTACGCCGACGTTTTCGGCTAAGTCGAATTGGCGTGACTTTTTCAATATCTATTTCTCGATGACTTGGAATAGGATCGATAGGCGTGTAGCCGCGGTTCGACATTTTATTTCAAAATAGTTAACTCGTTAGGTATATCAACAACAAAATGATTTCCTTATTTAACTAGAGTGTCAGGCAGCGAAATCAATTAAGATCACAAGTATTACAAAGTTACAAGGTAGGACTATACGTATACAACGAACAACGTACACTCGTTTACTCAGTTGCCTCTTCACCGAAGAAATATACAAATATATATTACACACAGAAACAGACAGAGAAGAAAGAAAAAGAAAAAAAAAACTTATAAAATTAACAGTAACCTCGAAACTACTAAGAAGAAGAAATACCTACGTACTTTTAATAAAAATTACAATTTAACCCTATGCAAACCGAAACTCAAGTTTGTATTTTCTGAAACCAAGAAACCGGTCAATATTCATAAACTTTCGTTTCAACGTATTAGTTATGCTCAGATAGCAATCGCGCACCATTCGTACCGTAGGTATTTGCCCCACGGCTCAGATGTCTATTACATACACAATCATACTAATAAGTAAACAGAGTTTCGCACACTCATATTCCTCTTAACGTCTCCTTTACACTACTGGAGATTGAGTCCGTTCTTTACGATACTCGGTATACCTACTCACCCATACCGGGTGTCCAGTAAAAAAAAAACGTGGGCGATTATTTTTCCAAATAGGTTACAGAGTTGATATTAAAGGGCGCAAAAGGAAAACAAAAATAAATAAGTAATAATAATAACATAGCAAACCTCCACACACAGGCACACACATTGCCTCCGGCGCCAGGGCCACACCAAACCACCCTGTATAGCGGGAACCAGAAACAACGACACCACAAACATCCAGAACCTGGTTTCGAATAATAATAATCGATAGTCGAAAGAGTGTCGTCAATCACTTTGCAGGTGCAACCCAGCTTTAATCAACGTAGGTATCAAACTAAGGATAAGATTTAAATACTTTTGGTCCTTTTTAACTTTTAAATTATCAGATCACAATAAAAGGCTACGTGAAACCCATCGAAAAGGAACGGGTTTTCAAGTGATCCCCGCAAAATCCCATTATGGACATCAAACATTTACTGATTCCCTTTTTGCCAGTATGTACTATTTAAATCTATATACCTTTATATTGTAGCTGGGTCCTTACTACACGGTAGTATTAACAGGTATACTTACTTACTACAAGCGGCATACACCTGCCGCAAATGCAACACACGTACTCAGCATTTCAAAAACGACTTGTAAACTTGTGACTTACCAAGTTGCAGCTTAGATTTCTTGGTATTTTACAACCTTCAACCTTTTCTGGGCGTGAGAATCACTATCCCACTTCTGATATATAAAAGAAACAAAACCACAGCTTAGTTTTCCAGTCGGATCTGTATTCTTCTTTTCCAATTCACAATATGAAAATAAAACGTAAACACGGACACCTTCAAGAGAGAGAAAAAACCAACCATAACCAATCTTACACTACTTTTCTTTTGCCGTAATGCCAACATAGCCGTCACAAAGGAAACGAGGCTTAGACTAAAAACAATTGAGAACTTATTATTCTAACTCAACACATACGAAAATTGTAGTGAATGCTAGAAGAGCTAAAAACATTTTAGAATAAATTGAGCTTTTATCATCTGTTATATTTATCGTAATATCATAAATGCCTAGGTTTTAAAACAATAGAATACAAAATGACCGGAACAGATTAATGCCGATGAACAATGAAAGACAGCGTTCAGAATTTATAACAATTTCTAACACCCGTAATGCAACGGAGCAGAGTGCATGGGTTGCAACGTTTTATGCCAGTGTGAAGATAACCACGCTTGATGATGCAGCTGCTATTGGCTTATTCTGTTCAATAGAGACCGGGGGCCCGTCTCATAAAACACGTACTCAGTTATGACAATTGAATGTCAATTGCGTAGCAGAGTGTTCCTTCTTTATTGTACAGTCGACAGCATGTCAACCTTCACATTTTAGTTGCAAGTCGCCCGTAATGCAACGGGCAGAGTGCATGGGTGTATAGGATGATGTGCTGCCGACTGTACTGAATGTTTTTTATTTTTTTTTATCTTAAAATTAAGGCTGGCTAAAATAGCCAATGCTACCTGATAGCTTCATCTGTTAATCCAAGGATAAGCCAGAGAGCCTTTTTGACCAGTCAGAAAAAATATCTATTTAAATAAATTCTCGGTCGGCAAATGTCATGGTGCAAGATGTTTTTCAACTTATTCACTGGATAGAGTTTATCCTTGGATTAACTGATGAATTTATCAGGTAGCGTTGGCTATTTTAACCAATGCTCTTCGCTTTAAGATTTCTTTAAAAAAATTGTTAATTTTTTCTCGTACCTACCGTACCTTTTTATTCTAATGAAATGTCGGATCCGTAAATCTGAGAGATAATACCAAATTATACTAATAAAATTGTTTCATGTTCACTGTTAGCTGGAGATAAAATTAATCTGAGTATTTAACATAGACGTCGCAAAGATGAAGATGAGTCTACAAAGATATATTACACTTATAACCATGCTACACAAGAGTTCCCTAAATGTAAACAACCACTTTTTTACACCAAAATTTAAGGACGACTACTCCATTTTGTAGCTTTCTTTTAATTGTTTTTTTTTTGTGTAGGTACTGCATTTCAATGTTACCATACCATACAAAAAAATATGAACAAGAATACCTACATACTCGTAGCTGTTAGCACCAAGATACTTATAGCACATATGCCCGGACCCAATAACCTATCTACAGATAACTGATAGTTAGCTGTCGATGCGACATTGAAAATGTTTCGTTTTCTTTTCTATTGGCCTATCACTAGTTAACATTTTAACTGTTGGTAGCTGGTTGGTAGGTTATTGGGACCGGGCACTAGTTCCATTAAGTACCTACTTACCTGTCTACAACCAGGCCCGTTGCACAACCCTGCGATAAACAATGTTATCCTTATATCGAATGAATTATACTTCGTTCCACGAGTTAAACTCCTAACGGACCAAATACTTTCATTTCATTGGTGCTTAGCGCTTATTGTTTCGCTTATCTCAGCACGCGCTACAGATAAGCGAAGACGTGCTTCATAAGCCGCGAATACATATGACAGTAAATCAGCAAAGTAGCTGGCATGTACGAGTAACTGGCACACTGCGGATATATTTGCAAGTAAAACTAGCATGCAAGTTGCCCTTGTATGCTAGTATTACCACACAGGACAGTCGTGAGAGTCACTCGTACCTATTCTTAAGTGCCAAAAATGAATGAATTGTACAAATGAAAACTGTATAGTTCTCCCATCGAGCCATGTTGCAACAAAAGAAAATCTTGGAAAAATGTGACCTTCAAAAAATCAAACAAAAAAAACGTACGCCTACGGCCACAACAAGTCAGCTACTAGCATGCCCGTACCAGTCGCGTCTGTTCACACGTGTCAGTTCGGCAACACCTCCTCTCCCTCCCTCAAAAGGCATGCAGGTAAATCAAATGTTGTGCTAGCTACTTGCATGCCAGTTAGCGTATAGACATGACAGAAGCTGGTACGTGCAAGGAGCTGGTATGCTAGTGTGCAAGCTACGGTGTATCTTCAGCTTATGGTGGGGCAGGGCTTATGGTAGGGAAGTTCACGTGCATTGACCAATTTGCGTTGGGCGCACATAGACTTTTCTCAGAATTGAGTATAGAATTATCTCGCTGTTAATAAAAAGACGTCTTTGAGACAACTGACAATATTATTAATCAAAATGTAATAACAAGTAAAAAGTATTTACAAAAGAGGTAAATATAGCTTTAATCGTACGTTTATTACGTACTTGTGTCTTCATTGTGTTTCTGTGACAATTCTAATAAAATCCTTCTTTCTTTCTTTCTTTCTTCTAATCGCCAACACTCGCCTTATTTGACTACAGGATCACTTCGATCAATCACTCACTTCCTGCCAGCCCCAACGTTAACGTCTAACGCCTGTCAGCCCTATGTTTCGCGCAACAAATGCTGTCGGCATCCTGACGTTTTCAATAGCAATTAATTAGTATGGGGTTAGTACTTAATTAATTTAATTAAACGCAACAAATAGCAACGGTGTATTATTAAGGTTGGGTAAATACGATGATAAAGAATTATCTGTGTCGCATCTCTCGCGTGATGTCTGAGAGACTGTCACACACACGGTCACACACCCAAGGACGTTTAACGTCCTTGGTCACACCACTAATACGCATAATTTTTCATGGGTTTCTATGACAAATTAATTTACATGGAGACAAATTGTACTAATTGACTACGCAATAATATTGCAATTATGTATATTATACATATAATTGTTGTAATCAACTATTATTCTTTATAAAAGTCAGCCCTAACGACCGTCAGGTTTGTCCTTAGACCAGCATTATCCTGTTTTTACTATTTCACGTTCAAGAAACGTGAAATAAAAAATAATAGAATAAAATACATTCAAGCATGTTAAAAAATGAAACATGAAAAGAAACATTGACGACCTCTGTGGCGCAGCGGTTAGCGCATCTGACTACCATGCGTGAGGTCCCGGGTTCGAATCCCGGCTGGGGACAAAAAAAAAGAGACCCAGGTCTTGGATGTTTACACGTTTGTGACGTCGCTGTTTCTGGTTCCCACGACACAGGGTATCCTAGTGTGAGGCCAGAAGCAATGTATGTGCCTGTATGTAAATGTTATGTTTTGTTATGCATCTTCGAGTTATCGGGGAACCTACACAAAATAAAAAATAAAAAAAGTTTTGTAGTCGTTTAAAAATAAAAAAATATTTTCATCTGGTTCTTACCGTCTTATAAATTATATCTTATTAAATTTCAGAGCGGTTATAACAGAAAATGGAATCTACCCATCTACATACTCTATCAGCGACAAGGACAAAAACAATGACTTAGAAAAGAGCGAATACGATCCATTCAAGAGCAGAAAGTTAGAACATCCTAATTCGTAAGTTTTTTTTATGTTACCAACGAGCTATAGTCTTGAGTTTTGAATATTGAAGAGTGGATACCACAGACATAGATCAAGATAGACGGCATAAGTTTACCTACCTTGCGTGGAAATAGTGTGATCTATGATCACACTCTTGCTCGGCCTAAGTCAGTCAGCTTGAGACCACTGGCATGTAAACACGCGACCATCGTGCGTAACGTAAGAACGAAAATGGTTAATTGTGCAGTGCTCTCGTGCAGAAACGCGTCGAAAGCAGTTGGCCGAGAAAATAACGGTATTTCTTTTCACAGGTAAGTACTTTTGAACACTGATAACCCCGGATTTAATATGTAAAACAATTATTAAGAATTAATTTTTGATCAGCATCACTGGTACAAAGATAATTACGGAGCTCGGACGCAGTGAACATATCGCTACGCGTATACTTCCATTGCGGGTTTTACTTGACGTGATGCCTTATGGTATGCATTCTCAGCACGCAGTGAAAATCGCAGCAAACGATACTGTTATGTGAACCGAACGTCATGGTATGAGTCTTTCCTCATTCCTCTGTCTTATTTTAAGAATAGTGCTGTGTATGTTCCGATCTTTTGAATCGATAAGACAGCGGAATGAGAATCGATTTTTTTGAGACAGCGGAATGAGTTTGTTTGGCGAGATAGCGAAATGAGATATTTGATCTTCTACCACGAGGTCGATTAAGTGTTCAAGAAACACATTTTTCATTGCATCCAAAGTTCAAAAGACGAGACAGCTTAAACCTACTTTTTTTGTTATCAGTAGAATCTACTTTCAGCTTTCCACAGGATCCGAAAATTAAGGAAAAATGGATTGATGCGACAGGAAATGGAAAATGGTTTCCAAACAAACACAGCAGGATTTGTTCAGTTCATTTTGATCAAACCTGCTTCGACAATACCAAGAAATTGCGACGGTTGTTCAAAACCGCTTATCCGACTATAGGTGTATTGAAGTTGGTAAGACATAGGTACAATGTGTGTGTGTGTGTGTGTGTGTGTGTGTGTGTGTGTGTGTGCGCGCGTGTGTGTGTTTATTTGTAATTAATACGACGCATCGTATGCCACAGATAAACAGTCAACCTTCTTCGGAGAAAGACGATACTAACAACACACCAAGGAAGAGAAAAATGGAAAAAGTGAGTACCTACTTACTTCTATTTTTTTCTTCATTAATGTACCTAAGCTGTCGTTTTGTATTAGATTGTAATTTTTTAACATGTACCTATTACAGGACGCCGATGAACCATCCACATCAGAAGAGATCCCATTATATACGCCAAAGAAGAAAAAAATTCTAAACCAACTGAACAGAGCTAAGCGAACGATAATAGAGCAAGAAAAACACATTAAACGGCTGCAGGAACAAAACCGACGCAAAGTAAAAAGGCAGATATACAATAAGTTAATTCTATTCCAGGGTCAATAGTGATTTAATAACAAGTGATTTCAAGTGCTAAGTCTACAGGCTAAGAGTGGATTTGACCGATGTCAGATAAGCTATACTGCAGTTTAATATAAGGCTGGCCTAGTAATTACCAACTCCAGTTTAATTTCAAAATGTGCAGGTTATTTGAAGATTTTTTGACACTAGTTTCACTGATGACGAAGACTTACTACGAATCAAAATGAAACGGCAAAGTACATATTCACTTATATTTTTATTTAAGAAACGACTTATGAAAAATCAATGCCTAATATGTAATTACCAAATTATCCTTTTTGCATTCATTAGGTTAGGATACTTGATAACATTATAACGGTAGGTACTTAAGGTTTTGTTAACATAAATGTGAATTTTAGCAACTAACTAAATAACCACATTAATTTTAGTGCTTTGAAAGAAAGTAAAAAAAAACACTTATATTATATATTTACTTATATTTTAAATGCTCAACGATTATAAGAATGACTAAATGCAACAATCATATAAAATATGAATAATACAATGATATAAAATTACATGTAATATAAAATATATATATAATATAAAATACATATAATATAAAATATATATAATTATAGTCCACGTTCATCGCTCCAGATGTACATATAAAATATTTAATATTAAGTATAAAATATATAATATAAAAATAACAAAATAAAACCACGTAACTCTAAAACTAAAGACAAAACCAAAAAATCTAAAGATATTTTAAATTCTCAACGGTTATGATTAAAATAATTATGTAGATCAATAATTAAGGCTGAATTCTTTGTACTTATCAAAATAAAACGTATAAACGAATGAATAAAATTGGGCACAAATACACCCACAACAAAATTACTTGGTTTTCTTTGTGTTAATGATATCATTTAATGTTTTTTTATCAAAATTGACCTTCTTTATAGATAAAATTTTTATTTTGGTTTTATTTTCCAAAGGGTCAGTCAGGTTCTCTTCTCCAGGCATGGTTTCTTGTTCCACATCTTTGATGTCACCCAGATCAACGTGGTGCACAGTCTGTTGGATCTGTCGTTTTTTTTGGTAATGTTTTCTTGAATTCTCTCTCCAATGTTCACGTTGTTTTCTCGGTATTAGTTTTCTGATTGATGCTTAGTTTTTTTTTTATCGTGTTGCTTTGATGTAGTTTTTTTTGTCTTTTTCTTTTTGTTTTTGTCGTAATCCAGGGTCAGCTTTAATTTTTTCATACCTCTTCTTACTGGCTTTTCTTTTGGCCTCCAAAATTTCTTCTCTTGTTTTTTTCTTGCGTTGTGATGTTTCCATAGGGTCCATTACCTGGAAATCATAAAATAGGTACCTTTGATTATATACCTTCTAGATTGAGTATCGCTGTCCCGAACGCGTAGAAAAATTTGTTGACACGCACACAAGCTTAAAAACGCTGGCCTGTTTTTAATGCAGTGTTAACAGGGCTACATTCAATCTAGATGGTATATAATCAAAGGTAGATACCTACATTAAAAGTGCATAGGTATGTTCAAAAATAGATGGCTATCAACTTTTTTCAAAACCATCAAAAGCAAAAAATCGGCCATGCTCTTAATTTATCACCCAGTCATGTTTTTGTAAAAATGTTCAATGTACAGACACGCAGGTTTTATTTCATAGGTATAGAGTGTGGTCAGGTGACCAACATTTTTAAAGGGAGATCGGATTTTTTTTGACGTAATTTCAAAGTAATTCTAACCACCAACATCTATTTAGCTAACAAACAACCATGAGCATTCTCTGTTAAATCTGACTGACACTACTTCCGTTACACTCTTTATTGTCCCATAGCATACCTACTCTTTAATAATTTAAAATCGATTCTCATTCCTCTGTCGATTTTGACAGAGGAATGAGTATCGACTCGGACAAATGGAATAAGGTTTTGAATGTTGTGCTGATCGTATTCCAGAAGCTTCTAGAACCGTCGTCATCCAGCAAGCTTCGGTTCCGACACCATACCTTTCACGCGTTGAATTCTAGAAGCTTCTGTGATGACTTAAATCACAAATAATTTGCAAAATACCTACCTTCCTATAAGAACGCGTCACGTAAGAAGTAAATTTTGACAGCTAAAAATGGTTCCATTTTCAAACCTAACAGGTTAACAGGTTTGAAAATCGAACTAGGTATTTCTAGCTGTCAAGACTTACTTCTTACGTGACGCGGTTAAATATTTACCTACCCGTTTTAGGCATACCGCATAGTAGAACAAGCCGGATTAATAAAACGTAAGTATATTTTATTAAATGACGTTAAATACTTACGAACTTGCGAGTAGGTACAATTGCCGCTGACGAAAATGTTGCAACTGATGCACTGGTAACACGTTCTTCCACTTCAAATCCTGGCAACCTACTGCATGAAAATAAACTAGGAAGTTGGAGTGGGGAGGCGCGAGCAGCGACGCGGACGGCGGCGCGGCGAAAAGACAGCGCGGTGGCTTTGAATCGGTGGCGGCACTCCTTTGAATCGGTGGCGGTATCGATTTCGCGCACCTTGTTTTCCCATCACTAAATCTCGCTCGTGACGTCACCGTAGGTACGAAAAATTCGACACGCTCGGTTCTCATACAGTTTGGAGCGCACCTTTGGTCTATCTTGATCTATGTCTGTGGTGGATACTGAAAAATCCATTAAAATCTGAAAGCTACCAAGATAACATCGAGCAGTGGTTAATATTAAGTAATTGTTAAGTAATAATTGTTAAGCAATGAACATTAGACTAGACCTTGCATTCCCCTCACGTGCAGCGTGTCTTGAAGACACAAAATCGTACATAAATTACCGTAAAACTGTACATTCACTCTCTGTATCTTAGTTAATACATAAAAATAAAAAATAAATAAACTCACGCCCGTTATCCCCGATGGGGTGGGCAGAGGCACCAGTCTCGAGAACTGGGCCCACGTTTTGCCGAGTTTATAAGGTCCCAAACGTGACAAGTGGCAAGTCTGTCACCGTTATCCGGGCACATTTTATCAGCGAATGGTGTTGCTGTATAAACAAACGTACGTAACTTAAAGTCATTGGTACATGCGTGGTTCGAACCCAGACCCTCATGATCGAGAAGCAAGGGTCAACCCCACCACGCCACCACCGCTTTTTTTACTTAATACATAATTATGTATATATATTATGTTTGTGTTTTTCCTGGTATACAAGAATACTCTCATTTTCTTAGCCAATACTCTTTAGTCTAATTCTTCCAGCAGTGAATGAAAACTAAGAAAGTATCTATTTGTTTTCAGAGACATGAGATCCTTTGCGAATCTCCTGAAATCCTCGCTAGGATCTGGCATCTTGGCTATGCCAGCGGCTTTCAAAAACTCCGGCACAGTGGTCGGGATCTTCGGCACAATCATTCTCGGGTACATCTGTACGCATTGCGTCTACTTACTGGTAAAACTGCAAATATACTTCAGCTAAACTGATAAAATATTATAGGTAGATCCTAGGGACTGACTTTCCCGCAGACAATTTTGATTTTAGATAGTGTTTTTATAAATTACTTATATCGTAAACTCTTATCATTTCCAGTAGTGTAGTTGTACCTTACGTTCATACAGTATATTTGGTGACTAAGCTATTTCTTTCTATTTGGCCTATACCTTCCTTCGCCTTCTTCTTCTTCTTGTGCCTTGGCAAGGCACGTTAAGCAGGTTGTTGCCGGCTGCCGTCGATAAATGACAGTCGTTAAGCCAAGCCTTAGGGCGGCTTTTAAGCTTCTGACAGTAAGACTAGCCATTAGTCTTACAAGCCTCCACCAATCCGGACTAGGCCCCCGTGGTGGAGTATGGCCTATACCTTCCTCAGGGAAGAGACCCGTGCCCCTCGATGGGGACATAATGGGTTGATGATGAAGCTATTAAGCTAATAAGGCCGCCAATTGTACCATGACCTTTGTAAATATGTTGTGTTCCTTTTTGTTTTTTCTAGTGTGCAATAAAGAATATTCTATTTATCTATTTATTTCATAGGTGCAACCAATTTTCTTTCATGATGCAGCCTGTTTATACACTATACGTCCCACTTCAGGGCACAGTTCTTTCAGAGAGAACACTCATTGGTTATTTTGTCTAACTGTCACATTATCATGATTGCCATGTGTTTACAGGTGAAAACCTCACAAGAAGTGTCAAAAGTGTCAAAAGTACCTTCTTTGGGATATGCCGAGACTTTGGAGGCGGTTATTGCTACAGGACCTCAGCGAATGAGAGGGATGTCAAAAGGTGCTAGGTAAAGTCATTTCATTTCTACGAAGATTCGTTAAGGGGTTCCAGGGAGTAACACCGTTTTTAAAATTCGCAAAAAGTGTACGTAAAATTTCTCAATAATTTTAATAGTAATTTGATAGAACTCATGGACGTTAACCAAAGATAAATAACGGGTGTTTTGGCCCTAGGTACGTTATCGGGGGTCGTAAAGATCACTGTTAACAAATACGATCTCCAGAAAGATAAGATTTTTTCTTTTCATTGGTGGCCGCTAGTTAGCGCTCCGATTTCCCTTAAACAGCGTGTGACGTAATTAAAATTAATAGGCTGAAGAAAGCTTCCTTACTAGGTTTAATAAGTATCTAGAGGTATAAATTAAATCACATCCAACGTGCAAATATTTCAAAATATCTATTTTTAAAACCTTAAAATATATAGGTCTAATATTGTGTATTTTTCATAGATTTTATAGCTTAACTACATATTATTATGATAACTACTGAAATAACGGTATTCAGGTATTTCAGGTAAGGCTGTTTCTGGTTGCCACGGCACAGAGTATCCTAATGTGGGGCCAGAAGCAATGTATGTGCCTGTATGTAAATGTTTATGTGTATGCTTTTAAGGAATCTCTGCCAATTCTGCAGCATTTATCCAAATTAAATCGACTGTTTTATGAATATTACACGTCCGTAACCCTTCATTCATGCTGGGTTCTCCGAGCGCACATTATTTGCTAAGAAATCATCATCATTTGAAAATAATCACAATCATTTGAAAATAAACTCAAAATAATAATATAAACATTATAGTATTAGCAAAAGCAATAAATTTGCCTTCACAATCAACCAAGTTTTACCTCCATTTTTTCAACAAAATAATGGTTCTGTGCGTCTCTTGAAAATTAAAAATTTCCTTTTGGACAGTGCTCTTCCTAATACTATCGATTCAATTAATTTTCGATCCAAGCTCCAACAATGAGTGGCCTTTATTCGTCTCGTTTATTTTAAACGATTGGTACTTACGTCTGTTACGTTCGACAAATTCGTTATTGATTTGAGACTATTGTCCTTGGAACAATCACGTTTTATAGAAGTGATAGGCGCTCTGTTTTAAAAGACTCGCACGTGGTGGTAGTGATGACATAAAAGTACATTCACTGGTCTGTATTTATATTATATATTAACGCTTAAATCCGCTCACACCCTCCAAATTAAATAACTGCTTCCTTCGCAGTATCTTAAGTATTTAAGGTTCCGTTATCAAAAAGGAAGCCTTCTAGTTTCGCCATATCCGTCCGTCTACGTCTGTTAGTCTATCCGCGGCTTGGCACAGTGACGATAAGTACTAGAGAGCTGAAATTTGACATATCCATGGCTTAGAGTGAATACCTCGGATTTGCAAATATATAGGTGATTTAGTAACATTAAACGCCGTTGGGTTGGTATCTTTAAAGATTTTAACAAACCATGTAAGTAAAAACATTGGAATTACGTAAGGTCTACTTTGGTTAACAATTTTTTTCAGTATCCAGTTTTTTATGCCTCCTGAACAGTTCCGTATTTTATAGTTACTAGGTATTCAATATAATATACTCAGAGGCACAATTAACCGCCTACTTTAATTTTCCGACGTAACTTGAAATATTAATTAGGGAATGATTTCCACTCGCATTTTAAGATTGTCCCAAACGTGTTTGATAGGGTATACCCCCGGCATCAAGGTACTACGTGAGAGGTCATGGCGAGTGCGAATCAATATTTGATGAATATTTCAAGTTACGTTGGAAAATTAAAGTGGGCGGTTAATTGTGCCTCTGAGTGTATAAAATGTCAAGCTACCTAGGCTCACATACATGTTGTCAAACTAATAATAATAATTTCCACACAATACAATCACTTTTCCTGGTCCCAAACTAGGATAACGTAATCCACATTGAGCACCCGCCTAAATAGCACCTGCACAAATAGCACCTGGCCTAGTCCATATTCAGCACCTACTGATATTTTTGGCAGGTGCTGTTAGTGAATTCAAATGTATTTATTCTGCCAAAAATATCAATGGTGCTGAATCTGGACTAGGCCAGGTGCTATTGGATGGATTAGTGGGTTACCTCACAAGGATAACCTGTCCTACAGGTAGTAACCAGGCTAGTTCATCACAAATATATTATGAAAGCACACCCAGACTGAGGCCATTTGTACAAATGTACGGCGGCCCCCAGTGAGAATCGAATCTATGACCCAGAGGTCTACATACAGACATATACAAGCTAGTGATAAGAATCAATGATTGTGTTCACGCGAGAAGCGTGTGAACGCCACACTTACCATCAGGCGAAGCAGAGGTGAAGGAGAGGCAAATGGGCACGATGTCGCCCCACCTACCGCAACGAATAAAGCGCGAACGAGTGTGTCGGGACACCATTCTAATTCGAAAATCCATGTAAAAATTACCTATATTAAAAAACAGTTTGTAATCCGAAAACTGTCTAATCATTTCAATGGACTAGCTTGTCCAGAATGTAAAGAAAATTATCTTTGAAATGAAAAATCTAACCGGACAGGATAGGATACCTATATAAATAATATCATCATTAAGTTCAATTTTTGTCTCAGACACGTACATACATAACCTTGCCCCTGAACTGTGGGAAACTAGAAATTAAAATACTATACAAATCTACAATTTTTAATGCGTAGGTAGTGCTTACGAAAATTTTAGTTCAAAAACTAGTACTTGTTTACAAATTGGGAACTTTCAGAAGGTAGAATTGTAAGGAAATATTAGGCGCGTGTTGATTTTAGTGTACCTACTGTATTATATATTGCGTTAGACAATTGTTCCATTTTACGAACTTTTCGCCTCTATGTAAGAAAACACCGGCCAAGTGTGTGTTGTACTTGCGTCCTTAGGGTTCCGGGTCTCTGAGGTTGGTTGATTGAAATTTCATTATCACACAATATTAGTATTTTCTTTCAGCTAACCTTTGGTGACGAGATTAATGGATGGGGTAGTGCTGGAAGATATTTATTGGAAAAATTTGAAGGCATGGTCGTAATTATCACATATCTAAACATGAAACACACTATAAGCTACATATACCTAGAACGCCCTGTAATAGATAGATAGATAGAGAACGCTTTATTGTGCATAAAAAAGGAGATTATATACTTGCCACGTAAACAATTTATGTATAATCCTATCTGAACCTTCGCGTCCGTTACGGACGATTTAAGCAGTGCCTAGGGTAGGGACACAGGACTTGACACTTTTTAATACAAATAATAATAAATACAAAGACGTTATAAACGCAATATAACACAAAATAGTTACCTACTTACATTTAAAGGGTAAAGTCATATTGGATTACACCTGACCCGACCTGCTGTAAATTGTATCGTTCATGATCCCAATGTCGCAGAAACCAACAAGTGAATAGATATTTGGCACCGGTATCCGGGCGCCAGGAAATGTCAGCGGCGATACTTTGTAACTCTGTACTTACTTGTTTTTCAGGATATTTATAGACTGGGCCATGGCTTTCACCATTCTTGGCGCTTGCGCCGTCTACGTGATCTTACTGGTGGACTCTGTCAAACAGGTAGCTACTATTCTAATAGACACGTCATAGATGCACACCTGCGCATTGCGTGACGGATGTGCTGAAAATTTTGCCAACATCCGGCTACTCAACACCTCAGAAACAAATAAAACGTCCGACCAAACACTATGCAATAGCTTGTTCTGTAGACACCAACTATCAACAGAGTTGAAAATGGCAGGAGTGTACTGTTGACATCAAATCTGTAGTTGTTGTTGTTACACTTAATCTATACTAATATTATAAAGAGGAAATATTTGTATTGTTGTGTGTGTATGTTTGTAATGAATGGGCTCAGAAACTACTGGGCTAATTTCAAAAATTCTTTCACCATTAGAAAGCTACATTCTTCGTGAGTAACATAGGTTATATTGAATTTCCAAAAAGTTTAGGGTTCCCTAAGAAATCTCGAATAATGTAACCCAATGTGTAAAAAAATTACTACCCCGGGAATTTTCCACGGAACTAATATAGCTTGTGTGGGGCCAGAACCAATGTATGTGCCTGTATGTAAATGTTATGTTATGGTAATGATTGTGTTATGAAGATCCAAAATAGACACCAGTCTATCATACTTTTTATTCATCAAAATATGTAATGCTTCACACAATATAGACTTCACATTATCCTTAGCTATTAATAATAAAAGGACGGGACCGACTTTTCTATATTTTCTACGTTCGCCCTGAAATAGCACCAAATTTTTCCTCATTTCAGATCGTCGACTTCTTTTATGAAACCAACGGTATAAGTAAGACGATGTACTGCCTCATGTTCTTAGTGCCGATCCTCGGGTTCACTCAGATCAAGAACCTCAAGTTCCTCGCGCCTTTCTCCGGTTTTGCGAACGTACTCTTGGTCCTCACCTTCGTCATTTGCCTCTACTACATCTGTATAGACTTCCACAGTCTAGACGAGAGGCCATTGTCCGTCGATATTGGCAAGCTACCACTCTTTATCGGGTAAGATGTTAAGCCAACAATGTGTTCTTAAAATAGAACTGAAAAGCGATTCTGATGTCTATACTTAGGAGTGTTATTTATATAATCCTCAATTTGTAGGGTTCCGTGCCCAAAGGCTAAAACGAGCCCTATTACTGACACTCCGCTGTCCGTCCGTCTGTCTGTCACCAGGCTGTATCTCATGAACCGTGGTAGTGACACAGGTGAAATTTTTACAGATGATGTATTTCTATGGCCGCTATATCAACAAACTCTAAAAAACAGAATAAAATTAATATGTAAGGGGGCTCCCATATGTGATATTTTTGCTCGTTTTTGCTCGTTATTGACGTAGATGCTTGAAATATTTGCTACAAAATATCGGAGTATTTATTCACTTTCAAAATAAATAAATATTTAAGCGGGGCTCACATACAAGAAACGTGATTTTTTGCCGTTTTTATAGATAATGGTACGGAACCCTTCGTGGACCAGTCCAACTCGCACTTGGCAGGCTTTTTATTGTATTAAGTTTCAAGACTGAACGAAAATAAAATTGAGAGCTATACCTAAAATTTGTATGTGTATTGAAAGAGGTTTTGTTATGGATACTATGGATACTGATGAAACGGTTTTCAGATTGTGCGTTAATTCAATATAAGGTTGTATAAAATATTTTACGACCTCTGTGGCGCAGCGGTTAGCGCATCTGCCTACCATGAGAGAGTACCCGGGTTCGAATCCCGGATGGGACAAATAAAAAAAACCTCAGGTCTTGGATGTTTACATGTTTGTGTTGTCGCTGTTTCTGGTTCCCACGACACAGGGAATCCTAGTGTGGGGCCAGAAGCAATGTATGTATGTAAATGTTTACGTTTATGTTTACGTTTATGTTTATGTTATTTTTATAATGACTAGACGTTTAACACGAGAGTGCCGAGATATGTATTTATATACCTATATACCCTAACATCGTATAGGTTTTTACGTAGTGTTTATGCGAACTTAGGGGATAAATTCAACAAGAGTCGAGTTCTCCAGATAAGCTTGACAAGTTTCTGTTGTATCTCTGTACTTGCGTACACTCGTCAGCAGATCGTTCCAACTGATAGGCTTGTTTATTTTAGTTAATTCCATAGTATTACGTCCTACTGTATAGGTACTACTGTGGGGTCGGTCGGGCAGCAGACAAACTTTGAGATCAACCTTTTGCGTTGAAAAATCGGTTTCGTAAAGGAGTAGAGTGCAGGTATAAAAAGGTTAATGTCCAGTCGACTGTACATTCCTAGGTAGGTTACACTACTTATCTTTAGATAAGTGGGCAAGCTCTTGTGATTACAAAACTTAAGAAATGTTTGAAACTTTAATACACATATTATGATGATACTTCTCTAAAACTGATATATTACTCCAAAGAAGTAATTACTGAGATAATTTAGGTAATTGCTAAATTATTTATACGATATCGATGAATACTGATCACATTTCTTCCAGCTTCTTAAATTAATTAGGTACATCGAGTGCACAACTTCATATAGACTGTCTGTTACTGTTTCCTGAATTTTAACAACTTCTCTCAACAGTTTTATTACACGTACCTAGACGTAAGCTAAGTGAAATAAATTGATACATATTTTTAAATTAACTAGATGAGCGTAAGCATGAGCTTCGAATCACCTACGTTTATCTTGCTTTTTTATACTCGCTGTTTAATTTTGAGAAGAGAAAGAGTTTCAAAGACTCTGTTGCTCCCTATCCTTGACTACGCTGATGCCAGCTATCTTGACTTGACCGAAGAGCAACTAAATAAACTTGAGCGCCTACAAAATCTCGCAATCAGGTTCATATTTGGACTACGCAAATATGACCATGTCTCCGATTACCGCACTAAGCTCAAGTGGCTCCCTATCCGTCTTCGCAGGAATGCTCACATAACTTCTCTTCTCTACTCATTGCTGTTCAATCCAGCCACCCCTTTATATCTTAAAGAGTGTTTTGTCTACCTCAGTGACTCCCACAGCCGGGCACTTCGGTCTGACAGGAATCTGATGCTGAAGATTCCAAGTCATTCGACGAGGTTCTTTGGCAACTCATTTGTTGTTAGGGCCGCCCGACTGTGGAACGATCTGCCGGTTTCGATAAGGCGCTCTCCTTCCCCAGCTATATTTAAAAGCAAGGTTTATGATTTTTATTTATCTTTGTAATTTATTAAATAATTTTATTATTTTGGTTTTCCTGAATGTAGGTATGTCTTTTCTTTTATCCTATGGTAGAACTTTATGTTATATTATGTAACTTTATGTATGTTTATAATTATTATACGTATAGAATGTAAAGGTTTATGTATGTATATTAGTATTAAGTACAAGTATTTATTCTATGTTCTTATTTGCACCGACTACCCGTCTCTCTCTTTTCCTTCAGCAACTTTCCATCGTCGGTTGCCTGGAAGAAATTTCTTTAAGCAATAAGGCCGCCTCTTGTACTGCATCTTATTGTTAATGTTCTGTAATTATTTTTCCTGGTACAATAAAGAATATTCTTATCTTATCTTAATTCACGAGTCTTAACGATACATACTTATAAACAGCAATTAATTTGGATTTATATACATTTCCTAGGCTGGAGGAAGTAGGAGCTAAGATAATTACTTACTAAATCATTCATACAAGTCAAACTTTTCTTCCAGTACAGTGATTTTTGCAATGGAGGGCATCGGCGTTGTCCTTCCGGTTGAAAACACCATGGCCAAGCCCCAGCACTTCCTCGGCTGTCCAGGCGTCCTGAACATTACAATGACAGTCGTCGTGGTGCTCTACATGGTCATGGGGTTCCTGGGCTACGTCCGATACGGGGATGCGGCAGAGGGCAGCATCACATTGAATCTGCCAACAGCCGAAATGTAAGTTTGTCAGCGCGGCAATGAGGTCGAAGGCAATGTGTTAAATATTGACAATAAGTATTTACAAATGACACAGTATTTTAAACGTCTTATAATGAAGAAGAAGATGAAGAAAAACATTTATTATACCAACAAGGCACAATCACAACCACAATCATGAATCTATAATACAATATAAATGAATCGCTGAATGTGTTGCTAAGCGGAAATCTCGAGAACAGCTGAACCGGTTTCGCTAATTCTTTTTTAAGAATACCTATACCTTGACGTACTAGGATGGTTCTTACGGAGAGAAAAAAGTTTAAAATTGCTTAAAAAAAGGAATGGTTTAAATGGTGAGAAAATTGTGAAAAAACGAAAACTTTGGCGGTAGGTACGAAGTTGGCCAGGGCAGCTAGTTAATAATATTCGTAATGCAATATTGTATGAGTGTGAAGAACTTTGTTTCCACTTTCTAAGTTTCGATTCACTCTTCAATAAAAGGTTTCATATTTTTACACAAAAAAATATAACTAAAGTCTGATTTTTTATTTCGTAGAATTCTGACAGTTATCATTTTTTGACATGTCAGAGATTAGAAACCTTTTTTGGCCGGGCACATTTTTCGATATCAATACGAGTGTGAACATCTGAGTCTACACATTTAATTAGTAAGTGAATGTATCCATTTTATAAAGTGTGGAGCTCCAAATTAAAAGAGAATTTAATGCGAGTGACAATTGTGTCCCTTTTCACCACACAAACAGTAAAAAGTACAAGTAATGAAAACATATTTTTATTAAAATATCTAATCATCATTAATACTAACATCACTATCTTCATCATCATCATCATCGCTGACATGAATTATTAAGAGAGCTTCACTTTACTAAAAAGGTTTACGAAACCTTGAATTCGTAGGCAGTGATGCCAGCTAAAGAATAAAATAAAGTAATTAAAGTTAATTCGATATATTGTTCGTGATATTGAATTATTTGTTATTTTTGTATTAGGTCACTTGAGTAAGTAAATATTTAGATTAACCTTTTTGTAGGTATAACATAAAAAATACGTAGCATTTTATTTTTTATTGCCCTCAAATGGGTCAAATTTGTCCCTTTTTCGGTGGAGAACTTTTTCAGTAGCAACACTTATTAAATGTCAGAATTCTACGGAATAAAAAATCAGAGTATAGGTACACGTCGAAATGGGAACCTCCTTTTTTTACGACGGTTTGCGATCAAATATTGGCATCTCAGTACTTAAAAAATACATAGTTTCTTCACAGATTCGTAAACAGCCTACCTATACTAGTCTCACTATAAAGCACAAGCCTTCCCTCAGAGAGAGAGTATGAGCTCAATCAGCCCGCGTGCCCACTGCGGCGGACTAGCGATTTCAAGCGCTGACGTATGTGAATACTTCAGACGCTCAGGTTTCCTCACGATTTTTTCCTACACGGTTAGCCAGTGGTATTGATACTACAACTTCACAAATATAAATAACTTAGTTTTTAACTTATTTGTGGCCATTTTTTTTTTCGATATTAATAGCTTGAAATATTTGTTCACAGAACATTTAGTTTTATTTTCCTTTAAAATCATGTAATTAAAATCAAAGTAAAATAAACATTTAAGGGGGGCCCATGTCACAAAAGGTGATTTTAATGCCGTCTTTTTGCTCGATATTAATAACGGCAACCGATTTTGATCGCAACCCTAAACTTTTTGAAAATCCAATATAGTTAGCCTAGGTATGTAATTTATACTCACGAAGAATGTAGGTTTATAATAGTGAAAGATTTTTTTTGTAAATCGGCCCTGTAGTTTCTGAGCCTATTCATTACAAACATACACACACACAAATACAAATATTTTCTCTTTATAATATTAGTAGGTATAGACAAAATAGGTATTCTGTTAAAATGTTGGTAAAAGAATTGGGAGACGCCATTTTTTCTTCAACTCAAAAACTGTTTCTTCCTTTCAGTCCGGCTTTAATGGCCAAGGGTTTCATCGTGCTAGCGATCTTCTTCACTTACACCCTGCAGTTTTACGTACCGATGGAGATTGTTTGGCGGAATACGAAGGACCGCGTTTCGCAGAAGTATCACAACCACGCGCAGGCCGTCATGCGCGCCGTATTCGCTACACTTACAGGTACCTACTTACATCAAAAACCACATTAGATATCATTTAATTTTAACATTTGCTTCTCTCTCATAATATAGATTCTAATTTCTTGAGTGTTTGGTTCTCACGACACAGGGTATCCTGGTGTGGGGCCAGAAGCAATGTACCTACAGTACTCCCAAATTAATAATGCGCATACAGATCTTCGCTAGTGGCCGTATTCCCGGAAACACGCGAATCATAATTGCACATTGCGTGAAGTAAATGCATTTTACACCAAGATATTGTCTCCCGGCGCTCGGGAAATACTACCGTTGCCGAACAGTGGCGAAATTCGGTACTCGCATTATCACTTTGGGAGCACTGTATGTGCCTATATGTAAATGTTTATGTTTACCTATCTATTTGGAACTTTGAGTAAGAGCGCATTCACGGTTCTTACACATTCACGGTTCTTACAGGAGCCTATGCGTGGTGCGCGTGGATTGCACTGCGTGCGATATTTGTCGTTAGGGTGATCAATGATCACCCTGAGTGCTTAGTGCGAGTTTTTATCATTCACTTTCGATAGCGAGAGCGTTTGCAATTTGTATAGGAGTGACAAAGAGACAACTAGGTGGCGCGCTTTGTCACTCCTATACAAATTGCAAACGCTCTCGCTATCGAAAGTGAATGACAAAACTCGCACTAAGCACTCTGGGCCCTTAGTGCGAGTTTTTTCATTCACTTTCGATAGCGAGAGCGTTTACAATTTGTATAGGAGTGACAGAGAGACAACTAGGTGGCGCGCTTTGTCACTCCTATAGAATATGAGTTTACGTTAACGCGATCGAGTAGTTAAAAAAACTCGCACTAAGCACACAGAGTGCGTATACTGAGTTTTGTCGTTCACTTTCGATAACGAGAGCGTTTGCGTTTTGCATAGGAGTGACAAAGCGCGCCATCTATTTGTTTTATTTTTTATTTTTTATGACTAGCATTTCTTACTATGATCAGAATTAAAACCAAATTATACTGTACAGGGTGTCCCAAAAAATTGTGTCAAGTGGAAGTCCAGTCCACGGGGCACGGGGTCCAGAGCACGGGGGTACCCGAATCACTCCCGGATCAATCATGTATGTTCCGCGATTTTTTGTAGTTTTCGAGTCCTAGAACATTTTAAAAATTTATAAATTGTAACTAACTTTGCGATTCTTCATTTTGTTATGGCGCTATTGTCTGATAAATTGACCCACAATCGAGTTTGTGTCTGCAGGCACACTATTCACCTATTTTGGAAAAAAAAATAAAGCCATCTTAATAATTCATGGCTCTGAGGCCAATAATGTCTTGTAGTTCAAGGTGGGCAAAAAATAGGAAAAAAAATTATAAATTAACTCGAAAAGTACAAAAATCGCGCAACATACACGAGGGTGATTCGGGTACTCCTAGAGGTGCTCTATCTCTGGACTTCCGCTTGAAACTATTTTTTGGAACGCCCTGTATACTAGGTACTAATAATTACTAAATATTATGCTGGTACCTTTGTCCATATAGGTATTACATTTACATTTCTATAGAACTTTTTTTTTACAGTGGCGGCTGCAGCTACGCTACCCCGACTGGAGCAAGTCATTGGTCTTGAAGGCGCCTTTTTCTACTCTTTCCTGGGCCTCATCGCTCCTGCTGTAATGGACCTCGTATTCAACTGGGAAAGGGACCTTGGAAAATACAACTGGATTCTTGTGAAAGACCTTAGTCTGATCATCTTTGGTGGTTTCGTTTTAGTGACCGGCGTCACCCAAAGTATCAGAGAAATCCTCAACAAGACTGCGTAGAAGTGACACAAGTAGATAGTAAATAATTTAGGTATTTTTAATGGATCTGTAGCTATTTTACAAATTAAAAAAGGAGGCAAGATAGTCTTCAAAGTCCGATATTGTACTTTAATTACTTATTTATTCGTCATAATCTATCACTCCATCATTAGTCTACCTTCCAAAATATTCAGCTGGCTTCCCACGGTGCGCGATTCTGTTGACGGCCTACGCCCGCCGGCCGACGACCACAGAAGACAGCCATGCATCACGCACGAGGCTTTTCCCACGGTTCGCGATTCTGCGGATATCGATACGACCACGTACCTACGACCGTTACGGGCGCACCGCCACAGACGTCTGTGCTTCCGCGGACCGAGACCCTTCCCACGACGGTGTTCCCACCGTGTGTCGTGCCGTGCGAGCTGGCCCGCGATATCGCGGACCGTGGGAGGCCGACTTTAGGCGGAGGCCAGACTGGGGGTAAGCTTACGAACAAGACGCGCGTCGCGTCACACGGTCTATATACTTCTAGTACTATTTAGTCCCATGGCTATGCCACGTGGAGGGAATATTGTAATGGAACATTTTTCTAAAAGAAGACATTATTTTAATGTAAAATACAATTTAAACCGCATTCATATATTTTTCAACAATTGTTGTTCAACATTGTTGAACCGGAAATCGAACCCGCTCTATACGAGAAAAAAATACCCTGTAGCTGTATTATACTCATCGAAAGGCTTCATCGTAAGGATAATTTTTTGCAAAATAACATCGCACTCTTGTGATCGGACAAACGCGGGCAAAATTTGCGATTTATTGCTTAATATGTATTTCGCAATCGGAACACGAAATACGTAGGTACGTACGCAGGTACAGTCGACAACACGTCAACTGAGGTGATGTCGTCTGTACACCTACAATATTTTTAAACGACCTTTCCGACCATAGGTAGGTACCCTACACTTTGGTGTACCTAGGCGAGAATATTATTTAGCCTATGGTTACTTAATATTGTACTATTTTTCAATAATTCATATTATACGATTAAGAAAATTATCTACTTAAATGCCTAGAACGGAGCAATCTTGAAAGGGCCATAATACGGGAATATTATGCTCCTTTCTGCAACTAGGAGTACTCCTAGTGGACAATGCTTATGGAGACCCGTGCCGTGCCATAAGGAAGTTATAAGCCATACTCCACCACCGGGGCCAAGTCCAGATTGGTGAAGGCTTGTAAGACTAGTGCCTGGTCTTACAAGTTTTCAAGCCGCCTTAGGGCCTCTGACTTGGCTTAACGACTGCCATCTATCGACGGCAGCCGGCACCAACTGCCTAACGTGCCTTGCAAAGCACGGAACCACTCGGAAAAATGCCACTACCTAACGTAGTGGCACCAATGACCGACAAGAACCAATAACCGACACTTTATTTTTTGATTCAATAAAATAAGGGTAGGAAACCGATTTCTTAATATAGCGACACTGTACCGTATACACTTTTGGCTGTCTCCCATTGACATTTGAGCGAAATGTGCCGTTTTGTTTGAAAATGGCGACGTGGCAAGTGATTGCGGCTGGAGTACGGTGAAAATAACCACATTTCTTATTGAAATCCTTAAGGAAGTGAGTACATATTTTCTTAATTAAACTAATGTATTGTAAATTATTTAAATTTTATGTTTTTCACGGGTTATTAGAAGAACTATAGGATCGATTTTTGTTATAACGAAAGTTTAAAATTATTTTGATATTAGTAAAATGTAGGTGTCGATCACTGGTTTTTTCAAACCGACTTTTCCAATAATCGACATGTGTCGACAATAATTTTTTTAAACATTTTTCATTTGGCAAGCGAATATAGTTCTTTCTATTTTGCTTATTTGGTAGATATTTGAAGTAAACTAATCAAAGTCGAGCTACCAGTAATCGACAAGTGTCGATTACTGGGGAATAATTAGTGTCGATGATTGGTTCTTACAGATGGCTCCGAGAAAACATTATACTCCCGACCAGTTAGAAAAATATATAGTTACTAGCGATCATAGTAAGGGTGGCAAAAAAAAGAATTTTAAAAATCGGCTCAGTAGTCACTGAGCGTACATTACAAACATACAAGAATACCATTTTTTTCCTCTTTATAATCTATAATATAAAAAAAGAGAACCTGACTGACTAACATATCAACGCGGGGCCTAAACTATCATCATCGGCCTACGGTTCTCCACTGCTGGACATAGGCCTTTCCCATTGCACGCCACTGAGCACGGCCCTCGGCTACTCTCATCCAGCTCTTGCCAGCCGCCCTGCGAAGATCAGCGCTCCACCGAGTCTGAGGACGTCCTACACTACGTTTACCGATCCGCGGTCTCCACTCAAGAAATCTTCTACTCCATCGGTTATCAGTTCTTCGGGTGATATGGCCGGCCCACTGCAACTTCATCATGCTAATTCGGTGGGCTATGTCAGTGACTTTGGTTCTCTATCGGATGACTTCGTTTCGAATTCGATCTTTCAGAGAAACCCCGAGCATAGCCCTTTCCATAGCACGCTGAGCGACTTTAAATTTGTGGATCAACCCCACCGTGAGTGTCGACGTTTCGGCACCGTATGACATGACAGGCAGGACGCACTGGTTGAAGACTTTCGTCTTTAGTCTCTGTGGGATTGGCGATGTGAAGACTCAACGTAGTTTTCCATACGCTGCCCAGCCCAGCTGTATTCTTCTATTGGAATGGTTTGCCCGAGGTAAACGTACTCCTTAACAACTTCGAGAATACTGCCTTGAACAGCAATTGGCTCCGGATTTACGTGTTCATATTGGAATTACTCTGTGTAATCTGTGTATCTGCTCTCGTCTGTCAAGGCAGCCTGCCGTCTGCACGGGCTACGCTGAATAAAATGCTCTAAGTCCGCAAGCATCTTTCATTTCCATCAGGTTATGGGCCCAGGAAAGCCCCGTAAGCCAGATGGCACAGGAGTAGTAAAAAGCAGACAAATAAGTAGGAAAAATAAAATTTTGACCAATAGTAAAATAAAAACGGAAAGGAAAAAACGCTGTCAAAAAAAACAAAAGAAAATGTCATGCGGAAAAATCTGGAAATCGGAAAAATGAAAAAGTGAAAAGTAAGAAAATAAATTAATTGAAAAGTGCACAAGAAGCAAAAGGAAAATAAGATGTCGTCTCAAATAAATGTACCTCAGTTCAATGGAACAAATTTTAGCAGTTGGCTATTTAGAATAGAGTGTCTCTTGGAAGAGAAAGGATGCAAACAAGCATTACAAGAAAAGCCAAAGGGAAGTGAAACAGAGCTAAAATTGTTCAATGAAAAAGACGCACGTGCCAAAAATGTGATAGTGTCATCACTAAGTGACAAGCACCTGGAATATGTCAGGAATGCATCATCAGCGAAGGAAATGATGGACAATTTAAGAAAGGTATTCGAAAGAAAGAGCACATTGACGTCACTTTACATAAGGAAGCGATTATTAAAACTAAAGCTGAATAAGGGACAGGAACTTAGTGACCACTTCAATAAATTTGATTGCCTGATACGCCAACTAGAAGAAACTGGCACTAAAATGGAAGAAAAAGACAAGGTATGTCATTTGTTGTTAACTATGAACGAGTCATACGAGGCAACTATAACTGCACTCGAAACCACGAATATGGAGCTGACAGCAGACTATGTCAAAAGTAAACTGCTCGACGCAGAATTGAAAGACAGGAATACCGAGCAAGGGACAAGCTCTAGTAACGAGTATTCATTTCAAGGAAGTACCATGACCTGCTTCAATTGTGGAGGTCCTAACCATATAGCAAGAAACTGCCCAAAATCTAGCAACAGAAGTAGAGGAAATTTTGGAAACCTATGCCGAGGTAGAGGCCGAGGGAGAGCACGAGGACGAGGTTATAGAGGACGCGGCATAAGTCATGCTCATATTGGAGAGAGTAATGAAAGAGATGAAAGACATCAAGGAAACAATGATAATATGACGTTTATAGCTGAGCAAGCAAATGCGGCAATGTTAAAGGACATAAGCAAGAGTGAGATAGAATTTGTGATAGATTCCGGAGCAACACATAATATGATAAATGAGAAATATGCTAAATATATGAATGAAATAGAAGAAATTGAAGAAGTAAAGATACAGGTTGCTAACGGAAATATAATATCAACGAGAAAAAGAGGAAAGCTAATAGCAATTACCAAAGAAGGTGTGCGAGTGACAATAATTTGTCTGATAATGGAAAAGATATCTCACAATCTCATATCAGTTTTGAAACTAAATGAACGAGAAATAGAAGTAACATTTACGAAAAGAACAGCAATAATAAAGAATGGAAAAACACAGATCAAAGCGGAAAATAATGGTAGACTATACATACTGAAAGTTAACACAAAAACAGGTGAAGCACTGACTAATGAAGAAGAGTCATCGAACCTATGGCACAGAAGACTATGTCATTTGAATAGAGTCAGCACTAAAGCACTTGGCGTGCCGGTATCCAATGACCAGTGCACAATTTGTAAGGAAGCGAAAGCCACACGTAACTCTTTTAATGCTGTACCACGCCCTAGAACAAAACGTATTGGAGAATTGATATATTGTGATGTTGGAGGACCGATAACTCCAAATAGCAAAGATGGTGAAAAGTTTTACTTGACAATAATAGATGACTACTCACACTTTCTAGAAGTACATCTATTAAAAGAAAAGAGTGAAGCTAAGAAGTACATAAAACAATACATAAAGGGAATGTGGAATAATGGAATTCGTGTCTCAAAAATAAGAACAGATAAAGGCGGAGAGTTTGTAAATAGAGAATTACAAGAGTTTTATGAAGAATTCGGCATAAAACAGGAAACTACATGCGGCTACACACCTCAACAGAATTCAGTCTATGAAAGAATGAATAGAACACTCTGTGACAAAGTAAGAGCCATGTTACTCGAGACAAATCTTCCAAAAGATTTATGGGGAGAAGCGATGAGATGCGCAGCATTTGTCATAAACAGATCGCCGACAAAAGCACTTTATGGAGATACCCCAGCCATGGTAAGATATGGGAAAAATCAACTTGAGAAGTTGAGAGTATTTGGATCACAAGCTTGGAGTGTGATTTTTCCAAGACCCAAGAAATTAGAGCTAAGAGCAAGGCCTATGATCATGGTCGGATATGCTGGAGCGGGATATCGACTATGGGATCCAAAAACAAACGAAATATTGGTATCTAGAGATGTGAAGTTTGATGAGTCTAAGTTTAGATATAATGAAGAAAATAAATTGGAAGAAACATATAAACATTATGATGTTGAAAGCTCATCCCAAAATGAAGACAATGAAGAAACATCAGATATGAATCAAGAAGAGGAATTGGAACTTTCTAATTACGAAGATACTGAAACTGATCAAATTCAAGAAAATTTACCAAAAAGGCAAAGAAAACCACCAGTAAGGTTCAATGATTACGACTTGTCGAATATAGCTTATGCACTAGTATCAGAAGATCCCGCAACATACAAAGATGCTATACAGCAACAAGGTTGGCCAGAAGCGATAGACAAAGAACTCGAAGCACATAAGACATTAGGCACCTGGGAAGTTGCTACGTTACCTAAAGGTCATAAAGCGATAGACACAAAATGGGTGTTTCGTACAAAACAAGATGATACGAAAAAGGCAAGATTAGTAGCTAAAGGATTTCAGGAAGAAACTGCACTGAATGTATACTCACCAGTAGCCAGAATGACTACAATAAGATTGTTTCTAAACAAAACTGTACAGGAGGATATGCCTATTGTACAACTGGACATACCAACAGCTTTTCTTAATGGAGAATTAAAGTCAGACGTTTACATAAAATATCCAGAAGGTTTGAAACAAGAAGAAGGAAAAGTCTTAAAACTGAGAAAAGCATTATACGGACTCAAAGAATCACCACGTTGTTGGAATGAGAGGTTGAGCAATTATTTGTTGAAAATCGGATTCACACAATCTCAACATGATTTTTGTCTTTATACTGCAAAAAATGTCTATGTGGTAATATTCGTAAATGATATATTAGTACTTGGCAATGGAACTTACGTTGTCAATAAACTGAAAGAAGAATTTCAAGCAAAAGAATTCGGAGAGGTGGATACATTTTTAGGAATGGAGATAAAAAGAACCAAGGACGGAATGGAAATAAAACAAAAACTTATAATAGAGAAAATTTTATTAAAGTTTAAAATGCAAGATTCTAAAGGCATAAGTACACCGATGGAAGTTGGCCTGAACGTCGATGAAAAAGAAGAGATCCTGACCAACATTCCATACAGAGAACTTGTTGGATCACTTATGTACTTAGCTACAGTCAGTAGACCTGACATAGCATTCGCCACGGGATTCTTAAGTAGATATATGCATCGTCCAACAGCAACTCTGTGGAATGCCGGGAAAAGAATCCTGCGTTATCTGAAACAGACTAAAGACACTGGACTTTTATTCAGAAGAGTGGATAAGAACACTTTAGAAGCCTTTTCAGACGCCGATTGGGCTGGTGATCGAATGGACCGCAAAAGCGTAAGCGGAAGCGCTATTTTTCACAGCGGTTGTCTAATTAGCTGGACTTCAAAGAAACAGTCTACAGTTGCGTTATCAACTGCAGAGGCAGAATACGTAGCTGCAGCAGCGGCCGTCAGTGAAGTCGTATACGTTGTTGGAGTCTTAAAAGATTTAAATTGTGTAGTGAATTGTGAACTGCTAATTGACAATCAAAGCGCCGTAAAAATGATCGAAAGCTACGAAAATAGTAAAAGGTCGAAACATATTGATATAAAAGTTCATTTTATAAAAGATTATGTAAATAAGGGATTGATTTTGACCAAATATGTTTGCAGCAGTGAAAACCTGGCGGACATAATGACGAAATCCTTACCTAAATACCAACATGAGTATTTATGTCAAAAACTCACTGAATTAATGAGCAACTCTTAAATGTGTATATTGTTAAGTTTTATTGAGAATTTAGAAGATTATTGTGTTAAGTTTAGATTACGTTTTCATAGGATAGGTTTGTTTATTTTGTCAATTACATATTTAGTGACAGGTCATTGACATTGACATGTAAAGGGTTGCAAGTTCGTCAAAGTTAGAAAACTACTTTTAAGTTTTATGTTTGTTTGTTTGTAGGCAAGTTCAAATTTAATTTATAATTTAAGAGTTTTGAACTTGAGCGGGGGTATTGGAATTACTCTGTGTAATCTGTGTATCTGCTCTCGTCTGTCAAGGCAGCCTGCCGTCTGCACGGGCTACGCTGAATAAAATGCTCTAAGTCCGCAAGCATCTTTCATTTCCATCAGTTCATTGAACATAATCTTGATTTTATCCAAGTTCATCCGGAGACTAATGCGTTTGGAAGAATCAGCTAGGCTACTCAGCATATGTTGCAGATCTTGCAGCGTTTCCGCCATGATGACGATGTCGTCCGCAAATCGCAAGTGTGAAATGTACTCGCCGCTAATATGAATGCCGTACCCCTTCCAGTCCAGCGTCTTGAACATATCCTCCATAGCATTTGTGAACAATTTGGGGGAAATAACATCCCCTTTTCTCACACCACGATGTATGGGGATAGGTTCAGACTGCCGGTTCTGGATTTGGACGGCCGTAGTAGCGGCGTTGTATAGACCTCTCAGCACTTGGATGTATCGCCAGTTGACTTGGCATCGCTGCAAAGATTCCAGAACAGACCAGGTTTCGACCGAGTCAAAGGCCTTTTCATTGTCCACTAACGCTAAGCACAGGGGCCGATTATACTCTTCGGTCTTCTGTATAATCTGCCACACTGTGTGAATGTGGTCTAATGGTTCCGTAACCCGATCTAAAGCCGGCCTGCTCAGGTGGCTGAAACTCATCGAGTCTCCTCGCAAGACGATTCGTGATGACTGAAATGGGTCGGTAGTTTTTCAAAAGGGTTTTATCACCCTTTTCGAAGAACAACACGACAACACACTTACTCCACGCCTCCGGAGTTCTCCCATCAAAGAGGACAGCATTAAAGATCTTCTGGAGCTCCTTCATTACTGGTTTACCGCCGGACTTCAAGAGCTCAGTTGTAATACCGTCCTCTCCAGGGGCTTTTCTCTTTTCAAGCTGTTTAATAGCCATCGCGATTTCGTCTAGGCTGACTTCTAGCAAGTCTTCAGTATAGTGGCGTGTCAATGTAGCTTTGGAATCTTCATTTTGGGGATCAGGCCGAGATGCATGCGCAGCGTACAGCTGGCCGTAGAAGTTTTCATCTTCCGAAAGAACTTCTGGTATGGAGGAAACAACCACTCCATCCGTGGTGGTCAACTTTGTCAGATGGCTTCTCCCAAGAGATTGAACAAACATTTTCGATCCCCGATTTTGATCGATTGCTGCTTCTATTGAACGAGTGTTGGAGCATCGGAGATTGCGTCGAACTAGTTTGCCAATTCTCCTGTTTAGAGCATGCCTTTCTGACGCAGTGACTGGTGGGCGTTCACGTCGTTCTTCCATAAGCTTGAGTGTTTCTTCCGAAAATTTCGACTTCGTGCCTTTATGCCGCATATGCCTCCCTGAGGATTCCGACTACATTCTCGAGGGCCTGGTCAATGTCAACGTCATTTGTGGTTTCCACGGTAGCGAATCGGTTCTCCAGGTGAGACTGGAACTTTTCAGATCCCACTATAGTTTGGTGCAGGTTTGGTCGGAGCCTGGATTTCATTAAACGGACACGTTCGAGCTTAAAATGAATATTCAGAGAGCCTCGCACAAGTCGGCGATCGCTTCCGGTATTAAACCTATTGATCACTGAGATGTCTCTGAATATACGCTTCTTGTCCGTTATGATGAAATCGATCTCATTTTTTGTCATAGTGTCGGGGCTCTACCATGTCCACTTCCTTTGGGGCTTTTTCTTGAAGAATGAATTCATCAAGAATAACCCCTCCCTTTCGAGGAAGTTGACTAGCATTTGCCCCCTATGATTCCTGTTTCCATAACCATGGGATCCTACTAGGTACCGATTCGTTTCAATATTAGTATTTGTAACTTTACAGTAAATATTGTTGATTTTTGCAATTTAATCTTTTTGACATTGACGTTTTTTATTATATTAGAAAAGTGTGTACACTATGTATGTATTTGTATGATTTAGAAAGAAAAATATGAACACTGTACTGTGGACAATAAATGAATACTTATTAAACAGTTACAATTACAATTACCCACTAAGGGGGTTGTGATTTGGCAGATACACATTATAGGTACCTAATAGTCGATAACTGGGTGTCGGTAACTGGTAACTGTCGATGACTGGGGGTCGATTACTGGAGATTCGGTGTCGATGACTGGAGATTTATACACTTTTTCCTTTTTTGCGATTTTTTTCTAGCCCATGTATACCTAGTTAATAAAAATAATACATCCTATTCTTATCTCAAGAATATACCTTACCATACTCAATCGTTACTTTTGGTTTAAATATGACTAAATGATCTTTATTGTTGTAAAGAAGCCCACCATCTCCTATGAGTGTCAATAATTGGTGCCACTACGTTATATAGGTTAGGCATAGAACGGTCATCCATCCATGCACTGAACGCGCTCTATATTGCTTAATCTTCGTGATCGTTTAAGACCACTCAGGCGGCCGAGGCTACGAGCGATACCCGGCCAGTTTATAAAAATTTTAAACTTTTTTCCATCATCCACATCTGATTCTGGGGATTTGAAACCCCCTGTGTACTTATTATAAAAAATATGCAATGAAACTCAGAAAAGTGTACGCATTATAACAGTTGATGTGAAAGCATAAATCTAAATAGGTATTACTGATAAAAATTATTGATAAATAATATAAATATTATTGATATTGGGAATTGTAATTGGGGATTGTTAAATTAGGAAGCAATGAGAAGTGAAGGTGCCAATTCCAAAGTTAATATAATATTAGAATATTCCTCTGCCCACCCCTTCGGAGATAACGGGCGTGAGTTTATTATTATTATTATTATTCTTGTACATTATAGCATGTTTCACCATCAACCCATTTTGTCCCCACCAAGGGGCACGGGTCTCTTCCCTGAGGAAGGTATAGGCCATACTCCACCACGGGGGCCAAGTCCAGATTGGTGGAGGTTTGTAAGACTAGTGGCTGGTCTTACTGTCAGAAGTTTTCAAGCCGCCCTGAGGCCTCTGCCAAGTCAGAGAGCCTCTGACTTGGCTTAACGACTGCCTTCTATCGACGGCAGCCGGCACCAACTGCTTAACGTGCCTTGCGAAGCACGGAACAGCTCGGAAAAATGCCACTAGCGTTAGTCATAGACGGTGACCCATCCATGGACTGAACGCGCCGTATGTTGCTTAGCCTTAGTGATCATTTAAGATCACTCAGGCAGGCTAGCTACTGCGAGCTATGAGCGATTCTGTTTTTGATTTCTGATTATAGCATGTGACTTAAACATATATGCATAAAATTAAGGTACAAAACAGACCAAGACATACCCTAAAAATATAGAAAATATAGTAAAACCCATTAGAGTAAGCGACACAAATCAGTAATTATACTATTATACAATGTAAGCTAAGATATCTTAAAGAATAAAGACTAAAGGTTGCCACGAAATAAATGGTGGCAGTTCCTTGCAAAAATTTTTGACTAAAGGTTGCCACGAAATAAATGGTGGCAGTTCCTTGCAAAAAATTTTTCAAACATAATATGCCTACATAGTGGCTAACTATTATAATGCACATAAAATTAAATGTTGGTTCCCTAAGCTATTAATTGAACGACAAAAAGTAAACGATTAGGATAATCGTTTAAAAAAACCGGTTTACATCAAATCAAATCAAATCAAATAATGTTTATTTATGTAAGGAATAATACACAATGTCAGATAAAAATGGTACTTAGATATTAAAAAGTAAAATTTTGTGTAGACAACAAGAGTAATGGTGACCCCACACTAGGCATAGCCTGTATCGTGGGCGTCCTACTACAGTTTGTCCAAAAACACTAGAAACCGGATATGAAAGTTTACTAATTGTTTTATTGAGAAGTCAAAACATTTGCTATATTTATTGAAGCACAATACCTTGTTTTATGTAATAGCTCAAGTTTTTAATTTATATAATGCTTGTAAGCGCAAGCTATTAACAAACACAGACAAAAAGTCTGAGCAAAACCCGTACTCTTTAATTTCTACTCTTTCTGGACAGCCTGTACATCACTACACAAGGTCACAGAGGGGGATTCCGTTTTGAGCCATCATGGCGTAAACCTCATTTTTTTGTAACAAATGTTTCCCGAACATCCGTTAGGGCTTAAGTTTCGTACATGGCCCTGTAAAATAAAGATATAATAATAAATAACAAGGTCACAGACACATAACAGACATTCTATCTATCTTAATCTGTGGTGTGCATTTACTAGGGTGTACATACCGAAATGCGATGCGATGACATCGATTACAGCGCGAACCCATATAAGTGAAGTAGGCACAGAAACCCTACTTGGTGCGAGATACTTTGGGACTACTAAATTTGGTTGGGTTCGCGCTGTAATCGATTTCATCGCATTACGGAATGTAGGGCTAATAAAAAAGACAGACATAAAATGGCGGTATTGGCGGTAGTTTTCGAATTAATAATTACCTACGGTTGAATACTGTAACACTTTCTCACATTCAATAATATTTTTATAATTTAAATGCCTCGGTCTGCCGAATCCACGTTATTAGCAAGTAAAGATTTTCTACATGCTGACTTCACTGAATTGAAATACTTAGAGGAGTTTTTCCTTAGTTTGTATACGCTTAACTCAATCGGTATTTTGGGAACGATTGTCATCGTCCAAAACGGAAGGCGTTTCTAACTAAAATAAACTCAGTGTTATGTAGTCCACGTAGTGTATTCCTTTTCACCCAACTAACTCTACGATTTTTAAAAACATTCACAGTCACGGGCTGTGACCGGAGAACAAAAAATCTAACAAAAAAAACCGGATTAGTTACATTGTATTGTATAGGACTGCTGCCTTTCTTACGTAAAAAAGTGTCAGTGAACATTGCAGTAATTCTCTGGAAATGGCATTTGACTTAAAATTGCCAATTGTAAGTACCTACTTATTAATAATTATTACAACCACCACATTGGTTGACCACAAATTTTATCACTCCACTTTCGACACCAAATTAAAAGAGGTTATGTTTTCTGCGAACAAACTTTCAGTTACCTATTATTACTATCAAAACTATCAATGGTTTATCGAATCGATAATACCGATAGCGATAACGAATTATTTTTTATATAATAAGATTCAGACAAAATATTTAAGACGGTCCCAACTCACGTCTCGCCATGGTTAGTACCTATCCTCATTACGATACGATGCCATTCGTAATTTTTGTATTAAGTGTCGTCGTATTAATTACGTTCAAAGGTCAGAAAACTGTGGATAAGATGGTTAAACGTGACCTTGCCAATTTTAAGCGGATAAGTACCTATTTAAAGCCAAAGTTGATATTAGATGTTGATTAAATGGTGTTGATACACAGTTTAGTCTGCACTCTGACTTGTGTTGGGCACCCGTGTTGCTAATCAGCCTCGTATTTTGATTACAGTTAGATACAAGTGCACAAAGGCTGACTTGTGTGAAACAGGTTTTACTTTGTGATTAAAAATATGGAATCTAAATCAGATTTATTGTCAAACCTGCCGGTATGTTTTATTCTTTAACTATTTTGGTAGCTACCTTATACTTACGAATAATTTACCTATCTAAATCATAACCTAAGTTTTGGGGGTTTTCTCAACTCAGTGACTTTGTAGTAATGGAAGGTCATGTGAGGGTTATTCCAGTAAGTATATTCAATCAACATTATCAGTTGCCATGTAGATAAACACTCAACTAAGTTGGTAGTGACGGCAAAGTTGGTAGCACTAATTCACAGGTTCCAAACATTTGACTTGAATGTAATAATCCCTGATCATTCCAAGAATATTTTTAGGAAACCATCTGATATTTACATTCATAAAGTTATGACTGTCTTAATTCCAGGTTTTACCCATAATTGTAGCTGTGAGCACAGTGGTTGTGTTGTCAACAGTGGTCGTCAACTGGCTATGTGGCAAGAAACGGTCAAAGAAAAACAAGCAGCTTGTGGCATTAGTTGATCCTAATACTAAATATGCATTGCCACTAATTGAACGGGAAGAACTCAGTCATGACACAAGAAGGTTCCGCTTTGGCTTACCGTCTTCGGAACATGTCTTGGGTAAGTCTTTCAAAATTATTTTTATATTTAGAATGAAGATCCAGTGACCATCAAAGGTTACGGAACTTATCTAGACCATTACATGAAATCTTATCTGTATAAATTAAGTATTTGCGTGTTGCTCAAACATAATAGTATTCGAATCTCTACTTTGTTACCGAGAGGTAAATAGCTCTTAAGTTATTTGAGGTTTTGAAGTAGAAATTTTGATGGGCCGATCGGCTCACCGAAAATACACAGTTTGCCTTAAAGAAAAACTTTGTACGAAATCCATTGAAAATTACATTGATGAAGTTTTGTTACTTCCGTAACGCAAATAAAACCCTCTTTCTATAGAACCCTTTGCCCAGCATGGATTTTTATTGAACAATCCTTGGTCTAAGCCTGTGGCGTTTGTTTGATTCCTTAGTGTAATGGAAACATATTGTAAAATGTGGATAGCGGAGCTGGATGTACAATTGAATATGCTGTTAATTTTTAAGTTATGTGTTCAAAATACATTGTTCCTCTGTTTGTTGTCCCTAATAAAGAAAATAAAAAATAAAATAAACCCTACAGTATGGACGAGCCAAATCGCACTTGGCTGGTTTTTTATATAATAACTTTGTAAAGATTTTTTTTGTTTTAGCAGTCGACTTTGCAATGTAAAAGGGTTGACCTGCCAACCCTCAATTTTCATTGCAGTTACCCTTAATATAACTAATTAGAGTCCATAATATTTGCTCTGTTGTCGGCTGTATCTAAGTACTTAATGATCAAAATTTCGAACAATTTTAATTTCTTGAAACTGTTTGGTTTTGCAGGACTTCCTATCGGCCAGCATATCCACTTATCAGCCAAAGTTGGTGAAGACGACTTGGTCATCAGAGCATACACACCTGTGTCCAGTGATGAAGACAAAGGCTACGTCGACTTGGTCATCAAGGTAATTAAAGCTATAATTATTTTTTTTTTATCAGCAAACAGAAACAAGACAAGTTATGTAATAATGTAAAATATAAAAGCAGTTGTTTAGTCAGCATGACTAAACATTTTAAAAACAAAATACAGTGAGATTTCATCCTTATAATTGACCCAAACGATCGCTGAAATAAAAGTACAGGGTGCAACTTTCACAGATTTTAGTAGGTTCGATTACCGGGTGAGGCAAGCGAATTTTTAAAAATCTTTGAATGCAGTTTTCTTTTCAAAAATAAAGGAATGTTTCCTTTGAGTAAAATTTTATATCTACATTATTAAGAGTACTTCCCCTTCAGGTGGCATTACAAAATTCCACCCTGTATATACTATATTGCACACGAAACATTAAACAGAACATTTCATTAAAAAAGCATGTACAAAGGCGAGTTTATCTCTGTAATTCCCTACTTATCTTTGGATTTAAATTTTCCAGAGGTTCCTTGAGATATTTAAATCCAAAGAGCATCTTTTCTCAAGAACATACAGAGAAATATATGTTGTCTTGCTATAGACTCATTCCGGCGTATTAAACTTAAAATTGATGCCGCGCCATCCTGCTTCACCTTCAAACTGTTCCACACGCCTGGTGCTCCTGAGATGAAGGCAGAAACGGGTTTGCCACTAGCGACGATCCTGAGAAACCACTTGCTTCATCAACATATTCCCACGTACGGTGATTCAGGGTTTTATCTTGCCCTTCGCTAATATGACCCCTATTTGGTCCAAGTATGTTACCCCTTAACAACAATGACCCTTAGCGGTCCAACCACCCTCATTCGCACGATATAATTGTTTCTTCCTATATCCTGTGCCATTAACATTGGCCGCATTTAGCAGAACACATCGATCAGTAATCGATTACAAAGTTTCTGCTGAACGCACACAAAAGTTCATCGAGAATTGTAATCGGACGCGTAATCGATGACTTAGCGATTACTCATCGATGTGTTAAGGTAAAAGCGGCCATTAAGTCCACCTCTTGTTTTGTGCAATAAAGAATTAATAATAATATCCTTACCTACTCTTCTATTATCATTGTCTCTTTTCCGTCCACAGGTCTACTTCAAAAATGTCCATCCCAAATTCCCGAACGGTGGTAAGATGTCCCAATATTTGGACAACATGAAGATCAATGACACCATTGACGTGCGTGGCCCATCCGGAAGGCTGCAATATGCTGGGAATGGCAATTTCCTTATCAAGAAGATGAGAAAAGATCCGCCAGTCAAAATTGGTGTCAAGAAGCTGAACATGATTGCAGGTAGGTAATTATAAACAACATTATTCATATTGTATTCCATGATCGTAAAGGACAACGGCAAATGGTGTACCGGCCTATTAAAAGAATGTTTTGGGGTTATATTTTCCCAACTTTAGTATTTCGCTAGTGGCTCTTTTTTCAGTTATTCAAATATTTTTTTAAAGTAGGGGGAACTTCAAACTCCAAACTTCTTAAAAAAACAAACTCTTAAAAAAAAAACTTAACTCAAGACTCCCAACTTTATTAAAAAAAAGAAAATTAATGCAACAAATTCTTATACAATGATCTATTAAATGTAAATATTTCATGTTTCAACACGACTTTTTGCAGGTGTACTAGACTTCCACTGAAGCCTGCCATTCTCCTTTACCACACAGTTTTTTAAATTTTATTGTATACGAGTATCTATCTAGTATCTACATTATTACTATTTACATACTTTGAATACCGTTAACTCAAAGTTACATGATGAAATTGTGTTTATACCATAGTATACACATAAAAAAACACCAAAAGGTTAAAACAACCTACCAACTATTTTTTTTTTTGTAATTTCATATTATTATGTTCTCAAATTTTTTTAACATGGTGTTACTCTCTAAGAATAGAAATCTTGTTAGACTTAGATTTTCCATGAAATTCTAAAAATCTTCGAGTTTCACGAGACTACTCAAATAATGATAAAGCTTTCATACTTTACTCTTCTATTTATCAATCGAAAGGTTTGCCTAGATCGTGGCAAGTGGGAAAGCTTTTGAACAGAAATTGACAAATCGAATTCGATTCAATGATGAAATGATCAGAGCCGCCGAGCTACAAAATACAAGGAGCTATGAGCCTATGACTACTTAAAAAACCGGCCAAGTGCGTGTCGGACTCCCGCACATAGGTTTCCTTACTATTATCTATACAACATTTTAATATTTCAAGCGTCTACCTGTTGTTATTATTATCAAGAAAAAATGCCAAAAAATCACGTTTCTGGTATGGAGCCCTCCTTAAATATATTTTTTACGTAGCCTCTTGCCCACTGCTGGGCAAAGACCTCCCCTCCTGCGTTCCATCCCTCCTTAAATAATTATTTTAATTTAATTATTTACTTTTGAAATTAATATACAACTTAATATTCTGGGAATATTTCCAGTGTCTACCTATCCCCGTTATTAATATCGAGCAAACAACGACCAAGTGCGAGTCGCTCTCGTTCACGTAGGGTTCCGTACCATTTTAATACAACATTTCAAGCGTCTACCTGTTGCCGTTATTAATATCGAGAAATACTGCAAAAAACATCACGTTTATTGTATGGGAGCAGCTCCCCTTAAATATGTAATATACACATTTGTTCTGAGAGCCCTCCTTTAATATTTATTTTATTCTGTTTTTATAGCGGCAACAGAAATACATTATCTGTGAAAATTTGAACTGTCTAGCTGACGATTCATGAGACAGACAGATTGACAGTGGCGTCTTAATAATAGGGTCCCACCCTTTTGGTACGGAGCTCTAAAAATATACGTGGAGCTCCACCATTCCATCGCATACTAGTACCTGAAATAACAAACCTCAACCTCCCAAATTACAGGTGGGACTGGCATCACGCCAATGCTCCAACTGGTCCGTCACATTTGCAACGACGCCGATGACAACACGGAACTGAGTTTGCTGTTCGCCAACCAGACTGAAGAAGACATTCTATTGAGGGACGAGCTCGAAAGATACCAGAAGGAGTACCCTTCTCAGTTCAAACTCTGGTACACCATTGACAGGCCTTCTGAAGGTGAGAGCTAGATCGGAAATGTGATTAAGCTGCCTGGAAATAAAGTATAATAATAATTATAATTTTCACACAACATAATGACTTGACCAAATCCAGAGTAGGATACCTACTCTACTATGGTAACCAAGCAAGGAAATCACGAACATAGTTATTTATTTATTTATTAGGTACACCAACAGCAAGCACGCAAACATAACAAAACTTATAATAAATGTGACTTAGGGCTAGCGATTATGCCAATTAAAGGTATACACAGCATTTGTAAACATTTAGGACGGTACTTAGGTACATAGCTTTAAATTACAATCAAAATGTTCTAACATAGCGATAGTACAGATTTTGCATGCAATTAAGAAATTTTATACAATTTATCTTTCAGATTTTAGGAATTAATTTAGACTTAAATGTGCCAAGGCTGTCATGATAAATATCCAAATTTAATTCACTCCAGCACTCATTGTAAGTTCGGAGCATTCTATTCAATGGTGCATTGACGCCTACGTTAGTTCTGCAGATAGGTAAAGAGAAAACGGCTGACTGTTTCAGTCTGGAGTTAGGTCTCGGAACTCTAAAATCAATATGTTCAAGTAAATCCTCACATGCTACCCGGCCATTGATTAGGTTGTGTAGCAATATCAAATCTTGCATCTGTCTACGCTTCCACAGATGCAACATGTTGAAGTGATTCAGTCTGGCGTCGTATGAGGATCTATGACTAATTCCCGGAGACACAAACGCGAGATGTCTTGTAAAAGCTCGTTGGATCGACTCTATGCGCGTGGAGTGGGTGGCATAAAGAGGATTCCAGATAACTGCTCCATATTCTAGTATGCTGCGGATTAGGGCATTAAAAATAGCAATTCTGGTGCCAGCAGATCTGAAATCCTTCGTTGAGCGTTTAATGAATCCCAGTAGTTTGGCCGCTCTGCCGATGATATGGTCAATGTGTGGAACGAAACTGAGAGTCGAGTCCAGGATTATGCCCAGGTCACGAACCTCATTAACCCGACTAACCTGCTCTCCATTAATATAGTAATCGGAATCGACTGGATTTTTCTTTTTAGTAAAACTAATGTGCTGGCATTTAAGGGCATTCATCTCCATGCGATTAATAGAACACCAAACTGCTACTCTGTCTAAATCGGACTGCAATTTTAGGACGTCGGAAGAGTCTATGACTTCCTTAAATATCTTCATATCATCCGCGTATAATGAGCAACTACTGTGGTGGACGCATGATACTATATCGTTGACAGAAAGGACGAGAAGGACCGGACCCAGCAAGGAACCTTGAGGAACTCCGGAGGAAGCTATATAGGATTCAGACTGATATCCGTGAATTACTACTGATTGGGGACGGTTCCTCAAATAAGAGTCAAACCATGCATGTATCTGTCCCGTAAAACCATACTGTTCGCGAAGTTTTGTCAAGAGAATACCATGACTTACTTTATCAAATGCAGCACTAAAGTCTGTATATACTGAATCAATTTGGCGACCACTATCAACGCTTTTCATTAAGTGAGAGACGTAAGCAGAGAGATTTGTGACAGTTGAATGTCTTTCACGGAAACCGTGCTGCCTCAAGCTGATTAAGTGTTGAGTATGTGCAGTTACGATTGGTTTCACGACCGATTCAAATAACTTAGAAAAACAAGTTAAAATTGAGATAGGTCTATAGTTCTGAATACATTCTGTGTTGCCTTTTTTGTGGACAGGAACTATACGGGCTTTCTTCCACGCTTCAGGAAAAATCCCGCTTGTTAGGGATTTATTGAAAATTTCTTTAAGGGGAAATGATAGGGCAGAGGAACATCGCTTGACAAAAATGGGAGGGATACAATCAGGTCCGGGACCTTTATTGATATTTATTATTTTCATGTGTTTGAGTATTGTTCTTTCGTCGAGCTTAACCGATGAAAGAATATTTGCAGAAGGAGAAATTAATGTTAAGAAAATTAAATTAATAGTTATACGCCCAGATAGGCCATTTGTACCAATGTACGGCGCGCGGCCCCTAAAGTCTATTTTATAATTCAATGCAAAAAAAAAATACTGTCACGTTGACATCTCATTAAAATCCAAAGGCTGTCAATGTCTGAGTGTTGCTAGTACGTAAAAACCAAATAACCACATTTTACTTCCAAGTTAAAATTGTGTATGCTACGAAGGTGTTTTTTTTAATGTCTTTGGTGTGATAAAGATTTAGGTCATATGAGCCTTCTATTCACTGTAAAAAAAACTACCGAGTAAACCTATATTATGTTTTGTAGCGGTAACACCGCGTTTTTTTTTTTGCATCGAATTAAAAAACGGACTTTAGTGGGTATCGAAGCCACAATTCCCAGTCGGGATCGATCGGGAATCGAACACGCTCCGTTTTGGTAGCTAAGCGCCTTAACGGCTAGACCAACGAGGCAGTCGAAAAAGAGTCGAAAAACTCCGACCGTTTTAGTTTTCCCTAAATACATTTTGTTTTCTTGTAAACTTATGTAAGTTGATTCCTTAGTGATTCGCCGTGAAAAAGTGAATGGAATTTAAATTAATTAAATTAAAAAAAGCCTACTTTTAGGCAGGCTAGCACTTGGCTTCTCTCACCTGGGGTAATCCGAACTGTCAAATATACACATATTTTGAGAGTTTGGAATTGGGTATTTGACAGGATGTCAATTGAGTTACTTTTAAAACGGAATTTTGTATGAAAATACTTGCTTGTGACGTCACATTTCAGAGCACTTTTTTATGTTTCATCTATTTAAAAATTGTAATAACTAGTAAATAATTAAAAGAAATACATTTTCCGAATCATTTTGGAATTTTTGTTTTAGTGGAGCATCTCGAATACTTTATTGTTAATAGTGTCAAATACCGTATTGTCTTAATGATTAACCCGAATGAGTGGAAAGTTACGTAATACAGGGGCAGATGGTGGATTAAGACGATGTAACGTGTGGCATCAACAAACATTACCCCGGAACGCGACGAATCTTGTGCTAGTAATAACCCAATAGACAGAGACACAGTGTCAGGGCAGAGTTTAATAAAACTACAATATTTAGTGATAATCATATGACAATTCGAGGTTCATTGCGTATCAGAGTCTGTCTACTTGTTATTATAGATTAACAAGTAACCCATAAGGGTTAATCGATTTTGCATCATACTGATGACAGTGATGACATCCATAGTTTACTATGAAGTAACTCAGCTATACTATTGCGTAGCCAAATCTTCCTACTTAATCTGAGACTTCTAGGAGTTAATCAACTTTGCAATGTATGTTACATAGTCAAAGTAAACCTTGAACAATTCCTACAAAAAGGTTCCTACCCACAACATAGCCGTTTTTTAGTTAAATATACCAAAATGATCACTATGCTCTATATTTTAAGAATCAAAGACTTTCATAGCGATCCGATGAGTATGTGCAAAGTTATGGCACATGTATGGGGAGCGTAAAGGTCATAGCCCACTTACACGACTCTGCTCCCACCCGGCAAAAATAATGTCATTCAAATATGGGCTGTAAATATTGCTCTTTAGATTTTTTACATTGGCATCAATGACAGCAGACAGCTCGCTGTCAGCTGTCAGCTAATTTATCTCAAAACTCACGTTTATGATGCCAATGTAAAATATATTTTATATATTTTATTATTATAAGGTATATATATCTAAACAGCAATATTTAAAGCTCATATTTGAATGATATTATTTTTGCCGGGTGGTAGCAGAGTCGTGTAAGTGGGTTATGACCTAATCAGCTACGCCCCAAAAAACTCAAATATCTCAAAACTCACTTTGTGTGGGTTGGATCCATTTCGCTAAGCTACGTCCAATTTGTAGTCATATAAAACGTGAGCCCCGGATGATGCCAAACGGTAGCTTTACTGGGGACTGTTCCATAGAGTTACCATCCATGGTACTTCATAGTACTTCATAGTAAACCACAAATCGGAAATCATACATCAAGAAATAAATCATTAACATAACATAACATTTACATACAGGCACATACATTGCTTCTGGCCCCACACTAGGATGCCCTGTGTCGTGAGAACCAGAAACAGCGACGTCACAAACATGTAAACATCCAAGACCTGGATTTTTTTTTGTTCCCAGGCGGGATTCATTTTTCATTTCATTTTTCTACAGACGCGAGTAGCTTCAACCCCTAACGAAATAGACCTCTCAACTCCATCCATTCTGTTCCAGGCTGGGCCTACAGTTCTGGCTTCATAAACGACGAGATGATCCGCGGCCACATGTTCCCGCCCGCAGATGACGTCATCGTTCTCATGTGCGGCCCCCCGCCCATGATTAACTTCGCCTGCATACCAGCACTCGAGAAACTAGGCTACAAGGAAGAACTCCGCTTTGCGTACTAGAGCTGGCTATTGGTATGAATGGAATTTGTTACTTCGTAGTGACTGCTTAAAGACTATTGTGGCGCGCGTTGTTGTCTAGTAAAAGGTGCGTGGACCAGGTGAATGGGAGAGCGATACAAACTAAGAAGTGGTGTGTGTGGCTCTACTGGATTGTTAAATAGTTAATAATCTTTTTATAAGCTGGAGTACAGTACCTACAGTAGAGTAAAATATTCTTAATTGAATAGAATGGTGGTGGTCCGTAACCCTTGGCGATATTGCTTTAGATTTATTGATTTATTGTATTACGCAACAGATGGGGTAAAATATGCAATATTATAGTAAAGGTTTATAACCTAGTTGACCGATTTATTTAACGATCGCAATCCCTCTATTGGGGCTTGAACGAAAAATTATATTGTTCTATCCCATTACATACGATTTCTTGTTCATTATACACCATTCCACGAATCGGGCACCCAAATAAAAACGTCCATATGCGCTTATTGGTTAATCGCGTGACCTTGCATAGCCACTGCCTTAAGCAGGCCATACACGCTGGGGTGTGCCTGACGGGTATGCCTGTCAGGTAAAGCTAAGCTTCCATAGAGGCCATGCACGTAGCGGAAACCTTTACAAACTCAGTTGAAACCAGAGTGCGTATACTGAGTTTTTTCATTCACTTTCGATAGCGAGAGCGTTTGCGATTTGCGTAGGAGTGACAAAGCGCGCCATCTATTTGTCTCTTTGTCACTCCTATGCAAATCGCAAACGCTCTCACTATCGAGAGTGAAAGAACAAACTCAGTATAAGCACTCTGGGCTCCGGCCGCGACAGTCGATCTCGATGCCGTAGCTTTAATTGGTTTATTGTTTGTTTTATTGAGACAGAGGAAATTGAAACAAAAATCTCGTCTACAATGGTGCAAACCATGGTTACTGCGAAGAAAACAGTACTCGGACGACTGACACCTGCGCAGGCAACCGCCACACACGGTCGAGTTTTGTCATTCACTTTCGATGAGAGAGTGAATGAAAAAACTCAGTATACGCACTCGGTTTACCTGTACAGGGTTACTGCGCAGGTAAAAAATACAAGATTTTCTATATTCTGGTTTGCCCGGACAGGCGTGGAAACCTGCACAGTAGGTTGCACGCATAGGTTTAACTGTACAGAGTGCGTATACTGAGTTTTTTCATTCACTCTCGATAGTGAGAGCGTTTGCGATTTGCATAGGAGTGACAAAGAGACAACTATATGGCGCGCTCTGTCACTCCTATACAAACTGCAAACGCTCTCGCTATCGAAAGTGAAGGACAAAACTCAGTATAAGCACTCAGTATACGCACTCTGTTTAACTGTGCGGGCATGCCTGTCGGGTGTACCCTGGCGTGTATGGCCTGCTTTACGCTATGAAGTGGACGGTATTCGTCAATCTGTAGCCGCGCGCATTGTCTTTTTTACTATTCGATCACCTAGGAGTGCGACTCGTGGTATCGGAGTATAGTGACCGGGTTATTTTGCACTTGCTGTTTATCTGTATTCTGTCTTCAATCTGATGAAAGTTTTAATTTATTTAATATATTAACTTTCTGTTGAGAATTTCTTGTTTCGACACCAATTCGTTACGACAAGACAGCATAGTAGCTGTTCTTTTTAAGCATTGTAAGTAAACCTGAAGGACGAAACACACCAATGGCAGTTGCAGTCGCGGTCTATGCAAAATACTATTGCCGATAATGACTTATACATATTGTATTGACCGCCACCGCCAACGCGACAGCGACCGCGTTGGTGCGTTTTATCTTTTACTTACACACAATCTAAGGTATCACCTGATTTCTTCGTCGCACTCCCACAATATCGCGCACCAACAAATTAGTCTACAACATATAGGAACACGATTAGATTACGTGTGTCATTTTCTTGCCACGTGATGTCATTTGTCTATGGAATGTATTTATCTTTATTTCAGACGCATTTCTTTAGTTTCAATCGTTACATAAGAGATGATTTTAGTAGTAAAATAAGGTGATTTTTTTTGTAAGAATATACACAGAACTTGTTAGAAAAGACATTTTATTAAACCTGAAATAATGTTATTTTATCGAATTGTGTTATTTATCACTTCCATATTTTTTCTCCTTCATTTCACAGTTTTGGTACCTAATTCTAGTAAACACACCCTGTTTCTCGTGCATAAACAATCTGTTACCTGCTGTCAGCATTTTCTTCTCGTATGCACTTTGACCAAATTGTTGCTGTTAACAGTAGAATCACAGAGCCAGAAAACTATGAATAGTTCGTAAAACTACTATTCGTAGTTTTTTATTTTATTTAGTTTACTAATCGAAGTAGCAGAGTTTACTTGTTATTCTGTGGTTTAATTAACTTAATGTACAGTCGACAGCACGTCAATCTTCACATTTTAGTTGCAAAGTCGCCCGTAATGCAACGGAGTAGAGTGCATGGGTGTATACCATGATGTGCTGTCGACTGAACATCGAATTATCATAGTAAACCATGAATTGTAGTTTTACGAAATAGGCCCCAGGTTGTTATTGTAGGGGAAACCGGGAGTTAGCCTCAGCCACAACCTGCCACGAATGGGCCAGAGAAATGAACTAATTCATATCGCAAAACAAGCTCAGCAAGTACTAAAATAACATTAAGTGTGCATGAGTTCTACAATGAGATCGTTAATAAGTTATGCGATTTTTATATTTTTTTATTGTATGATGTCTTTAGTATTTACTGTAGCGGCAACCGAAATACACCGTCTGTGAAAATTCCAACTGTCTACACCCTATTTACTGAAGCGAACGAGTAAGTATCAACATGTCAAAAGTTTGGTTTTTCAATATGCCACATTTATAACACTGCATAATATTTAGCAAAGTTATACAAAACGATATGGCTAATAAATGCCAATAAGCAATAAACACAATAACACTGTTATTACCCGATTTATCCCTCACTCGCAGTTTATTTAACTAAATATTTTATTTTATCATGAAAATACCATCTGCATAATGAGATCCATGCCCCAAAAAGTACCTAAAATTTCAGTGGTCCTCAAATAAAAGCGATCCTACTGCTGCCAAATATGTTCGCAATAGCAAAGATCAGGGCTTTAAACTGAGAACCTTCAATGAAACTATTGAACTGTACATACACATCAATTTAATCATGAAATCACTATTTACACATGCACCAATTAATAGTAAGTAAATTGTTTCACGACGAAAACCTATTTCAAATTTGTGCTCATTAGTGCTTACAAAAGTATCGGTATTAAAATAGCATTGATATTGTATTTTTACTGAAATTTACTACCGATACTTGGCAGTACATACCTACATGACAAAAATACATGCTACAACACAATAAACACTATTGTACCTGATCCCTCTTTCGATAGTTAGTTACTGTTGCAATCCTCGAGGTACCTACAGAACTAACGTGCTAAAAGATCGAAATCCAAATAAGCACTAAACAAAACAAAATCCAACAAAAACAAAATAAAAAATTAACAATAACAAACCCTCTTAGACCGAAAGTGGTGGGTCCTACTCGTAAAACACAACTTTTTCTAAGAGAAAAACATCGAAATGGAGAAAATATCAGCTGTTATTTACATGCCACCTTGCCACTTGCCTAATGTGGCACATAAAAAAGTAATTAAATGTGTTAAAAAAAAAATTTACAGTTTTGATATATTTTTCAAAGTTTCACCCTTCGTGAAAATGTTAAGACGTTTTATGAAAGTATTTACATTACGGTAAATTGCAATAAAATAATTGCGAATTTAGCTATATTCATTAACAATTTAAAAAGTAAAGTAATATCCACATTGAATATTCCATAAACGGGCATCGACACGGCTTCATCTCTCATGATGCGCAGCATGGTTCTAGCAGCGTCGGTAGCTGGATCTGAAATATACACTAATTTAGTCTGCCACCATTGTCATTACCTATTTTGCTATATTAATAACATAACAACATAACATTTACCACATAAGATACCCAGTGTCGTGGGAACCAGAAACAGCGACGTCACAAACATGTAAACATCTTTTTGTAACTGTAAAGGAAAAATTTATGAGGAAACCGGGAGTGTTTGAGCAAAGTGTCTTTGGCGCTTGAAATAGGCTATTTGACTGTGTGAAAATAATAGTATTTTTTATACCTACATATTCGCATAGATTTTATGAGTCTTTAAACAGCTTGAAAGCATTTTGTATCTGTAGCCATTACATCTAAAACGGCCTGTAGGTATTGGTCGAATCTTTGATGACGTCACATCTCAGTGAAAATGGCGTCTGTCATTCATGTCGTTCTTACTTTGATTGGTTTTGTTTACTGACCAGTTACGTCATGATTCCTGTGCGAGCCATATTGCCCAAGATAGGGTTCTGGCGGCTTATCTTAAAAGTTAATCTTTGTTTGCTTTTTTTGGAAGACATTCACTAAAAAACTTAAAGACCACTTTCCGAACACTCGGTAAACACCAACAAAACATCTAAAATGTTTTACAGAAACCTGTCAAATAGCCTATTGCCAATCAGCTGTGGACACACGTGGTATTTATGCCCATACTTTCTAAGAAAACGCATGTGTCTTGCAGTGAGAATAGTGAGATACATACACGTTTAAAAGAAATATGATAAAAAAATAACATTTTACAGCCGTACCTTCAGCTACGTTTGACGTATTATCTATAATTTCCATACATAGTCTTCGTAGTTTCTTTATTTGTTTCATAAAATAACCTTGTAATAACGAAATGCACAGTATTTGAAAATATTCAAACACCATAAATAGTATAAATCCGAACACATTGATCGTTGATCGACGATCCCTGAAAAGGGAAATAGTTTTTACTTTTAGTTTTTAAATACATAGGTACAGAGCATAATTAGTCATTATTTTACACTTAATAAAAACGAGAATGGGTACTTTTATATAAGTAAGTATATAAGTATATAATTTTCATTATTTTAAATGAAATCGTACGTACTCTAGATCTGATCCCTTCTGTAATAGCGCTGATAGCGAAGAATGACCACAAAAACTTGGAAGCCATAACTAAAAAAATCTAAAAATTACAAGACCGCGACATAATAAAATGACATTATGTTCATATTTAAAAATAAATTAATGGTACCATTATTTATTTATGCGAACGTACCTGAAATCTACAAAGTACACCAATAGAATGATAGGCTTTAACTATGTTATTCAAGCAATCTACAGTACTTTTCAGTTCTGTCAGATTTAAAGACCCTTTTGTATTTTCGCCTATCACGAAGTCTTCGCTATCATTTTTTGGATGGTTCATCATTGCAATGTTAATTGAGATTCTGTCACTCAATATTTTCAATCGATCAGCAACAAAGTAAATCAATATCCCTATTTGTAATACTTCTAAGAAGAGTGTATATTGCGTCATTATCGGAAATATAAATGAGGTTGATTGAAATCCGAATTCTATGAAGAAATGGATCTCTATAAAAAATAAATACATAATGCAGATGCCATAAACCAAAAATTGTGTCAGGTAATGATGAAGATAATTACTGTATTGAATACCATCGAGATTCAGCATCCGATCTATTTTTTGCAATGTATCATAAATAGTAACGTTTTCATATTCATTGAAGAGACGTAAATTAATCCAGTTGATTACATAAGCCAAGTAAAGCGTAATCACAGCCCCTGTCAATGTACTGTGTAATATTACATTTGTTTGATATGTAATATAATAATGGTACAATAATTGGCAATTTAATACATTTGCAATAATAAAAACAAATAAGGAGTACATCTTCTGTCGGGTTGTGACTGGTCCTAAACCCCTCCCCTGTACATGAACTCTCGAGACGCCAAATAGTGACTGTGCCCTATAAATTGAAGAAAAGTATTTTACATTTTTTTTATCTAATGTTACCGGCGATGTAGAAACTTTTTGCTTGGACGTCATTACATAAAATAAATGTAATATTATTATGTAAGCACTACATTTGACGACTGTGGAATAAACGGTGTTTTACAACAGACTCAGTGTAAAATAATGCCGAAAATATAGTGTATTAGGAATTTAGGAGTGATAATCATCGATCAAATGACCATTCTAATTTAGCTTACAATTTGATTCCAGTAATGCGTTACAAAAGCCGTCGCTTAAAATTACCACTTAAATTAAATATTTTAGTATGTTGTGTAGGTACAGAAAGATAATATTCTATTTAATTCGTTACATAAATAATTAGATATTATGCAACCTTTATATTAGTGTAAACTGCATCAAAACGATGAGGTAGTTGGCGATTAACACTAATAGATGCAGGGGCAGTGAAAGATCGACGGTGAAAATATCATACACTGAAATATCTCTCTCCTCCTTTTCTGTGATACGCAGCATACTCTTTACCATATTTCGTAACGCGTCTGAAAAACAAATATTCATACAATTAGAACTAAACCCATTACCCTTAATGGGGAACTTGTCTGAAACATTATTGCAGTGAAATTGTTTTCATACCACAAATTTATGAAAGTGGGGAAAAAGAGAAAAAAATGTTTTTCTTTTATTACCATGAATTTAACATTTAATGTCAAATTTTGAGGACCAGTATGAAAGTGTCCACGAGCTACGACAACTTAGACATGTTATTCTAAATATCCACCACGACAATATGATTAAAAATCGACAGGAGCGAAATAATCAAAAGAGTGCGACTTTGTATTCAACAGAATGGGACTCATTTTGAGCATTTGTTATTTATATTTATTTTTCTCGTACAGCGGGTTCGATTCCCGGTTCAACCATGTAAATATTTAAAAATCTAGGAATGCAGTATAAATTGTTTTTTAAATTAAAATAATGTCTTCTTTCAGTTAATTGTTCCATCTACAATATTCAAGGTACTTTCCCTACATGTGGCATAGCCGTGGGACGCCCTGTAGGTACCTATAACTTTAAATCATGCATAGAAATATACTATCTCATATTACTGTTTATACCTTTCGCTCTTTCCGAGGTTTCGGTCATCACAACGAAGCAAACACTTCGTAAATCCTTTATTTGCTTCCCAAAGTTCTTGCATATCAAAACAACAAGAATAACTTGTAAGAATTCAAATAACACGATGGTAACTACGATAACTACAACAGACATCGGTATCAACTGAAAACAAAAATGTATCATAAGAACTTCTGTGTACCTACTTCTAATGAAAATGTCAACTCTAGTGATAAGTATCGTAAGTCGTAAGGTGGATAGTGTGGACTGACAGATTTGGTTGGTTATTTGACAGATTTCTGAAAACCATCTCATATTTTTTGTTTGTGTTCATGGAGTCCTCAGAAAGTAGTCATTAATTCTTTCGTGTTAACAAAGGTAAACGAAAATACACTTTTGAAATAAGCCGCCAAAACGCAATCTAGGGCAATATGACGTCGTACAGGAATTATCAAGTCACTAGTCAGTAAACAAACCAGTGAACGTGAGAACGACAGAGCTGAGCTGTGACGTCATCATTGAATCGGCCAATCCAGGCCGTTTTCGATATAATGGCTGCAGATACATAATTAATAAATTTTATCCTGTGTATTTTTTTATAAATAATAATAGTTTTTTAGTTAAAATGCCTTGAACCGTTTTTAAGACTCTAATTTACACGAATACGTATAAATAATACTGTTTTTTTCACACTGTCAAATAGCCTATTGTGAAGGAAAATCTCACGGAGAAACCAGAGTGACTGCGGTGTTTTCAGATAGACCTTAGTAGCGCAATTCAAATCGTCAATCCACAGTGAACACTCATGACGATTAAGCCTATTCTATACAGGGTGACATTTTCACCGGTACAATAAATCAACATACGTAATACTAAGTCCAAAATACAAATACCAAAATTTTTTGTTACTATCCCGTTGGTACAAAAAAACAAAAATACCCATGTCTGAACTTATCCGCAAATCTTAAAGAAATATGGACTCATTACGCATCAGTACAACTAAACGCACGAACTGGCAACTGCGCGCGGCTTGCGGGAAGGAAAACAAGCGGCGGCGGCGGCGCAGCCAGTAGGTAGGTATGACGTAGCAAAATAATCTTTTTTGATTTTAATTCTTCCTTCATACTTGCACGGGCTTAGGACCGTCACCGGCATGGAATGCTTGCACTGGTTGGTAGTGGTATGAATTTCCACACCACGTACTGGCTAACGCCGAAGTGCGCCGTGCGTGCCGCGTCGTTGGTGCTCCTTCTGGGGTCTTCCTCGAAGAACGCGAATATCTGTTCCTCGATCTCCACGGCCAAGGGAGGTTTCCCTCCTCGGCCTTGAGCGTGCGCTGGTGCAGTGAACTGTCCGTAGTCTAGCAAATGCTGCGTCACTCATGAATGTCCTGGTGTTGAGTATTTGAGGTTCAATAAAACCGGCATTTATCAGGCGGGGCAAACTTTCTTCAGCGTATACCCGCCGAGCTGCACTGTATTTTCCCCACTGAGAAAGTAACTACGAAACATTTCGTAATACTCGCGGTTTGTATACATCGTGTTGCGCGCGTAATTTTCGACTGCAGGAAGTGCGGAAACGGCGCACGTGCAGTGCACTCACCTAGGTCAATGCGCGCGGACTGACCGGCCAAATCGTGCGCCGGCCAGCCCGCCGCCCGCTCACTCACCCCACCCCGCCGCCCTCTGCCTCGAACCGCGATGACACCTTGTAATGGGTGCCCATGAGTTACAAATTGGATGAAGGATAAATTAATGAAAATGAAAAAAAAAATATGGTAATTTTATTCGATAAATGTAATCTACATTATTATCGATACCAATGATATGGTAAAATTTATTGTACCGGTGAAAATGTCACAAAGTATACGATTTTCTCTATCTAATATATATCTATCTATCTATCTCTCTAGCTAGGAGAGTGCCCGTGTTGGTACTCAACAAACCCACGTTAGGTTTGTCGAATCCAGCGTTTTTAAAAATCCTTTATGGTCTTTGAAAGACTGTCCATATTTTACAATATTAAGGTAAATCGTCTAGGGGATGGCGAACCAATGGCGCGCGTGCCATTAGTGGCACGCGACACAATATTTTGGGCACGTCACAAAATATCAATCACAAAATTCATTATGCACAACGAATATTTTTTTTTATAAATTATGCTATTTTATCAATGCTTTCATCAACCTATGCCTGTGAGTCATTATTTTCAGAGATGAATAGCATTAAAAACTCAGTTAGAAACCGTTTGACAGATGACTCCAGTTCAGCATGCATTCTGCTAACTGAACATCTTACAACTCTAACATAAGAGTTATTTGTCATCTAATCTGCAACAGAAGTCACACTAATTTTACTTTAAGTTAGGTACACTTATAATTAAAGCATGGCAAAGTAAGTCTATTTACTTTTTTTTATTTACTATTATTTTCCCAATAATCAAAGTCACAAAATTATTTGATGGCACGTCTATAACCTGATTAAACTTTTCTTTGGCACGTCAATAGATAGATAGATAAATAAAACATTTATTTGCGCTTTGAAACACACACACATAAAGCATAACACAATGATCATCATAACAATATGAAATGTAAAATAAATTATAACAATGAATAAAATAGAATTATCAGATTACACAAATAGCATTGAATTAAATCACAATAATAAAAAAAAATAGAATTATCAAATTACATTCAAATTCAATCGTGATAAATAATTAATTAAAATAGTAACAATAAATTTCGAATGACATTCAATTAAAATTATAACAGTTGATATAAAATTCTCCAATTACTTCCATCAAATCACTTAAACTATAATATGGCTCTGCCGGGCCATAATTGTGCGTGTGCAACAGCAGCACAAAAGGGCCGTATCTCAGCATTATAAATATTGCTTTTACAAAAGCAAATATTTTGCTGATTTTCAGCTACGGCCAAGGAATGTGAGAACGGAATTAACAATAACCAACACGAATACAAATTAACCCATAGCAGGAAAACAAATCAACGTCGCTCTGTACATAAAATTAATTATAATCATATTATTATTCATAATATTATTATTTACATTCAATTAATTTAGCCAGTAAGTTGTATTAGTGTATAGTGTTGGACATTGTATAGTGGAGTGATATTTACGACTATTATTTTAATTCATGCATAAATATAATATAAAATGTTATCAATTGTAATTTGCAAAAATAATATAACTAGAAGCAGTTTCACTGTTATCAGACTGCCACCTACGTCAACTTTTGCAGACTAAGCAAGTGGAGCTTAAATTGTTTTTTAAAACTGAGTTTTGATGGTAAAGGTTCGCTACCCCTGGTCTAGGTAGGTACTAGAGACTGAAGTTTGAACATGAGCACTTTAAAATGGAGCATTTCAACTTAACAAGTACTACGTGGAGAGTCACGGAGGAGAGACCTCAATCTCACCTCTGTTATTCGGGTCAAGGAATAAAACCAGTGACATAGTTTTTTTTATAAGTATTTCATTTCATTCATCCAGACAAAAGTTCTGGACGTAAGTAGACCTGTTCTTGAACTAATTCTGTAAAAGTTGAGAAATTGTCATAGGTATATGGGTTGATATCTTGAATTAACCTTGGATAGGCAAACAACTCAATAGAGCGAAACCTGGCCGACCAGGTTTTGGCTCTAGGACTTTTTGTCTGAAGAGTCCGAAATCTTTAGACAAAAAGTCAAGTAAGCGTACCGTGACTAAAGTAAATAATATCGATGTTTCACCAGGTTCGCATTTATAGGTAGTAGGTACCTACACCTATGGCCAATCATTTTAAATTTTCCAATTAGTACATAATGCTAATACTACACTGTTTTTTTTTTTATTATTTTATAAAGGACCTACTTCTCGTCACTAAAGATCGGTATTATTTTGGCTTCTTTTTTATTTACTTACCCCAAAGCGCACCCCTTCATAAGTAGCTTGAATAATTGGAAATGACCATAGAACTATCGTTGCTGTTTCCAAAAATACCTACAAAGACAATAAAAAAGTAGATAAGCCCAGAGTTAACTTAGGATCTACTAATTCACATACATAGGTATCAGTTCTTATAAAAGTTTTACTCAAACTTAACTTATTAAAATTGGAACTAGTTATTTGCTTACGAACCTGAAATCTGTAGAGTTTACCAACAGAATAAAATGCTCTTATAATAGTGTTTAGACAAATGACAATTTTTTTCATTTGTATGCAGTCGGCATGAGAAAAATTAATTATATCGTTGTAAATCGAAGCTCCGATTTTGGATTTACCGTAGATCTTTGATATTAATAGTTCGAACTCTTTTCTTAACGCAAGCGTACGCTCAGCTAAGTAATAAACTAAGTTTCCTAACATGTGCATCTCTACATGAAGCGAAAACATCATAACTCCGGCAAAGAAACTCATTGGGCTTACAAGACCTTTACCCATCACTTCATAATATTGAAAACTGAAACCAATTACGTAGAGGCATACTATACCATATACCGAAATAATATTTAGTAAATAATGCTTAACGCTTGAATAGCTGCTTCCGTTATGGCTAATCAAATGATCGATGCTTTGCAAAGTAATATATAGCTTCACATTTTCCACTCTATTAATGAAATGGGCATTAATGTAGTTGAGCAATGTACAAATTGTAAAGATATTTATAGCGCTTATAAAACATAGGTATAGCACAACGCTTTCGGAAAATCTTTCATAATAATCGGTATTTAAATCATATACACCAATGATTGTTACTACAAACATAAAAAACAAGTACACAGTTTGACCTGTGGTAACCACATCCACCTGTGAACCCCGTAAACTGATTCTCAAGGTCCCTAAAATCAGCTGCAGCGAATGTATTGGTGCTAAACATTTCTGAATGTTGTACTTAGACATTCCTAACGCCAAGGTTCGACGAACAAAATGACTATGTGATATGATGTTTAACAAAAACTATCTCCACCACTCTAAAAGGACTTTCAGTACGAATGTATCGAATGTTTATGCTATCACGCATCGTCGGTAAATCAAGGTACTTACCTAATTAGTCATTCCAGGTAATACCTACAAATGTAATAGACAGCCATTTCGTAACAGATAAGATAAGAAAATTACATGTTTAGAAACACGCATGTTATAGGGCGTCATCATCATCATCATAGCATCATTTCTTTGGCGCACTTTTTTCATAAATTAACTCAATAAAAAGTAACATACCTACCTATATTGTAGGTTTATTGGCCCCTGAAAATTGTATTGTAACTTATTTTTAGATTTTGGTGGCAACTACCTACTACAATATTATGTTACTTTTTATTGATATTAATATGAAAAAACAAATGCGCCAAAGAAATTATGTTCCTAGTGCTGAGAATCACTCTATAGATAGGTAAGAGAATGAACTATGTAAATTACAAAGTAATTTTACGTTATCAAAGGACGTCAGAATATCTTGTTCCAACAGAATTTTAAGTAATTATCTTAACGAGGATCTCCCTGAACGCAACTTAGAACACCCACTAGTTCGCTGGACAGAAGAATTGTGCGTATTTTACACACACCAAAACCTGACGAAGCAAACGTCCACGAGGACCGAGCCTCACGTGCAGTGGCGTAGCTACCTAGGGGCTAGGCGGGGCAGTGCCCCGGGGCCCTCGAGCTCAGGGGGCCCTCCAGTGTTGCCAACCCTACTGTTTTAACAGTAGATTTACTGTTTTCGCTATGACACCACTGTTTTCTGTTTTAGCTCGTATTTCTACTGTTTTTTGTTGATGTATCTGAATTTAAAACTGCGTAAAAAATGATTCATTGCAAATCGCAATAAGGCCACAACCAGCATGTCAAAACGGATAATAACATTTTGACTTGAAAAGCAATAAAGGTTTTTGTATACGTCGGTCAGGTTGCTAGCGGGCTTCTTGCGGCATAGAGGATTCCCCGTTTACCTTTTCTCTAATCTCCTTCTTTCTATCCATCCCAAGGTTGTCTGGAAGAGATCGCTTTTAGCGATAAGACCGCCAATTGTATACGACAAAACTTAGATATATTTAAGGCTTCTAATGTATTTATTTCTTTCTGGCGCGTACAATAAAGAGTCATTTCTAATCTAATCTAAGTAGTTTAATAATTGGAACAAGGATAGCTGTGCTGAACTTTTCTTTGGAAAATTACGCATATACTACAGTACAACAGGTTTTTCTCATTCATTTCTCATTTCGTTTCGCAAGTGCGGTCAAAGTTGGTAGTTTCAAAAAATTCTCTAAATTTCTTAAAGAAAGGCAATTTGTGTTAGATCTAAGAGTAGTTGTATTTGTCGAGTCTATAAATGTTATGTGTCAGATTGCGTTTGTGTTTATGTGTTTGATTTGCGGTTTAATATTATGAAATAACTATTTTACTGTTTTCTACTGTTTTTTAAGTTCTATTTGCTGCTTTTTGCTATCCTTAGGTTGGCAACGCCAGAAAATCTCGATCGAACTGAACTTTTGAAAATTTACCTTACCTTAAGTACCTACCTATACCTTACCTATCATCTTCATTAAGTTCAAGTTCAAGTTCAAGTTCAATCATTTATTGCTTCATGTGGTACAAAGGTCTTATTAAGTAAATTGTATAGTCCTCAACATGAGCCCTGTTAGGGCACTGCAATACAGTACTGCTTATGTTTTTAATACAAAAAGCATACATATTGTAGATATACATATTTAAATATATCCTAGACGCACGGGTCTCTTCCCTGAGGAACAAATCGATCCCTATGTGGCAAAACATCGTAAGCGCCAATTTTAAGAAAATACTTTTTTTATCGTAACCAACGCAGTTTGATGCCGTCTACAAAATATGTATAAATTGTAACGGTTTTTCAATCAGAAAAAAGTTACAAGCCATTTAGTGTTTTATCGTAACCACCAAAAAAGGTGCATACGCTAAAAAAAAAGTTATTTTTCTTTATCGTATCCGCCATGTCTGAAAAAAACGTCACATACGTTACCGCACGAGAGTGAAATAGACGTTTCGAGTTCGAATTCTGAGCAATCAGCTGGTTTAAAACGGTGTCAATCAGTCGACGTAACGTGGCTAGCGTGCGTACTACTGTTTGATCCCAAAAGAAAACTTAAATTTAGAAGGCAAAACTGCGTTAAAAGTTGTTTTTGATTAGTTACAGGTAACTCTCACTGCTATAATTTATTTTGCTTACTATCGCTTGCGTGATTAGCAGGCAAGGCTTAAAAATAACAATTTTTACCTATCCGTAAGAATTTGGACGCTCTTGCGCGTTTACCGGACAAGTTTAGTACTATAATTCCAAATTGGATGGGGCTCTTTCTGGGTGGGTTCAGGGGCCCTCTTCAAGTTAATATTCTTTTCGACTGCCTCTTTAGTCCAGTCATCATTCAGCCACTAGAAGTCCACTGCTGGACATATGCCTCCTCCATGGATTTCCAAAAAGACCGGAGCCGCTTGCATCCAATAATATTTAAAATAAGATGTTTTATTCTTTAAAAACACAATACGCTACTTGCCTCGTATCAAATTTGACGCGATAAATGGATATTTCCTGTAGTATCTAACGTAAGAAACCGAAATATATTGACTTTTCTACATAAATATGCAGGATGGCTGAAAAATTTGCAAATTAAAAAAATATTTTTCGCCTTTAAATCGGAACGGTGAAAACACTAGGTATCCGCCATCTTGAAAGCACCTTTGGTTGTAAACAAACATCTGTCAGTCGTGCGTGCGTAGGTTCGATTGTGATTTGGATTGGATTTAGTGTTTTTGCAAACACTCTTCTTGTGCAGTTAGTGTATTATCATTTTATTGATAAGCGCAATCATGGACGCTGGATTCGTGGAAGCAGATAGTACCGATTTGCCAAAACCAAACCAAATCAAACCAAGCATTATTACAGCTAAAACAGTTTGTGTACATTGATATTACAGGACTTACATTGAAGTGATCTTCACATAAATACACCCAAGTTTCAGTCGATAAAGAATCGGGGTCTCTCTTGGCAAGTTTAAGCCAAGTTTTTCGTATGTTTATTTCACTGGGTAGTCATCCGCGACTTTCCGGCGGTCTTTATTGACGTGTTTTTGCATTCTCGAATAATTTTAATTGATATATTTTGCATGTAAACTCGATGAAATCATGAATGCGTTGTTGTTATTTCACTATGCTCACAGATCACTAACAGATTTTAGGACTAGGTAAAGATAGTTTTACCAAACAAGTCCCACGGTAAAATCCTTAAGGCCATAACAATAAAAGCCATTCATTAACTCCTACTTCTTTCGTGGCACGAACTCGACCAATGTTGAATGTCAAACTATGCTAGTGATGAGACTCGAATCACCTTTGATTCGAATGATTCGAATCACGACGGTAAAAACTTGATTCGAATGAGAATTTAAGTTGATTCGAATGGTCGAGTTGATTCGAATCAGTAGTTGATTCGAATCAGATCGCTGATTTGAGTCAGTTTGTTGATTCAAATCAGATTGTGGATTCGAATCAGTTTTTTTACTCGAATCATTCATTGCGCGGCAATCTTACCTAACCGATGAGACAAGTAGGATTTGTTGAAGTTTTTTTTTAAACAGTTATTGTTTTAGTTTTGTCTTGCTTCTATGTTACTGATAAGGTATTAACTTTTTCTTAAGTTAAACAATGAAGTTTTTTAGAAAGTGGTTAAAGTGAATTAGTGTTTAAAGGGCTTATTCCACTCTGACCAACCGAACTTGTCAACTGGTTCTTTCCATTCCACATTCCACTGCATTATTGTTACCTACTTTCGATTATAACTTTTTGTTTTGATCGCTTTGAAATGTGTTTGGGATGTATTATTTGTTTTTTTTAGGATGTGTTTAGATGGTTTTGAAATGAATTTAGGATGGTTTTGGGATGTGTTTAAGATGGTTTTTGCATGTGTTTGGGACGGTTTTGATATGTGTTTAGAATGTTTGGGGGTATAATTGGGATAGTTTTAGGATGTTTGTGTTTAACCTCTAGTATGCAGTATTAGAAAAACAATATAAAATCTATTGTTTTGTGCAAATATGGACATAGCTGCAGACGACCGCTTAAGGCGTTTTAGTATGTATTGGAATGGATTTGAAATGTGTTAGCAATGATTTAGGGATATGTTTAGGATGGTTTTGGTATGTTTTAGGATAGTTTTGGGATGCGTTTGGGATGTTTTTTTATCGATGATTTCTAAATAATACCAAATACAGTCCAAAACCTTGCTAAACATTATCTCAAATCAAATAATGTGCAGGGATAAATTATCGTTTAAGAATATTCCAATACCATCTTAAACACATTTCAAAACCATTCAACACAAATACTTCCCAAAACTACCTCATATGAAATAAAAATAGTAGTAGAGTTTTAGTTCATAGTTCAGTTGGTCAGAGTGGAATAAGTGAAAGAGTTGTGCTATAAGGTTTTTCAGAAGACATTTTAACACGGTGATAACGAAAAAGCGTTGACAAAAAAAAAAATATTTGTATAGGTACCTACATTTTATCAGTATTTTCAATGCATATGATGTCTCCGTATTGATTCGAATCATCGTATCGATTCGAATCATAATAATGATTTGAATCAACATATTGATTCAAATCAACATATTGATTCGAATCAGCATATTGATTCAAATCAACCTAGTGATTCGAATCAGCATATTGATTCGAATCGAGGGTTGATTCGAATCATGATTCGAATCATCTTCCGGGTGATTTGAGTCGATTCGAATCGTCATTTTTGATTCGAGTTCCATCACTAACTTTGTTTACAACGATTTGGACTTCAAACCATAGACAAAAATGGCGGACCGCGTTTTTGGCTGTTCAGCAAAACAACGTTTTAAAATAATGTTTTTGTTGCTTTTAGGTCCTCAAAAAATATACTACAATATTTTTTAGTCTAATGGAAGAGATATTTAGCATTTAAGGCTTACTTGAGAAAGAGTCAAGTAGCGGATTGCACAGGTAAAATAATAAACTTAAATTAAATCACTTATTTCAAATTACTTTTATCTATTGTACCTAAAGATAAATAAACAACCATAAATTTTATCACTTCTATAAAGGATACAAAATAATTAGTAAACTTTTAAACATTATTTAAAACCTAACCATAATAACAATAGCCCTCAGTCAGAATTTTTTTTTCAACGTAAAGGATTTACATTCTGTTTCTTGAATGATGAAGTCGATGGTCGAAGACGCCGTAGATACTTCAGAGTCACTGCAGTTAACCGGTCTTTGAATTTTTGAAAATAATGTTGTTATCTTTACCATCTGTTTCGAATACGATTATCTCATTCTCATCTTTTTCATTTATTTCTATCATGTCATCGATTGCCTTCGATTCGATCGAGACACGGGAGGTGCTCGAGTATCTCCAGTGTTCCCGAATTGACTATCGGTATATCGAGGTGCTTGTACCACAACGCCACCAGGTCGGTCGGAGTACAGGAGCAGAATTCCACAGAAAAGAGGCGTGAGACAGGGAGATGTCATATCTCCGAAACTGTTCACGAACGGACTGGAAGATGCCTTCAAGCTTCTGGAATGGCAGGAACGCGGCATCAATATCAATGGCGAGTACATCAGTCACCTTCGATTTGCCAACGATATAGTAGTCAGGGCAGAGAGGCTGGAGGACCTCGGCATAATGCTCCCAGACCTCAGTTGAGTCTCTCAACAGGTGGGCCTTAAAATGAACATGGACAAAACGAAGGTTATGTCGAACGCCCGTGTTGTGCCCACCCCAATAACAGTAGGGAACTCGACTCTCGAAGTTGTAGACGAATACGTCTACTTAGAACATACAGTCCAACTAGGCCGGGCCAACTTCGTGAAAGAGGTCAGTCGTCAAATCCGACTCAGCTGGGCAGCATACGGGAAGCTTAGAAAAGTATTTTCCTCCGATATACCTCAATCACTCAAAACAAAATTATACAACTAGAGTGTGATACCAGTGATTACTTATGCTCTGAAACGTGGTCTTTTACTATGGGCCTCATAAAAAAGCTAAACGTAACGCAACGAGCTATGGAAAGGGCTATGCTCGGAATTTTTCTACAATCAGAAACCGGATGATCAAGTTGAAGTGGCAGTGGGCGGGGCACATAGCACGCAGAACTGATGGCCGATGGGGCCAAAAAGTGCTCGAATGGAGACCACACATCGGCAAGCGCAGCGTAGGACGACCAGCCAAAAGATGGACAGACTATCTTATCCAAGTGGCAGGAAGACACTGGATGCAAGCCGCTCCGGTCTTTTTGGAAATCCATGGAGGAGGCCTATGTCCAGCAGAAGACTTCTAGTGGCTGAATGATGACTGAACTAAAGAGGCAGTCGAAAAGAATATTAACTTGAAGAGGGTCTCTGACCACACAGAAAGAGCCCCAGGCAATTTGCAATTATAGTACTAAACTTGTCCGGTAATCGCGCAAGAGCGTCCAAATTCTTACGGATAGGTAAAAATTGTTATTTTTAAGCCTTGCCTGCTAATCACGCAAGCGATAGTAAGCAAAATAAATTATAGCAGTGAGAGTTTTTAACGCTGTTTTGCCCTCTAAATTTAAGTTTTCTTTTGGGATCAAACAGTAGTACGCACGCTAGCCACATTATGTCGACTGATTGACACCATTTTAAACCAGCTGATTGCTCAGAATTCGAACTCGAAACGTCTATTTCACTCTCGTGCGGTAACGTATGTGACGTTTTTTTCAGACATGGCGGATACGATAAAGAAAAATAACTCTTTTTTTAGCGTATGCACCTTTTTTGGCGGTTACGATAAAACACTAAATGGCTTGTAACTTTTTTTCTTAAATTGGCGCTTACGATGTTTTGCCAAATAGGGGTCGATATAGGCATACTATACTCCACCATGGGGTCCGGATTGGTGGAGGCTTGTAAGGTTGGTCTTATAAACGAAATAGTTATACTGTAATGTTCTACAATTTAAATAAATAAATAATAATTATAATACATACTGTCAGAAGTTTTCAAGCCGCCCTATTAGTCTATACTCTGATTTTTAATTTCGTGTACTAAACTGACAGCTGCAAGCGCTCTTTCTTTTTTAAAATGTTGCTAGCTCAAGGAGTCTCGACCGAGTTCTCGGTCTCGGTCTCGATTTCGACTTTGTCAGCTAAAATTCTACTTTTTATTTGCTTATTGATAACTAGGTACTGCGTTGCAAACTTATCGTAATTAAAAAAAAATTATCGTAGCTGAGTGATCAAGTAGTTTTTTAAATTTACTAAAATAAGTAATTTAGAATCTTAATTTACGTTGATCAATAATAAAAGTAGCGTTGATTTCTATCTACAGTGACATTTTCAAAATGGTTAAATTAATTTAAGAAAGAAAATCATAAATGTAACATGCAACTTTTTTTTCAAATCACCAAACCGAATACTAGTTTGGCTTTCGAATCATATCTCGTTTCAATATCTCGATAGTCTTCGAGTACTTTATTTTACAACAAAATCCAAAACTGGCAACCCACCAAATGTCAGTTTGGTACACGAAATGAAAAATCGGAGTATAGTCAAAATATACCTTTTCGGACGAAATTCTCGTATAGTCTCCGAAAACGGCGACGCTCCTTTTTTCACACAATATACCTAAGCAAAGAATCATAAAACCACCACTATATATTTGGGATCTTTGTGGAAAAGACGGAAAAAAACCTATTTTTTTAATAATATTGAGTAGTGTCAGAACTGGACCGGAACTCTTGTAATAAAATGACGCTTGTAATAAATGACAGGTATATTATTTCAGTCCTTAGGGAGTGAACCACTAAACCATAATGCTGATGAGTTATTATATTATCATATCACTCATCAGCAGCAATCACGCGTCAGTAAAAGCGAATTCATGTCAGAAGTTAGATCGGAAAAATGAAACAAGCTGTTGAACTTTTTGAAAAGTTATCAGAGGACCTCCTTGACGATGACTTAGTTTCAGTTTTTGTAGTACCGCATTTTATTTTGAGTTCGATTGGTTTTCAGAGAGTAAAAATTAAATTCAAATTTGCATCAGCTCCCTCAAAACTTTATAAAGTTTATTCTTGCATATTTTGGCTGGCAAATGTGGTTGCTGTTCTTGGCTATTCCTTATACAACAAGACCATCTTTGAATCAATGGACCATTTCATTAAATCCGGTCTAATTATAAATACTTTAATTAACGCTGGGATAGCTACACAAAACTTAATTCGAAACGGCCACATCAATAATCAATTGTACGTGAAAATGCAGAAAATTGATAGGATACTCCATTTTACTGGGTCAAGAAACATCAACAATTATGAGTCTAAAAAAGGCGCCATTGGTATGATTTTATGCAGTGCATCCTGGTTCTTGTACATGTTAATATTCAACACAAAAATATCTCGGTCTTTTCGCCTAAGTGGATGCATCGCAGCGTTATCGGGTATGCCTCTAAATATAGAAATAGGCTTATGCTATATCATTTTGATGTCTGTCAAGAGAAGGGTGGAATACCTCAACGAGGTTCTGCAACGTGATTTGAATAAATCAGAAGGCGAGAAATCAAAGGATCCTTTGCAAATGATTCTTATCTGGGCGACAGCTGATTCTGTATGTTCTTCAAAACAGTTACCAGACAATTTAATACAAGGCGTTCGGAATGTTCTGGAAATGCTCGCAGATTTTGTGAAACTATTTCAATATCCGGTAAGTACCGGTAGGTACCGTCAGTACGAATAGAATAACTGTCTTATGACTATCTCCAACACTATTTAAGACTTTTACTATTTTTGAGGCAGCATCTTCTGCTGCCTCCTCATAGGGTATATTTTTTAATAGCCTGGTGAGTGACATCAGCTTTCTCTTTAATTTCATTAAACTTGTAAATAAATAGTAAAATATCCGCCGTATTGTACTATATTTTTATAAATGTAAGTGCAGCAAAAGTATTAATAAATAAATAAATAAATAAAAATATATCATCGTTTGCAGGTTTTAGGTTTCACATGCCAGCTATTGATTTGGGTGATGATTTCTGTACAGAGCGTCATATCAGATATAAAGGAAGAGGTTAGTTGTTTACTCAGGAAGCTAACTCCATAAATAACTTCCACCCAACACAACTTGACAGTACAATATTTATTTATGCCTCTGTTTATTTATTCAATTCTTTTTGCTTTCGAGGTACCTAAGTATCTACTATTTATTCTGTTTCCTTCGAGCGTTTCAACAAGAAAAAAAGATGCTTGAAAGTTTTTGTTTATCCACCAAAAACTAATTCTCAGAATAACTGGGTTTTTGCAGATGGCGGATAGTTCATCATCGCACCTCAGCGCAGCGCTAACTAGCTGTATTTCGGTACTTCTAATAACAATCACATTTCTTGCTTTGTGTTTCTTAACGCAAAGTCTCATCAATAGACTTGGAGTCACGAAGATCCTGTTCTTTCAGATCATGACAGCATCGAAATATGACGGTTTGTATTTTTCACTGCTTAATCCACCTACCTAGTGCAGTCGACAGCACATCATCCTACACCCATGCACTCTACTCCGTTGCATTACGAGCTACTTTGCAACTAAAATGTGAAGGTTGACGTGCTGTCGACTGTACAAATAGTACAAACTTTTGAAAGAGGATTTACTTAAAACTCAACGCCGCAAGTGGTATGAGTGATGTTACTTAGAATGGCTATGAATAAAAATTATCACCGCAGTAGGTATACCAAATAGTTTGGATATCGTTCCTGGTTGAAAGAGGAGGTACTTAGTGACTAGAAATGAGAAAAGAATGTTGTGTTGATCAGGTCAGGGGATAAAGATTAACTAACAAAATGTATTGAGTGAATGTGGGTGGAAGATGAAGGTAAATACTTAGCCTGATCAAGTTAAAATAAGTGAAAATGAAAAAATAATATTTAATGAATTCCAAAAACAATTTCATACAAAAGGATGAAGCCCTAGTTTCCACACTGGGATTCCCTGTGTTGTGAAAACTAGTCCATTATAAACTGGGAACTTATAGCATTAACAAGTTAGTTCTTATTGGTCGTATAAAGCCTGTATTACACCGAGGCAACACTGTGCGGCATTACGTCATGCCACAAAGCCGCATGCTACAAAGCTGAGGCAGAAGAAGAAGAAGCTGCGACAGTTGGCCACATGACGCAAGGTGTTGCCATGCCACACGGTTCTTGCCACAATGTGCGACGTTGTAGCATGCGGCCTTGTGGCATACATACCGCAATGCCGCACAGTGTTGCCCCGGTGTAATACAGGTTTAAGAGTAACAAAAATAAAATTTCAAATATAAATTATCGGGAACGTATAAATATTATTAATCATTGAATTATACACTAATAATCATGCAGAATTATGAGTTAACTGCGTATGTATGTGTTTGTGTTTTGAAGAGCATAAGTGCTTATCGTCAGTTAAGTTCTAACAGAGCGAAAGTAATTTTTGGCCGTTTCGACCTTTTGATGCCATTGGATGAAGAAAAGTGGCACGGTTCTTTCCGACCAATCTTATCAACCAATCTTATTTTATCTTCAATTAGTTGATTTTAAATACTTTTCCCAAATAATGTACACATCTCTAATGTAGCTAATTGAAATTTTACACAGTTTTTTCGCTCTTTTCGAGTTGACATTTTTTCCTAGGCCTTTTCCCCATTACGCCACATCTCGCGTTCTCTCGCCATTCGCATCCATGGGCCTCTCGCTAACCGGGCCACATCATCTGACCATCGGGCTGTTGGTCTACCGACCGACCTTCGTCCGCTTCTCGGCCGCCACTCCGTTACTGCCCTGGTCCACCTGCCGTCTTCCCGCCTTGCCAGGTGTCCCGCCCATCGCCACTTCAGACTTGAGATCCGGTCACCAATATCGTCAACCTTCGTCCGACGTCGGATGACGACATTTGGTACCCTATCCACTAGTCTGAGGCCTAGCATGGCTCGCTCCATAGCTCTTTGTGCCACCTTGACCTGGTGCATATTCTGCCTTGTGAGCGTCCATGTTACGGCCCCATATGTCAGGACGGGCAGAACACACTGGTTGAAAGTCTTAGTCTTCAGACACTGCGGGATATTCGATTTGAAGACCTCGACAAGGTTTCCAAAGGCAGCCCATCCCAGCTGAATCCGCCGCGCGATCTCCTTAACCTGAGATTCGCGGTCGAAAGATAAACACTGTCCAAGGTAAACATACTCATCAACTACCTCTACTTGGCAGTTACCGACGATGATATTCGGTATATTTACAGCATGGTTAGCCATGATTTTGGTCTTGGACATGTTCATCTTAAGACCCACGCTCAGGGATGCTTCATGCAGTTCTGCGAGCATGCCTTTGAGATCGGCGACGTTTTCAGCAATGATGATGATGTCATCGGCAAAACGCAGGTGCGACAGGTAAGCGCCGTCGATGGAGACACCTCTTTCACACCAGTTAAGAGTCTTCATTATATCTTCAAGAACGTTGGTGAAGAGCTTGGGCGAAATTGTGTCACCCTGGCGCACGCCTCTGTTAATTTTGACGGGTTTAGTAAGTTCTTGCAGTCATTGTGGCATACCTATATAGTTCTCTAAGTACGTCCACATATCTTTTACTGATGTTGCAGCGATACCTACGGCACGCAAGGTTTATTCCAAAATTTTACAGTAAATACAGCAGTAAATTCATTAATCATAAATTAATTTCAATACTAGAGATTATTATTTTGAAGTACGAAGTAACCAAAAGGAAGGAAAGGAACGTTCCAGGTGACACAGTCATTGGGTGACACTTCGATCAAATACCTAGCGGATGTACGTAAATATTAACAAGATAAAACTAGGTACCAGAAACCGGCGTGCGTGAATGCAACGATATTTTGCGTGAACATTATCCGATTGTTTTTTTTTTTCAGATAAATCACGCAAGGACGCTAAAAACGCGTTGATGTTGTTAGACACAATGAACTTCAATTTTTCTATCTACGGTATTTACACAATTGATGCAAATCTACCGCTGAGTTTACTGGAAATCACAACTACTTACGTTGTTGTATTACTGCAATTCGCTTTTCTTGATTAAAACTAAGGTTTCATTGTAAGCAGTGTTTTTTATTCATAGAGCAATACAATTTCATTCATGCGGTGTTATTTATAACTTAACGCTACATAAACATAAATAAAAATATTATTATTAAATGCAAACCCAAACGGATTTGAGCGAGCGACGCTGAAGGCGACAATGCACGCCACGACCGAGGGGCGAAACGTTCGCGCACAGAGTAGGTACTAGCTACAATACGATTAAAATCAGTTAACAATTCGGCCAACTTCGGTAATTGTCGTGAATCCCTCGTCTCTCACATACAGTTATGAATTTACAGACATGACCTTTAATTATATTAGGTACTCGTCTTAATGAATACAATACAAGAACGATATGAGCAACAACACCTATGTAGCTCAAAACTAACACAACCTTTATATTGAAATAAGAATAATAATTGACTATTTTGACAGTCTGCCTTCTTCGAGTCAATAAAATAAAAACAATTTGACGTATATGATAAATTTATGTTTATGAACGCTAATTTAATTCGTGAAAATATTCGATTCTATAAAATTTTATCACAATCAACTTACAATAGTTATGTATCATGGCTTCAACAAATGTGGCAATCCTACACGACATAAAAACGCAAAATACGGCGTTTCGTGAACAAAAGGTTTCCTTTGGCAGGTGCAATCTGTAGGTCCACAGGATTGATTTAAGAAGGGGAGCCACCTGGATTTCCCTTGCAGGTGCTGGGGGGAGGGGGGGGGCAGTTTGCCCCCGCCGCGCTTCGAATAAAAAATCATAACTGGTCCATTTATGGATACAATGACGTGTTTGGTATCGTTTTCGCATAAGAAGAGTACGGGGAATCTGTTTTTAGAGTTATTTTGAGACACTTTCATACAAAAAGTCTATAATTTTGATAAAAAAGTAAATTTGAAATTAAGATTATTTTTTTTCATTAATATTTAACTGCAAAAATAGATCGATTTTGTGATAAAAAAAAATAGTGATATATAGCTCATACTATCTAGTTTTCAAAAATATATACATTGCATATACTTATTTAACAAAATGTACCCTAAAAAATTCCGTGTCAATCGAGGGACGTGCTGAATTTTACTCTAAATGCGCTCAAACTCGTGCGTCGGCCGGAGAGGGCGGGGGCGAGCTGTCCTCCGCCGCCCGCGCAGCTTGCCCTGCCTAACGGTCGAGGTCACAGATCATGTCAGTACCGGTTAACGACTTGTCGCGTAAGCCCACGTTTGTTTGCTCCGCGTCGCAAAACTAGTGCTTTCGTTGAAAATGGAAAAAAAGCGGACTAAAAAACTAGTGGTTGTTGAGCCAGCTCCATTATCAACCAAGAAGTTTAGTGTCGATTGGTCTAAGTGTTGTATTTGTCAAGACAAAAGCAAAGACAATCTCCTATGTCCGGGCCGTAATAAAGACAGTTCGAAAACTCTGAGTGGCTATAGTTCATTGGCAGATAATTTGTGTTCATTCAAGCAAATAGGTGAACTGGGTTCTATCAAGCATTTTGATGAGTTGGATGAAGGTTTGGGGATTGCTACTACTCTCAGTATTCATGAAGCAAAATGGCACAAGTCTTGTAGGCTTAAATATAATGACACGAAACTTAAGCGAGCACAGAAAAGGTTTGAAGCAAGGGCTCAAACTGCTGAAAGCAGTCGACTAACTAGGTCTTCCGTACCACCTGTGGAGGCTAGTGTAGAGAAAATTTGCTTTCTTTGCACTTTTCCGGAGAAGCGGAATAACAAACTTCATTTAGTCACTACTCTCCAGCTAAATGAAAGAGTAAAAGAATGGGCTAAGAACGTTATGGATGCGCGTCTTATTGGAATGCTACAGACAACTGATTTGGTAGCTTCAGAAGCAAGATATCATCATAAATGCCTCCAAAACCTAAGGAACAGGTGCAGAAAAAACAGTTCTTCCGCAAGTAGTGAAACTTCAGTATGCGAGGCCATAGCTTTCGCAGAACTTGTGGCTTATATGCAGGAGAAGATGGTAAGCGAAAATTATGATTTCGTGTTCCCAATGAGCACATTAACTAAAATGTACAAAAAACGACTAGCACAGCTGCTAAGTATACCTGAATGTGAACTTCCAGATGTTCGTTCAACTACTCTTCGTGAATGCATCCTAGACGAGTTCCCACAATTGCTAGTTCACCGTCCATCGAAAGGGTACCAGTTAGTGTGCAAATCTACGGATTTATCAGCAAATGCACATTCAGATAATTTAAGTCAAGACGCTATAGCATTCGCTAGATTTTCTACAGCTCTCAGGAAGGAAATGTTCAAATGGAAAACCAGTTTTAAAGGCACATTCGACCAAGACTGCCAAAAATCTTCAGTTCCTCCTCTTCTTTTAGCATCTGTAAATATGATTGTATATGGAACATGGTCACCTAAAGAGTGCAAGGCTACTGAGCCAGCTCTGGCCATAGCACAGCTCGTAATGTTTAATTACAAGAATCGTGCACCCAACGGGGATGTCGTTCGTCATAACAAAGAACAGGAACCCCCGCTGCCACTCTATACAGCTCTTGACACTTACGGTCGCACTCGAAGTAGAACAGTCATTGATGATTTGCACAGCCGCGGCTTATCTGTGTCGTCAAAACGGGTCAGCGAAGTGACATCGTCATTGTGCCACCTTAATATTAATCGTGCAGAAGAGGAAAAAATACTATGTCCGAGTAATCTTTTGCGAGGTGTGTTCACTATTGGCGCCTATGACAATGTAGACCACAATCCATCCAGCAACACGTCAGTAGGTTCTTTTCATGGAACAAGTATATCTGTTTTTCAAATACCGTCAATTGATCAGCCAGGCGCACACAGAAGTTTCCAATCTTCTTACAATGACTCCGGACCTCAAAGTTTAGATGTTCCTCATTTACCAGAGTCTTTTGCAACCGTACCAAACGTGTTCCTTGCTCAAACGAAGCCAAAAATTCCTGATAGAAACATACCAAATTTATCACAAATGCTACCTACAGAATCTTTGCGATATGATACAGAATCCGAGTGGCTTAATCACGTCATCCATAGCAGTAGTCACGAAGATGGTGGTAATTGGTCTTGGGCTGCTTACCATGCAAGTAAGCAGCAAGCAAGTACAAAAGATTTATATTGCGCCGTCTGTTCGCTGCTGCCACTTTTCTTTGAACAGTCAACTTCTATATCCATGGTGAGGCACGGAATGAATATTATTAAAAATATAACACACCACCTCAACCCACTTCAAACACCAGTAATGTACGAAGATCAACCACTGTATACTATTGGAAAACTAATCCAGTGGAACTGGCCAGACTTATACGGAGAAGACAAATTTGTCATAATGTTTGCCCCCTTCCATATAGAGAAGGCATTTCTTGGAGTCATCGGACAGTACATGGAGGGATGCGGATGGATAAGCGTTGCTGTAAACGCAGGATTGGCTACACAGGGATCTGCAGAAGCTATTTTAAAGGTTTCTCATGTCAAAAAAAGTAGGACAGCCCACGAAATTACCGCCGCAGCTCTCTACATGCTTGTAGCTCAAGCTCATACTGCCAATTCTCCTGATGTTTCTTTTGAGAGTTGGGTTGATGAACAAACCACTAAAATACCTATGTTTAGGTTCTGGTTGACCTTACTCAATTTAGAAATCCTTCTTCTGTCGTTTGTGCGGTCACTGCGAGAAAGAAACTACAGTTTATTCCGAGAGTGCTTAAAGCAAATGCTGCCCTGGTTTTTCATATTTGACCACCACAACTACGCTCGTTGGCTATCTGTTCATGTAGCTGACTTGGAATCCTTACCAACTAGTGTTCCAGACGTCCACGCTGAATTCTGCAATGGAAACTTTGCACTTCGAAAAACTAAAAAGCCGTTCTCTGCTCTTGCTGTAGATCAAGCGCATGAGCAACATAATGCCATTGTCAAAGGCGATGGAGGTGCTATTGGTCTTACCCAAGATCCCACAGCCTTACGACGATGGATGCTAGCCGGACCAGAATTATGCCGCCTCCTGGAAGAGTTTACCAACGCTAATAAAACTTCCTAAGAGCTTCATCACGAACAATACCCTGCGTTCCAGAAAACATTTCTGCGACAGGTTCATGCAGTCAAAGCAAGTTTTCATGAGTTTGGCAATCCTTTTCAAGAACAAACAACTGATTTAATTGCAATAGATACAAGAACAATCGTAGACAACGATGCTGTTTGCACTTTAACCGCTCTGGAGCAAAATGGCAAGGATTTGTATAGGAAATTTGTTGAAGAAAGGCTGATTAAAAAGACGTCTTCAATATTTGAACCCATAAAAAAAGTAAAGACAAAAATTTTTGCTACTATCAAGAAGCACGGAAATTTAAAACAACTTGAATCCGTCAAGGCTCTCAAGTGTGATATAAGTCTATTCTCAAAACTATTAATTTCGAGTCAGAATAGGCATTTGGACCTAGATGTCTTCTTTTCTTACGAAAATCAGACTTGCCCACCATCTTTATCGTCTATGGGAAGTATGCGAGCGTGCCAGAAGTCTGATATCGTTACGGTTTTGCGAAAGAAAATTGAAAACAATACTCCCCCCGAATCATGCAACAGAAATATATTTGATGGAGCTGCCCTCGTTCACAGTCATCCTCCACGTAGCTCCAAAACATTTGGGCAGTACTGCCGTAAGGAGTTCCGCCAAAGCATCATGGAAACTACAGAGAACACGGAGGCGAGTAGAGTTGACATCGTTTGGGATCTCTACTCTAGTACGTCTCTCAAGAAACAGGTTCGTGACAACAGGGGCCAAGGAGTTCGTCGTCAAGTACATGAAGACCACAAGATACCAGGCAATTGGTCTGACTTCCTGAAGAATGCTCAGAATAAAGAGGAACTCTTCAAACTGATCGGGTGCTACGCGCTTCAAGAGATCATTGGAGTGCATATAGTGACCAACATCGGTCCAACAATAACATCATCAAAACCAACGGACACGCTGTTAGGAGATCTTAGTGTGAATTCCGAGGAGGCTGATGGCCGCATTATTCTGCACGCAAAGGATATGGTTATCAATGGAGCGACAAGAATTGTAATACACACCGTTGATTCCGACGTCGTCATCATTGCCATATCTTACTTCTTCGCCCTTAAGCAGTTAGGTCTCCATGAGCTCTGGATTTCTTTCGGTACGGGAAAACATCACAACTACATACCTGCACATGACTTGGCACAGGATCTGGGAGAAGATAGAGCAGAAGCTTTGAGAGGATACCATGCCTTCACAGGCTGTGACACCGTTTCTGCTTTCTATTCAAAAGGCAAAACATTGACCTGGAAGGCGTGGCAGCAATGTCTCGAAACCACATCTGCTTTTAGAGCACTTTCAAATCCATTGAAAGAAGTGACAGATGAATTAATGAAAATGATAGAAAAGTACGTCATCATGTTATACTGTGGTGAAACCGAAATTCATTCGGTTAATGAAGCCCGCAAGATTTTATTTTCTAAAAATAAATCCTTGCAAAATATCCCCCCTACGAGGGATGCTCTAAAAATGCACACATTGAGGGCAGCCTATCAAGCAGGCTTCGTCTGGGGACAAGCTCTAGATCCCTCAGGTGTTATCCCCTCCCCAGCTGACTGGGGATGGACCCAAACTGAAGGAGAATGGCAGCCCTTATGGACAATCCAGCCCAGTATCTGGAAAGCGGCACGTGAGCTGGTGAAGTGTGGATGCAAGAACAGCTGCAGAGGCCGATGTTCTTGCAGACGAGAGGGAATGCCATGCACACTGCTGTGTAAGAGCTGCTATGGAAACTGCGATAATACCAGGTATATTTATGTTGTCAAGTACCTTTGTGTGCTAAACTTACTATTATTGACTTTGTATAAGTATAATAATTATATATATATTGTTGCAGTGCAATAGACCGCGAGGCCCTCATCGAAGAATTAGAGCTGTAACAGATACTCCGCTAACTTCAGGTATACCTACCTATTTATATTGTTGGATAACTTTATTTTTTGCATAATTTAGTATTACAGAGTTTGTACATTTTACATTCTAATATTATATTATCTTTTTTGTTACAGTTTCCTAGTCAGCGAGGCCCACCGGAGGAATTTGAAGACCTGTAAAAGTTCTTTAAAAAAATTCATAATGTTATAATAAATGTAAAATATATTTGATTAAGTATTATTATCATTATTTTCTTCACTCACCTTTAATAAATTATACATTCACTAAATTTACTTACTAAATATGCCGTGTGAGTCGAGTGAAGTATTTTAATTTCGTCACTCGGTTGTCACGGCATTTTTTAGGGTACATTCTGTTAAATAAGTATATGCAATGTATATATTTTTGAAAACTAGATAGTATGAGCTATATATCACTATTTTTTTTTATCACAAAATCGATCTATTTTTGCAGTTAAATATTAATGAAAAAAAATAATCTTAATTTCAAATTTACTTTTTTATCAAAATTATAGACTTTTTGTATGAAAGTGTCTCAAAATAACTCTAAAAACAGATTCCCCGTACTCTTCTTATGCGAAAACGATACCAAACACGTCATTGTATCCATAAATGGACCAGTTATGATTTTTTATTCGAAGCGCGGCGGGTGCAAACTCCCCCCCCCCCTCCCCCCAGCACCTGCAAGGGAAATCCAGGTGGCTCCCCTTCTTAAATCAATCCTGTGGACCTACAGATAACACCTGCCAAAGGAAACATTTTGTTCACGAAACGCCGTATAATTACACCTAGAGCGGCCACTAAAAAAGAATATCATCAAAAAATTTTGGACAGGGTTTGTGAAGCAACCGCAGTTTCGAAAAGCAGCATGTTAATTTTTTTTAAGGAAAACGACAAGCTCTCAGATCTGTCAAATTCATGTCGCTTCTGCATAATAAATTTCTTAGGTCTACCGGTTAGTAATGTCATCTTGGCAGGTGCTATACATTGCGTTTATGATACTTCAAATAGAATGCTACCTAAAATAAATCGAGGCAATGTATTTCGTGTCATTTCCGTCTCCGGATTTAGTCGAAGATATCCGAGAAAAGCCGAAATGTTAACTGATTTTAATCGTATTGTACATTGTTATCGTTCGCAGAGAACTGGGGAGAGTAGGTAGGGGTCATGGAAGATGGCTTTGAAGTGTCGTAATGTAGGCATTTGTAACGTAGTGCACAGAATGAACCAATCATAGAGTGAATAACTCTGCAGTACATAATAATAACTAGGATACCCTGTGCATTGTTTACCAGGTAAGGACATCACAAACATGGAAAAACACACAGACTGAGGCCATTTGTACAAATGTACGGCGGGCCTCAGTGGGGATCAAACCCACGACCTCTGACTTCATAGGTAAGCCTTAACTGCTAGACCAACGAGCCAGTAAAATCAGTCACATGTTGCGCTGATTTAATTGGTAAAGACTAATCGATAGACTCGACTTTCGAGTCTGAAACGGCGATGGTTGGCACACCTAGCAAGGTGGGAAGACGGCAGATGGACCTGGGCCTCAATTCTGTTAGTGCATTATAGTTCGATGACAGATACACTGTCGAGTCACGTGACGTGTTTTTTCATACCATTGACAGGCGTCATTGCTTGATTTGAGTGCGCGCGTAGACTTGAAGCGGCAATGAAACTAAATCGCCATGTTCATGCATTTGTCATTGTACTACAATGCATTAACAGAATCTAGGCCCAGGGCAGTAACGAAGTGGCGGGCCAGGTTAGCGGGCGGCCCGTGGATTGGGAGATATGGCGTGATGGGGAAGCAGATGTGGGCTGATGATGATAATGAATATCAAAAAATCATACTCAAAAACGGTTCCAGTCTAATAACATAACATAACATTTACATACAGGCACATACATTGCTTCTGGTCCCACACTAAGATACTCTGTGTCGTGTATCTTTTTTTTTCTGTCCCCAGCCGGACTTTGTCTATGTTTTTTGTTCGCAATTTCTACCTGATTCACAGAATTTACGACTTCATCAAGTAGTGACACCAATGACCGACAAGAACCAATAACCGACACTTTATTTTTTGATTCAATAAAATAAGGGTAGGAAACCGATTTCTTAATATAGCGACACTGTACCGTAGTTAGCACACTTTTGACTGTCTCCCATTGACATTTGAGCGAAATGTGCCGTTTTGTTTGAAAATGGCGACGTGGCAAGTGATTGCGGCTGGAGTACGGTGAAAATAACAACATTTCTTATGAAATCCTTAAGGAAGTGAGTACATATTTTCTTAATTAAACTAATGTATTGTAAATTATTTGAATTTTATGTTTTTCACGGGTTATTAGAAGAACTATAGGATCGATTTTTGTTATAACGAAAGTTTAAAATTATTTTTATGTTAGTAAAATGTAGGTGTCGATCACTGGTTTTTTCAAACCGACTTTTCCAATAATCGACATGTGTCGACAATAATTTTTTTAAACATTTTTCATTTGGCAAGCGAATATAGTTCTTCTTATTTTGCTTATTTGGTAGATATTTGAAGTAAACTAATCAAAGTCGAGCTACCAGTAATCGACAAGTGTCGATTACTGAGTGCGTATACTGAGTTTTGTCGTTCACTTTCGATAGCGAGAGCGTTTGCGTTTTGCATAGGAGTGACAAAGCGCGCCATCTATTGGTCTCTTTGTTACTCCTATGCAAATCGCAAACGCTCTCACTATCGAGAGTGAATGAAAAAACTCAGTATAAGCACTCTGGGGAATAATTAGTGTCGATGATTGGTTCTTACAGATGGCTCCGAGAAAACATACTCCCGACCAGTTAGAAAAATATATAGTTACTAGCGATCCGTCCCGGATTCGCACGGGTGGCAAAAAAAGAATTTTTTAAATCGGCTCAGTAGTTTCTGAGCGTACATTACAAACACACAAAAATACAATTTTTTCCTCTTTATAATGTATAATATAAAAAAAGGAGAACCTGACTGACTGACATATCAACGCGGGGCCTAAACTATCATCATCGGCCTACGGTTCTCCACTGCTGGACATAGGCCTCTCCCATTGCACGCCACTGAGCACGGCCCTCGGCTACTCTCATCCAGCTCTTGCCAGCCGCCCTGCGAAGATCATCGCTCCACCTAGTCTGAGGACGTCCTACACTACGTTTACCGATCCGCGGTCTCCACTCAAGAACTCTTCTACCCCATCGGTTATCAGTTCTTCGGGTGATATGGCCGGCCCACTGCAACTTCAGCATGCTAATTCGGTGGGCTATGTCGGTGACTTTGGTTCTCTATCGGATGACTTCGTTTCGAATTCGATCTTTCAGAGAAACCCCGAGCATAGCCCTTTCCATAGCACGCTGAGCGATTTTAAATATGTGGATCAACCCCACCGTGAGTGTCCACGTTTCGGCACAGTATGACATGACGGGCAGGACGCACTGGTTGAAGACTTTCGTCTTTAGACTCTGTGGGATTGGCGATGTGAAGACTCGACGTAGTTTCCCTTACGCTGCCCAGCCCAGCTGTATTCTTCTATTGGCCTCTTTCTCGAAGTTGTTTTTACCTCATTGCATAGTTTGCCCGAGGTAAACGTACTCCTTAACAACTTCGAGAATACTGCCTTGAACAGCAATTGGCTCCGGATTTACGTGTTCATTGAACATAATCTTGGTTTTATCCAAGTTCATCCGGAGACCAATGCGTTGGGAAGAATCAGCTAGGCTACTCAGCATATGTTGCAGATCTTGCAGCGTTTCCGCCATGATGACGATGTCGTCCGCAAATCGCAAGTGTGAAAGGTACTCGCCGCTAATATTAATGCCGTACCCCTTCCAGTCCAGCGTCTTAAACATATCCTCCATAGCATTTGTGAACAATTTGGGGGAAATAACATCCCCTTTTCTCACACCACGATGTATGGGGATAGGTTCAGACTGCCGGTTCTGGATTTGGACGGCCGTAGTAGCGGCGTTGTATAGACCTCTCAGCACTTGGATGTATCGCCAGTCGACTTGGCATCGCTGCAAAGATTCCAGAACAGACCAGGTTTCGACCGAGTCCAAGGCCTTTTCATTGTCCACAAACGCTAAGCACAGGGGCCGATTATACTCTTCGGTCTTCTGTATAATCTGCCACACTGTATGAATGTGGTCTAATGGTTCCGTAACCCGATCTAAAGCCGGCCTGCTCAGGTGGCTGAAACTCATCGAGTCTCCTCGCAAGACGATTCGTGATGACTGAAATGGGTCGGTAGTTTTTCAAAAGGGTTTTATCACCCTTTTTGAAGAACAACACGACAACACACTTACTCCACGCCTCCGGAGTTCTCCCACCAAAGAGGACAGCATTAAAGATCTTCTGGAGCTCCTTCATTACGGGTTTACCGCCGGACTTCAAGAGCTCAGTTGTAATACCGTCCTCTCCAGGGGCTTTTCTCTTTTTAAGCTGTTTAATAGGAATCGCGATTTCGTCTAGGGTGACTTCTGGCAAGTCTTCAGTATAGTGGCGTGTCAATGTAGCTTTGGAATCTTCATTTTGGGGATCAGGCCAAGATTCATGCCCAGCGTACAGCTGGCCGTAGAAGTTTTCATCTTCCGAAAGAACCTCTGGTATGGAGGAAACAACCACTCCATCCGTGGTGGTCAACTTTGTCAGATGGCTTCTCCCAAGAGATTGAACAAACACTTTCGATCCCCGATTTTGCTAGATTGCTCGTTCTATTGAACGAGTGTTGGAGCATCGGAGATCACGTCGAACTAGTTTGCCAATTCTCCTGTTTAGAGCATGCCTTTCTGACGCAGTGACTGGTGGGCGTTCACGTCGTACCTGCCTTTATGCCGCATATGCCTCCCTGAGGATTCCGACTACATTCTCGAGGGCCTTGTCAATGTCAACGTCATTTGTGGTTACCACGGTAGCGAATCGGTTCTCCAGGTTAGACTGGAACTTTTCAGATCCCACTATTATAGTTTGGTGCAGGTTTGGTCGGAGCCTGGATTTCATTAAACGGACACGTTCGAGCTTAAAATTAATATTCAGAGAGCCTCGCACAAGTCGGCGATCGCTTCCGGTATTAAACCTATTGATCACTGAGACGTCTCTGAATATACGCTTCTTGTCCGTTATGATGAAATCGATCTCATTTTTTGTCATAGTGTCGGGACTCTGCCATGTCCACTTCCTTTGGGGCTTTTTCTTGAAGAATGAATTCACCAAGAATAACCCCTCCCTTTCGAGGAAGTTGACTAGCATTTGCCCCATATGATTCCTGTTTCCATAACCATGGCATCCTACTAGGTACCGATTCGTTGCAATATTTGTAACTTTACAGTAAATATTGTTTATTTTTGCAATTTAAACTTTTTGACATTGACGTTTTTTATTATATTGGAAAAGTGTGTACACTATGTGTGTATTTGTATGATTTAGAAAGAAAAATATGAACATTGTACTGTGGACAATAAATGAATACTTATTAAACAGTTATTATAATTTAATTACCCACTAAGGGGGTTGTGATTTGGCAGATACACATTATAGGTAATAGTCGATAACTGGGTGTCGGTAACTGGTAACTGTCGATGACTGGGGGTCGATTACTGGAGATTCGGTGTCGATGACTGGAGATTTATACACTTTTTCCTTTTTTGCGATTTTTTTCTAGCCCATCATCATCAACCCATTATGTCCCCACCGAGGGGCACAGGTCTATTCCCAGAGGAAGCTATAGGCCATACTCCACCACGGGGGCCAAGTCCGGATTGGTGGAGCCATTTTTCTTTCTTTTTTGAATTTTTTCTAGCCCATGTATAGTTAATAAAAATAATACATCCTATTCTTATCTCAAGAATATACCTTACCATACTCAATCGTTACTTTTGGTTTAAATATGACTATATGATCTTTATTGTTGTAAAGAAGCCCACCATCTCCTAAAAGTGTCTGTAGCCTCAATACATACATTTACAGTCACACAAAACAATTCCTTTTTTATATATATAATATTTATGTGTTGCTCGCCGCCACCGTCAGATGGCGCATCCTATGCGCTGCCGGCGGCGCCCGCGCGCCGCCGCTGCACCCGCGCCCCGCGCGCGCTCCTACCCTTCCCCCGCCGCTGCATCGCCGCATCGCCGGCGGCGCCCGCGCGTCGCCGCTTCACCCGCGCCCCGCGCGCTCTTACCCTTCCCCCGCCGCCACATCGCCGCATCGCCGGCGGGCGCGGGGAGTCGTCCGACAGATGTAGCTCACATGTAGCTCGTGGTGCACGTATCGCTTGCTCCTGCGTATGCGCATTACGTGAACGATATATCGCTCTGTTACTAACCACTAAATATCCGTCCTTCACTTATATAACTACTAACTCTCCTTCATTCATATTAAAAACTGTATTGTGTGTTTGTGTTGTGTGCCAAGTAAATCTTACTTTCTTCATACCTATTCGTATTCTTTGCCGCCTCCACGCTTCATTGCACGGCAAGTACATACCGCCACCAATACCTCACGGCCAACCCACAGGCCATACTGGTGACCCCTCATAGAGCACGATGAGTGAAACCGACGACTCAACATTCTCGGCAGGGAGCCTGTCTAGAAACGTAACGAGACGGCGCCCGCCGAAAGCACGCACGCCCAAGGAACCAATGACGGACTACGACGACGCTGCCAGTCGGAAGAACGTGAAAATGCCGCCATTTTCTCCTGAGGACCCCGACATCTGGTTTGCGCTGCTAGAAAGCCAGTTTGAAAACCTGAACATAACGGCGGACGCGGTGAAGTTCGCCACAGTGCTGCAAAACATAGACCTTAAGTATACTAAATGCGTCAAGGATGTACTTCTCAACCCGCCAGCAGAAAATCGCTACGGCAAACTAAAACGTGAGTTAATCCGTCGACTGTGCGCATCACAAGAACAAAAAGTGAAGCAGCTGCTCACACACGAGCAACTTGGCGACAGAAGACCATCACAGTTTTTACGCCACCTTCAAGACTTGGCCGGACCGGCACAGTGCCCGCGGATTTTGTGAGATCAATATGGAGCAGCCGCCTACCTAAGAGTGTTCAGACTATTCTAGCGTCACAGACCACCCAAACGCTGGAACAGCAAGCAGACTTGGCCGATCGCATCCAAGACATCGCCGCTCCATGTAGCGTCGCTGCGGCCAGCGCCAACAATACGCTCCCGCCGCCGCCGCCGCCGCCGCCTCCATCCAAAGAAATAGCGGAGTTACGGCTGATGGTGGAGCAACTGGCGATGAAAGTAGACGAGTTCACCCGCACGCCACGCTCAGACAGCCGTTCCAGAACAACTCAGCGCCGCGCGTCATCAACATCGCGGCAGAGATCAAGATCGAAGTCCAGTTATGAAAAGTACCCCGTGTGCTGGTACCATCAGAAATACGGACCGCAGGCGCACAACTGCACTAAACCGTGCGACTTCAAGGCGGGAAACTTCCCGGGCAGTCTGTGATGGCGACTCACAACGATTGCCCCGCCGCCCCTACAGGTCGCCTCTTCGTGACGGACCGCAACACGAACCTTCAGTTCCTGGTGGACACCGGCAGCGATCTGTGCGTGTTTCCCTGCTCAGCACTGCGAGAACGGCGACCCAAGTCAGACTTCGAGTTATGTGCAGCCAACGGCACAGCAATAGAAACATTCGGTTACGTTGAGCTTAATCTAAACCTAGGCCTACGGCGCGACTTTGCCTGGCGATTTACCGTCGCCAATGTGACGAAACCGATTATTGGCGTGGATTTCCTGATATTTTATAGCTTAACGGTGGATTGTCGCAACCACCGACTAGTAGACAGCCTCACAACTTTGTCCGCCAACGCGTCGCGTGCTAGCACCGAAGTCTCGTCAGTGAAAGTTGTAACGGGCGATACCAGGTACCACGAGCTACTGAGTAAGTTTCCAGATATTACCCGCCCATCTGGCACACCTATTACACCTAAACATAACACTACTCACCACATCCGCACTACACCTGGCCCACCAATTTATTGCAATCCACGAAGACTAGCACCCGATAAATTAAAAATCGCCAAACAAGAATTTGAGCAAATGCTACGTAACGGCACCGCCCGCCCCTCTGAAAGTTCCTGGGCCTCACCCCTCCATCTTGCCCCTAAGAAAGATAATGGCTGGCGCCCTTGTGGCGATTATCGAATGCTCAATGCACGGACCATTCCGGACCGATATCCTATTAGGCATATTCATGATTTCGCCCATAATATCGCTGGTTGTAGGATCTTTTCCACGATTGATTTGGTAAAAGCCTACAATCAAATTCCCGTAAACAACGACGACATTCAAAAAACCGCCATCACAACGCCCTTCGGGTTGTTCGAATTCCCGTTTATGACGTTCGGATTAAGCAACGCCGGACAAACTTTCCAAAGGTTCGTGGATGAGATGACCAGAGGACTAGAGTTTTGCTACTGTTACCTCGACGATTTCTTGGTCTTTTCAAGAAACGAGGCAGAGCAGGAAATCCACCTCACGCAACTTTTTACGCGTATGAAAGACTACGGAATTCTGGTCAACACATCCAAGTGCGTTTTCGGAGCTAAGGAAGTGACGTTTTTAGGTTACACAATATCCGAATCCGGCACAATACCTCTTGAATCAAAAGTACAGGCAATAAAAGAATTTTCCGCACCAAAAACCGTAAAACAGCTTCGACGGTACTTAGGCATGCTTAATTTTTATAGGCGATTTTTACCTCACGCCGCCCAAATTCAAGCACCCCTAAACGCCTTACTCACTGGTTCGGTAAAAGCTTCACAACCTGTTGACCTGTCTGGCGATGCACTTTTAGCTTTTGAGCAGAGCAAGGAGAGCTTGTCCAATGCCGCTTTGCTCGCACACCCCGACTGTCAGGCCAAACTCGCGCTCGTAACGGACGCGTCTGACCTAGCTATGGGGGCCGTTTTACAGCAACTCAAGGACGGACACTGGGAGCCACTCGCATTCTTCTCGCGAAAATTCAGCCCCTCCCAACAAAAATATTCTCCATATGACCGCGAACTTTTAGCTATATATGAGAGTATAAAATACTTCCGCCATATGCTCGAAGCGAGACCATTCGTGGTGTACACAGACCACAAACCGCTCAGTTTTGCTTTTCATGAACGAAAAGTAAACTGTTCGCCGCGTCAATTTCGCCACCTCGACTACATCTCGCAGTTCACCACCGACATAAGACACATTGCAGGGAAAGACAACGTAGTTGCTGATACTTTATCCCGCGTCGACGAACTGCAGATGCCTATTGACCTGAATTTACTTGCTCATTCCCAGTCATCTGATGAGGAACTAGCTCAACTCCTTGGCAGCTAACCTTCACTCCGCCTCGAAAAGCTGAGCCTTCCTAACAGTAATACACCAATATACTGTGACGTAAGCACACCTACTCCAAGACCTTTCGTGACAAAATCACTGCGAAAACAGCTCTTCGACAGTCTCCACAGCCTCAGCCACCCAGGTGCCAGCGCATCAGCCAAGTTAGTTGCTGAACGCTATGTCTGGCCTGGAGTACGGAAGGCCTGCCGAGAGTGGTCACGAAACTGTGTAGCTTGCCAACGCGCCAAGGTAACTCGCCATGTGTCTTCACCATTGGGCACATTCGATTTACCACGCGCCAGATTCGCCTTTATCCACATGGACACTATAGGCCCGATGCCTCCTTCTCAAGGCTTCCGATATTGTCTTACGATAGTAGATAGGTTTACACGTTGGCCCGAAGTTACGCCAATGGTTGACATGACGGCCGAAACTGTCGGAAAAGCGTTAATTTCATGGGTGTCGAGATTCGGTTGTCCATCAGACATAGTCACAGACCAAGGCAGACAGTTCGAGTCGGCACTTTTTCAGTACCTAGCAAACACCATCGGATTCAAACACCGTCGAACCACTCCTTACCACCCAGCTTGCAACGGCCTTGTAGAGCGTTTCCACAGGCAACTAAAAGCAGCAATTATGTGTCATGCTGACTCTAACTGGGTTGACACATTGCCCTTAGTACTTTTAGGCATCAGGAGTGCATACAAAGACGACCTAAAAGCTTCCCCCGCCGAATTAGTGTACGGCGAACCCTACGGCTACCTGGCGAATTCTTCCATGCCCCTCTGGCAGATGCAAACACAACTGATATCTCGGATTTTTCGTTTCGTTTACGAAACCTTATAAATAATCTGCGACCGGCACCAGCCTCTCGCCATAATAAAGAGAAAATTTTCATTTTCAAGGAGCTCACCTCCTCAAGCCACGTTTTCCTTCGAGACGACTCCGTACGAGGATCTTTACAGCCTCCCTATTCAGGACCTCATGAAGTTCTCGAACGAGGGGACAAAACCTTTAAAATATTAGTTAAAGGCAAGGAGACGAGAGTTTCTATTGATCGCCTTAAGCCGGCCCATCTTCTGACAGACTCAGCTCTTGTTCCTCTTACAGCTCCGACTCCTCCTGCAAAAGTTACTCGCTCAGGCCGCGTAGTACGTTTTCCTAAACACTATCACCTGTAGTCACAGTCTCTGGGGGGGAGTGATGTAGCCTCAATACATACATTTACAGTCACACAAAACAATTCCTTTTTTATATATATAATATTTATGTGTTGCTCGCCGCCACCGTCAGATGGCGCATCCTATGCGCTGCCGGCGGCGCCCGCGCGCCGCCGCTGCACCCGCGCCCCGCGCGCGCTCCTACCCTTCCCCCGCCGCTGCATCGCGCATCGCCGGCGGCGCCCGCGCGTCGCCGCTTCACCCGCGCCCCGCGCGCTCTTACCCTTCCCCCGCCGCCACATCGCCGCATCGCCGGCGGGCGCGGGGAGTCGTCCGACAGATGTAGCTCGTGGTGCACGTATCGCTTGCTCCTGCGTATGCGCATTACGTGAACGATATATCGCTCTGTTACTAACCACTAAATATCCGTCCTTCACTTATATAACTACTAACTCTCCTTCATTCATATTAAAAACTGTATTGTGTGTTTGTGTTGTGTGCCAAGTAAATCTTACTTTCTTCATACCTATTCGTATTCTTTGCCGCCTCCACGCTTCATTGCACGGCAAGTACATACCGCCACCAATACCTCACGGCCAACCCACAGGCCATATGTCAATAATTGGTGCCACTACGTTACTTTGATTTTCAGTGGAAAAACTTCGTACAGCTTTTCTTTTATAAGTTGATCACCTATTTGCTTGTAAAGTTTACGTAGCAGTGATAGTTTTCCTTTTAATTTAATTAAAGTACTTCTGCTTCTGATTAAAAACAATCACGCTTATACGGCGTGTCCCACAAATGACACGTCACAGTGACACTGGAGGTAGAGATGCTCAAGAGGCGTCGATTCAACCTAACATGACCTCAGTAAAAGTTGCACGGTTTTTGAGATATGGCCAATTTAAAGTTGTTCTAAATTTTCACTTTTTTTAACAAGATTAGTGCTAGCAATAAGTTAGATAGCTCTCGTGTTTGGTTTTTTTTATTTTTACTTGGTCACGAACTCACTAAATTAACGTAACTGCTAGCATAGCACTAAAGTTGTTAAAAAAAGTGAAAATTTAGAATAAGTTTAAATTGGCCATATCTCAAAAACCGTGCAACTTTTACGGGGTCATGTTAGGTTGGTTCGATGCCTTTTGAGCAGGTCTACCTCCGGTGTCACTGTGACGTGTCATTTTTGGGACACTCCGTATAATGAACCCTTTACCTAGTTGAGAAAATAGAGGAGAAGAAGGGGAGGAGGGACTCGACAAGAAAATTTTGCTTCAAAGCTTAAAAAAAACTCACGCCTGCCTGTTATCCCCGAGGGAGTAGGCAGAGGCACCAATCACTAGAACTGGGCCCACGTTTTGCCGTGTTTATTAGGTTCAAAGCTTAATATTTTGAAAACTAGTTTTCCTACCTTACTTTGTATATAACTATTTGACGCTGAGAAAAAATTCTTTCAATTAACGAAGTACCTACCCTGAAAAAATTAAATTCATTGCGTTGGGCTTTTTTTACGATAGTTGTTATATATTATGTAAATGTTTTTTAGTTTGTTCCCTTGAGCCTGCACGTCACCCACTTAGTAAATGTGGATAATAAAAATTGAGCACCACGAGCGTTAGCAATAAACAATATCTAATTTATGTGATTCATAAACAAGCCTCATAATTTTATATTTATTCTGAACGCAGTTATGAAAAAAGCACTTACTCAATCAAATTGAATCACTTAGGGCCGGTTTCTAAGTTGAGAATTTTCACTAAGTAGGTAAATACTTAACTGTAGTGCTGTCTCGTCAAATTTCTCAGAAAAGAGCGTGACAACGTTACGTTACTTAAGTATTTACTTAGTGTAAATTCTCAATTCAGAAACCGGCCCTTAACTCAATGAGCCCTTTTCAGAAGTGAAGTCAGAAGTCAGAAGTTATGAAAATGTTAGTTTTTTTTTCAATACAATATAACTCCGAAAGGACAAACATTTGGCTGTTGGCGTCATAGTAACTTTTGTTCAGCTCGCTGAGACCTATACGATGATGATGTAGGTGTCACACATGGCTATTGGGCTGAGGTCCAAAATTGCATTCCTTTGACAGTCGTTAGATTTTTTCTTTTTTTAGTTCTTCTGAAAACGGCTCATAGGGTACAAGGTAGGTACACCTAACGTAGAAACTTTCTTTAGGTACCTACTCGTACATACCTATTTTAGTTTTTTAATAATGTGAACTGCATCAAAACAACTACATATTCAGCAATTAAAGCCACTAAACGCAGGGGCAATGAAAGATTAACCGTATAAATGTCGTAAACAGAAATAACGTGATCTGCCATTTCTGTGATGCGCAGCATTCTCTTTACCATGTTACGTAACGGATCTGAAACAAAATTTAATAAGTTACAGTTGATCGCCTCTATTCTGAAGTATAAGTTATAGGCCATACATACCTACTCCACCACGGGGGCCAAGTCCGGATTGGTGGTGGTCACCCTAAATGATACATCTACATTAGAAAAAATATAATTGAATATCTTTAAAAACAGACAAGGAATATAAAATATTACCTAGATGGTGGATATGTAGTAAAATATTTTACTTCAAGTTGAACTAGTTTAAAGTTTCTGTCACACTAGGTATAGGTAAATCTTAAGATTAACATTTTTAACTCCTTGAGCGCGATACGGGGTCTATTAGGCGCCGTTCTTGTTTCTCATACAGTGCAGAAGCAAAAAATAGCATCTATCCCCTGGTGCGAAGGCTATATTTTGTGATTTTAAGTCGTATGAAAGAGTTAGTTGTAAGTACTTAGATACATAAATTATATTATGTTAAATTAATACATTCACTGATTTCGTTGGTAACTAGGTACTTTGTGAGAACTAAGTGAGCACACGTTAAATAGTGTTTATTTTATATTATTTTATCTTTTCACAAATACGGAGATTAATTTTACAATTGTTTTAGAACTTTTACTATTAAATGTGAATAGCACTTTTTTTCTTTTTTCAGAAGGGTGCTCAATCAATTAATTCGGCTACTGGCCCAAATTAAATTCTTTCCTTTTCGTTTTTCCGTTGTTTTATCTAATACGATAAAGCAAACTTTTCGTATATCTTTGATTTGTTTCTCAAAATACTTGCATATTAAAACAACACAAATTATAACGAGGAATTCTAACATTATGTATGTTATGTAACTCGCTATGACTGAAATAGGTAACAACTGAAAACAAAAAGGACATAAAATTGTATTACCGTAAAAGGTGGCGCGGAGTGACTTAAAATATGATTGATTTGCTTTAAAACATAGATATTAAAAACTGGCAACTTCTCGTCCCATCGTGGCAATAACTTGCCAGGTTTCTTGTCTTTACGTATTTTTTAAAGCTTAAGGGACCTAGTTAGACTTAAGTAGATGGTTTAACTCAATATCAGACAGACGGACGGTCGGAGGAACCAACGAGCAACAACAACACAAACAACGAGCGTCGGATGCATTTTTTATTTAATGAACTTTGTTGCAGAATCATCAAATGTGAGTGGTTGACCAAAAAGGGACCTCAAGGGAAAATAATTGATTTCGAGAAAATCGCGTTTGAAGTTTCGTGTATAGAAAGGTTTCGACTCGGCTCGGCTCACAAAAAAAATCTTAAAAAATAATAACTACGGCACCTAAAAATATTCTGGTTAGACCAAAACAAAGCTAAAATACCACAGATTTAAAAAATCAAACAAAAAAATAACGGTTTCCAATCCCTTCTGGTCTAATAAATAAAATAAAAAATAAAGCCGCCTGTACCATGTAGGTATTCAGAATTATGATCCTCTCATTTCATCATCAACAGAGACGATTTTAATAAATCGAACGGATACTAATCAACGTGGTTGACGCCCTCTTTCCATGAATTTATGTATGAATGTTCGTATGTTATGTGTCAATCTGTTCCCTCACAGAGCCTAAACGACTGATCTGATTTTGACAAATGAGGATCGTTAAATTTTTCTCAATAAGCCAAAAAATTATATATGCCAGCCGTGATGAGGACTTCAAAAATGAAAATTATCGCATTCCATTGTCACGGGTATCAAATTAGAGGTATTTAATAGACCTTTTCAAAAATGTATAACAAATGTAGGGTCAATATAACAAGGAAAAATAAAATGTGTTTGTCTTGTCGTTCTTCGTAGCTAGAAGCTTTTCGAATCGTCCAAAATTACTTTGATAGTAAAAAAACTTAATACAAATTAAATTATGCGTTATAGAAATTTATTGCGGAGAACATTTGCAACTCATATGAGTCACGTGGTGATTAGGCCCGATACTCTATCTCTGAGGGAAGGCTCGTGTCCTGCAATGGGACATTATACGCTAGTTATTTAATGATACATTTATTTATTATCTTCTTTTTATTTGTTTTTTATTTATTTAAACCACTTGACACAGTGTTACTTGTAATATGAGAATGTTAAAAATTAATCAATTTACATGGAACTGTAAATTATTAAATTAATTTGATTAAGTCATCATAACAAATGGATAAATACCAATGGTAACCAAAGCCGATATCGATACCAAAGCCGATTAAAATATCGATAAGAACAGCACTAGCCAGACTATTGCAACACTTGTGCGAAATAAACATAAACTGTCAGATTCCGTTTTCAGCCATCATGGCGTAAAGTTCAATTTTTTGTAACAAATGTTTTCCGAACATCCGTTAGGGCTAAAGTTTCGTACAGGCCCTGTAAAACTAAATATATAATAATACATAAACTGTCAAATTGGTCTCTCGAATGAGCGTTTTTCCTTATGTCAAATTTAGTTCTAAAAGAAGCCCTAGGTGGCGCTGCCGTACCGTAATAATAAACGTCAAAGCAAAAAATAATATCGACGGTTAAAAGGTAATAGGGCATAAGCGACATTTTGGCCCAAAATGACTTTTGAATGCCATCTTACTTAAAAAAAAAACTGCGTCGAATGCGCTTACTCCCGCGGCTCTACGATGACTTTTTTGTCGCTTGTGCCCAAGCAAAAAAACTGCGTTTTTAAATAGTCGTTTGGGTGTTACCGACCGTTTTTTAGGCCTTTTTTTGCTTAACGGCGTTTGTACCCCTGTAAAAGTGGCATCATTTTTGGTCTCTAGTCGGTAATGTATTTTTACTTTTTACTGGTTTGGAGCTTCTGGGCGCTTACGGTTCTTTACCATAAGCACCTATTTTGAAAGTTGGAACTAATGTCTCTTTACCTTTGTCGTCAAAAACATAAAGCATCGGTTATATCTTACTACCAATACAAGTTCATAATACAGCTGTCGCTTATAGGCAACTACTAAAACCTGATTAATATTGAACTGTCGGTTATATCCTACTACCATACACAAATTTGCCGTACAATTGTCGCTTACAGGCAATTACTAAAAATTAATTAATATTGAACTGTCGGTTATACCCTACTACCATGCACAAGTTCACCAAATAGTTGTCGCCTATAGTCAATTACTATAACCAAGTTAACTATTTAACTGTCAGTTACTCCCTACTACCATTTTTTTACCATTTTTTGGTTCCCACGACACAGGGTATCCTAGTGTGGGGCCAGAACCAGTAAATGTGCCTGTATGTAAATGTTATGTTATGTTATGTTGTTTACAAATATAATAAAACTCTGTTAATTACGCCGTATTACTTTACAATTGAGATTTATTAACTGGTGTGTATGGCAATTTGTAAGATAAGATAAGAATATTCTTAATTTTACACCGGAGAAACAAAAAATACAAAATATTATTCAAAATAAAAGAATCAAAATCAATTTTTTTTTATTTGAAAACCAAAAAAATTACAATATGTAAAACTGACGACAATCGTTTGGTGCTAAATCTTTCATCATGTCGCCTAAGCTTGGCGAAAAACCTGTATCTTAGGAGAAAGTGAAATAAAGTTAAAGCGTTATAAATGTGCACACATACGTAGTCGAGATACATTAAGCCAACGGCTGTCAGTCAATATAACAAAATTTATTACAAATATTTGCAAAGGTTCGCGGCTTTATTACTAAAATAAATTTCTTGAAAGATTATTATAAATATAAAATTCTACGCAGGAAATAAAAAAGAGTAATTACAACAAAGTAAAAATAAAAAAAAGTAAAAGTAAAGTAAAGTAAGTAAATACACAACAAGACAGTTAAATAGATATTAGTCAGTTAAATAGTTAGAGATTAGAGTGATAAATATAGATCAAGAATCCTGCTTTTGATGACAGCTAGGGAAGAAGAGTGCCTTATTGAAACCGGCAGATTTTACAACAGCCGGGCGGCCCTTACCGCAAATAAGTTGCCCGAGTTGTCGAGTGACTTGGTGTCTTCAAAGTCAAAGTCAGGTCAGATCGCGGTGCCCGGCTGTGGGAGTAACTGAGGTAAATAAAGCGCTCTTTGAGATAACGAGGAGTAGTGGGATTTCGCAGTGCTGAGTAAAGAAGAGAGAGGAAGTCTTAGTGAGCGTAAGCCAAATATGAACCTTATAGCAAAGATCTAGCGGTGCTCAAGTTTATTAAGTGGTTTTTTAATCAACTCAAGATAGCTGGCATTAGCATAGTCGCGGATCGGGAGCAACAGAGATTGCGCAAGTGCGTTTTGGTCGCTGAGGCGAAAATTTTCCGACTCACCTCAAGCAGCCAATGATGATGCCCAAGTTTTACCTTCTGACTGAATGGTATTATTACACTGCCGAACTACTCCCCTAGAAACCGTTCTAAGACTGCTAACCACGATCATCTGCGTCTTGACGGGATTATCCCTCAAGCCATGATACTTACTCCATTTCAAAATACGATCTAGGTAGATCAGCATTTCTTTTAGCAATCGACGAGGGCAGACTATCTACAGCACTATGCTTATAAATTTGGAGGTCATTTGCATAAAGGTCGTAGGAAGAAGAGAGGTTTCTGGATAACTATTGATGAAAATTGCAAAGAGAAGAGGACACAACACACCACCTTGCGCGACACCGGCAGAAGTATCAGACTAAGCGAAGAAGGATTCATCGAGAGAACAGTGTCCAGCAGGATGTCAAAGTCAACCGTGTTGATGAAGTGCAACAATGTGAGGACAGTTGCATAACCATTTTCCTATAATTTTACTCCATTTCATTCGACTATAATTTTAACAAGTGCAGAAACTGTGCAGCCTGCACAAAAGCCAGATTGAGACCGTTTTTGCTTAGGAAGATACTTGGTAATAGATAAGACGCTTGAAATCTTTTATGATGAATGGATGGATATGGGCCGAAAATCGGAGAATGAGGAAGCATAAAGCTTTTTGGGTAAAACACCAGTCTTGACCGAGTAGTTGAAATGACTTCTATTATGGCCATTACCATTTTTCGGCTAACGCGATACTGATGGCGTGGGTACTGACCCACGGCCTTGTAGGTCACTAGATATGCTCTTTGCAACATCACAATACGAGAATTGACTTCTTGAAAAAAGCGGAAAATCAGTAATTGGAGCTGAGGAAAGATTACTCAATGTGTAATTTTTAATGGTTCCAACAAATTCACCGAATGTTTTGTTGAAAACACAGATACAGTAATCGGTTAGGGGCACACAAAAAAAATTACCTAACAACCATAATATCCTCCTCGAATAACACCTGAAATAAAGGTTCCCAGCGCGCTGGTAGCACTGGAACGCTGCACTGCCAAAGAAATCCTTTGACCCAGAAATGCCCCAGAGCGGCAGTTAAGCCCACGGTCCCTCAAACGGCGCCTCAACTCCCTAACAAAAATCTTGGCCTGTTGCCCCCAAACCCTATAGTCTCCACTGCTAGTGGACAAAAATGCAATAAGCCATAAAGGCACTATACTTTTGGAGTTTGACCCTCGCTGTCGATTCAGCAACGGCACCGGGAGCAACTGCAGTAGCGCATAAATGCAAGAGAGCAAAAGTGCGGATGCAGGCCGCATCCCACACTGAACAACACCCCTTCTCTCAGGATAAATGAGTGAGACTGTTCGGATGTTTCTCATCGGTGCGACAGAAGCCCGGAGGCTCTAACACGCAAGGAACGTTGACAGAACAGAGAGCCCTGCGGATGAAGTCGTTCAATGAATGGTTTACAGACCATCTACCCGCACTCCTAACACAATGCAGCCCGTGATGTCCCAACACACCCCACAGACACACAGATCGGCTCGCTCACCTTGCAACTCAAACAAAGCGCTACTGCTGTACGCAAGGAGTCATTATCCAGCAAGGTTCCAAGCTGTAGAGACGGTAACGCTGGCTGCCACAAACCTGACTCCAGTTCACGCGTGAACGCGTAAACGAGCTATGGCCCTTCACTCTGGCCGACGAGACCATCAACAGTGGACTTGCATATGACCTCATCCCAAGAATGCTGACAACGAGCCTGCTACAACTCCAAGGCTTCCTCTGCAAAGGGGATGTGAAACCCGCCGCCATTAAAATTCAAAATGCGAGTGACGAGGTCCAACAACCCATGATGAAACCAAGAAAGCTGGGAACGATTAGATGATGATGATGGAGAACGATACTGGACTCCACTGAGATTAGGTCATATACACGTAAAGAATAAGAGTCCGAGCTTCCTTCCTTCTTCAATATGGTGTCATAATCTATTGAATCTCTCTGCAGCCACAATGGAACCGTACGAATAGTGTAGTTCAGCTTTGGGATTGAGAAACAACTACGCAAAATCATCAGGGCAACACGTGCTTATAGTTGCCTTAGGGTGATGCCTATTTGTCGACAAAGTATCATTCTTCTTCTACGCAGCACCCCTGGGATGCCTTCTGGAAATATTGGGGCAGAGTAAAGTCTGACTTGTCCAAGAGTACAATCCCAGGGACCTCAGCGTAAAATCTGGGACGTCACTTCCTGTTACGCCAGCCCTAAGCATGGAAACAGTTGCGACTTCTGTGTGGTACGTATCGCACGTGTTGATACGTGGTTTTGGGTATCTGGAGCCCCAGATAGCCTTTTGGATATCTCGTATCAACCTTTTAACATCTTTAATGAAAACATCTGGGCAGCCACCAATGGTGCCGTCATCCAGGTACCACACGTTCAAAGGAGAACTCAGAGAGGATCAAACGCATTAAATTGAGGAACAAAAGTGAAGTGACTAATGAGAGCATTGACATTAAGGTCTTTAGAAATAGATGCCTGGCGTGGTTTTCCAACTCCTAGAGGTTTGAGAAAATTCCAGACTTTAGCTGGATCTCCATTATCAATAGATTTTTTGTATTACCTATTCAGGTCTTGTTTATACTCAGGTAGGTACCTATATTTTAAGTTTTCATTTCATCGCACAATCAGGTCAAATAATCGTTACAAAATCATACCTTATGTAGGTAGGTGAGTAATCTGGTACGAACGATGATGGTGACACTAACATAATCTAACGTTTGCAGTTGCTTAATTCTTATTTCAAAGGAGAATAATGTTGGTAAAGATTGTTGAGAATCTATTATTCTTAGGACGTGACGATTAATCTACGTTACCAATTGCCCAGATAATGTCATGTGTTGTATATTCTTGTTTTCCTCTTGGCCTACAAATCTCGATCTGTGGAAATACCATGTTACCTTTTTTTCAACCATCTTACGGAGTCGCTAATGACTGATATCCTCACGGTATTTTTGCTAAGCACTGTCTCTTGTGCTCCATTACCTTTTGTCACAATGGTGTGAATTGTAATATATCCTTTTTTACTTATTTTAGTATTCAACAGTCATGTGACTTATGCCCTATTACCTCCTGGTATACGGAAACCAAATGTAGCTTAGTCGTCTATACTCTTCGTTTTTTTATTTGTAGATGTAACATATGCTGAATTACCTCATATAAAAATTATGTTCAATTGGGTCAAGCGACATAAAAATACATAATACAACGTCCAGTCAAATAAAATTAAATGGCAATTAATGCTCGTATTTTTTTAGAGTTTAGAGCTGTTTCCATCTTTACGTTATGATAATAAATAAAAAGTTATGATTTTTTTTTTGAAATTTCAAACTTTAAAATGCTCTCCTGGACAATTTGCTTTTTGTCGCTTAACCCCTATATCCTTTTAACCGTCGATATGTAATACTAATACGCTGCATTGTGTTAGGAGTGCGGGTAGATGGTCTGTAAACCATTCATTGAACGACTTCATCCGCAGGGCTCTCTGTTCTGTCAACGTTCCTTGCGTGTTAGAGCCTCCGGGCTTCTGTCGCACCGATGAGAAACATCCGAACAGTCTCACTCATTTATCCTGAGAGAAGGGGTGTTGTTCAGTGTGGGATGCGGCCTGCATCCGCACTTTTGCTCTCTTGCATTTATGCGCTACTGCAGTTGCTCCCGGTGCCGTTGCTGAATCGACAGCGAGGGTCAAACTCCAAAAGTATAGTGCCTTTATGGCTTATTGCATTTTTGTCCACTAGCAGTGGAGACTATAGGGTTTGGGGGCAACAGGCCAAGATTTTTGTTAGGGAGTTGAGGCGCCGTTTGAGGGACCGTGGGCTTAACTGCCGCTCTGGGGCATTTCTGGGTCAAAGGATTTCTTTGGCAGTGCAGCGTTCCAGTGCTACCAGCGCGCTGGGAACCTTTATTTCAGGTGTTATTCGAGGAGGATATTATGGTTGTTAGGTAATTTTTTTTGTGTGCCCCTAACCGATTACTGTATCTGTGTTTTCAACAAAACATTCGGTGAATTTGTTGGAACCATTAAAAATTACACATTGAGTAATCTTTCCTCAGCTCCAATTACTGATTTTCCGCTTTTTTCAAGAAGTCAATTCTCGTATTGTGATGTTGCAAAGAGCATATCTAGTGACCTACAAGGCCGTGGGTCAGTACCCACGCCATCAGTATCGCGTTAGCCGAAAAATGGTAATGGCCATAATAGAAGTCATTTCAACTACTCGGTCAAGACTGGTGTTTTACCCAAAAAGCTTTATGCTTCCTCATTCTCCGATTTTCGGCCCATATCCATCCATTCATCATAAAAGATTTCAAGCGTCTTATCTATTACCAAGTAAGTATCTTCCTAAGCAAAAACGGTCTCAATCTGGCTTTTGTGCAGGCTGCACAGTTTCTGCACTTGTTAAAATTATAGTCGAATGAAATGGAGTAAAATTATAGGAAAATGGTTATGCAACTGTCCTCACATTGTTGCACTTCATCAACACGGTTGACTTTGACATCCTGCTGGACACTGTTCTCTCGATGAATCCTTCTTCGCTTAGTCTGATACTTCTGCCGGTGTCGCGCAAGGTGGTGTGTTGTGTCCTCTTCTCTTTGCAATTTTCATCAATAGTTATCCAGAAACCTCTCTTCTTCCTACGACCTTTATGCAAATGACCTCCAAATTTATAAGCATAGTGCTGTAGATAGTCTGCCCTCGTCGATTGCTAAAAGAAATGCTGATCTACCTAGATCGTATTTTGAAATGGAGTAAGTATCATGGCTTGAGGGATAATCCCGTCAAGACGCAGATGATCGTGGTTAGCAGTCTTAGAACGGTTTCTAGGGGAGTAGTTCGGCAGTGTAATAATACCATTCAGTCAGAAGGTAAAACTTGGGCATCATCATTGGCTGCTTGAGGTGAGTCGGAAAATTTTCGCCTCAGCGACCAAAACGCACTTGCGCAATCTCTGTTGCTCCCGATCCGCGACTATGCTAATGCCAGCTATCTTGAGTTGATTAAAAAACAACTTAATAAACTTGAGCACCGCTAGATCTTTGCTATAAGGTTCATATTTGGCTTACGCTCACTAAGACTTCCTCTCTCTTCTTTACTCAGCACTGCGAAATCCCACTACTCCTCGTTATCTCAAAGAATAACAAAAATAACAAATGTTTCAATATCACGAAAAATATATCGAATTAACCCTAATTACTTTATTTTATTCTTTAGCTGGCATCACTGCCTACGAATTCAAGGTTTCGTAAACCTTTTTAGAAAAGTGAAGTATGCCGCTGTTAGCTCGCTTAATAATTCATGTCAGCGATGATGATGATGATGATGATAGTGATGTTAGTATTAATGATGATTAGATATTTTAATAAAAATATGTTTTCTTTACTTGTACTTTTTTACTGTTTGTGTGGTGAAAAGGGACACAATTGTCACTCGCCTTAAATTCTCTTTTAATTTGGAGCTCCACACTTTATAAAATGGATACATTCACTAACAAATTAAATGTGTAGACTCAGATGTTCACACTCGTATTGAAATTGAAAAATGGTTTCCCCGGCCAAAAAAGGTTTCTAATCTCTGACATGTCAAAAAATGATAACTGTCAGAATTCTACGGAATTAAAAATCAGACTTTAGTATTACGTCCATTCAAAGGTAGTATGAGGACGTGACTTTCCAGTACATTAACTGTCAAATTCTCGCGACTTTTGACGTTGTCGCGCGCGACTCGCGTCCTCATACTACCTTTGTAGGTGTGTAATTGACCCGCTGATGGTTTGTTTTTGTATTTTTTGCGTTGATTGAGTAGAACCTGTGAGTAGAACCCTCAGAAGAAGGAGAACCATAGAAGGAGGAATAAAATAAAAAGTAACAGTTGTATAGCTGTCCATGTTACTCTTACGATAAATCTCTGCGCCAGAAAGAGACAGCTGTAGTGTACTCATGCACTAAAAATGTTACAATCGTACACGGTTGCCACAGATTACTGAACAAAGCCAAAATCGATAGGGCTGGGACAAACACCATAAAGATGTCGATATTATTTATTCCGATCTACATAATCTGTGTATTTTTTAAAATTAATGTTGGTAATTAAGTATTAATATTAAATGATAAAAAAATCATAGCTCTTTTACACAATTTGCAAAAAGTAACTTGTTATTATGTGCTAAGTGTGGTACATACCATATAAGTTACAATAAATATCCATAAGTACCTAACAGTAAGTAATTCTACATCAGGTTTTCAATAATATAAATGGGACTAATAGGGCTATAGCGAATCGAAGAAAGATTTTACCGAGTTATGTGGTAACATGGCAAAATGTATATGTACGGCGAATATAGAACCTTTTTTTTAATATGTTTGCAAATCATCAATAATCACCATATACAGCGCCACCAAGTTATCTGTTCAGGTGGGTAAAATTGTAACTAAGTAATTAATTGTAAATCCTGTTCCCCATTTTTTGTTTTATTTATTCATTTACTAAGATTTATAGATATGTTCATTAAAATTGAAAAATGGGTTAAAATATTCTCATTTTTCTAGGTAAATTTCTCAAATGTTACTACTAAATTCTCCACTAGCGCCGCTATCAACTGAACAGATGAGATGGTGGCACTGTAAGAAAGTATAATGAATAAAACAAGACCAAAATAGGAAAAACTATTTAATAACATAACATAACATTTACACAGAGGCACATAGATTGCTTCTGGCCCCACACTAGGATACCCTGTGTCGTGTTAATAGATTACGTATTTGTTTCCAATAAATACCTACCACCTAGCATATTTACTCAAGGCACCCGTTGTAATAACATCATCAGTCCAGGTTCGATGGAATAAAATAAAAATTAAAAACCAAACGATTTATTGGTACAAGATTATTTGGCATCAAATAAAGTACGTAGTTTCAAGCTTTTCACATAAAAAGTGGCAGGCTGCAGCTCAATAGAGAAGAAACCAACACGTATTACTCTAATGTATATTTTTTTATCCCTGACTTCTGTTTTACAAGTACCTATTAACGTTTTTTTTTTTTCACAAAAATGTGTCAGCCATAATGTAAAAGATAATATAATATTTTATGAAATTCAAATGAAATCAGCTTGGTTGCAGCTCACGAACGTTGTCCATTTCCGCGGAGGGCGCAACCTGAAAATTGTTTTTATTTAAGTGCTTCACGTTGATAACTTCCACATAAAAAATAATAAAAATCACTTGCACCAGAATCAGACTATGATAGTATTAAACTAGTTATGACCTTTAACTGCTAAACGTTGTACAGGATAGAAAAAAACACCCAGTCAGGCAATAATCAGAGAAAAATTCTACAAGTGATATACGGCGCCTTGCAGGTTGGAACTGACAACCTGTTTTATTATCCAAGTGGAGTAACCACTAGACCAACGAGACAGTCGGGTCTCATGTGAAATTCCTGATGTACATACATACAGCAAAACGTGCACCTCAGTCGACATAATTGTGCAGTATGTAGACTTTATTTTGTTTTAAGTATCATTATAATGTATAATTATAACCTTAACAATGATCTGCGGGCTAAGGAAAAGCGTAAAGTAGGTACGGCACTTGTTTCCAACCTACGCCACTTGCTATTGTTTATGAAACAGTCGCTTGCTGCAAATGCGGTGTAAATTTTTCCAATACTACTTTGTACGTGATACTGCGTCATCGACATTTGTTATTTTGTGCTGTCTTCGGGTAACCTGCAATAGATAATTAACAATTAAAACAACTATACGAACGCAAGAAATAACTAAATATGCTCTACGAACTATCGATACTTTTTTTCACTGAGAAAGTGGGAAAGTCCCATCCCTATTCCCCTACAACAAACAACAAACTTGTATTATGATTTATATCGAAAATATCACAATAATCATGATGAAAACACCATTCTCTAATAGCTAATTTGCAATTCTAGTAGCCCATAGTTGAAATCTTAGAGAAAATACCCTTTTAGGTACACAAAATTGAGACTTACCGGTGGAAGCTGATGAATGTTGTTTCATTGTCTTCTCGGGAAGAATGAGATATACATTCTAACACAACACACGCCATGCCGATGGTTACTTATACTATATACCATGAGAATCCACTATAATTCACTTCAAATGGTGCTTTAGTAAATATAAAATACACAAGCTTCTTGAAAACGGCGCACTCCCAAACCTCTTGTCAAACACACTGCCAAACACAGAACACCCTCTGCCAAATCAATGTCATTGGGCGGCACATTGCATGCCGTCATTTTCTGAGCCGTTCTAATTTGGTCGCGTAATGGTAACCAAAGGTAACCAACTGACGTTTAAGGGTTGTACGCTCGAAAAAAGCAACAAAGACACGACTATATTTTTCTCTTTCTAACACGTAGCTTGCGGCTATTTAGATTGACGAAACAGACTATGTGGCACGTTTTCATTTTTTAACGCTCCTTCTATGGTACTCCTTCTTCTGAGGTAGAACCATAGATCAACCCACAGTGTTTTATCCGGTTTTGTGTCGGTGAATATTATTTTTTGTGTGCATGAATGTTGCCAGAGTAAAGTGAATTTGCCATAATGTGTGCTAAAATATTTCAGTCGTTCATAGGACGTGAATAAGAATTCAGATTGTTTTTAATTTTATTATTCATACAATAAAACAAGTCTGTCAAACAGTTGTCAATAAAACGTCCGCTAACATATTTGTATTAAAAAAAACACTTTTCTCACTGATTTAATTTACATTTTACAAGTTGTATTTTAAAATTATTTCAGTGTAGCGCTCATAAAAATTCAGAAATTGCTAATTTTTTCGTGTGGGTACAAGAAAAGAAAAGAGAAATCAATTTTATTCAACGAGAAACATTTTAATTTTTCTATGAAATTATTGTAAAAAAAACCTTTTATTTTTTCTATGAACCAGTGTCAAATATGATTGTTAATTAACTTCACGTTCTGATTTTTGACTTGTTTGCCAGGCGTTTACTGCCTCAATGCCGTCTACGCCTGGCAAAACACAGAGCATAAAATTTGTTACAGAGCATGTTCGAGCATTTGACGTGAGTGACCAGTTCTCTCTTTTATGCCAGTATCTATTTTTCTAGAACAGGACTACTTAGACAAAATCGGAATGGAAACATTGAAATTTCATATATAATGTAACACATTAAAAATATGAAAATATGATTAAGATATAAAAACATATAGTAATTGTATCCAAGATGATATTCAGATTTGTTTAGTTAAAGATTTTTACTCGAAAAAATATTTACTCAAATGATTTTTCCTGCCAGAGAGAGTTCTCCACTGGAATTTATCTATTGTAATGCTTTTGCATGCACAAAAATTTGATTTCGTATGTATTTGGCTGCCGACTAGTTAAACTAACTTATAAACTCACTAATCATAGTTAAAGTAATATCGGGATTTTCAACATAAACGAATGGCAACATTTTTATATTCTTCGGTTCTTTAGGTAAGGAAAGTAAATTCTATTAATATTGCTTTTCGTAGGGTAGCTACTAGTTTTAACTTTACTAAAATACTCAACATAAAACAACTTTGGGCTTAACACTCATTGAAACACAATCATTGTTTACCTGTGAAAAGAAACTTCTCCCAAAGCACATTCTCGACGATTTATGCATCCTAATACACTACGATTCACCATATTTTCTCTATTTAGGTCACTTGTCACACTACATTCCATAAATTTACGATTTCTCTTCGTAAAGGGTACCGTAGCATTAAATGTGATTAAATTTACAAAATCTTGTCGTCTGTTTGCCCCCAGAAACGTCAACTTGACACTGGGGGCAAACAAAAGAAGCAGTTACACTGTTGCCTTTTATTCAGTCTCTTTTTCACACATGATCGCTACGTAAGTTTGTTTCATTTACATCTTGTATGTGTGTGTTGTGGCTTGCTCCATGGTTTTACTCCCTCCACGATTTTTTGGCTTGGTGGCTCCTAAGGGGCCGTCCATTAATCACGTGAGACTTGAAAGGGGGGGAGGGGTTTGACAAAAATCACAAAATGTCACAAGGGCTAGGGGGGGGTCTAGTAAGATATCACGTGTATTTATTTTTTCATTATTTTTTCAAACGCGCACGCGTTCAACACGCGCGCTTGCGCGCGCAAGACAATACAGTATTTGACACTATCAAAAATAAATTATTTGATATTCTCGATTAAAACAAAAATTACAAAATGTTTCGGAAAATGTATCCCTTTTAATCATTTACTAGTTATTAAAATTTTTAAATAGATGAAACACAAAAAGAGTGGTCTGAAATGTGACGTCACAAGCAAGTATTTTCATACAAAATTCCGTTTTAAAAGTAACTCATTTGATATCCTGTCAAATACCCAATTCTAGTTCTAAAAGATTTAAGATTTTGTGGAGATACGAAAAATACACGTGATGTTTGGGGTAGTCATAAACCTCCCTATTTATCACCAAGGAAGGGGGAGGGGGGGTTAAAAAATGCTTAAAAAAAGATCACGTGATTAATGGACGGCCCCTAACTAAATAATAATTGGTAAAAAGTACATACCTACCTAACTACCAAAAAGTTATCACCGGTAAATTATAAGTCATGAAAGTCTACCTAAAATTGCCGAGGTTTTAAACCAATCTATGTTACACCTAACTAGATATCATAAGTATGTAGTTAAGTTCCAGTTTAGTATAAAATATGGTCTTGTGTTGAGATTTTTGTTCAATTTACCTACCGGTAAATTATTACCGAGTTTTATGAACATTTTATGAATTTAATCTATAGTTCATTCCAGATAAACTTGCACAAAAGTCTATTGACCTTTCGGTGTCTTGGCCAGGGGGAAAATAACCTTAGGCAATCACACTAATATTATAAAGGCGAAAGTTTGTGAGTGTGTATGTTTGTTACTTCTTCACGTCTAAACGGCTGGAGTCATTTTAATAAAATCTGGTATGGAGTTAGCAGACACTCTGGATTAAAACATAGGCCACGTTTTACTGCGAAAAAATGTCTTATTCTCATAGGAAAATCCCTAAAAATGTGAATAGTTATTACCTTACAATTTATTTTCCCTAATACACCGCGGGTGACAACGCGAGGCACAGCTAGTATAAAATATAGTCTCAATATAAAAATACCCATCGAGATCTATGCTTTGGAAAATTGGACATAGTTGACTATGTTTTAAAAGCCCCTTATTGGATGAAAGTAATAATGAGTTACGCGGGTGTAACAAAATCTCCGACATAATATCCGAAAACCACATCCTCCTCATCATTTCTGAGATATTGAGGTGAAGTTGGATATTATTTTTGGAGATTTTTTGCGTTTTTTGCTAATTCGTATTCGTGCCTTATGGCTACATCAGTGGTTTTGTTATACGCTGTAGATGTGGACATACCACAGAACAAGGCCGCGTGATGACGTGAGCGCTTCCCAACTTTCCGGTATTGTGTTATATAGTCCAGTCATTATATCCATTACACCGACCCTACCCGTGAATAATCAGTCCTTGGATTTTTTTTTCGTAGGTCCCTCGGGGGGGACTCGCTGGGAGTATAAATTCAAAAAGTAGACTGAATCAGGCTCCTGTGTATATTCGAAAAACGGTTTTCTTGAATATCTAGGCCATTTTTGATTTCACAGCAAAAATAAGGTGAGAACAAAAATTGTAGGAAATTTGATTTTCTACAAGTTCAGTTCTTACAATTTTTCTTCCAGGATCGATATTTTGAAAATTAAACCTGAATAAAATATAAATTTTGGGGAAAAAAAGGTGGGAACCAAAATTGTTCAGAATTTGATTCTCTACAACTTTGTTTCTCTTCATTCATGCCGTAAAACGTGTCAGGTTTTTCAAGTTTAATTTCCAAAATATCGATCCTAGAAGAAACATTGTAAGAACTAAACTTGTAGAAAATCAAATTTCCTACAATTTTTGTTCTCACGGTTTTACTGTAAAATCAAATATGGCCGAGTTGTTTAATCCAAGAACTGATTATTCACGGGTCAAAATCTATAATGACTGACTGAACTAATATAGTATTTTGTGTTCCCGGCTCGAAAGCACAGAATCGCTCGAATGAATGACGCGAGAAAACATTTTTAATCTGTGACGCGAGCGAGCGATTGAACGACAAAACGGGGGCCGACAGTTGTGCACCGCTGCATACTTCGTCTGTCTGCAGTCAGTAATGAAATGGAGTAAATATTTTTTTTTCATTTTTGATCAAGTAATTTTAACAAGTCTAAAATACCTTGTTATAATGCTTCAAATAGATTTATTATAAATACAATATTTACAGTATGGGTTAATTGATTGCCAGTCACAAAATAAAAAATAAAATAAGACATTTTTACCGTGATGAACGACATTTTTATAAAGTTACTGTCATTACTACCTAAAATTAATAAAATGAGAAAATAAATCAAGTTAAGATTGTTTCTACTAACAATAGAATAGAAAAAAAACTAGATTTTTTTCGTCGAAAATATATTTTTTTAAGTTACTCTCTCTTGATTTTTACAACAGACTGAGTTCAATGGACTTTTGTGCAAGTTTATCTGGCACGAACTATAAATAAAACAATCCTTACGCTTTAATAAGTACCTATTGTATCACAATAGATACAACGATTTTATTTTAACTTAGCTAAAAACTGTCAGTCGTACGACAGACATTGCACCTATATCTACAACTATACATTTATAGCGGAAACTCCGCGTAATTTTGTTTGCATCGAATTAAAAACGGACTTTAGTGTAACTTTCTATTAACATACGTACATTTGAGTAAGCTGAACTCGATGATGATTTTTTTAAACATCAAAATGTAAAAAAAACTGGCCTATGTACAACAGGTTCCCCTACCTAGGTATCTAATAATAGCGACTTTTGGCTACTTGGGAAGTCGGAACCAATATTACCTACCTATTAAATAATTAATTTCGAGTAATTATGTTTCAATCCAATATAGCTATTGATTAAAGACGGTTTTTTTCAGACATTTCTCATTTTCGTTTCGCAAGTGCGATCAAAGCTCGTATGTAGTTTCCAAAAATTCTCAGAAATTCCTTAAATAAAGGAATTCGTATTTGTATTGGATCTAATAATAGTTGTATTTATGCATTCTATAGGAAAATGTTGTGTGTCAGATTTGATTTGAGATTTGATTTTACGAAATTACTATTTTACTGTTTTTTAAAGTTCCATTTGCTGTTTTTTGCTTTCCTTAAGTTGGCAACCCTGGTTGTGTTGTGCGTGGTGCATGTTTTGTTTTTGTAGGCACCATTCATTGCTTGGTGGCCCCTATTTAAATTGATACTTACTAAGTACTTAGACTACATAAAAGTTATCACCGGTAAATTATAAGTCATGAAAGTCTACCTAGTACTATGTGTTTTGTTGTTAGCCGTTACCAAAAGTAAGTAAACTTTCCGTTCTAAATTCATGAGCAAATTTCTTGCCGCAGGGCGTGGTTTACTTTTATTTCGATTACTTTGAAGGTTCTCTCATTCAAAAGTCTAGACTCGATCGTTGTAAATGCATTCAATAGTCCACTACACACAAAGACCAACCCAGCGAGCGAGACAAGTTGCAGCTACACTGTTCTACGGAAGCAAAACTTAAGTTTGACATCGGTTAGATACTGAAAATAGTCGAAATTCAAAATCAACAATTTTGCTAACCAGTGGAAATCAGCTCCATTACTCAACAGCTTTACTCATCAACCAAATCAAGGTATTTGACCAGACTGTTGATTATCTAGCTTAACAAATGTTGTTATTGCAGGCTTTGCAATATGGTGCTACCAATGTACTGCTGCAACCCCAGGCTGTTCGGAACCCTTTAACTGGCGTGGTGTCAGTTATTTAGGCAACCTCTGCCCTGAGGATGGTGACATTTGCATAAAACTCATTGAGAGGAAAGGAGGTATGTAAATCAATAAGGGTTTGGATCCCACAGGGTTTGGTATTGTGGTGGTATTGGTGGTTTCTGCACCTTTACAGCCAATATACTCAATATGTGTTAGGCTCTAGATTAAAATAGGAAAAAATCACAAAATACTTACTACTCTTTACTCTGTGTAGAGTAGACCTAACCATAAGGTAACACAAGTTCGGTATCTAAGTTTAATAAGTAATAAACAATAAGTTTTCTCGCTATGTTTTCCCCAATATCATGTGATATTGATACCGATTTTGATGATATTGAATTAAATTGGGATTCATAAAATGAAATGTTTGTAACTTACGAAACCAAGTTATGCCAGGAGCCGAACCCATGACTTCCAATGCACTACTCAAGTTTCATAAATTGAGAATGAATAACTTAAATTTTCACTGAGCATTTTCAGGTGATGTTTATCGCAATATAGATTAAATACTTTTTGTAAAAAGTGTAGTTATTTTGAAAAAATCTATGAATTAATTCACTAATACATTTTATAAGTAAAAATTTGTCTTTTGTGTCCATCAGCTCAAAAAGTAATAACGAGAGACTGCCTCAGCAACTTCAAGGCATTCCGTACAGACATACCAGCTGACACATATGAGGGTTGCAGACCTGCTGCTAAAGATGTCAATTTGGCAAACTATGTCAATAACACTATCAAGGAGCTTGACATAAAGAGGTAAAATTGTATTGGCCAACACTAAAAGTACTTATACTTACATATAGTTTATTGTACAAAAAAAGAGATTTTACAAAAATATTAGCAAAAGAATGTCCTCATCAAAATCATACCTCATTGGATTTGTGTAATACATGATTGTGTAATGCAGTGCAAATTATAATGGTATAGATTTTTAAAACAATATAATAAGCTCCGCTTGCACTACCGACTAACATCTGTTTAACCCCGAGTTAAACAGAATTTTGACAGTTCCGCTATACATACTTTATCTGTCAAAATTATCAAAATAACCCGTTGACTCGAGCTAAATGAGCTAACCCGGGCTGTCGCAAGTGGGCCTAAGAGGTCAATCAATCAATACCAATCAGGAGTTGGGTCCCCGTGGTGGAGTATGGCCTATACCTTCCTCAGGGAAGAGACCCGTGCCCCTCGGAGGGACATAATGGGCTAATTATGAATATAGGTCAAATCTCATACGCAATTCCTTGTGTACAAACACAATAAAGAGTATATCTATACAGAGTGTCCCAAAAAATTATGTCAAGCGGAAGTCCAAGATAGAGAACCCCTAGGGGTACACGAATCACTCCCATGTATGTTCTGCGATTTTTGTAGTTTTCGGTTAACTAACTTTGCAATTCTTAATTTTTTTATGGTGCTGTTATATTAGATTGACCCACAATTGAGTTTGAGTCTGCAAGGCACACTGTTCACCAATTTGCATCATTGTGCATAATTTTTCAGTTTCTTGAGCAATAGCAGGTGACATTTGTCAGTAAAAAACAATGTGGTCTGACTTTATTCTGACTGCTTTATCTCAGTACACTCTTTTTTTAACTGAATTCAAAAGGGGCAGGTTCGCAATTCATTGGGAAAACCCGGCCAAGTGAGAGTCGGACTCGCGCACGTACCATTTATAGAATTGGAAAAATCACGTTTGTTGCCTGGGGCCCCCCTTAAATATTTATTTCATTTTGATTTAATTATTTATTTTAAAGAAAATAATATAAATAAATATCCTATGAATATTTCAAGCGTCTACCAGTTGCCATTATCAATATTGAACTAAAAAGGGGAAAAAATCACGTTTGTTGTATGGGAGCCCCCTTAAATATTAATTTTATTCTGTTTTTTAGTATTTGTAGTTATAGCGGCAACAGAAATAGGTACATCATTTGTGAAAATTTCAACAGTCTATCACGGTTCATGAGATACGGCCTAGTGACAGACGTACTGATGGGCAGATGGACAGCGGAGTCTCAGTAATAGGGTCCTTTTTACCCTTTGGGTACGGAACCCTAAAAATCATGACCTAAAATATATTTTTTTATTACAGGGACTGGTATGACGAGACAACGTGGTGTTTCTGCTTCCTCGACCACAGGTGTAACAGTGCGTTGGCATTGGCGACTTATTCAATGGCGGCACTAATTTTGCCAGCCATGCTATTGTTAATACGCGACCATTGATGCGGTATGTGCAGTACTTTTCAAAGTATCATCTATCAAACAAAAACAGCACAAATAAACCTGAGTTTTACACAAAACTTAATTTAACTTGAAAATAATTGTTTAATTAGTTCTCGTTTATTTGTATTGTCTTATATCAATGTCGATACATCTACATAATATGAATATGATATTATTATATCTACATACACCTTGCTTTCCATAGCGAGGAGAAAGCGGTGGCGATGTTTCCCGAAACATGTCAATTAGTGTTTGTGTTTTATAACAATTTAAATTCCTTATCAATTTTTGCTGTGTATCATTGTTTTAACTGTTATCGTTTCCATCATCTTACGAATCCATACGAATCGGATATCGTTGCTGAAACATTTAGTTCTATATTTATTTTTATTTTTTTGGCGAAAAATGCAAATTTGAGTGCCTGGAAAGAACCGAAAAGAAAGAAACTCAGAAACTGGAAGTACGTCATCACAGAAAAACATCAACAGAGATCCGTCAGCTGTCAGTTTCTACAATCTATTTACTGAAGCGAACGACTAAAGGTAAACAAAGACACAGCATCTCTCAAACTTACGTGTCACTCAAAATAGCCCATGCACGCAGCTTTGCTTGCATCGTATACCCACATAGGTTTAGGTAGGTACTGTTTAGGAAAACAGACAGACAACCAAACAAGACAAGACAAACACTAAAGAAAATAAAATAGTTTAGAGAAGTTGTACTCGCACCAACAACGTCAATCGTGAGTAAATATGGCGTCGGGGTGGCTATCTTACTTTTTTTGCCTTTAATTAAAAAGAGGTTTGTAGTCAGCTCTCCATAGGTACTTCTTCCTACACTTCGCGTAGCGCATTATCATAAAATAATCTATCATAATCGGCCTTTAAACAAAAGTCCTACATCTTTGCTAGTTGCGAACATATTTGGCAGCAGTAGGATCGCTTTTATTTACATTTACAACATTTAACATTTACATTTACATACAGGCACATACATTGCTTCTGGCCCACACTAGGATACCCTGTGTTATTTGAGGACCACTGAAATTTTAGGTATTTTTTGAGGCATAGATCTCTTAACTCGTTCGCTTCAGTAAATAGGGTGTAGTGACACCATGGATCGATACAAAACCTCTTTATAAATAAACAAAACTAAAAGGACTCCTAATTTGTGCAAACGGAAGGCATAAATTATATTTGTATTTTGCGGGATATACCTTGGCGTTATTCATTCAAAAATATTAATGTGTGAAACGATCTTTAGAAGGACGAATTAGTCACATAGTTGTAGCATTATATTCACTGACCTTATACCTTTAAAATGACTATTGTCAATATTTAGAACAATGCCGATTCGCTCTTAAAATACAATGGTAATATCGGAGTTCCACTGAGTAAAAATAACGCTGCCGTGGAAAAAAATAAACATTCTTTTTTACATAAAATATCGAATGTGTGTGTCTGTATGTTCTCTGAATCATGTTAATAATTATTTTTAGAATTTTGGCCGTTAACAAAAAAAAAAAAACAAAGAACTACATAGTCCGATAGATAACCCGTTTTTGGCAAAAATGCTATCTACTCCCAGGCTCGTGATCCTAAGTTCTTTGTAGTGGGACCTAAAAGTCGCTGTTGTGTACACTATTAAGAGATTGTACTGACACTTTTTGTTAATTCGATCTGCAAAAAGATATATCGCACACTGAAAACATAAACTGTAAAAGTTGTTTGTAAAGCTTTGCGGATTAGTCACAAAGCTTTTCTGACAACTTTTACGGTTCCACATCGCCCACCAGAACATTTAAAAAATCTTAAAAGTGCCATACTGTAAAATGAAGATTTTTGTTTAATGCCATTTATCTTTTCAGTGTGCGATATGATTTTTTCCTCGATGGATGGCGCTGATGTTACCCTCTGGACTCCCTTGAATAATGGTCCCACATAGACGATTGTTCATTATATGTATTTATAACAGAATATGAAAAACCATTAAGGGTAGGTCCTCCGACGTAAGCCCTAAATCAGGTGTTTTAAAATACATTTTACTCTCTAAATTATTACTGAAAAAAAAACTTTAATGTTCTTTGCCGTTTGCACCGTCGTCATAATTGAGTTTTGGATAATAAAAAATATTGCAAAATTGTTATTACTGAATGTTTCAGTGATTTCGGTCGTTAAAATTCTATTCATAAGACTTGTATGTCTGTAAAATAAAATTAAAAACAAGACCTAACAAGAAGAAATTAAAAATTAGAGAACCCAGCCTTAAGTCCAAGATCGAAAGTTGTAAACGACAAACTGCATTTGATGTGTTTTGGTAATTCCGCCATTTTAAAAGTACATCCCATGAGTTGTATCGAGATGGAATCATTTTTGAGCCATAAATCACTTTACACTTTAAAAACTCAGCAAATTGCGGCATGGTTTTTCAATATTATTTTTATAATCATAAAAATAATATTTGGTTTTCATTTTTCAACTAAAAGTAGTAAAAATGATATTATCAAGGAAAAAGTATTCATTTAGAGTTAAAGAAATAACGGCAGAAAAAATAGGTAGACATAGAGAACACTGACCGAAAATTTTCTGTTTTGCAAGAAAAATTAGATTTGACAACTACATAATATATTTTTCTATGCTGTCTGTGCAAACCTCCATACAGTTCACATTAATTATGTTGAATATATTTTTTTGTAATTTGCTATTCGTTTGTTGACTAAAAACAAACTCCTTTCGTATAATATCGATATTGATACTTAAGAGCATCTTAAGTTTTAACTGTGGAACTATTCCATTAGCTGGGCTGAGTGTAAATGCAATATAGTATAGTTACTTACGTCCAACAAATAATGTAATAATAAATATTTAACGCGAAGTTTTTAGTACAAGCTGTGCTGAGAAACTGCAGCTTAGTTTATATCCGTCCAACCATAATAATTATTTATTTATATTATGTATGACACAGGGTTCAAATATATATATAAATCCAAATAAATCATGTTGCATTACTGACTAAAGTGCATTTTCCGAAAAACGAAAAGGAAACCCTTTAGTTTTACACACTTGCTAGAAGATTGAATAAATATTTGGCAGAATGACCATCGTAACACTATAAGAGATCTGAATATTTTTAAGCTATAAGTATTATGGTTTCTTTTTTCATTCCATTCCTACTTACATACATAAAATTAAATAATAGGTACCGATATAATTATACTTTAAGCCTGTTTTTACATTCCTTGATTTTTTTAATGGTGTGACGCTATGGGTACAGTATTCTTAAAATACCCATAAGATATCGATGTATGTACAGTAGACAGCATATCATCCTTTACGATTGAGTTGCAATGTCGCATGTAGCCTAACACAGTAGCGTACACGTATGTTAATGTTGATGTGGTGTCTACTGTAGATCGATTATTAAATAAATATCCTATGCAACAATTTCACTTGTAATATTTAATACAATATTTTTTATGCTTTTTTTTTTATATAATTACGTATTTTTTACATCAGTCATCGTTAAGACATCAAGAGTCAATATGTTGTAAATTAATTAAATACTTGTATAATTCATATTAGTATATTAGTAAATAAATGACATGATGTGATGATCGATTCCGTCCAAGAAAAGATCTGACGTTACAATTTAATAAAATATTTGCATGATTTTCATTAAGACTTTTTTTTATAACGCACTCGCTTTAAAGTAACGCAATCTGTAATAGCGTAACTAAGTATGCTGTACCGATGGTAATTAGGTTGACAACTAAATGTGCATCAACATCAAACAGGTTGTAGATAGAGAACGTTGGCGGTACATGCTCCAAAGTGCTTAGCATTCTCTTAGCTTTCTTCCGCAATGGACCTGAAAAAAAAGGTTACAAATTTTGAAATTTCCCTATAATCAACGTGGTTCAGAAAAGCCATGTGGAACTTAATGGGGTCACTCATGAATAGAAAATATCAACATGCGGCCTACACTGCAATATCGTTGCTTTTCTTTCTCAAACTCGTATCTTGAAAAAGACAACTTTTCAGGAGAGAAATAAAACTGTATGTCTTTAGTATAAACTATGGAGTTTCGGTAAAAATTAGAATTCTTAGATGTGGACTATAGCTATAAATATAAGTAGAACTAAGAAACAAATATTTTTTTAGCTTTGGTATAGACGCATTTTTTGAGATAAGAGTATGATGCATTTTTTTTAGAGTACGAGTTTGAGAAAGTAAGGCAACGATATCGCTAAAAACATTGCTAAAAGTATCAGCTGATCCATACTTCTAAAATTTCACAATAAACAGGTAAAGTCAGAAACTGATGGAACTGAAGAGGACATGATTTGACAACCTCTGTGGCGCGCAGCGGTTAGTGCATCTGCCTACCATGCGAGAGGTCCCGGGTTCGAATCACGGCTGAGGACAAAAAAAAGAAACCCGGGTCTTGGATGTTTGATGTTTATGACGTCGCTGTTTCTGGTTTCCACGACACAGGGTATCCTAGTCTGGGGCCAGAAGCAATGTATGTGCCTGTATGAAAATTGTATGTTATGTAACTGACAAGGAGAGATTTGTACAATTTTGGTGCGTTTGAATCCCGCTGAAGGAGGTTGATTTGTACAAATGGTCCGAGTGTTTTCCATGTATGTGATGTCATTGCCTTGTTACCATGGCATATCGTAGTATAGTTTGTGTTTATGTGAAATTATTACCTACCTACTATGTATGTTATTTATGAGTACAATAAAGAATATTTTATGTATTTTTTTTTTTTCAATTTGTCAGTTTGTCGAATGTCAAAAGAGCAACGGTAGACACTTTTTATTAAAGAGGGCCTAACTCTCCTATTAACTAAGTAACTGTTCATCTGTTAATATTGGGTCATCCATTTTGACATTTCCGTGTTCTCTGTCTTTCTTTCTTTATCTTCCGTGTATCTGACGAAGTAGATTTAATGGGACAAGCCCACACTGAGGAAACTTGCTTATGCTGGGGTCGCACCTGCGTCTATCGTGACAAAGCTTCGCGCCACGGGCATTTCAATCCCTATAATCCATTCTTAGCGAGATATCGCCGATCGCGTATTTTTCACCGTTTCGTCTGCGCGGCCATGGGGTTAAAGTCGCATAGCGCCTAAAATGTAGATCTAAGACTCGTTTCGTGTAGTGTAATCTCTTTGACAAATTCAGATCTAGGTTTTACAAGTTATTTCAGACATCTACGACGCTTTTTCAGCGAGATATAGGCGATTGCGTGCTTTTCAATGTAACGACTGCGCGGCCACGTGGTTTTTGTCTCATAACTCCTGAAGTATAATGGTGGGATTTTTTTCTATATTTTTACAAGTTTTTTACAAATTCAATCTGTTGCTCACCTAAATTTCAAGTCTCTGCAACGCTCAGTTTTAAAGATCTCCGTGGCCGCGCAGTTCTCCGCGTTTCGATGGCGCGGCCACGTTCAAACCCTTATATCTTTTGAACCATTGCTTTGACAAATTCACGGTTTTGGGAATCGACTTTTACAATTTTTTACAAAAACTTGGCATATAACTTTTTTTGAAAATACGCCGTGGCCGAGCAGTTGAAACGCACACCTAAATTGTCGTTTGAAGTACAAAATAATTCCAAGTATGGATAAATGGATAATACAATATACATTCCACAGAGTACTGGCGCGAAGCTTTGTCACAATAGACGCAGGTGCGCCCCAGCATTAGAAGCGATAGACAGGTGCGGCAGGACAGGGCGAGTGCGAAAGAACACAAACCTTCGGCTGGTTGCCATCAAAACAAGAAATAATAATAACACAAACCTTCATAAAGCCTAGACAGGATCACTAAAAGCAATTTCTTGGTTATTCTTAATTCCCTGAAGAGAGCCTCTATATGAACGGCAATTACGGCAATCCGAAAGGAGTCTAACAGAAACTCGATCAGGAATCCAAATATATGCTTATTGTTTTCCACCAACTGAAAAAAAAGTAAATATTACAATTTATGTACCTATCTGTTAGTAGATATCGTCGGTCGGAATCATTAATGGTACATTTCAAAATATTCTGTTTTGAGTAATTGACGTTTAAAGATTTCAAAAATTGTCACATGTTATAGTAAAATCATTGTTTCTCTACTGGAATAAATTAATCTTTTTGTGACGGATAAAAAAAAAACATTTGTTTTGTACCGTTAGAGTGATTCGGAAATTTCCACCATTCTGCATAATTGACAAAATTCGTATTTTTAGAAATGTTCCGGTACCTAATTATTCCGGCCGACGATATGCCGATCTTCGTTTTATTGTAGGCTAATAGCAGTGTTTTAATACGAGAAAATACCTAGTGAGTGAATTACGTTTTTCATTATCATTGCTTCTCAAACCACTGCTATTTCCATTTTAGTAGGCAACCTTTTCATAATAATATCACATTATCTACGTATCTACCAGTTAGCGTCTAATAAAAATTTGTGTTTTTTTTTCAAGCTAATAAGTAATTTTGAGAGCCTAGACCAAATATTTCGTTATAGTGTGCTTTATTTAATTTTTAATGCGAAGAAAAATAATCTGAGTTTACGTTATCGGAAGTCCATCAAGTACGGAAAACGTCATCAACTGAGATCATGCGAGCTGTCAGTTTTTGGTGATACCACTGCTAGATACAAAAAATAAATAAACGAAACTGAAAATGGTACCCCTAATTTGTGCAAATGTAAACGGTCGACATAGTCACACATTTACTTACAAAAATACAAAAAATCTGTTATTGCTATTAATTTATAATTATAGCATTAAATACACTGAACTTTGAAATGAAGTATAATTTGTAACTATTGTCAATATTGAGGACAATGCCCATTATTAGGTACGTACATTTCGCTGAAATCCTATTATTAAAACTTCAAATGATAGAATCATCCATACAACACCAGCAAACACTTGCAACACTATCTGAAAAAAGAAATTAAATACAGGGGTAGGCACTCGAAGTGTTACCAACTTTAAGTTGCTATAGAAAGCAAACTGTTTACAGTATGGCGCCCATTTTCTCACAGTCGTAAGTCTATTGTATTGTTCCTAAACACACAGAAGCTCATTGTTTTTCGTCGCTGCTAAAAAAAGTTATCCAATTGGAATTCAAACGCCACAGTGTCATTACTTTATATTTGGCTGGAAAATCGCAACCAGCCATTGTTAATGCGCTACGACATTTACATCTGCAAAAAATGTTTGTGTATCGGACCATCACGCGTTACAATGATACGGGTAGCATCAAAAAACGCCATGGAGGTGGACATCCAACAACAGCAAAATCATCAGAAATGGTTCGAAAGGTAAAGGCTAGAATTGAACGAAATCCACGACAAAGCGCAGTTAAATTGGCAAAAAGTTTTAATGTATCTGCCCGGAACATAGGACGCATATTAAAAAATAAACTACAACTGAAGCCTTACAAAATACAAAAAGTGCAAGACTTGACACTTGCACAAAAGGCAGTTTGCCTAGAAAGAGCTAAGGAGTTAAAGCACTTGCACGTTGATAGCAAGCTTGAAAATTTGGTATTTTCCGATGAAAATTTTTTTACGGTTCAGCAATATGTGAACAAACAAAATGATCGCGTATGGTTAAAGTGTAAATCAAACGACAATTTAGACCAACGAATTGCTCTGCGAAAGCAAGCACCAGCATCAGTGATGGTTTGGACCGCGGTAACTGCTACGGGACGTTCACCTTTCGTTTCCATTGAGCAGGGTGCAAAGATAAACCAGCTAATCTACCGTGAAAAGCTTTTAAACGATGCTTTGTTACCTTCGGCACGTAAGAAATTCGGTAGAAACCATTGGACGTTTCAGCAAGACTCGGCACCATCCCACAAAGCCCGGGAAACCCAAATTTTTTTGCAAGAAAAAGTTCCAAGCTTCATTTCTTCGCAACAATGGCCACCATATTCGCCGGACTTAAACCCAATGGATTTTTCCATATGGTCAATTCTAGTGGCCAAAGTGTCAGCAAAAAAAACATGAGACAGTCGATGCCTTAAAAATTGCTTTTCGCCGAGAATGGAACAAAATATCAGCAGACCACATTCGTGCAGCGTGTGAAGCCTTCTCGGACAGATTCGATGCTGTTATCCGCGCTAAAGGTGGCCACATCGAACAATAACTTTTTCTTTTCAATTTTAAATGTTTTTTTTCTATATATTGAAGTTTATAAATATAAAGAAACAAAATTGACAAAATTACAGCATTTTGAATTGGTAACACTTCGAGTGCCGACCCCTGTATATGATTACCTATATTGAAATAATTAAATAACTATATAGGTACCAAATACAAATACACCCTATACAGGGTGGTCCAAATATCATGGATCAAAGGAAATGGGGAGTTAGCCAAGGTCATCTTCTACCAATAAGGTCCTATACAGGGTGGTAAAATTCTCAACGGTTTTGAACTTATGATCGATTTTCGGTTTTTTTCAAGAAAAGAGTTCCTACTACTTATTAAGAGCAATAAAAAAAAAGTACAACTTACTTTTGGTGGTTGTTTTTTTTTTGAGAGTGACGGTCCATGATGAGAATGTAACAAAAAAAAAATTCATCGTCCCTGTCTTTATGGATCATGAGAAATTAATTAATTTTTTACGGATCTCGTATCATAATTGTTTGATCCAACATTTTCGTCATTGATTTAAAAAAAAAAAGTGTACTGCGGAAACCTGCCCCAGTAGTAGAAAAACTGGACCATTTCATGAGGATTGTAAAAAGATACAACTCAAAGCCCTATCTCTCCTGAGTCTTTTATTATTGACCTTTATTCTCAGCAAAGTTGCATTTTTTTAAATCAACTTTTGGTTCTAACTAATTTGAGTTACAAAGCACTGTTTTAGGACATAAAAATAAGTCATGGATTTAAAATGGATTTAAAAATTAAGTTCTAACAACGGACAGGTCGTTACGATCTTTTTTCGTAGCTCTTGTCCCGTCGGTGTCACTTTTCTTGTGGTACCACCAGTTAATAAAATAACACTAAACAAAAGCTTGTTTGTATTCTGAGAATTTACCGGTTGGACATGGGGTCCCAGGAACAAAGAGAGGTTTACTACCTGCGCTAGCTACCTGCTAGTGACCCTTTACACGCCTCCAGCAACTTTTACTTAGTGTTCTGTTTGCTGTTCGCTACTTAACACGGTTATTCGGTTGTCACTTTTTGCGCTGCTCTTTTTTTATCGCTTCGAACTTTGCATTCTCCCTGGACTCTGTTTTGGATTTTCACCTACAAACTTGGCATTTCTTACTGGACTCTGTTTTGGATTTTCACCTACGAACTTGGCATTTCGTACTGGACTCAGTTGTGTATTAGTGAATTTGGACTATTAAAAATGGCTTACTTAGCCCGTGACTATGCTAACATGCATTTTGTGTACGGTTTTTGTGACGGAAACGCTCGTGAAGCAGCAAGAGAATATCGGCGACGTTTTCTGAATCGTGATCGCTATCCCGACTGCAGAGTATTCCAGCGTGTACACAACGCTTACGTGGAGGGCCATATTCCTGGAAGTAGCGCGACGAGAACCGGGCGCCCTATGGTACATGATTTGGAAATGGAAGATCAAATTCTTCAAGAAATATCGAATGACCCGTCGACGAGTCAACGGCGAATTTCAAGAACATTAGGTGTCCCGAAAACGACTGCAACGCGTTTTAAAACGGAACATGATGCATCCGTATCATGTCCAGCGCGTGCAAGCACTGCTGCCGGCTGATTACGAAAAAAGACAACTTTTTCGCACAGAGATGCTCCGGCGCAACAGAGAAGATCCCGAATTTCTAAATAAAATTATGTGGTCGGACGAAAGTATGTTTCAACGCACTGGTGTTTTTAATTTTCACAACCTGCACCACTACGAGTATGTGAATCCTCACATTATTCGACGAGACCACTTCCAACACAAATTCGGAGTCAACATGTGGGCCGGGATCGTCGAAGGACAGTTAATAGGACCACACGAGCTGCCTGCAAGAGTGAATGGTCAAATTTATTTGTCAGTCTTACAAGAGGAACTCGACCCATTATTAGAAGACGTTTCTCTTGAAACAAGAAGCGCTATGTGGCTGCAACATGACGGCGCACCTCCGCACTTCGCTCGTGACGTGAGGAGTCACCTAAATGAAGTATTTCCAAATCGCTGGATCGGTCGCGGTGGAACTATTCAATGGCCACCGCGCTCACCCGATTTAAACCCCATAGATTTTTTTCTTTGGGGTTACTTCAAGGAAGTGGTATATGAAAAGGAGTGCAACACGGAGCAGGAGCTTCGACGACGAATATGAGCGGCCACCCACCAGGTGAAAAATAATCACCGGGCCTTTAGATTGTTAAAAAGAAATTTTATTAGAAGATGTCGACTCTGCCTCCGAGTGAGAGGTAGAAATTTTGAACATCTTCTATGAAAAAGTTTATTTTTTTATTTTTGATTAAACTGTCTATTCTAATTATCTGGTGTATTTTTTTTATCCTTTTGCGACTTATTTTTATGTCCGAGAACAGTACTTTGTAACTCAAATTAGTTAGGACCAAAAGTTGATTTAAAAAAATGCAACTTTGCTGAGAATAAAGGTCAATAATAAAAGACTCAGGAGAGATAGGGCTTTGAGTTGTATCTTTTTACAATCCTCATGAAATGGTCCAGTTTTTCTACTACTGGGCAGGTTTCCGCAGTACACTTTTTTTTTAAATCAATGACGAAAATTTTGGATCAAACAATTATGATACGAGATCCGTAAAAAATTAATTAATTTCTCATGATCCATAAAGACAGGGACGATGAATTTTTTTTTTTACATTCTCATCATGGACCGTCACTCTCAAAAAAAAAACAACCACCAAAAGTAAGTACTTTTTTTTTTATTGCTCTTAATAAGTAGTAGGAACTCTTTTCTTGAAAAAAACCGAAAATCAATCATAAGTTCAAAACCGTTGAGAATTTTACCACCCTGTATAGGACTTTATTGGTAGAAGATGACCTTGGCTAACTCCCCATTTCATTTGATCCATGATATATGGACCACCCTGTATACACTATTATAAATAACAAATAAGTACCTACGTATAATACGCATACGTAGGTAGATACACCGTATACGTTGAGACTAATATCCCGTTTGAATCTAGGTAGTTTTTTTACAATTGTGCCTAAATATATTTAGGTACTTATTAGGTCAACTAGTAAATTTTACTATGCATGTAGGTATCACCTACCTCAGATGATTCTGTGAAACTCGTCTCCTACATGTATCTTTTTTTGTATCAACTTTTAAAGTTTTCCGTGGACCTCCACAAATATAAAAATAATAATTAGCCAATTCTGTCCAGCCGTCCCTAAAGTCTTAGAGAGACTAACGAACAGCGCTATAGGTACCTAGGTATATATTATGTATAAGATAAGAATTTCGAGATATTTTTTTAGATATGTACATAATTATATAAACATACAAATAGTATAGTATTTTATATACTGACTGAACCTATACTCAAACCTGCTAAAACATCATCATCATGACCCGTTTCGGAGGATTTCGATAACAAGCACTGTGACACGAGATTTTATATGTTAGACGATTATGTATAGTAATATAAATAGCTACCTGAAACTGGTAAGCTTTTCTAAATAAATCAATGCCCTTTAGAAGCATTTTCAGTTGGGTATCAGCGTGACTTGACTCGAAATTGTGTCCATTTTCGACTACTAATTTATCCATAGCATTGCCACCCCATGGATTGATTTTAAATATCAACCGCTGCACTAATGTCAGTGCATCTGTTTGTTTACTTTCTGAAGGTGTAAGTTGCGTTTTTATTATGGAGTTCAAATAACGCATTCTTGCCAAAAACATCAGTGATATAATTCGACATAAAGATAATTCCAGCCAAAAGGTTAACACAATCCAAGCACTGCTTAGTATAGGGATTTGAATGTAGTTTCTCTCATCGCGGAACGCACCGGTTACGATCAACGCAAAAATTACTAATAATGCAGTTAATTCTGTCCATGCACCATTCGTAGTTAATTTTTGCATCTTCGTTTTGTTAATATTCATTACTCTGTCGGTTTCTTGAAGATACACCAACATCTTCACAGCAGCTTTCTCATCGAAGAATCTCACTTTTATAGCGTGACAGATGTAAATAATTATTTTCATCATGATTCCAAACGTACACAATTTGTATAAATCGGGCCATTGCCCGTAGAGTTCAAGGTACACGTCACTTGTTACATAAACGGTGATAGATACAACGGTACATATCATGGCGGTAATTATTCTGCCGACAGTACTTGGTCCAGTTCCAATACGGTCTTTTATGATCACCCGACTACAACACAGTATGAACTGTGTATAGAAATGCCATTTAAAAGGACTGAGAAAGTCATCTTCCAAAAGGTCTGCGGAAAAAAGCTCGTTCTCCGCCATGGTTCGGTAGGTAACACTGGAATATTTAGTTGTTGGTTTAATTCTCTACGTATTAATGACGCCTGGTAATGAAGATCACAAAGTGTTCAAGCAACTAGCAAAAAGGTTATTAACGTAGTTGCTAGTGGTTGAATTCATAAATAATTCCACAAACACTGAATAGCGACATAGGGATGTTATACTTCATTATAGCTATAATTTTCGAGTAGATTAGCGTTCCTGACTTATAGATATTGATGAAATTGGGTCAGATAGAACCTAATCTATCTATCAATACAACTGAACATTTTTTATTACAGTAGTAAAAGTGTTAGCTGTCCCATACAAAGACCTAACAATAGTTCTGTGTTGTTTTTTTTTCGAGACAATAGGTAATTTTTGAACTAAAACTTTCGTTTGCGCTACACATTATTAAGTGTATTCTGCATAAATTTACTTGAGTTTTTGTCGTAAGAATCCTGTTTGGGGGGCGGCAACTGCTGTAAGCTACTCCCGTGCACGCCCGCCCGGCGGAGCTTGCTGTTTCCTCATTGTCAATGTCACTAGCCGTAGACACATCTCACGACATCTTCGTTCTTGGAGCATCTTCTGAGATATTCCCTTTTACCGAACATTCGTAGAACCGGCTTTCAGGCCGGGCGGTAGAGCCCAACCACCGCACCGTCTCTATTGAGATTTGGGTGGCGAGGTTTTTGAAACCTCGCGCATTTTTCGTATTGGGTCAATGCGTGTTCTGATACGAAGTCGAATCATTGATTTTTCGGTTTTTCATACGTATTTCAGCGTACGTAGAAAGTCTAACCGAGATATTTCACTGTGTCTCACCTATGTACGTAGTATTTCCCGCAGTCGCACGTCATAATATAAACTCCTGGGACATTCAAGGAGTCACTATCCTTTTGCGAGCGCAGTAGGTACAGGTCAGTTATCTAAAGCTGGCACGTTCACAGTACTCACACTTATGCAATTTCACTATACAGTATGTTTAAAAATAAATGATTTTTATTAGAACTAAATAGACTAGAGTTAGGTTTTAGTAAGATGGGTGCGTTGTAGATAAATAAATACATATGTGTTACTTGTTATAATATATTTTTAGCAAATTTGAGCGAAAAGTATTAAAAATAAGGTGGAATCAATGGTCACAAAATAGTTATAATTTTCAATAAATTTTCACATGAACAAAAATAATTTCACCTAAGAAAATCTTTACCAAAACAGAAAATAATTATCCCAGAAATCCTCAACAATTAAATTATAATTTAATTATGTAACAAAGGGTCACGGACGCTCAGTGGTCAGTTACTGGATGAATGAGCCGTTTTCAGATGAACTAAAAAAAATGTAATGGCTGTCAAAGGAATGCAGTTTTGGACCTCAGCCCAATAGCCATGTGTGATACATCATCGAATAGGTCTCAGCGAGCTGAATAAAAGTTACTATGACGCCAACAGCCAAATGTTTGTCCTTTCGGAGTTATATTGTATTGAAAATGTTAGTTTTTTTTTTCAATACAATATACCTACCTAACTCCGAAAGGACAAACATTTTTTTAGTTCTTCTGAAAACGGCTCATTTGGAACTACTTTTCTTAGCTGTCAGAAAAAATCCTCATTGAATCGCACATACGGTTGAATACCAAAAACTAAAAACTAAGTAAAACTATAACTGACCCCTTCACACTCATAAGCTAGACCGCGCGCAAGAGAGACTGGCAGACTTCATGATGCGCATGCGCATGCGCATCATGAAGTACACGTCATCTGCAGTACACGTCACGCCGCGCGCTTATTCACAGACACTATATACGCAAGCGCAACGTGTAAATGTGTTGAACGTGCCAGCTTTACTTAACTGACCTGTAACTGTCTCTTTTTTTTTTGGGGGTCTATAGATTGTCTTGATGTTGTATTGCCTACGCAACAAAAAAACCGATCTTAACCGTAATCCTTTCACAAAGGGCAGAAAACTTGGTACTCGCTCCGGCGTAGCGACTCTACACTGCGCTGGCCTCGCCGAGCCTACGCGCATACTGTGTGTCCATTTGTAGCCTTTGCCCTCCAGTACCCTTCTTAACATGGCGTAGCTCACCCTCCACGTATCGTGGGTCACACAGCCGGAGAGCGTGTTGAGAAAAAGCCGACATAAATATATTGCTGCTTAAACGCAAAGTCACACCATCATCACCTGATGTATGACGTATGGCTCTATATTAATAACGGCTTGAAATATTCACAGAATATTAAGATACCTATAATTATACATATTCACTTTCTATTCTAATTTATGTGAAGTCTAAATCATGCAATTATTTTTTGTTGTTTATTTATTATTGAGAAGAACCAACAAACAATCATCACCATCATCATCGGCCTATGCTTGTCCACTGCTGGACATAGGCCTCTCCCATTGCACGCCACTGAATACCGTCCTCGGCTACTCTCATCCAGCTCTTGCCAGCCGCCTTGCGAAGATCATCGCTCCACCGAGTCTGAGGACGTCCTACATTACGCTTACCGATCCGCGGTCTCCACTCAAGAACTCGTCTACCCCATCGGTTATCAATTCTTCGGGTGATATGACCGGCCCACTGCCACTTCAGCATGCTAATTCGATGGGCTATGTCGGTGACTTTGGCTCTCTGTCGGATTTCTTTCAGAGAAAGCCCGAGCATACCCCTTTCCATAGCACGCTGAGCGACTTTAAATTAAACAACAAACAATATAGTTAAGTAGTTTATGAATTAGCTCTAATTTTAACAACAAACAATATTTTTTCTGAATTAGCTTTCACATGAATTAGCCTAGAAAATGAAAAATATTCACAGTATATTAAGTAGCTGGCGTCGAGGTGGCTAGGCGCTTAGTGCATGTCCATTTGTAGCTTTTGTCCTCCAGTACTCCTCTAACATGGCGTAGCTCACCCTCCACGTATCGTGGATCACACAGCCGGAGAGCGTATTAAGAAAAAGTCGACACATGGATTGCTAGTAAAACGCACAGTTACACCGACGTATGTCTCTATACAATTTATATCGGTGACAGGTATACGCTTTAAATATTCCCGGAATATTAAGTTATAGTTATATTCGCTTTCTAGGCTAGGCCCAGTAAATATTATTTTAATTATTTTGTACATCTGCTTCCATCTCCAATATTTTGCTCCAGTCCATCCAAAGGTTGTCTGGAAGAGATCACTTTTAGTGATAAGGCCGCCGTCTGTTGGTACTCTTAGATTAAGAAATACCTGTGTAATTTCCTTTTTTATTTACAATAAAGTGTTCTCTATCTATCTATCTAATTCATGTGAAGACTAATTCATAATAAACAACAAACAATAATTTTATGAATATTTACTATTGTGATAAATGAATAACAAACAATAATTATATGAATTAGCCTTCATATGAATTTGCCTAGAAAGTTAACATAACTACAACTTACTTTTGTGTGAATATTTATTTGTCATCTTTTTGTCCTAATAATATTCACTTTAATAAATACTTTAAAAATACATAATTGAAATAAAATAAATATTTAAAGGCGACTCCCATATAACCAACGTCATTTTTTTGCCCTTTTCTGCTCGATATTAATAAGGCAACCGGTAAACGCTTGAAATATTGAAATGTTTATAGATAATGTTACGGAATACTTCGTGTGCGAATGCAACTCGTACTTGGCAGGTTTTTTTTCTCGATTTAGACCACGGGCCACCGGCTATGGTTGACTGTAGAAACGTGAAAACAATCAAGGCAGTAGCACATAACCAGTTAAAAGAAAGAAAGGAGTAATAGGAGACCAACTTATCTAAGGAAAACGTCGTACAAATTTTATAAGATGTTAGCTCCATGTGGTTCTACGTAACTCTACAATGCGCGTAACCTAACGCCACTACGCCGGCTTTTTATGATGCGGATAATAGGTAGGTACGCGATGAGTACGGGGTTTAGAAAAGGATTTTAGTAATTGAACACACATGTACCTATTTATTTTTTGTATTAAATTACAAAAGAGCTATTTGTAATAAAGTAAACAAGTATACTGTGCCAATGCTAAGTATGGTTACAATCAAATGTGCATTAACATCGAAAAGGCTATAGACAGAAAAGGTAGGTGGTGTATCCTCTAAAATTCTTAGCATACGTTTGGCTTTTTTCCTTAAAGGCCCTGGAAAAAGAAAACATTATGAACAAAACAAAAATAAAATATCAAGGTTCCCTAGGAGTTCCACGAGTAGAACTGATACGGAACCAAATACATACTTGCATCTCATTGGAGAATGCGAGCGTCTAGAGATAATTATGGGAAACAATAAGCGAAGACGGTGTGTTTAATCGGGTAGCTGGCGCTCATCATCAACCCATTATGTCCCCACCGAGGGGCACGGGTCTCTTCCCTGAGGAAGGTATAGGCCATACTCCACCACGGGCAGGGCTGTTTCACTTTGCGTGGCGGTATCGAACGCGTAAGTACATGCGGCGACCGCGTCGACGACGGGGAAAATAGGAAGGAATTCAGGCGCCAGAAGAGGTAGGAGTTACGCGGTAGAAAGAGAGGCAACGTGTAGGGCGAATATAACGTAGCTTTTTTAGCGCCGTGCGATCTGAATTGCACCTAATTGTATCGCTGCTAGAGTCCCTTTTTCTTTAATTGATTTTGCGGAGTGAATCTTCTGTACCTGTACTATTATGTATTCTGTGCCACGGGGGCCAATTTTGGATTGATGGAGGCTTGTGAGGCTTGGCTGGTCTTACTGTCAGAAGTATTGAAGCCGCTCTAAGGCCTCTGGCTTGGCTTAACGACTGCCATCTATCGACGGCAGCCGGCACCAACTGCTTAACGTGCCTTGCGAAGCCCGGAACCGTCCCTTCTTCATCACTTATGTAGATCACTTATGTAGCCGGGGCTACGAGCGATTCTGGCGCTCAACAACTACCTTATTATTACACTATTACAATAACTTTTCCGTGGAATATCGGTTTTATCGATCGAGTATCTAACGAGAGATCTAACTTATTTACAATCTGGCTTCGGTCTCGTCCCTGGCGTCGGAAATGTTCACGGGCTAGTTTAATGTCATAATAACGGACTCCTTTTTCTTACCTTCGTAAACTCTGGACAGGATGGCTAAAGTCAATTCTTTGGTTGTAACAATATCTCTCAGGAAAGCCTCGATTTTAACTGTAATTGTGGTAATCCGAAATGCGTCCAACGTTAAGTCCAGAAAGAATCCGAACATATAGATATTATTTTCTATCAACTGTAAAAATAATATAGAGCATATTTCGTTTTAGAAGTTTTTACACTAATAATTAAGTAAATTAGATTAGATTAATGTAATTTACTTTAATTCTTAGTGTAAAAACCGAAATAACATTTTTTGACAATGAAAATAGTCTAAAGAGTACTGACAAGTTGTTTACATTTTGTCTCAGCCCCGAATAAATTATGGTATAGACATTATTAACTTTATTCCGGATATTAGAGACCAAATTAGGTAATCCACCGACCATTTAATCCTCCGCAGATGTAGCACTAAATGCCGTTTGGCGACCAACTACATATAAAAGAAAAACTTCTTAAAAATTCCATTTACTTTGATGAAGTTATGTAATGTAAACGAAAACTTTGACCCCCAAGATAGAGGGATATCCTGGTTTGGGGGTCACCTATCTCATTCACAACTAAGTATTGAGTCCCGTTGGCACCCACGGGTACGGAACCCTAAAATAGGCCCTCTAACCCGCCACGTGGCATGCTTTATTTATAAAAATGAACAATGTAATCATATATTACGTACATTCCGCTGAAATCCCAATATTGTAACTTCAAATGATAATATCATCCACAAAACACCAGAAAATACCTGCAACATTACCTGAAAACCCAATATATCGCACAATTACATTTTAACTATGTTCAATTAAAATATATTTTTTTTAATAATTTTCATAAAATGCATTACTTGAAACTGATAAGCTTTTCGAAATAATTCAAAGCCTTTAAGAAGCTCCCACAGTTGGATATCCATTTTGCATGACTCAAAGCTGTGACCATTCTCTGCCACCAGTCTATCCATCTCGCTGTCACTCATTGGTTTGAACCTAGATTTCAGCCACTCCCAGCCTCTGGGTGGCTTTCTCATTATAAAAGGCTTTAGTTGAGTTCTTAATACTGCATTCAAGTAACAGGTTCTGGTCAAAAAACTCAATGACGTAACGTTACATAAAGATATTTCGAGCCAAAAAGTCAGTTGAGCCCAGACGTTGCATAAATATGGAATTCTGAGGTACGTCCTCTCATCACAGAGTACTCCAATTATATTAAACGTGTAAAATGACAATAGCGCAGTTAAATCCCATAAGGCACTATTTCTATTTATTTGTCGAAGCCTTTTCGTTTTATAAATACCCATAACCCTATCTATTTCTTGAAGCTTCGCCAACATTTTCACAGCAGCACTGTCATCGAAGCATCTCACTTTTAAAGCGTGCAGGATGTACATAATTACTTTCATTGTGATTCCAATCGTGCAAAATTTGTATAGATCAGGGTATTGACCGTAGACTTTATGGTACGCGTCACTTTTAAGGTATGTGGCCAAAGATACCACGGCACATATTACGGTGGTAGTTATGCTGCCAACGATACTTGGTCCAGTAACAAAACGGCCTTTGATGATCACCCGACTTGAACACAGTATGAGCTGTGTGTAGAAATGCGATATAAAAGGACTGAGAAAGTCATCTTCCGAAACATCTGGGGGGAAAAACTCACGCTCCATCGGTTCGGTAGCACTCTGAAATAGTTGTAGGTGTTTTCTTCTATCTATCCATTAGCTAAGTGACCGAAGACGTAAGTGACGATCCCTAAGTGCGCATCCATCAAACGTAGATATACATTAAACGGCTCTAATTGCGATTATTTATTTGGTAAAATTTGATTGCCTTAATTATCGACGTTTAATGTATATATGAATATCATTAAAAAATAAGTCATTAAAAAATATTAAAGTTATGAACGTAGTTTTAATCTCGTAACGTAGTGGTAGCACATTGGTAGAATAAAAAAAAATAAAAAAAAATTATGGTCCCAACTGAAAATCAGTTTTACTGGTGTTGTGCTATCCATAGCACACACCAGTGAAGTATGCTAAGTTGGAGCCCTTTTTTATTGTCACAGGAGCACCTGAGGCGTTTGGAGTTGGGGGTGGCTGGGCACCATACACTACTGTGTGGAGCCCTGCTGCCGTAGATTTAAAAAACTGTTGTTTGTTTTCCTTTGTCTCTATTTTATTTTTCTTGTTTTTTTGACTCTTGTGTATTTTGTCTATTATGTACTTTTGTCTTCATTGTGTTTCTGTGACAATACTAATAAAATCTTTCTTTCTTTCTTTCTTTCTTTCTTTCCTTACACCCGAAATGTTCGGAGTACGATTCCGGCACGCACCAATAACTTTGTTGACATTATCGGTTGAAATTATGCACTCGGTAACATTGAAATAAAATCTGAAACAAGGACATAAAAATGTGTAGATAGATAGATAGATAGATAGATAGAGAACACTTTTGTACTTAAAAAGAAAATTACGCAGGTGTATTCAGGACATCAGAAATTCGGGACCACAGATGCAAAGATAATATAAATTTAAAACATGCATCTGATTACAGCCCCTGTATCGTATAGATTTATGTCTTTATGAGATTTCGAGATGTCGAGTCGCTAGCATCTAAGGTTAACTCACTACAAGTACTTTAATACAATGACACGTTTATTATCTTAGTTTTTGAAAACTCAATCCGTAAGAGAGTGATAATTAGATGTCTAAATTTTTTATGGGAAGTAAAATATTAATGGTTAGAGTTACACGAAACTTGGTAGATATAAATGTATGGAAAATCCAACCATAACTGTAATATTTATGGTTGGATTTTCTTAAAACATACAAATTTAAGGTAATGGAACTTAATGGTAATTTATTAAATAAAAACTTTTCGCTGTAATTTAAAGTTTAATTCTTATGAAGGTATGATAGAGATGTCAGAAATAAACATTCTGAGGTTCTCTCGGTAGTTATCTTGAAGAGGCTGCTCCTTGTTCGTATACTTAGTTTTTTGCCTGCTCTACGAGTACAGTGAGCTCTACTACCAAACTGCGTAGTGGGCGTTAGTACAGTCGACAGCGCGTCAACCTTCACATTTTAGTTGTAAAGTCGCCCGTAATGCAACGGAGTAGAGTGCATGGGTGTATAAGATGATAAGCTGTCGACTGTACTATACAATGCATTCATACCTATAGCTACATTGAGTGTTTACTTTGAATATGTCAAGGTACGGCTATCTAAAGTGAGCATAATATTATACAGAATGTAAAAAATCCCTATTCACTATGTGCGAAGTGGGTGGTGCGGAACGGCAAATCGATCGTAGCGCACGATGTGGCAGAAATGTGAATTAATTCTGGACTGACATGTGTCAAATTGCTTTATTTTCATAAATTCCTTTTTATTTTTAAGTAAAAACATAAAAATTTGCGATATGGGTCACAGTACATGCTGTGTCGTAAATTGTAAAAACAATGGGAAAAACAGTTCGTGCAAGTTTTATTCGTTTCCAACACCAAAATGGACATTACAGCAAAGACAAAAATGGATAGTTTTTGACAAATTGTCGAGTGCTGGATTTTCCCCACTGTTGTTCGCTGCTTGTTTTTGATAAGCTCTCTTCTGTGTTGATATAATGTATCAAAGCAGCAACATATTTGCACTTGCCACTTTGGTTATGAACGCAGTCGCACTTAACATTTGTAACGACACGTTCATCATTTATCTGGAATTAAAATAAACAATAAAATAATTAATATAAGTAAGCTGACATGAAGCTAACTCAAATATACTATTTCCATAACTTGATATGTAGGTAGTATGTACTCACATTCTTATGTGTCACAGTCTTATGATCAGAAGCTTACTCCGTTCTTTCTAAGATAAGATAAGATAATTGTTTATTTGAACACAAATAAAATTAAATTTGTTTACAATACATCATTGTGCCCTGACTTCTGAACTAGGTGGGGACCTGTATCTCAGGAGCCAGTGCTATCCCAAAAGGGAATAAAAATAAAAGGGAATGCTATTCTGTGTAAAATTATACATATAAAACAATCAAAATATAAATTTTTCTACACTTTCTTTGGAAAGAAAGTCAACAATAGTACATTAAATTAAATTATTATTAATTACAATGGAATTATCATCAATAATACAATTAACATTTGGAAATAATATTAAAATAGATTATTATTAATTAAAAAGGAATTCTCATCTATAATACAATTATCATACAAAATATTTAATGAGCAACATATGTGTGTGTGTGTGTGTGTGTGTGTGTGTGTGTGAGGGTGTGTGTGTGTGTGTGTGAGTGTCGCTCCCTGCCGAAGATCTATTACAAAAGAGCAACCTGTAAAAGAGTAAACAAGTATACAGTGCCAATGCTTAATAAGGTTATAATTAAATGCCCATTAACATCAAAGAGGTTGTAGACAGAAAATGAAGGTGTATCTTCTAAAATGCGCAGCATCCGCTTGGCTTTTATCCGTAAAGGCCCTGGAAACGAATGAGATGAATTGTTCATGAGAAAAACTCTTATCTGACAAAGTAGTAGATATAATTATTCAAATTCAAATATTTTTATTCATAAAATAAACAATTTTTTTTAAGAGTTGCCGACTGTTCTAACTCGCAAATTGCCTAGAGGTATTTCTTTTATAATCATAAAATATTGAGGCACAAGGATCTAATAGCTGAATATCGATGCTGAAATTTGACATAGATATACTTTTGGGCTGCTGTGGCACACGCACATAATAATATGGCCCGGCAGAGCCAGCGCTCGCATTAAGAGATTTAGATAATTCTTATGGAAAGTATGTATATGGAAAATTTTATTTATATCAATTGTTGTCTTAAATTTAATGTCATTCTAGAATTATTATTATTTTAATTAATTAATCTTTTAATTAATCTCGGCAAAACGTGGGTCCAGTTCTAGAGACTGGTGCCTCTGCCTACCCCTTCGGGGATAACGGGCGTGAGTTTATTTATTTTATTTTATTTTATTTAATTAATTATCATGATTGAATCTGAATGTAATTTGATTATTTTATATGTATTTATTATTATAATTTAATCCTATGTAATTTGTGTGATTTGATGATTGTATTTTTTTTTTCATGGTTATGATTTATTTTACATTCTAATTGTTATGATGATCATTGTGATAAGCTTTATGTGTGTGTGTCTCAAAGCGCAAATAAATATCTTATCTGCCTATCTATGTATCTACATATATATGTACCTATACCTAGTTACATATTAATCACACCTACGAAACGACAGGATAAAAATGTGTATGCAGGTTAAATATTTATCGATTTAAGAATCACTTTCCGAAATTTATGCTTTAATTTGTTTATTACTGTAGAAACTTGAAAAAATTTAGGACAGTAGTATTTATAAGGAACTTTATATTATTATTACAAGTTACTTGATACGCGACCAATTTGTAAAATAAAAACTTCGTATTCAAATTCCATGGAATACTTCTTTGACGAAGGTGTTAGTCTGTAGTGCAGGTAAAATCGATTCTTTCTACGGAACTCTAGAATGCGCGTAGCCTGTCAGTCACTTGGCCGGCTTTGAAATGATTCAGAATACGCAAACCTACTTTATATTGTTGCTCATTAGGTTACCTTAATTCCCGACGCTTACCTAGGCAACGTTGCAGTTGCCGAAACGTCAGGACCTATCGTTATCTTCGCTTTCTTCAGCAACGTATCTATTTATACAACATGTTATCGAAATAACTCAAAACCTGAATACTGTTTCTTACAATACAAATTAACCTAACTAACTAGTCAGGTGCTTCTTGTGAGTAGGTAGCTTTAAATATGTAATTCTAGGATTTTTTTATTTATATAGGACGGTGGGGAAATCAAATCCTCATTAAATTATGTCCTGGCTGTCTCTATTCTAAATCACGAGTGAGGAAATTGAGAGTGTGAGTAAATTGTAAGTAGATGGATTTACGGATTCACTTGAATTTTGTCGGAAGAGTCCGACTAGGTTTCGCTCTGATTCGCAGAGTTTAATCATCGTGAGCAGAGACTTGCTTGTTTTCACAAGTAGTTTCTATAAAACTTCTCATCGAGTCTTCCTGCCATGAGGCTGGATAGCCTATGAAAGCGTGGAAGCCATTCATAGTATCAAAAATAAAATCAGCCGTAAAACATAATACGGGTCGTGCCGCCATGATGGGGCTCAAATTAAACGCCATACTTACACTCTATTTACTGAAGCGAACGAGTAAATGTCAACATGTCAAAAATTTGGTTTTTCAATATGCCACATTTATAACACTGCATAATATTTAGCAAAGTTATACAAAACGATATGGCTAATAAATGCCAATAAGCAATAAACACAATAACACTGTTATTACCCGATTTATCCCTCACTCGCAGTTTATTTAACTAAATATTTTATTTTATCATGAAAAAACCATTTGCTTAAGAGATCTAGGTATGCCCCAAAAAATACCTACAGTTTCAGTGGTCCTCAAATAAAAGCGATTACTGCTGCCAAATATGTTCGCAACTAGCAAAGATGTAGGACTTTTGTTTAAAGGCCGTTATGTTCGATTATTTTAAGCTATGCGCTTATGCGCTACGCAAAGTGTAGGAAGAAGTATGGAGAGCTGACTACGAACCTCTTTTTTAATTAAAGGCAAAAAAAAGTAAGATAGCCACCCCGACGACGCCATATGTACTGATGATTGACGTTGTTGATGCGAGTGCAACTTCTCTAAACTATTTTATTTTCTTTAGTGTTTGTCTTATCTTGTTTGGTTGTCTGTCTGTTTTCCTTAAACAGTACTTACCGAAACCTATGTGGGTATACGATGCAAGCAAAGCTACGTGCATGAGCTATTTTGAGTAACATGTAAGTTTGAGAGATGCTGTGTTTATCTTTAGTCGTTCGCTTCAGTAAATAGATTGTATATAGTTCAATTTGAAAGTGCGAACTTACTAAAGTTTCTCTTACCTTCATATATTCTGGATAGGATGGCTAAAATCAACTCCTTAGTTCTGGTTAAATCTCTGAGGAAAGCCTCTATTTGAACAGTAATTGTGGAAATCCGAAAAGCGTCCATCATTAAATCAATTATGAAACCATAAATATGCCCATTGGATCCTACCATCTGGAAAAAACATACTTACTTTAAAAAAACAATAAACTTACCCAAGTTGCATCTGTGAGCTATCGCCAAGCATGTCGAAACAATGTGAAAGGTAACACTGTCTGGTTGCGCCGTTAGAGAAATGTAATAGATAATTTAAATTTTCCCGCGTTTCTTTAGTTCTCTCATCATCATCAACCAATTATGTCCCCACCGAGGGGCACGGGTCTCTTCCATGTATCGTTTAAAAATAAGTAAAAATTGTTTGCTATGGTAGGGAGCTGATACCCAACTTCCTGCCCATATTTGCATCCTTTTCCCACACACACGCCTACAACATGTGCGCGAGCGAGATGCAGGAAGATCGCGCTGGCGAGAAGCTTCCTAAAACCGCCACCAGAGGCGCTGTGGACTTTTTCGTTGGACAGTTAAAATCCTGAACCAGCGCCCGCAGCAGACATTTTTTCTAACGCATTTTAATTTTGGATTAGACAACCGAAAGTGAATAGTACAACAATAAACCTGTGACAGCTTACGAACTGTGCCTGCACCAGGGTGGATTTACTCGACAAAAATTTCTCGGAACAAAAAATTCAAAAAAATTAAAACACATTGGAATGCTAGTAAAACCAGATAAAATCATTGTAGGATAACTATAATGTTCTTACATTGTGTTTAGACCAAGATTTTTAACGTTGATCCGAAGATATCAGCATTCAAATAAAAAGAGGTGAGATGGTGATGACGACTGTGGTATGGCGGTGATTTATCTATAGATGGTGATGATTTCGTGTGTATGGTGATGATGCTTTAACTAAGTAGGTATGTCAAATTAAAAACAAAATTATGAAAATCAAATGTTTTTAATGATATAATCAACACAATTCTGATAACAATCGTATACAGTCATTTTCTTCTACCTCTAATGATATAACTCAACACAATTTTACTAACAATCCTAAACAGTCTTTTACTTTTCGCTTAATTATTATCATTATATTTTTATGTTAATTGAGATTTGGTCAGCTTTTTTGGTAATAAGTCATGTAAAAAAACATAAATTATTGTACAAGTAACACGTAATCATCATTTTTATTACTAAGTTAATTGAAATTTGGTCAGTTTTTTGGTAATGAACTACTTTTATGTTGTTGATTACTGTTCTGTGTTATTCTACGATTGATTATATTACCAAGAAACTGACCAAATTTTCTTTTTTCATAATTTAACAAAATTCTCTTACATAATCATCACATTGGTTCGTTGTGGTCATCGGTGGTTTTTGGTCCATTTTTTGTAATCAAAGAGGTAACTATCTACTTATTAATTTTTTTGTCCTCATCATCATCATATTAGTACACTGCTGGACATAGCCACCCCCTAATGAGTGCCGTAGCGCCCTGTCGTCAGCTTGCCGCATCCAGCATCTGCCTGCAGTCTTTCGCAGATCGTCATCCCATCTGGTTGGAGGGCGTCATACACTACGTTTGCCAAGTCACGGTCTCCACTCAAGAACACGTTTACCCCAACGGTTGTCGGTTCTGCCACTTCAGCTTGCTAAATTCTCTGAGCTATATCGATAGCTTGAGGTATTCGTAACGAATTCTATTCTTCAGAGAAACTCCGAGCATAGTTCTCTCCATAGCTCGCTGAGCGACTTTGAACTGGTGAACCAGCCGTATCGTGAGTGTTCACGTCTCGGCTCCGTAGGTTATTACAGGTATGGCACACTGATTGAAAACTTTCGTTCTCAAGCATTGCGGTATGGATGACGAGAAGACTCGGCGTAGTTTCCCATACGCTGCCCAAACCAGTTGGATCCTCCTCTTGGCTTCCTTCTCGAAATTGTTCTCACCTAACTGCAGAATCTGCCCGAGGTAATATTCGGAAAAGATTTCTTGATCTACGACGATCGGTGTAGGATCTATGTGGCCATTGATCATGACTTTGGTTTTATCCAAATACAAATACAAATACAAATTTTTTTATTTCAACGTAAAGAATTTACATTCTGCTTGTTGAATGTCAATGTACATCCAGTTATGTAAAATGTTAGCCGCTGCCTTAGGGCCGTCTGTAGTGGAGAAAAAGGCAGCGAAAAAAAAACTCCACTCTGACCATCTTTTCTCAAATCAACTTAAAGCTAATACAAATTAGGTATGAGTGTTCGTATACCAAGAATCTCAAGATCCATGAGTGCAATCAATACTTGCAAAGTCAAACATCATTTAATATTCTTAAAAGGTAATAAAACACCAATGCTGCGGCCAGACACACGGACGGCACCCGTTCACGAGCGTAACGCAGAGGTCAGCCATCACCAGTCTCAACCATATTAGAGGGAGATAGGCGACCCGGCCACCGCGCCACCATTCGCATGGCCTTTGGCAAACTTGTGTGATAAAGTTCTTGTCAGTTATCTATAATAATAGCATAGTTTTGATATGCAATCACAGCGTCTGTACATATGTATGAAATTTATTAAACCCTATATATTATTAGAATACCAATAACTAGCTCGTTGTGGAATTGGTTTACTGCCAAGGGTTTTTATCATCTATAAAGTCATCTATTCTGTAGTATGCCTTTTTACACAGCGCAGTTTTAATAACAAATTTAAATTTATTTCCTGGCAGGGATAGAATACTTTCAGGAATTTTGTTATAAAAACGTACACTATATCCTACAAATGATGTATTTACCTTGGCTAATCTGAATCTAGATGAGGCAATTTTGTTTCGATTTCTGGTGTTAACGTTATGTATATCCCTGTTTAGCTTAAATGTAGTTATGTTTTTACGTACATACATTATGTTATCGAATATATATTGGCAAGCTAGCGTAAGAATTCCTATTTCCTTAAAAAACTCACGTAGTGAGTGTCTGGCAGGTAAATTGTAAATACCTCTAATAGCCCTTTTTTGGAGAATAAAAATTGTTTCTATATTTGCCGCCCGCCCCCATAGTAGCAGACCATATGATATAATGCTGTGGAAATAACTGAAATAAACTAGCCTCGCAGTTTCTACATCTGTTAGTTGTCTAATTTTTCTAACTGCAAATGCAGCTGAACTTAACCTACCCGCTAACTTTTCTATGTGTTGATCCCATTGTAGTTTTGAGTCTATTGTAATGCCTAAAAACACCGTTGTCTCAACTAAGTCTAGTCTGTCACCAGCTATTGTTAAACTTGTGTCCACTTTTTTGACATTGGGCAATGAAAACTTAATACATTTTGTTTTTTTGGCATTTAACATAAGATTGTTTACGTTAAACCAGTTCAGAATTTTAGAAAGAGCATTGTTTACATCGTCTAAATTAGATTGACCTCTCTTGATTTTAAAAATTAGAGACGTGTCATCCGCAAACAATACTATTTGTGACAATTTCTCAACTAGGTACGGCAGATCATTAACATACACTAAGAAAAGGAACGGCCCTAAAATTGAACCCTGAGGAACTCCTATTTTAACATCGGATCCGGGTGACTTAACTCCATTAATATCAACTTTCTGCACTCTATTAGCTAAATACGATCTAAGAAGTTCTAAAGATTTATTACTGAGACCGTATCTGATCATCTTACGAAGGAGGGTTTTGTGGTCTACGCAATCAAAAGCTTTGGATAGGTCACAGAAAACCCCGATGGCATCCTGCGCCTCCTCCCACGCATCAAAGATGTGATTCATCAACGCCACACCTGCGTCTGTCGTTGAACGACCCTTAGTGAAACCGAATTGTTTTTTATGGAAGAGTTTATTTAATGTGAAGTGTGTCAGCAATTGGTGTAAAATGATTTTTTCAAATACTTTACTAAATACTGGAAGTATTGCTACGGGTCTAAAATTGTTCGGATCATCACTGTCACCTGACTTAAATAAAGGAACAATTTTACTAAACTTTAATAGATCAGGGAACGTCCCCTGATCAATACATTTATTAAAAATTATAGCAAGGTGTGGTGCCATGATATGAATTACCGTGGATATCAATTTAACTGATAGTCCCCAGAGATCTTCGGTTTTATTTATATTTATTTGTTTAAATGCTTTCAAAATGGTTTGGGGGCTAACGTGGGAGAATTGAAATGCTATTGTGCACGGTTTTATATTTTCTAACATCAAGGATTCTGCTGACTCTGGGGAAGAATTTAAACACGCTGTTATATTGAGGGGCATGTTTGTAAAGAAATTTTCGAATATTTTTGCGATATCCTCACTTGTGTCAACTACTTTCCCATCTACCCTTAGTACAAAATTTTGATCCCTAGGTTTAGTTTTGCCTGTCTCCTTGTTAATTATTTGCCAAACCGTTTTTATTTTATTCGATGACGCTTCTATTTTTTTACTTATACTGAGAGGTTTAGCTATAGAGCAGGTTTTTTTAAAGGTTTTAGAATATTTCTTTACATATTCTTTAAAACTCGGATCCTGATTTGATTGTTTTTCTTCATACAATTCATACAATTTCTTTCTACTTCTATGTATACCAGGAGTGGCCCATTCTGAAAAACCACCTTTAACGCCTTTAATTTTTTTTAATTTTAAAAACCTGTTCGAATTCGTTTGCTATTGTGGTAAACAATTCTTTATATAATGTGTTGGGATCATTGCTATCAAATTTTAGTAAGCCTATGTGGGTACTTAATTTCCTTTTAAATAATTCAATTTTTCTCTCTGTTATGGGCCTACAAATTATTTCTTGGCATTCTTTTTCTACTGTTGTAGGCAAAACAATGAATAAACCACTATGATCTGACTGTAGGTTATTTATAATTTTCTTTTCAAGATGCTCACAGTTGCAAAACACATTATCTATACATGTAGCACTAGTTGCCGTTGTTCTAGTGGGTTCTTTAAACTGGTTTTGTAAGTTAAATGATCTAAATAAGCATAATTTTGGTGTGTAGTGGGCTCTCAACTAACAGATCAATATTAAAATCGCCACATATCACTATGCGCTTATTGCTCGCAAACAGACGTTTTAATGCCTCTTCTACGACTGCCTCAAAGTCATTGTAATTAGTTTGAGGTGGCCTGTAAACGCACATAACAATATACCTGTCCAATTCCACACACGAGATCTCAACTAATCGCTCAACAGAAAGGCTTACAATGTCTTTGCGTTCCTTACTTCTTAAAGTATTTTTTACAATTATCATAGAACCTCCTCTTAATGCTTTACTTCTATTATAAGTACTAATAGGCTGGTAGTCTTTTAAATTAAATACCATTTCTGATTTTTTTAGCCAATGTTCTGTTAAGCATAATATATCTATATTAAAATCTGTTAAAAAAAGTTCTGTCATATTTTCCTTGCCGGAAAAGCCCTGAATATTTTGTGCTACTATGTTAAGACCTACTTTGGGCTTTTCCGTTGTCTGCATTGGCAGTTTAAAGCCAATGATTCATTTGTGTGTGAGCCCGTTGAAATTTTAATACTACTGCTAGTATCACGGTTGTCATTATTGTGTCATTATTGTGTGAAATTCAAATTCATGCCAAGACTGATACGTCACGAGGCTGAAGCTAGGCTGGCCGGCCTAGCATCTGGTTCAGCTCCTCTAGCGACTCCGCCATGCGAATTGCAGGTGCGAGATGTAGTCGCCGTTTATGTTAATGCCCTTTCCTTTCCAGTCCAGCGTCTTAAACATGTCTTCCAACGCGCTTGTGAACAGTTTCGGGGATATAATATCCCCCTGTCTTACTCCTCTGGGCAGTTGGATAGGTTTAGACTGCTGGCCCTGTACTTGGACACTCATGGTGCCGGCTTCGTATAGACATCTCAACACCTCGATAGAACGATAGTCTACTTGGCATCGCTGTAAGGATTCCAGAGCTGCCCAGGTTTCGACAGAGTCAAAGGCCTTCTCATAGTCCACAAAGTCAGTGATTGGATCCGGCATTGAACCTGTTGATCACTGAGACATCTCTGAACATGTACTTGCTATCCGTCATGATGAAGTCGATCTCATTTTAAGTCACAGTGTCGGGGCTTTGCCATGTCCACCTCCCTTGAAGAGGCTGTTTCTTGAAGAAACAGTTCATTAAGAATCACTCCTCTTTCTCAAGGAAGTTGACAAGCATTTGCCCCTTGTGATTCCTGACTCCATAACCATGCGGGCCTATTCGGGACTTGTTGCCACTCTGGGTTCCCACCTTGCCGTTAAAGTCCCTCATAACAACGTTGAAGTGAGCCTTCGTGGTTTTATGTAAGGCTTTGGATATGTCTTCGTACATATCCTCCACTTCATCATCCTAGTGTGTTGAGGTCGGTGCGTAAACCTGAATGACCTTCATGCTGTAACGCTTGGACAGCCGAAGGATAAGGTACGCTACTTTGGTCGACACACTAGAGATTTCTTCAACGTTGTTAGAGATGGCCTTATTGACGGGGAAACCTACGCCACCCTGGGATGTTTTATCACCCTCGAGAAAGTAGAGAATATGGCCCGAGTCTAGGGTTACGGTGTCCTCCCCCTCTCTACGGACTTCACATAACCCCAGAACATGCCATTTAATGTTCTCTAACTCCACTTCCAACTGCGCTAGATGATGGTCAAGCCTCAGAGTGCGCCCATTGAACGTTGCCAGGGTCAATTTTTTGTGGCAGCCTGAGGTAGCCCGGTGATTCTTAGCAGCCCCTGCTATGCAATAGCGAGGCGGCTGGGAACTGGGGGCCATTTCCTTGGTCGTGCCATCATTGGGGGTAATCCATAATCCCATAATCCCCACGCTGGGCATGCGGGTTGGGGATCCGCACATCATTTGTAAACGGTGATGATGCGTATGGTGATGACGATTCGAACATTACGTAATTTTTTCTAGAAAAGTAATATCAATAATAAGATACCGCTATTTTCTTTAGCATCTTCACTTACATCAAGATCTTATTGAAATTAATGGTAATGCTATTTTATGTACTTACCTTGAACCACAGTCTGACGGTAATGACGGCAACTTTGTCTAATCAACTTTTTTGGACCTCGCAACAAAATCTTTGCTCTCGGAGAGAGTGTTATGCACGTGCGACTCGCTTCGGAGTTTGCTATTGAACTGAGGAAGCAGATCAGGGTATCGCTGGCCACGTAAATGCAACGCATACAGAACTACCTTCACTTTGATGTTGCCGTGACGGTGTTGACGAATATCGATGCTAAAATTTTGTTAATTAATTGATCATTAATCTTACGAAGATATTATAATTTTCTTTTCTATAAAGTTATATACAATATGGATAAACGTAAATAATGAATTAAAATCTAGTTCCTACGTCGGGTATTCGACTTTTTGCCGGCAAACGTCAAGAGTAGCAATTTTTTTCACAGACGGTGATGATTTTTATAGCAGTATTCATTTTATTACTAAAAATCTATTGATTTTGAGTATGTTCGGGTTAAAGCGCATTATAAAACAGGTATATTTAAAGCATGTAAATGTAAAAAAGTTACGATTATCGAGCAATATTTATTTTTTTATCCCCTCAACGTGAATTTTCGACAGGATTGTAAATCCACCCACCAGTGCCATTAGCAGTTTTTGGACTCCCATCGCCACTAGCTGAGGTCACCCGGCTGGCCGGGTCCGCCTTGATTCGAATACGCAACTGCCGCCACGTCAAGCTTGGTTAGTGTGTTTCCTTTCTTTCCAGGGCTGTCTTTCTATCCCAATCTCAACCGCGGCAGCCCTATCCTCACCCCCAGGGTTCAGCTCCACTTTTTTCCAAAATTATTTAACCGCATACAGTCCACTAAGAACAAACATTTTTGTAACCGCGCCGCCACTGTCAATTAAAGAAGGGGACTGGGCAACTATTTGCCTCCCGCTCAAACGATATTACCGTATTTGTTGTGTTAGCGTTTTAGCCTAAGTGATCACGAAGGTGAAACATCATAGGGCGCGTTCAGTGCATGGGTAGGTAACCGTTCCATGCCTAACGCTAGTGGCGTTTTTCCGTCTGGTTTCGTGCTTCGCAAGGCACGCTAAGCAGTTGGTGCCGGCGGCCATCGATAGATGGCAGTCGTTAAGCCAAGTCAGAGGTCGAGAAGTCAGTCGTCAAACCAAACCGGACTTGGCCCCCGTGGTGGAGTATGGCATACACCTTCCTCAGGGAAGAGACCCGTGCCCCTCAGAGGGGACATAATGGGTTGATTATGATGATTGTGTTAGTGGGAAGCAAGTAGTTTAACCTCCTTTCTTTAATTTATTCGTGCTGGGCGTTTTATATTTTACTTACGTTGTGCTGAAATCCTAATATTGTAACTTCAAACGATAGTATCATCCATAAAACACCAAGAAAAACTTGCAACATCACCTGCAAAAAAACATATGGGACAAACATTATATTCATGGAATGTTATACCCATTGGCAAATATGCTTGCCTTGACATATTTTTTATACCTGAAACCTATAAGCTTTTTGAAACAATGCAAAGCCTTCAAGAAGCTTCATGAGTTGGGTATCCGCGTTACTTGACTCAAAGTTGTGACCATTATCCGCTACCAATATATCCATCTCGCTATCACCCATTGGTTTGAACTTCGATGTCAGCCACTGCCAGCCTTTGGGTGGCTTTACCTCTCTCACTACATAAGGCTTCAGTTGAGTTCTCAAAATAGCGTTCAAGTATCCAGATCTTTGCAAAAAACCTAATGATATAATTCTACATAAAGATATTTCAAGCCAAAAAGTCAGAAGAGCCCAGGTACTGCTTATTGTATGAATTTTGATATTGTATGACCTTTCGCCATATAGTGCATAAATGATAAAACACGAAAACATTACTAATAGCCCAGTTATATCTAATAAAGCATTATTTCTAGTTATTTGCTGAAGCCTCTTCGTTTTATGAGTGTTCATAATTTTATCTATTTCTTGAAGTTTCACTATCATTTTCACTAAGGCATTGCCGTCGAAAAGTCTGACTTTTATTATGTGACTGATGTAGGCAAATATTTTTACTAAAATCCCGGACGTGCATAATATGTATAGATCTGGCCACTGTTCATATCTTTCATTATACATGTCACTTGTTTGGTACAATGTTGCAGATACCACGACACATAATATAGCGGTTACTACTTTACCAATAATGCTTGGGCCAATTGCTATATTATTTCTTAAAACTATTCTATTAGAAGACAGTAACAATTGTATGTGGAAATACGAAGTAAAAGGACTGAGAAAGTCATCGTCTAAAATATCTGGGGAGAGAATCTCGCTCTGTACTAACATGACTCAAAATATGACTACGGGACGATTGTCGGAGTTCGTCGATAACTTAAGGGCCATCAGCTGTGCTATCAACTTTAATATTTGGTTAACATTTAACATTAATTGACCATCAGTTAATCGAGACATACACTAAAGTAACTTTATTTTAGATTAGGTTAGATTAGAACTCTTTATTATACACACCAGAAAATAATACATTAGGAACCTTACATATTTTTACTTCTAGTGCGATTCTTCTAAGTGAACTTCAGCTTACACGTCATTATCAACTTCACCATGACCCCACCGAGGGGCACGGGTCTCTTCTCTCTTCCCCACGGGTCCAAGTCCGGATTGTCGCTGTCCTCCCTGTGTAATAGGATTAAGATTAGAATTCGCGGTGGTAGCAATAGTTTCCTGAAAGTTATTGCAGCTGAGCTTGACAATCCCTTCTTAAGGCACTGGGTGGCAGAACATTTATTATATTGTCTTACATTGATTTCGAACAACGAAAAATGTCTAATCTATCTAATCAGCCCGTAAATTGAGCCCACTGTTGGGCAAGCCTCTTCTCTTTCACGCCAACACATCCGGTCCAGTGCTAGTCTTGTCCTATATTTCCCAGCCGCTTTCACAATGTCCTCGGCCAACGAAAAATGTCATTATCATTTATTGTTGTATTTTTTTAATGTGATTTTTAAATTTTTGTTTCATAATAACATATTACTAACACAAAATATTATAATTTGAAATGCAAATGTGGACTAATTGTCTGAAATAAATTAATTGAATTGAATTATCTCTAGCGGCGCGCATTGAATGAAATTCCAATTCTAGAACCAAAAATTCGGGTATTTTGTTCCCTAGGAGAGCGACTCGTGGAACGGAGTTTTGGCTAATTTAAAAAGGCGATTTTATACCCAATTGGTCAGTAAAGTATAAAATCTATTTTCAGGGTTTACTAGGTACCCAAAGGCTAAAAGCAGGACCCTATTACTAAGACATCACTGTCTGTCTATCTTTCTGTCACTATCCCCTGCAGTATGACAAGGTGCGACTTTGTGAGTCACGGGTTTTGTGGCGAAAATTTGTCTAAATTCGCGACTTGGAGTCATTTCTTGCGACAACCTCATGATCCGTGGTTACTAGACAGTTGAAATTTTCACGAATGATGTATTTATGTTGCCGTTTTATCAAAAAATACTATAAACAGAATAAAGTACATATTAAAGGGGGGCTTTTATACAACAAACGTGATTTGTTTGCCCTTTTTTTGCTCGTAATTAATAATGGCAACACGTAGACGCTTGAAATATTCACAGAATATTTAATTGTATATTCACTTAAATAAATAATAACATAACATTTTTTTTAACATTTACATACAGGCACAAACATAATAAAAAAATAAAATAAATATTTAAGGGAGTACCCTAAAGAGTTCAATGACGATAATTAAAAATGCAGTAATTACGTGCGTAATCGCATTTCATTGCATTTAAACAATAGTTCCGAGGTTTACTTTATTATTAATTATTAATAATAAAATAAACCTCGGAACTATTATTTGAAATTCTAATTATTAGAAGACAGCATAATCTAAAAAAGAACACAATGCCTACTAAATCACATCACATCGCATTCAACTTTATTTTGTCAAAGTAGCTGGTTCGAACCGCAATCGTTGACTTGTTTTCCATCCCTTCGCCTCTGTGGCCGTCATAAAACAAAAATAATGTGAAGTAGAAACATATTTGTTGAAGTTGGAGCTTAAGAGCTTATGGCTGATATGTAGGTATAGCATGATAATAAAAGCAATCATGCCGAAGAATTAACCTGGCAGGGAGTTTGGATGCGGGTGGCACAAGACCAGTGGCGTAGCGTGGGTATCAGCCGCCCGGGGCGGAAAAACGTTCTGCCGCCCTATTATTTAGGTATTTCAATGGAACTATAAACAGTAATTTTACAGAAATTTTCATCAAAGACATTCAACATTATTGTGTAATTTACAAAGAAGTTTTTTTTTCGTTTATTGGTGAAAAGGGACCTGCATGTTCATACTGTCCTACATTTAGTACAGTCATTTAGTATTTTTACTTGGAAAGTTTTCCGGGAGTTTTGGAAATTTTGAAATTTTATAGATTTTGACGTGCTCTTTCCCAATTTCTACTTTTCCACCTCGTATATTTGCCGCTCGTGGCGATATGTTGGAAAAATGGGGCCCAAAAGCAGTTTTTGATAATAACTCCTTTCCGACGCATTTTATAGGAAAAACATATCCATACAAAAAAATTGCAGAGAAAATTTACTACAATTTATGTCATAGCCTTTTTTCTACTAAAATCAATGGTTTCGGCGTACGAGCGCAGTAAAGTTTAGTTCAACACACGTTTCCGCAGAAATACTAATTTCTACACCACCATGAGGTAGAGAAAGCGGCGCGTTTTTTATCGTAGTATCCCATGAAAAGTGTTATGCCCATCTAAGAATACTAGTAAAGAACCATACGAAAGTGTGCAGGTATGTTATATCTTCGGATTGCAGTGTGACGCTATGTGGCATGCATGCATGCATGCAAACTTTGAACAGCATTGCTTCGGTGTACATACGAAGAGCAAAATCCGACAAATTATAAAGTATCGATCGTCAAGATCTATATTTTTGAAATAAATATACTGCTACTCCCATCTGAACCGACGATATAAAAGATTTCGGCCTTGCTGCAGCAATAGTAGGATGTGCAAGAGCAATGCTTTGTTTCTTCCATAATATGGATATGACATTATGACATATTATGTCAAGCGAGGCGCGTTTATTTTTTAAAATTATACGACCCCGGAAAATTCGCAAAGTTTCAGGTATATCCGACTACACTTTACGGCGCTCATACGCCGAAACTATTGATTTTAGGAAAAAAAGGTTATGACATAATTTGTACCCAATGTTCTCTACAATTACTTTGTATATATGTTTTTCTCAAACATGCTTGGAAATTTGAGCATTATTTCGACAACCTTCTTCGAGATAAATCGAAATTGCTGTACTAGCCAATAACACGCGAGCAGCGGCCGGAAAAAGTTCTATGAAAATTCATAACTGTCGTGTTTTGCGGCCAAATAAATTACATACTAAACTCATATCTGTCGTGTTATTTAAAAATGGAACGATCTTTTACTCGGAACAATGACAACCAAAGAGGCAACTTATCAGCCTTTTTTTCTTAATTTCGAACTGGCTTGCGATAGAAAGCTGCATATAGTTACCCATTAAAAAAAAGAACACTAACGCGGCAATAGTACATTGTTCACCGAGAGGAGAAAGTGACCGGTTACCGTCGAGGGTGTCGTTTGAAGCCCGAGCCGTAGGCGAGGGCTTTAAAACACCTCAGATCGGGAATCGCAGTTTCTCTCGAGTGATACATAGTGCTTTATACTACACCTACAAGGAAAATAAAAAAGGAAATCTTTACTAATTGAAATTTATATTCAAATTGTTGCTAGTGTCATTTTGCGAACTTGGAGATAAAAACTCACTGTAAAAACTTTTTGGCTTTTGATATTTAGGTTACCGGCGCATAGTCTTACCCAAAATTAAAAAAGAAAAACCACGTAAGAAATGGATTTTCATACACTTTTCTCTCCCGCTCAGATGCGTTTTCTCCCCGCATATTTGTTCGATATGCAATGACGTACTTTCTACCGTAAATTTGATAAAGTATCAAGGTACTTTCCAAGCAGGTGTAGTATAAAAATTATTGTTGTCGTACGTGGTTCGCCTGATTTTGAAAGTTTATTGAATTTAACAGAATGAGTTCAAGTGATGAAAATGACTGCGATGGACTTATTTTAACGCCACCTGAAATTCAAGAGGCGGCAAGAGCCGTAATAGAAAACTTTTTACCGCCTAAATCGAAAGAAAAAAGTTCTGCCTTAGTAGGTAGATACTACTTATCAGAAATCAGAAGTTTATTTCAACGTAAAATAATTACATTCTGCTTGTTTTGATTTCCACGCATTATTTGAGAAGCCTTGGCCACAACTAATCATTGTTGAACTCACGTATGTGTGCCTCGGCTTCGCCTCGGCCCACAATTCCACGTTCGTCCATCAATGCCTCTTTTGCTGGCCGCTGCAGTGATGTACTATTTCCTGTAAAACGCGTCGGAAAGGAGTTATTATCAAAAAAACTGCTTTTGGGCCTCATATACTACAGACTGTTTACATGGATCACCAGTCGGAAGGATCTGTATAAATGCTCTCGCTCTAGTATCGTACGGTTTCTAGTATTTAATGTGAAATTTTGCCTCCCCCCCCCCCCCCCCCCCCCTACTACGCTACGCCACTGCACAAGACCGGGAAGCTTGCAACCAAATAGCGAGGCCAATGTCCGGCAGTGGGCATCAAATGGCGGATGATAACGATTAGTTGGACTGGTCATTGTTTGTAATGACGACCTTATTGGCGCAGCGGTTAGCGCATCTGACAGCCATGCGAGAGGTCCCGGGTTCAAATTCCGGCTGGGGACAAAAAAAAAAGAAACCCAGGTCTCGGATGTTTACATGTTTGTGACGTCGCTGTTTCTGGTTCCCACGACACAGAGTATCCTAGTGTGGGGCCAGAAGCAATGTATGTGCCTGTATGTAAATGTTATGTTAGTGCCAACCCCTGGTATTGCTGGTAAACCAGCCCTTATATTACGTTACTATTCACTCTATCGGGTTAATCATTTAGAGGGTTAAACGACATTCGAAAGAGTCAAACTAAGAATGTATAAATATACAGTGTGAGTCTTCATAAAGTGCACATATCAAAAATCAGGGAAACTACACCCCATTTCATCGACGGAAAAAAAATAATAAAAAAAATGTATTTTTTATGATTTTTTAAAAATTATGAGTTGCACCTGTTGACCCTATTTAGATAAATCGTCATAATTTTAAACTAAGTGTGTTATCGCAGTGAAATAAATTTTGTGATGATGTCTAATAATAAGCCGTACCCATAAAGTAAAAATATCCAAGAAAACTAACCCTATAAATTTATAATTAAGTGAAACTTGAAGAAAATCTGTATTTTTTTTCATCATTTTTGCATTTGTTTTAAAATTTCTCCTATAATCATGCTATTGACCCTACTTTTTTTCATTCTAGCTTATTCTACATGGCATTAGCTTTCTAAAAGTAAAAATTGCACGTCTATTACTTAAATACAACTTTTTAAATCAGTTTAAAAAATGCAGTTAACTGAGTTAGAGCTGGAGGATGATTAAAACAACAGTATTTTTCAGCATAAATCATTTATTTTCTTTGACAAATTAAAATCAAATCAAATTAGTGATTATCCTAATGCATTAAATGATCAAAATGACCACCCTGTTGTTGCATACAAATTGTAGCGCGAAGCAAAATTTGCTGCGTTGCCCTTTGAATCATATCGAGATCATTTCTAATATCATTGGCCACTCGCAAAACCCTTTCTTCAAGTTCCGCTTCTGTATTAATGAGGCTGCTGTACACCCTTTGTTTCATGGTCCCCCATAAAAAATAGTCCATGGGTGTGAGATCGGGGGAACGCGCCGGCCACCCAACTGGTCCTTGTCGACCAATCCAGCGACGTGGATAATTTTCATTTAAAAATGACCTGACGATCAGCGCATAATGGGCGGGACATCCATCCATTTGGAGCATCATTCTGCGACGGGTTAGTAGTGGCACATCCTCCAACAGCAACGGCAGTTCGTCTCTCAAAAGTACGAGAAATCTCTCTCCAATTAAAGTTCTTGGGAGTATTATAGGACCAATGAGAAAATGGTCGATCATTGCGGCCCATACATTTAAGGAAAATTTAACTTGGAACGTAGAAGCCCTTTTCAACTTAGGGTTTTCACCTTTCGGGCACCACCGATGTAAATTTCGGCAATTGACGATGCCATCTCTTGTAAATTGGGCTTCGTCTGTCCAAAGAATCGTTTTAGGGAACGGTGGATTGTCTCTTGTTTTTCTTAAAATCCATGCAGACATAACGCATCTTGGACGCGAATCCACATCTTGGTGTAAATGCTGCACCCTTTGATAGTGGTATGGATGCAACGCTGCTTTTCTTAAGATGCGCCAAACTGATTTCTGGGACACACCATGACGTGACGCCAAACGTCTCGTACTGGTAGTCGGGTCACAAAACAAATCATCCAAAATTGCTTCTTCGGTAGCAACATCGATAATAACACCTGGTTCGCAGCGATTCGGTGGTACAAAAAGTCCAGCGCTAGCCAGTCTTCTATGGACTTCTTGGAAATTACGGGCTGAAGGCACGGGGCGTCGATTTGGAAATGCAGCTAGATAAGCTGCGCAAGCAGCTCTAGCACTCCCTCGGTGCATTCCATAGTAATAATGGATATCGGCAATGTGTGCCGGAGGGAAATCACTTATACGCGGCATGGTGACCACAAAGCAAACGCGTGATACGTAGGACAACGAAAACTGATAACGTTGGTAGGAGAAATACAAATAGCAGCGGCGAAAGGTTCGGAGCGACTGGCTAGGCTACAAAGCATAACATTCAAATTGTTCTTCAACAGGCCCCTCTTCCCCTTTCGTACTTCAGCCCGCGTGCCTCTACAATGACTCACCAAAAAAAAGGTCTCTACCTGTGATAAACAATGGTGTGTAGCAAAACGATGCGCATGGGCTTTTTTCAAACGGTCATAAAAACTGTTGTTTTTTAGTAATAAAGGTGCAATTTTTACTTTTAGAAAGCTAATGCCATGTAAAATAAGCTAGAATGAAAAAAAAGTTGGGCCAATAGCATGATTTTAGGAGAAATTGTAAAACAAATGCAAAAATGATGAAAAAAAATACAGATTTTCTTCAAGTTTCACTTAATTATAAATTTATAGGGTTAGTTTTCTTGGATATTTTTACTTTATGGGTACGGCTTATTATTAGACATCATCACAAAATTTATTTCACTGCGATAACACACTTAGTTTAAAAATTATGACGATTTATCTAAATAGGGTCAACAGGTGCAACTCATAATTTTTAAAAAATCATAAAAAATAAAAAAATAAAAATTATTTTTTTTATTTTTTCCGTCGATGAAATGGGGTGTAGTTTCCCTGATTTTGATATGTGCACTTTATGAAGACTCACACTGTATATGACAGTTCGGAGTAGGAGTAGAGTAAAGATACCTACTGGGAAAAAAGTCCAAGAATTTAACAGTGTAAGGTCGTGTGACATACCGGGAATAAAAGGGCTAAATCAGACAACTCCATACAGTGGAGTCTTACGTAATTACACCCTGTTCACGCCGAACGCCTGCACGACGGTGTGAGCAAAATTCTCTCGACCACAAACAGCAACAACATTCACACAGGCACTCGAACATGAGCCTACTGCGACTGCGCAACACGTAGACCACGTGAGCAATCTGCGACCAATGGCACGACGGCGACACGGTGGTGGAAGGGACCTCCGACGGCCAAATCGAAGCTAGGTCACTTTTCAAAAAGCTTACTTCTACCAACTGTTGTTTTTTACACGAAAATTAAAAGGACTTCTGAATTTATATACTTTACTGGATATTTTCATTCCTCACACAATTAAAAACACAAGGAGAGGTCACCACAATAAGCCACAGGGCTCACGCTTGAACATTTGGTCCTTCGAGCCGGATTCTTCAAGGAACCACACAAGACCTTCAGATCCAGGGGCATTGGAAGAGGCGCACATCAGACCAAGAGCATTCCGGTAAGACTTGCCAGCCAAGACTCCCAACCCCTATCCCTTTCACTTGTGTTAATACCGTGTTTCACATTATATTCTAGTCCTACAAGTGCTTCGCTTCATCATCGCGCGTCGCAAAGGCAAAGCCATATCACACCCATCAGACGTGGATAAAAATCGTGAGTACCTCAGCCTCTTATAAGACACACCAAAATGGCTCAATCATCAGATTATTCAGCTGCTGCTAAGACTTGTGATGCAATCAGTATCCTTATGCGGAAACGCGGGGCTTGCAAGGGTAGGTTGACGAACTTGTCAAAATATGTCGAGTCATTCTCCGAGCAATCTTTAACTTCAGATAAAAAAGCCGAGATTAACAAGATTAACGGCACACAAGGAGCCGCTTCACTGCTGAGCGAATTTAATGAAATTCAGTCTAAACTTGAGGAGCTTAGTGAAGACATTGATGAGCATTTGGAATACCGAGATAATTTTGAGTTAAAGTACTACAATACAATTGCGAAAGCACACTCTTTGTCCGTTGAAAATGATAAGTTCACCGGGTCAGCTTCCAATAGTTCATTTCAACCAGTGAAATTGCCTACTATTTCCTTGCCGAGTTTTAACGGTTGTTATGAGAACTGGTTAGAGTTTAGAGATACCAACCTATCACTAGTACACAACTCCACACAAATCAGTGCAATTCAAAATTTTCATTATTTGAAATCTTCTCTAGAGGGTAGCGCAGAACTAGTAATAGATTCACTCGAATTTTCAGCTCAGAACTACGATATTGCATGGGAATTGCTCACGAATAGGTATGATAACAACCGATTATTAGTGCACAACCATGTCAAAGCATTATTCTCGATTCAACTGTTGACAAAGGAATCACCAGTGTTGCTTCGAAAGCTCATCGATACCATCTTAAAAAATCTTCGCGCTTTAAAAACACTCGGTGAGCCAACAGAGTACTGGGACACACTCGTGATTTACACAATGGTTTCTAAACTAGATTCCACTACAGAGAGAGAGTGGGAACAGTATAAGGGCACACAAGACACTAAGGACTCCAAGTCCAGGTTGAAGGTCGAGAATTTGCTTGATTTTTTAGGTCGAAGAGCGGACATGTTAGAAACTTTGATTGTGACTCATAGTAAGGCGCTTAAAAAACACACATTCCACACGCATCAAATGCAAATTACGGCCAGAATAAAATTCACTGCAACGTTTCTTCCACTTCCACTTCGAATAAACAGCAACCAAATAGGCACACACACAAATCATGCCCTGTGTGTCACGGACCGCATCCAGTTTTTGCATGCCAAGGCTTTCTGGATCTTTCAGTATCCGAAAAGTATGATGTAATTACACGCAACAAAATGTGCACAAACTGCCTGCGCTCTGGACACGAAATCAACGACTGTCGATTCGGTCCCTGCAAAAAATGTTCCAAGAAACACATAACACACTACTGCACCGCGACCAGTCTAATGGAGGCACACAAAATACCGCCTTAGCGTTATTCACATTAGACACGGATTCGCAGTCTAGTCACTTATCGACGCCTTACACACACGACCACGTTTCACATCATGACACTCTAAGCGCACAAGTGCCCATTGTCGAACCGGTCTTACTGTCTACCGCCATAATCGAGATTGCTGATAAACACAATAAATATCATCAAGCACGCGCTCTACTCGGCAGCGGTAGCCAGAGATGTTTTACCACAAAGGCATTCTGTGAAAAATTACACACACCAATTATACAGTCCACTCACAATATCAAGGGTGTAGGTAACTCAGTTACACAGTGCACACAGACCTGTGACATCGCAATCAGGTCCCTGTCGAGTAACTACACAAAACACATTCAATGCCTTGTGCTTCCAACTATAACATCCGATTTACCATCTTGTATATCAGATAAAACTATCCGCATACCAAAGCACATCCAGTTAGCCGACCCTCGCTACTTTGAATCGCGACCAATCGACATTTTAATTGGTGCCGATTTATTCTGGGACCTTCTCGACGAAGGAAAGATCCGCCTGTCGAATGGTCCATTCCTTCAAAATACGAAATTCGGTTGGATTATTTCAGGGCCCATTCACAACAGCACACAGAGTAGGTCGCTACAGGTTCAGTGCAATTTTACTCAATCATTAGACAAAATTGAGAAAATTTTGGGAACTTGAAGAGTTGCCGGGGCCAACTTACACGCGCAGTAACGAAGAAATGGCTTGCGAGGAAAATTTCATAAAGACTACTACGCGCACTCAAGATGGTCGATTTTGCGTTAAAATTCCTTTAAAGGACAACCCTGACACGTTAGGCGAATCATTTCCTCAGGCTGAACGGCGGTTTCTCGCAATAGAGAAGCGCCTAAATCACGCACCGGCCTACAAGGAATTATATACACAGTTTATTAACGAGTATATTGATCTAGGACACATGTCACTCGTCGATACCTACAAAACACCTCACTATGTACTTCCACACCATGGCGTCTTCCGCGAACATAGTACAACCACAAAATTACGCGTTGTGTTTGATGCAAGTGCCAGTACAACCACAGGGAAATCGCTGAACGACTTGCAACTCATAGGAGAAGCTATTCAAGGGGACCTACTTGCGATTCTACTGCGGTTCAGGCAACACACATATGTTGCATGCGCCGACGTAGAAAAAATGTATCGGCAGGTGTTAATATAGCCTAGCCAACGGGACTTACAGTTAATACTATGGCGTGATGAACCAACTAATCCGTTAAGAGTATATCAACTCAATACAGTTACGTATGGTACTGCATCTGCTCCATTCCTCAGCGTCAGATCTTTGAAGCAGTTGGCGTCTGAATGCACTGATCAAGAAGTCAGTAGAACTATTCGCGATGACTTTTACGTTGACGATCTGATCACAGGAGCAGATTCCATACAAAATTTAACACACATATGTGAAAAAACCACACAGATTTTACAGTCAGGTTGTTTCCCTCTACGAAAGTGGATATTTAATTTTAATCAAGAAAACACAGTAGACCCCCCAGCTGCGTCGAAGGAATTGTCACTCGGTGAAAACATGCATCACAAAACACTCGGTCTCGGTTGGCTTAATCAGTGTGATACATTACACTTTCACACAGAATTTAAGGACGATTGTAAGCCATTGAGCAAGCGCATCATACTGTCGACAGTTTCGAAAATATTCGATCCATTAGGATTACTTAGTCCATTCATAATCATAGCAAAAATGTTGTTGCAAAAACTTTGGCTTGTCAAAATCAGCTGGGATAATCCAGTTCCCGATGACGTCACGAAAGACTGGAAGCTATTTGTAAACAACATTCCATTGTTGCGTTATCTTCGGATTCCTCGTTGCGTAATGGGGGTCGATTCTGTAAGGATAGAACTGCATATTTTCACAGACGCTTCGCAGCTCGCTTATGGTGCATGTGTTTACGTGCGCACAATTTGCAGTGACAATTCGGTGACAATCAAACTTTTATGCTCAAAGGGAAAGGTCGCTCCTCTAAACCCAACAACTATACCTACAGTCTATTTTTTGAAGCGAACGACTAAGTGTCAACATGTCAAAAATTTGGTTTTTCAATATGCCACATTTATAACACTGCATAATATTTAGCAAAGTTATACAAAACGATATGCCTAATAAATACCATTAAGCAATTAACACAATAACACTGTTATTACCTGATTTTATCCCCCACTTGCAGTTTATTTAACTAATATTTTATTTTATCATGAAAATACCATTTGCTTAAGAGATCTATGCCCCAAAAAATACCTAAAATTTCAGTGGTCCTCAAATAAAAGCGATCCTACTGCTGCCAAATATGTTCGCAACTAGGAAAGATGACGGACTTTTGTTTAAAGGCCGATTATGATCGACTATTTTATGCTAATGGGCTACGCGAAGTGTAGGAAGAAGTATGGAGAGCTGACTGCGAACCTCTTTTTTAATTAAAGACAAAAAAAAGTAAGATTGACGTTATTGTTGATGGGAGTGCGACTAAAGAAAATAAAATAGGTAACTTATCTTTAGTCTGTTCATCATTGTAAATAAGGTATTGGTAAAGTTTTTTGGTCCATCGTCCAGTTGTTTTATACTTTTGTGTTTGTTATTACGAAACGGAAAATATGGGCGAGCGAGCCGGACCCAACGCTGATACTGCCAAACCGATGTATACGATGCCACAGAATACATAATAGTACAACGATGCAAGCAAAGCTGCGTGCATGAGCTATTTTGAGTGAGATGTAAGTTTGAGAGATGCTGTGTCTTTGTTTACCTTTAGTCGTTTGCTTCAGTAAATAGAATATAGATTAGAGTTGTGTGGAGCGTTGGTAGGAGCTAAGCTCTATGCAAAAGTAAAAGACTCGCTCTTATGTCAGTTCAGTAACGTTATATTTTGGACCGACTCAACAATCGTTATCGGTTGGTTACGAATGAACCCAAACCAACTGAAAACGTTTGTCCAGAATAGGGCCGCTGAAATAAATAACCTAACGCGCGACCTTCCATGGCGGCATGTAGCTGGTAAGCACAATCCGGCAGCTTTAGTCTCACGCGGAGCCAGCTTAGACACACTGCAAGCGAGCATGTATTGCGTTTTGTACACAACACAAAAAATAAAGCCGATAAGCGAACGGGTCCATTAAGCGTGGCTGAATTGAGTGAATCAAACTTACATTTAACAAAAATCTCACAACACGAATCATTTCCTGATGTTCACACTAGCCTGTCAAAACACGGAAACTTAAAACCTTCACACAATCTGGCTAAATTGAACCCCTTTCTCGATCAAAATAATGTTATCAGGGTTGGCGGGAGACTCAGCAATTCACAAGAATTTTCCTTCGATAAAAAACTTCCCATATTAATATCAAGAAAGCATTACTTCACAGCTCTGCTATTCCGCGCAGAGCACGAGCGACTACTGCACGTGGCGCCTCAGGCTTTGTTATATTCGCTTAGAGATGCGTGGTGGCCCGTAGGTGGGAGAAACCTAGCTAGAAAAACAGTTCACCATTGTGTCAAATGCTCACGCTTACGTGCAAAACCACTCACACCTATTATGGGCAATCTCCCTCAGCAACGACTAGATCCCGGATTTGCATTCATGAACACTGGTGTAGACTACATGGGACCTGTGTATATATTAAATAGAAAGGGGAGAGGCGCTAGAACTGTAAAGGCATATGTTTGCATTTTTGTTTGTTTCACAACACGCGCAGTGAACTTGGAGCTGGTCGTTGACTTATCATCGGAGTCCTATTTGCTCGCAATCAATCGCAATATTTATTTCACGTCGAGGCAAACCAGCCACAATCTTTTCCGACAATGGAAAGAACTTTGTTGGGCTTATGAATGACTTCACTAAATTCCTAGGCTCTTGCTCACACGACATTAAGGATTACGCTACTAGGCAAGATATTAAATTCAGGTTCATTCCCCCGTACGCTCCGCATTTTGGTGGTCTGTGGGAGGCTGGGGTAAAATCATGTAAATACCATTTGCGTCGGGTCATTGGCAATTCACACTTATCTTACGAGGAGTTTAACACGGTGTTGACACAGGTTGAAGCCGTCCTAAACTCCCGTCCACTAAGTCCTATGTCCACAGATCCACACGACTATTATCCCCTTAACCCAGCTCACTTCTTGGTTGGCCGTCCACTGACCGCACCGCTCTGCGAGGACCTGAGCGACACGCCTTCACATCGCCTGACACGTTACCGTCGAGTGGACCAAATCCGACAACATTTCTGGACGAGGTGGTCCAAGGAGTATATATCAGAGATGCAGACGCGAACAAAATGGAAGTCGAGACACGCAGACTTAAAGGCAGACACTCTGGTACTCATCAAGGATGACAACTTACCTCCGTTAAGATGGCGCCTTGGCCGCGTCATCACAACTATCCCAGGCAACGATGGCATCTCCAGGGTCGCAGACATCAGGACCGAGACAGGCATTATACGCCGTGCCTTTTCCAAAATCTGTCCCCTCTGGGAGGAAGACAACTGAAGCCTACTATAAAACGACACCTTCACAGCAACGACAACTCGACGAGACGCTGAAACTCGCGTATTTCACACAGAAACTTCGTTGAAAGTGGACCCTTTTAAGGCCGGGGGCATGTTCACGCCGAACGCCTGCACGACGGTGTGAGCAAAATTCTCTCGACCACAAACAGCAACAACATTCACACAGGCACTCGAACATGAGCCTACTGCGACTGCGCAACACGTAGACCACGTGAGCAATCTGCGACCAATGGCACGACGGCGACACGGTGGTGGAAGGGACCTCCAACGACCAAATCGAAGCTAGGTCACTTTTCAAAAAGCTTACTTCTACCAACTGTTGTTTTTTACACGAAAATTAAAAGGACTTCTAAATTTATATACTTTACTGGATATTTTCATTCCTCACACAATTAAAAACACAAGGAGAGGTCACCACAATAAGCCACAGGGCTCACGCTTGAACACACCCCATCCTCTCACCTGCCGCCTAACTACTTGTCCTGCCATTTGCACCTTAACTTGGTTATTCGCGTGACTTTGGTTTCTACTCTGAGTGAAATACCGTGGATTTTAAACTAGACTAACTATTTCAGTTCAATTCCGGATAGCAATAATTTTAATTTTGAAAACAAAAAATATATAAATCCATGTAAACTTTGGTATTAAGCAGAAACTTACGTCGATGCAAACAGCATCTTGATGACTTTCCTATCAGTTATTAGTATATGTAATGGTACAAATAATAAAGATTGCCCTATAGACATTTTATGCAAATTCAAAGTGTAAAAAAAAGATGTCATTGTTTGGTAAGTAGTAGAGATTTTTAATAAAGGTATATTTTTAGTGGCTTTTTACAAAAAAAAGACAGCTGGCGCGTACGAATTTTCTTTAATCGTGAAATTTAAGGTGAGGAGTAATTAAATTCTCAGCCGTAGGCAATTTTACAGGCAATCAACTTTTAATTTATTTTCTACATGTAAGCAATCTGCAGAAGAGTAACTAAGTACGTAGTGGCTACGTTAAACAAGGTGAGCATGAAGTGTGCGTCGATTTCAAACATGTCATAGACCGAAAACACAGGCGGCATGTCTTCGAAACATTTCAGCATGCGCTTGGCTTTCTTCCATACAGGACCTGAAAAGAAAAAGTAGTTTTGAAAGACATTATTAGTACTACATCAATGTGCTTTAGTATTATTCATCATTCATCATCAACCCATTATGTCCCCACCGAGGGGCACGGGTCTCTTCCCTGAGGAAGGTATAGGCCATACTCCACCACGGGGCCCAAGTCCGGATTGGTGGAGTCTTGTAAGACTAGTGGCTGGTCTTACTGTCCGAAGTTTTCAAGCCGCCCTAAGGCCTCTGACTTGGCTTAACGACTGCCATCTATCGATGGCCGCCGGCACCAACTGCTTAGCGTGCCTTGCGAAGCACGAAACCACTCGGGAAAATGCCACTAGCGTCAGTCATAGACAGTGACCCATCCATGGACTGAACGCGCCGTATGTTGTTTAACCTTAGTGATCGCTTAAGATCACTCAGGCAGCCTAGGCTACGAGCGATTCCCCAGGCTACGAGCGATTCGATTAGATATTATACTTCATTTCATTCAACTTTTTTCTGGGTTGGGCTTGAGCAAAGGTTGCAAAAGAATTTTCTGAAATACAAAAATTGATAGTAAATAGAGGTTGAAATTTATTGAATTATTCAGATAAAGGTATTACTTACAAAGTTTGATAAAATTGGTAGACATTATTGCCTGGTTACTGTATCACAGGGTACCCTAGTTTGGGACCAGCCCTTATTACGTAACCTTCCACTCTATCGGGTTAAGCATTTAGACAGCTTGAAAGAGTCAAAATATGTGTGTATATGACAGTTCGGAGTAGGAGTATGACATACCTACTAGATAAAAAGGTTTCAGAATGTAACAGTGTAACATACAGCGCCACCAAGTTATCTGTTCAGGTGGGCAAAATTGTAATTAACTAATTAATTGTAAATCTTGTTCCGCATTTTTTGTTTTATTTATTCACTTACTAAGATTCATAGATGTATTTTCATTAAAATTGAAAGACGGGTTTAAATACTCTCATTTTTCTAGGTATTTTTTTTAAATGTTACTAATAAATTCTCCACTAGCGCCGCTATCAACTGAACAGATAAGATGGTGGCATTGTAAGGTGGTGTGACATAAGGGGAACAAAGGGGCTAAATCAGACAACTCCAGACAGTGGAGTACCTACGTAATTGCACCCCAGGACAAGTGCTTGTGATGTGTGGAAGTTACCTACTTATTTATGTATTAGAAAGAAAAAAAAAAGGTTTATTTTTCGCCATATGGACATACATAATTATACAAGAAATGTAGATACAGAAAATAAGGCAAATATTAGACAAAATTAGAAGAAACTTGAAGCTACAGTGAGAAAAAACAAAGACAAAGAGTGTTTACATTATATTTGCGCTGTATGTCGATGCTAGGGCCTTTCGGTGACTCACGGAGCATCAAAACTGAACAAATACGCACTCATACTTATATACATAATATAGAAAGACACACCATACACTTACACATATATTCATTACTTTCCGTATTTGACTATTCTTATAAGTATAGGGCAGATAGACAACTCTTTATTGCACACGACTAATTTACAGAGCTAAGGTATTTAATACCTCGCCAGCCCCTATATTACTTGCAGCAAATCCTGAGCGATTCCAATCGTCTAACTCTCAAACTCTGAACTGATTGGTCATTGAGACGATTGGAGCTCAGTATAATTGCTCATAATTAGTGCGCATAATTAGACCTCATGATTGAAAGAAGATGAGAGTGGGTAGGTAGGTACATAATACAAATACAAAGGGTTTCGTTACACAAATGTAAAGGCATAATGAAATTAAATAACTATACTTGGTTAATAATCACACTAATATTATAAACGTGAAAGTTTGTGTGTGTGTTTATATGTTTGTCAGTCTTTAGCGCTGAAATGGCTGGACGGATTTTAATAAAATTTGGTATGGAGTTAGCCGATACCCTGGATTAAAACATAGGCTACGTTTTACCGCGGGGAAATATCTTATTCCTACGGGAAAATCGATGAACCGCGGGTAACACCGCGGGGCACAGCTAGTTATTTTATATAAATAATTATTGTAGGAATTATGTTCGGGCCAATTCACTGCAGGTAAGAGAATTATACATAATATAATATGGTAGGACAAAATTCCTGTAATTCTAATAGGTGTATCTACACTACGAATATTCACTTAATAATATTAAAACTTACACACAACACAATCATTTGACCCGACAAGGATACCCAAACTAGGATACCCCATGCTATGGTAACCAGGCAAGGACATTAGGTACAAACATGGAAAACACCCAGACCGAGGCCTTATGTACAAATGTACGGCGGCCCTCAGTGGGCATCAAAGCCACGACCTCTGTCTAGGTAGTTAATCGCCTTTACGTCTAGACTAGACCAACGAGGCAGTCAGATTATTTAATCTAATATACCTTCAAAATGCTGACAGAGGATAGCTAAAACTAATCTTTTAGTTTTTCTTAGATCTCTGAAGACAGCCTCGATTTGAAGTGTCACCGTAGTAATCCGAAAGACGTCCACCATGAATTCAGAAAAGTAAGCGAATGTGGTACCATTAACAGCCTGAAAATTAAATAGTCATTGTGAACTTCAAACAATCATTCAAAAAACAATCATTATAAACGAAACATAGCTAGCTACCGACACAAGTGGAAAGAATAAACAAGCGAAAATCATAAATCTTAGTAGCGGTGATACCAATTTTTAAAACCTACCGCTGAGAAAATAGGGCCAGAACGTAGGAATTTATTTTAATACTATAAATTACGTACATCACGCTGAAATGATAGAATTACGACTTGAAATGTCACAACCATCCACACAACACCGACAAATACTTGCAAAAGGACCTGGAAAAAAAACTCATTTGAATGGTCTTCGCACAGAAAATGGTTAAAAACAATCAAATTATCAAACTGTTACCACAAGTTGATAGGCTTTTCTATAGAGTTCAAACGCATTGAACAGTTCCCTCAGTTGGGTGTCTGCATTACTTGACTCAAAATTGTGACCATTCTCCACCACTAGTCTGTCCATAGCGTAGTCACTCAATGGTGTGAATTTAGCTTTTAACCATCGCCAACCTCTCAATGAGCCTGCATCTTTCTCTCTCGTGGGTTTTAGTTGAGTGCGAAGCAAAGCGTTCAGATATCTCGTTTTTGTTAAAAATATGTAAGATATAATACTGCAAAGAGAAACTTCAAGCCAGAAGGTTGTAAGAGTCCAAACAGAACATATTGTGATAAGTGTGAAGTTGGGAATATCACTGGAAAACGACGCCACTAGGTACGTTAAATCTATAAATGTTAACACCGTTAATCCTGGTATAGCTGCCCTTTTAGCTAATTGCTGGAGCCTTTTCGTTTTATGAATACCCATCACTCTATCGATTTCTTGAAGCTTCAACAGCATCTCCACTGCGGCGTCACCATCGAGTAATCTGACTTTCACAATATGTAAGAAATAACAAATAACCTTGGCTGCAGTTCCTACGCTGCATATTATATATACATCTTCAAATTGACCATATAGCTCAGCGTATGTAGCCCTTGCTAAATAATAAGTAATAGCTACGGCAATACATGCCACTATCGTTACAGTTTTCTGTATAGTTCTGGGACCCGTTGCAAATTGATCTTTAGCTACGATACGATTAGAACCGAGAATGGTTTGTGTGTAGAAATGTAACTTAAATGGACTGAGGAAGTCTGGGTCCAAAATATCTGAAGACACAAATTCGCTCTGTATTTTCATGTTCTCTATTTTAACTGAGCCAGTAGAACAAACCTTCCGATCGCATTAACAAATGAAGAAATCTAAAACCAGAAGCGATAATTGACCACTTGCGTAATACTCTTTTAATCCTCCTAAATGTCTTGATGGATAATCCTGAAATATCCATCAAGAAATTTACCAGTCATTTTTTAACTATCAACAATTACTACAACAATGATTAGCTTATGGTGCGTAATTAACATTAATATTTAAAATACATCGCGTGAATATGTCATACATTTTAAAGCGGTAATTATGAAACTGTCAACTCATCTGTTATCATTAACAGAAGTTAATGGAAGGCTAAATAATACAAATTTGAGTGCACTGTTTCTTAATTAAACACCTTTTGCGGCTTTGATCACTTATAATTAAATTGTAACAGGTATGATGCTTTCCAAATTGTATAATTGATATCCTATATAAACAGAAAATATTCAAATCAACTTATTCTATGAGGTCACCTTCTTCACCTTCACCACATACTCGTTCCTCATCTGGGTATATCAATGTCATGAGCATATTTATGTCATCTCTATTCAAATCCATCATAATCGTTCCAAGTGCATCGTCTATTCCGATGGTGCCATCATTGGTAATGTCCACTTCCTTTATGAAGTTGTCTAACATTCGATGTGGCATCTTGTATCCTAAAGTACCCACTACTTCCTTTAGATAAGCCCTGTCTACTGAACCCATCTTTTCCGGGTCCATAAGTTCAAGACAGGCCCGTAGTTCGTCTTCTAAGGGATAATCTCTCTTTCGCATAGTTACAATTTTCACAAACTGATCGAAATTAATGTGCCCTTTTGGATGTGGTGGCCTTACACAAAAATCGATCAGCTCCTGCATTTGCTCTTCAGTGAAAGGCATTAGCATGATAGACTTGAGCATGTAAACTAGCTCCTTTGACGTAATGAAACCGTCGAGGTTGCAGTAAGCCGGTGTGTGATCTTGAAATAAGTCCCACAGCTGTTCTACTTCAGCTAATTCATCTGGTTTTAATTTGAATGTTTTTTTCAGTGCCTCCTCAGAATCGGTGAAGTTGAAAGGAGCTGCCGGATCAATTACTTCTTCGAAAAAAACGTATTCCTCTTCTACTACCTCCTCTGCAAATGATTTTTTGGGTCCTTCTTCTTGTTCCCCTTCAAACTGCTGCTCTTCGCCGGCCTGTTCCCTTTGTCCTCCTTCGACCTCTTCTCCAAGGCCTTCGCCCATAAGAGAGAGTTCTTTATCAAAAATAGTTTCTTGTAAGCTCTCATTGGAAACTTCCTCAAGAACCCACTCTCCTTGTTCTTCCCCTTGCTTTCCTTCAACGTGTTCGCCTTCCAATGCTTCTTTTTTAATAAATTTTCTTACTGTGCGGTTATTTCTGACAGTCTTTTCTTCAGCTACTGCTTCTTCTAATGCCTCACTTTTCTTTGTCTCTTTCTCTTCCACGACTTCTTTTTCTCTTTCGGCTTCAAAGTTTTCATTTTTTACCTCCGCTCCCTCAGGACCCCCTTGCTGAGGCTCTTCTTTAATTGTTTTATTTTCAATGCCCTCACCTCTCTCTCCTAGTCCCGCTTCAACAATCTCCTTTGTGACTTCAACTTTTTCATCTACCAAGCCGCTATCTTCAGCCGCCATATTTTGTATTATTTTTTCGGGATAGTTACGAGAATTTTGAATGTATAAAAATTTTCCTTGTTCAGTTAGTACGAAATCATACCGGATGAATGTAGCCTCTCCGGTGCACTCCGAATTTCGCTCTTAGTGAGATGATTAGACCTTCTGTTATTTGTTCATAGAGATAATGGCTACGCTCCTCTATAAGGCCAAGAACGCCTAATATGTCACCTAACAACTTCTCCCGCACGTCGCCAATGAATTCTAACATGAGTTGTAGTAAAATCTGTTAAAACATACAAAAATACTTGAGCCGTAAACAAAACTTTGTCTTTTTATTCTGTAAATAAAACGTCACTGTCACTGGTGACGTTTTGTTCCTCTTTTTTTACAAGCATGCAACCTATTATGCCAGTTTCATATTAATCAAGAAATAAAGATAAAAGACATAAATCAATCAATGCTTTGGATATTTACTGGTTTCAAATAGCTTTATTACAACCTTTTCACCGCTCCGGCCTCGTGCTCCTACTAAGTAGTCCTACTGGTAGGAGCACCAAGACACCTGTGTCCTGATGCTCCTACTTCATGGAATTTCCAGTAGGAGCACCGAGACATTACAAACCCTCCGGCCTTGTGCTCCTACTAAGTAGTCCTACTGGTAGGAGCACCAAGACACCTGTGTCCTGATGCTCCTACTACTAAGGAAATCATGGAATTTCCAGTAGGAGCACCGAGACATTACAAATACGAAATTACACATAGACATACTTTGAGTCAAGTACACCTATCTATAAGTGTCACTTCACGATGAAAGTAGGTAGATGCCTTGTAAGCTATAAAATCTCCTTTTGTTGTGTTATCCTTTATTTTCCGTCCGTGCAAGTCAAAAAATCTGTATTTTATCTAAAATTAATTATATGTACCTACTAAAATGAGTGACTTAGAAGAAAATGTTCCCGTCTTCATTAAAAGAAAACGCGGAATTGTGTTACTTTTTAAAGGGAGGCAATATTATAAACAACGTGTTTATAAAAATCTTAATGTAATATGGCAGTGCAGTATGATGAAAAGAAAGTCTGAAATGAAATGTCCGGGAACCGTTACTATTGCGGTAAGTTTAGAAACTATGTTTTAGTAACATGTTCTGTTAACTGCCGTTTGGATAGGTGCAGGTATGCGCTAGTTATCGCATATAGTTATTGAAAAAGGAAATCTTCATCTAGGCAGGCAGCCACCCTGCCTAGAAGAAGATTTATTTTTCAAGTATTATCTTAATTATCTATATTAATTTAAATTTCATAATAATTGTGTTGATTCAAATGAGACCGACTCGCATGACATTTTGTTATTGTGCTTAAATCGGTTTATTTTTCTAGGATAATTGTTTAATAAATAAACATGAAGTATTTATGTTTTTATTGTAAGTGGTAACATAAATAAGATTTTAATGTTTTTTAGTTATGGCAATAAGCTCACTTCTGTTCTATACCCCGTTGCATACAAATGTTCTCTATTGTGGCCCAGCTTGCAGATTTTAATTTAAAATAAAACCTGCACTTGTGATCGTTGAGGCAAGTTGTACACAACTTTTTAAAGGCCACAAACTTAAAGACGATCACTTGGATCGTTGAGGCAAGTTGTACACAACTTTTTAAAGGCCACAAACTTAAAGACGATCACTTTCAGGTGCCATTTTGAAGCGTGGTCCTTCGATAACCAGTGCCCCAAAATTATTTTTTGATGGAGTATAAATGTGATGTGGTGTTGATATACCTAAGAAGGTTTTAAAAGTTTGTGGCGCGCCGAGTTACGAGAAAGTGCAGTTGTCCCGTGATAATCGCTAAGGAAAAAGTGTGAAAAAACGAGAGATTTCTTTGATTTTCCTGATATTTTATCAGGAAAAAATTGATCGTCATCTTTCGAAACAAAAGAAGTTCGAAAAGTACGACACTATGGTTTGACACGGAATCTATTAATCTGTGATACCGCTACCGCTTGATTGGCCATACTGCGTGTTCATCGTGTGACGCCGGGTTGGCACACCTGTCTTGTCATCCTTCTGACACTTGTAAATAAACAAACGGATTAACGGATTTTCTTCCGGTATTTGGTGAGTTTTAACGAAACAAGGAGTTAAGAACGGATTTTAATAACGTGTGCGGAAGTGCGTCTTACCATTAACGATGGCGGTGAATCTGGCTGTGCTCCGGGTACAACGTGGACAGTTAAAAGGTGCAGTAGCTCGTTTAGAGAACTTGACCTCGTCTTCACGTGAAATGTTACAAGCTCGTAAGGATAAGTTAGTCTCTACTTTGCGGGATTATGAGAGGATCCAGCTAGAGATTTTAACGCTGGATGAAAAAGATGATGAGGATGTCCAAGTACTTTAGGATAAGTACTTTTTAGCTGTTTCAAAGTTGGACAAGGCGTTAAAGTCTACTGCTGAACCCTCTGCCACGGTCTCAAAGAGTCCGAATACCGCAAAACTGCCTGATATTGAGATTCCTATATTTAGTGGCAAGGATTTTACAAAATATGTTCCATTTATGGATTTGTTCACTGCGATATTCGATCAGAATACATCACTCTCAGATATTCAAAAGTTGTTTTATCTGCGAAAGTATTTAAGAGATGATGCTTTAGCTGTGATTGTAAATTTTCCACTTGCGAATGAATCTTATAAAGAAGCCCTTGCTTTGTTGAAGAGGAGGTTTGAGAATGAGGCTCGGTTGATAAATAACCACATCAACTTCATATTAGAATTGCCTGCTATGGAGCGGGGTACTGCAGCCTCTATAAGGTCTTTTATTTCAGAAGTCCAGCAACATCTTTATGCTCTGAAAAATTTAGAGCAGCCTACAGAGAAGTGGGATATGTTGCTGATATCCATTTTAACTAAAAAGTTGGACCAATATACCAGCAGAGCTTTTCAACTGGACAGAAATCCAGAAGCTCTGCCTACAATGGTTGAATTTCTAACTTATTTAGAAAAGCGAGCTATGGCGCTCGAAGATAGTGGAGACCAATGCTCACGAGAGCTCTCTCACTAAAAACCCTCAAAAGTTACCAATGTTGCCATGAAAGGTACCTCTTCAAGGACTTGCAAATTTTGCGATAATGTAGGTAATTTTATTGTTTGAATGCCCACGCTTCAAAATGGCACCTGAAAGTGATCGTCTTTAAGTTTGTGGCCCTTAAAAAGTTGTGTACAACTTGCCTCAACGATCCAAGTGATCGTCTTTAAGTTTGTGGCCTTTAAAAAGTTGTGTACAACTTGCCTCAACGATCACAAGGGCCGGTGCAGGTTTTATTTTAAATTAAAATCTGCAAGCTGGGCCACAATATGCTACTGCATAGTGATGGCAATGCAGATCCAGTGCAAGCTGTTGCGTTTCACACAAATAGCTCCTCTACACAGGTTTTATTACCAACTGTTAAAGTGAAAGTGTTTGATGTTAGGGCACATGAACTATTTGTGAGAGCCTCGCTGGACAGCGGCGGCCAAGCCTCATTCATCACATCCTCTTTTATGAAGAAGTAATCTTTCAAGTCTAAATGTAAGGCAACCAATATAATTGGTATAGGGAATATTAATAGAAAAACTTTTTAAGATCGTATAGGAAGTTAAGTCCTGTACCTTTAAGTTCAAATTGAATTGAATTTAATTGAATCATAATTTATGTGGTACAGTCAGTAAATATACTGATCTATGGGTACAGTGTTCTCATATTTTAGATAACTGTTTCTAATATGTATGGAAAAGCATGATTTATGTATTTTTACTTTACTTATTGGCTGGCCCAACTATGTTTAATAAATAAACATGAAGTATTTATGTTTTTATTGTAAGTGGTAACATAAATAAGATTTTAATGTTTTTTAGTTATGGCAATAAGCTCACTTCTGTTCTATACCCCGTTGCATACAAAATGTTCTCTATTTTATTTTATTTTTATTAAAGTTTTATTCTATATTTACAATCGCATTTAATTTACTTATACAATAATAAAATATTAAAAGAAGTTAATCATACTTGTCAAGAAAATCATTTGAAAAATGAGATCGACATGTGTGTAAATTCTGCAAAAGTAGAAGCCTCGACATCTGATTTACCGATACCACAAATTTATAAAAACCACTTGGGACCACTATACGATTGTGGTGTACATCTATTGGAAAAGGTACCATCACTTCCTAGTCTTAAAACAAATCTATATACAAGCAGATATGATACCTTAGGTATTGAAAAGTTAATATGTAAACAGTTAAAAGAAGTGATAATTCCTTCAAAATTTGAAAACTTTTGTATCGGAGATTATTCTTACAAAGATTCTCGAATCATTGTTTTTTGTACCGAAAAGGCAAAAGAAATTATGTTAACCGTCGATGAATACTTTATTGATGGGACATTCAAAAGTTGTCCTAAGCCGTTTGGACAGTTATTAATAGTTCATGGTGATATGGGAGGAACTACAGCAGAAACGAACACCGTTCCCTTAGTTTTTGCACTATTACCCAACAAAAAACAAGAGAATTACATAACTGTTTTCGAAATAATTAAATCGCAAATAAGGACATGGGCGCCAAAAAAAATTCACACTGATTACGAGAAAGCCATAATTAATGCGGTAAAAGAAGTGTTTCCTGAAGCAAATATTAAAGGCTGCTTTTATCATTATACAAAATCCTTGTATAAAAAAGCAAAATGTTTAAATATAAGTAATAAAGTTGAGCGCAGGTTCGTTGGGTTGTGTTCCGCTCTAGCGCTTGTGCCCGAATCTTTAATTCAAGAAGGCTGGGAGTATATTGTGTCTATGAGTCAATCATTCCCAGAAAATACAAAGATCATTAAATTTTTGAAATATGTGCGTCAAACTTGGATGAAGGGAGATTTTAGAAAACAATGGTGCATTCATCAAGAGAGGCATCGCACTAATAATGTAGCAGAGAGTTGGAATACAACGTTAAATAAAGCACTCAGTAAAAATGTAAACATTCTACGCTTGATAAATTTTCTCTCCAAAGCAACCGAAGAAAGAGTCAATACACCGAAAAAACGACGTAAGGAGCAAACCGAAAAGGACCATATAATTTGTGAAACTCAGTTATCTCTACTGCATGGCAACATAACTGTGGGTCATTTTTTGGAAATTCATAGATAAACAATTTCCTCTAATAGTGTTTAGTTTTTAGTTGAAAACTGGTTTTTTATTGTATGACGGGAATTATTATAATAACAAGTTTAAGTTTTAGTTGAAAACTGTATCTTTTTTATTTGAAAATTACATAATTTAGTTGACTGGAATTCGATATTTTTTTCTAAAGGGGCGAGGCCGGAGGGGTATTTTTTCAGTCACTGACTGTACCATATGTAATGCGATAGGAGCAGAAGGAATTAAATCTTGAAACTACTTTATTCCTCTTTGTTTTAACGTTCAATAGGAGCATCAGGACACAGGTGTCTTGGTGCTCCTACCAGTAGGACTACTTAGTAGGAGCACAAGGCCGGAGAGTTTGTAATGTCTCGGTGCTCCTACTGGAAATTCCATGAAGTAGGAGCATCAGGACACAGGTGTCTTGGTGCTCCTACCAGTAGGACTACTTAGTAGGAGCACGAGGCCGGAGCGCTTTTCACTCGTGTTATTTAGATTTTATTCTCAATTAATTCCATTAATTTAACGCCTACACCTTCAGACGCCAGCCAATATTGTTCATTTCTATGCCACGATGAAAACGAACGATTCAAAAAGTAATGTTACCTTCCTACCTACCATATCTTCACCGTCTTCAACTGGTTGAACTGAACTGGTTCAGTGATAACGGAATACACAATATGGGGTTTAGTGTCTTGAATATGAACCAGTTTACCAGTTTAGGTGTTTTTATGATATATTTCTGTTCCAGGAACGCGTTTATGCCTGTTTCGGAAATAATTGCGACTTTTTCAAGGAATACTAGTTTGCACGCGAACATAAAGATGTTGGTGACACCGCGTTTTCTTATAAACATTCTTAAAACATTAACTTAGTCTTAAAAAAATGCAAGTGCCTGCAACTTCATTCACACGGGCATAAAAATTAACGGTGTTATTTTTGAAAACACGGTCTCTACAGACTTCTATGCACCTTTGTAAATATTTTGTTTTTTTTCTGGTGTATGTACAATAAATAATATTTTTATTTTATCTTATTTTGTATCATCTCATCTCCTCTCATCTCCTCTTATCTTATCTTAGGTACCTTCGAGCACTCTATAAACGCATTTTAAATAGTATGTGGGGGTTTCCATTGTAAAGTCTCTACCACAGACTAATTTGTTCGGGGCTGCTATGTGTTCTTCGTTTTATTTAATTCCCGTAAGACGGATTTTAAATAATTATACATAGGTAGTGTTCAGAACATGTCCGGTGAACTTCCGGGGTATAATAAAACCATTTTTTTAAGACCAACTGAGGAATGTCAGCTTTCCCTACGTAGAAACCTACTCTGCCGAATGTCCATAAATAAGAGTATTTAATGAGTATCTATTTTAGTTACTTTTTCTTACAGATATGCAATAAAAGTACTAAAAATATTAATCTGTAGGATCCGGAGCCAATGGACAAAAACAATTATTACATTACACAAAATCACACCTATTTCTTACCCTTCCATCACGTAACTATCCACTCTATCGGTTTAACTATTTTGAAGACTCCAAAGTGTCAAAATATTATCTACTACAAAATATTATCGTCTACATAAAGACTGTTGCAGCTGCCTCGTGGATATAACAGTTAACATGCTTGCTACCAAAACCGGGGTCGTGGATTCCACCCCACTCGCGGCCGCCGTACTTGATTCGTACAAATGGCCGCAGTCTGGATGTACTTCCATATTGTGTCGTTGCCTAGTTTTCATAGCACTGGGTTGGCACCAGAACAAGATATTGTCTTGTATGCTGGAGGCTATTATTATTAACTTGTTTTTTATTAGCCTTGACTGTGTCCCACTGCGCCGGGCTCTCCTCCCCTTTAGATATCCACTCCTCCCTGTTCCTGGCAAACCTTTCCCACCCAGGTAAATACTTGGTCAGGTCGTCGCACCATCTTCGCCTCGGTCTTCCGCGTCGCCAGTGGTCATCGCACGGCATCTAATCGGTGACAATTTTTTGTTCACCTTTTGGGGTCCATACGTCTGACACGGCCAGCCCTGCTGTATATTAACTGTAGCTGTGTATTTACTTTTACGCATAAATAATTATCACTGGGGATTATTGCTGCGATTAGAATTTTTCTACGGTTTCTACCATTCAAACTTATGTTGATAAGCATTCTAAATGGCTTATCGATAATTATTACTTTATAAGTACCTCATCATCAACCCATCTTGTCCCCACCGAGGGGCACGGGTCTCTTCCCTGAGGAAGGTATAGGCCATACTCCACCACGGGGGCCAAGTCCGGATTGGTGGAGTATAAGTACCTATTGTAGTTTAATGCTTGTAAAGCAATAATTATGGATAAGCCATTTTGGATAATGAGATGTATGCTAACGCTAGTGGCATTTTTCCGAACGGTTCCGTGCTTCGCAAGGCACGTTAAGCAGTTGGTGCCGGCTGCCGTCGATAGATGGTAGTTGTTAAGCTAAGTCAGAGGCCTTAGGGCGGCTTGAAAAGTTCTGACGGTATGTAAGACCAGCCGCTAGTCTTACAAGCCTCTACCAATCCGGGATTGGCCCCCATGGTGAAATTGGTGAAGTATGGCTTATAATTTCCTCAGGGAAGAGACCCGTGCCCCTCGGTGGGGACATAATCGGTTGATGATGATGATATGTATAAATCTTAGTCCAGGGCATAGGCCTTTATAGGCCACAGAAAGTAAGACAAATAGACATCTGGAATACTTTTCATAAGATTTCTTTGAGCATGTGAGGGGTAAGTAAATACTTAGGTATGCCCACTCTGTAATAAAGACTGCGAACGTCTACCAACATTCAGATTTCCTTACTATGTTTTCTTTATATGTTTATAGCTTACGGTATTTCTACCATATAATTAAAAAAAATCTGTACAGGCGACAACAGATCAACCTTTACATTTGTGCTTTCTACTCAGTTTTGTTACGTTGACTACTGACACTGACACAAGTACAACAAAGAGTTTAGATTTGGAGTAAGATAAAACGAATAGGTAAGTAATCTCTTCTCAAAAGTAATAAAAAAATCTAAAGTTCACTAGCCATTACTCTATAAACTAACTGCATTCTACGTAACTACAAACAACAGGTTGGAGACAGGCATCTAGTCGGACTGGATCGTTCACAGGAAAATCCCTGCGCCAACCCACTCACGGCCACGCTTTCATAAGACGCATCACGTGCTTTTTCTTACGGAAGAACCAACGGTAGGTAGGTAACAGAATCAGAAGTACTGTTTGGAATTTGTTCCAATTTGATTGTGTCAATAAATTCCCCTCACAAATATTGCTCACCAAAGAGTCTGTAAGCTCCTTGTTAGTTGAAACTCATTCTTTTCCTGTCATTTTTCCTTTGTTTTTTCTTCATGTAAATAAAACTCAAAAATTCGAAATCAAAAACGTCAAAAATTCGTCGTATTTTTTCTACGAGGATTTACGAAGGTAAGAGATAAGGGTCAATTTACGCTATTTGAATTTCTATGGTCCATGGACAAATATTATGTTAAACTTATTATATTATTGCGTCCGTATGCTTAAGCATTGAAGAATATGGTCTTTTATTTGGCCCACATAGTCTATTCACGATAATTGTTTAATTTAAGACATTAATCGTTAAAAATAGTTGTAAATGTATACTCCTCTGGCCTCCCCATTTCTAGATTATAATGATTTTATGGCGAGATATTTTTAAATACGTATGCCATTATGTTTGTTTAAATATGATCATATGCTTTTATAAACATCGAAACATATTTCATCAAAATATACAGTATTTTTTTTTATTAATATAAAGAAAAATAACTTACTTTCATGTCACGTTACAATAATGTCACTTCATCTGGCGAAACTCAAAGAAGTAAAATTTGACTTAAAACCGCAAAGGTATGTTTTTGTCCATGAACTACGCGCATACAATAGTGTTAAGTTAGAAACAAGCTAATGACGTTGAGCAAATTATTCACCCATAAATCTCTTCACCTAAAAAATAAAAACCGTTTTAATTGATTTTTAAAAACATCTAAACAATGTCCCAGGTACTGCAGCGTCCAAATCGTCCCTTCGCCCTTCTAGTGTGAATGCAAGTGCCACTGGACGCTGTTATAAATATAGGCAATCCGCATAACATAATATTTAAGTGTCTGCATATTACCAGTACAAAAGATAAAGGTCTTCATATGACAGACTGACCGTGTCATAGGCTTAGTAGGTATGTACCATAGATATCTGAATAGTAAAGAGATTGGACATACCGTTCCAAGGCTTGAGAAATAAGCTTGCACAGGGTGCAAACACGAACCTCATTTGGGACATCTGAGCGAGCGCGTCAGACGTGTCAGAAACAATTTCGTTTTGTTAGAAATGGCCTGTGCGATCGTTTTTTGCTAAAGACACAGTGACAAAAACAACATCCAGACCAATGGAACTTCATTTCACAGGTAAATGCCTAAAACACCACTTATTTCTAATAAAATAATATTTTTGTCGTAATGATACAACAACGGATAGATAGCGTAACCATGGAGACACTTCTTTGTTTCTTTCTCATTCTAAACGAATGAGCGTGAGAAAGACAGAAACAATTTGTGACGGAACTAGTGAGGAGATAATTATGTAGGAAGTCAATATCGATAATTAAATATGTACTTCCCGTATCCAGATTCATTGTGTATGATGTATCCCATCAAAAACATAAATGTGAATGATATGAGAGCCAAGTTCAATAGGTATTAAGAACACACGTCGTTATCGACTTCGCTGACAAAAGAATTGAGATCTTTATGGGTGCTGCCAAGTTCTCTGAAGAAAATCATGAAATTTTAGTTACAAGATCACTGAGATGTAAATTGTAATTCAAGCTCAAGATTTGACTGCTAGTTTTTACCAACAACCAATTTCAGAAAAGTTACATAGGCATGATATCAACCTAACAGCATAAGTACAATACAAACAGAAAGTACACTAACCTCCGTATGACTAAACTAAATTCCTTTTTGATTCTGGTGTAGTCACTTTATAAAGATAAGGCTATACTGAGACAAAAATGTATAATTTAACATACTTAATTATTTGACTTTATTGCGTGTCTTGATAAAATTTTGCCATTTTTTTTTGGAAGGATTATTATTTTTCGTTCTAAAATAGTTAGCCAGAAATCACTCACGCAATTCGTGTTAGATTTTTGGCGCTTGCATGACGAGCTGACAGATGAGAAAAAGCTGATTGAAAAAATGTGATTTTCGGTATAAGAAGTACCCATTGAAGGAGGTACTTTAGAGCTTAATAATGTATGAGAATTACAATAAACAAGTTGATTGATTATTTTCGCCCAGTTTTTCGGTGATTTCGGTGTAGTCTGATTTCGGTGATTTAAATATTTCGTTTTATAGCCGAGAATCTGACTACCCAAAATATATCATGTTTTACAGTTTTTAGCCCTTTATCCAAAACAATCGATAAAATTCCTGAAAGACGAAAAAAAAAACGACCACCGAAGTCTTTTAAATTTTTGCCTCTTCTGGAGAAATGCCTAGACGTGTTATTTATTTTCAACCTTTTGCCACATATTTTTCAGTTCTAACATAGGCGCCACGCACATATTTTATGTTTGCACAAACAATTAAATTTCTCGTGACTTCAGACACACAGAAATTAGTTACTAGATGCACCTAATTATCGACAACTTGTCGACTAAAATCTGTCCCAGCTAGAGTGTGGTTGTGTGGGTGCGTACCATGAAGTGTGCGCACATCTCGTAGCGTTGTGTGAGTAACTCGGGCTTGCGACACCCGGTTCTCATACAAATTCGGCGATAGGTCCGGTCTCCTTTACTTCAGATGTCTGTGGTATGTACCTACCTAATACGGAATTGGTACCCCTTGGACACGGAAACTTAAAAAAAATCTCTCAATAAGTTCTTCTTTCAAGTTTATTTCTGTGCGGTATAACGAGCCGTTTTCAGAAGAACTAAAAAAAATATATATTACGGCTGTCAAAGGAATGCACTTTTGGACCTCAGCCCAATAGTCATGTGTGATACATCATAGAATTTGTCTCAGCGAGCTGAACAAAAGTTTCTATAACGCCATCAGCCAAATGTTTGTCGTTTCTTAGTTATATTTTATTGAACATGTTTTTTTTTAATAGGTACCATATAACTCGGAAAGGACAAACATTTGGCTGTTGGCGTCATAGTAACTTTTGCTCAGCTCGCTGAGACCTATTTTATAATGTATCACACATGGCTATTGGGCTGAGGTCCAAAATTGCATTCCTTTGACAGCCGTAATATATTTTTTTTTAGTTCTTCTGAAAACGGCTCATTACCGATTCAGAGTGAAACTCTTGTTTTTTGTTAATGCAGAAATGCATGAAACCATTATCAAGACAAGGCTGTACTTAAAATATACAGGGTGTCCCAAAACTCGACGTCAACCCGGAGCCGGGTGAAAAGGCAAGTCAAGCTGGTTGTCAGAAAAATATAAAAAAAAATCTAAGTATGATTTCAAAATTATAGGCATTTTTTTAAAAATCGCAAAATTACACACCCTGTGACAGTCTTTTTACTCCTGTTGCCACAAATCTTTACTTTTTCCAATTATTTTTTTTGCTGTGTAACCCTGAATAATGCTTCTCTAAACTGTAATCAAAATTTTGAAACCAGCTGCTCTAGCTTGCATAAGAAATAAGACTTATTTCCTAGAAAAACTTTCAAAATAAAAAATTGCCTAGTTTTAACTGACTGTATTGAAAAAAAAATGTACTACGCGAGTTTGGCAAGTTATGTCAAAAGTTGGCGCATTTAGTAAAGATTCCAAAATGGTATAATACTTGGTAAATTGTAGCTGATAACATGGATAAAATTTTTTTTTTCCTGTAAAACTCAGTTTTTAACAAATTTTTCTTACTTGGTGAAAATGGCAAAACTTATTGCTTTTTACATTGGAGCCGATTCCAATGCACACACTGATTAAATTTAACTTAATTGTACCTGTGCTTGTCTATCATAAGCCGATGGAAAAAACAGATTGTCCACTAAATTTAGTTTAGTTCTCTTTGTGTGTGGTATGAAATAGGCACCATTTTTTTGTAAAAGTTTAAATTTTAATTGACACAAAATTTTTAATACTAAGGTTTATTTATTAAATTTACAATAATTTTTAAAATTTTTCATGAATGTACCAATACAACTATTTTTACTACAACAAATGTTCAAAATGTCTTCCTTCGGCGGCAATACAAGCCCGACATCTCTTTAAAAATGATCGAGCTATCTTTCGAGCGAATCGTCCATTATTTACGAATTCAGCTGCTTCTGCTATTCTTTTCAAATTCACTTTAAATTGGCTTTGAATACACTTTTTCTTTGACTGCTCCCCAGTAAAAAAAGTCTAATGGATTCAAGTCCGGTGAACGGGCCGGCCACGAGATTGGGCCAGACCGTCCGATCCATCTCCCGGGAAACTCTTCATCGAGATATTGTCGAACGGAGCGAGCATAGTGTGCTGGGCACCCATCTTGCTGGAACCACATTTCTCTGTAAATGTTTAACGGCACGTCTTCTAGTAAACTTGGTAGATGGTTCTGTAGAAAGTCCAAGTAGACCTCGCCATTCAACGCATCAGGCAACTCAAAAGGACCAATTATTTGACCATTTAAAATTCCGGTCCACATGTTTACTTTGAATCGGTACTGGGACCGATCCTGCCTCGTTAGATGAGGGTTTTCTACATGCCATTCATGCAAGTTATGCATGTTCATGTAGCCGTCCTTTTTGAATGTCGATTCATCAGACCATAAAATTTTCGTTAAGAAAAGCGGGTCATCCCTGTACCTCTCCAATATTGTCCGGGAAAAATTTACTCGATTTTGGTAGTCCCCGGGTAGTAACGTCTGTACTCGCTGTACGTGGTATGGGTGTAATTCATGTCTTTTTAAAATACGATGGGCTGTACTTTTGGGCACTCAGGTGGTTATTTCAATAGCCCTAACTGAAGTGCTTGGGTCTTCTTCGACAGCTTCTAGCACCTCGTCTTCCATCGGGTTGGCGGGTCTTCCTCCACCATGCTCTTGATTTGGGAGGTGGCCCTCTGAGAAGAGTAAACGATGCACATTCGTAAACACTCGATGATCAGGGTAACGAGCAGCGTTTGGGTACCTTTCACGGTAAAGTTTGGCGGCAGCACTGGCATTACACCTGCATTCACCATAAATAAGGTGCATATTAGCGTATTCGCGAGTGGTATACGCAGACATCTTGGCACTAGTCACACGATAGTCCAGGAGAAAGCAAAGGTCGTCGTTGAGGGAAAATAAACAGTTTGGATCCAAATCACAAGCAATCACAAGTCCATAAACGAAGCCAAAAGTAGTTAGTACGAAATCAACACAAACGAATACGAAAACAAGTGCAGTAAACGAAGGAGCGTAACGTACTGATTTGTGATTGTGATGTGTGAGTACAAAAGCGAATACCTGGCGTCACTCTCTGTCTCGCTCGCACTTAGTAAGATGACTCTCTCCGTTTCAGTCACTTTAGCGTCCATACCTATCTCGCTCGCACTTGATAAGGTGACTCTTTCCGTCTTAGTCACTTAAGCGTCAATACCTATCTCGCTTATACTTCTTAGAATGCCTGATTCATCTCAAGCTACAATTTACGACTCTTTGGAAAATCTTGCGCCCATTAGAATAATTTTTAACCAAGTAAGAAAAATTTGTTAAAAACTGGGTTTTACAGGATTTTTTTTTTATCCATGTTATCAGCTACAATTTACCAAGTATTATACCATTTTGGAATCTTTACTAAATGCGCCAACTTTTGACATAACTTGCCAAACTCGCGTAGTAAATTTTTTTTTTCAATACAGTCAGTTAAAACTAGGCAATTTTTTATTTTGAAAGTTTTTCTAGGAAATAAGTCCTATTTTTTATGCAAGCTAGAGCAGCTGGTTTCAAAATTTTGATTACAGTTTAGAGAAGCATTATTCAGGGTTACACAGCAAAAAAAATAATTGGAAAAAGTAAAGATTTGTGGCAACAGGAGTAAAAAGACTGTCACAGGGTGTGTAATTTTGCGATTTTTAAAAAAATGCCTATAATTTTGAAATCATACAACTTAGATTTTTTTTTTTATTTTTCTGACAACCAGCTTGACTTGCCTTTTCACCCGGCTCCGGGTTGACGTCGAGTTTTGGGACACCCTGTATAAGGTTTTTTTAATGTTATTTCGGTTGTATGTAAAATGTTGATAATGATAGACTATGAGTTTATTTTGTAGCGTATATTTATTTATATAGTCCAGTGCCTAAGAAGTTTTACTACAAAAATCTGCTGTGTATCTTTTTTTAGGGAATAAATAACTACATTACATTATGGAAGAAATTACTTTTAGTAATAAGGCCGCCAATTGTACTGTACTATTTTATTTTCAAATCTCATGTGTAATTCCTAGTGTACATACAATAAAGAATATTCTATTCTATTCTATTCTACATTTTGTATTTACAGCAATAATCCTAAAGCCTGAATTACACCGGGGCAACACTGTGCGGCATAGCGGCTTGCCACAAGGCCGCATGCTACAACGTCGCACATTGTGGCAAGAACCGTGTGGCATGGCAACACCTTGCATCATGTGGCCAACTGTCGCAGCTTCTTCTTCTACTTCTGCCGCACCTTTGTAGCATGCGGCCTTGTGGCAAGCCGCAATGCCGCACAGTGTTGCCCCGGTGTAATTCAGGCTTAAGGTAAAGTTTATTAACCAAAATACAAATCCGCAAGGATCTGCAGCAATACTGATATTGTTATCTTAGGGACTCCACACACGCCGGCTATAAGGTAAAGATGTATATTATAGCACGATATATCTCATTACATCTTTCCATAGAAATCGTCAGGAGACCACACACGAAAGCTATAATATACATCTTTACATCTTCGTATCTTATAGGTACTGAGCGGTCTCTAAGCTATACATCCTGGGATGTATTGTATATTATAGCCGCCGTGTGTGAAGTCCCTTAGTACGGCAGAAATACAGTCCCTCTGTTGCAGTTGTTTAGTGGTCCAGTGAACGGGCGAAGCGAGAGCTACCCAGCGCAGATGATGATTCGCGTGGGAACATCGCACATGCGTACCAACTGCGGGCCGACTGCAAAAAAGCGCGCGCACTTTAGGCGGGAAACTCCTTCATAACATAACCAAACTTTTTGAGTTTTGCTTTTTTTTCTTCGCATATTTTATATGACTGTGCTTTCTTTGCGGTTTAGTGTTATCAGTTTTGTTTTGTTGATTGATTGAACCCGTAACTGAAACTTCAGTGATTCGTGGAAATGGTAAGTTTTTCTTTTGTATTACTTCATAATAAAACATAAATTAATATTCCTGGTTACTGTTTTGGGATGAGTTTTGATTAGAGTATAAAATCAAGCATTTCCATTACTTGGCAGAAAGTATTTACAGGGAACTAGCCTTTTGGAGCGAGCTTAGTGCATCCACTATCTACCTCTCACGCGCGCCGTCCGTCAGTGCAAAATAGTCCAATAAACTTTAACGTCATCTTGGTAACGCACGAAATGTACCAAACACAAAGATTTTCACTAATCCTGGCCCAACCTGGCAACCCCGAATCTGTAAACAAACTGCTCTTATTTTTGAGCGTGAATTTGTTGGAAGCATGCTGTCGCTTATACTGCGTTACAGAGTGTTTTAAGGGAATCATCTAACTATTCATAAATAGTTCAGATATACCTATTATCATTGCAGTAACATCGACCCTACATTTGACAGGTCGTGTTATAAATAGGTATAATCCAATCATATCGGTACCACTGACTTTGTTTTCTAATAAGTATTTAATATGCGCATTGGTGATGTTGTAGAGGCGTACCAATCTCTAACGGTCAAACAAACCATCGGCATCGTGTGGAAACCTGAGTCTGAAGTGATGCGGTGGGCACGCATGATAATTAAGCTCATAGTCCGTTGTATATTATTATGTCCTTACGGCAATGTCAGCTTTTCATTTCTCTGAACAAACTTTTACATCAAATGTTAAAATGCATGGTCTTCCTTTTATTTCTGACACTATGTTATTTACCAAAAAATGGTCCTTATGAAGTCTTTCGATCGGTATCATAAAGCTTCCTATAGCTTCCATAAAGCCTACAGGGTATTTTTTTCTCGTGTAGCGGGTTTGGTTCCCAGTTCAAACCACGTAATTTTTAAAAATCTATGACTGCAGTTATTTTGTTATTTAAATTAAATAATGCGTTCTTTCAGTAAAATTGTCCTCTACAATATCCAAGGTACTTTTCCTCCATGTGGCCTAGCCGTGGGACACCCTGTCTAGGCTACACAGAAAACGCATTCGTTCGGCTGATTTATACTCGGCATGAGCCAATCCGGACTTGGCCCCCGTGGTGGAGTATGGCCTATACCTTCCTCAGGGAAGAGACTCGTGCCCCTCGGTGGGGACATGATGGGTTGATGATGATGAGATGATGATGATGATGATGATGGGGGAATCGATCCCACGACCTCAGTTTAGCGTACCAGCGCTAAGTAAAGCAAATAAGTACATGGAGATTACAGATAAAATTGAGTAAATGTGAACTAGGTATCCGTAGAAAACAATAGCAGATAAATCTAACGTCAAGATTGAGATATGTCTGTCTACTGTAGCATTAAGTTGTAGTACTTGGCTACTCTCATTGTGACAGACCGATCTAACATGTGTGCAGAGTGCTTGCAGAAAGGTTCAGAGAAAGTTAAAAAAAAATAAAAAAAATATTGTCCATGAAAGGTTTGCAGTGATTATACTTATTACAGCTAATAAAAAGGCACTTGACTATAACAACTTGAACTTATGAGGTCTGCACTATCGCGCTTGAAAGAAAGCCACAGGCAATCACTCATTCAAAGAGCGTCCAAAATAGTGGCAAAGTACGGAGGAGGTCAAAGTACGGACAAAAGCGGGAAAATAAAAAATAAATTGAAGTTAGGAAATATACATTTGAGCGTACTTTGAGTAACACGAAATAACGTTACAGGTCCTGTCAATAGAAGTGCACGACAATCCAAGATAGGCTCAGCGTAATGGTGTTGAATAGATCTATCCTAAAACAGCGCTGATTTTTAACGCAGCCCATGTAACTTAGCAGTTAAACTTAATAGTTAAATATAAGCTAAGAAACGAATACCTACTAACGTAAGTTATATGCATATTACTTGTCTATTACATTGTCGTAGTAACATCATATACGTCATCACATACGTAAAGTAGTTGCGACAATTATTACAATTTCGATAGATACTAGGCAAATGTATTATTATACTTGAGCCATTACAAACGTGCGATCAATCAATCAATCAATTTATTTGTTTGTAAACATAGGTAAATTGTACATGATGTTATGAAAACAATAAAGTCGCTCTATGTTTTGCCTTCGGGCTTACAAACTTGTGGTACAAAATAAAATTTCAATTCAAATTAATAATAGGTACTAATAAATCAAATCAAACAAACATCCAAAATTAAAAGGTATATACAAAAATACTATCAAACCTCAAAATGAATTGTCATGCAAGAATTCTACTACCTTATAATAGTTTCTTGACAAAAGCCAGTTAAACAATTTGCGCCTAAAGGAAGGCAAGTTGTCGACATCTCGGACATTTTTTGGCAATTTTTTAACAATTTTTGAGACCATTCCAAAGAAACTCTTGCCCATGAACGCAGTTTTGTGTGGTATTACTTTAATAATATTTTTGTTTCGTCTGCTTGTAATTTTTTAAAAAATTTGTGGGTTGCTTTTTGCAAATACTGCCATTTCGTATATGTGGACATGGAAACGTGAGAATTCTCAAACCAGTAAAATGGGTCTTACAGCTATCTGTTTGTCGAAGATTGCATATTGCTCGCAGGCATCGTTTTTGAGCTTTAAAGACATCTTCCCTGTCGGTAGCATATCCCCTGAAAATTATGCCGTACCTTAGTGTAGATGTAACATACCCGTGGTATGCTGTTAATAATGCACGTCAGTCTACAACTTTAGATAGTTTAAATAAGGCATACGCATATTGACTTAATTTATTACATATGTTGTTGATATGGGCCCCCCACCGGAATTTGTTATCAATAGTTAGACCTAAAAATTTAGATTCGCTAATGTTTTCAATGTCATGTCCAGATATATTTATGCTCAGTGTATTTGGATTAAAATTATTATTACAAAAATTCATTAATTTAGTTTTATTTATATTTAATGTCAAATTATTTGCTTTTAGCCAGTCAGTAACTTCTCTTAGCGTATTATTTATGTCACTCTCAAAATTTGTTTCATTATTTTTAGTAAATACAATTGTACTGTCATCTGCAAATAGGATCATAGGGTGTTTTGTTACTCTCGGTAAATTTCATAAAATAAAATCGATCCGAGTCATAAAAGTCCGAGCGAGAGTTCCGATTGCCTTATATGCCTGCTATATGTGTGAGAGAGAGGTCTGATACAAATGTTTATGACTCAGTTCGCACGTTTGTAAAGGCTCAAGTATAGTACCTATTTAGTATTGAAAGTAAAACTTGCTTAACAATTAAACTCAAATTATGGTATACCTACGTTGCTTCTTACAGCACAAAATTATCATGATATTGCTCTCAAGATCCAGCGTTAGACAGATATCGTATTAAAATTTAAACAACCCTAAAATTCCTGCCACGATCCTGACAAATCACTTTCGCTTCATCGACACTCAGTAGTCGTTGCATGCACGTACGCCTGTTTCAAGTGGCAGTCCCTGGACTCTGCCTGCCCCTCTGGGATATAGGCGTGAGCTTATGTATGTCCCAAAATTCCCGGGATGCCACAGCAGGTCTCACAAGCAACTCAAATTTAGTTGGCAATAAACCACGATGAGTTTCGACGGTGACATTGGGCCTTCAGATATACCAGAGAGAGCGAATTCAGTATATGTCGTCTTAGTTACCCTTCACTCCGTGCTCTTGTGTCGAAACCTTGCCTTATGAACATTTCTTATTGAATCTCAAACAAATCTGCAGATCAAATTATGTGTGAGAACAAACACTTTTACACCGTTTTTCCATTAAACAGCGATAGTTCGACCCACATTAGTTACGCTCTGACTATCGCATTTATTGATATGATTACATATTCTTTGATTGGTTTTATAATTACTCCCTCCTTTAAGTTTTTCCTCTGCCCTCTATATATTTCACGCATACACCTGTGTAGGTAAACAGGAACCTTTCTGTAACTACTGGAAGTTATTTTTCTTGGTACATTTGGAGGCGAATTTCCCTTAAGGCCTTAGGCATGGGCCTAGGGCTGCTAGAATTTCGGGGTGGCTAATCGTGACAATCGATAATGACGATGATAAAAGACTTATATGGCGAAACAACGTTGGCCGGGTCAGCTAGTCCAATAACAAAAAAAAACAGAATTTCTGTAGAATTGTTTTAAGCTTCTTCACGACCAAATTTTCTGAATTGATGTCTATAAAACTTGGCAAGAAAAAAAATTCATATCTTAATAAGCTAAGAAGGGAGTAGGTACTATCAATTCAATTTAAATTCAATATTTAATTTAAATCTAAAATCTATGTTTTAAATTAATTCTGTTGCTGGATTCTTGTCAACGTTCTTTGTGTTCATAATACTGCATGCTGCTTGTAAATTGCTGTGCCCTAAGTGGGTACCATGTATGAGACAAACCCTATGTATTACCTAAGCTACATGGTCGCAATAAAGTTATGACGGCATATGGCGGCTAAGATTGCTGATCCGCCTCTGTGTACCTGGCTACTTACTTAAATTTGTATCATCTACTTCTTTTTAAGAGTACATCTTGTAATAGAAATAACGAAATACCTGATAACCGTTTCATCAGTATCGATTATTTTTAAACCACTACTAATTTTTTCATAACTGATCTGGTTGCCTGGAAGAAATTTCTACAGAATAATAGCTTATTTCTATAGAAATTTCTTGTACGTACTACGTGCAGTTTCTATGTACGATATGTGCTCACCTACTCGTATATATTATTACGCTTTGTACAATAGTTTATTTCTTAGTTTCTTTCTTATGTACAATAAAGTATAAAGTATGGATAATATCAAAAGTTGACATTGTCAATTTTATGCGTGTTAGTTTTCTTGAAATTATACTACTTGAAATTTCAAGGTTGCATAAAAATTAAACATAAATTGAAGCTTAAGAATTTCAATATCAAAATAGGTTTTATTATCGATAAATAAAAGTTGAAAAAAGAAAAGTTTCCTTCCATCCATGTCTGGAAGGCTGCAGTTACTGGTAATTTCACGATGACGTACACTATCGTAAAATCGCGATCGATTCGCGATAAACCTTTGCCTCTAAACTCCAGGAACTGCAGCCTTCTTTTAATAACCACACGTAAACGTTATTTTATTACACCGACGCAAAATTGGGCCGCTTCCGAGCATCACGACTCAATTTAGCATTCCGCGATATGTATTAATTAATTTTCTCACAAGAGGCTCTTTTATTAATGTTCTCTTTAGCCTTGCTTCTCTCGTAATGAACTGGCGAATTGCCGATATTAATTCATTGAATCTTATCGCGTTCCTCTCATCGCCAATAACGATAGCGATTCTCGTGAGACAATTAACTTATGCTTGCGGAACATCTTTACAGATTTTCAGTATTAGCTAGCCATTGTTTGGTAAGTAGTAGGTACATAATACTAGTACCTATTATCATGAATTATTGCGAAATAATTTTCTCTTATTCTTGCTATTGGGAAAGGGCCTTTTGTTGACAAGTGTAGGTATTTCCGTGTTTGCGATCTCCTTGCCTAGTTACCATATTCAGTTACATTATTATATGTTACGTAGGTATGTTCATTGGTTTAGTACCTAACTATACATTTTTTGACTTAATATGTATTGTTTAGAGTGTATTTCCGTATTTGTGAATTCCTTGCCGGTTACCATCATAATCATAACCCATTATGTCCCCACCGAGGGGCACGGGTCTCTTCCCTGAGGAAGGTATAGGCCATACTCCACCACGGGGGCCAAGTGCGGATTGGTGGAGGGTTGTAAGAGTAGTGGCTGGTCTTACTGTCAGAAGTTTTCAAGTCACCTTTAGGCCTCTGACTTGGCTCCAACTGATTAACGTGACTTGCGAACCACAGAACCGCTCGGAAAAAATGCCACAAAAAATGAGAAAGCTCACACATCCATGCACTGAACGCGCCCATGTTGCTTAACTTTCGTGATCGTTTAAGATCACTTAGGTGGCCGGGGATACGAGTGGTTCTGGTTACCATAACACAAAGTTATGGTAACCAGGCAAGGAAATATCTAGTATCCTAGTTTGGAACCAGAAGAAGTCTGAATGTTGTCTAGAAATTATTATTATGATTACTTACAGCATTAAACCTGTTAGTACCTTTTAAACAGTACAATAGTCATTACATCCGTGCACTCTACTCAGTTACACTACGGATGACTCTGCAACTAAAATGTAAAGGTTTCAATGCTATCGACTGAAGATTGAGCTGTAGTACGAATCTAAAATTAAAGCAAATCGCTGCTAAACAATCTTACAACCAGACCTTGAAATACCGCTATTATGCTCCTAACGCTATGCGTCATAGCGCTATGAAAGGCTTCCTAAAACGTTATTATTTCGAAACGTTATACGGGTATAACGTTATTATATTGGTCAAATAGCGCTATTCCAATATCGTTATGCCCGATTTAACTTTATAAATAGCGCTATGATAGCGTTAACGTAACGTAACATAACGTTATATGGCATCTCTTTCACACACACGTTTTCACGCATCGCGCGTAGTTATGGTTAGTTTAGTTAGTATCCTTCCCTCTCTTGTGGTTCTGGGTGCACAAGCGGGTAGTACAGTCGACAGCACGTCCATCTTCACATTTTAGTTGCAAAGTCGCCCGTAATGCAACGGAGTAGAGTGCATGGGTGTATAACATGATGTGCTGTCGACTGTACAAAGATAAAGATCATTCCAGTTTTCCTTCAACAGAAAAATTTTAAACTACTTAAAAAATGGGTAAGTATTTTTTTTGTCGTAGGTACGATTCAGACCAACCGGCTCGCATCGGGCCGGGCCGGGAGGCATTATAAAATGCGGTAAAAAACATTGAAATGTATAAACAGTAATTATCTATCTATCTATCTATATATACATATAAAAGGAAAAGCTGACTTACTGACTGACTGACTGACTGACAGATCAACGCAGGGCCTAAACTATAAGGGTTAGAAACTTGAAATTTTGCACAAAGGTTCCTTTTATAACGTAAGGTAGCACTAAGAAAGGATTTTTAAAAATTCACCCCCTAAGGGGGTAAAAGGGGGGTGCAAATTTATTATGAAAGTCTGCCGTTTTTGAAGTTATTCGAATGAAATTCAATATGTAGGTCTTTCATTGAAAGGCATGAAACATGTGTAAAGTAGTTTTAAGAAAATCATCCCTTAAGGGGGTGCAAGGGGGGTGCAAACGTAGAATGAAAGTCTTCTGATTTTCAAAGCTATTCATTCAATGGCTATTCTAGTAACATGTTTTATTTGGGTTACTAGTTCGTAATAATGATTATTCCCGATATCTCTTTTTGTGAATTAAATTCCTAAGCAGGTAAGAGGGGGTGCGAAGTTAGTATGAAAGCTCTCTGATATTCAAAGCTATTTCAATAAAATGTTGTATTTGGGTTATAAGTTCCTGATAAAGTTAATGATTATTGCCGACAGCCCTTTTTTTGAATTCAATACTTAGTACCTGGGTGACCGAGCCTTGCTCGGTACTTTTGTAATATCAAATTAAAATAATCCTTTTTCAACAAAAAAAGAACTTTGAAAAAAAACATCATGACTCGAACCTTGAAATCGGCCCGAAATGGGTCCCCGTTTTCCCGTCAGAACTATCCCAACCTTGCAGGTGGACGCGAAATTTACCTCTGTATGTTATCATAGCAAATCAATTGCCTTAAAACACGGATAAAACAACGTTTTCTAAAAATGTAACCTAGTTAGATCAATTAAACGCCCTCGAAAGCATCTGCCTACAAAATTTCGTGAAAATCGTTGGAGCCGTTTCCGAGATTCTGATTATATATAAATATACAGGGCTACAGGGAAAGTCGTACACAATATTAAAGGAGGTTATTGTTTAGGTCATTTCTGATGGATTTTATTCTATATAGGGTCCGAAAGGTAACCGTTATGGAGATATTGACTGTTAAAGATTTAAAAAAAATATCAATTTTTTTGGCTTTTTAATTGATTTTTATCTCAGAATAGAGCTCATTTTTTTTAATGTATTTAGTTAAAAGGCATGTCAATTAACACAAAATATCAGCAGAAGCTGCACCTACAACTAACAGCTTTAAAAAACTGCTCGGCAACGGTTAGAATTAAATATATTTTCTCTAAAAATTTTTCACATTGAAGCTCTTAAAAAAAATTACGTATGGAACTTATTCTGCAAATAATTTTAAAAACTTCTACGACACTTTAACTATTCAAAAAGGTCTAACATTTAATAGGTATGTGCATGAAATTTTAAAATAATGTTATTTAAGTAGGCTCTAGTGGTAGTACCTACATAACTGAACTTCGATAAAAAAATATCTTTTTACTTCCTGGCACCTTTAAACTATGTAAAAAGGTCAGATCGGCTTTTCTGTGCTCTGGTACCTATTTCAGTATTTCTTCCGTGGTAGATGTGTTAATACGTGCTCTGCAAATGATTTGCGTTTTAGAAACTTCTACGTCTCTTTAGGTATTAAAAAACGTATATCACTTGCTATTGCATCGGAAAAACGTTAGCCAAGTGTCGATGGCAAACGGTAAATTTTTAGTTGAGGTAAATACGTGATCTTTGATAGTTTCCCGTAAAACGCGACTTAGCTTGGATTTTTGTATTTATTCATCTTCAAAGTAGCTCGTTAAGCAGTACTTTTTTTTAATGATTATGAAATCTGAGAGTCTTGCGCATTTCTGAGGCTAACTAAGAAACCATTAAAACATCTGTTTGGATTTTTAATTTATTTTTGAAAATTCAAGTCATAATTTACCGAACGTAAATTTTTTACTTTAGACCAACACTTTAATAACTTTTATCAAAGTTACGAAGCTGATTATTTTATGCATAGAAGAACAACTTGTGAAGATTCAGTTACAAAAAAAAGTAATTGAAAAAAGTTTCTAGTTTTTTTTTAGAAATTTTCAAAATTGATAAGGCGAAAATTCATAAAAATTCAGAAAAAAAATCATAACTCCGAAACTATGAAAAATCGCGGAACATACATGGGGGTGATTCGGATACCCCATGACACGAGGGACCAAATATTTTTTTTTTGACGTCATTCCTCCGGCCACCCTGTATAATAGAATAAAATCCATTAGAAATGACCTAAATAATAACCTCCTTTAAGATTGTGTACGACTTTCCCTGTAACCCTGTATATACAAGAATTGCTCGTGTAAAGATATTAGATAGGTAAATAGGGGTTGCAAATTTAGAAGGTATAAAAGTTCTTCCTATTTACTTCGTATCGTCGTTTCGATTATTAAAACTTTCGCTGCGATTTTCGAATTGAATTTTTTTGTTCTTCCATGTGTTTAAATACCACCTTAAATACTTGCTTACTTTCTTATTTTTTTTTTTCATATTTGTCGTTCTAATTCTTATTATTTCTCAGTTATGTGTTTATAAATATTTATCAGTTCTTTAAAATACAACCCATAGTAAACAGCCTATATCTACGTATCACTGCTGGGAATTAGGTCTTCTCTCAGAGAGAGTAGTATGGTTTTAATTACTTCGCATACGCTAAAAGTATCCCAATCTTATTTGCAAACGCAAACACTATACTCAACTAAAGCCCACGCGGACGAAGTCGCGGGCAACAGCTAGTACTTCATATTTGCATGCAACTTACGCAAGTTACCTCCGCGGGCATCTCGCGCGCGAGCTTATTTGTGCTATTTACGAGTATTGCTCCGAGTGATTCCACGCCACGTTCAGTGCGGCAACGCCGCCGGTCACGTTCGTCCGCGACCACGCAACGCCTTTCGGTAGAGCGGAGCGGCAACAGCGCCATAACTTTATTAATAACGTTATTACGCTTAGTTATGATTTCGTTAAGTTTCTCGTAGAGTTTTGTTATCATAACGATATAATAGCGCTAAAATAACAAAACAAAATGATTTAAACGTTACGTAACACTTAATAACGCTATATTTTATAACGTTTTAAAGGTCTGCTTACAACTAACTCGTTAAGGTTGAAGTGCTTTGTTTTGCTGCACTATCTCTCATGATTGCTAAAATATATTTCGGTTCTATCTGTATAAGGTAATTTATGTTTTGGCTTTGTTTCATACAATTTCAAGGATGGTGTTAGTGAGTACAAATAAATTATTTATTTGTCTATCTATTTCTATCGAACTCTACATTAAATTGCTGTACGGATCTTAAAATCAAACAAATCGCTGCTAATCAATCAATGTTCCACATTATTATCTCCTTGTAAATATTATGCTACCGGAAGCTTAGTAAAATAGAAGTAATTCAGCGTGATTTAATTAAAACAAAACAAAACTTGACCTTAGTTCGTTAGAATAGAATTTATGAGCGTTAGTTAATCTATTGAAACAAATGCCTACCGAATAACTATAGCACGCATTTCGTGATGGCCACCGATGACCCTTTAACACAGCTATTAAGCTTTCGACCTTGTTGGTTCTTTTATTCCAATCCTAATGCCTCTATATTTGATTGACGTTAATACGTAAACGTTTTTAATATTACTAATCGAATGAGCTATCTGGGGAGAAATGTTATAGAGGAGTAGGATTATTATCTTTAAAAGAATATTGGTCTAAGCGTAAGAATAGTGTTAGATAATAGTTTTTTTTGCTATTATGAGGTATACTGTTATAACACTGTATATTAAAAAAAAGTACTGATTGACTACTTGATTATCGGTCGGTGACGTCTATATTTTTTGAGAGAGAGCGAAATACTTGTAGCTCTACAATAATTTAATAATTTACCTAATAAAATATACGCGATTAAATCCATTGACTGTGTAAACCAATACTTGCTCGGTACTTTTATTATACTATCTATGCAATAGTTTGTTGCATGTACAAAAAAGCTTCCACGCTGAATATTTTGTGGCTGTTTTGTGGCATAAGTCAAGTTTTATTCCTGCACATTATCATCATCAACCCATTACGTCCCCACCGAGGGGCACTGGCCCTTCCCTGAGGAAGGTATAGGCCATACTCCACCACGTTAGCCTAGTCCGGATTGGTGGAGGCTTGTAAGACCAGTGGCTGGTCTTACTGTCGGAAGTTTTCAAGCCACCCTACGGCCTCTGACGTGGCTTAACGACCGTCTATCGACGGTAGCTGGCACCCGGCTGGCAAGGTGCCTCCCGCAACAACCTGCTACAGCGCCTCACCACCACCAGATGGGGTGCCTCGCCTCAGGTGATGCGGACCACCGGACTGGCGCTAGCGTTTTCCGCTGGAGAATATGCATGCCCAGTATGGACCCGATCTGCCCATGCAAAGCTAGTGGATACAGCCTTAAATGAAACATGCCGGCTTATTACTGGTTGCCTCAAACCGACCCCTGTACAACTGCTGTAGCCACTGGCCGGCATTGCGCCCCCGCACATTCGCAGGGCTGTGGCGAGCTCCATGGAAAAATCCAAAATGGACACTGACGCACGACACCCCATGCACGGCTACGCCCCAGTGCGGCAAAGGCTGCCAAGCCGAAGCAGCTTCGTGAAATGCGTCAACCCTCTAACCACGAGGCCTACGCAAGCGAGGTGCAACCTCTGGGCCCAGGCGGCTTTCTTACCTACCCCGTTTGTGCCACTGTCGGAGAGTCTCCCGCCTGGACATAAATTGCCCTGGGCAGTATGGAAATCCCTGAACCGGCTGCGAACTCGTACTGGCCGAAGTAAGGATAACATGTCCAGGTGGGGGTTTGCGGATCCCGCCAGCGACAATTTGAACTGCCTGTGCGGTACTACCCAGACGATGGACCACCTCTCATCGTGCCCTGCGTGCCCTAACACCTGCACTCAGGAAGACCTAATGACTGCAAGTGATAAAGCAGTCAGCGTCGCAAAGTTCTGGGCCGCAACTATCTAGTGGACTTTAAAAAAAAAAATATTGTGTGCCATCGACACGCTAAGAAGAAGAAGCTGGCACCAACTGCTTAACGTGCCCTGCGAGCGTATTCCTACACGAGTGCTAGTATTATTTTTATGAATTTATATTAATTAATTATTTGAGTAAATATTTATAATTATTAATAGAGTGCATGCGTTGATGTGCCGTCGACTGTACCCACAATATCCATAAATATTTTGGAGCAATAATTTGGTACGTAAAACCGAAAGGCCGTAGTGGATTAGTCGCAGTCCAACCAATCCAACTAATTCAACTCAACCGATTACACACTCCATTTGTAATATAATTGATTTCATTGACAAGGAAGGACGAACTCAAAGAACAACATATTGGCAATTAATTATAAGTACAAATACGTAATCTGCTTGAAGCAATTTTTTTATCGGTGACTCTAGTTACCGCAGAGAGCCCCCTGACAAAGCATTTCTGTGCCTATTTAGTAATAATTCGACAGCTGAATGATATTTTTCACGCACAAGAATCATTTGGCAATCAGCAATTAGGAAAGGAATTCTTCTCAAAGTCGGTGCGTTTGCGCAACTTTAGGCGTCATCGCCGGCGCCCGCGTAAATCGCACCACATCTGTCAAACAAAATACGTCCTCCTGTAGTATGTGGATCACGCGCCGGCTAGAATTACTTTCATGTGCATACCGGTTTTTGTGAAGTTAATTTTAACTAACTGTTTTTAGTTAGTTGTATACTTTTTATGCCGATGCCGATGGGAGTGGAGTGGAGACCGCGGATCGGTAAACGTACTGTAGGACGTCCTCAGACTCGATAGAGCGATGATCTTCGCAAGGCAGCTGCCAAGAACTGGATGAGAATAGCCGAGGACCGTGCTCAGTGGAGTGCAATAGGAGAGGCCTATGTCCAGCAGCGGCCTACGACAAGATGATGATGATGATACTTTTTAAAGTATGCTAGGAGTAGATATAAATGCATAGTCTACAGTATATGCTTCAACTCAATAGCCCGATACAGGACCATTTAATTGACCTAAACTATCTAAATCTTGAAGCCTTAACTAATATAATAATAAGATTATCTGGAAGATAATGCTTTTAGCATTAAATTCGTCTTTGTACTTACGTAGTAAGTAAGACTAATACGGACTAATCAAACTCATACGGTAAGTACTGTACCTACTGTACTGGTACTTCGAAGTAAAATACTTGAGTGTCCACTTACCTTGATTATACTAAAAAGCTATTTCTCTCTTCAGTACTATTATCTCTCGCTTCTTTTATGTAATGGCAGTTTTCGGGTCCTAAGCTAATCAGCAATTGAGTTTAGTTACATAAAAACAACACTTGGCTGCAAAAGGCAAGTACCCCTTAGAATTAAACAAAGTTCGCTCATCGAACTAACTTACGTTAACAAGAATTTCATATTTGATTACTTTTTAAGTACTACTTTATTCATTAAGTAGTACTTAAGAAGTACTCAAACATTTGATCAAAATTTCAACGTTGAAATAAAATCCGACTTCGATTCGCACAGGGTATTTTACCTACATACAATACAATTTCTTTTCCTGGTCCCAAGAATACCGTGTCCATGGACACATGTAGTATTATAACCAGCCATGCTGGACATCACAAACACGAAAATACAGCCAGACTGAGGCCATTTGTGCAATTCTAGTACATACGGCGACATCGAGTGGGAATCCAACCCAGGATCTGTGTTTTGGTAGTCATGCCTAATAACCGCTAAACCAACGGGCACTTAAGTGAAAACATTCCCTATCCTTACAGGTGTAACCTAATTCAATAGGGAGATACTATTAACTATATTATTAACAATGTTTAAATATCATGCATTATCTAACCTAAACCTTTAAATTGGTATATAACATATCACAATGTTTAAATATCACAATAATTAAATATATCGACCATATGACCATTATCGACCATATGACGCATTGTGTGCAGTGCACACTCTGTGAGTACAGACTTTCCAAATTACTGCAACATGGGCGATACTTATCCGAATTGAATTCAATGTAAGCCGGAACTGGGGCCCAATTAACGCTACTTTGATTACATGTACGCACTATGGAATTACCATAAACTGACTTACATGGACAATAAAGAGTAAACTGTATTTGCCCATGTTATTATCATACTTTATTGTACACACGAAAGAAAATATGTTACAAATAATATACAAGCGTAGGTATTATAGGTGAGTACATAAGATTGCGGGAAAAGACTGGATGGAGAAAGCTCAAGACTGCGAACTATGGCAAAATCTGGAGGAGGCCTTTACCTAATAAGGGGCATCAAGAGTTTAATTTTTTTTAACACCTACTTATTAATTATTTTTGTATCTTGTAAATTTTTGTTTTTCATACCATTAATTTCCTTTTGTTTTTCGAAGATGCAATAAAGGCTATTTTATTTTTATTTTATTTTTATTTATTACATAAGCGAGCTTATTTCTATAGAAATATCTTCCAGCCGACCAGGTCCGTTGTGAAACGATTACTATTTAAAAAGGTAGGGGAATAACTTTTTTGAAGACAAATAAACATTTTCTATTCTATTCTATTCTATGTGCACATGAAAATAAAAATAAATGTGTTTATTATACTTTAACAAATTAAACACTGGGATATGGATAATACTGTAAATTGCTCAGATCCAGCCATATAGTAAATCTTATTTGTAAAAACATCTTAATTTTAAGGAGCTTCTAAGATCGTATGTGTATAAAGAGACTTGAGCGGGTCTGAATAATTAATCTTAACAATGAACTTTAATTGAAAAACACACTCACAATTTGAATTCGTCACCGCATTTTCCTTTTTACATTTGACTAACTTTTCATTCCTCTCTCTGAGAGAAGACCTGCCGCGAAAGGAATAAAGAAAGATTATTTATATAATAAATGTGCTGTAAGTCAATAAATTTAAATAAATTACTTGCAATTAATACTTAAAGCGGTGGTAGCCCAGGAGGTAGGGCAAAGGAATCGGAAGTGAGAGATCCAGGCTCGATTCCTAAAGCGGATATAATATACCTATGACTCTGTTTATTTTCTAAGTTACGCACATTTGTGTAGTGGCAATATCACACGCAAAATTGAAGAAAGACATCTTGAGGAAACCTGATAATTCGCGATCTCTCTGAGAGAAGGCCTATGCCCTGCAATAGGACATTTAAGTATAGGCTTTCATTGTGTGGCTATAATACAAGAGTTATACTCAAAATACCTATCACCACCGATACCTACAATTATACCTATATGCTTAAAATTCCCAAAAAATATAACTATTGAATATTTAATTAAAATAAATTTTATTTTGACTGTACAGTTAAAATGAGAGCACAAACTTAACTGTACTGTCTTTTATTTATAATTGAGAAATACAATATTATGTTTAGTGATTATCTTTGATCAGCCTTTGATTAGTTGATTCAGATTCGAACTTCTGTGACTATCAATCTTATCCATCGCAGAACTGCGACACCGAAATAAGTTTTAAAACTGCTCCAATTACCTCACTTTCATCACGAGAAAGTGCACTCGATCTTTCACCCTTTCACAATCCTTGGAACAACTAATTTACTCGCGCGATGGTCCATCGCCGATCTTAAAATTTATTTTACGATCAGGTGTAACGTAAAATTCAAGTAAAATATTAATCAAAGAAGAAAAAACCTGACTACATTGTAGGTTTCTTACAAACTTTAGCTAAAAACTTTAATTCAGATCTTGTAAAAAATCATAATATTCTTAAAAAAAGAGACTTTTACTCGTTTATACAAATAACTCATGTAACCTTACTTTCGACTAAAGAACTGTTTTTAGCACCTGATGTGCTAAAAACGGTAAAGACAGAAGATTTTAGTGTTTGACTAGTAGAAACCACTTTTTTGCTTACATAGGGATTTCGTTACACTCTGTAGAGCGAAAATATCAGTAGCTCTTATCGCGCGTGACTTAAATGCCATTATGGAATAAGATCCGGATGGCACGATAAAGTCTGGTGACATAAATTTATACGCAATGACTCATACGGTAAATAATTATAAATAGATTCAGGACAAACTGTACAATCGACGTCGAAAGAAATTGTCTAAAAATATAACTTACCGATAAGACAAATATAAAAAGACTAGCTGTTGCCCGCGACTACGTCCGCGTGGGCTTTAGTTGAGTAAAGTGTTTGCAAATAAGATAGGGATACTTTTAGCGCATGCGAAAGAGCTTTCATACTAATTTCGCAACCCCCTCTTACCCCCTTAAGAGATGATTTTCGAAAAACTACTTTACACGTCTTTCATGACTTTCAATGAAGGACCTTCATGCTAAATTTCATTCGAATAACTTCAAAAATGGCTAACTTTCATACTAACTTTGCACCCCCCTTTTACTCCCTTAAGGGATGATTTTCAAAAAACTATTTTACATGTGTTTCAATACATATAATGAAAGACATTTATTCTGAATTTCATTCGAATAACTTCTTAAGCGGCAAAGTTTCATACTAACTTTGCAGCCCCCTCTTACCCCCTTAAGGGATGATTTTCGAAAAACTATTTTACATGTTTTTCATAACTTTTAATGAAGGACCTTGATATTGAATCTCATGTGAATAACTTCAAAAACGGCAAAGTTTCATACTAAGTTTGCAGCCCCCTATTTCCCTCTTAAGGGATGATTTTTAAAAAACTATTTAACACGTGATTTGTAATTTTAAATGAAAAACCTTCGTACTAAATTTCATTCAAATAACTTCAAAAACGGCAAAGTTTCATACTAACTTTGAACCCCCATTTTACCCCCTTAAGGGATGAATTTACAAAAATCCTTTCTTAGTGCTCCCCTACGTTACAAAAGGAACCCCTGTGCAAAATTTCAAGTTTCTAACCCTTATAGTTTAGGCCCTGCGTTGATATGTCAGTCAGTCAGTCAGTTAGTCAGTCAGCTTCTCCTTTTATATATATAGATAGATAAGGGAAAGAACGAAAATTATAGAGGTATTAGAACACCAGTAAATTGGCAGTGGGCAGGAAGGTCTCATTGCTAAGTTACCTGGAGACAGATAATATCAACGGTTTCTTTACATTCGAGCTGAAGCCGAGTAGCTGATGTGTAAGAATTATATTATTATTATGAAGAAAAAGAAAAAAGATAATAGTCTCGTCTGGCCAGACGGACGCCCTCCGGCTGAGGAGTCCAAGCGGCCAGAGGTCAGGGCGACAGCGAGAGAAAACGCCGGACTATCCGGGCTGTATCAAGCAGCACCGCCTTCTGCACGACAGCCGGAAGCATGCCCACACGGAGTTCCCACCGACCGCCTCAGATGGTTAGCGAGACTGGTTGGAACCCATTCGCGGACAGGACTATAGGAACGATTTTGTTCGACACCACCCCCCACATGTCTGTTATTATTATTTCTGTATTGAATAAAAGTTAAAAAAATATCGTCAAGCAAACGAAGAGGTAGACCTCGCACTCGTTGGGTAGACGAGAAAGTAGAGACAGGAAAAACAAAAGACTGGCCGATACTCGCGCAAGATAGAAACGGATATAAGAAAATAGAGGAAGCTTTACGCTTATGGGGACCCTAATTCCTTTGATTCTCGATATTGGTGCAGGTTTTTAGGAACAATAAACCATTTTAGTTTTATACAAGCACAAGCTCAAGACAGCACAAGATTGGCATACCTACGTTCATTCGTTCAGTTACATTACAGGTGATTTTTCACATAAAATATAATGGCGGTGTCAACTGTACGTGGCTCTTCACGAAACCCACATATTCTCTGCATCTAACAATTTTACCCATAAATAATTCTATGAAATCAAAGGTCTTAGGATCATTATATATATTTTTTAATTTTGAAGAAAAATCAAGCAACGCCCATGTATTTTAAACCGTAGAATCTTGAATATTAAAAATATAAACATTTACATACAGGCACATACATTGCTTCTGGCCATTATAATTTGTAGAGACTCTCATATTTCTAAATAACGTGCAGGCAGGCCCATTCAATAAGCATAGGTAGATATATCATACACGTAGTAATAGAAAACGGCAGTAATGTATGGCTTGGAATAATAATCACATCATTTCCTACTAAGTGTTACCTGATCAGCAACATCGGACCTGCCTTAAAATACCTACAGTACAGTCAGCCACCTCTTTCCATAAGCGTGAACGATATTTTAGGGTTACATAAGCGAAAGGAATTTGATCGAGGAGTTCTGACGCTTACATAAAAAAAGACCTTAATAAAATACCTAAGTACAATTCCTATGTCATAGCATAGACACGGGCCTGCTTGCCATAAACACAGGCTACATGTGAGCGTATAATAGCTATGGCAACAGAAAATGTACTCAAGCACATTTTATGTTATATCTTTTTTTCTTTTTAGAATAACTTACTTTAGATGTATTTCTTTGTAACCATTACTTTGAATAAACAATTTATTTATTTATTTCATCATCATCAACCCATTATGTCCCCACCGAGGGGCACGGATCTCTTCCCTGAGAAAGGTATAGGCCATACTCCACCACGGGGGCCAATTTATTTGTTTATTATTATTTATTATGTGACATATAAAATTTCTTTTCTCTTGAACCGTAACAGCCGGAGCTATGGTAGAATCCATAATTCGAGGTACCAATTTGTCAGTTCATTTCGCACAAGTGTTGCAATAGTCAGGCTAGTGCTGTTCATGTCGATATTTTAATCGGCTTTGGTGTCGATATCGGCTTTGCTAATGACATAATGAAATTAATTTAAAATTTACACGAGATAAAGGCTTTTTGCAGATGTGGTCGTTTATTTACTATCAAAGTAATTTTGGACGATTCGAAAAGCTTCTACCAAGAACGACAAAACAAACACATTTTATTTTTCCTTGTTATATTGACCCTACATTTGTTAGACATTTTTGAAAAGGTCTATTTAATACCTTTAATTTGATACCCGTGACAATGGAATGCGATAATTTTCATTTTTGAAGTCCTCTCTATAATAGGACCCCACGGCTGACATATAAAATTTTTTGGCTAATGGAGAAAAATTAAACGATCCTCCTTTGTCAAAATCGGATCAGTCTTTTAGGCTCTGTGAGGGAACAGACTAACATATAACATACGAACATTCATACATAAATTCATGGAAATAGTGCGTCAACCACGTTGATTAGTATTCGTTCGATTTATTATAAACGTCTCTGCTGATGATGAAATGAGAGGATCATAATTCTGAATAAATGGTACTCCCAATAAAACATCGTTGTGTCTCCGCTTACTCAAACTGCTTTCTTCTTTCTAACCTAGTACTTAAGGATCTAATAAGAGGATGGCGGCTTTCAGACTTAAAAAAAAATGGTACTTCTTTGATCGATAGATGGCGCTGATGCAACCCCTATCTGAATGATGAAAGGCCAGCCGAAGTTATTCAAACTATTTCGTGGTGGATACGCTGTATTGCTCCTTGCTTCTTACTGTTCCCAGGCGGGTTTGCGTATAGAGCCATTTGATAAATTTTGGTGAACCCAACTGACAACTGTCAAAAAAGCTTACCTGAAAAGGGCTTATTGCAAATTATAATATTCGCTAATTATTACGACTTAGCAAACCAATTGGTCGAGTCGATATTCATTATCGATATTGGCTACGTCACTATTAAATTTTCTCTAACCCTGGTAACCCTTTATCCGTCAAACAGTTTTGTCAATTTAGTCTCTCGAATTAAAAATCTGACTTTAGTTGACACATGCAATATAACAGGAATAACATCCGCGTGTATGACATAAGGCTGGATAATCGGATTATGTATTCCGAAAAAGATTGACTTTTAAAGAACTTAGATACTGAAGTGACTAAAATTAAATTTTAAAACCAGGTACAGGCCCAGCCCAGACCTAGTCTATATATTATCCATTGCTTTTGATATGGACACCTTCACCTATGCTGCTGTCCCAGCGTACTCTGCTGACCCTTTAGTGAAAGTATAGGAGTGTCCCTAAGTGGATTCGTAAGAGAGTGGATTAAGAGATGCGTTAACAAATCGTAACGCGCCATTATTCACATAACATAGTAAACTCAGTTACTATGTTGTGTAAACTCGGGTGCAAAGTACGAGTATTTTCGAAATTGGATTGTATGTTGACATTGAGATGAATACCCTGTGCTATGGTTACTAGACAAAGACAATATCAAAAACAAAAAAATACACCCAGACTGAGGACGTATTTTGCACACTTTGGGTGTGATACCCCCTTGTGGGTATCAAACCCACGAACTTCAGCACCGTAATCCGACGTGTTATGTATGGAGCAGCCCTGTTTCCCTCAGTATAGTGAATCAGTGTTATTGTGCAACCCGGTATTACCGTTTCCATAAAAGTAAAGTGTAGGTCAGTGTTGTGGCCTTTTCTCATTCAACCATCGAACAGAAGGGACAACCCCTATTTTAATTAGCACGTAAGTCTATTGTAGAACTTAAATAAAGCTTTTATTAAAATAAATTGTTTTTTAAACCGTCCTCTTGTTTGATTGATGTGATATTGCTAGACCAAAGACGTAGTCAACATATTTTCCAAAAAAATAATACCTAGATTTCTATGTAATATTTAAGCAAACATACAGGCACATACATTGCTTCTGGCCCCCACACTGAGATACCTTGTATCGTGGGAACCAGAAACAACGAAATCACAAACATCCAAGACATGGAGATTTTTTGTACCTAGCCGAGGTGCGAACCCGGGACCTCTCACATGGTAGGCAGATGCCCTAACCGCTGCGCCACAGAGGTCGTCAAATTATGTGTCACAGTGCTTAGTATCCAACTCTCACCCGTTTCTTATGTGTTTTTTGTGTTTATTTTGTAGTTCTGAGAATAGGTCGGCTCAGTTACTATTAGAGCCATCGCAAACAAGTCGTCCTGTCACCGCGTCAAGTCGCCACATCAGACGCGATGTTGTCATTTGCTTCTGTTGACTTGTCGTCGCCTCTGACGACAAGTGTGCGGAGATTCGAATAAAATATATGAAAATTGACCGCCGTAGCCTGTCGTTGCGTCTAGTCGCCGAGCTGTCGCCTGTTGCGTGTCGCTGGTGTGCGTCTAGGCTTAATATACATTTACAAGGGTATTGTATTTTTTCGCCAACCCGTTGATGTCTTTTGTGCGCACGAAATCCTATTTCGCATGACAGTAGTTTAAAGATATAACAAGTGGACAATCAATGTAACAAAGATCAACTCCATCACCAGAAATTGAAAATTTTTGGTCCGGTTCAACTTACGTGGCTTTTTATCGGACTTGTCCGACCAGGTCTCACTTCGATTCGCAGAGCCACGTAAGTTGATCCGGATCAAAAATTTTCAATGTGTAGTGGTTACGAAAGTTTTGGTTCAAAAATCCATAACTGTATGTAATCGGATACTAGTTAGATAGATTTCGCAACCGGCTCGGCCTATATTCTCTATATCAACTCGTCCGTGATAGCTTGTAACGCCGAGGTAAACAATCGTGGGCTATCCGTTACCTTGCCAGTCACTGGCCCACTTAACTCACGATCCACGGGATTGTGGAGTGATTTCAAACCCATCAATCATTGGAAACAATTAACCAGAAGGAAGGGCTGGTAATGTTTCAACAGGTCAAGGACTTGGGCGGTGAACTTTCAGGTATTAAGGCACAGACTTTCACCTTTTATTTTGTTTCACAGATAATTAATTTGACACAGAGACTTCTGAAATAAATAGCAAATTAAAGCGCCTTGCGTTGATTCTAGCTGCAGTACAGTCATTTGCGATTTATTTTAATTTATATCAAACTAGCTGTCCTGCAAATTTCGTTCCGCCAAAGCTTTTTTTCTCTCCATTTAAACCTTCCCTGGACTTCCACAAGTATAAAATCAAAAAATCAGCCAAATCGGTCCAGCCGTTCTTGAGTTTTAGTGAGACTAACAAACAGCAATCCTTTTTTATATATAAAAAAAAGAGAAGAAGATAAAGGCACGATGTAAATATCAGTGGTATATCTTTTCTGTATGTCTTTAAAATAAAAACAGAAAATAGTTTTTCCTCGTAGTCTTTTTTAATGAAGTAGGTATCTTATTTGTTTTAGGTTATTTAGAAAAGAAATATTTTAAACTGCTCTGCAAGGAGCTCTTTGGTCCATAAGAGATTATAGGACATAGTATTTTTAGGAATAATCTGTAAGTTTTCACACACACACACTCACATTCAGTTTTTAGTGTTTTTAATGAACATAAACGTAGCAGGCGGAGACGCAATTTTCGGTTTCTTCAAAAAGAGATGGTAAAACTACTTTAAGGCTCCATGGAATAGAAACACTATGAGGCGTACTGAGTACAAAAGTCAAGACTTTTGTTGTCATGTTATTCCTTCAAATAAATAAAATAATACACTATCTACTCCACTTTTCCGCTTAATGGTCTGTTTTATTGTCTTCTTCGTCTTGTTTTTCCTATGACCTCTGTGGCGCAGTGGTTAGTGCAGCTGACTACCATGTGAGAGGTCCCGGGTTCGAATCCCGGCTGGGGACAAAAAAAAATCCCAGGTCTTGGATGTTAACATGTTTGTGACGTCGCTGTTTCTGGTGGCCACGACACAGTATCTAGGATACCGGTGGGGCCAGAAGCAATGTATGTGCCTGTATGTTTGTGTTTGTTTATGTTTATGCCTCTCCACTATTGGAGGTTGACCATTAGCTCCGCATATTCTTCTTCATTTCTTCCCAACTGAAACAGGTCTTCGACGTTGATTACATCCATCCATTCCGAGATATTTCTAATCTACGACTTCATTCTCCCCCAACACACCTCCTTCCCTCAATCTTGGCTATCATTGTTTACGTATAATTGTCTGTTATTGGTTTTAGAGTCTGTTTCACAATCTGCAGATAAAGTTCCGGATAAGCTATCCGCAACTAGGGCTGCCGTTTGTTCTAGAAGCCATAAACGAACACACGAAATGTAGGAAAATTTATTTAAATTTAGAACGGCAGCCCCGGTTGCGGATAGCTTATCCGGAACTTTATTTGAACATGATGAAACAGGGGCAGTCTGTTAACTTGTTAACTGTCTGTAAAACTATAATTGAAATTCGTAACGTCCCTCTGTACAGCCTTATAAATCATAAGCGATTGTGGCTCCAATCTCTAACAAAACAAATCGATAGAAAGGTAAACTACCTAAGAACCCAACCTTTCTTTCGTCGCGCAAAACTCAAGTGTAGGCAAAATGAATAATGCACATTTTAAATATGTGCAGTATTCATTTTGGTTATAACAGAAATATTAAAAGTATTATTTCAATTAAAAGTGTCAGAAGTAAAACTTCAATATAACCATTAACATTTATCTCTTTAAGTATACGTATAATGTACCACGCATCACGAATAGTTTAAATCAAGAAATCAAAAATTTATTTCAACGTAAAGAATTTACATTCTGCTTGTTGAATGTCAATGTACATACAGTTATGTATAATGTTAGTCGCTGCCTTGGGGCCGTCTGGAGAAAAAGGCAGCGAAAAAAGACTCCACTTCGACCATCTTTTTTCAAATCACCTTAAAGCTAATACAAATCAAACTTACAAAATAATATCTTGGATGTGTTGAACACTAGACACATTTATCCTCTGATTATATTTAATATAAAACTACTATTTAATGCCATACGTCCTTGTCTTCTAAATAATCGTTGATTTTATAATAAGCTTTTTTGCAAAGAGTGTGCTTAACACAATTCTTAAATCGCGTTGGAGGTAACTCTAATATATCTTGGGGTATCTTGTTGTAGAACCTTATACAGTGCCCCATAAATTTGCTTCATCATCCAGCATTTGACACTCATTTTAGGACATAGGCCTCCCTCATGGTTTTACAAGTTTTCCGATCTTGTGCCCCCCGCATTCAGCAACTCTCTGCCACCATGGCCAGTGGTCCACGTGGTAATCCACGAGATGGTCTGACCACCATCTGGTGGGGGGCCTGCCCACGCTTCGTTGTCCGGTTCGTGGCCCCAACGGCCATCAGTTCTCCGGCCTATGTGTCCCGCCCACTACCTCTTCAACTGATTAGTTAATACAAATAATATTTTTTAATACAACTCGAAGAAATGATTCTTTCTACACAAAAGTTATAGCTAATACAGTAAGCTATAACTTTTGTGTTATACAATAGTGTTGTAATGATACGCAGAAGACACATACAGATGCAGATTTTGTGAATTTTGAGCTTGTGATAAATCTCAAGAGACATGTAAACTTTTCAAATAACTCAATAATAATTATATCAAATATATTTTAATCTATGTCTTAGTAAAGGGTGAGATAAAAGGTACCCAAAACCGGCGTGCATGCATGCAACGATTAATAAATGTCGATGAAGCGAAAGTGATCTGCTTACCCCTATATGAATTAATAAACATAGAATTTATGAAACGCGGCCCGGAGTGCTTATACTGAGTTTTTTCATTCACTTTCGATAGCGAGAGCGTTTGCAGTTTGTATAGGAGTGACAAAGCGCGCCACATAGTTGTCTCCTTGTCACTCCTATGCAAATCGCAAACGCTCTCGTTATCGAAAGTGAGTGAAAAAACTCAGTATACGCACTCAGGTGTATTATCCTAAACACATACAATGAAAACGGTGTATCGGTAGGCAATATTATACTCGTATCCGAATGAAGCAAAAAAAAAACTCATTAGAGAAAAGTTATCATCTTTTTCTGTCAGAGAATGACGTGCTCTGAATCAGGTTACCTACTTGAGTTTTTTCTATTTAAAAAAAAATTATTTGTCCATTCAAGTTAGATCTAACATCAATTGTGTGATTGTGAGTTAATGATTATACTAAGGAGAGCGCGGAAAAATTACTTTCAGGATTTAAATACCTCTGAAATTTACTACAGCTAAAAAGGTTTTACATTTTCTTTCACAAGTCCAGACCAGAATCAACGTACTGCGCGTAGTTTGGATGATAAAGTAACGTGTGTTCCCCTCTCGAACGGAAATAGATTGTGTTAGTAGATAACGCTCAATCATTTTTAAGACAAAGAGCTTATAAGAATCGTATAAAAGACCTCAAATTGAGGTCAGTGAAAAACCACGTTTACGATGTTGATGACAAAATTGGGACAAACCTACATTACGCCGCCCAAGCGATGAGGATGAGAATGAGGCCTTCATAGGATATCCAACTATAGAAGTACTAAATCTGTTTTTATTCAATGTTGTATTGTACCTACTAGCTGACCAGTCAAACGTTGTTTCGCAATATTAATTAGCCTAAAACATCATAAAAATCAGTGAAGGCCTTTCGAAGGAATTCGATAACAAACATTATGAAACGAAATTTTTATATGTTGCTCTGCTCGTAAGTACTTTAGTAAGTCTACATTTACATTCACATACATTTACATACAGGCACATACATTGTTTCTGGCCCCACACTAGGATACCCTGTGTCGTGGGAACCAGAAACAGCGACGTCACAAACATGTACTCGTAAACATCAAAGACCTGGGTTTCTTTTTTTTTTGTCCCCAGCCGGGATTCGAACCCGGGACCTCTCGCATGGTAGGCAGATGCACTAACCACTGCGCCATAGAGGTCGTCTCAGTCTTGAGTCAAAAATCTTCTCTATGATGTAAAAATACCTCTGTAGTCCACAGATTTATCGCCGTCATCATCGACAACCTACCGCTGCCTACTGCTAGGTATAGGCCTCTCATTTCCTTTCTCTTCATGTCGTCTCGCACGTTATTGAATAAAGAGAACACCCACAACTTGATAGTTCTCCAAAAGTAGTAGTGGGGTTGACCCTTGCTTCTCGATCATGAGGGTCTGGGTTCGAACCACGCATGTACCAATGACTTTTAGTTATGTACATTTGTTTGTACAGCAACACCATTCGCTGATAAATTGTGCCCGGATAACGGCGACAGGCTTGCCACTTGTCACGTTTGGGACCTAATAAACTCGGCAAAACGTGGGTCCAGTTCTAGAGACTGGTGCCTCTGCCTACCCCTTCGGGGATAACGGGCGTGAGTTTATTATTATTATTATTATATCATTATGTCGTCCTTTCAACTGCCATAAATCGTCCCTACAACACCCAACCGGATCGTGGGATGTAGGTGGGCAACGAACATTGTCGCAAGCGTTTCAATACCTATTATGCACTTTTAAGTAAGTACATTTAAATACACAATGTGTCACAGAAGTCTGGTAGAACTTAAGGACTTAATCTAGTCCTTATTAAATTTTATTTTTAGGACAAATTCTGCATAGGTACGCGAAAGATATCTGAACCATTCCTAAACATTCGTGAAAGCAAATATCATAATTTATTATGGATGATACTTATTTGTTTCTCGATTCTAGAATCAATCTCACGATAAAATAATAACGTAGTAAACTTAGTAAACGTAAAATCTTCTCTCAAAATCCCAATTTTTCGAGTTTTATGTCCCGGACTCACGTCCACCCATCATCGCTGACTATGTTAAGCCTATGCGCCAGTATGCGCACACTAGCCGACACGCGACAGCGACAGTTCGGCGACTAGACGCGACGACAGGCTACGGCCGTCAATTTTCATATATTTTGTTCGCATCCCCGCACACTTGGCGTCAGAGTCGCGGAGTCGCAACCACAAGATGCCAGAAGCAAATGACAACGTCGCGTCTGACGCGGCGACTAGACGCGGCGACAAGTCGCCCTGTTTGCAATGGCTCTAATAGTTATTATCAGTTATCACTCCGTACGTATACTAATTTTCGTAGCCACTTCTGAATCTCACTACTAGCATTGAATATGCTATTAGGCAAAGGCCTCCCTCATATTTTATACAACCATAATTTCTATCACCGCGCGGGTCGTGCGCGTGTTAGTGGGATTATCGCCAGTAAGGGCCCTCGCCCACGGCGGCTTTTTGTGGCGCTACGGCCGCGCGACATGGCGCGTTCGCCGCGCTACAGCCGCGATGCGGTCGCTAGCTGTGTGCCCTCGCCCACGTAACCACGCTTCTGTCGCGATGCGAACGCGCCACCGTCGCGCGGCCGTAGCGCTTCGAACTCGCCACCGTCGCGCGGCCGTAGCGCTTCTGTCGCGATGCAAACGCGCTACCGTCGCGCTTCCAATCGCCACAGTTGCAAGATGGACTCCGTTGAGGCAACATTAGTCACGTTGTCTTTGGTGCTGCTTTTACGTAAGCAGCTGAAGCGCCGACAACGACAGCGACGTCACGTAGCCCCGGCTGCCTGAGTAATCCTAAGGGCCCTCACCCACGGCGGCTTTTTGTAGCGCTAGCAGCGTGGCGCGTTAGCAGCGCTACAGCCGCGCGCTTGCATCGCTACGGTGGCGCGTTAGCAGCGCTACAGCCGCGCTACGGTCGTGCGTTGCAAAAGCGACCTGCACGCGTTAGTAGCGATGCCGTCGCAGCGCTACAAAAAGCCGCCGTGGGCGAGGGCCCTAAGACGTTTGTCAGCAGGTTGTACAGTCGAAAACAGGTCAACCTTTATATTTTTGTTGCAAAGTCACCTGTAACGTAACTGAGAAGAGTGCAGGTTGATGTTCTGTCAACTGTACCTACTGCTTGCAGGTGAGGTTGGCTTGGGTACTTAGAGACCGTTATGACGGGTTATTCACCAACTGGACACACATGACTGGACACACAAAGATTTAAACGCAAATTAGTATCATTTATTCTTTCGTCATCTGGACACACAAAGATTTTTATTTGTGTCCAGATGGTGAAAGCTAAAATAACAATTTTTATGTTTTCACCAATTATTACTGGACACACTCTGTTTTTTTGCAGAAAAGGGTACAGTCAGGTTAACAATCGTCTCGCTCATGGAATTATTGACCACTAACAATGGTCGCGATCATAGCCCAGATAGCATTTTTTGGTCGCAAAATAAAGAAGTCGGTAACAAGTTTACAAAGTTCCGTTATTGTTTCGAAACAATGCGACTGTGTTTGTTTCGGTTTGTATGTGTGGTAACAGTGTGTACACAGTTTGACCAGAAAGTGTTTCAGTAACTTTTTGTAGTCGATGAGTCGACACAATGTGTACGGATTTGTGTCGACTTTATTTTATACACTTTGCGTTGAGTTTTCAACAAGCAAAGGATCAAAGGTAAACTATGTTGTAACGGTGTGGTAACTTTGTTACTAGAATAATATTTGGTCACACAGTTTCGTAAATGTTACGTCATAGTTCCGAAACAAAATTTTACCAAAATTAGCTGCACCTGGTTCCCAAATATTTCTGAATTGTCTGCCAACTAAACATGAGTAAACAGCCAAAAAAGCGTAATTTCCGGACTTACTTGCTACAGGAAAATCAACGATTTATTAGTAAGACAAAATGAAGCTCCAAGTAAGGGATTGCTTAATTTATAATATACTAACGACCCGCCCCGGCTTCGCACGAGTGGCAAAAACATTTCCGTGGAAATAGCTATATTAGTTCCGTGGAAAATTCCCGGGGTAGTAATTTACTATTGTATTGTATTGTAATTACTAGTGTAAAAAAAAAATATTCGAGACTTCATACGGAACCCTAAACTATTTGAAAATTCAAAATAGCCTATGTTACTCACAAAGAATGTAGCTTTCTAATGGTGAAAGATTTTTTTAAATCGGCCCAGTAGTTTCAAAGCCTACTTATTACAAACATACACACACACACAAAAATACAAATCTTTCTTCTTCATAATATAGTAGGTATACCTAGACTAGCTGCACCGGCAAACTTGTTGATCTGCTATTTTTTTTCAATTAAGGCTATGAAAAATAGATAACAAGCTATTCTCAGAACTACCGATTATTATAATATATATAATTTCATTAAAATCGGCCAAGCCGTTTCGGAGGAGTATGCGCACTAACACGGTGAGTAAAGACGCGAGAATTTTATATATTAGATAGGTAGTATCGGTACGTATAACAGATCATATTTTTCTTTATTTGATAATTTTTTTATTTCAGGTTATTTATAGTCTAGTAAAAGTAAACATGTAGGTAATTAAAAACATATCAATGAATTTCAGGTAATATATCAAATGCATGGTCTTCAGCATATCCTTCTCCTAATTCTCCTTCAATGGACTGTAGATCTGGATGTTTCCTATTCATTTCACGTGTTTTGTAATACCTATAAAAACGATAGTTATGTTGTATTTTGCAAAATTGGTCGAAAGCACACAAGTCACAAAACTATTGTAAACGGTGTAACAGACAGCTTGGCAAACACTTTAAGGACGTGATTAAGTTATTAAACTTTCTATTACATATTTTTTATTCTTCCATAATAAATCATCACTCGTACGCAACGCACCCTATTGTCCGGCTGTTACATACTGTAGATACCTAGATACAAATATTATATTTTACGCTTATTAATTTTTAAAACGTATTATAAACGTATAACTGAAAGGACGCAAAGTTTTACTAATTTAGCCCTCTTTAGTGAGGTTAATTATTAAGAATGGCATTGTCAACAGTTTCAGAACCGCTGGACACAATAAAGTGAGAGACACCATATTGTAAATTCAGTAACTTTGTGTCTGCAAGTCGACGCAGTGTCGTAACTTTGTTACCAAATACGACTAGAATAATTTGACTATGAAAACAAATGTTTTTGTAAGTTAATGGATTATTTTTGATTAAATATCACATTATTAGCATAAAAAGAGTACAGTTTGATTAAACTGAAAGGTCTGGAGAATGAACAAAACTTGTAGTGATAACCTAAACATTTCAATAAACTGATTAAATTGCAATTACGTGATGGCCCATTGATGATTTTCAATGTATTTGGTTACATAATACAAATTTCTTTTCCCACTATTATCACAATAATAATAGACATCTAAAACTAATTAACTTCAAAAATAAACTGACGCTGTCAAAATAATATGGCGAACCTTTCAATTTGTCTCCATATTGCACAGAGTTTTCTTTGACATTTTAGTTGTTTCTTAAATAAAGGTTGCAAAGAATGAACGGAATTGACGAATGAACGAATGATTTCTGAAATAGTCGGCACAATGTTACCACACGGCGTCGTAACTTAAAAACCAAATGTTACTGTGTCGAGAAGTGCCCCACTTTAGTCGCAGCGACCGAAACAATGTCGTAACAGCGACCAAAAATGTTACGGTGTCGTCTTTTTAGTGTCGACATTGTTTCGTAACGGCTACCAAAAAATGCTATCTGGGAGTGTTCATGCTGATATTTTCAATTTTTTTTCTTGCTATAGGACCTTCATCATAAGTTTTATTCCCTGAATCTCGATTCCCATAATGTCGCTTTGCGTTTTACTTTCATTCCCAGTACTTCGCTCCTTGCTTCACAGTGGTTTCCAGTACGCCCCGTCGCACTTATGGTATAGTCCAGAGCGGTTAAAAGTACTAGGGTAACAAAGTTAGTAGGTAGTAGTAGTAAACAACCCTGTTTAATACTGCGCAGTATTAAGCAACACCATGAACTAAGCCGCATGTTTTTCATGAGATTTTATTTTAGCCGCAATCTCTTACATACTTCTGCTACCCTAGTACTTTTGTACTGTTTACTGTAAAATTATTGTAAAAGTATTGTAAAATTACCCGTTTCCAGATGTGGAACGTTTGATGGAGGATGATGATTGTGACAGAAAACATTCTGCGCATGACTGTACTTCATCATAAATTCGGGTAAAATTCTAATGTGTGTCCAGTTGACGAAAACATTAAAACGATTTAAATACGTTTCACCATCTGGACACACATCAAAATCTTTGTGTGTCCAGATGACGAAAGAATAAATGATACTAAATTTGAGTTTAACCAACTCGACACAGGTGTGTCCAGTCATGTGTGTCCAGTTGGTGAATAACCCGTTATAACAACCTTTTTTCTTTCAGAATCGGATGTAGAGTCAAATTTTCTTTATTTGATTTTGTACAATTTTAAGGAAAACAGTTACATTAAATTATTCTGACATTGGTTTACATTGATATTGTTTCCCAATTGCTTTATTTCTCGATATTCAATGCCACGGTATTCAATAAATACTTTCATGATATATCTAAAATCAGAGGTTAAGGTATCAATATTAATGTACATAATGCAAAGTTTTGCTAACCAGTGGCAGGAATTCGATGATTATTGCGCAGATGCCTCAGGACGCACAGGACTCAGTAAGTAGGACGTTAGTGGATGGTCAGAAATGCCTGAAACATACAGCCTCTCATAGTATTATGATGCCTTTTTTATTGTCAACAAGGCTTTGTCCGGACGTAAATTGCTTCAATCACAGTACCCGCCATCACAGAGCGTCCTTAAGAGTAACCCGTGACTAACGATACCAAGTCTGTTTCGTGACAGTCTTGCGACAGTCTGATACAGATACCTAGCACATTGTTGAAGAGTATAGAAGGTTACTTCCAACAACAACAAACAATGTGGTTCAAAGAGTATCCACAAACCATCTATTAATTGCTAAGCTCTCAAAGAAATGAATCGAAGTGAATGTTGTCGTGATCCACCTAAAAAAACCAAGAATTCAAAGCAATGTGATGTCTATTATTCTTTATGTTAATAAACTAATTAAAGTAGCAGAAGCTCATAATTCCACGGTCTTTATCAAACTGGCTTTTCGTACGTTCTTATTCTGTGAAAACGGTATGCTCGTGACAGATTCACACTGCAGCGAGCGCCAAACCCGATCGAGTGATAATGCCCCATTTTGTAATCCCTTTCAGAGTTCGTAAATCTGCCGACTACGCTGAATTGGTAGGTAATTAGAAGGCACTTTGTCAGGAGTCACGCTCAGAAACACTTATTAAACAGTTTGCGAAAGCTCCTTCGTTGAATGGGCTGGCTCAGACTCCGCTAAAGCAGACTGCCACAGCGATCAATTAGGAAAAGATCTGTGCGAAGATTTTTTGTTTTTTGGCGGAGGCGGCTCACAGTTTAGCAATCAATTTGGCTATCATAAAACGAGCAAAACTTAAGTCCAGTCCATCTATCATCAGTTACCAATAAAAAACCGACTTCTACTACTAAAAACGTAGATATAATTTAAATGAACATGACCTCTTAAATCTTAAATTGGTATTACCTGACCCCTCAAACGTTGTTTTGCCAGATAGGGGTATGAAAAATCGATAACAAACTATTCTCAGACCTACCGAATATACATATAAAATTTCATCAAAATCGGTCAAGCCATTTCGGAGGAGTATGCGCACTAACACTGTGACACGAGAATTTTATATATTAAGAGATCTACTTTAATACGTACAGTATACGATACGTATGTACAATTGTACATACAGAAGCGTATTTTGGAGTCGATGCCAAGTTCCAGACCAGCACATTTTTTTTGGTAGGTACCGAGTCCAAAACTTCTTCTACCTGTGTTATACCTACATATACAAATTTCAAGTTTCGAGGTCAAATTCGTTTAAATTATTTCTTTTTTCTGAAGTAGGTTCTTCTTTTTTATCGTTAACTGCTAAGCGAAACAAGGAACCCCGTTCGTAGGTTGCAGGTTTTGTAACTATTATGTCTGCCAAATCAAACAAAATATATTCAACAAGCTGTGCCCTGCGGTGTTACGCGCGGCTTATTAGGGAATATAAATTGTGTATTAACAGTAAACAATTTTTCGAAAAAGTTATGTACAAAGTTCCTCATATATTATCCGCGAATTCATTTTCATCGATTTTCCCGTGGGAATAAGATATTTTTTCGCAGTAAAACGTGTCCTATGTGTTAATCCAAGGTGTCCGCTAACTCCATACTTAATTTTATTAAAATCGCTGCAGCCGTTTAGACGTGAAGAAGTAACAAATATACACACTCACACACTCACAAACTTTCCCCTTATAATATTAGTGTGATATAAGCTTGGGGCCTTCGTGGGTCTGTTTGAGGTTCGTTATTATCGGCTATAAATACGCAAGGACCACTTAGCATTTTATTTGATAGTTCTTTAGATGTCAAATCAAGATTTTATTATTCATAGACTTTGAAGTACTTAGGTGGAGTGAAGTATGTATTATCTAATTAAGACTATACATTGTCAAGGTCGAATGATGTATTCGAAATTATAACGAGGAAAAAATATAAGTTTAATTATTTATCGTTCATAAAACTGATATTCCTTATTGAAAAAAGTTTATGTATTCATGGTTGAGATAAAAGCTCTGAAAATGTTTAACTGCGCTCGCCGCCGGCCTATTCCTGATTTGAGTATTCCGCAAAATAATATAACATAACATAATATTTACACACAGGCACATACAGTACCTACTGCCTTGTTATTTGAGAAATCCAAAGAGACACAGGGCCGATTTCTGAATTGAGAATTTACACTAAGTATTAAGTATCGTTCTGACACGCTCTTTTCTGAGAACTTTGACGAGACAGCACTACAGTTAAGTAGTTACATAGCGTAAGTTCTCAATTCAGAAATTGGCCCTTAACCAAGTATAAAAAAATAATTAGGGATTTTTCTTTAATTTGTAAAACCCTACATCCCTACTGATAAATACCTACGTTGCCCGAAATGCCTATTATGTTCTGGAGAGATACGGAAGTTATAAAAAAGCGCGTACATGTTTGACTACGTTTTTTATATTACTATTTTGATTTAATTGTCCACAAAAACAGTCCCATGAACTCAACCTCAAAAACATCCTTTTGATGGCTAGTTTTTTTTTAATTCAATTCAATAACGTTTTCGGATCTAAATCCGTATCCGTAAGATTTGTCTCGTAAACAAGATTATTCCAGAAGGTCTGGCGCATCTATAATATCCATGGTCGGTGGTACACCAAAAGCTTAGACCAAGGAAAGGTTGATCCCTCTCAATTGATCTTCAAACAAAATACTCTCAAGATGTAGTGAAACCTTTTTATGAGAATCCTTAAGACCCAAGTCTATAGAACAGTTTATAAATACTCAACTTCTCTAAAACACTGCACAGAGGTATGTTAAATAATCTTTGTTTATAAGAATAACACCGTAAGATTTTACTGTACGGTTTTTCTAGTTTGCAGTAACCGCAGTCGGGTGGTCTGATGTCTGATGAGGATGACGTGTTTCAGGATGTTCTATTTTAAAAATAACTTTCTTTTAGAGTGAAAGCAAAGTGTTGAGACTCTGGGGCCCACCCACCCATTTCATAGAAATAAAATTAATGGATCATTGTGACAATTTTTATTCCAATAATTCGCATATCGTGATATTTTGAAGAAAACCAATTTTTATTCATGGATATTTTTTTAACGCGATTTTATTTACTCTGAAAACGCCGGAATAATGAGCAAAAGAGACACTGCATCATGTTATAGCGCTATCTCTTTCGGCCATTACTTTGAAACCTTAAAAAAATACTCTCATGTAACGTAAGGGTTCCGAAATAACACGTTGTTCTTGCAAGTGTGAGAATATTTGGTGCACATTTAGCTTCTGTTTGTCTACAGCTCAAACAGGGCTCACCGTTCCGCTCAGCATGTTCAGCTTCAATCTCAGATTATTGACTAATCTCGTTAAATTTCAACACGTAAATTACGGCTCAAAGCTTAAACGGACTTTCCGTAGCTCCCAATCGGTGTTATTATGACGTTTCGCCTTGGTGTAATGTCTGAGACATGATGTTGGAGCATTAGCTGGCTAATTTAACGGTCGCTCGTTACTCGCTACAATTGCTCGTCACTGGCTAAGGTCACGGGCGATGTTCTTGTAACAACGTGTCATTTCTCATTGTCTGACTGCTTCTCACATTGTAGGTAGGTACTTGAGTTGTTTTGTTAGCGGTAAGCAACCACTTCTTTTGGTAAGCGCCCTGCTCTACCAAAACATTGTCTGCTTTATTAGGCTTGGGCTGTTACATATTGTACGATAGGCTTGTGTTTATTTACTTATTTTCTTGCAAATACTGGAACAACAATTTAAGTAAAGTCAACGGCTCGTGGATCTTTCTATCTCGTAGCAAATTGACGGAATAGTGTTTGACTCACTGTATTCATCAACTATGCCAAATAACAATAATATATAATATTAATAATCAACTAACTAACTATAAATAAAAAAATAAAAATATAACTTAAACATAAAACTATGCTAGAACCTAAATAAATATCTTAACTTAATATATTTACAAATAAAATACCTGCCCTAGGTCACTGTCCTTACTGTTGACTCTAATTAAGGTGTTCGAACTACAGGATAGAAATATCTCAAAGTTTTTCTGGAGTCTCCTAATTGGATTATTGCTATCCGTCATTATTGTGTATCATCGTCAACCCATTATGTCCCCACCGAGGGGCACGGGTCTCTTCCCTGAGGAAGGCATAGGCCATACTCCACCACGGGGGCCAAGTCCGGATTGGTGGAGGCTTGTAAGACTAGTGGCTGGTCTTACTGTCAGAGGTTTTCAAGCCGCCCTGAGGCCTCTGACTTGGCTTAAAGACTGCCATCTATCGACGGCAGCCGGCACCAACTGCTTAACGTGCCTTGCGAAGCACGGAATCGCTCGGAAAAATGCCACTAGCGTTAGTCATAGACGGTGACCCATCCATGGACTGAACGCGCCGTATGTTGCTTAACCTTAGTGATCGTTTAAGATCACTCAGGCAGCCCAGGCTACGAGCGATTACCGTGTATCCCAAAGCACATTCAATAGCACATCAATCTTTACACGCCTGTACTCTACGCTGTTACGTGACGGATGACTAAGCAATACAAAATTAGATGTTAGTCTGGTGCTAATAGCGTCTCGAAAATATGTCTAACATTAATACAAACATTTTGAACGAAAGCTGTTAGTAGTAGGTAATAGTAGCAAAATTAAGTATCCTGAATCACCTGAACGCCTACCTACTCGTATATAAGAATTGAAACACCGCTAACCCACTTTATCTATTAGGCGTTTCGCAATCGGATTTTGCACTCAAAAGGATAGCATCATTGAGTTAAAAGAAAATATTTACTAAATTTTACTTAGTACGACCTGCCTAGTATGTCAACCTTATTAAGGTAGAATTAAGTGCGTGATTCCACCTAAAACGTTTCTCTTCAGATCAGTTTCACTCCTTTGGCTTCCTTGTAGTAGCTATTTATTTTGTTTATCGAATACGATACAAGAATGTTGAAATGCTGTTATGTTTCAACCTAAACAGAGATTGGTTGCTTCAGCTTATGTAAAATTCCTTGTAGACTTTCGAATCCCACAAATAATATTTAGTTTTATAATGTTTAGTTTATAAGCATTTATAAACTGCATTCAAAAATTTTTGAAATTAGTGCGGTTAGCAAAAACTGGTACAAAACTATCACATTTTACTTTTTTACTGCTCTACAAGTTTGAGTCTTTTAAACCCTGTCGGCCTTACCACAGAATACATAATAGTATGGCCTTACTAATAAAGGTTATGAGCTGTGTAATACATACAGCCGTTATGCGAGGCCTGACAAACTGGTTATTTGTTCGCTAAATGCGATTAAACCAGTTTAAATTGATATACATCAAATAGTTATTCAGATTGTATAACTTATTTATTAGTAAAGCCATATGAATTTAATAGTCACTGTATGAACAAGTAATATCAAGCAGCGGATTTTTATTCTCATTCTATTTTTTTTTATTACATCATAATAAAGTACCTATATAGGTATTTCTATAATGTGTGTAATTTTGGGCTCCCGCATAAGTTTTTTTTAATGGATTCATCTTAAAGTAAAATAATAAACGAAGTTTATTTTCAAAACATTATATTCAACCATTTTGGTTTTCGTCAAATTTTTTTTTTTCTTAATTTTGGTACTTTTTTGTTTCATACATAAGTTTGTTGTCTTTTATTTATCTAAAAATGATACCAAACATGCCCTAGTAGCTTTAAATAGGGAGGTAGAGAGCTTCATAAGGAGCGCGGCGGAAGCAAACTTCTCCCTCCCCCACCTACCCGCAAGGAGGTTCCTGCCCTTATATTACGTAACTTTACACTCTAACGGGTTAAACATTTAATCAACTCGAAAGAGTCAAAATAAGAATGTATATTATGACAGTTCGGACTAGGAGTATGAGATACCTACTGGGAAAAAAATCACAGAATGTAACAGTGTGACTTGGTGGTGTGACATACAGGGAACAAAAGGGCTAAATCAGACAACTCCATACAGTGGAGTCTTACGTAATTGCACCCCAGATGGCTCCCGGTCTAAATCGCCTCAGAATCACTCAAATAACAACTGTGCCAAGCTTTAATAAAAAAATTCAGTCCCCATACCAAAGGTGCCACTGTTTCCCGGACTATTAGCTCAATAGTGCCGGTAAAGTTTTTAGACTGCATCGTAAGCTGCTGTTATGGTGCAATCTTTATTAGGGCTCAATAAACTCACTGAGGTTCTCCAAACACAAACTTACCGGCATGCCCCAGCTTAGGAACTTAGGAAAACAATGTCCCGTCATAACAACGCATAATCATAATAAAAACATTCTTCAGAACGTATCGATAATTTCATTATAATTAAAGCACTTCCAAAAAGTAAAAGTAAAACTATTAATGCTGTTTTATTTTGCATACAACAACATGGCGGGGCTAATTAGTTTGTAGAAAAAAAAAGAAGCTTCATCAGTAAGTGGGCCACACAGATTAAACAATTTGTCCCATCTCTATTAATTTGAGTTATCTGTGACTGAGAGTATATGAATAGCTCAGACACTCAGGTTTCCTCACAATGTCTTCCGCCACATTAACGAGTGGTACTGCTACTATACATAACTTAGAAAATAAAGTGATAGGTACAGTTGACAGCACGTCAACCATCACATTTTAGTTGCAAAGTCGCCCGTAATGCAACGGAGTAGAGTGCATCGATGTATGGGATGATGTGCTGTCGAATGTACGTGCCCGCTCTGGGAGTCGAACCTGGGCCTCACGCTTCAGAGTCCATTCTTCGATACGAAACACGCCTAAACGCCTATTCACCTCACGAATATGCCTTAATACAATACGTTTACAAATTAACTAAAATAATATCTTATTAAAAAGTGCTATTACACAACCAAAGAGTTCATGGAAGAAAGCAATAGGCATTTATAATATTGGTAGGTGAAGCGTATAATAATAATAAGTAGGTGGAGCTGGTATAACAAACCGCGGCTTATATGTATAAAGTTTATACATATAACAAACCGCGGGGACAAAAAAAACCCCAGGTCTTGGATGTTTACATGTTTGTGAAGTCGCTGTTTCCCAAGACACAGGGTATCCTAGTGTGGGGCCAGAAGCAATTCATGTGCCTGTATGGAAATGTTTATGTATATGTTTAAAAAAAAAAAAGTGTGATTTTGCACGCTGCATGTATGTGAGATGTGCTGCGAGAGCGAAAGAAGGTTGACAATGTTCTGTCGGTCGGGGACACCAGTCTATACTATCTCTACTACTACTATACTATCTATCTATCTATACTATCTAGTCTCTCTCTTCCCTATGGAAGAGCGAAGAGCGGGTGATAGTACTCTTCCACTATAAAGAGATTTTTTTCGCCAGACTTATCGTACGCCTGGGTACGGCCGACCCAACTGATATCCGTTGGACATTTTAGTTATTACAAATTAATGTGTAATACTTTGCTTGCGCGATGCAGGAATCTTCTAGTTTGTAGTTGACAAGAAGACATGCGCTCGCCACATATTATTTGTCAAGATATAGATATTTATTAATACATAAGCACACGCCTGTATCCCAGAGGGATAGGCAGAGACCAGGGACTGCCATCTGCCACGATCCTGACAAATCACTTTCGCTTCATCGACATTCCTAATAAATGTCGATGAAGCGAAAGTGACGACTAATCGTTGCATTAGTGGTTTCGGTACTTTTTATCTTGCCCTTTGCTAATACATCCCCTATTTGGTCGAAGTATCTATGTCCGCCTGGGGCGTCCCTTACCGGCCCTTCTACTCACATTCGCGTCTTTCTTCCTTCATCTTCATATTTATTAATGATAAATTAATAGCATTATGTATATGAGAAGTAAGTTATTTTTCTAATAACTGATTGTACATAATTGGCTGATGATGGCTATTGTACCCTAGGAGTTCGACTCCTGGAACGGAGTATACTTAGTAGAAGGCTTTCTTGTGTTTCTTATCTAGGAGTTCACTTTACATTTTTCCGTTTAAAAGACATTATTTTATCATGTTTTGTCAGTGCGTAATAATACGAAACCCAAACCGCAGAGAAGTTAATTATCTACGTTTATCTCTACCTCTACTACAATGTCTCCTTCACTAATCATCTCGCAGCTTGATTGTTTATTTTTTATTTTGTACTTCTCTAGTGGGCCATGTTTCATAAAACTACGATACGATGTTTATTATGATGACAATCCGATATACAATCAACAGCCTTTTACAACCCTTAAATAATCTAATCAGTTACGGTAAGGGTGACTTTGCAACAAAACTGTACAGGTTGATCTACTGTCGACTGTAGCTACATTGCATGGCAGTCTTCCCACTTGTTATTCCATAATAACAGTCGATTAACCATTTAATCGACTTGTCTGAATGTCATAGTAACCCATGAATTACTATTGCAAATTCATTTATAAGAGTTCAGCCCTTATTTTACGTAACTTTCCGCTCTATCGCCATAAGCCTTTAGATAACTCGAAAGAGTCAAAATAAGAATGTATGGGACAGTTTGGAGTAGGAGTATGAGATATTCATCATCATCGCCATCAGGCTATATTAGTCCACTGCTGGACATAGCCCTCCCCTAATGAGCGCCATAGCGCCCTGTCTTCAGCTTGCCGCATCCAGCATCTCCCTGCAGTTTTGTATGAGTTCAGTATGAGATATTCTGTACTGGGAAAAAAGTACCAGAATGAGACAACTAGATTACGTAATTGGACCCCAGATTGTCAGTGTAAGGGACTTCATAATAAATCATGATAATAAACAAACATTTACATCTATATTTCGGATACATAAACAATTTATTTATCTAGAACATAGGTTCCCAAAGTGGTCCACGTGAACCCCCAGGGGTGCATAGGAGACCCACACGGGGTCCACACGGGGGTCCACGTAGACGTGAAAAGAAAACAGGGGTTCACAAGTTGTAAGTGGGGGCCACGAAAAGTTTTCAAGTTTTCATAATAAAGAAAAAAAAAATTGGCTTGGATTTACCTATCAACGTCAATTTGTTGATTGTTTGTAATGTTTATAATTTTGTATAACCACAAGTATTATCTTAATAAATAGGACACAAGAAAATGTGCCACTTTTTTTCTTCTTAACAACCCCAATTTATGGTGATATTTTTTAGGAGTTTTTGGAATACAGTAGAAATGTAGCAGCAGGGGGTCTACCGAAAATAGTAAAAGTGGTCCACGAGAAAAAAAGTTTGGGTACCTCTAATCTTGAAGCTCCAATAAACGTCATGAACCATACATCGAGATCAGGACTTCCAGCATGGTAATTAGACGTGACACTAGACACCAATGACGCTGTCGAAAGTTGAGTAGCACGAAGTAGAGAAGCAGAATCAGTGTTGCGGTGATAGCCCAGTGGTAGAACAATGACTCGGAAGCGAGAGACCCAGGCTCGATTCCCAGCGCGGGCATAATATGCATACCTATGACTCTATTTTATAAGTTATGTAATTAAGTCCATCCTCTCTCTCTCTCTCTAAAAGAAGGCTAGTGGCCTACAGTGGGACGTATCATCATCAACACAGTATGTCCCCACCGAGGAGCACGAGTCTCTTCCCTGAGGAAGGTATAGGCCATACTCGACCACGGGGGCCAAGTCCGGAGTTGGTGCCGGCTGCCGTCGTCGGTAGATTGCAGTCGTTAAGCCAAGTCAGAAGCCTTAGGGCGGCTTGAAAACTTCTGACAGTAAGACCAGCCATTAGTCTTACAAGCCTCCACGAGTGGGACGTATACACGTAGGTACTCGTATATTATTTTGGTTCATTTGCGAACGTATCTATTGTATCGAGGCATATTCGTGAGGCGAAGCGTTCAGGCGTGTTTCGTATTGAACAATGGTCTCGGAAGCGAGAGACCAAAGGTTCAATTCCCAGTGCGAGCATGTACCTATGACTCTGTTTTCTAACTTTTGTACATTTGTGAAGTTATAGTAGCAATACCTCTTGCTAAGTAAGGAAAACACCGTGAGCAAAACTGAGTGTCTGAGCTGTTCACATACCTCAGCGCTCGCCAATCCTCGGTGGGCATGCGTCGAAAATAACCCGATACTCTCTATCTGAGAGAAGGTCTATGCCCCACAGTGGGACGTATACAGCGTGTCCCAAAAATGACACGTCACAGTGACACCGGAAGTAGACCTGCCCAAAAGGCATCGAACCAACCTAACATCTACAAGTTCGTGACCGAGTACATATAAAAAAAACCAAACACTAGGGCTATCTAACTTAGGTAATGCTAGCACTAAACCTGTTAAAATATGTGAAAATTTAGAACAAGTTTAAATTGGCCATATCGCAAAAACCGTGCAACTGTTACTGAGGTCATGTTAGGTTGGTTCGATACAAATTCTCAATTCTTAAACAAACAGGTGGTACTACAACCACACGGAGGCATTCGCGTGCGTGCCAAACTGCATGGTCGCCCATCATGTTTCGCCATCCCGTGACAGGTCCAATTGAGACGTTTCATTGCATTGTGTTGCAACCGCGTGCTCTCACGCCACAGGCAGCTCCGCAAATTTAAATATACCGGACTATGTAATCTAGGTTTACAATGTGTATGCTGGCCTAATACGCTGGGCGACTCGCCCGTTTTGGACTCTATGATGAGGCAGGTAAAGCCTCAGAGGTTGTTTTCTAGCTGCCTCGAAATGTGCTCACAGCGTTTAGCTGCACAGCGAAATAGTACCTTCAGTCTATTAGAAGTTCTTGTGGTGATTGACGCTGGCTTTAGCTATTTAATGGATATTCTGAACTAAGACATTATACCATTGAATTTTAAACGGGGAATACTTAAATGATTATAACTTACAATGATTAGGTACACCTCGACTTTCTTGACTAAAATCCACATGAAAGAAAATTTGTCGATTTTTCGATAGTTTAACCCACTACCCTCTAACGATTACATACGTACAAAATATATTCTATTAAATAGCTCGGAGAGGATACTTAGTAACATTATTTACGTAGAGGAATGGCACAGTCCTAATAAACCTCTCTCGCTTCATCGACTTTCAATAGCTTGCTCCCCGGTTTCTTTAGTTTTTATCTTTTTCTTCGCTTAAATCATCATCATCAACCCATTATGTCCCCACCGAGAGGCACGGGTCTCTTCCCTGAGGAAGGTATAGGCCATACTCCACCACGGGGGCCAAGTCCGCATTAGTGGAGGCTTTTAAGTCTAGTGGCTTATCTTACTGTCAGAAGTTTTCAAGCCGCCCTAAGGCCTCTGACTTGGCTTAACGACTGACATCTGTCGACGGTAGCCGGCACCAACTGCTTAACGTGCCTTGCGAAGCAAGGAACCGCTCGAAAAAATGCCACTAGCGTTAGTCATAGACAGTGACCCATCCATAGACTGAACGCGCCGTGCGTTGCTTAGCCTTAGTGATCGTTTTAAGATCACTCAGGCAGCTCAGGCTACGAGCGATTATTATATCTATTATTTATTATATCGCTTATTATATTATGCCCTTTTACTGATATTTTTTAAATAAACACACTCCTCCCGTGCTCTTTATAGAAAACACTCCATTATCTAGACTCGCGACAGCGAGTCCAGCCAAGTTCGAGAAAAAAGGAACTGGTGACGCAGCAGCCGTGTGTAATATTACAGGAATCACTTCGAGCTACTTTCGACCCCTTCACAACTCTACAACTATTTAACCTACGTACCTATATGAAATTTGGCACATTTCTTAAAGTCCATTAGCTTGCCTAGAATCCAAAGTTTCATCAATGTTGCTCAAACAGTTATAGAACGGTTACGGTTTTTAAATGTATGAACATTTAAAAACCGGGCCTTTTTATGACTGACTGATTGACTTACTTATAGATCAAAAACCTAACCCACTTCTAGATGACCTAGAAACTTGATATTTGGCATCAAGGTAGACTATTGGGCATATACAAAGGAAAAAATCTAAAAACTGAAAATTATTGGTATTAATATCCGCATAGTATTTAGTTCCAAATTCTGATAATATATGGCGCTTTTTAATTCTATATATAATATCTGTAAACGACTTCCTTCCTGTGCACGTTTCTCTGAATTGTAATGAGTTTCTGTACTCAATTCGTATGATTGTAGCCGATTTCGAACCCATCGGTTATCGTTACCTTGGCAATAACGATGTATTTATTGGTGATCAATAACAATAATCTCTGTACAAAAAGCAGTGATATCCAATCAAAAACATAAATTTGAATGAAAGCCAAGTTCAATATTAAGAACAGACGTCGTTATCGACTTCGCCGACAAAAGAATTGAGATATATATGGGTGCTGCCAAGTTCTCTGAAGAAAATCATGAAATTTTAGTAACAAGATCACTAGAGACGTAAATTGTTATTCAAGCTTAAGATTTGACTTGGCTAGTTTTCACGTACAGGCTAAATATTTATTTAATGAACTCTACTTCGTTTAGTCATACGGAGGTTAGTGTACTTTCTGTTTGTATTGTACTTACGCTGTTAGGTTGATATCACACCTATGTGACTTTTCTGAAATTTGGTTTGTTGGTAAAAACTAGCAGTCAAATCTTGGGCTTGAATTACAATTTACATCTCAGTGATCTTGTTACTAAAATTTCATGATTTTCTTCAGAGAACTTTGCAGCACCCATATAGACCTCAATTCTTTTGTCGGCGAAGTCGGTAACGACGTCTGTTCTTAATATTGAACTTGGCTTTCATTCACATTTATGTTTTTGATTGGATTATCATTATATAAATAGATATGTGGTAGAGCCTTCACAAGGAAAAGAATTTACCTCGAACTGTTTACAATGCGTGTTTTAGGGAAGTCTTTTAATAAATAACACATTTAATTTTACTTAGTGGAAACGAAACCACTCCGTATTAACATCGCAATGAGAGGGGCGGGCAACAACGGACGTTGACGCTATGACTGCTCCGTTTTAGTTACCTACATTCAGTCGAGACGTGAATTGAATAAGTAACAGCTTAAAGCGTCTAGACTAAAATGTATTAAGGGTACCACACACACACGGCGAAGGTGCTATTCTTGCTATAAGTATTTCCGAGTGAAGTTCACTAAAAAAGGGCTAGAATATGAAATGTTTATGTCTGTTATGTTAAGGGTCCGGTGGCGGTGATAGCCCAGTGGGTAGAACTAAGGATTTGGAAGGCGGAGACCCAGTTTCGATTCTCAGTGCGTAGCAATACCACTTGCTAATTGTGACGGAAAACGTGAGGAAACCCAAGTGTCTGACCTATTCACATACCTCAGCTGTGAGAGTGTCCCTACAGTATAGATTGCTTTTGTTATTTGACTTTCTCACTCACAAAATATATACTTAATACACCTAATGAGGAAACATAGTATACGAGTATTCATGGCATGAAGATATGTAATCAAAAAGGTACTTATAGGTATATGACTTGGAACCTAATCGGAAGACATATAATCCAAATTCTGGTATGAACTTGTAGTATAATACAGACCTAAGACTAGCCTAGTCACGTTATCTCGAACGGAATGCTATTATGCCAGACATCTTTGTGAACAAGAGATACCTTCAACGCGACGAACATGTAAAAATTCAACAGAAGTTTAACGGGGAAAGCAGCTATGTACCCGTAGGTAATATACAAGGTTACATGCGATTATTGTATAAGTAAAATCTCCACCACAGACTATTTAAATTGGCGTTTATCGAGTGTTTTTAGGAATGTGTGCATGTGAATTAAGTGAGCAACTTTCTGAAAAAAAGAAAAAAATGCTGTTCATTTAGTATAAGTTCTAAAACAATTGTAGGTAATCTCTGTATTTATAAAAAGATAAAATAAATTATACATTATTCACTCAGTTCTCACAAAGTGCCAACGAAATCATGTTTTTATTAATAGCACCTTTAGTCTTTGCCTACCCTTTTGAGTTACAGAGAAAGTATCTAATAGCTAGATCTACGTACCGTCACAAGCTAGAGTTGACCTTTCGCTATACTTATTCTGCACTTGTGTGGTCGAACATTGAACCTACGTCGAATCTATTCAACAAAACATCTTCAGCGAAGAAAAGTAACAACAAACCATTGATAGTTACGAAACCAAGATTAGGTAACGGTCGGTGCTACCAACTAGTAGAATAGAATGTGTTTTAGAAAAAGCCCTTGTTGACAACAGAGAACTTTCGACACTACGTAACATGAACTCTTCTCTACCTACCTATATTATCTATACTTCGATAACTATACTAATATTACAAGGAGGAAAAGTTTGTACAGGTATTTGTTTGTCGGGGGCTATCTCCGAAGGTACTGATCTGATTTCAAAAAATATTTTAACTACTAGTATTTATCAGGTATCAGGTGGGCATACAATATGGTAATCCGTTAAAGCTAACTTAGTCGCGGGCACTTCTAGTCTATGTATAAATAGGTGGTTAAAATATTCTTGATCATAGTACACCATAACATTTAGGACCCTGAAATCGTGACAAAAATATGTTGTGGAAAATTTGTTAGGTAAACTTTACATATTGTACATTGGAATGGAATATTTCCCGCTATAGGTATAGTCCCCCGTCTTCAAATACTGTAGCTATACGTTCTTCTGCATGGCGGCAGAGTGTACTTAACCTTCTTCTACATAGAGATTTTTCTACATTAGACCAGTGACCTTCGTGGTTACAACGCAACTACAAGTAGGCACCATGTGTTGCATGGAATTTTTCAAATTTCTCATCTGTCCGTGATCTAAGTAGAGATTTGGGTCAGATGCTACTTGATCTTGAATCAAGTTGATATTTCAGTGAGAAGAGATAAATTCTGATTGTAGTCATGTACGTAATTATTGCCTAGAATAATATTATGACCTTTAACTGCGTGCGGTCCAAGTGACTTCGTGATCACAACACGAAAACATCTTCAAGATACCTACTTGTCTAGAAAATCAATTTGTGCTTTACCGAATAATACCTATGATCATCCTTCTATACTAGTATAATACGATACGATAATATACGATTGCGAACCACCGGTTCGCAATCGTATATTATCAGTTACGGTGGTAATGGAGAGGGCTAGAGCGCCGGTTTCCATTCAGATGGTCATGGGTTCGAATCCTACCTAACCAACATGTGATGTACCTACCTATACCTAGCCTGTAACAAAACCGTTTTGGTATGCTATCCTACTGACAAACTAGCAGTGACACGGTATTTGTACCGCGGCGATCGATCGCAATAATTATTTAAAAAAAGAGGGAACACACGTTTAGAGAAAAAGTAAGAAAGAATCATCTCCAGTTCCACTGCAAATTTTTGGTCCGGATTAACTTACGTTTATTTCTATCGGACGAGTCCGACGGTTTCGCTTCAGTTCCACTGTTAGATCCATCAACCATCAGTAGAATTTACCTATAAAAACTACTTACCTACGTGATGGATCCATCATCCATCAGTAGAATTTACCTATAAAAACTACTTACCTACGTCTTCGGGTACCTACTATCATTTAGTTTGGCGGAAATGAAATACTGTAAAAAATTGTGTTTACCTTTACTGAATAAAACTTTTATTTATTTATTTATTTATTTATTACTGAGCGTGGCCGCATCTTACTAGTTTTATACTTACCTACTTATTTCCTAGAGTCCCTCATCGAGGACATAGGGCCTTTACAAAAGATCTTCACTACATAGCTGCGGTCTTGAGCGGCGACTTCGAGTTCTTTTCTTCCTATCGCAGTCCGACAGTCGGTGTTTAATTCTTTTCGGGATACATCGTATTCAACATTTTAATAAATCGTTTTCCCAAAAAGTTAAACCATTTCTTCTCTCCAATTTCAGAAGTCATCACCCCACCGGTTGCAGAGTGCCTGCAATTTGCTCCTCTTACTCGTGCAAATCGCAGTGCACTCTACTTATGCCGCGCCGCAGTTCAGTTCGCATATTAGTGTGAACACCCCAGCTCGGAGCTACTCGCACGGCGTCGGACACCCGGTGGGGCAGGCCCGAATGCCATATCGAAGAAGGACGCACTCCAGCGGAAGTAACTGGCGACGTATGTAAACGCTCCTATAGAAGGTTTTTTTTCTGTTTACGATGTTCATAATACCTAAGGAATAGGTCCTCCTAGTTCCATGGATCATTTATTGGAGCCTCCGCGGCGTTTTAAGCGTCGAACCAAAAGGCACTTTAAAAATAAGAGAAATTGTTGTCGAATTTAGCGCAAATTATGCTAATTTGCGCTATACTATTTTAAAGCAATAAAACAAATATATAAAATAAAACACAATTACAAAATTTCTGTCGCTAATAGGTAATCGCTCGTAGCCTGGGCTGCCTGAGTAATGTTAAACAAGGTTAAGCAACATACGGCGCGTTCAGTCCATGGCTGGGTCACCGTCTATGACTAACGCTAGTGGCATTTTTCCGAGCGGTTCCGTGCTTAGCAAGGCACGTTAAGCAGTTGCTGCCGGCTGCCGTCTATAGATGGCAGTCGTTAAGCCAAATCAGAGGCTTTAGGGCGGCTCGAAAACTTCTGACAGTAAGACCAGCCACTAGTCTTACAAGCCTCCACCAATCCGGACTTGGCCCCCGTGGTGGAGTATGGCCTATAGGTACCTTCCTCAGGGAAGAGACCCGTGCCCCTCGATGGGGACATAATGGGTTGATGAACAAAAAATAGGTAATACTTAATCTAAACCATAAAAAATTACCAGCTTTAAAGTAGGTACCTACCACATGGTCTCCGACATAAAATAAAGTGTAACGCGCTTCGTAAACAAGACAAAGTTTAATTAATTATTTTGATCCTTTCTTTCATGCTTAGATTGTGCTTACATGAAAGCTCAATGGTATTGTGCCAATATAAATATTAATATGAACCGAAATTGGGTCTTTCGCTCCCGAACTATAAATTTTGTTCAAGGATCTACTTTAGCCTACCTACTCCATCTAAAGCTGGCTTCCCACGGTCCACGATATCGCGGACGGACGCGGACGGCAGACGACCACAGACGCGCACCACGAGAGGCTCTTCAAACTGACCTGTGTCGTCTATCTGTGCTACCGCGGACCGAGACGCTTCCCACGGTGTGTTCGTGCGAGCTGGTCCGCGTCCGTCCGCGATATCGCGGATCGTGGGAAGCCAGCTTAAAAAAGCAATGTCTTAGGCACCGCAGCTGCCGCGTGGTCCCATTCAACTTTATTAAATCGTCTCATTGCGTAGATGCAAAGGCCAAACTTTAGTAGAAGAAATTATGATGAGTGTAACTAAAGAATTGTTCATAATCACAAGTTTTATTGTAATAATATAGTTATTGGAGTGCCATATTATAGTGCAAAGCATTTATTTAAGAGATCATGTGTTCATGAGATCGTGGTTGAGATTGGCGTTATGCTCGAGAAAGAATGCTGTTTGTATGTCTGGCCGCAGCATAATTATTTTAAGAAAATGAACTAATGTTTTGACTTTTAAAGTTGTGATGGCAATCATGGAATCTTAGGGCCGATTTCTGAACTGAGAATTTACACTAAGTAAATACTTGAGTAACGTTCTGTCACGTTCTTTTCTAAAGAAATTTGACGAGACAGCAGTCTACAGACTGTAGGCTACAGTTACCTGTAGGTAATTACCTACTTAGCGAAATTTCAGAAATCAATTCAGAAAGCGGCCCAAAGATTCCATGATTGCCATAACAACTTTAAAAATCAATCGATCTAATACTTACCTATACCTAACATTGAAATAAATTACTGAATTTTAATTCCATCGAAAACATTATATCAAAATATCGTCATAGGAACAGCAAAATTCACATTCACAATGTCAAAGTAAAATAGAAATATAATCCTAATTAATCATTAAAAATCAAATTCAAACATGTGATACCTATAAGGTCAAAATAAAATTTATAATATAAATTAAAATAATAAAAATTGTAATGAAAAAAAAACTGAATCCTATAGTTGAAACCTGTCTTAAAATACCTCCTTCTGTATAGTAGTAGGTACCTACCTACTCCTCCTCCTTTCCGTATCGCAGTAATTAGGTTATTGCTACGGAACTTAATAAACTCTCTTCTGTGGGACTTATCAGCGTATTTTACACCGAAGTAAATTACGATTGATATTACCTAAACCTCTAATGATTCCCCAAACAATTACGTTATCCAACTACCCGACTATTCGTGAACGAACGATCCCTATCTTTACCAATATCGAATTACTTTAGTTTTTGGTTAAAATAATCGAATGTTGATGAACAAGGAAAAAACAGGCCAAGGGCTTGTCGGACTACGCGCTATGTTTGTTTTATCTTCTTTACAAAAGTACCTAACTAGGGTAGAATCCATAATTCGAGATACCAATTTGACAGTTCATTTCGCACAAGTGTTGCAATAGTCAGGCTAGTGCTGTTCTTGTCGATATTTTAATCGGCTTTGGTATCGATATCGGCTTTGGTAACCATTGGTCCATTTGTTATGATGACTTAATGAAATTAATTTAAAATTTACATGAGATAAAGGCTTTTTGCAGATGTGGTCGGTTTTGCGATCAAGTCTATATGTGGTTCTGGTCGTTTTGAGAATCCAGTCGTTTTGATACTGACCCTAAATTTTAAACCTTCTCATATTATAAGTAACATTGTGTAAAGTGGTTTAAATAAATAAAAAAAAAGATAATAAATTGATGTATCATTAAATAACTAGCGTATTATGTCCCATCGCAGGACACAGGCCTTCCCTCAGAGATAGAGTATGGGGCTTAATAACCACGCGACTCATATGAGTTGCAAATATTCTCGGCAATAATATAACGCATAATGTAATTTTTATTAAGTTCTTTTACTATCAAAGTAATTTTGGACGATTCGAAAAGCTTCTACCAAGAACGACAAAACAAACACATTTTAGTTTTCCTTGTTAAGTTGACCCTACATTTGTTATACATTTAAGGTCTATTAAATACCTTTAATACCCGTGACAATGGAAGGCGATAATTTTTATTTTTGAAGTCCTCGCTATAGAACCCCACAGCTGCCATATATAATTTATTGGCTAATTGAGAAAAATTAACCGATCTTCGAAACGGAATCTGAATAAATGGTACTCCCAATAAAACATCGTTGTGTCTCCGCTTACTCAAACTGCTTTCTTCTTTCTAACCTAGTACTTAAGGATCTATTAAGAGGATGGCGGCTTTCAGACTTAAAAAAAATGGTACTCCTTTGATCGATAGACGGCGCTGACGCAACCCCTATCTGATTGAAGAAAGGCCAGCCGAAGATATTCAAACTATTTCGTGGTGGATACGCTGTGTTGCTCCTTGCTTCTTACTGTTCCCAGGCGGGGTTGCGTACAGCGCCATTTGATAAATTTTGGTGAACCTAACTGATAACTGTCAAAAAAGCTTACATGACATTTCTCCACTACAGACGGCCCCAAGGCAGCGGCTAACATTATACATAACTGTATGTACATTGACATTCAACAAGCAGAATGTAAATTCTCTACGTTGAAATACATTTCTGATTCTGATTCTGATTCTGAAAAGGGCTTATTGCAAATTATAATATTCGCTAATTATTACAGCTTAGCAAACCAATTGGTCGAGTCGATATCTATTATCGATATTGGCTACGTCACTATTTAATTTTCTCTAACCCTGGTAACCCTTTATCCGTCAAACAGTTGTCAATTTAGTCTCTCGAATTAAAAATCTGACCATAAAGTCTGATTTTTAATTCCGTAGAATTCTGACAGTTATCATTTTTTGACATGTCAGATATTAGAAACCTTTTTTGGCCGGGCACATTTTTCAATTCCAATACGAGTGTGAACATCTGAGTCTACACATTTAATTTGTTAGTGAATGTATCCATTTTATAAAGTGTGGAGCTACAAATTAAAAGAGAATTTAAGGCGAGTGACAATAGGGAATGGATGAAAATATCAGAAGTGCTTGATATTTTTTTTGGTGATAGGAATAACCTTCCTTAGCGCGAGAAAAACGTTTCAATTTTTTTGGCTTCGTAGTTAATTTTTAAATAATCCTAATATTTTTCCATTCGTAGTTCTGGGCTCAGTACGGCATATCAGACATATTCCTTGGTCCGCTACGTATGAAAAAAAAATCTGGTGACAATGACAGCTTTTCAAGGTGGATTTTTTTTATACGTAGCGGACTAAGGAATATGTCTGATATGCCGTACTAAGCCCAGAACTACGAATGGAAAAATATTAAGTATATTTAAAAATTAACTACGGGGCCAAAAAAATTGAAACTTTTTTCCCACGTTAAGGAAGGTTATTCCTATCACCAAAAAAAATATCAAGCACTTCTGATATTTTCATCCATTCCCTATTGTGTCCCTTTCCACCACACAAACAGTAAAAAAGTACGAGTAAAGAAAACATATTTTTATTAAAATATCTAATCATCATTAATACTAATATCACTATCTTCATCATCATCATCATCATCGCTGACATGAATTATTACGAGAGCTAACAGCGGCATACTTCACTTTTCTAAAACGGTTTACGAAACCTTGAATTCGTAGGCAGTGATGCCAGCTAAAGAATAAAATAAAGTAATTAAAGTTAATTCTACAGTGTGGCCCTGGATAAAGTGCAATCCCGAAAGGGGATGAAACTAGACCATGAATCATTGACTAGAAAAATATAAAAAAAAATTATAAAAAATTATTGTAGGATTTATTGGTATTTTAAGATTTTCATGTTTCATTAAGGACTCTATGTACAAAAGTATTGATTTCATCCAAAATAATGGGTCTATTTCTTTGAAATAAAAAAAAACAGTATGCCTAATACCTGGCGATGACCATGAAATAATAAATAGTCCGCAAAAAAGTAACTATCTTGGGTAAAAAAATGTATTTTTATGAAAAAAATGATTTTTTTAGACGTTTATTTTAAAAAACTTCAAATTACTAAAAAAATGTGCCCTATAACTATGTAATTTTATAGCTTACTTTTATTCTTTACCATTTTAGCTTCCAAATAAAAAAAAAACAATGTTCTAACTAAAAAATTGGCTAGGTAGGAGTTATTTACATTTTAGTAGGTAATAAAAGTCAGACTTTAATCACAATAACTTTATTAATAAAATTATCCGTAATTTACAATTTTGCATTTTTATTTAATGCATTAAATGTTCAAAATGGCCTCCTCGATTTTGCAAGCACATTACTGCACGAATATTAATTTGGTTAGTGGCTCTGCGAATCATTCCTTTATCATTTTTAATGTCATTTGCGCACTGAATTATTCGGTCGTGCAACTGTGCCTCGGTATTTATTGGCGTGCTGTATACTCTTTGCTTCATGACACCCCATAAAAAATAATCTAGGGGTGTCAGATCAGGTGAACGCGCTGGCCAGCCAACTGGCCCTCCTCGGCCAATCCACCGGTTCGGGTAATTTTCGTTCAAAAATCGCAGCACCTCCCGCCCATAATGTGCAGGACATCCATCCATTTGGAGATACATACGCCCACGCCGTCTCGTAGCCAGGGGAACATCTTCCATCAACATGGGTAAATTTTGTAGTAATTCTAAAAAACGTGGTTCTGGGTAAAATGACTGGACCAATTAAAATGTCGTCGATGCCCATACGTTTATTGAAAATTTTACTTGAAAAGTAGATGCCCGCTTCAATCGTGGATTTTCGTGAGACCACTGGTGCAAATTTCTGCAGTTTGTAATGCCGTCTCGGGTAAATGTCGCTTCGTCCATCCAAAAAATGCGTTTGGGAAAATTTGGGTCAGCTCTAACTTTTCTTAGAATCCACGTCGACATTACGCATCTTGGACGATTATCTACATTTTCGTGTAAATGTTGTACTCGTTGGTAATGGAAAGGATGCAATCCCTCTTTTTTCAAAATTCGCCAGACAGACGTCTTCGATATGCCATGACGCAACGCTAATCGTCTTATGCTTGTTGTAGGGTCAGCAAACAGATCGTTTAAAATGGCCTCTTCTATCGCATTGTCAATAACGACAGCTGGTTGCTCACGGCGATCTCGTGCCAAACCAAGTCCAATGTTGGAGAGCCTCCTATGAATCTCTTGAAAATTTCGAGCTGAGGGTATGAGTCTGCCCGGGAAAGCATTTATGTATGCAGTCCGAGCGACTGTTGTGCGACCATGTGACATGCCATAATAATAATGCATGTCGGCTATTTCTCGAGGTGAGAACTCTGTCAATCGCGGCATTTCGTCAACACTTAACAGCAGAACAGGAACAGTCCAAACGTAACGAACAGTAGAAAACGTAACAGTCAACAATGTAACAAATCAACGAGAACACAATGCGAGAACGAGAACAGTAGTAGCAGCGGCGAGAATATCGGAGCGACTGTGTAAGTCCTGTTTCGAACCCCCTGCCTCCCCTCCCCTCGCCTTCCCTCTACCTGAGTGTAGAACAAAAGGACTGCGACTGCCGAAGGGCACAGAGTAGGACGGAAACAATGGAAAAAACGGTCTCTACCTGCACGGTAACACGATTAGGCTCCACTTTAAAAGTTCGTAGATAGCGTGTTGTTTTAGTTAGAACATTGTTTTTTTTTTTATTTGGAAGCTAAAATGGTAAAAAATAAAAGTAAGCTATAAAATTACATAGTTATAGGGCACATTTTTTTAGTAATTTGAAGTTTTTTAAAATAAACGTCTAAAAAAATCATTTTTTTTATAAAAATACATTTTTTTACCCAAGATAGTTACTTTTTTGCGGACTATTTATTATTTCGTGGTCATCGCCAGGTATTAGGCATACTGTTTTTTTTTATTTCAAAGAAATAGACCCATTATTTTGGAAGAAATCAATACTTTTGTACATAGAGTCCTTAATGAAACATGAAAATCTTAAAATACCAATAAATCCTACAATAATTTTTTATAATTTTTTTTTATATTTTTCTAGTCAATGATTCATGGTCTAGTTTCATCCCCTTTCGGGATTGCACTTTATCCAGGGCCACACTGTATATATTGTTCGTGATATTGAAATATTTGTTATGTTTTTATTAGGTAAGATAAGATAAAGATAAAGATAAAGATATTTTTATTCTTTAACTTCATTTTTTTTCCGTACATAGTAAAAGGAGTCACCTTTTAAGCATGCAATGCCTGTACTAGATGACTCCGCTCTTCCATATCATAAATCATATTAAGTTTATAACGTTATTATTATAAGAGAAAAATAAAAATAAACTTAGCCAATTATGTTTGTGTGTGTGTGTGTGTGTGTGTGTGAGGGTGTGTGTGTGTGTGTGTTTGTGTGTGTTTGTTGTGTGTGTGTGTGTGTGTATGAGTGTGTGTGTGTTCATGTTCGTGTGTATATTATGTATGCGTGTCAGTGTATCCGTATTTATTGACACGTGTATTTACATTATTTTATTCATTCTAGTAGTTTTTCTGTCTCATTATAATTCAAGCTATACAACCATTCTATATGGTCACTTGAGTAAGTAAATATTTACCTTTTTTTAGGTAAAACATAAAAAATACGTAGCATTTTATTTTTTATTGCCACCAAATGGGTCAAATTTGTCCCTTTTTCGGTGGAGAACTTTTTCAGTAGCAACACAGTGTTGCCAACACTTATGAAATGTCAGAATTCTACGGAATAAAAAATCAGAGTATAGGTAGGTACTTCGTCGTATTTTCAATGGAATTCGAAGTTTTAGTTCTATAACTACCAGTGTTTTTTTTTTTCAGAAATCGGTTTCCAATGCAACGAAATATTAATTTCATTTCCAACGGTGCTTCCAATTGATAGATGATAGTATGATACAGATAGCATTTGCCAGTGTTTAGTCTTCTTGGGTTTAAACAAATATGTTATTATCCGATTTATGTAATGCGACCCACGAAAAAATTTCAATCAATCAGCCCGTAGGTAGATATGGACGTAGTTTAGCAATAAGGTTCCAACCCACAACATGGTCATTTTTGAGTTCATCATCAACCCATTATGTCCCCACCGAGAGGCACGGGTCCTTCCCTGAGGAAGGTATAGGCCATACTCCACCACGGCGGCCAAGTCCGGATTGGTGGAGGCTTGTAAGACTAGTGGCTGGTCTTACTGTCAGAAGTTTTCAAGCCGCCCTAAGGCCTCAGACTGGGCTTAACGACTGCCATCTATCGACTGCAGCCGGCACCAACTGCTCAACGTGCCTTGCGAAGCACGGAACCGCTCGGAAAAATGCCACCAGCGTTAGTCATAGACGGTGGCCCATCCATGGACTGAACGCGCCGTATGTTGCTTAACCTTAGTGACCGTTCAAGATCACTCAGGCAGCCCAGGCTACGAGCGATTCATTTTTGAGTTAAATATACCAATATGATCACTAGGATCTATACTTTGAATCAAAGACTTGCATAGCGATCCGATGAGTATGTGCAAAGTTATGGCACATGGTAGTCTACCTACATGTATGGAGAGCGTAAATCAGCATAAACCTAAAAACTCAAATATCTCAAAACTCACTTTGTGTGGGTTGGAACCTTTTTGCTAAACTACGTCAATATACTCATCTGCTCATGGATATAGGTAGGTCTCCACTTCTTTCGTCTTCGCCCATCCTGGTCCAGCCGTTGCCAGCAATATGCCTCGGATCATCGGTCCATCAAGCTGGTGGGCGTGAGGCGTGGGCAAGAACCACATCTACTAGGTATCGGTTATTCAGCAGATACCTATAACCAGCCCACTGCTACCTTAACTTTCTTTTTCTTTATTATTATTTTTGATATCGATGCTGGAAAGGAAAAATTATCCAAGCGACATCAGACTAACTTTACAGTAGAGCTGTTTAAAGATTGAATTTTCGGAAAAAAAATCTTGTAAATTCTTGTAATGGTCCAAAAAGCCTAATTCTTATAAATATTTTTTTATCTACGTTATAGTATACGTAACTATTAAAAATAATGCTTAGTTTTAAAGTTAGTGTCGCTTAGTAAAATTTTACCTTAAAGTAGAGATGGGAAAAATTGACTAACCGACAAGCTTTGATTAAGGAAGGTACGGTAAAAATGTAATACATATCTTTTTTTAGAATTTTATCAGAGTAAAAGTTGCCTTAACAAAGTAAAGAACATGTGGTAACTAAATATTAATTGAATATTTTTTTTTTTCGTAATTTTGACCTAAATTACTATAATGCCAGATACTGGACAAATTAACTAAGTGGAGTAATTACCGTACGAACAGAAATGTCAAACTTGACCAAATGCAAATTTAGCATTTTACAATTACGACAACCACCAAATTTTCAAAAATGGTCGAAAATTTTGTCGGTTAGTAAGGAAAAAAAAGTGAAATCCCGCTAACTCCAAAATGTCGAAGCGATATCAAAAGTCGTCGTAGAAGGACGTGAGTAAGACCAAACGACGCAAAAAAATCAGGCGATTCTAACAATGTATATAACTCAATTTGGCCAAAAATGTCGCTTGGATAATTTTTCCTTTCCAGCGTCGAATATAATCCATCAAAGAGACTCCGAGTATAGTCCATTCCATAGCACGCTGAGCTACTATGAATCGGCGGATTACTCTTACCGTTATTACCTTTCCGTCACAAGGTTGTCTGGAAGAAATTGCTGTTAGCAATAAGACCGCATATTTTATATATTTCTTTAATTGTAACTTTTATTTGTCTCTGGTTTCTTATGTGCAATAAAGAATATTCTTATCTTATCTTAGTATAACATTTCAGCTGCGTACCTAGGTCGTAACAGGACGCACTGGTTGAAAACAGGGCCCAGATTCTGCTAATGCACAGTATCACAATGACAACTGCATGAACATGGCGATTTAGTTCCATTGCCGCTTCAAGTTTACGCGCGCACTCAAATCAAGCAATGTAGGCAGGCGTCAATGGTCTTTTTTTTTTATTTTTTTTTTTTAGTTTAATACAAAACCCACAGCACAAGTCAAATTACAAAATATGGTTGTGTGAAAATATCCAAACATAGGCCACTTAAGGGCTTACATTATATTAACTTAGCTTCTAGACAGGAACAAAAAATAGATTTACATAATTTAAGTTGTACAAACAGATTTTACAAATTTTACAGTGGAATAAAAAGAAGAAAACAGGCTATGGCCTTAGATATTTTAAAACTTATTTGTATAAAGGAACAGAGTGCTGTTAAATTATGATTGCATAGTGTGTGCGTGTGAGGGTGTGTTTGAATGTTTAAGGGTGTGTGTGTGTGTGTGTGTGTTTGTGTGAATAATTTTGCCGCTGTACGGGATTTGTGAAGTGAGGGAAGAAAGAGTGCGGTAAAAAGCATACCAGAACTCATTTCTTTTCCCCAAGGGAACCTAAAAGTGAACTCTTAAAATCTGACTTGGACAAATGGAAAATATCTAAATTGGAAAAAAGTTTATTATATACATTCGGCAAGCGACAGCTCACAGAGCCTTGCGCATAATTCGTAGTAACCAGTGGGACATCGAATAATTTTGTGTGACGAGTACGAGTGGTTGGTGTGCGCAGAGTCAAAACTTCGTTTGTCAGGTCAGGACAGTCAATGCTCCCACGGCAGATGTCAGAGAGCTGATACATGTCAATTAAAATACGACGTTGTTCAAGAGTCAGGAGCCTATATTGTTGACATGAAACTTCGTAATTGTCACCGTATGATCTTGTGCGGAAATTCAGATGATGGACAAATTTATGTTGTATACGCTCTATCATATTTTTGTAAATCATGTATTGCGGGTTCCATATGCAACTACAATACTCTAGTATACTTCTTACGTATGTGTAGTAGAGCATACGGATACAATCCACATCTTTAAAAGGTTTAGTTATCCTTAAAATGAAACCTAAGTTTCTGTAAGCTTTATTTGTCATAGCCTCTGTGTGATCCCTAAATGTAAGTTTGGAATCCAATAAAACTCCTAAATCCCTAACCACATTGGCTCTCTGGATGACCTTGTACTCAAAGTGGTACTCGTGATTTACGGGTTTTGTACGTCTTGTGAATGTAACATGATTGCATTTCGAAGCATTGACACTTATTCTATTTTCATTATAATAAATAACTAGTCTATTGAGATCCTCCTGTAAGCGGGCGCAGTCGAGTTCAGAGTTTACTTTCAAGTAAATTTTTTTGTCGTCCGCGTACAGAAGAAACTTTGCATGTTGGAAACATGTGCCAATATCATACAAGTAGGCCACATAGAGGAGTGGTCCAAGAATTGAGCCTTGAGGCACGCCCGAGGGGACCAGGATGAAATCTGATTTGTGGCCACCAACAACGTCTGCTTGACTTCTATTCCCGATATATGATTTAGTCCATCTAAGAAGGTCACCCTTGATACCTAGCTTTTCCAATTTGCGTAACAGAATGACGTGATCCACTCTATCAAACGCCTTCTCAAAGTCTGTATATATAACGTCAATCTGTCCACGGTTATCCATTTCGCTAAGCAGATAGTTGGTGAAAATTGCCAGATTAGTGGTGGTGGACTTACCTTTTAAGAACCCATGCTGTTCAACGGGAATATTTTGGGATATATTAGAATAGAAGTGGGTGTGCACAACGCGTTCCATAACTTTACTGAAAGTGTTTAATATAGAGATTGGTCTGTAGTTTTCCACAGCAGTTTTTGTACCCTTCTTATGCACAGGCACAATATGTGCCGTTTTCCAGACAGTTGGGACCAGACCCTCATGAAAGGACCGGTTTAGAATTATCGTAAGAGGCTTTGTTAACGATTCCGCGCAGTTCACTATCAGAATAGGTGGAAAACCATCGCTGCCTGGGCCCTTGTTTTTATCTAAACCCTTCAGAATTTTGAGTATTTGAGTCTCAGTGACCGTTATATTACTCAGAACGTTTGGGTAAGGGGGTTCCACAAGATTACGAATTGGATAAGAACTTGCTGGAACACTGAACATTTCCTTCAAATATTTATTAAAAGATGTGGATATTTCCTGTTCAGTGTGTAAAGTGTTGCCCTCATATGTCATGGACTTAGGATACCCTGTAGGGTTCTTTCGCTTTGATTTAACATAGGACCATAGCAATTTGGGATTCTTTTTTATGTTCTGCTGAGCTCTTTTGATATGCCGCTGGTAACATTCATCCTGTACAGCCTTTTGTCTGCAGCGAAGTAGTGCAAAACTATCGTAGTCACAAGGGTTTTTGTATTTTTTCCATCTAGTATGGTACTTTGATTTTTCTTTAATAATATTTATTAGAGCTCGACTGTACCATATTGGATATTGCTGGGATCCTCCTACTGTGGCTTTTGGGACATGTTTATTAATAGAATTATTCAACCGTGTATAAAGCTTACTCACCGCATCGTCAATTGTGACGGATTCCAGAAGACATTCCCAATTGCATCCAGATAACTCAGAATTTATTTCATTAAAGTTTGCTTTCCGGAATTGGTATTTTAAGCGTTTTATAGGAGTTATAACTTGGGTGTAGATGTCATTGGACTCCATTTCAATGGCAGGATGATAAGGATCCTCACTCACCAATGGAAAAACTGCCTTAGTAACATTGAGTTGAAAGTTACAGAAAATTAAGTCCAGAGTATTATTACTGCTATTTACAAATCTATTATATTGCTCCAATCCAATGAATTGCATGAGATTTAACAAATTTGATGCAGAATTTTGCACCTCTACCGAACCTTTTCTTAAACAAATCGGTTCACCAGAGTCCCACCGTAGACAAGGCAGGTTAAAATCTCCACTTATTAAAAAGTTATCATCAGAATTTTCTCGCGCAATGTCACCAATCAAATCCAAAAAGAGTTGCACACGCATTGGTAGTTTACGGTCAGGAGGTATATATAATACTGCTATGTGAATGTTCTGGGTAGAGCCTATTGAAGAACCAGGTATGGTGATCCACACACACTCTAAGTCATTTCGACTCCATTCCGGTCTAGGCCGAGCATGTAGAGCCCGTGCGCTCAAGATAAATACACCACCTCCCGCAGTCGACGAGGCGCGGTCTGCTCTTACCATATCGAAGTTATCCAAATCAGCTAACTCTGAATTCAGAATACCTTCACACAGCCAGGTCTCGGTAATTAGGAATAATTCGTAGTTAAGGCCGGTAACATTGTTAAAAAATTCAGTAGTCTTTGTTCTTAAGCCTCTAACATTTTGGTAAAAGATTCGGAGATTATTAGGGAGGGGGGTTAGGCAGTCTCTTTTCAGATAGGATGTAACTAATATGGAGGTGCAGAGATACTAGATAATGAGAAACAAAATATTTCTTAGCGAAGGCAAACTGGTAGAGTCTGAACACTTGGTACGGACCTGGGGGGCGCTCACTAGTTCTATGTGTAATATATGAATTTTGTGTGTGTATTAATTGTAGAGTGTTAAATGTGTGTGTGTTTTGTGAAGTAGTTTGATGTGTGTTTGTCTGCAAGTCATAAAATTGACAACAGCTCACAATAATTATTATAATAAAATTATTAACTATACGTAATGAGAGAAACCCAATTAGGCAACAATTTTTTTGAGGTCGTTTTCGGAAGCGATGTTGATTTGCGGTGATTTTTCGTTTTTCCTTACATAAATGCGACAGTTTTTTGTCCATACGAAGGCAAAAAACTGAAAACTGTCTGAAAAAACACGTCAAGTGTATCTGTCATCGAACTATAATGCAGTAACGAAATCAAGGCACTGTCTTTAAGCTCTGAGAAATAGCCGAAGGGAAAACTTGGTATAGTTTTCCGAGCCCAATCCAGTGGATCCCTCTCGCGGCCTCATTCCTGATGTTGCCTCTGATTTATCGTTAAGCAAAACATAACATTTATATACAGGCACATACATTGCTTCTGGCCCCACACTACAATCATCACATCATCAACATCACCACAGTCTCCAGTTTCATGCTGAGGCTCAAACACCGTGAGGCGTTAGTCGCGGAACATCCCACTGACTGACATTAATTACTTACGCTCGGTTTCTAGAAGGCATCTATATTTTCTATCACCAAAATTTATATTTGTCATCCAGTTGTATCACCTAATAAATAGATCTATCGCCACGAAATATTTTCGTTCTCAGATAAACAAAAATTGTTCCCAGGTATGAATTATCAAATTAATGTTAATATATGTGTAAAATAAGAGATCGATAACCAATAAAATTATATTGCATTACATGAATATAAACTTCGTTCTTATAATAACAGTTTTGTTACTTAAATAATAGCTCTGTGCTCAGAATGGTAGATCTGTCACCAAATAAATCGTGTAAAGAATACGTGACAACAGAAATATAGGTGCGACGACGCGCGTAGCGAAGCGGAGCGCGTCGGAGCGTTAGGTTCTCTATGTAAGATCGAAAACAGACTCGACTTTGATGCGTTCTTACCTTGCCTCTTGTTGCCTCTTTAACATAATATGATTTATTGGTGATCTCTTTAAATTAGTTTGCTTAAATACTTATTAGGACACACCTATTATAATACTTACAAAAACATTTATTTGGTACTAGACCTTATATCTCAGGATTTTAGGTGATTTATTGTGGAACTGATTTTGCATTGTTTGGTGACTACATTTTGGTGACAGATCTACTATTTTGAGGACAAACCCTATTATTTAAGAAACACAAAACTAATTAAATTGGTGATAGCTTAAATGATACCCTTTCTAGAAGAGCGATCAAAATGTTAATCTCATGTTAATCTCAGGTCAAGCTAATTTCAGCCAATCACGTGCCGGTATTTTGAATTAATCTTAGATTAATCTCTTGTTACATTTGAACACACTTTCAGAAACTGAGGGTTAGTCACCAAATCGCAGGTGCTAGTAAGCTCGTACAGCCCACACTATTCCAATTCATTGGTGACATCTCCCTGTCTCACACCTCGTTGCAGGTGGTTTGCTGGTCCTACAGTTGGACGACCTTTGTTGCGATATTATACAAGCACCTGACCACCTCCATATACCGTCAATGGATATGGCATATCTGCAGAAATTACAGAACTACCCGGGTGGGTATCGACAAAGTCGAAGGCCTTTTCTTAGTTCACAAATATCAGACACAACCTGGTTGGACTCTTCCGACAAAGAGTCAAGTGTAGGTATCCGAAAAACAGTTTATAATATCAGACACAACGGGCGATTTTACTCTTCGAACTTCGGTATTATAATATCGGAATGATCGTAACAACCCACCACTTTCTCCTCCAGTATTTGGTATTGTGGGCCACAATGCCACAGTTTGTGGCATTGTTATTTAAACAGATCTATATCTGTTTAAATAACAGTGCAAAACAAACTTTGGTCTTTCTAATGAAATAGTTTATCTAGCGCAGCGTCCAGTGACACTAGATGCGTGAAGGTAGCACTCTGACGCTGCAGAGCCTAGCACTTTGTAAAGAGCTTCTTTAACTCGTCTAAAGGTCCATTTACATCAGACCAGCGAATGCTCATTCTATCCCCACTCTATTTTTTTTAGTGTAAACAGACGTAGAGCATTCTTTCGTTGGGGGTAAGGGGCTGTCTGCGTTCGCAAAGATTTTATGGAATATTCTACGAATGCTCGCTCGCTCGATGTAAACGGCGCTAGAGCGTGCGAAGTTGCTTAGAGCGTTCTTGCGTGTTCGGGCGTGCTCTTGTCCTAGCTCTTCGTTCGTTTGATGTAAATCGACCTTCAACATCATTGTGCAAGAATTATAGTTCTTGGTTCTCATTCTAGCTCGTTGATATTTCGGTGCAAACGGTGGAAACGATCTTTCGTTTACACTAAAAGATCGAGAAAGAATGCTCTTGTTCTAGCTCTAGCTCTTTGTCTGTTTGATGTAAATCGACCTTAAGACGGTTTTGCCTACGACTTTCAGAAGCTCTGAAGCTATTATCTATCCATCGCGGCGTTCAATGGCACCTTCACTCGTACTAGATGGGTGAAAGGACTCCCTGCAGTGCATGGGACTTTGTAAAAGATCCAAAGAGCCTTATCATTTCAAGAACTTATCATTCAGTTGGGCCGGGCGTTATACCTACCTTGAAATGTATTATGACTGACACATGTTTGAGCAAATAAATTTTATTTGATTTGTAATCACAGAACTAATGGTAAAAAAATCCCATTAGTTCTGCCGACAGAACTACTCAACAGAACAGGCGGGAGTAGAGCACTTTTTCTTCGTCTTCAGACCTGTAAATCCTAGGGGAGATTAGGGTCTCAATTACAGAATCCTATCGACTTGGCCACACATAAAAGGACGTAGGAAGAGTATTACGAATGTACGTTGTATAGGATTGCCCCGTCCATCCCTTCAGTAGGTACATTATAAGTTTAAGTTTATTTACTTTTTATTTTTTTCATTTTTGTGCAACAAAGCGTAACATGCTTACATACATTTTGTATAAGAGAATTGGAAAGACGATGCTTCTTTTTGCGCCCTCACCCCACATCATTTCTGTGTGTCTCAGGCCCCGGGCTTTCGATGGCCTAAAGAGGGGTATATGTAAAGGTGTGTAAGGGCTTGTCTGGTCAGGTATCGTTCTCCCTTCAATCTGACTTCAAACGGAAGAAATCCCTACCTACATAATTGGAGACAAATTCAAAGCTCATCGCCATCCTTTCCAGGTCCGACCGTCCGCTCGAGTAGCCAGGGCTACGCGAAGGTCATACCCTCGATTCCGTTCACCAACGAAGACATCCGCCACCAGAACGCGCTGAGCGTGTCGCCTTGGCAACACGACGGCTTTATGGGTAACTCTAGAATTAGAACTCAGAATCGAGCAGCGTGAACTTAGGATGTTAAATCCTGAAACGGAAATATATTATTGCACACCAAAAATTGATGCCTAAAGACTCCCGTTTACTATACTGTATTATTATTATTGAAAATCCAAGAAACTAAAACAACCAACTTCTGTATTTTTCTGTATATCGCACCCTTGCAAGAACAACGTGATATTTCGAACTACATAATCCATTTTTTATTCATAATTTTTTTTTCTTTTAACGCGATTTTATTTACTCCTAAAACGCCTGAATAATGAGCGAAAGAGACACTGCATCACGTTATAGTGCTATCTCTTTCGGCAATTACTTTGAAAACCTTAAAAAAAATGCTCTCATGTAACGTAAGGGTTTCGAAATAACACGTTGTTCTTGCAAGTGTGCAACAAACATCTGAAGATGTTTATTCAAATTAATATCGCACCTTAATATCTTCATGAAACGGTCAAGTGCGAGCCGGACTCACGCACATAGAGTTCCGTAGCATTATCTATGCAACATTTTACATACTAGGTATTATTATATTCATATCGAGCAAGAAACGGCATAAATCACGTGCGTTGTAAGGAAGCCCCAGGACTTTGTTTGTGATGTCGCTGTTTCTGGTTTCCACGACACAGGGTATCCTAGTGTGGGGCAGAAGCAATGTATGTGCCCGTATGTAAATGTTTATGTTTTAAGTTTATATCCATTGCTGTTCTTTTCCTTCATCCTCATTTAGGTAATTGAAATAATGTCTACTAATTTAAGCTTACATTTCGTATGACAATATTGGATTATGTACATTTTGTATTAACATACATTTTTAAAACGTTCAGTTGAGTTGAGGGTAGCCTGAGAAGTATGCGCATAGTAACAATCCACTTAGCATGAAATTCCATTCCAGAAGTACCGATCCCGTTGCTACCGCCCTCGCCCTACAAGGTTGACTCGCCAGACCCCGAGTCCCTGTGGCCAGAGGGTTTGTTCCTGCCACCGCGGTTCTATCAGACCAGGCAGTTCCAACACCAGCGGCGCGCGGACACTGCCAGCTCAGCCGAGGCATTGGCAGGTAAAACAATAAGTTCGGCAAAAGATAATCACTTGGCCAGCGTCTCTATTATGTAAGACTCCACTGGGAGTGACTCAACGTCGGTTAGCCAACACAGTGGACAGTAGGTACAGTCGGGGTCTAAAAATGTTTACCAGTTTTCAAACTTGATTTATTGTCACAATGATGTGCAGTATAGTCTATAATGCTTTAACAATATACTTATTACCTTTCAAAGTTCCGAAGCCTCGACTCTAACAAGTATCTAAACTCATTTCTTATTTTAAAATTATTGCATTTGTTAAAATGACACTATCAAAAATCTGTCAAAATAGAATGTTTTTTTCGGTTTTTTTTTCTATACATTATATAAAACCTCCTTGGGTGAGCGAAGAATGTTTGCTACTCTTCTCTTTATTCTGAGCTTTATCTAATCAAATCATAATTATGCGTATCGACCTTGCGTCCGTTTAATTGTCAGTAGGTACAATTATGAACCTTAAGGTGGTAGACATTTTCAGACCCCGACTGTACATAATAAAGGAACAGGGCCTAGATTATTTAAATTATTTTAGTATAGGTAATGTGATAACTGCATGAACGTGTCATTTCATTTAAATTTCAGTTCATAACAATCCGCACATAACAGACGTTTAGGTCCGGCGCCCATATATAGCGAAGCGCCACGTAGACCACGGCTGCGTTGAAGGCTGGGCAGATTGTGCCTTTTAATGTAGGTACATCATTATGTTGAGGTCCAAGGAATGTTTTCGTTTAGTTTTCGCTGAAGTTTCAATAACTATAATGGATTTTAAAAAACGAAAAGTTTAGTAAGCTGATAACTACTCCTCCATTATTTCTCTTAATATAACGACGACGGACGGAATAAATCAGCAGAATTTGCCAACCGCCACTCCATTCAGAGAAAAGGTATCAGAAAATGATTCTGTGGTAAAAATTACCACTGTTCTAACAGTACGGGAAGCCCTATTACCACTGAAAAGTAGGTACAAACCCAAAACGTAATCTTTCCATCTCCTAAAATAAATATGAATTTCTTATACAAGTACCTATTTTTGCAGATTCGCCAGACCCGTTGGACCCCTACCTTTTAGAAGGGTCCGAAGCAATAGCGGCAATCGAGAAAGCGCGGCAGCATGGGCTACTATACTTCCATGATGTCCCACACATCGAGTCACTACTCGCTAACCAAGAGTTGAGAATCCTGAACAACCTCAAGCCACACCGCCTCGGCAGCATACGACACACCTGGCCATTCAACAGGCCTTAGAGATGATAATTGAAGAGAAAAACTTTGTGCCAATTTAAAAAAGTATTTAATAAAAACAGTATGTAGAAAAATCCTCAAAAAATATACTCAACGAGTCGCGCGATTTGTAAATATTTTATACGAACGAATACAATTAAATATCTACTTTTTAAGTACCTATTTGTTTGTTTTATTTTTTTACAATGTCTCGTAAAGATTTACGCTTATGAATAAAGTAGAAAATATAATTATATGATAATAAAAAGGCAGTGATAATACGAACTAAGCTATTGAATGTACTTGTTTACATACATACCTATTACACAGGTAACAAAATGAGTCATGTACCAAATCATCACATAATATTCTTTCTATGTATAAATAATTACTAACATACTTAAGATAAAAAAATGTTCAGGTTTAATTTGGTTTCTATCTTAAAAAACTTTCCTAATAATATTCGAGACGGTAATTAAACAATCGGTGTTGAGGTCACAAAATACTGTTGACACTAGTCTAATATCCAATACTTCAATCTTTAACAATTAAAACCACCTAAATTTACATTTACATGATAAGAGTAAATACTTATGCCGAGAGATCATTACGATCAATCATAGTTAACCTACAATAGGCTGCCAATATTACTTTAAAAAATGTTTATCACACAGATCAAGTCTTAATGTATGAGCTCAAGTATTTTGGCTACATGACCCTGTAATATCGAAGCCAGGTTACAAGTAAGGTTATAAATACCATTGACGGGAATGTCGATATCCTTATGGATGAGTTACACAGGTCTCCGTTGCAGAAACACATGTAGACTTTCTTATGTTTCCACATGGTGTAAGCGCAGCGCTCCTCCTCATCAGACGGGGGCCTCTGCAGGCACATCCGTTCGGTGGCCATCGCATAGTCTGAAAATTAAGCAATGGTTACTACGCTTAGCCTCATCAGATTCTCGATATTTTTTCTTTTAGGAACCCACGAATATACCTACACTCTTGTCCATTGGATTTCTTCTTGTTCACTATCATACATTTTTGAAAGGCAGAAAGTAATAGTCGTCTTTTTAGGCAAACATTTGAATTTGAATTTGGAGTTTTTTCCTTATCAATTTCAAATTACCTGCTGCTCAATTTGATATTTGGCTGCTCAATTGAGTATTTAAAAATATTTGTACAGAAAACAAATAAAACAAAACAATATTTTTTTCATTCATTGTTTAAAAAATAGGTTGCACCTGTATGTAACTATACTTTCCGGAAAATCAGCAGTGCCCTGATGCCACTGCTAGCCTGCTACAGAAATCTCAGCTTCCCAATGATGCAGTTGATTAGTTCCCCAGACTCGCATGAAAGTAATTAAATAAAAAAAGCTTACCATCAGTCCTGAAAGCCCCTGTATTCCCTTCAATAATCTTCCCGCACCATCCAGATGGGCATGCCACCCTATGAATGCCAACTACGGCTTCTGAATCGGTTACATTGAATGGGAAGGGATCGCCACATGTCCCTAGCTCACTGCGGGATCTGCAGCCAAAACATCTCCTATTTAACCCTGAAAATGTTGGAATTGAAACAAGTTAACTCCATTTAAAGGCATCACAGATGATCTCTAGCCCAACATGCTATATCACAGCTCCAGACTCGTGGCTCCGCAGGGTAGATCCACACTATCTCCACCAGGATTTTACCCTGAAACTGCAGACCTACCAAATGCCAATGCAGAAGAAGTGGAAGCAGGTAAAAACAAGTGCCTCTGGACGCACTGGGATAGAATTTCCTTTCTTTACTCCAAAAGCATAAACTTTTAATCACATACCCCTGATACAGGTAAACCTTTAATGTCGTTGTAGGTTTACGGGCGCGTGCCCGTAAACCTACAAATTTTTAGGTGCATGATTCTCATCTGAGGTACCCGTGGGGCACATTGAAACGCGGCACAATGAAACTTGTTTACTTTATTATTTTTCTGTTCTTTTTTTGAGCTTCTTTTTTCTTTCTTTACATTATTTTTAGGGAGGAGAAATTCTGAGGTAGAGTCTGACAAGCGAGTCCTGGGACGCGATTTATTTCGAATTCTTCATATGGCCACACTCTGGCTGTCAAACTTAGGTATTTCAGCTGCAAGTAGTACAGCGCAAACAGTTTGATACTCGTCCTAGATTTAAACAAGAAAAAAACTTTTGTTTCTATTCAACATAATTTTAAAGCCTGTTCGCTATCATACTGTCACTTTGATATTTACCGCCTCGGCACATGGCGGCTTTTGACTAAAGAAATGAAAGGAAGCCGACGCGGCGCAAACACGCCAGTGAATTTGGCTCGCAGCTGGTCTCATTCTACTATTATGTAGATCACGCAATTAAAGAGGTAAATCAATCAGTATTTTAGAACAGATTTATAAGGAAACGATCCTGCATCACTTAGGTAGGTACCTACTCTAAATACCGGTGGAGATGAATATTCTGAGGACACTTCGAGTGATGAAGAGTAGTGTTTTATTTTGTGCTTCATTATATATTTTGTGTGCCATGTTTTTTTTCTATTTAAAGTGTTTTGGCCGTCTAAGTTATATTATTGAAATAAATATTTTTATTCTAAAACCAAGATTGCTCGTGTGTACCGACACTATCTAAGCGAACGAACTTTACCTATGTTTTAGTATTTACATACAAGTAATAATGTTTTAAAGCAAACATGAATTATTTCTTGCTGTAAGGTCTGTCGGATGACGAAAATGTTAAATGTCAGATCGAAGACTTAGTCAAAGAACTCAAAGATGTTGAGAAAAAAGATATGCATCAGATTTTGATTATGGTTCGGCATTAATAATGCATCTTTATTACCCCTGTATTTGGTGGAGTGGAAATGTTGGTTTTGATGTAGTTAATGTTTTCGTTTTGCTTATATTTATGTTTGGACAAAATTCATTCGAGACTCCAAACTAATTAAACAAATAATCAAGTTAAGCAAAAGTATCAAGATGGTTTATTCAGACGATATGCAGGGTTATCAACTAAAAGATTTTTAAATTTCCCGCCAAAGGCTTGTGCCAGGACTCACTTGTCGCACTCTATACACCGAATTAAAAAGTATAAGAGTGTTTCTGGAAGCGCCGGAAGAAGCATTGAAGGAGTGCGTGGACATGCGCAATTACCCACTTTATAATTAGCTACACTTTATTATAATTAGTCACACATCATAATCTTGAGACTCCACAATTTTTGAGTAGTTTTTTTTGAGAAGACAAAATTTGTTGTTTCTACTAATTGTTTTTATGCCCAAAATGCATGTTTCGTTGTGCCCCAGGGTGTGTTTCAGTGTACCCCAGACCTGGGGCACAATAAAACAGAATCAGTCTCCTAAAAATAATAGGGTTATGTGGACGGTAGTTTTGTTGGAGCTAAATTTTAGATGTGAGTGGGACTATACAGTGCTATAAATTCCCAACAGTGGATATAGCAAATAGTATCACAGATTCACAGGGATCAAAGGGTTTAGCACCCATGGCTTTCGGATTTTGTACGTAATCCAAAAAGATGTACTATGTAGCTCTGTACCATAGTATAGCGCCCGTCTGCAGTGAGTTTCAGCTTACTTTTGATTCTAGTATCAACTAAATTCAACTTAGATTAACACACTTATTGAGTGAACGTAGTATAAAACAGCCAACCTATACTACAACACTGTTTAGAACAACACCTTCCAAGTTTGAAACAACTCTCACTTTACCTTGAGTATAATTACATCCGTGTCATAAGTTACAAGAGAACTCACCATTGACTTGTTTCAATGAAAGCAGACCCAAAAGTGTAAGAAAAAACACACGGACACACTTCATTTTGGAAATATATTACTGCTAGCATAGGAGAACTAACGTACTAATGAAGAAATTTATCTAAACTCATTAACTTTTATTTAAAATTCTCTCTCATTAGCTAGCACTCTGAAAACAAGTTTGATGAAGTTTGTTTGAGCCATCATACTCTGTGAATTTCTGTGCGAGAAATGACAGTTTTTTTTTTCTTGTATTATTTTTTTCCTTTAAGGAAAAGGCTAAGAGTTTAAGCCCATACCGCCCGGTCTTATTTTAGTTTCTTTTCTTCTCTTGATATTGATTGAGGCTAAAAGCCTTGTCTTTCCATAGGTATTTTATTCAGTCTTTGTTGTAATTAGAGGCACATAGCCTTGTCTAACGTATTTATTCTTTTACTTTTTTATTTATTTACATAACTAATATTTATTTTACGACCACCTGCGTAGGGCAGTGTTGCCAGATATGAAGATTAAGAATTAGCGATGGCAATAATCGAGAGAAACTACTCGAGCTGCTCGATTATTTGCTTAACTCAGACTACTCGAGCTACGGTTGTTGATTACTCGAGTAGTAAGCCGAGCGGTTTTTGTTCGCCCACTCACACTCACGACTCAACGCTCACTGTCCAACCAACGATTACTCGAGTAACTGGGTATGTTGTAGGTAAGTACTGAATTTCTTGGAAGTTGACAGTTTGTCCGTTTCATAGGCGTTCGCTCGTGCACCACATAACTTTGAGAGTTTGAGTTACTTATTAAAGTAAAATGTGTGTGTGAAACTGTGAAGTTAAGTTTAAACTGAGGCGTGTGAGTGTGTAGGTACTAATAAAAAAAAATAAAAAAAAAACTCATGCCCTTTATCCCCGAGGGGGTAGGCAGAGGCACCAATCACTATAACTGGGCCCACGTAATAAAAGTGTGTGTTAAATATTAAACGGTAGGTAAATAAATATGTCATGACAAAGTGAGAATGTAGTTAGGTTACCTAACTACGTACCTTACGACGCCATGTAAAACAACAATATGTTTTAATTTTCTTAGTTTTATCTTTTTGTGATTATATCGATGCTGAAGTAATAAAATCACTTTAATATTATTTTATTATGTAAAAAAGTTTTTTGTATCAAACTGTAAGCAGCTGCTCTCATCCAACTACTCGAGCGATTCGCTCGATTATTGAAACCACTCGAGAGGTGAGTACTCGATTATTAAATATGCTCGATTATTGCCATCGCTTTAAGCGGTAGTAGTGCTTAAAGAACGCGGTTTTTAGGGTTCCGTAGTACCCAAAGGGTAAGGTGCAGCGCAGACGACACTCTATCCGTGACCCACTTCTTAGTCCGTGGAAATAGAATCTATGGAATCGGGAACATTCATAGTTCCTTTATTTTAGTTTATTTTAACTTACATAACTGAAAGAAAATACGTATAACAATATTATCAAAAATATACACACACACACACACGCACGCACACGCACACACGCACACACACGCACGCGCACACTTGCGCACGCACGCACACGCACGCGCACGCACGCGCACGCACGCGCACGCACGCACGCTGACTCCTAAGATACAGGATCCCCTAGTTTAGGAGTCAGGGACTTACTAGTTATGTAAATAAATTGTAACTTTGTAAGTACTTACAGAACTGTGATTAACTTGGTCAATAAATTTATTTATTATTATTAATATTATTTATTATAAAATTTTAATAAGTATAATAAAATAAAAAAATGTATGTATAGGTACTTAATATTATCAAAACCAAAGTGGTAACTACATGATGAGCGATTTTCTGACAGCTCCTAAAAAAATGGTTCCAAGCTCGCTACTAGATGGCGATGGTGTCTACGTACCTAGTTTTTTTTTAATACAGCTGAGAGGTCTTCATTGATCTGTGTTGGTACGTCACTGTCATCGTCCATCATCTGTCATGCTCATGCATGAAAGTCACAGACCCTACTAAATGAAAGTGCAAAGGTCGTTGATTGAGTAGAACCATAGATCAAGCCACAGTGTAACTGGTTTTGCGTCGGTGAATATTATTTCTTTGTGTGCGTGAATGTTGTCAGAGTAAAGTGAATTTGCCATAATGTGTGCTAAAATACTTCAGTCGTTCGTAGGACGTGAATAAAAATGCAATGAGCGTTTTTCCTTTCTTTTTTTTTCTTAGTTCCTTGAGATAAATCTAGATGGCGTTATTCGTTTCTACGTACAAAATTGTGATTCGTAGCAATCAATGTCAAAGTTAGTCCACAGATTACTAAACAAGAGAAGGAACCAGGGTTGCTATTCGGACGAGGTTTCTCGTAATAAAAATAAAAATTCAAACCCACAATCCACAGCAAAGACTCCAAAATATCCAAAATCGCACTCATCACCAAACGACAACAGCATTTTTGTTTTTCCTTAATCAACCATCACAAATTCCACAGAACCATAGTATTATTTTTTGCTTTGACGTTTAATGTTACGGTACGGCAGCGCCACCTAGGGATTCTTTTAGAACTAAATTTGACATAAGAAAAAACGCTCATTGTTTTGAACATTATTATTATACAATAAAACACGTCTAGCAGTAGAGTTGTCAATTAAACGTCCGCTAACATATTCGTATTATTAAATACACAATAGAATATATTGTTACTTGAAGACTTGTAGCAACTTTAGTTGAAATGTACAGAGCATGTTCGAGCATTTGATGTGGGTGACCAGTTATTGACCGGTCAACACCGTTAAGCTGTAACAACTTGTTTCTGAGTACGGGAAGCAGGACATTATCGTAAGCAGCCGCAACGTCGAGGAAAATTCCAACCACAGATTCTTTCTTCGAAAAGGCAACTCGGATCGCTGATGTGAGGATACTAAGGCTGTCCATGGTACTTGAACCCTTCCTGAATCCAAATTGTGACTTTGCCAAAAGACCTCTAGATTCCACTAACCACTCAAGTCTGTCAAGCGAGTTGTTCGCAAATTTTGGCTAAAGTAGACGAAAGAGCAATGGGACGGTATGACGAAGGGTCATTGGATTCTTTACCAACTTTTTTTAAAGGGATGATAATCTGCGTCTTCCAACTGTCTGGGATATATCCTGATAAAAAGAAATTATTAATTAAATCTAAAAAGTAAACTTTAAAATCCTAACTGAAATTTTTAAGAAACGAGTATGGAATACCATCTAAGCCTGGAGCAGAGTCTGTGAGAGGCTCTAAAGAGCGTAAAAGTTCAATTTCCTTCTCAGATGTTTACCACACGACTATCCTACATTATCATATCGTCGCTAGACAATGGAGACGGGGATCTCTGGGCCCAATCGTAATAAGCTGAAATAAGGTTTAAAAAAAAAAACAGGTTTTTTTTCTGTTTCAAGACATAAAAATTAGCTCACTTCACAATCTGGGGACAGACGAGAAATCTTGAAAACAAGTTTATTGCACTGATGAAATAGAGTTTCGATTACTATAATCGATTACTGTGAATGATTTCAACAATTGAAGTGAACAAATTCTTCAGAATAGTTATGTTGTCAATAATTAAAAATAAAACAGAATATCAACTATAAAATCGATTCTCGTAGATTCTCGTTTACAGATCGATTTATTACTTATGTTTGTCAAATGTATTTAATCTGTGCTGACAGTGACAGCTCCCGGACTTTCATTCTATGATCATTGATCACCGGATTACCTACCACTCGTCTTGTATCGTTTGCGTATTTCAATTAAATTCCTCGACCAGTGTTTTATCTCTACGGACTTCTAGTATACAGTGTGTCCCTGGATAAAGTGCAATCCCGAAAGGGGATGAAACTAGACCATGAATCATCGACTAGAAAAATATAAAAAAAAATTATAAAAAAATATTGTAGGATTTATTGGCATTTTAAGATTTTCATGTTTCATTAAAAACTCTATGTACAAAAGTATTGATTTCTTCCAAAATAATGGGTCTATTTCTTTGAAATAAAAAAAAACAGTATGCCTAATACCTGGCGATGACCATGAAATAATAAATAGTCCGCAAAAAGTAACTATCTTGGGTAAAAAAATGTATTTTTACGAAAAAAATGATTTTTTTAGAAGTTTATTTTAAAAAACTTCAAATTACTAAAAAAATGTGCCCTATAACTATGTAATTTTATAGCTTACTTTTATTCTTTACCATTTTAGCTTCCAAATAAAAAAAAAACAATGTTCTAACTAAAAAATTGGCTAGGTAGGAGTTATTTACATTTTAGTAGGTAATAAAAGTCAGACTTTAATCACAATAACTTTATTAATAAAATTATCCGTAATTTACAATTTTGCATTTTTATTTAATGCATTAAATGTTCAAAATGGCCTCCTCGATTTTGCAAGCACATTACTGCACGAATATTAATTTGGTTAGTGGCTCTGCGAATCATTCCTGGATCATTTTTAATGTCATTTGCGCACTGAATTATTCGGTCGTGCAACTGTGCCTCGGTATTTATTGGCGTGCTGTATACTCTTTGCTTCATGACACCCCATAAAAAATAATCTAGGGGTGTCAGATCAGGTGAACGCGCTGGCCAGCCTACTGGCCCTCCTCGGCCAATCCACCGGTTCGGGTAATTTTCGTTCAAAAATCGCCGCACCTCCCGCCCATAATGTGCAGGACATCCATCCATTTGGAGATACATACGCCCACGCCGTCTCGTAGCCAGGGGAACATCTTCCATCAACATGGGTAAATTTTGTAGTAATTCTAAAAAACGTTCAGCATTTAGGGTTCTGGGTAAAATGACTGGACCAATTAAAATGTCGTCGATTAAGACTGCCCATACGTTTATTGAAAATTTTACTTGAAAAGTAGATGCCCGCTTCAATCGTGGATTTTCGTGAGACCACTGGTGCAAATTTCTGCAGTTTGTAATGCCGTCTCGGGTAAATGTCGCTTCGTCCATCCAAAAAATGCGTTTGGGAAAATTTGGGTCAGCTCTAATTTTTCTTAGAATCCACGTCGACATTACGCATCTTGGACGATTATCTACATTTTCGTGTAAATGTTGTACTCGTTGGTAATGGAAAGGATGCAATCCCTCCTTTTTCAAAATTCGCCAGACAGACGTCTTCGATATGCCATGACGCAACGCTAATCGTCTTATGCTTGTTGTAGGGTCAGCAAACAGATCGTTTAAAATGGCCTCTTCTATCGCATTGTCAATAACGACAGCTGGTTGCTCACGGCGATCTCGTGCCAAACCAAGTCCAATGTTGGAGAGCCTCCTATGAATCTCTTGAAAATTTTGAGCTGAGGGTATGAGTCTGCCCGGGAAAGCATTTATGTATGCAATCCGAGCGACTGTTGTGCGACCATGTGACATGCCATAATAATAATGCATGTCGGCTATTTCTCGAGGTGAGAACTCTGTCAATCGTCAAAACACTTAACAGCAGAACAGGAACAGTCCAAACGTAACGAACAGTAGAAAACGTAACAGTCAACAATGTAACAAAAACTTAATAACAAATCAACGAGAACACAATGCGAGAACGAGAACAGTAGTAGCAGCGGCGAGAATATCGGAGCGACTGTGTAAGTCCTGTTTCGAACCCCCTGCCTCCCCTCCCCTCGCCTTCCCTCTACCTGAGTGTAGAACAAAAGGACTGCGACTGCCGAAGGGCACAGAGTAGGACGGAAACAATGGAAAAAACGGTCTCTACCTGCACGGTAACACGATTAGGCTCCACTTTAAAAGTTCGTAGATAGCGTGTTTTTTTAGTTAGAACATTGTTTTTTTTATTTGGAAGCTAAAATGGTAAAGAATAAAAGTAAGCTATAAAATTACATAGTTATAGGGCACATTTTTTTAGTAATTTGAAGTTTTTTAAAATAAACGTCTAAAAAAATCATTTTTTTCATAAAAATACATTTTTTTACCCAAGATAGTTACTTTTTTGCGGACTATTTATTATTTCATGGTCATCGCCAGGTATTAGGCATACTGTTTTTTTTTTATTTCAAAGAAATAGACCCATTATTTTGGAAGAAATCAATACTTTTGTACATAGAGTCCTTAATGAAACATGAAAATCTTAAAATACCAATAAATCCTACAATAATTTTATATATTTTTTTTTTTATATTTTTCTAGTCAATGATTCATGGTCTAGTTTCATCCCCTTTCGGGATTGCACTTTATCCAGGGACACACTGTATTGTTAAGTCGCACGACTGTGGCACAGCGACTAATCGATGTAATACACTGAGCCGACGAGTTTTAGATGATGAAATGACACAAATCCTGGTCTTCCCTATCTTTTAATCTATTTGTAAGTTTCGTTACATTCTCCCACTCAATACAATACAATAAGAACTACAATAATGTAGTACATTACTGTCTTTTATAAGAAAATAGCAATCATAGTTAAAAAATCAGCTGTTAAGAATAGGTTACTGTCAATTTGTTGCACAACCTCAATTTTACCAAATTTCTTAACTTTGCTCTCAGATTGCCAAAATCCGCAAAATTTTCAAAAATGATTTGACAATATATGTATGCTGTTAATTGGCACCACTCATCTCTTTACATCTAGGCCCAAGAATTCATGAAAGCGTATCGGTCTCCTTTAACACATTCTATGACTTGTGCTTTCCAAAAAATAAAAGTACTCGTATAATAAAGGTATGTTCAAAGCCCAATCGAGTCTCCCGAGGCACAAAATACGCAGCAAAAAAAAAACTTTGGAAATTCAGATTACAGCCCAATATTGAAATTAAATTAAATCTTAAAAATTGTACTAAGTTATTTAAAAAATATTTAAATATCTGACAAAAAGGGCAGAAAACAGTAATAAAATAAAATCATCAATAAATAAATCAAAAACAACATGGCAAATTATTAATCAAACAAGACAAAACCTTCATAAAGAACAAATTACAAAAATAAAGGTTGTGTCCTTAACAAAATTAAACCTTCCAATATAACAACAGCTTTTAATGACTATTTTATTGAAAAAAATTACACCTATACCAGGTGCGGGAAAAAAAAGTGACAAGTCTCATAAATAGTCAAACTAAAGGGTGGTTTAATTTTAAGGGCCGATGTTGAATGTGAACCACACCTAAACGTCAAGTTTTTTTCTGCATTTCATTTGACATTTCTCAATTTCAGACTAACTCAATTTGAACCATAATTTGAAAGATACACAATCGAGCAGCGCGTTAAAGTAATTCAGGCTTATTATGAAAATGGGCGTTCAGATCAAAATGCATATCGTGCACTTCGTGATTTTTTTCGGTCAATTTAATCGTCCAAATGTGCGTACAATCGGAAAAATCGTGCAAAAATTTGAGCAAACCGGGTCAGTAGGAGATGTGAAAACACCAGTGGATGCTCAATGCTCATACAGCTCGCACTGCAGAAAATATTGCTGCTGTTCGCGACAGTGTGGCTAGTTGTGGCTTTGAATGTCTATTTTCATAATAAGCCTGAATAACTTTAACGCGTTGCTCGATTCTGTATCTTTCCATGGTTCAAATTGAGTTAGTCTGAAATTGAGAAATGTGAAATGAAATGCAGAAAAACACTTGACGTTTAGGTGTGATTCACATTCAACATCGGCCCTGAAAATATAACCACCCTTTATATCTATGTTTATGTCACCTTTTTTTTTTTGTTAACGGAGGGGAAATCTTCCAAAGATACCCGACTTCCTGGGGGGAAAGCCGGGTTATGTGGGATTTTTACCCACTAAAACCCCCCCGGTGGCCCTCTCTGTGCGTATGGTTGGGGTCTCCGGGATCTCGTTGAACGCTCCGGAACCCCCGCGCACTGTGCCTTTCGGCACCCGTCTCTCCACAGGCTGGTGCCTGGAGACGCCCTCATTGTACGGCAGTGTGCGGCAACCACACACCGCCGCCGTCTCGGGGTCGCTTAAACGGTGGTCCGAGCCCCCACTCTCGCCACCCGCGACCCCCGCCCTCCTTTTAGTCGCCTCTTACGACAGGCAGGAGATACCGTAGCCCTATTCTAAGCCCGGAGCTACAGGGCTTGGCCCCCTTTTAGTCGACTCCTACGACAGGCAGGGGATACCGTAGTCTAATTCTAAGCCCAGAACTACAGGGCATATGTTTATGTCACCTAGTTCATCTTAAGGTATTGATAAAATAATAAGAAATCTTAAAAACACAAATAGTGTGGGTGTAGACGATATATCCACAAAATAATTAAGGCGGTATGTCAATATATTATACGTCACTCTTATAGGGTGCTATATTATAAATCTGAGCATAGTGATGGGCATATTTCCACAGGATTTCAAACTCACACTTATTACACCGCTATTTATAAAAGAAAATAAAGAATTGATGGAGTACCTCCGGCTGATGTTCTGATATCGGTATGTTCTAAAATATTTGAAAAATACTACTACATTCAAATAAATACATATTTAGAGAAAAAATAAGATCCTGTGCGTGGCTAAAAGGGTTTCCGTCGAAATAAAACTATTAATATGGCAGTATACGACTTCCTAAAGAATGTTATGTGTCAAATAGATAAAATATCACCAGTTTGTTCCATATACTGTGACATGACACAAGCGTTTGACTATGTGGACCACAATATCCAAATAAACAAGCTTGATGCTTACGACTTAAGAGGTAACATTCTGGATTTAATACGCTCATACTAAACACATACATTTCAAATTACAGAAATCTCGAGATTAAACTATAAAACGAAGACAGAACAATCTTAGAGACTCAAAGCTCGTAAAACGCAGTGTTATGCGACCTATGTTATTTATTTTATACATTGATGACATGCCTAAATCAATCGATCATCCGATATCTCTTCTTGCTGATGATAGTACAGTTACTATCAAAAATATTGACAGTAACTACGCATTTGACACATAATTCTCCGACATCTTTAGTAAAATGGCTTGACAATAATAATCTAAAAATTATAAATAATAAATAATAAACTCACGCCCGTTATCCCCGAAGGGGTAGGCAGAGGCACCAGTCTCTAGAAGTGGACCCACGTTTTGCCGAGTTTATTAGGTCCCAAACGTGACAAGTGGCAAGCCTGTCGCCGTTATCCGGGCACAATCTAAAAATTAATCTTAATAAAACCAACATAATGCACTTTAGCCAAAGGAAAAAAAATAATGGCATACAATTAACACGTTAAAATAATACCAAAAATGAAGTCGAAAGTGCCAGTTTTTTTTTTGGGGTTGAATATAAACAATAAACTGAACTGGAAAGATCACATTAATGGAGTGACAAAAAGGTCAGCAGTTCTTCCTATGTTCTACATAAACTGTCGACCATTGTTAGCATCGAAGCATTGCTTACGGCATATTACAGTTTAGTAGGATCGGGCCTTAGATATGGAATTATATTCTGGGGCAATTCAACTGACAAAGAAATATTTTTTTAAATGCAGAAACGATGCTTATGAGCTATGTTTTCATATCGGGACCGTCGAATCCTGTAAGCCCCTTTTACCAAGCACCGAATTATTACATTTCCGTCATTATACCTACTAACGCCAAAAATCAAAGCTATCAAATCTGACCATTGATAGACCAAACAGAAGCCAAACCGCGCTCACACATTCAAAATTCACTTCCACTGAGTGACTATAAAAATAAACTGGTGTGTCTTTTATGCCCTTACGAAGTTACATTGAGAAACAAAAAAAATAAATAAGAAACTAATAAAAGAGTTTTAATTCTTTCTTTTCCACTTTTACCTTTTGTGATTAATCACGAATTTTCATTGCCAGCCTTTTTTTTACACATATCATTAAAATAACAGCCTACCTTCTACTGAGATTGGTCTTGTGCTGTAAACCGAAAGGAAATATTGTTAAATATGCTAGTCTATAATAAAATAACATAAAATAAATAGCTGATTAGATTCTCATACTAAAACTGCTTGTTTCTCATAATGTCACATACAATCGACAGCACATTGGTATTTACTAAAACCAATTTAATAACTTTTGTATAAATGTAAAAAAAACCTTATCAGACGTGAAATTTTAATAGTCGTATCTTCACATTCTTTCCAGTACTTTCAATAATCCGAATTCCAACTTTTTTTTTACTGCTTGTTATTAACTTGGCAATCAAATTTCACAGTCTCATCATTTCAATTTAGTCTGAAATCCCACAAAGTAAATAAAACAGACTCAAGATTTTTAATATCGAAGACTCGTCACATTTTGACCACAAATTTTTACACAAAAAAAAACATCTTTCCCGACACATTCATTACTTAGACAGTGACGCCCTAAGGCCACAGTAATTAAAATGTTAATTCTAGAGAAATGTCTCATTTTTGATATTTTATTGATGCTAATCTCACGTTTAGAGAGAAAAAAATCGTACGTTCTCTCGCATATAGAGAACATCAGACGTTCTCTCACGTCAAAAAAACATCAGACGCTCTCTCACGTCAAACATCAGACGCTCTCTCACTTCAAAAAACATCAGACGCTCTCTCACGTCAAAAAACATCAGACGCTCTCTCACGTCAAAAAAACATCAGACGCTCTCTCACGTCAAAAAACATCAGACGCTCTCTCACGTCAATAAAACATCAGACGCTCTCTCACGTCAAAAAACATCAGACGCTCTCTCACGTCAAAAAACATCAGACGCTCTCTCACGTCAAGAAACATCAGACGCTCTCTCACGTCAAAAACATCAGACGCTCTCTCACGCCAAAAAAACTCTAGACGCTCTCTCACGTCAAAGCCGTCAGACGCACTCTCACGTCAAAAAAAAAAAAAAGACTCACTCTCACGTCAAAAACATCAGACGCACGAATTAAGTTTTGAAGACCGAGGAGTTGATAAAAAATAATTTATTTATCCAACAGAGTTACCACTAGGGTCTATACTAATACAATATTACTTATTCTAAGATATTGAGACTATTTATAATAAAAGTATTGATACATCAGCATTAATTGATTGACGTCAAGGCCTACTTAGAAGAAGTGCCGACGAAGGACATTTGGAGAGGTTGGTCTATCTTAACTCCTCCCCCCTTAAGAGAGAAATTGTCTGGAAGCTGCGTAGTGGGCTTCTGAAAATTTCGATTTATACAATTTGTATAAGATTTAATTTTAGTAATTAGTAAAGTTGCGACAGATATAATTATTATAACATAAAGCAAAATTGTCCATATACTTATATTATTTACTATGTAGCTAAAAACGTCTGGACCACTTCCACTGATTCTAAACTTAGCACTATTAATTACTTCTTTAATGTCACTAAAGTCCACGTTCTGTAGATCCAGTTGTTTGGAGTCCTGCTTGATGGTGTTGTGTAGTTTTGGTAATTGCACGAACGATAGTTGCAGACTGATCGCAGAAGCGTTTGTTGGCCTTGCTATAAAGATGTTTCCAACTTCTGTTTGACAGTTCTGACTCGGTCGTATGAAGAAAGTTCCTTGTGCGGTGTGTTTGTAAACTTCTTCTTCGCAGTATTCGGTTATGATCAACCCGTTTTCGGAGTAAATCAGCCAGTTGTTTCCGGCGATCTTCTGTATCTTTTCCTGTTCTAGATGTATGATGTGTTGGTTACACCTGGTACAGTTGTCCTTCAGTGTCATGATTTGTTCAATGCAGGTTTCCGCTGGGTATTGTGCGAGGTCATCTCTCGAACACAGGAACTTGTTATCCTCGATCTCGTCGCATGGGTTTACCACGGGCCTGTATTTCAACCTATTCACCATAAGGTAGGGATATTCAGGGATAATGGTTTTGGTATTTTTGGTTTCAGGGTTATACACAGGAATTGGGATAATTTTATAATATGTATACGCGTTTGGTTCTATTAATGGAACATCTAAAACAAAAACTAATCTATCCTTATCGATGTAAGATTTTATTATAATGTTAGTTTCTAGTTTAACTAAATTCATCTTATTTACTGGATATATTAAACGTGCATGTTTCTCGTTTTCTATGAAAATCTGAAAAAGTTCTGTTGTGTTAATTATAGATTGGTGTAAGGCGTGAAGTTTGCTGAAGGCAATAGCAGTTTCTGTTTCCTGAATAAAATCGTAAATGCTATGAAAGTTATTCGAGATTTGGTATAGGTTATTCATAAGAGATAGAATATTATCTCGTTTAGATTCTTTAGCTAAAAGGGATTCAATTTCTTCTGTTTTATTGCCAAGGAATTTAATATTTGCGTTCATGTTTTCTGATGCGTTAGCAAATTTGTCTAAAGCGTTAACCACTAATGATACTTTTCGTTCTACTGAATGTTCCTCATTGTTAAGTTGGTTTATTTCAGAGTTATAGCGAATTGCATCGTCTTCATCTAGATTTCCAGAAATAATTTTTACTAATGAGCCTAATGGGGCAAATATAGCTCTTTTAACTCTATTGGAAGGCAAAATTTGTAATATTCTATTTTTAATCTGAGCTTTAAAGGACTCAATTTGTTTACATAAACCTTCTAGTTCTTTCTTATACTCACTATCATTAAAAATAATTATTTTAAGCTTATTAAACTGTTTAGCATTACTACCTACTTGACCTAATAGTGTATCTAAATCTAATGTTTTAAAAATAGTCCATGAGTTAGTCTTCATCACTGCCGTTCCAAGTTTGATCGGTGCTATCCCCGGATTCGTGTTCAGATTTTGAAGTTCCAAGCTGCGGATCGGGCATATTAGTACCAGAAGTACTAGGCTTAACCTGTGGAGGACGTTTAATGTTCTTAATAGCTCCTCTTGTTTTTCTTTTCTTTAATTCTACTGGGATAATATTCCTATTCGGTTTGCCTATTACTTTAGCTTTTTCAAAGCGAGGCAAGTCTTTCGCTTTTCTTGTCCTTGTGTTTTTCATGAAAATGTCGTCACCTACTTTAAGCTCAGGAGGTTCTTCACCTCCTCTCTTTTCTCTTACTTTAGCTTTCCCTTCTTGAAGCTTTTCCGCAACGTATTCGTACAAAACCTTAAGTCGTTTTCTATGATCTTGAAGCAATTTTTGCATGAGATTTCGTTCCCTGTCAATATCGAAAACGTTACCGGAGTCTGTGTTACCAAAAACCATTTCAAATGGTGTGAAACCGGTAGCGGAATGGATAGAATTATTATATGCCATTATTGCGTAAGTCATAACGGAGGCAGCATCCATGTCGCTATTCTGGTACTTCGCTAAACGGTAGATTTCGATAACAGTTGAGTGGAATCGCTCCACCATTGCCATAGAGTTAGGGTTATTTGGAGTGCCGATGTGTAACTCAACTTTATACAAGCTTAAAAGTTCTTTAACTAAGTCGTTGTTAAATTCGGTTCCAGAATCGCAGTTGATCTTTTTGGGTAGCCCATACATACTAAAATATTTTATTAACGCTTGAACTACTTCCGGTGTACTACGATTTGGGATGTTAATAGCCTGACCTAATTTACTAAACGCATCGATTATTGTCAAGTAGTATTTATTTTCGATGTACAGTAAATCCATGAAGGCTTCCTGAAAGGGTGAGTTTTGGCTTTGAGTTAACTGTATACAAGGTTTGACTGGTTTCCTTTCGTACTTCATTCTTTTACACTGTTCGCAAGCGTATAATTGCCGTAACTGTTTCTTTCATGTTTTGCCACCAGTAGTGACGTTTAATTTTCATCAGGGTTTCATTTATGCCCCTATGACAAGTTTTCCCTTCGTGATATTTCGTAACAACGTCACGTTGATCATCCTCTGAGTCAGTCAAATTAACTGCACGTTCAGTACACTCTACTAACTTCAGGGTTCCTTTTTTGAACAAATGTGTTATGACTTTTGAAAAAGTTTTCCTGAAAGCTGGGTCCTCAAAATAAATGAAATATTTGTTTTTCGGGTCTATATACTCTTTGAGAAAATCTTTCGTTAGTTTTTCATTGTTGACAGGCAGGAATATTTCTAGGATGCTTTGTTTTTTGTTTGATAAATCGTTAACATAGAGTTTATCTTTAAACCAAGTCTGAACCAAAATCTGTTTTGGTTTACAGTCTATTGCTTCGTTTAGTATAGGGATGCCTTCGTGTTCCCTGTTTGATATTGAGTTTGCAGTGGCACCGTCATCTGAATCTGAAATTTCTATCACTTCCGGTGAATTTTCACACTCGGAATCTGAAATTTCCATCGGATCCGGTTGTGATCTATTTTTCAACTTCTGATCTAACATCTCTAATTCACTCCTAACGTTGAGAAAACGGTCCTCAGTCTCGTCTACATTTGCTAAAATGGAGTCCAGATCGTTATCTATCGCGTTAATCTTTACTCGAGAAAGGGCGTCAGCATTCGTGTTCTGCTGTCCTTTCTTGTACCTAATCTCGAAGTCATACTCTTCTAGCCTCAAACGCCAACGTGTAAGTTTGCTATTTGGCTCTTTTAGTGAGTACAACCACGCTAAAGGCCTGTGGTCTGTGTAGATCATGAACTTTTTCCCATACAGATAAGGCCTGAAGTGCTTTACGGCCCATATTACAGCCAAAAGCTCCTTCTCGATTGTGCTGTACCTACTCTCGGTATCGCTTAAGGTCCTACTAGCATATGCTATAGGTTTATCTGAACCAATTGTTCCCTGTGACAAAACAGCGCCGATAGCAAAATTGGATGCGTCGGTGGTCAAAACAAATGGTTTTTCAAAGTTTGGAAACTGAAGAAGGGGTGCATTTGTTAGTAGCTTCTTGCAAGTTTCGAAGCTATTCACATATTCATCATTCAAAACTATCTTTTTTCCTTTCTTTAGACATGCTGTAAGTGGTCTCGTGATTTTGGCGAAATCTCTAATAAATTTCCTATAATAACCTATAAGTCCTAGGAAGCTTTTTATTTCAGTCGTCGTCTTAGGTACTGGGTACTTCAAAACTGCTTCTATCTTATCATTGTTCGGCTTAAGGCCTTCGCTTGTGATTGTATGTCCTAAATATAAGACTTCCTTCCTTAAGAAATGGGACTTGTCCATTTGAATTTTTAAATTAGTCTGTCTGAATCTTTCAAAGACAGCTTTTAATTTTTCTACATGTTCTGGCAAGCTTTTTGAAAAAATTATCACGTCATCAAGATAAACGAGACAATGCAATCCTTGCAACCCTCGGAGCACATTATCCATGGCTCTTTGGAAGGTTGCGGGTGCTGTTTTTAACCCGAATGGCATACGGTGGAATTCATAGTGCCCAAATGGCGTACTAAATGCTGTCTTTGGTTTATCTTCTTCTTCTACTTCTATTTGGTGGTATCCACTCGCGAGATCGAGCGTAGTGAAATACATACTCTTGCCAAGCATATCAAAAAGGTCATTGATGTTTGGCAAAGGGTATTTATCGTCGGTTGTTATGTCATTCAACCGCCTATAGTCGACGACCATTCTCCACTTTTGTTCACCCGAGGCATCCAATTTTTTTGGCACTAGGTGAACAGGAGCACTCCACGGAGAGTGTGACTCCTGGATAATGTTATCCTGTATCATTTTCTCTACCTGCTTCTTAATTTCCTGGGTCTGAACTGGAGGTAATCTGTGAGCTTTTAAGTTAATGGGGTCCTCGTTTTTTGTCCTGATTTTATGTTTCACTTGATTGCTGAAGGATAACGGAATATCTTCGCAATAAAATATATCTTTATATGCCCTACATATATTTTCTATCTGCATTCTTTCTTCCTCATTCATATGGTCCAGTTTAAGCTTCTTTAAATTTCTTTCTAATAATTCCTCAACGTCTGGTTGCGGCTCTGAGTAATTCAGATTAGTTGAATTTAAATTTGGTGATTGTTGATGAAACAACTCCACAAGGAAGGGTGACGTAACCGTGAGTTTATGGTTCAACTCCGTCGTATTTTGAATGACAGTAGTCGCGTAGCCGTTTGTGCAGTTGACAATAGCGGCTGGCATTCGGACTCCGTCGCTAAATTGAGTGAACTCCAAAATAGCTTCCCCATGTAATAAATTTACAGGAAGTTTTACTCTCATCTCGCATCGAGGAGGTAGGTTATACATCTCTCTCATGGGAGGTGAATAAATTATGGGGATTTTACTGAAATCTGTAAACAAGGTTTGGTATTTCATGTCAATTTTTGCGTTCAATTGTTTCAGCAAATCACTGCCTATTAGACCATCGTACCTTTCATCCACAGAATAGATGTAAAATTTGTGTTTTTGGTCGGTGTTAAAAATTCGGGGCAGATTTATGTAAACTACCTCACTGTGTCTACTTGAAGCGTGTGTACTAATTACCTCAAACGGTTCGCTTTGCTTTGAACTTGCGTAATATTTGTTAGCCACCTTCGGGCTAAGAAATGATCGGGTACTGCCTGTGTCTATCATGAACACAGAGTTAAGTTCCGGTACGCGAATATGGGGCAAGTTCAAGCGTTTATTACAATTTAATTTTATCTGTTCTCTATCGGCGAGACGTCTATGTGAAAATTTTCCATTGATTCACTGTACGGGGCAGAATTTGGACCGTCCACGCATTGTTGTGAATTACATGGTTGGAAATCGTTATGGTTTTCAGTGAAATTAATGCGCCTAGAACTAGCTGTACGCATTGTAACATCGGTATTCGAACCCGATGGCACAGGTTGTGCGTGATATTGCTGCATGTGCATAGGTGCATTGTCCGCAGGGTGCTGACGCTGCGCTTGCACCGGCATTGGCGGTGACCTACTTACGCCCGGCCGCTGTTGGCCATTGTTATTATTGAATCTGTTATTAGTTACTTGCTGCTGTCTATTATTTCTATATTGAAACGAGTTGTTTTGCGATGCATTGGGTGTTGAATTAAATGCATTGTTCGGTGCATATGCACTTGGTAGCCTTTGCGAGTTGTCCTGCCTTGGGGGGTGAAAGTTATTTTGATTCTGGTTGTAAGGCGTATTACTTGTCCAATTACGATTGAAATTAGGTTTCAAGTTTTTTGTGTCATAGACAGTTTGGAAATTTTGTTCTTCCAATACTGTTTTCAAGGCATCCTCCAAAGTTGTGACATTTCGCAAACGCACCAGCCTAACTAAGTAAGCCGGCAAATTAAAAAGAAAAACATTTAAACAGGTATTGTCATAGATGTGGTGTTTTGCCTGTCGCACATTCACATCATCGATGGTTTCGCTTAGTTTTGAAAATAGAATACTTCGCAAATGTTGAATTCTATGGCAAAAATCTGAATAGCTTTCATTTCTGTTACGTTTTATTGATTCCAGTTCTAATGCCAAACATTCTTCGGACCTTGGATCACCGAAGTGTTGGCTCAAGAGATGTTTCAGCTCATCCCATGTTTGAATAAGTTCCCGCTCCCCGACTAAATTAGCGGCTTCCCCAGAAAGTCTACTGGTTATAACGTGGAACAAGTATTCGTTTTGAACATTTCCTCCTTGGAAAGATTGGAGTATGTATTCGCATTTTTTAATAAAAAGCGGTAATAATCTAGAGTCTCCATCGAAAACTGGTATTATTTTAACCATTTCCATGGGAACTCGCACAAGACCTTCCATTGTGATTGGGAGAGAAAAAAAAAAATTGCCCAATATGTAAAAAAGTATCCTAATAACTACTCAACGATATTCAAGAAAAGCTGGATTCTCAAATAATCGTACTATTTACACGGTGCAATTGAGGCGTTTTCTAACCCCTACTACACGTATAAATATTATAAGGTTACGGAAGGAGAACAAAGGAATGGTGAAAAGGTATACTCACAGTCCCTTAGCTCTCATGTCGTTCCGGAATACTGCTAGTCTCTGCTCCAGTCCTGGTGGTGAAGCTGCTTGGCTGCTCGTGGTGGCTGCTCGGCTGCTTCGGCTCGGCTTCCTCTTAATGAATTTGTTTGTTCGGCGATCCCAGCTTAACCGTTGATACGGACGACGGACACGTTTTTGCGATGTGCAAGTTGACGATGATCCGACTGCGGGGATCCTACCGGCTGCGCCAATTAAGTTTTGAAGACCGAGGAGTTGATAAAAAATAATTTATTTATCCAACAGAGTTACCACTAGGGTCTATACTAATACAATATTACTTATTCTAAGATATTGAGACTATTTATAATAAAAGTATTGATACATCAGCATTAATTGATTGACGTCAAGGCCTACTTAGAAGAAGTGCCGACGAAGGACATTTGGAGAGGTTGGTCTATCTTAACTCACGCTCACGTCAAAAAAAACTCAAGACGCACTCTCTCGTCAAAAACATCAGACGCACGCTCACGTTAAAAAACTAAAGACGCACTCTCACGTCAAAAACATCAGACGCTCTCTCACGTCAATAAACATCAGACGCTCTCTCACGTCAAAAACATCAGACGCTCTCTCACGTCAAAAAAACTCTAGACGCTCTCTCACGTCAAAGCCGTCAGACGCACTCTCACGTCAAAAAAAAAAAGACGCACTCTCACGTCAAAAACATCAGACGCACGCTCACGTCAAAAAAAACTCAAGACGCACTCTCTCGTCAAAAACATCAGACGCACGCTCACGTTAAAAAAACTAAAGACGCACTCTCACGTCAAAAACATCAGACGCACTCTCACGTCAAAAACATCAGACACTCGCTCACGTCAAAACAAACTCCAGACGCTCTGTCTTCTAGGCTCGATGTAGTTGTCTTGAGTCTCGCCTCGTGGTGGTCATACTCCACCACGGGGCCTAGTCCGGAACATGTGAACATACTTAAATAAAATCGGAATCAAAACAATATCAAACTTCAAAACCTTTATTCATTGTAGCGCAGAAAATGTCGCTTAGTGAACATTAAATGAAACATAGGTGTACATTTCAAGATCTAAATGCTAGGGTGAAAAACCGGTCAAGTGCGTGTCAGGCCACGTCCAGTGTAGGGCTCCGCCCTGTAGCGGGACGTATTTACATACATACTATCGGCGGCCTTGTTACTAAAAGTACCATAAGATAAGATATTTTTTTAAGTGTTCCAGGAAAAACACATACAAAACATTTACGAAGATATAATCATCATCATCATCAGCCCACTGCTGCGCTGCTGGGTATAGGCCTTTTCCCCCAATTGCCATTTCACACGGTCTCTCGCCACCCGCATCCACGGACCTTCCGCCGACTCAACGACATCGTCCGACCATCGGGCCGCAGGTCTGCCATTGACCGTCGCTTCGTTCATTACAGTTGTTACAGTACAATAACAAAAAGTAATTTCTTCGTCCTTATTCGTATAAATAAGCTACTGAAAAAATTAGTCCCATCTTGGTTTTAGTAAAAAAAAAACAATTATTCCAATAATACAACTTAGACGGCCAAAACACTTTAAATAGAAAAAAAAACATGTTACACAATATACCTAATGAAGCACAAAATAAAACACTATTCATCATCACTCGAAGTGTCCTCAGAATATTTATCTCCACTGGAATTTAGAATAGGTACCAACCTAAATGATACAGGATCGTTTCGTTATAAATCCATTCTAAAATACTGATTCATTTAATTCTTTAATTGTGTGATCTACATAATAGTAGAATGAGACGAGCTGCGAGCCAAATTCACTGGCGTGTTTGCGGCGCGTTGGTTTCTTTTGTCAAAAGGGGTCTGGTTCATTTCATACAATTTTATTTTCATCCTAAGTCTGTTTCGTTCTTTTCCCATTTCATCAAAGTGCAGTTTTACCCAAATCCCCGATACGACCACTCTTTGCCCGTGGTACCTACGGTTCTTTGCTATCCAACGAAAAATTGATAAACCCAGTGTGACCATTCTGAAAAATAATATTTTACGTGGTCCGATTAAAGCAAGAAGTAATAGTTATTAGTTTTGCCAATAAGTACCAGGAGTACATGGCTTGTTAGGAGGTATTGTATAGACAAACGTAACGAATGTTAAATGATAAACTAGTATTTTATTATATTTTACTCGTATTTTTTTTATTTTATCGTAGTTTACGTGTATCAATACTTAACATTCGCCGCATTTGTCTACACAATACCTTCTAACAAGCCATGTACTCCTGGTACTTATGAATACTTATGAATACTATACTATGAATGAAACGAAAGAAATTGGTATACACATTTATTGTTAAAATATAAGTAAACTTAGGTACCACCACAGGTATTTCAACTTATTCAAGATAATGTCCTTTGTTTAAACATAACTTTGCTAATTTAAGCAACAGGCTGTCTTAGATATACTATCTTTTGTAGTGCTTCCAATGGGTCAATTTCGTGTCTTCGAAGACTTTTTGGTATGCCTTTATAGTTTCGATCGAACTCTATGTCACACTTTTTTCTATTTTTCTTCGGTCCAATAAATGAGCTACGTTTTGTTTTAGCGTCAGCATGATTAGCCTCCTTGCGCAGTTTGTATAAAAACAAATGAAAATTTGGCTTCCGGGGAATTCTTGCATTTATGCGACGGTGCCAACCTTCCAATGCATTTGTGGTACGATGTCGTTCGAAAACTACACTAATGACCTCAGCTGTCAGGGAATTCATCCACTGCTTTGTAACGTATGAGATGAATTCACTGAAGTCATTATCGTCTTCTATATTTTCAGTAATTTTTTGACAGGTATCTCCAATAACATTGGCTGGCATCAGAGGTAATGAGGCGCACAACCTAGTCAGCCTTTTGCCGGACTCACATTCAGTAATGTGTATTTCTCTTGCTTTTCGCCAAATGGCGTCATTATAGTGGTGATAGCAGCCAGAAATCTTAACGTCAGGGAAAACGCCTTTGACGGCATTTAGGGCAGCTAATTCATAATCCGCTTTAAAAGAGCTCATGTCCATATTTAAACGCTATTTTAAAAGAGAAAATAGTCGAGTGTACGTAGCTTGCGCTTTGCTAGGCAACAATGCGAATATCACGGGTTGTATGTGTGTTGCCTTTTTGGTTGAACCACAATCGATATGTATGGCGTACATTTGCAAAAATGGCGCTGGTACACTTTTAAATGTACCATCTGCAAAATAATCACGTGTTGCGCCAGTGATTTGTTTTCTGGCAAATTTTGTTGCAAAAACCAAAATTTTCGCCTCATCTCCATCGTCTACTAAAACAAAATTTTTGGCAAGCACATGAGGTATGCGTACATCAGAAAGACTATTAAATTTTAAGTCACATTCCAAAAACCTTTTTCTCTCTCTGTACAGCATGCTTTTGTACGACTCAAATGACGGCTTGTGTTGGGCACATGAAAATTTTTCGAAGACATTTTCAAATATTTGTTGCACTGGATTGATATTTTCGCAGACATCTTTCTTGCATTGTTCAATTAGCAATTTTATTTTATTTTCGCATGAATCTTCGGGAATTATGCAGCAGTGACTTTTATTTTCACGTAATATTTTTGTCCTCGTAACATCTAGTGTTATGGACGCACCGCAGTCTTCTTCTATACAGACCCATATTGTTGACCCGGACTTATTTTTGCTATGGAAATTGAACCGGTACGGATCTTTTAATAAAGAATCTCTGTTTCTATTCGTTTTCACAAACTGGAACTCCATTTTAGTTAAACTGACTTTTGGTTTTTTTGGGACGCAAACATTATATCATTCAAACACGATTTAGTAGTTTTCTTCTTGACAATGTCAATAACAGGCACTTCAATATTGAGAAAGCACCAAAGAGGTTTTTTTAAAAAGAATATTGAATGAAAACGGGACTTACGTGAAATGGAAATTTTATAAAAAAGTAATTGTGTGAAATGGGAATTGTGCAAAATGGGAATTGGTTGAAACGGATATTGGTTAGGGTGTCGCAAAGGGGGGCCAGGACAGTAATTAGATAACACTATGTTTTAATCGCGGAAATGGGTCGAGGGCATCATCAGGAACATCGTTTGTATCGACGCTTTTTCTCGGAAACGATTTTCCACGAAGTTATTAAGGAAAATGTGACCTCCATTTTCAATGGCCAAAAGACAATTTTTTTGCAAACTTTCGTGTTCAGATAACACTATTTTCTTATTATGAAAATGTATCGAGGGCATCATCTGCAACATCGTTTGTATGGACGCTTTTTCTCGGAAATGATTTTCCACAAAGTTATTCAAGAAAATTGAACCTTCATTATGAAGGCACCAAACACAGAAAATTTCGTCCAGACAGTGTAACAAAGGGGGGGCAATCAGATAACACTATGTTTTAATCGTGGAAATGGGTCGAGAACGTCACAAGGAACAACGTTTGTATGGACGCTTTTTCCCGGAAACGATTTTCCACGAAGTTATTAAGGAAAATATGTGACCTCGGCTCAACCGATTTTATTGAGAGTAAAAATGGCTTCTGGACAAAAAAAAAACGCTACGGTTAGGTTAGCGAGGAGCGACCAAAGGGAGCGACGAGCGTTGGTTTGATATTAATAACATGCACGAGCCGAGCGAGCGAAGCGAGCGTGCCGCGGCAGCGGCCGGCGAGTGCCAGAACCGACTCTAAGGCGTTTCAATATATAGGTAGACAAAAATGGCTAGGGCATTCCATTTTTTAACGACGTGGACAGTTGGGATTGCATCTACAGTTGATGGCTTTTATGCCATGAATTCTGGGGCCAGGATAAACTCTGTGGATATCCCTTAAAAGCCGTCGGAACCTGGCTGCGTCTGATGGCAAGGGTTTTAGCATATTTTGTCGGTACATGTATTTATTTATTTTATATGACCCCCTTTGCGACACCCCGACCCGGATATTGAGTGAAATGGGAATTGGATCAATAATGAACTTGGATCTACAAAAAACTTGTATCTAATGGTCCTGAGCGGTCAAAAGCCGCCATGTGGCGAGGCGGTAAATATCAAAGTGACACTATGATAGCGAACAAACTTTACCTGTAACTTCACAGATTTTCAAGAAACTTGCATGCGTCTCTCTCCTAAGCGAATATTTGAAACGACAATGTTTTATTAAATGGACAGGTTCAAGTGCAGCAACTGTCGAAATAAAACAAAACTGTCAGGAAACAGACTACGCGTCTGAGCTACGCGATTTCAGCTTTTTTTTTTTAATTAACGGTTTTTTCACTACGTGATTGAAAATTAATATTAAAATATTTAAATCGCCATCAGTTTTTAACTGAACTAATTTCACATTTATAAAGAGAAAAATAAAAAGCTTAGTCCGCTACGTATAAAAAGAAATCCACCTTGAAAAAGCTGTCATTGTCACCAGTTTTTTTTTTTCATACGTAGCGGACCAAGGAATATGTCTGATATGCCGTATTGAGCCCAGAACTACGAATGGAAAAATATTAAGATTATTTAAAAATTAACTACGAAGCCAAAAATATTGAAACTTTTTTCTCGCGCTAAGGAAGGTTATTCCTATCACCAAAAAAAATATCAAGCACTTCTGATATTTTCATCCATTCCCTATTATCAAATTATAATCAGCAAAATTTGTTGAAAAAGAAAGATTATAATAATTTAAACTTACTTACTGGGGTTCGCAGGCCGAGCACCTCGTGGGTGAGGACTTCTTTTAACACTTCTGAATTAATAGGAACTTTGGCCGGGAGATCCGATCAGCACCATATTCCGGAACGCAATGGCCTCCCGCCACCAGCGTGCGACGTGAAGCCATTTGCAAACCCCTCTTTAGTTTCCGTTTCCTTTTACAACTACCCTTCAATATTTTTACTATTTAATGCTTGTAATGTTCACATACCCCACGATTCACGATTCTCTAGTTAAATGGTGACGGATGGGACTAATCTTATGATAAAACTTACTTATATATACGTATTTATGTATAAAGTTAGATATATTTCAATAAAATCATGACAATACTTTGATCTCGTCCATTTCCGGGTGAACGAAAACGGTCTGTACAGAGGGAGTGCTAGAAGACGGATCTTTTATATGTTTTTTTGGTAATTCCGCGGCGTGATTTGGAAGAAAGGTCTCCATGCAAGGGCGTTTTCTAGAGTCTATAGGAGCCTCGACTGCAATGACGTCCATAGGAACGCCCGATCCACCGTCCAGGCCTGAGCCGCCCGGGTCGGGTGGCTCGTCACCCATTCCAACCTCTTCACTTGCTAATTACGTAAACAATAGGACTTACACTGATAAACACTTAACAAAACATGCACTAAATAGGGAAAAGCACCACAGAGGGGATAGTTGTAACACTAAATAATGCTAAAAATGACTAAATTCCACTGAAAAGCGTGCGACTCATTCTCACTTTGACAGCAGAATCATCCTTTCTTTCTTATTCTTATACCTTATTTTTTTCATTGTGTAATGGGCTTCAACTGTCAGCTGTCGTTGAAATGAAAAGCCCTCATTGTTGACAGCATAGCATGAGTGAATAAAATCGTCGTCATTACCGTTTATTTTTCTGAAAATAAAATAATTGATAATTACCGATTTTGCTACATCCGTTTAAATGTCAGTGCTTTTTTTTCTTGTAGCGTTTTGTAGGTGTTCTGTGGCAAACTCTGTTTTCTATGTACTTCTCTCAAGCGTAGACCTTAATAAAAATAAATTAGGTACAATTAGGTTGCAAAGTGAACATTGTGTTCTGTGTTTTAATCTAAAAACTTTTCACTATACTCTTTATGATTTTTTATAATGTTTTACCAACTTCGAATAAATAACTGCATGACATTTAAATCGTACAGCGCCACCAGGTTATCTGTTCAGGTGGGAAAAATTGTAACTAACAAATTAATTGTACATCCTGTAATCCTGTTGCCCATTTTATGTTTTTATTTTTTCACTTACGAAGATTTATAGATATATTTTCATTAAAATTGAAAGGCGGGTTAAAATATTCTTATTTTTGTAGGTATATTTGTTAAATTGCTACTACTAAATTATCCACTAGCGCCGCTATCAACTGAACAGATAAGATGGTGGCACTGTAGGCAATACATCCATGATCGTAGGTACATAGAAAACACAGCCAGTATCTATCTTTTGGCTCTTGGCGCTTTCGTCTTTAAATTTGCGACATCAATATGGCGGAAAAATCAGAAAGTAAGTTTCGTCTATATTTTACGTATTATTTAGGCTTATGTAGCGCAGGTTTCTGCAATTACGTAACCAATTTTATATTAGTAATCTTACCTTTAACAAGTTCTAGTCTCTGTACCACTTTTGACCTTCATAAAATTTTAAAAGTAGATTTAGTGTGGATCACTGTTGCACTGGATTCAAAATTTGAAAAAATTCAAATGTGGGAATTGTCACTTTGTTGTTATCATCTATCGTATAGTAATTTTTAACGTAATCATCACGCTATCTAAAATCGAAGAAGACTGTTTTAGATTAGGTTTAACTTTGGTACCTGATCAAATGTCATAACAATGGATTTTGTTTCCCTGCAGTGGAGAACGATGGCGGCAGCAGCTCACCTAAATCGCAGTTCCAAGTTAAGGAAGAACCGATGGAAGTGGATTTGCCGGAAGAAGACGACGCTCCGCCAGCCTTTGGACCAGCTGCACTCGGCCTGCACAGAGTGGGAACTAAGCTACCGCCAAAACCAACACCAAGTGAGCCATTGCAAAAGCTGAACGCTCGCGGTATGCCCGCCCGTATTAGGAAGAAAAACAGATTCATCTTTGTGGATGATTTTGTCAACACTTCTCCACCCAGACAGTCCCCAAAGAAAACACCAAGGATTCTGTCCAAGACTCCTAACAAACAATCTTCTGGCAAGAAACAGAAATCTCCCTCCAAGGTCCAGAGAAACAGTGACAGATATGATGAAAAATCTGAAGAAAATGGTAATCAGTCACCTGACCGTAAATCTGGACAACGTATTGGGATGAGACTACGTAATTTGCTGAAGTTGCCTAAAGCTCATAAGTGGGTTTGCTTCGAATATTTCTATAGCAATATTGACAAGGCTCTTTTTGATGGGGAGAATGATTTTATGATCTGTCTGAAGGAGTCTTTCCCACAGTTAACGAATCGCAAGTTAACTCAAGTACAATGGGCTAAGATAAGACGAATGATGGGTAAGCCTAGGAGATGTTCCCAAGCATTTTTTGCTGAAGAAAGAAAAGAGCTAGAGAGAAAAAGAAAACTGATAAGATATATCCAACAAAGGAAGACTGTCGATATTTCTGTAAAAGATTTACCAAATGAAATTCCGATGCAACTTGTAGTTGGAACTAAAGTTACTGCCAGATTACGGAAACCACAAGATGGTTTGTTCACTGGCTGCATTGATGCTGTTGACACCTCAAATAATACATACAGGATATCTTTTGAGAGGCCAAAATTAGGTACACATTCTGTGCCTGATTATGAAGTTTTGTCAAATGAACCACCAGATACATTAAGTCTATCTAGTGTGACCCAGAAGTTTAGACCTAGGTATGTCATGCAAGAAATTTTCAATCTGTGTAAACCTGCTTCAAACAATAATTCACTTGGTGACCCTATGATTGGATGTTCGGACCTATCAGCTAAAGCGGACAGCACTATTGGTGGTTATCCATTTCAGTTTCTTGAGCTCATTGTGAAGTTGACCAGAATACTCAATGCGAAGAAGATGAAAATTAATCTTCTCAAAAATTTTAATTGTGAAGCTGAGAGGCTCAAGTCATTTGGTCGAAAAATGCCTGAAGGTTTTGAGAGTAACTATGCTGCAGTTGTGATTGAATTAGAAAAGATGAACATGGACCTCCAGGAGTACATAAATGAGGTTCAGCTACATTGTCAGCAGATTGCACCTGGACCTAGTCTAGCGGCCATGTTGGCCCCATCTCTTCTCCGAGAAAAATGCAGGGAAGAGGCCACAATGATTGTGGAAAGAAATAATAACAATACAGTTAAAAAAGTTTATCTTCTGGAACTTATTACAGACCTAACAGCTTTGATGTTACAAGTGAAGAGATTATCTGACTCTGATCAAAATGCCTATGAGCTCAGTGTACTACATGGTACTATGGACCAGATAAAGGGCAAACTTGACCCAAGTTACAAAAAAATGTTCCAAAATACTGTTGAAATCCATATGCAAAGGATACAAATGGGTTTAGGTCATTTATCCTCAAGTAGTGTTTTGGGTTCATAAAAAGAACTACCATTTGGTTTGATAATCATAAATAACAATAAAAAAACATAGTATGAAAATAATAATTCTAGTTGACATTGTCTGTATAAATTTTTTGTTTGATAAGTAATCAACTTAGAACCCTGAAATGTTAGTAGGTACCTACATAATATGTATTTATAGTCTGTATAACCAACTTGCTATGAAATAATTATATTGATCTATATTGTTACAAGTTGTTACTTTTTTTTTACTCCTAATCATTTTTTATTAAAATCTGGTATGGTAGGTCAACTTTGGTTTATCAACAGGAAAATGAGAGTACAGCAATACAGTAAGAAAAATTTATTGAAATTAAACCAATAGGGTACATGAAAATCATGCACAAACATCTTGCACTGAGCAAAGGATTGATTAATTGATTCTTGATATAAATAGGATGAAATTCTATCAGGTACCTAACTTGAACTCTAGGTTCCATAGTATAGGTAGTTGTGTTATACTTTATTATACTATAGGTTTATGCTTTATACTTGTTTAAAGTTTCCAATAACTCATCAGCTTCCTCTGAAGTTTTTACTCTTATGAGTATAGGAGTCGGGGGAGGCTTGGCATCTGGTGTTGGAATGCATACCATCATAACATTATTTTTACCCATTCGCTGGGTGGGAATAGCTGAGGCAAGGACCAAGTTCACTAGTACATTTCCCAAGTTAGTATTAGCTCTTACAACAAGCTGGTGTTTGGCACTATTCTCTATTTTCTTTATGTACAGTGTGGCAACACCTTTATCAGCAAAATTGCCATCCTTTTTTACAAATACCTTACAGCGTTTATCAAATACACTGTTTTCTTCTACCACAGGTATGAATTCCACTTTTGGTGGTTCATCTTCTTCATTTTCATTTTTTTGTTCACTTGTAGTCTCAGGTTGTTGCTGTGTGTTAGGGCTGAAACTAAACTTTTGACCAATGCCAAATGAAAATGGTGCTGCAGGTGCACTGCTACTACTTGTGTTTGAGGAAAACGAGAATGGTGAAGTAGCTGCCTTATCCTCAGAAAATAAGGAAGATTTAGACTTCTCTGTACCAAATGCCGAAGTTCCAGACTTGTCGGTACCAAATGGCGAATTTCCAGACTTTTCAATACCAAATGGCGAAGTTACAGACTTTGCAGTACTAAATGGAGAAGTTTTTGACTTTTCAGTACCAAAAGGTGAAATTATAGACTTCTCAGTGACAAATGGTGTAGTCACAGACTTCTCAATACCAAATGGTGAAGTTATGGGCTTATCAGTTGATACAGTTGATTGTGTTTTGATTCCAAAGGAAAAGCCAGGAGTGTTATTATCCACAGTAACAGAGGTAGGAGCTATATTCTTGATGCCAAATGAGAATGGTGGTGCTGGTTTTTCTTCTGACGCTGTAGGGGCTGCCTTAGAAGCAATTAAATAGTTTGATGCTGGTGTTGTATTGGCGAACAATGATGAGTTAGGTTTAGGTGTGGAAGAGGAATCACTGGGAAATGTTGCAGTGTTTTTTTCTGGTGTTGTCGACTTCTCCTCATTCTTTTTAGTGGCATCACCTCCAGCATTGTGATATTCTTCTTGGATCTCCTTCAAATATTTATCATAATCATTGAATATTGGTGTCAAAATGCAGAGGGGCGTTTCCACAACATGTTTTTTTATCCAATCAGACACAGACTCATTCAAGCCCTTTAGTTTGGAGTAGTAAGTCATCTTGGCGTCACTAGTATCTTCTGTTTTGCTCTCAGCTGCTTTGGAGCTAACACCAGTGTTGGTAGTAGTTGTGCTTGATACTGATTGAATTTTGAAAAGGGTGGAGCCAGGACTATTTGTTGAGCTAGAGAACAAGGACTTATTTGTAGTTGTAGCAATTGTAGAGGAAACTTGGGAGTGATTTAAATTAGAGCTTGAGGACAGCTGGAATCCACCCGTCTCGGTCTTCGGGCTTGATGTTGTCTTGTTGAATGAAGAGTCTACAACAGTAGAGTCAGCTTTAGAGGCTGTAAAGGGAGAAATGTTGGCAGCACTAGTTGAAGATGATGAAATGCCAAACAGAGATGGTGTGGTTTTATTTCCAAATGTGGGCGTAGTTTTGGGAGCTGTATTTGATACTGGAATGGTAAAGAGACCACTAGATCCACCGCTAACTAGTGATGAGTTTGTGAAGATACTAGATGAAACAGTGTTCTCATTTTTGTTGGATGGTGACCCATTTGTTCTGTTACCATTTGTCAACTTAGAGAGAAAGTCAAATGATGATGGTTGTGTCTTATTGAACCCTCCAAAACCACTGAAGACACTTTTCTTTTCCTGTAAAAGAAAAGATGAAATAATTTATTGTTGCGGAATAATTGCAATACCAACTAGATCTTCTTCATTCATTCATCTTCATTCTTTTGCAGCGGCAAAATGGATATATAATTACAACAAACATGGGGAAAAAGTTTCTTGAGTGAATAAAAGAAACTAGCAACAATGTAGTATAGGATAGAGAATCAATATGCCTTGGGGAGGCTATATCCAGAAGTAGCCGACTTGGGCTGATTGATTGAATTTTGTACATAGAACAATGTAGGTATGTATTTTAACTAACCTCATCGCCACTACTCATTTGGGTCCGCCGTCGGGCAGTTCTAATCACACGTTTCTCCAACACTTCCTTTGGGGCGGCCTTGTAGGTGCCCATCTCTTCTTGATCAGCTGGGTCATCCTGATCCCAATTATCGTGGTTTAGCTCTGTTGTAGCCGCGCGTTTAGCAGACATGTCTTCAAAGTGATAGGGGTGAGATTTATGCCACCTTACGTTTGCCAATGCTCTTCATCTGTGGATCATTCTCCCGATATGTTTCAAAACTGTTGAACTCCGATTATTTTCACAATATATTCATTTACAAACTATTCCGTATTGGTAATATATTTGTGTTCGGTAAATGCACGGCGCTACACCACCTCTATCTACCACAGAACACCTCAAAATTTTGACTTTTCTTTGACGTGACAGTGCTGCCAGAGTACAATATTAAAATCTCCGAATTTATCCACCTTTTTTCCAATACCTACTTTGAAAATTCCCTTTTTCATTTAACTAGGCATTGCTTTAGTCTTAAATAAGTGTTGTTAAAAAAATACAATCTTAATTACAAAAAATACATAGTTAACACAAAATTACATAGTACCTAACTACTTATATGAGGTGGTGGCATTTGAGCAAAATATTTGTAAATACTCATATTGTTACAATGTCATCATCGACTTTTATCAGATTTGATTAATAGCTTCGAGTTCAAGTTTCACATCCAATGATGCGGGTGGCTCATTTCGGATCCCTTATATAAGATTAATCTCTGGTTTTTTCGTGTTTAGGTGGTGACTTCATGAGTTCAATTGCCGGTGGGCTGGGATGGTGGTTGAGTCGTTACCATCGACTGGGTGCCACAAGACGGACAACGAAGTTGAGGCCGACCTAAAATACGGTGAAGAGGTATCGACCAACATTTGCCGGAGTGGTCTGAGGTGGCCCAGGACCGAAAGCGCGGGACTGAACTGGGGGAGATTTTTGCACAGCGTGGAACACAAAAATAGATAAGATTAGAATAGATTTTTTTATTGTACACACCAGAAAATAAACAATACATTTGGAACATTACATATTATTATCTAAGTATGCCAGCATGCATTGCTGGAGAGTGCTGTTAATGGCACATCACCAGCAAAACTGGTTTTCAGTTGGTACCGTTTTTTTTTTGGCACTCGGGACAATTTTATAAATTACAATACAATACATGTTACATAGTTACAATACTGTACATAATATTTCAAGATTATAAATGTATATATAATATACTAATAAAATGTCATACGAAAACACACACGGGCAAAGTTAGCAGACAACATACATAATTTAATACATACTAAGCCTTTTTTTATTTTATTATAAACATTTAATGTAATAATAACGAAAGGATGATGGGCACAAATGTATGGAACCTGGTCCTGGCACCAATCGGAATGAGTAATACGTTGTTGGAAAGATATTTTTTTGTAGAATAAGAATAACCGAAGCGCTAGTCCCGATTTTCTGTCCAATTTGAGTAATCATACATCAAAAGTTTTTTTTTTATTTAATTTTTTTTCTGTTGTTTTAATTCTTTTTGATATTTTTTCGACATTGTATATTGATTTTAATTACAAATGATCAGCATTGATTATTATATTATCATTGTTTGTTTATTATCGAAGTAAATAAAACAAGTTCAGAGTAAGTTTTATCGTTTAATGTGTTTCATCCATGATAATGTTATTTAAAAATAGTGCTGGTTCAGTAAAGCCTTTTTGTCTAGCATATCCTAAATACCACACAATAGATATAATATGCGCACAGGAACCTATCGTGCGGCGTCCTGTCAAACATGTGCAATAATGTTGTAATATATTTCTACTATTTCTGTCTAATAATATATAGCAAAAATATTGTTTTGATCGTACATGTCGGGACTGTATGCGTGCATGCAACAGCCACGCATCTTCGTGGATCCTATATTCATGGATATCCTCCAAAGCAGCTTCTCTATAAGTTTCTATAAGATATAAGCCGTTGTTGAGGTGCTCGCTACTATATGATTTTGCCAGTTTTAACTGATATGTCCCCAATGACAGCAAAATCACGTCCTGTTCCCTCAATCGTGGAAAGTCCTGAATGTCATTTGCTTCCAGTCTCTGGAAATTGGCTCTTCTGTTGTTTAATCATTTTGCTTCCACATAATCATATAACACGTTTGGGGTTTGCCTTCTTTGAAACAATTTTTTGTAAAAAAGCTTCTGCGTGTTGGCTATCGACAATAGGCCTGTGGAAGTGATTTGTAATTGCTGCTGCAATCATAAAATCCCCGAACATATTAGGCATTGTGTTATTAAAATATTTTTGGCGCAACAAGTTGAAATCTCTTTTGAATCGCCCGTTAAACACTTCCACTACCCATCGGCACATTGTCACCAGCCAGGAATCATTTGCTTAAGAAGTCATGAGCTACGACTCTTCCCGGTTCTTCGTCGGGGGAACGTGGAATTCGTAGCCACATGCTTCTATATGCTGCAGACTATCCCTGAACCCGCGGTCCAAAATAAATACGTCATTCGGCTGAAGCAATATATGAAGAGGATTTTCCTCGTCAGTCATTAAGTCGCTCATTATCTGCGCATCAGTTTTTGTTGCAGCGTATGGTCCTTTAACATCTATAATGTATCCGTCAGTGGTTACGATTAAAAATGGTTTCAACAAGTTTTGGAACTTGTGTAAACTGTAAGATTGCCTCTGAAACAAAAAGTTTGAACTCTTGTATATATAAATATACGTACCATCGCAAATAATAATGGCTTTATTGTTGTCTTCATTTCCATACAGTGCTTTTGGAATCCTCAAGTTTCTCTCCAATATATCTTCTCTATTCATGTGATCCACTCCAAAGTGTCGCACAACGTTGACTACGTTGCTTTGCTAAATCATCTGTGGACACTTCTGTAGGTATTTTGCGTGGGCGTCCGTACGGTGGTCTGGCGATTCTCTGGCGAAAGTCTGTGTTCACCTCTGTGTATAATATAGAATGTAATAGTGATAGATTGGCGGCTGTCAAAATTTGTCTTGGTAGCCGGCAATTTTTGGTGCTTAATGTGTACATGCCTAACGATACTGTGGATAAAAAGAACCTGCCGGAGTTTACGGATTGCCTGGCAAATATGTGCGCTATTATAGACGATAGTGAAGTGGAGTGTGCATACATGTTGGGTGATTTTAATGCGCAGCCGGGTAAGTCTTTCGGGGATGAACTACTCTCCTTTTGTGCTGACCATCACCTAGTTTGTGCGGACCTGGATGTATTAGGGCTAGAGTCTGGCACATTTACGTGTCAAAGTGAGGCACATGGAACCACCAGCTGGTTGGATCACTGCATTGCAACGCAAGCAGCTAGGGACACTATTGTTTCTATTAAAGTAAACTACGAGCCATGTTGGTCGGATCACTTACCATTATTTATAGAATGTAATATACAGATTTTAGTTGATAAGAGCTCTGTGAAAGATGCTCATGACGATAACATGAAAGAAATAAGATGGGGAACTAGAAATAAGGATCAAATAAAAATGTTTGGTACATATTGTTTAGAAAAGTTGCCAAAATTAACGTATGCTAGTCAATGTATTAATTGTGATAATTTTAATTGTAAAGAACATTTATTTTTAATCGATGAATATTATGATAGACTGATTTTAATTTTACAAAAGGCCGCAATACACAGTGCTAGGGATTGTCGCGCTGAACGGAAAAAGGGTAGACGGATAACGGGATGGAATTACCACGTTAGTGAGGCCCACCAAACTGCCAGACTATATTACAACTGTTGGCTACTTGGTGGTAAGCCGACTTCTGGTGAACTTTATGAGAATATGAGTAGAAGTAGAAAGAATTTTAAAAATAAACTGAAGTGGTGCCAAAACAATGAGGATAAAATAAAAATTAACATTCTAGCGGTACACAGAGCCAATAAAAACTTTGGTAAGTTTTGGAGTGCTACGAAAAAAGCTAATTGCAAACCGAATTCTCCAACAAACGTTGAGAACCTTCGGCAGCCACTCGAGATAGCAGAGTTGTTTTCGCGTCACTTCAAGGTCGAACCTAGGACCCGCGGTGGCGACGTGCTCAGTGCTCCGGCCGTCGAGTCGGGCGCACATCCAGCCAATGCGCCACTTATTGACAAAGTTACGCGCCAACAAGTGCTCGAGGTCGTCAAGCGAATAAGGCGTGGTAAATCACCAGGGTTCGACGGCCTGAGCATTGAGCACTTGCTTTACGCTAGCGATGGTATATATGATGCTCTGGCGAGGCTTTTCAACTTGTGTATCAATTTTAGCTATTTGCCAAAAAACCTAATGAGAACCGTTGTCGTACCTGTCCCTAAGAACAAAACCGGGGATCTGTCTAGCTTGTCTAATTATAGACCAATATCGTTAGGTACAGTGATCGGAAAAATTCTAGAACGCATATTGCAGCCCGCACTGGCGAAAAGTATTTGCATAAATGATGCACAGTTTGGTTTTCGTCCCGGTCTCTCAACAGATTCTGATATTTTTAGCCTAAAACATATTGTAAAACACTACACAGAAAGGAACACGTCTGTGTATGGCTGTTTTCTCGACCTTAGTCGTGCTTTTGACCTAGTAAATTATGATTTACTCTGGGCAAAAATGCGAAAGTCGAACGTACCTACGAGTGTGGTTGATCTGTTGAGATACTGGTACGAGAACCAAACCAATCATGTAAGATGGGGCGACGCACAGTCTAAGGAGTACAGCTTAAACTGTGGTGTACGTCAAGGCGGGCTGACCTCTCCGGACCTATTCAATCTCTACGTCAATGAGCTGATCGAGGAGCTGAGAGGCGCCAGAGTCGGCTGTCATATCGCCGGTATTTGTGTAAATAATCTTAGTTATGCGGATGACATGGTGCTTCTCAGCCCCTCGATCAGTGGCCTTAGAAAACTTCTGTCGATTTGTGAGCGTTATGCAGAATCCCATGGACTTCGGTATAATGCGAAGAAGACGGAGCTACTCGTTTTTAGGTCGCGGGCAGGTCCGGATGTGGTACCCCCGGTATATTTGGATGGGTCGCCGGTGCGGGTTGTAAGTGAGTTTAAGTATTTAGGCCACGTCCTCACAGAGAAACTGACGGATAATGACGACGTAGAGCGGGAGCGCCGGGCCCTGGCCGTGCGCTGTAACATGATCGCACGAAGGTTCGCAAAGTGTACGGAGGACGTCAAAGTAACACTATTCAAAGCTTACTGTCAAAGTTTTTATACTTGCCAGCTGTGGTTTAATTACACGAGAAGCGCGTACAGTACATTGAGAGTGCAATATAATGACGCCTTCCGTATACTAATGCGTTTGCCTAGATTCTGTAGTGCATCACAGATGTTCGCGTCGGCCAGGGTTCCGGATTTCTTTGCTATTATCCGTAACAGAGTTGCCTCGTTTTGGAGCCGACTGCGGGCCTCCAAGAATGAGATTCTGTCGTGTCTGTGTGAGGATGTGGGCAGTTCACTGTACCAACATTGGCCTTCCGTTCAGCGCGACAAAAATCGAAAATGATTTGTAATTACGTATACCTATTTCTTCTATTTTATTTTACTTTACTTTATATCTGTATAAGAATTATTATGATCTATGTGTTTTGTAAGCTGGAACTGTGTATTCTGAAATAAAAGCATTTATTATTATTATTATTTATTATTAAGGTGATCGTGACATACTCTGGCACTGTCGGGGATATACAATTTATGTTGAGAAAATACGTGGATTTTAACAACATTTGGAATTCGATGGCGGGTTACATTAGCGCAGCCATGAAAGATACATTGCGTCGCGGTATTAGGTGCTCTCATATATTCAGGAATATGAAGCATTTCTTCTAATTGCGGTTGTAGTTGTTCTTGCGGTTCTGCTTGTTCTTGCGGCTCCGGCTCGGGTTGAGGGTTTGCATGACCTCTAGTCGCATTTTCGGCTCTTTGCCAGCATCGGTAACATACTCTTCGAGTGTTGTCAAACACGACCTGAAAATGATATATGAAAATGTAAGGAAAAGAAAAACAACTTTGGTTTCCGAAAAATACCTAACAAAACAACGCATTGGGGGTCATTTGTGGGAGGGCATTGTTTTTCTGTCAGAAGATGTACGAATCGTCAAATACATGCCACAGATTTCTCAGAGATCTGGTTGCGGTTTTGTGTAGTTGTGTGTACGAAAACAAGGCATACACACAACCACAGTAATTGGTTGCGGTTTTGTGTAGGCCTTGTTTTGGTGGTAAATACATCGTGGAAGACGTAAAAGTGAAAAAGGAATCACTTGAATGTTCTTTAAGCGATCAGAATCACTTATCAATCGGTTTTCACTTTTACGTCTTCGTTACCTCATTTGCTACTAGAATAGATCTGGGATGCAGTTGCACATGATTGCAATTGGTTTCCTTTTATATCGAAGGTTCAGTGAGGATCGAGTGGATATTGTTGATTTACATATTTTTTGACGGAGGAATAATGGCCGCCTACATAAGGCTGATAATGTAAACAAAGGGTGGGTCCCATTGGCAGGTAGTTTAGCACACAACAACACACAACCCAAAAAGCTGTTAAATAAAATAAAATAAAAGTGCAATAGGTACGAACCTCCAGAGCAGCGTTTTCTCGTATAAATGTTACTAGCTCCACGTGTGTTCTTGTCAAGGCTTCCGACAGAACGCGTACATGATGCCAAGGTCAAAGTCGATGTGAACAATGAGGAGCGTAATAACGTAGCACTTAACACAATATCAGCAAACGACTGACTACCTGCGCAAGCGGCCAAGCATTCCTCACCCTAATATACCTGCCCCCGCGCCGTGTCCCGGAGCGCGAGAATCAAAAACCGAATTCCAGCGTTACCCGTGACCGTGAGTGGGAGAGAGAGCGCAATGTCGCTTTCTCGCTCTAATGATTTATGACAGAGTATGCATAGATGTGATTTTCGTAAAAATCATGAGCATCGGTTGAGTTAAACCAGAGATATGAATTTTTCTAATTTCTATTTGGAGCAAAAATAGGTACTTTCCGACGAGTATATTTCAAAATTGACAATTCATACGGATTCGTCTTCATAGAATTTATTTGTTCACTTGAAAAGAGCTATCCAACGACATATGACTCATCTTGATTGGACATAAGGACCAAAACGCCCATCATCCTTTACAAATACTACTAAAATAAAGGAAGTGCTGGATTAGGGATAGGTTATCTGCATTTCCAGCAAATAGCTTCCAAACTTGCGTTTGAAAGCGTACAGTTTGTCAAAAAATACAAGAAACCGGAAGTGAAAGTTTACTAATTGTTTTATTGAAAAATCTAAACATTTACTATATTTATTGAAACACAATACCTTAATTTATGGAAAAGCTCAAGTTTTTCTACTTATATAATGCTTGTAAGTGCAAGCTATTAACAAACACAGACAAAAAGTCTGAGCAAAACCGTACTCTTTAATACGGTATTTGACACTATCAATAATAAATTATTTGAGCTGCTCGATTAAAACAAAAATTAGAAAATTATTCGGAAAATGTATTTCTTTTAATCATTTACTAGTTATTACAATTTTTAAATGGATAAAACATAAAAAGAGTGCTCTGAAATGTGACGTCACAAGCAAGTATTTTCATACAAAATTCCGTTTTAAAAGTAACTCATTTGACATCCTGTCAAATACCCAATTTCTACATTTTCTTGACAGGCTGTACTTACTAGTAGCAGAGTGGATAGGAGATGGAATATCGTTCCAGCACTTAGATGCCGCAAACCTGAAACTGCCTCGGAACGCTGCCGTTCGGTGCAGTGGTAAGATCGCCCTCAATTATACAATTTGATTCAATTATATTATTATAGTAGGTATGCATTAATTAAAGTAAGATTAATTTTAATTATAATTTAAGACATTTAGTTTACGTATTTTTTTAAAAGCATTTATATTTTATGTCCTTCACTACAGTCGGTAAGTTGTATACGTGGTGTCACGAGTTATGGCGAGGGGATGTGAGGCGCAACGGGGAGACGGCGAGCGTTAGCGCGTGATTCGCGCTTTTTACGCATGTCTCTAAGTCGTCTAGGTACAGTCGTGCTATTAGTTTTTGGTTTCGTCGTGGAAAGGATGCCGAAACAAAATGTGTTAAAAAGACAATCGAGAAAAATATTTCATGAAGTTAGTACCCAGTTTTAATCAAAAGGAATCAGATATTTTCATTGGTGATTTAAAGAAGTTTTGAGAGATTCTACTACACGGCTATAACAACGGCAAAATTAGATCAAATTACACCTTGAAACAAAAGAACTGTTATAAAGTATTCATCAAAACAAGCATCTTTTGTTAGGACATTAGATGGAAATTAATTTCGTTAAGTATAATATAAAAATGATAAATAATAACAATTAAAGTAATGTAACAAAAAACAATTTGAATAATAAATGATTGGAGGGAGGTAACACCAGCGAAACTTAGTTTCAATTTTTAAATTGGTCGTACGTACCTCATACGTAATTCAACAATCCCTTTAGTTCAGCGCCAATACTGTAGCCTTGATTTTACTGATGCATTATAGATAAGAGTGTGGGGTTTTTTATAGGAATCATAAAGCAAAAGATTTAATTTTGTTTCTTTACACAATTCTGAGATGTCAATATCTTGGCATTTTGAAGTAGGTATAATGATGAGTATGTATGACTGTCTACTCTACACTACACTACACCCCGCTGCATTCACTACTCGATCCCGGATTTTGGGGATATTCCTCGCGATTAGCAACATCGGATGTGACGCACCGTACGCAGGCGTTACTTTGATTTTAAAACGCGGCCACAGAGTAGCCAATCAGGGTTGGATTTCGTACTATAATTATAGTATTTATACTCTAATGAGCGTTTTTCCTTATGTCAAATTTAGTTTTAAAAGGATCCCTAGGTGGCGCTGCCGTACCGTATTAGTAAACGTCAAAGCAAAAAATAATACTATGGTTCTGTGGAATTTGTGATGGTTGGTTATCTAGAAGAAAAAATGCTGTTGTCGTTTGGTGATAAGTGCTCTTTTGGATACTTTGGAGTCTTTGCTATGGATTGTGGGTTTGAATTTTTATTTTTATTTTTATTACTTGAAACCTCGTCCAAATAGCAACCCTGGTTCCTTCTCTTGTTTAGTGATCTGTAGACTGACTTTGACATTGATTGCAAAGAATCACAAATTCGTATGAAGAAACGAATGGCGCCATATAGTGTATCTCAAGGAACTAAGAAAAAAAAAGAAAGGAAAAACGCCCATTTCATGCTTCGTACTATATACTATCCGTAACTAGGGAGAGTACAACAAAATACTCTAATTTTAGAACAGTCTATAATTAGCCGTTTTCCATCATTTTTCGTACAAAACGCCTCTTGGTTTTTTCTTTCGATACTTTCCTTTTATTTATTATTCTGTTGGTACGATTGTGCATAAAGTAGTCTCGTCGTGAGTGCATTTTTTTGTGTGAGTGCATTCATTTTTTCATGTTCATTCGAATCGAAATTGAAACGAATGGTTAGTGGGTAAAGTTGGGGGCGGGGATGAAAATGACGAAATACCGAGAGAATCCACGCGTAGGAAAAAACGTCTGAATAGAGACGATATGGTCGAAAAACAAAAATATTATAATTTTGTGCGAAATACATACTTGAAAATACTAATAGGTCTTTACCTATGAAATTGCCGTTTTGCAGTACTGGCCATTTCAAATCAAAATAATTTTTGCTTGGCTATGAATTCTAATTTCAAATTAATTTTATTTTAACAACATGGAATTCTTTTTCCAAAAGCAGTCATTTGTTTATTGATTAGTGTTACATTTTCATCGCATTTCAATCTTTTTCATCATCATGGATACGTAAAAAATTCGACTAATTATGGAATATGAGTACCGTTGTAGCAGCAACGCGGCACAAGCGGCACGCAATATCAACGACGTTTACGGAGCTAACACTACAAGCCAACGCACCACCTGTTATTGGTTTGCTCGCTTCCGTTCTGGAAATTTCGACCTGAAAAATGAACCTCGACGTCGTCCGAAGACTTTGGTCGACAATGACGAATTAAAGGCGCTCATGGAAGCTGATGATACACAATCTACGGCTGAATTAGCAGCAGCTTTCGACCTTAGCTACAAAACAATATTGGTCCATTTGTGTCAAATTGGCAAGGTAAAAAAGCTTGACAAATGGGTGCCGCACAAACTTAATGATCGCCAGCGCGAAGTACGCGTTGAGACATGCCTTGCACTGCTCAACAGATACACAAATGAAGGAATTTTGAATCGCATTGTTACCTGCGATGAAAAATTGATTCTGTTTGATAACCGCAAGTGCTCAGCAAGTTGATTGGATCCTGGTTCAACACCTAAACAATGCCCTAAACGAAAACTCACCCCTAGAAAATTGATGGTCACTGTTTGGTGGTCTAGCGCCGGTGTGATTCATCACAGCTTCTTACCAAACGGGTGAGCATTACTGTAGATGTGTACTGTGAAAAACTGAACACAATGATGGAGAAGCTGGCACATCTCCAACCAGCATTGGTCAATCGCTCGTCTCCGCTGCTCCTGCACGACAACGCGCGACCTCATACTGCACAGCAGACGGTCTCCAAGTTGCAAGAACTGGGGTTGGAATCTCTCCGTCATCCACCCTACTCACCAGACCTTGCGCCTACAGACTACTACTTTTTTTAGAATTTCGACATCTTCTTGGCGGGAAAAAATTCAATACCCGAGAGGCAGTACAAAATGCCTTTGAAGAATTTGTTGCCTCCCGTCCAGCTGATTTCTTTATGAAGGGCATCAATAAACTGCCACTGCGTTGGCAAAGATGCATTGATTGCATGGGTAATTACATCGATTAATAAAAAAAAAATACATGAAAAAAATTCGTTTAAATTTTTTCATACTAAACGGCAATTTCATAGGTAAAGACCTAATATCTTTTTTGTTTTTTTGTGCTCTCCGTTTCAACGTACCTAAATCCAACCCTGTAGCCAATGTTTCCACACGTTATGCCAGTTTCAGATAAAACGGGACAAGCAGAGTCGGGTTGATAGACTTCCATTATTATTGCTTCGTCGTCGTTAACTAACAATCGAAATTCTTCATGTTCATGCGACTTTAAGGGTGAGATAGAATATGGCGTGCGTCGGCGCGGCGGCGGCGGCGGAGCACATCGACTCGACTGTCTGTCTGAATGCAGCAGTTATTCAAACATTCGTTTGGGTCCGGCTGGGGCTGGCCTTACTCTGTGGCTATCTGACGCTCGGATGTGACGTTTTTGATGTGGTTGTGTGAGTGTAAAATTACAGGATAGTTTTTTTTATTAATGGTACTTGAGTTTGTGTGCGAGTGAAGTGAGTTAAAAAGGTAGCACTAACAACAAGAAAGAAGTGTTTCTCAATAAATTTGTTATTATAATTATTGAAATATGTACTCTCATTCACAATCTCATTTCAACATAATTTGTATGCAGTGTTTGTGTACTTTTGTTCTCACAGTTTAGTTTTACTCGTATCGTAATCAATTCAGCGTGAAAAAATATTTCGACTTTTCGTTATACTTGCACTAATGTTATTTGCTCAATGATTTTCGAAAAGTTTTGCAAGTAATTCAACATTGTTTTAATATTGTAGCACAGTTATTGTGCCTCAATAATGGAAGTTTCCAACGAAATTAAGGAAGATATTCGCAAAACTCAAACGGAATTGAAAAATGCGATACGCGTTCATCAGGTAATGGACATATTTAGTACGCTCACATTCTTTGCGCGTCAATGCTAAAGTTGACACGATAGGATCTTCGCAGTTTTACGCAAATAAAAGTCGAAAATAATTCATAAATTTAACTTTCAGGTGTGGGTCGCGCGTCTTCATGAAGATGAAAACGTAAGTGAAGTATGTTGAATCTTTCACAATATTTTCCAAAGTAAACATATTTTTGGAAGTTTTATTTATTTGTATTTTTAAAGAATTTGTCTTAATGCAATTGAATTTACAGTTGTTTCTTCATATATTTCAGAACATACATTTGAAGTCCAAAGTGAGGGAAGCTGAGAAAGAAATTATTGCAATAGGCCAGAATCAAGTGAGTTATTGCTTAATATTTATAATTTCATTATTTTTTATTGTAAGCTGCCTATATACATCCCACTAGAGCATAGGTCTTTGGGCATAGGAGAGAGAGAAAGAGAGAGAGTATGATGGGCTTTAACCCTTAACAGCCTAGAACATTATGTTAGGATTTATTAAAAGAATGGGGAAGCATTTTAAGCAGACCGACAGCCTACTCACCGTATTTAATTCTCTCGTACGCTCACATTTAGAATATTGCAGTCAAATTTGGAACCCCTACTACAAAGTACATAGTGATCGTCTAGAAAAAATACAGAAATCATTTACTAGATACCTAGCTTACAAAGACCATTTCCGAGGGAGTGGGCGTCGCGCAACTTATGAAGAAAGACTGGACCACTTTCAAATGAATACTTTGGCACAGCGTAGAGAATATCTCGATCTATCTTTCCTGCAGAAGCTTTTAAATAACAAAGTCTCCGAACCACATCTCCTTGGCATGATTAACTTCCACGTACCTCGCCCCAATGCACGCCAATCCAAAATAAAAACATTCAGCATAAGCTACTCCCGTACCAACTTAGGAAAAACTGCTCCCATTAATAGACTACAAGCTCTCTACAACAAACTTGAACGGTCACTTGACCTGGATATTCATAGTGATAGATTACGTGATTGGAAGTTGGAAATGCTGCGGCCTATCTTACTATAATCGTCAAGTTTTGTGTTTATAATATGCTTTGATCTCATTTCAACTCAACTTAGTTACTTAGTTTTAAGATAAAGTGTTTAAATAAGTTTAAAAAGCGTTTGAAAAAGTTTAATTTAAAATTAAAAAGATTGTTATTTATGTTATTTCAGAAATGATTTACTTTAAGTCAAGAGAGTTGTTGCACACCTGTAATTGGATGTTAGACTAGAACATATCCACACAATGTTATCTTAAGTGATGTATCTAACATCTGTTGGTTGTGTCTAATTAATAAAATAAAAAATAAATAAATAAAAAAAACACTTTCTTTCACAGCTAAGTTGTTATTCACAGAGTAATATTTGAAATTTATCACAGTTTTCAAAGAATAAAGCATGCTCAAACAATTGTGGTCTATATCATCTTCAAAATTCGATTCAAAGTGTCATTGCAAGACCGACCCGCCGGCGGGTCTACGGGGCCTAACGGAATGTGCCAAAATTTACATCTGACCTGCTGGCGGGTCCTTGGGGCTTAAGGGTTTAATCACGATTTCAAGCGCAGGTATAGAATAGCTCAGACGCTCAGGTTTCCTCATGATATTTTCCTTCACAATTAGTGTGTGGTATTGCTACTTTATCTTAACAAATGTACATAACTTTGATAACAAGTCTTAGGTACGTGCCCCCACTGGAAATCAAACCTTGGTCTCCCGCTTCTGAGTCCATTGCTCTACCCACTAGACTACCACTGATGCAATTTTCATTGGAGTTATAATTATTTGCTGCTTTAATATTATGATGATAACCAATGGTCGCGTAATTGGATGCATATTTACGTAAAGTTGAGATGTTGGCAGTTATGGAGTGCACTTTTGCATCTGAAAAATCCCGGGATTCCGGAATCGACAAAATTTGATTTTTTCTATTCTATTTTATGCTTGTGTGCGATAAAGTATTATTGTATTACGAGTATATTATTTGTTTTTTTTTTTTAAATAATACCTATACGAATAATTATATAATCCCGGAGTCTCTTGTTTTTTTAAATGAAAACCACATATGTACTAAACAAGTCATTTACATATCATTTTACCGATTAGTTTGCATTCTCGAATTTTCTGGAAACCCTGGATTTATATTTCAAAAAGTAAGTTTTTTAGAAGCCACTTCCATAATTTCCTAGCCAAAAATTAACCTTAGGTAAATATACATCCGATTTTCGGACCACTTATGATAACTTATGATTTATTTTCACTTTGAAATAGTTACTTGGAAATTAGCAACTTTTACAAAGTACAGTAAAGTATTCATCATGTTATAGTGTAAATCCTGAACCACAATAAAATTGTTTGCAAAGTCAAAGTTAAATATTTTATTCATAGTACAAACAAAATGTTTACTATGAATTTCAAAGTTGTTAGTATGCGGTTATTTATATACCAGATTGCAACTATATATGTATATTAGTAAGAATATTCTTATATTTTCTATTCTATTTCTTCTATTATAAGATAAAAATATTCTTTATAGTACACAAGAACCTACTACAAATACTACTTGAAAACAAGTGTTTAGTTTTTAAGGCATTGTACTTAATGAACAAAACATGACATACACAAATTGATTTAAAAAAACTTAACACACCATTAAAATATCCAAACATTTGATTAATCACAACTTATTTTTTATCCAGAAAAGAGTTGTCGACCGCCTTCGCCGTGAACTAGAGTTATATCAGCAACGTCTTAAGGCAAGAAACAAACAAGTGAATGTTGAAAACGACAATCGCTTAGTTGCACAACAGCTGAGGGACCACACACTACAATACCGCAACAAAAACCGACCAGTGTCACTCTTGAAGCCATCAGTTCTCAACGAGATCCACATAAAGACAGAGAACAGCAACGGTGACCTGAAATATTTACACAATGATATCTCAGACTCTGAGAATGATTTGAAGTCTCTGAATGAGAAAGAGAACTCTAATCATAGTGAGGTTGATGACAAAGAGAGGTATTCAAGTAGCTACCAAGCCAATACTGTGCTTGACAGCAGAAACAACTTTGCCAATGCTTTGAATAAAGTCAAAGAGTCTTTGATGTAAGTATGAAGAATACTCTACATAGCTATAAGTACCTATTTGCATGTACGCATATAGGAAATTTTTAAAATGTGAGTAATTTATGGCCGTCCATAAATTATGTCACACAAATTTCATGATTTTTTTTTTCCCCCGTCCTTGTCACAGCTGATCACGTTTGTAAGACTCTCTCCCCTCCCTAGTGTGACGTCACATATTCTGCACATATCTAGAAAGAATTAGGAACAGTAAAGTGCCAAATGTTTTTGACTTTTTCGTTAATAGTTCGAAGTTCGTGTTTTAACACATAGATTATATCTATTAGATTTTGACCCGCTTCTCACACAATGTCACACTTTGTCGACCCATCCATCCACCTTAACGTGTGACGCAATTTATGGATGGCCCCTTTTTAAGATATTATCATGTTTAGCAAAATGAAATGTTTACCTGATTGTTAGGGCCCTGCCTCACCGGGACGCCATGGCCACGTCGCCAGCGACCGTATCCAAGCAGTTAATATTGAAATGTATGGTGCCTAACTCACTTGGCGACTGTCTGGCTACGTCGCCATTCATACAAACTGCTTGGATGGGCGGCTGGCGACGTCGCCATGGCGTCCTAGTGAGGCAGGGCACTCAGAGAATAATATTATTAACGTTATTCTGGTTTTCACTCTGAACCTGGTCGGACTCTTCCAACAAAATGTTGAGTAAGCGTTTCCGGAATAAAGGTTATAATATCTAATGCTTACGAAAGTTATAGTTCAAGAATAATATTGATCAAAATGCTATTGATTGTTAGAATAATTTAATATTTAAGTAGGTACCTAATCTCTGAAGTGCATGTTCCAATAATAGAATGATTTAATGAAATATATAATAAACTCGGCAAAACGTGCGCCCAGTTCTAGTGACTGGTGCCTCTGCCTACCCCCTCGGCCCCCAACGGCCGTGAGTTTATTTATTAATGAAAGTAAAACTAATTAAGTATAATAATGATCGAAATGCAGTTGATTATTACAATAAATTAAATTATACTTAATCTTTGAAGTGTATGTAACAAAAAATAAGACAAAGTAATTAATTGTAAAGAATGAAATAAAAGGCTATATTATTATATAAGTAATTATAAATTTTAAATCAAAAATATACACTGATTATTCACATAATATCTAATGCAAAATATAACTACTCTACAGCGGTGTAAAGCTCCAGGGATGTGATGAGTGGCCCAACCACCATAGACCTTCGGACTCTGATTCGTCTCCCCCGGAAAACAATGAGTTATCTCCATCGCCATCTCCGCCGCCGCTGCCAGAGACTGGGGAACAAGTCTCACAGGAGACTTTCTTGAGGTTGGCAATGTGCTTAGAATATCTATTTAGTTAACATACTTTCTGTTCAGCTACAGCTTGTCTTTATCCTATTTTTTGCTCAAGACTATTTCTGCAGTGGCGGATTAACACATTTGCCGCCAGTAGGCTATTCAAATTTTGCCGCCCCTTCTGACCTCTGCATTTCGACAAAAGAAGATTAAAAAAATAATTTTATAATTAAAAGATAAAAATTATTCATTGTCTTTAAAATAATCTAATATCTTATGAAAAATTAAGAACTGATTACTTATATTGATTATTATAAAATTTTCTAAACTAATAATATTTATTGTAAACCAGTTTAGTAAATTTCCTGAGCTTCTAAAATAATGTTAGCCATGAAATCAATAAATACGTAAGTACAGCAGCATATTAATTTCTAGTAAGCAAGACACTGATATGTAACACCATGGGATTCCATAAATAACTGTACAGTTTCTAAGAAAATAAGAAATTATAGCTTTATCGTACAAGAGTTCAGTAATTTTGTCGTGCTGACCGATTATTTCATTGGTATAGGTTATTATTATAAGGTACCATCTTTATTACGATTAATACGATTAAAATCAGTTAACAATTCGGCTTTTCTCGGATACCATCGCCTAAATCCGGAGACGGAAATGACACGAAATACATTACCGCGATTTCTTTTAGGTAGCATTCAATTTGAAGTATCATAAACGCAATACCTACGCAATGTATCTAAGCACCTGCCAAGATTTAATTTTATTATGCATGAATGACATGAATTTGACTGATCTGAGAGCTTGTCTTTTTCCTTCAGAATTTTTAACACGCTGCTTTTCGAAACTCCGGTTACTTCACAAATCCTACCCAAATATTTTTGATAATATTTACTTTCCGCCTTTTTTAAAATAAATTGGCTTCTTTTCTAACATACTTATACAAATTATTTACAATTTCACGAGATGACACAATAATGACACTTATTATTATGGCATATTATATGACAGGTTATCGTAGTTTTGAGCTACATAGGTTTTGTTGCTCTCATCGTTCTTGTAATGTATTCAATAAGACCACGAGTAATATAATTAAAGGTCATCTCTGTAAATTGATAACTCTATGTGAGAGATGAGGGATTCACGACACTACGGCATTTGACACTAAATTATTATTTAAATAAATAAATTATAAATTATTTGAGATGCCCGATAAAAACAATAATTACAAATTATTCGGATAATGTATTTATTTTAATCATTTACTGACTATTACAATTTTTAAATAGATGAAACATAAAAAGAGTGTCTGAAATGTGACGTCACAAGCAAGTATTTTCATACAAAATTCCGTTTTAAAAGTAACTCATTTGACATCCTGTCAAATACCCAATTACCTATATTGTATTCGTCCTTAAAAGGCATAACAGGTAAACAAACCTCACTCGACCACAAAACACGGCATTCCACAAGCATCACTCGATGTAGGTTACTACATTTAATTGTACACTAGTTAAGACACAGGGGCATTACATTTCAACGAAAACTGGCCTAAATTCTGCTTAGAATTATTGTTTTTGGCGAAATTCTAAATTCATCGAATTTCTGATCACAGGTTAGCAAAACTACACAGATTAGTTTGTAATTTTTTGTTGTGATGGGATGAAGTGAATGAAAGAACGAATAAATGAAATTATTGCGATGTTATTTTAAAGTTGGAAGTTAGGGTATACCGGGCGTCCCAAAGTTATGGGACATGAAGGGAAAGTACCTTAAATATCGTAGTTAGGGTATTTTGCTAAAAGAAGACTTTGTTATTTTTAAAAGTTAGTAATTCTGCATTCAAAGATTTAGATAAAATATAAATGAAATATAGGCGTAATTTAATACGAAAGAAAATTTATTTATAAGCACACAGTCGTTCAGTTACAAGAAGGATCCGCCATGACACAGGGAAAGGAGGGAGACAGCAAGCAACAAGATACTAATATATCCTACTCTTACTATTACATTGCACTGTCTTTATTTTAACAGATTTTCTAAAAATTACTTGCCTCGTCTGGGAATCGAACCGACTTAAATGTAAAAAAAAACACCCCTACTTTTATGATGTCAATCGAAAGAATGGCCAAAAAATAATAACCCTTCTTAAGTAACTTAGTATTTTAAAAGACAATATTCAAGCTTGGCTGCAAGAAAAGCAAATACAGTTCAATGAAAATGAAATAAAAGCAGAACTGCTAACAAAATTTAAAAAAGAGGACTGTAACAAAAAAGTTATTGATGAAATGGCAGCCAAGAAAAATATTATAACTTTACGCCTTCCGCCTTATCATTGTGAGCTCAATCCCATTGAATTAATATGGGCACAACTGAAATCACATGTTGGCAGACACAATAAAACTTTTAAAATGGCAGAACTTAAAGAGTTGACAAAACAAGGCTTGCAATTAATTAACGCAGCGTCGTGGACAAATTGCATCGAGCACATCAAAAAAGAAGAAAATAAAATGATGGAGCTCGATGGCATTATGGACACGGCAACTGATGCGACCCCTCACAGTTCCTTATAAATGTTACTGACGACAGCGACTCTTCCAGCTCAGAGGATAGTAGCATGTGATATGATAAAAGGTATAAATAATGGTGGCATGGTGGCGGGTCGCCTATCTCCCTCTAACATGGTTGAGACTGGCGATGGCTGACCACTGCGTTATGCTCGTGAACGGGTGCTGTACGTGTGTCTGGCCGCAGCATTGGCATTTTAAGAAAACCAATCGATGTTTGACATTGCGAGTATTGATTGCACTCATGGGTCTTTAATTTTAATTTTGACCTTCTTAAAAGTAGATGGACATTTGTACCAAAATTGTATTAGACTTAAGTTGATTTGAGAAAAGATGGTCAGAGTGGAGTTTTTTTTTTGCTGCCTTTTTCTCCACTACACTCGGCCCCAAGGCAGCGGCTAACATTAGCATTATAAGCACATTGACATTCAACAAGCAGAATGTAAATTCTTTACGTTGAAATAAATTTCTGATTTCTGAATAAAGTATTTTTTTTAAAGTTTGTAGTTGTTACTTATTATGCTCGTTTTCTTGTTTATTTTTGATTGCTTATCAAAAACATGTTTGACGCCATTAGTCAGAGAGCCTGTAAAATTAAATTAAGTATAAAACTGGATCACCCAATCAAACAAAATAATCTTAAATTTCATTTATACAATAATGAAATTCTTCATTCATCAATCATTCATTTAGTAATAGCCAACACTATGAAATGTCATATTTTATTGGTGCGCCATGTTTGTTTACCGGTTATGCCTTTTAAAGACGGCTACACCGTAGGTTGGCCAAATCGTTAACTGATTTTAATCGTATTGTAGCATCATCATGGTTTCAAATGATTAATTAAAGCATGATACTACCATACTCTACGCTTTTAAAAAAAAATGCAGCATCACCTTGATAAGCATAGAATTGAGGTTTTTGTCATGAAATACATCACAGACGGGGCTCCCTAACATTTTAAGAATAGGTTCTGTGAACCTATTTTACTACACATAAGATTTTAGGAAAGACGCACAGTTACACTTCCATGCCACCGGTCATGGATAAGGTCCATGGTCTTGCGGGAAACATAAAACGTTTGGCACCCCTTGCAAGTTTACAGTCTACGAATAACGCTATCACTACACCTGTAACATTATATGTGGGCCAAGTCATCATTGACTGAGACTTCTTTACTAATGCTTGAAAGAAAATATTCAACAAGAGCGAGATTTTCTACGAGTCCGTTTCGCGTCCGCTATCACCGCTCCAGGAACTAAACAACTGAATGCTTTTATTCCAACCAACGAGGGCTTATGTGTAAAGATAATTTTATTAGTGCTAGTGCAAATAGTAAAATAGTGTAAATTACAAAATAAATCTCTCTATTATCATTAATACTGTTTCAATCTCAATTAATAAAACCGCTCTAAGTCAAACTATTTGTGATCACGTTTTAATTTTTTTTTGTGAATAATTAGTAGGTACATTGTACCTACACAAAAAGCTTTATTGCTTAAGTTAAGAAAAAAATTACCCAAATTTATCCAAGTTTGGATAAACTGATGTCGCAGCTTTCATTCCGGCCAGATACTCTTAGCGAATGGCCATGCCAAATGTTTCCGCACCGCCGACATCTAAATAACTGCCTACGCAAATATGGAACATAAAAAAGTATGTATTAGCAGATTGGCAAACGTCACCCACTTTTCAGGTTAAATTAAATGGTGAAATCAGGTTTGACATTCAGGTTTTTTTTTAAATTATTTCTGTCAGACAAAAAAAAATGCCGCCCCCTGAAACTACCTACGCAAATATGTAATATAAAAAAGTATCTATTAGCAGATTGGCAAACGTCAAATTTTCCACATTTCAAGTTAAGTTAAATGGCGAAATCTAATAACATTCAGGAATTTTATTTTTTAAATTTCTGTAAGACAAAAAAACTTTTTGGGGCAAATTTGCCGCCCCCTAAATATAACTACCTACGTTAATATTATGTAATTTAAAAAAATATGTAAGTATTAGCATATTGGCAAACGTCTAATTTCCCACTTTTCAGGTTAAGTTAAATGGTGAAATCTAATAACTTTCAGGTATATTTTATTTTTTAATTCTGTAAGACAAAAAAATATTTTTTTGGGACAATTTCGCCGCCCCCTAAAATTTGCCGGCCTAGGCTCCAGCCTACTCAGCCTATTGGTAAATCCACCACTGTATTTCTGTGTAATAATTAAACATTAAAACATAAACAATTCACAACGAAAGTGTGGAAAAGTAACAGTCCAGTGAAAGAGATAGCTGGCTGGAGTAATCTCACAGCTTTGCTATGTACAACAGCCCAACCATGAGGCTAAGTGTGGAAATCTTACGTCTAACTAACAGTGTAATAATTAATAGTTGTTCGAGTGTAAATATTAATGGACTGAAAAAATCTTTCTTCCCACTATACCAGATTCTCAAAATACCAGTTTCCCAAAATACCAGATTCCCACAAAACTAGAATTTGTACAGGCAAATCTACATAAATTAAATTCAAAGTCCTGACTGACTGATTCATTCACTCATCAACGCCCAGCCCAAGCCGTTGGACCTAGGAAGCTGAAATTTTGCACAGAGGGTCTTTATATAATGTAAGCAAGGAATAAGACCGGATCTTTTTAAATTCAACCCATAAGGGTTGCCAAAATTTGTATGGGAGGTGTAAAGAATGTTGTCTAATTTTCTTGAAACTTAAAATAAACACTCTTCAACACAATTGATTAAACACGTGTTTCGCCGTTTTTTCTAAATTTAACCCTTAAGGGTGTGACCAGGGTTGCAAAATTTTGAACTAAAGTCCACGCGGACGGAGTCGCGGGCGAAAGCTAGTACAAAATATACTTAGAAGTCGTTAGCAGTCATAATATTTTATTAATATTATAGACTGGGAATTAAAAACGAGCGAACCTGTGTGTCAAAGAACAGGTACAGATAATGTAGCAAAGTGTATCAATCTTATAAGACATGTGAATGTTAAAAATAAATGGAATAATTTCAGATTTCCATCAAGATACGATATCTGTTGAGGTATGCTTAGATTATCGGAAATAAATTATTAAAATTGTAAATCTTATTTTAATTTATTTTATTCATACGTGTACTTATGGTATTGTGGGAATCTCGTATTTTGGTCATCTTGTATTTTCTGGAATCTGGTATAGTGGGAAGAAAGGTGAAAAATTATCTCGAACTCTTAAAAATAATTGATTTACAGACTCATCGGGTTGTTGACCTGGTCACAGAAAGATATACTGGAGAAGAAGCGAAGCGAGCGACGGAAGAGGTCCACTACCAGCACAAACAGAACGGACTTCTTATATGGAAGCTTCGATCCAGGAGTGGTAAGCTTACAAAAACTAATTTAATTTTCGGTGGTGGCACATATATTTTACACGATGGATACCCCGGGATATGGAAAAGTATACAGTGAATTGTTTATCCAGTCAGTACTGGAACATACTGCAATAAATAAACAGCTTACTTACATCCAAGTGGGCAACATACCATGTTTCCACTATGTCGCGTTAAAACGTTTGACAAAGTCGCATGTCGTGAGAATCGAATTCACAACACTTCTTCTCTTAATCAAAGAAAAAAAGGTATTCTGTGGTACAGCGATCATCGCATCTGCTACCACGCGAGAGGTCCCGGGTTTGAACCCCGGCTGGGGACAAAAAAAAAACCCAAGTCCTGGATGTTTACATGATTGTGATGTCACTGTTTCTGGGTCTCACGACACAGGGTATCCTAGTGTGAGGCCGGAAGCAATGTGTTGTATGTGCCTATAATGTAAATGTTTTATGTTTATAAATGCACGAAATAACAAATTTAAAGGAAATACTGGAAATACACACAGATTGCATTTGAATAAAATTGACCAACAAGATTCGACTACTGTTTAGCAAAGCTCTTGAGACCTCTGAATCGAAAAGTATATTTTCTAATAATAATATCAGGCTAGTATGTTGCCATTTAACATTATTTATTATAGCTGGTGTTATAGGTTATGAATATAACATTTCTTACTATTACTATTATATAAAGCCTTTATTTAAATAGTAATGTTATTATATACTTACACAAAATTTGTCTTTTCTCAACAGAAACGCAAGAAATACAACCAATTCCCGTATATGCAGAGTCACAACGACCCACCACAGACTCGGTCTGCCAAGCTGAGGAAACAGCAGTTGGGAGAGGTATGCAAATAATTTAATAATATAATGCAGCCTATAAGGCTGGCTTCCCAATGTCGGCGATATCGCGGACGGACGCGGACCAGCTCGGACGGCACACCGTGGGAAGGGTCTCGGTCCGCGGCCGTCCGCGTCCGTCCGCGATATCGCGGACCGTGGGAAGCCAGCTTTGGAAGAGCCTCTCGTGGTGCGTGGCTGTCCGTGGTCGTCGGCCGTCAACGTCCGTCCGCATCGTGGATCACGGATCGTGGGAAGTCAGCTTAATATAGGCGTGTTTTATACATCCCACTGTAGGGCATAGGCCTTCTCTCAGAGACAGAGAGAGAGAGAGAGTGCGCGCTCATCTCGGATTGGTAATTGCAAGCACTAAGGTATACGAACACCTCAGGGCCCGTTTACACTAGCACGGTTTCTACCCGGGCGGCGGCGCCGGCTTGCTTGTTTGTGAGCCGGCGCTATCGACGGTTTCATGCACGGACTTTCATGGTGCTTCATACATAATAGCCACCGGGTAGAAACCGTCTCGTGGACACGAGCCTTCAGGCACTCAGGTTTTATCACTATTTTCCTTCACTGTTAGCGAGTGGTATTGTTACTACAAATTCACAAATTTACGTAACTCAGAAAACAAAGTCATAAGTACATGCTCGGGTTCCGAACCCACGACCTCCGGAATAATGAGACTCAGCGGCGCTCTGTCGCTCCGCTGCCATCGCTCTGTATGAATAATGTTATAAAAAACAATTCTTCTAACTCGTAACACTTGAAGCTTTAACCATTTTCAATTAAGGCTGCTGTAAATCTGGCATCCATGCTGAGATTCTTTTGATTGTACAAAAAATACTATACTATTGATTAATGTGGTCTGACGCTTTGCGAGACTGATGCAAGCCTTGAGATATGTAATAATTGTCCTTTTACCTCCGCTTTAGATGATTTGTACAGGTCTAGTGGCAGCTCTCTCTACTCTGGGTATGTGATGTGACTTCTCAAACACTAGTGCCTGGGACATAATATTTTTAGAAGTCTAGCTAGTTGGTTTCCATCGGTTGTTTCTCACTAGGATATTTAGACTAGACCGGTGAATACATGCACGACGAAGTGCCTGTGTTTTGTACAAATGGAGTGTTACTTTGTTAGTTACCTACAGTGTCTTGCTGCTACAAATTAACAACTTTGTTTAGCGTGTAAAACGAAGTCACACTGGTACATGCCGGAATACGGATCCACGACGTCACGCATGTAATGCGCGGGCGGCCGAATGTAAATAACCTCCGCTCACCTAACTCTATCCAATCCTCTTCAGAAACGAAACGAGAAATCGTCCCGCGAAGGGTCCCCGTCTGGATCGTCATCGGAGAACCGCGAGAAAGGCTGGAACGGTAATAAGCCGGACTGGGCCGATTCCCTGCCGCCCGGCCTTTCCGTCGAGCCCGTCTATACGTCCAAGAAGGTCTGCCACGGTTGCGGACGCAACGGTAAGAATTTTGCCAATGCGAAAGCAGAGTTTTTCGTTAGTTCCTCATGCCCCAATTGGACAAATAAGATTGCAGGCATGTGCATGAGATACACCTTATGCGTCCTGACGCCTCATCGACTTAAAACCTGTACCTTGAACAATCATCTTTTCGTGCGAGACCATGTTGATCTGACCAGGCCTCGGGAGTGCTATTTATTATTATCAATATAATTACTGAAAATAGTGATTATTAATTTCCTTCAAACATATAAATTCTTAGTAGTAGTTCATACTTCACTATTGTTCAGCAGCTCATGGAGTCACATTTCGGTCTAGCCCTCGTATCTTTTGATACGCATTAGTTCCTAATGTAATTGAATGAATGAGTTATTTGACAGGATGTCAAATGAGTTACTTTTAAAACGAAATTTTGTATGAAAATACTTGCTTGTGACGTCAGATTTCAGAGCACTCTTTTTATGTTTCATCTATTTCAAAATTGTAATAACTAGTAAATGATTAAATTTTCCGAATCATTTTGTAATTTTTGTTTTAATTGAGCATCTCAAATAATTTATTGTTGATAGTGTCAAATACCGTATTAAGATATCACTGGACAGATTGGATTTGATTCCATGCTTTCAATTAGAATATCGTGTGAATGATAAAGTACAATGAGGTAAAGAATTTTGCTTCGTGATGCAATAGATTTTAGGACTTCATTTATAGCACAGGCTCTTATAATAATAATGCTTGAAGTACGAACTATTATGTGAACTATTATCGTGATATTATTATATAATAATTATGTAGATTTACGAAATGAAACCCTTAATTTGAATCAAAATCATTCATTAGCTGACACAAAGCGACTGTTGCTAAAATATGCATATTTCTACGCAGACGTTCCATCCCTTCTCGTCCGCTGTACAATGTGCGGGGTGCACCTCCACACAGGCTGCAGTGCAGACGGAAAGTGCACCAACTGCCAGTCGAGCTTGCCCGACCCTTCACACCTGCCCTCGTCACATCACGACGCTCAACTATACAAAGGTAGGTAGAAAGGTAAATTATTGTCTGTACAGTTTGAAGCAAGGAACGGATTATCCATTCATAATTATTAACCCTTTCAAACGGTTAAAATTTTGACGTGTTAACAGTATGAAACGATAAACCGAAACTCGGTTAACCCATTTCTAAGGTTAATAGATTTAAATTCATAATGTCATTATGGTTTCGGTTAACCTTGCCGAAGTGAATAATTGCCTCTTTCTATCAACCAATAGAGTCAACCAGATAGACTAAGACAAAAAATATAACCATTCGTTATATTGAGTAACCGTAACAGAAATGATTATGTTAACAGAGACATTTCTGTTAACCGAAATAATTTGATAACACAATATATAGGTTAACACTTTAAGAAAGGGTTAATAACAGATTATTAACCGTAACTGTCCGTTCACTGGTTTGAAGATTTATTAGCCTCCGCTTCTGCGCCTGTTTATTGCCACACGAGATAGAATGCTTCAACTACTTCTATGTTGTATATTAAAAAGGTTTCTTGTTCGATTATAAAAAGAGTCCTATTTATTTGGAGCAGTGGTAGCTTGGTGGGTAGAATAATGGACTCGGAACGGGAGACCTAGTTTCGATTCTCAGTGCGGGCATGTACCTATGACTTGAGACTGAACCTGAGTGTCTGATCAAAAGCTGATGCCTACATTGATAATATTGAATACAATAACTCAGCGCTTGACATCGCCAATTCGCGGTGGGCACTTGATAAATATTGTTTAAAGCGTAACCCAAACGCAAAGCGTAACTGCATTCGCCCATAGATATATTTTAGTGTTTTTTATCCACCGCATCCACTCTCTCGTACTCTGAACGTATTTTACGCGCATCAAATCCTGAGTGATTCGAATCGCCTAATTTCGATTCGAATCGGGCTTGAAGATTTTTGTTGGAAGACTGGCATACTGGCCAGCTGCCATTTTGTTTTTTTTTTTCAAAATGCCGGCGCACCACAATACCTATGTATAGCTTGTCTAAAAAGAGTAGAAACCGGAAGTGAAAGTCTACTAATTGTTTTATTGAGAAGTTAAAACATTTACTATATCTAATGAAGCACAATTCCTTATTTTATGTAATAGCTAAAGTTTTTAATTTATATATTGCTTGTAAGCGCAAGCTATTAACAAACCCAGACAAAAAGTCTGAGCAAAACCTTACTCTTTAATATCTACTCTTTTTGGACAAGCTGTACAGTGCCACCATCTTATCTGTTCAGTTGATAGCGGCGCTAGTCGAGAATTTAGTAGTAACATTTAAGTTTACCTGGTAAAATGAGAATATTTTAACCAGTCTTTCAATTTTAATGAAAATACTATATCTTTAAATTTTAGTAAGTGAATAAATAAAAGAAAAAAATGGGGAACAGGATTTACAATTAATTAGTCAGTTTGCAATTTTGCCCACCTGAACAGATAACTTGGTGGCGCTGTACATCGACTGGGGACACTTATACAAACAAACTGACTAGCATGCCAAAATCTTCAAACTCCATTGTGTGGAATTTGACAGCGGAATCATTGGAATCGCTCACGATTTGGTGAGCATAATAGGCTAGTTTCCTAAAAAAATGTAATTAGTCCGTCTGAGGCAAGCGGAAGTGTGTGATGGAAGTTGGACACAGAATTTGCTAGCCAGAAAGATAGAAGGGGTAAGATGAACGAAAACAGATTTCACGGTAAAATGCGTAGAGAAACGAATATTTAATGCAAGCGTAGCAATAGAACTGACAGGCAAAAACTATCTGTCTTGTCTGACGTAAAACTTTTCATAAGTTGCTTTAGCCTTCTTGGACTCCCACATCACTCCCCCGCGGAGACCGTTACAACGGGCGGTAACAATTGGGAAACCTCACTGTCCTTCCCGAGCGGGTCGTAAGGGGTTTTTGTGGCCTTTTTAGCTCATCTTCCCGGTCTTTGGGTGTGGTAGATGCTTCTGTGAAGGTATAAGCTGGCTTCAGGCGGTCTATGGAGATGGTGTTTGATTTTCCTTTGACGTTAACCTTAAAGGTTTTATCGCCTCTCTCCACGACTTCGTATGGCCCGGTGTACGCTGGTTGAAGAGCGCCACGTACTGTATCATCCCGTACAAATACGTGTTTTGTTGTGGCCAAATCCCTAAAAATGAAGCTGTTATCACGCCTGTGTCGAGATGCGGGCGTTGGCTGAAGTTTCCGTGCAAAAGAGCGAATGCGTCCAGTATATTCGGTTAGATCGGTTGGAGTATCGTCGCAGGCATGAAACATTTCACCTGGCAGTCTCAATGGCTCGCCGTAAACTAGTTCTGCGGCCGAGGCATTTGCGTCTTCTTTAATCGCACTTCTAATGCCGAGTAGGACCAGGGTAGCGATTCTGTCCAGCTGGGGTTAGCGTGGCATACGATGGCGGCTTTTAACTGTCTGTGGAAGCGTTCGATCATTCCGTTGCAAGCAGGGTGGTATGCCGTGGTCTTGCGGTGTTGGAAGCCTGCTAGTTTGGAAAGGTGCCCAAACAAAACGCTTTCGAATTGACGACCTCTGTCTGTAACTATTGATAAGGGGCAACCAAAACGTGCGATCCAGCCCGACAGCAATGCTTTCGCGACGGTTTCGGCCGTGATGTCTGGTATGGGAATCGCCTCAGGCCATCGCGTAAATCTGTCGATTGCGGTAAGGCAGTACCGTTTTCCGTCTGACACAGGAAGGGGGCCGATCAGGTCGATGTGAACGTGGCTGAAGCGAGCTTTAGGTAAGCCGAAGGTTCCCGTTGGTGCGGAAACGTGTCGGGTGACCTTTGCGCGTTGGCACGATAGGCATTTGCGGGCGTATTCTCTGCAGTCTTTTCTCATCCCTGGCCATACGTAACGTTCTGCGACTAGCTTCGCGGTGGCGTTGGCACCAGGGTGACTTAGACTGTGGAGGCTCCCGATAGCTAGCTGGCGCAGCTGCTTGACCACGAACGGTCTAGGAATTCCAGTGCTGACGTCACAGTAAAGACCATTTTGCTTCTCTAAGCGCAGTGCTGATCCTGTCTTCAAAAGCAGTGTGAGTTCAGAGTTTGCTAGCAAGTCCAGATCAAGTGGAGCTGTTATTTCCTCAATCCTGGAGAGAGTGTCTGCGACCACATTATCTTTGCCAGCTATGTGACGGATGTCCGTTGTGAATTGGCTAATGTAGTCTAGGTGCCTGAACTGACGTGGCGAGATGTTTTCTTTGCGGCTCTTGAAAGCGAAGCAGATTGGTTTGTGATCCGTGTATATCGCAAAATCTCTTGCTTCGACCATGTGGCGAAAGTACGAGGGGCGGCTGAAAAATTTTGAGCCTAAGTACTTCTAAGAATCACTAATGACTCGCAATGTGCATCACTAATTGCGCGTATTCTAAGTAGTATAAATACCAAGTTTCATGTCATTCTCATCATTACGCTTCTAGTAATTGAACATTAAACAACACCATGTCTGAGTCATCCGCGCTTTGCACGAAATTGGAGTACAGAGCTGTCATAAAATTCCTCACCAAGAAGAACAAAACGCCGACAAAAATATTTGAAGAAATGTCTGCAGTTTATGGGGATTCTGCACCTTCATTTGCCACCGTAAAACGTTGGACACGTGAATTCAAACACGGCAGGGAGTCGCTCGAAGATGATCCCAGGTCAGGACGTCCAAACACCGCCGTTACCGAAGAAAATATTGAAAAAGTGAAAAACCTTGTTCTCGAAGATCGGCGAATCAAGATGTGGCAGATAGCTGAATCCATAGGCATCAGCAAGGAAAGAATTGGTGACATTTTGCACAATCATTTGCACATGAAAAAGGTGTGCGCGCGATGGGTGCCAAAAATGCTCACGCCACTGGACAGGCAGCGTCGAGTCACAACTTCGAAGGAGTTTTTGGACATCTGTGGCGATAATCCTGACGATGTTTTTTCTCGCCTCGTCACTGTCGATGAAACATGGATCCGGCAGTACGATCCGGAGTCAAAACAAGAGTCAATGCAATGGATAGCAAAGGGAGAAAAGCCGCCACGGAAATTCAAAGTGGAAAGATCGGCTTCCAAGCTCATGGCCACTGTTTTTTGGGATTGCGAAGGAATTTTGTTCATCGACTACCTTCCCAAAAATACTACAATGAACGGAGACTATTACGCCGTATTGTTGACAAAAGTCCGTCAAGTGGTTGTCGAGAAAAGGAGAGGCAAACTGGCGAAAGGAGTCCTGTTTTTGCAGGACAATGCGCCCGTGCACACTGCCCGAGTTGCGAGACGTGCCCTCGCCGAAACAGGATTTGAAGAAATCAACCACCCACCCTACAGTCCAGACCTAGCTCCTAGTGATTATTTCCTTTTTTCAAATTTGAAAAAGGACCTCCGAGGACGAAGATTTTCCAGTGACGAAGAAATTAAGGCGGCCGTAAACGAGCATTTTGAAGGCAAAGACGGCGAATATTTTTTTACCGGGTTAAAACCTCTTTTAAACAAATGTAAGAAGTGTATTGAAATAGAGGGAGATTACATTGAAAAATAATTTTTTTATACACTTCTATCAGCATTTTTAATACCTTAGGCTCAAAACTTTTCAGCCGCCCCTCGTACTTGATTGCCTCGTATATCGCCAACAGTTCCCGGTCATAGGGCGAGTATTTCTGTTGGGAGGGACTGAGTTTCCGCGAGAAAAAGGCAAGCGGTTGCCATTCACCATCTTTTTGCTGCTGGAGTGTTGCGCCCATTGAGGTATCAGAGGCGTCCGTAACCAATGAGAGCTTCGATTGGCAGTCGGGGTGGGACAACAAAGTTGCGTTGCAGAGGCTTTGCTTGCAGTCTTCGAAGGCTTTCAGTGTCTCGCCTGTAAGCTCAACAGGATGCGATCCTTTAACGGAGCCGGTGAGCAGCTTGTTTAAAGGGGCTTGCAGTTGTGCTGCTTCGGGGACAAAACGTCTATAAAAATTCAGCATTCCCAGGAATCTGCGAAGTTCTTTGATGGTCTTCGGGGCAGGAAAGTCTTTTATCGCCTTTACTTTTTCGTCGAGGGGTTTTATGCCACTTGCGTTGATACGATAGCCAAGGAACGTAACTTCCGGTGCACCGAATACACACTTGGATATGTTAATCAACATGCCATATTCCTTCATTTTCGTGAAGAGCTGGCCCAAGTGTTCCAAGTGTTCGGCTTCGTTTTTTGAAGATACCAGGAAGTCGTCCAGGTAGACGTAACAGAAGTCAAGTCCTCGGGTCATTTCATCAACGAAACGTTGGAAAGTTTGGCCTGCGTTTCTTAAGCCGAACGTCATATAAGGAAACTCGTACAATCCAAATGGTGTCGTGATTGCCGTTTTGTCTATGTCCTCGGGGCTGACTGGTATCTGGTTATAAGCTTTGACCAGGTCGATGGTCGAGAAGATCGTACAGCCAGAGATGTTGTGCGTGAAGTCATGGATGTGGCGTATAGGGTACCGGTCTGGTACAGTTCGTGCGTTCAGCATCCTATAATCGCCGCAGGGGCGCCATCCGTTTTCCTTCTTGGGTGCTAAGTGGAGTGGGGACGACCATGGACTTTTTGAAGGCCGGGCAGTTCCATTTTTCAACATGGATTCGAACTCTTGCCGGGCTATCTTGAGTTTGTCTGGTGCGAGTCGTCGTGCTGGGCATGCTATAGGTGGTCCAGGTATTGTTTTTATATAGTGCACTGTATTGTGATGGTGCACTCGTTCAGTACCAGTGGGTCGGGTGATTTCTGGGAACTTCTGCAGCAGAGCGTGGAACTGAGTATCGCCAGTCATGATCTTCACTGAAGAAATCATGTCTGACGATGTTACGGGTGATGCGATGGCTGATAGGGTGGTCGTGCTGTCGATGAGACGTTGGTTTCGACAGTCGACGATGATGTTGTAGTGGGACAGGAAGTCCACTCCAATGATGGCTTTGGTTACATCAGCCACGGTGAATCGCCATGAGAACTCTCTGCGTAATCCGAAGTCTAGTTCCAGATGGACGTCGCCGTATGTATCAATGCTAGAACCATTGGCGGCAGACAGTTGGTACGTAGTCTTGGGTCGGCGTTCTTTCAGGGCAGAGCGTGGGAAGACACAGAGATCGCTGCCGGTGTCAACGAGAAACTGGGTCTTCGTTCTGCGATCTGTCACGAACAGGCGACCGGAGGATGGGAGGCAGTCGTTGGTCGCCATTATCGACCGCCTGGGCAGTTTTCCGATTGGAAGTCGCATGGCTTGAGGCATTTATGCGCGTTTTTTCCGAACTTAGCGTGGTACCAACAAGTTGGGAATTTGCGGTAGCTAGACTGAGACCTGCTTCTTGAGCTGCCACGACGGCGGCCTGATTGGTTGCGAGGCGGCCTGGATTCCGATCTCGAGTCCCTGACTTGGGCCGAAAGTGAGCTGACTTGCTTGGTGAGTTCGGCTATTTGCTTGACCATGAAGTCCAGGGTATTTTCCTGAGGTGGAGCTGAAGTAGAAGCAACTTGGTGGTGGCTACCAGCGTTTACATGAGTCCCGGCGGTTGATACTACTTGGTGGTAATTGGGAACGACATCGTGCACTCTGTCGGCGAGTTCTGCGATAACCTCTAGCGCAGTAGACGGCTGGGCAGCGATTATAGTCTGAGTGCTATTAGGAAGTCGGCTGGACCAGATGGTTTTGATGAAGTCATCGGGAACTCCAGGACCGGCTAAGTTTTGTAGATGCCGTAGGAAATGGGAGGGCTTACGGTCACCTAATTCCTCATGCGTCAGCAGCTGCAGAACCTTCTTCTCCTTGGATTTCGTTAGGCGTTTGATGAGTTCTTGCTTAAACTTCTCGTATTTGTTTATTTCCGGTGGGTTTTCGATTATGTCATCAATGATGTCGACATACGGTGGTTGCAGTTGTGAAGTGGCGTAGTAAAACATGGTTTCGTCTGACTTTATGCCAGCCAATTTAAATTGACCTTCTAACTGTTTGAACCATACCGATGGTTTCTCCGCGTAGAACGGTGGGACTTTTACTCCGACTCGATATACCTCGGTTGTCGTGGGCGCGGTTGGAGAGTGAACTTGCGCTTCTGGAATATTCCACGCGTCACGGAAAACTCCGGGCTGAGGGTCGGCGTCGTCATGGTCATCTCTGCTCGTCATCTTTATCGAAGTGTTCGTACGGGTCACCAGTGAGGCAAGCGGAAGTGTGTGATGGAAGTTGGACACAGAATTTGCTAGCCAGAAAGATAGAAGGGGTAAGATGAACGAAAACAGATTTCACGGTAAAATGCGTAGAGAAACGAATATTTAATGCAAGCGTAGCAATAGAACTGACAGGCAAAAACTATCTGTCTTGTCTGACGTAAAACTTTTCATAAGTTGCTTTAGCCTTCTTGGACTCCCACACGTCTTTTAGATTATAAAAAAATATTGGATACGTATTTTTTCTTTTTTCGATTAAACAAAAAATAACAAAGATATAGCCCATAGCGTGACGTCACTCAGTGCTGCATTTTGTAGCACTGAGTGACGTCACACGTAACTTCAATGGGCTATATCTTTGTTATTTTTTGTTTAATCGAAAAAAGAAAAAATACGTATCCAATATTTTTTTATAATCTAAAATACGGACTAAATAGAATTAAATTATTTTGACCTTGGAAACTACCCTATTAGGCCCCACCAAAATCAATCATCCCTTTCTTCTAGACAAACTGGCCGAGCGTAAGCGCTTGCAAGAGCGAAACATCCAGTTGTGCGTGGAGCTGCGTAAACTCGAAGCTCGCGCCGCCACCCTGAAAGAAAACATGGACGACCATCATGCGGAAAAGCGCCATCTGTTGGCCGACCAGATCAAGACGCAGCGCCATCTGCATAAGCTGCTGGACTTCGTACGCCGATTCAAGGAGACCTCCGTCAGTATGCAGTCCACCTCGGATAGTGACACCAACAGTGAAGTCAGCAAAAGCAACGAGGAATGAGTGAGGTGATTATTTGTTTTTTTATCCTCGTTAGGGCCGATCTCTGAATTGAGAATTTACACTAAGTAAATACTTAAGTGACGTTCTGTCACGCTCTTCTGTGAGAAATTTGATGAGACAGCACTACAGAGACAAACCGGCCCTTACGCCCAGTTTCTGAATTGAGAATTTCGCTAAGTAACTACTTAACTGTAGTACAGTCTCATCAAATTCCCAGAAATGAGCGAGACAGAATGTTACTTAAGTATTTACTTAGCGATATTCTCAATTCAGAAACTGGTCCTTACATTGAATACATCGATATCAGTTTTCGATCGAAAATGCATCACAAAAAAAACGGTAGAGTTATCTAATTAATTTCACCGGCACAACGACGACGATAGTCAATTCAATTCAATTCTGTTTTATGGACTCAATGCACTGATTGTCCAGTACAACTTCGCCACTATCCCGTGTTAGACAAGACTATAGCCAATCACAAGCGAACAAGGCTCGGTCAGAACTTTCAGTAAATCAGAGCTGTTCTTTTGTTTTTTTTTATCTATATTGATAATTTCGTTCGGGTCTACGGTAGACTCGAACGATATGCACACCAAATGAAAGAGCGTAAAAAAATTGTTGATCTGAGTCGACAACATATGGGCGGAAAATTCGTATTATCGAGCAGCATCAATATAAAAATTATTAAATTCAACAATGGCGTTGCTAAGTAAACATGTCAATGTCATCATTGTTGTGTTATTGTCACAAGTTTTCATTGTGAACTGTTATGGCCGGTTTACATTATTTTAGTGTTTAGGAGAGTGCTTTAATACAATTAGAGAGGCAAGTGCATTAGTACATTACTAGACGTTCGAGGGAACGTTTATATTTCTTCCAGTAGAGTGTCACTTCGTCGACGTCGCGAATTATGCGCTATCCTATTCAAAATACTATGAGTTTTAATGGAAAGAAAGAAAGAAAGAAAGAAAATTTATTTATTTGTTACTCAAAACAAAACAAAAACACACACACACACACACAGAATGCGTACAATAATAAAACAATAACACAGAAAGCATAAAAAGCGTAAAAAGAAATAAACTGTACAACATGAAAATAATAATTTACATTTACATATTTACATTTACATACAGGCACATACATTGCTTCTGGCCCCACACTAGGATACCCTGTGTCGTGGGAACCAGAAACAGCGACGTCACAAACATGTAAACATCCAAGACCTGGGATTTCTTTTTGTCCCCAGCCGGGATTCGAACCCGGGACCTCTCGCATGGTAGTCAGATGCGCTAACCACTACGTCACAGAGGTCGTTAAAGGTTGAGCCCCCAAAATGGGCCCGATTCAGCATAATGTTGCAACAGAGTGTAAAGTAAAGCACTCTCCTAAACACTAAGATAATCTAAACCGGCCCTTTGATCTAATTTGTTAACTTCATGGTGTGTGGAATACCGTGGCATCCAAAAAGGTTATTATAATCTGTGCCAACAAGGTGTAGTAAGTAATCTGTGGTGTTTTTCATTGGCGGGAGCTCAGAAGAACGTCCTTCTTCTGAGGGCGGGAGGGAAGACAATAATTTGACATTGAGTTTTGGAAGGGTCTGAAAAATAATTGAAAAAGGAAATCAAAGTCATAAATTGATCTTTATTGTTTTGCTTAGGTACCAATAAACTTATTGAAATGAAAAAGCCACTAGATAAGAAAAATACCAAAAATTAAAATGATGAAAAACATGTGGTCAATACAAAACTAAAAGCTGTAAAGCCAAAGAGAGGGAGCTGTTTTTAGTTGATTAGCCAAGTGGATTCTACGTCTCATACGTCATTAGATTCACTAGCTGTTAACTAAATTCAATGCTGTTAAGTTTATGAAGGACTCGACTTTGTTAGTGCATTAAAGTACATTGACAGATATACAGAGTGCCTAGTGCGAGTTTTTTTAACTACTCGATCGCGTTAACGTAAACTCATATTCTATAGGAGTGACAAAGCGCGCCACATAGTTGTCTCTTTGTCACTCCTATACAAATTGCAAACGCTCTCGCTATCGAAAGTGAATGAAAAAACTCGCACTAAGCACTCAGTTGGGTCTCGTGTTGCGTTTTTTCGCACCATCGACGCCTAGATACGTACGTAGGATTTGAAGCGGCGATGAAATTAAATCGCCGCGTTTATGCAGTTCCCGTTGTACTACAATGCAAAAAATAGTCTAAAGTCTGATTTTTTATTCCGTACAATTGGGTAGTTTACAGGATACCAAATGAGTTACTTTTAAAACGGAATTTTGTATGAAAATACTTGCTTGTGACGTCACATTTCAGAGCACTCTTTTTATGTTTCATCTATTTAATAACGTGGGTCCAGTTCTAGAGACTGGTGCCTCTGCCTACCCCTTCGGGGATAACGGGCGTGACTTTATTTTTTTTATTTTATTTTTCTATTTAAAAATTGTAATTACTAGTAAATGATTAAAAGAAACACATTTTCCGAATCATTTTGTAATTTTCGCTTTAATCGAGCATCTCAATTAATATATTGTTGATAGTGTCAAATACCGTATTCTGACATGTCAAGTGTTGCTACTAAAAAAGCTCTCCACTGAATAAAAATTTGGCCCATTTGAGTGCCATGAAAAGATAAATCTAAATATTGACTTACTTAAGCGAACTAATACAAAAATAACAAATATTTCAATATCAATATATTGAAATACTTTAACTACTTTATTTAATTTTTTAGCGGTAGAGTAGAGTGGACGCTGGAGCGGGGGACATGAAAGTGGTAGAGTAGCTTGCCCACGTTGATAGTTACTCTACTCTACCAAATTTCAGTACTCTACTCTACCAATGCTGTCTACATTGGTATAGTTAGTAGGATAGTTGGTACTCTACCACTCTACTCTACAGTTTACTCTACCCGTGGACAGCAGCCTTAAGCTCTTTTAATAAATTCATGTCAGCGATGATGATGAATATAGTGATATTAGATGATACCTAGTAGTATTAATTATGATTCGTTTTTGATCAAAATATGCTTTCTTTATTTTTTTTGTCGACCTCTGTGGCGCAGCGGTGAGCGCATCTGACTACCAGGCTGGGGAAAAGAAAAAAAGAAACCCAGGTCTTGGATGTTTACATGTTTGTGACATCGTCGCTGTTTCTGGTTCCCACGACACAGGGTGTCCTAGTGTGGGCCCAGAAGCAATGACGTGCCTGTTTCAATTTGGTGCGCCGCACTCTATAAAATGGTATAACTAATAAATAAAATGTACAGACTCAGATGTTCTAATTCGTATAGAAATTGAAAAATGTGCCCGGCCAAAAATTATAACTGTCAGAATTCTACGGAACTAAAAATCAGAATATAGGCCCTGCACTCGCAGCGCTGTGTGCAGCTTTGATTTGTATGTGTGAGTGTCGTTCGTGTTAAGGCCCACATTACACCAAGCCGGTATTGCGCGGGCGCAACAATAGCGGCTGAAGTTATCGTTATAGAGCCGCCACTTGTACTTTTTAAAATTGTAACTTTTATTTATATCTCTACTTTCTTGTGTGAAATAAAAATAAAGAATATTGTTATCTTTAAATATTTATACAGTTAGAGACTACAATACGAGAGCTCATGATGAAACCCGGTCTTTTTGCCGGCACGTGGCCTAGGCTCCATTTCATAGAACTACAATTCATGGTTTAATATGACAATTATTCGATGTACATTGGTTTGGTATTGTAAAACTTTCAATTTTGTTTGTTACAGATGTATAAAGAAAAACTCTTGGTGTTTCGCAGTGTGTATGAATGTCCTACCTAAGGTAATAATTTAGTCAAATAGTAGTAAATTTTTATACACAATACATCTCTACTAGATATCAAATGTTTGTACGTGGTTGAATGAATTTTATAGTGTATATAGTATTAACATAAGTTGTTGCTCGGAATCGTTGATTATGATGTACTTTTTTGATGTAATTTCGGCCTAATATATTACCACGTAATTGAAAATTCAATTAACACCTTCGAAATTGCAGTATCTGCTACAAACTTAATGTTTGAAATTACTAAGTATTTACTTTTTATTGTTAATTTACTAATCAATAATTTAGAATCAAATTAATTGCCAAAAGAGTGTTCAGTATCGATTCCTGATTAATTTAGTGTGTATATTATCATAAATACTTTGTCTTGTCATAGAATTAGCATTACCAGATAAGGTCTTCGTTTTAGTTCCTTTTCCTAGCTCAAATTGGAATTCTTTTAAAATTAATTCTTCTCTGTGATATGATTAAATTGTTCTTTGGCCAAATAAGATTGATGATCAAATGGTCGATCGGTAGTGTAACTTCAATCAGGGTTGTTTGTGAATAAATAACCTTAATTCGTAAACTGATTTATAATTTAAACACACCATAACTGAAAAGCAAATTTCGTGACTGACCTGTGTATACAAATTCACTAAGTTTGGAACTCAAATTCTTACTAAGCCCATTCCAGCATCTTCTTCCCGTACTCAACGTCTCGTCTCAGCTGGTCAATACAAATTTCCAGAAGGTGACACTCGTAAGGGCTCATATTGGAATACCTTTGCATCTCCCCCGCCCCGCTGTAATCCAAATCGACCAAACCCGAAAAGAACGACGTACCGAAGTCGTTGTTCTCCACAAACGCGTTTACCTTTGATCTCTTGCCGTCCAACGCGCTTATGATTGCCGTGACGAATTCCAGAACGCCGTAAGCCGTCGATATTGTTGGCGACCATCCTTTCTTGGCCGCTGTTACAGTATCGTGTGCTTTTTGTATCGTTTGGGTTAACTCCATGATCCTCTTGTCACACATTTTGCAGCCTGGCTTGGCCTGGGACAGAAGCGGGACGCTTGTCTTCGCAGAGCGTCCACCGATGACTGGCACGAAGCAGTCTCGCGGGAACAGGTTGTGATGCGTCGCGTAGGCGGCTTGTGCCCTCAGCGTCTCAATTGTTGTAATCCCGAATAGTTTTTTCGGGTCATAGTCTCCGTGACTCCTCATGAGTTCCGCCGCCATTGGCACCATCGTGTTGATTGGCTCCGTGACTATGCCCAAGAAAGGCAACGGGTGTACTCTGGATACTTTGATCGATAGGTTTCTTATGAATTCTGTGTTGATGGAGAACAATTTGTCTTTCGTTAGGCCTGGCTTCTCGATAGTGCCTCCGGTGGCTATTACGATATCAGAGCCTGCGAGGGCCGTGTCCAAAGATTGGTTTCCTTTATATCCTGAGACGGTGGAATCTGTGGGGATGTGGCTCAAATCAAGGACCACGCCTGAGGTGTGTTCTACATCGTCTTGAATAACAAGTTTTTTTACCCTCGACTGGGCCCTCAGGAGTAAGCAGACGGCTTAACCAAGCTCGCTAGCACCCCCCACTACGGTCACGTGGTAGTTCATTGCGTTGAAATGACTGGCGTGTCGAGCATATTTTGAAAAGATTCGCCTAGTCAGGAACATGGTGTAAAGTCTAGAATATTCCCTTCGAAATAAGTGTAATAAAACTGTTGTTTATTTTTGGATTTTATATTTTATATTACAAAGCAAAGTTATGGTATTTGACACGCTTGACAGTGACGTTAGCTGCCTAAACGGTGACAGTGAAAAATTAAAAAAACACCCTAAAACCTTTTCGTCTATGTAGAACTTATAAAAATAAATAACCTGAATAACTGTTTTCGTGCTATTTTTAAATTGGAAACAATGACATCCCCTGATAGAAAATTTCCAAGAAAAAGTTGACTTATTTGATAACACCTAAAAACAGTAAATAATAAGAACGTAAAGCAGATATCACCATGTTTCGATCAAAATTAACAAGTAATCTACTACAGAGTGTAAGTCCTTCAACAACGATGAGACGACAAATTCGAGTGTCTGTGATTGGCGCTGCAAGCGACGTGGCTTCCAAAGTGACCATGCTTCTGAAGCACAGTGACAACATCTCACAGTTGAACCTATTCGATGACGACGAAAGAGTAAAAGGAATCGCTGTGGAACTAAACCAAATACCCGGTAGACCCAACATCCAGACTTTCTTCGGAGATGTGAACCTAGCAAGTGCAATCGACCACTCCAAACTCATACTGATGCTTGATAACACAGTCAACCGACCGGGCAACACCTTAGAACAAGACGTGGCGATTAATTCTCTCAGCATCAAGAGGCTTTGCAAAGCCATGGCGGACCGAAACCAAAATGCTTTTCTGGCTATATCCACCAACCCAGTCAACTCAATTATCCCCCTAGTCAGCACGTTATTGTTCAAAAACCACATGTACAATCCACTGAAAATATTTGGCGTAACTAACGTAGACAGCGCTCGAAGTCGATCGTTGGCGGCGCAAGCTCTAAAAGTAAGTCCTGGACTTTTGAAGATACCTGTTATAGGTGGCCATTCGAAGGACACTGTCATTCCGTTGTTTTCAAATATAACTCCTACCCACTTAAGCATAGAGTCGAACCAGGCAAATATGCTGACTCGTATGGTCCGCAAAGCTCCAGCGGAAGTTCAATCCAGGAAGAACAATACTGAGCCAGACACTTTAGCTATAGCTTGGTCTATAAGCGAGTTTGTGGACGGGCTCGTCAGGGCCATACTGGGGGATGTAATTATCCTCAACTGTTACTGCGCTAATCCTCACTTCGGCACGAGATACTTCGCTGGACCGTGTATAGTTGGTCCGGAAGGGATCCAGAGTACCTGTAAAGACTTCAACTTTAGTAGTCTGGAGAGTGAGCTTTTGGCCAAAGTCGTCCCAATTTTAAATCAAGATGTTGCTCTTGGGGAGCGTTTTGCTCTGACCGGCTTAGAACCAACGAAAGAGTAGACATTATTCGCGTGTTTGCATTTGCCATTTACGAAGTTTCAATAAAAGGAAGTTGCGTTTTGTGTAATGATTGGTTTACTCTATCTAACCCTTGTCGATGTAAGCAATTCGGTTTTAAGGTGCATCGGGGATAGGTATCACGTTTGCGAGGCAGTAATCGTCCAATATCGGTCGGACGCCGTCTGGCGCCGCAAAGAGGCCATCGGAGTCGCATCTCATTCGGAGCGCTCTGTAACTGCCTTCTCTTGTCTCCGGTCACTCCTTACCGTTGAATACGGGCTGTGTTCACAGGAAATCCATTATGGGATGCCCAACGTAACAGTAATTACATTGTGTTACGTAGAGTCTATTTAAACCTATATTATAATCATCAGTACTGTTATGCTACTTCTAGACTTCTGTAACCGATATTGAATTTTGTTTTAAAGGCTATGTTTACTCGTGATCAAGGGCTAATTAATAAAAAGTAAATGAACCAAAACGTGAAGTCGTAAATGTTTTGTTTTTCAAAGTAATGCAGAAGCAGCGATAAGTGAACGTTAACGGGTTGAAAATAAGAGTCCATTTCAAGCCACGACTAAATAATTTATCCCTGAATATTATAGCTGCAATCCGGTATAACTACTGTTTAATAATCTATGTTTTCTCAGAAATTAAGTCTCATAAAATTCGATCCCACTAATAAATTTGTAAGACCTAGTTAAAGCAGACTTATGAGAGGACCTCCGGTTACAAACTGACTTTAACTCCGACTTAATAGTGTTTTAGTAGTACCTATCAACTTTTTAAAAATGAGACTGAGGCCGACTTGGATCACTTTCTGAAATCTGGCATATTCACCATTTATCTAAAATTCTACATAAGTACGTGACACATGACATTACATAAGTGACACTTAAGATAAATACTTTTACAACAATGATAACACACTCCACGGTCTTAAAAGTAACATTTCCACCACTGAAGTGTAGAGGCGACCTTACCGCAAACGTTCGCAGCCACCGCCAATACGACCGTAACGACGGGGTTAACTTTAAGATAATCGTCGGCCGCAGATACGTTACATACCCGAGTTTAATGTCTTGAGGGCTGCTTGGGTGTTAAGTTAACGAGTCCAGGAGGGTCCCGGCCAATGACGGTCGATTACAGGAATGGATGGAGTGAGGGCTTCGTTTATTACGGTAACTGTTTGTGATTGCGTGTGGATAGCTGTAGTTTCGGCGTTTGGAAGTAGGTGACTAAGGAGTTGGGTATGGTCTGTGGATGGGGAATCGGGTAATTGTTATTTGTAGGTACTGTGTTTGTGACTGGTCAATCTTAGGCACATAACAATTGCATGAGTATAAGCGAAAGTGTTCTGTCAAGATCGTGGTACAGTCTGTTAGCTTTTAGAATATACCTCGGCTAGTATCGGATAGAACCGATTATATTGCAATAAGGTAAGGTTTATTTTGTATTGTTATTTATAACTTTACATAACTTTTCAAAATAGTGAAGAAAAGTTTTATACAGAGCAGGAAGTAGTATTACACTCGTGTGCTTTCGGCGAGAACCGAAGCCTACTCTAGAGCCCAAGGTACATAATGTATTCTAAAAGCTAACAGACTGTAAGTTGTGGCAGATCCTGCTCCCTCAGCGTGATCTCTTTTATTCTGCGCGTGTGAGAAAGACTCGCGCCTTCCCCCTCTACGAGAGTGCAGGATAGGTCAACTATTTCTCTACTTCCCGCGTGGGATAAGATATCATGCTAAGCGGACACGTCTCTACCTGCTCTCTGGGATACTAGCGTGAGTTTATGTATGTATGACCGTAAGCGTCAAAGTACAAAATAAACTATAAGTACTTAGTTAGTTGTCTGGGGTCTGAGTTGAGAATTTTCACTAAGTAAATACTGTATTCTAAGTAAGTCTAAGTAACTACTTCTTATCACTTGCTTTGTCTGGACTGACAAAGCAAGTGATAGGAAGAAATGGAGGCATTTGGAGGAGGCCTATACCGAAAGAGGCCATGAATTCTAACAGTTTTTTATTTTCTTTTTTACATTTTCAAAATTCTTTTAAAAATCAAATGTATTAATTCATGGTTTAATAAAGGCTAATAATAATAATAATAAATACTTAAGTAACGTTCTGTCACGCTCTTTTCTGAGAAATTGCAAGAGACAGCACTACAGTTAAGTAGTTAGGTACTTAGCGAATATTCTCAATTCAGAATTGGCCCTTAGTACCCTAGATAGACGGATTGGGATAATAGGTACACTACACCCAGTAAAACAACGTTAAGAAAATTCGCGCATGAAAATGTCTTATTTGTATATCATGTAAATTACCTTGTTACTCGTACGTATCCGTAATTCGCACGCATTTACAAAACAAACTTCTGACAACCGGAGCATGTTATCTGTTCAGCCGAAGTTTTTAAATCCTTTCGCGTTTCCTTCCGCTAGAAGGGCGGGAGTGGAAGGTTGCGGATCGGAAAAATTGCTCAAGGCTCGACTCTCGAGTTAAATGGCGGTGATGCCTCCCACGGGAGTCGTTCGTCGTCGTGGAGACGTGGGATGTTCGGGACGGTTGTCTACGTGAGCGAGTGATTTTTTCAGTGACTTGCTTAATTATAATAGAATAATTTATTTACAAGACACAGGCATAAATGATAAGATAATAAGTATACTTATACTGAACCAGTTTAACGTGATATTTTCGTACTTATTATGGCGACTGTACTAGTTATTTGTTAGAACTGTATTACAGTCACCTGCGCCAATCCTCGAAATTGTACTGTCAGTATATTTTAGAGTAGGTACTTAATTAAATAATAATAATAAAATAATAATAATAATAATAAACTCACTCCCGTTATCCCCGAGGGGGTAGGCAGAGGCACCAACCACTAGAACTGGGCCCACGTTTTTGCAAAACATAAAAAATTAAATAAAACATTAAAAATAACCGGCGTAGTTATGTATGTATGTATAGTATGCAACCAGTAATGAATATTCATGGGGATGAAAGAGATTTGTCAGGTTCGTGGCTAGTGGCAAATCCTGGTCCCTGGTAATATTTACCACGCAACACAAATTACTTGTCTTCATCTCAAGCTAGGAGATCCTGTGATGTGGAATCAAAGGCCGAGCAAATACATTACTAACATGGAAATACTCCCAGTCTGAGCCAGACTGTACGGCGGCCTTCAGTAAGAATAGAATCTACGATCTCTGCCTCGGTTTAAATATGTATCTCATTTATTTATTGCATGTTCTGTTCATTATTGCACCTTCTGACTAACGTGACTAAGTAACCATTATAGGGGTAAATTTTAAGTTACTTTTAAACAGAGGTTTGCACTATAATTTTACAGATGGTAACTACACTATTTTAAATAAAGTTAGTATTAGTAAAAATGTAAGCTCCAAAAATTGGGCCGATAACATCGTCACGCACATCCATCACCGAGTCATTATGCAAACCGCACGTCCCATGAAGCACACAAGCACCCACATAGTACGTAGAGTTCCTCGAAACAATGCGCGGAATCCAGACGAACACTGAGTTAAGTTCCCGAGCGTGCCCCCGTCGTTATCTGGCCAAGTTGTTTGCTAAAACCCCGCCGCGGCAAGAATTGCAAATGGCGATAATTCCAACTACACCGATAAATCAGCCGGGTCGAAGCGAACTTTTTCCCCGAGGGTCCCACTCTGGCATTGTTGGTGATTGATCGCTCCTTCCGTTAGTGCTTAGAGCAGAATGGGAGCATATGTTCGCGGAAGAGTTTCGGGTCCGATTGACGCGTTTTAAATTGTAGCTACAGCTGGAATGGTTGGTGACACTAATTTGTTCAAAAGTTTCTTTAGAGAGAACAGTCATTTGACAATCTGTCCGTTAATTGAGAAGCATTTCTTATCGCGCGTCTCTGTTTTCTTCTCTAAGCATTGCATGTAAGTTTTAGGTAAGCTTTTGCACCATGTCAGATTTCTTGCTCGTGGGAGTCCAGAACTAGCGAAAATATTAACTCTAAAAAATTATGTCATGCGAGTTTAGTAAGTCAATCTCTGCTGATTTCAATCAGGAACGTTGTAATTACAGGGTGAAACTAAGATACATACATACATAAGCTCACGCCTGTATCCCAGAGGAGTAAATAGAGACCAGGGACTGCCACTTTCACGCTCCTAGATAATTTTCGCTTTATCGACATTCATTAGTCGTTGCATGCACGAACGTCGGTTTCGGCCTACTTTTAAACTAACATATAGATTGGCAACAGGATTTAGTCGAAAAATAACACTATCCGAATGTACCGTAACAGGCGAAGGGCTGCGTACAATAGGTGTCACTAAAATTACTAATTATATTTATTATATTACCCAGAACTTGAAGAACCGGAAGTTCGATTCGGAGTTTTTTTTTCAGTAGGAATTAATTCCTAAGAATCATCTTTTATTTGATTTCGTCACCTCCTATTCCATACTATTTACATTCTCTACTTTTTACTATTAACGAGTATCTATGTACAGTACGTTAAGTTATCGTTATCTCGACTGCACCTTCTCTTTCGCACCCGCACTTGCCTCTGTGCTCTCCGAAGATTCAAAGCTGACATCACGCTTATCAATACCCACATGTTCCCCTTACATTTCAGTGGCTACTTGCAGCTAGTTCAATCGTCTTCGTTACGAGAACAAGACAGTTATTAACAAAAGCAACGTCCTCAATTTATCGGGCAGAAGAGGAGCGATAAATTAGACATCGATGATGCCCCGGGGAGCTGGCCGCGCAGTAAGATGGTGGCGATTTATGGCCCCAGCTAATTGCCCTTAATTTATACTCGCAGCCATGTTACGACGTTTATCATTTGATAGTGGGCAGCTACTCTCTCTGGAAGACTAAAGTTGTAAACGTAGACGTAATAAAACATGTAAACGTAGAATTGTTCGAAATACAGTCGAAAGACGGACGAACGAGAACAGGCACTATATCTTGAATAAATTAGGCTAAACACGGTATATGTAAGTGCATTTCTATTTAGGTAAGTGCGAAGGACTCCAATCTGTTGTTGCATCGCTAGGGTACCTATCAAAAGTGCTAAATCTATTCAGGCGTTGTGTATTTATGTCATTACTAATTTTAATACTCCTTGCTACTAATATACATATCTACACATTAAAAGGTTATTAGTTAGAGAGCTTTTTGTTGCAAATCTATCCGTGTCGATGCTAGCTACAGAAAGGACGATGACTGTGTATGTATGCCTAAACATACTTACAAAATATCTTAGTGTTTCAACGTAAGTAAACTCGAAAGAAAATAACATTAAATTAAGGCGCCAATATAGCTACTTTGCGTCAGTAACTTGATCGAGCTGTAATTAGCGAAGCAAACATACTGAGGTCCTATCATAAATCAACAATTTAGGACATGAAAAAGAGTTCTGCTAAATTGCTAAAGACTTAAACATGGACTTAAAAACTTCGTTGAATTTTAAGATCTCAGCAGGCGCGCCCTCTCCTTCTCATTCAGGCCTGGCTTAAGACTTAAGCAAGCGTATTTTCGATTGGAAAAAAGTTTTATATTTGAAGCTATTGAAATTGTTATGCACCTAGTGTCTTGACAGCTGACGTCTCGTATCGTCAATAGATTTTTTTCTTGAAAATAAAAATGGTCTGAAAGGAGCCGTTTTGCTTCTTATTTACGTGCTGAATGCAGAATATGATGCTTTTATATGAATTCCAGGTGAAGCAAATTGAACATAATAGCGCCTCTGCAAGGTGTTGATTTGTAAAATAGCGCCCGACTTTCTAAAATCTTTACCATTATCAATGCAACATTAGGATCTATATATTATGTTAATATCAAGAAAAAAACAGATTGTATGTATGATTTTATTTAACTTAGTATTTATTTTTAAAGTGAATATACGACTAAATAATTATTGTGTGAATATTTCAAGCCTCTTCCTGTTGCCGTTATTAATATCGAGCAAAAAACTTCTACTTCATTGCGATTTCTATCGCTTACTTTATTTTAATTTAATTCCTGGCTGCAAAAATACTTCTAGAGCTTTGAGGTACAAAAGGGAAACCATTGGCTTACCCACCAAGCAAACTAACAATACAACTTAGATACAGGGAAATCCGAAAAGTAAAATTACCGTATTGTAGGCGATTGGTTCATGATAAGGGCTTAGTTTTATGTGAACCCGCCTCCTTTCTTCAGAACTAACCTAACCATGGTAGGGGCGCTATTTCTGATGCTTCATTATGAATACTTCCGGGGCCTAACAAACTCGATTTGTGCGTTTCCTTCGTGTAACGCTGTTATTTAATTCCAGTTTTGCTTCACTTCACATGATGGGAGTACGATACGAACAATAGTGTGTTAATTAAAGTATTGATTTTGTCGCGTGGGGGACAGGGAGAAGAAATCTGAAACTCATCGCAATTTAGCACCCTAAAATCTGCGAAATCCAGCTCCATTGAGTGACCCTAAGAGTGAACACAGTACAGAGTTATTGTTTAAACAAAACAGCAAGAGGTTGGGTCATATTTATTAGGTATTCTTTACTCAATAACCAGGTGGGTGATTATTAGTAACCTCTTCAGTCCTGACCTTGAAAATACCAATCGATATCAATTGTTATTATCAAGGTCAGGGCTGAGGAGGTCAAGGAAATATCTCCTTAACGTCCGCAGTACCAACTCACCTTGAGAATAAGAAGTTTTCAGTTGTTAATTTTAAGGTCAGGATATGAGAAGAAGAAGCAAAATATTTATTAAACCAACAAGACACATCACAGAAACAAAATAAACAGACAAGTAACATAAGACAAAAAAAGTATATCTAACTAGCTGACCCGGCAAACGTTATTTTGCCAGATAAAATATTTCTAGTGGACCACCCTTATCATTATGAAAAAAAGATAACAACCTATTCCCAGACCTACCGAATATACGTGTAAAATTTTAACAAAATCGGTCAAGCGGTTTTGGAGGAGTATGCGCACTGACACGGTGACAATGACACGAGAATTCTAGATTACAGCGCCACCAAGTTATCTGTTCAGGTGGGCGAAATTGTAACTAACAAATTATTTGTAAATCCTGTTCCCCATCCCCAAATGTTACAACGAAATTCTGCACTAGCGCCGCTATGAACTGAACAGATAAGATGGTGGCACTGTAGATTAGATTAACTATATACTGTAGGCACATTTTATATATTTTACGTAGAAAATCCAGTCGGATGAAGTGATGTGCAATCAATACATTGAATTTCCAGAATGCTGCGATTGAAATTACGTACGGTAATTCAATTAATCAGGATGCATCGTATCATCACAATTATCATCCGCTATTGGAATTTGGCAATAAACAGCCCGAATGGGCTCCATCAGGCATGAAGGAGGTAAAACAGTAGGATATCTTAAATGATGTTGTTTTCACCAGCTTCAACTGTGTGGGTGGATGACGGTGTTATTTATAAAAACACGATTCCCCTAAAATGTTTTTTTTTTCAATTTATTAAGAGCAAAGAAAACCTTTACATGTTTTTAAAATAAATGTCGCCAAACTACTGTACCTACAGTTGAAGTTGAAGCAAATGAAGTTAAAGATACTTGGGTAAAAGGAAAAATTTTATGAATTGCATTTTCTGAGTGCTCTAGAGTTCTCCAGTTTGTACTATAAATAAAACTTATTGTAAGTTTATTTAAGGAGGTGAGGCTTTTGGCCAGCATTGGGACACAAATAGGCCATGCAAAAAAAAAAGTGTTTATTTAAGCCAAAATTGGCAGTTTTTTTAGCTAAACACAAAATAGAATAGATGGTAAATATATTTTTCAATGGTTTTTGTATAATACCTCTGTCGTATTTACTCCTGAAGAGGCGTTGCCGAATATGAAATAACAACGCTACATCCGCGACTGAGCGCTGTAAAAATCGATTTAATTGAGCCAATGAGCAATTTAATTAAAATTCTGAAGACACGCCGTGCCTACGCTTCTGAGTTGCGAGCGCCGATGTTGCAGGTAGTGTTGAGCTCGGAATTTTGTGCTGATGTCTGCCTGACTGGTATAGATTTCAGCCTCTACCGGTGTGTTCGGAGAAGGTAAAGTAATTATAAGTGATTAATATTTCTTAATGACTCGCGATGACCATACACATTTAACGGGTTCAATAGCAATTGTTTATAAGGTAAACGTTTGTTGGTTTTTTTGGGATTTCTTATGGATTGTGACAAGATGTAACGACGTCAAACATGTAAAAACGAGTTTAAGTATTTAAATGTTATCATGGAATATAGTAAACTGATTCGTAGTAACTACAATAATTACGTATCAATATCAGAACATACATTTTATCCTTACCAGTAGGTATTTATTCACCTTATTAACTAACAATCTGAAAACCCTGAAGAATAATAACATCTGTACAACACGATCACGTTTCCTAGTTCCATGTTAGGGTGCTAATATGGCAACAAAAAAAGAAGACCATACATATTTAATGATAGATTAACAGAGAATAACAGTTGCCATTGGTACTGGATCCTAAACTTGCGCCTTCTTTTGACCTGGTAACTGTCGAGAACTCCTAAAACAGCACTCTGACTACGACATGATAAAAATATGCGATTATTAAAATGTCGGCAGTTCAAATGAGCGAAGCGAGCACGCGGACTATTCAGGTATTTATGGAAGGGTTATTCGATGGAGTTCTCACCTTGGAGACTTGACACTTAGCCAATAGAACTGGCTCGTTCGTCGCTAGACGTAATACCCTAAATACACAGGGATCGTTGGTTTGATTCTCGCTGGGGCTGCCGTAGGTAATTTTTGATTTGTATGTATGTTTGTAGGTATCTCTTTCATACTAAAGTAGCGTTTTAATATTTAAGTAATATTTTTTTAAGTAGTATTTTTGACATAGGTAGAGTATTTATTATTTATGTATAAACTTTTGGGAGTCATTGATTCGCAATTAAATATTTACATTTAATATTGAAAAGAAAATCGAAAGAGTTTGTAGTCGCTTCATATGAACCCTTGATGTATGTACCCTGTGAAGTGGTGCCAACAATGGGGTTTCCACTAATTTAAAATGCCACAAGCAAGGTCCAAGTTAATCGCATAAAACCGCGATAGATCTGTCGTGTGGCCGGCGCGTGCGACTGTTCTGCGGGGACCGTAGAGTTACGAACTGGTAGAAAGGAACATTGACTTCTTACGTCATGACATGACTGAATAGCCCCGTGAATATAATTGGTAATAATAATCTGATTTTGTCCTACCTACGTAAGGCGAGGAAGGTATGAAAATGGTTGGCCAGCCAAACATTATTCAACCGTTAAATGGATAACCACACCGACAGGGATTATAGAATGGTGGGTGTGTAAGCCTCTTAAAAATGTCTTAGCTATGTAATACATGAATTACCCCATAACACACATAGGGCGCGTTCAGTGCATGGATGGGTGACCTTTCTATGACTAACGCTATTGGCGCGGTTCCGTGCTTTGTAAGGCACGTTAAGCAGTCGGTGCCGCCTGCCATCGACAGATGGCAGTCGTTAAGCCAAGTCAGAGGCCGTAAGACGGCCCAAAAACTTTTGACAGTAAGACCAGACACTAGTCTTACAAGCCTCCACCAAACCGGACTTGGCCCCCGTGGTGGAGTATGGCCTATACCTTCCTCAGGGAAGAGACCCGTGCCTAGAGATGTGCCAGATGGGAAGCTTCCCATTCCCGGCAATAATGGGAAGCTTCCCACTCTCGGCAATAATGGGATCGTTCCCATTATTTCCGGCAACAATGGGAACGATCCCAATGATATGGTTAGGAACATTTTTTCTTATTTCTTTGCCAACTTGCGGGAGTGTTACTGTAAATATTAGTTGTAATGTTATTATCGACAGATCCTAAAAATCGTAAGTAAAAAAATTAAAAGATGTACTTATTCGATGCGAAATTATTTACTATTTCAAATCATTTTGCTCTATGCATTAAAGAAAGAAAGAGACATCTATACATTATCGAGGAGCTAAATGCGGAGAAGGGATAGCGTGCGGAGGAAGTCAGTATTATTCCACGGTTGGCGCTGTGATAGCGTTTTTTTGTTGTTCGTTCGTCAATTTTCAACTTTTAATAAAAAAATGGTGCCAGCAAGAGGCAGTGTTCATGAACATTTTAGAATAGTCAAGGAAGGTCATAAGGAAAAGACTTTATGTAAATACTGTGACGCAGTGTCGAGTAAAAAATGCAACAAAATTCGCGCGCCATCTTGTAAAATGCAAGAAAGCCTCGTTAGAGATTAAACAATCATTCGAAAAACAGACACTAACGCTGCAAGCAGTGGAGCTGCAGCAGAACAAAATGTGGAAAAATTAAACAAATTTTATTTTTGCGGGTTTAATAGTCACTAAGGGAGAGACTGTTTTCAGAAATTGTTTTATTTACCAAACATACCGTAGAGATAGGAAATTTTAATGGCAAATAATGTGGTAAAATATAGCTGTAATTAGAAATTAAACTTGTGGTTAAAAAAAAGTTAAGGAAATAACTAAAGTAACTTCTGGCAAAAAATATGCTAAATAAATGAATGATGATTCCCAATAAACATGAGTCAAAATTACAAAATTTGTAAATATTTCAAAAGTTTTCGTTAAATACAACAATAAAACTATTAAAAAATGAAAGAATAAATGGTTTTAGAAAAAAATAAATGTCAAAATAATTCCTTAAAATGACTACGTTATAAAATAAACATTGAGACTGATAAGATTTTTAAGAGAACAAAAGTACAAAATACCGGAATTGGCCATATTAACTGAAACAGCAATCAAAGTGAATGACGTCGCGACTAGCTATAACTGCCGTGTTGTTTGACTTTTTGTTGTGACTACGCGTTCCGATTCATTTTCGCATTATTTAATTAGTGGATGTTATTGTTTATTCGTGGCTCAATATCGTGGTTCATAATCAACAATCGAACAATATTTTATTGAGGCAAATCAGCTCTAGTTTACCCAGAGTTGAACTGTTGATATTGAGCGAGTTTCTCGCATCAAATAAACACTTTTGCTCATCTGAATACCAAAATGTGAAAAGTTCTTTCATCATCATCATCGTTAGCCTACCGCTGCCCACTGTTGGGTATAGGCTTTTTCCCCCAAATGCCATTTCACTCGGTCTCTCGCCACCCGCATCCACGGACCTTCCGCCGACTCAACGACATCGTCCAACCATCGGGCCGCAGGTCTGCCTACTGACCGTCGTCCTGTTCTCGGCCACCACTCTGTGATTGCCTTGGTCCACTTGCGGTCTTCCCGCCTCGCCAGGAGTCCCGCCCATTTCCACTTCAGTCTTGAGACTCTTTCGCCCATGTCATCAAACCTTGTCCGGCGACGGATGACGACATTGGGTACTCGATCTACGAGTCTAAGAACTAGCATGGCTCGCTCCATTGCTCTTTGTGCTACTTTAATTCGGTGCATATTCTGCTTTGTGAAGTTTCGGCTCCATATGTGAGAATGGCTAGAACACTCTGGTCATATGTCTTGGTTTTTAGACATTGCGGAATCTTTGATTTGAAAACATCGGCAAGATTCCCGAAAGCAGCCCAACCAAGCTGAATCCGCCTCATGATCTCCTTTACCTGGGCTTCTTGGTGAAAAGATAAACAATGTCCATGGTAGATATACTCATCGACAACTTCTATCGGGCAATTACCGACAGTGATGTTCGGCATAGTCACCAGATGGTTAGTTATGACTTTTGTTTTGGACATGTTCATCTTGAGACCGACCTTCAGGGATGCTTCGTGCAAGTTTGCGAGCATACACTGAAGATCCGTGGCATTTTCTGCCAAGATGATGATGTCATCGGGAAAACGCAAGTGCGACATATAAACGCCGTTAATATTGACACCCTTCTCACCCCAGTCTAGAGTCTTACGTCTTCTAAGACGTTGGTGAAGAGCTTAGGCGAGATGGTATCACTGTCACCTTGGCGTACACCCCTGTTGATATTGACAGGGTTAGTAAGCTCATTTTGGCTTCAGTTTTAGGTAGTTTAGCTCTAGTTGTTACACTTGGAGGCCGTACTAATAGCACTCCCATGTTCCGTAAAGCCAGCAAATGCTTTATAAAGTCACAGTTTATCTCTATCTATAATAACTTTATCTCTCATTATTTTCTTGTTTAGAACATAAACAAACAGTTTGTTCGGTGCTGCTGTTGATGTGTTTTTGTACAGAGAGACGTTTTGTTCACTTTCTTAATTCAACATAGATATAATGCCGTATCTACATAGTCATTACGTCACAAGCGACGCCATGATATTTTGGAGCGTTACCGCGCGTATTTCAAATTGAATAGCAAAAAATATCATAAATTTGTACGAAAACTAAGTTTTTTGTTGATTTTTTTTTCGAAAATAGTAGCCGTCTACCTACTAGACATAATAGAAAGAAAATTCAAAATCTGTCATCATGCCTATTATTGTAACTCCCTTACAAAATATTAATGAATTCAAGATTTTTCACTTTTCACACAAACGCGAAACTTGCTACGGCTAATTTTTAGGAACAGTAAAAAAATAAATTTGACTTTTAGAATTTTTTGGTATTTTTCAAAAGTCAGTAACCTCTAACAGAGAAATTTCCCTCCAACATTCGGAATTTAGGACATCCCGAGGGGATTTTGTTTCATATTGAATATCATGCTTCATATGAATCACTGATTAACTATTCCCAAGAACTCGATCTTAGTTAACACTTGAACTAATGCATTGTTCCCAATAATTCCCACCTCTTGGGATCGTTGCCGGCAACGATCCCACGATAATTCCCACTTCTGGGATCTTTCCCGGGAACGGCACATCGCTACCCGTGCTCCTCGGTCGGGACATAATGGGTTGGTGATGATGATACACAAGTTAGATCCTAATGTTTAATAAATAATCATAATATTTAATAACTTCCACATTACACAATCACTTGTCCTGGTCCCAAACTGGGATACCCTGTGCTAGGGTAATCAGGCCAAAACATCAAAAACATGAAAATAAGCCCAGACTGAGGCCATTTATGCAAATTTACGGCGAATCGAACCCACAACCTCTGTCTTGGTAGTTATGTTAGTAACAAAGATAAAATCGAACGAATCTCACTGTTACCTATACCACATAAGGCTGGCCTACCTCCATAACTGTCTTAAGAAGAAAATGTGAGGGTCAAGCTAATAGAACAGTTTGTTTCTAGCTCATACAATATTGTGCCTATATCATGTGAAGGAGAGGCAAATAGATGTTCAATCATTTTGTAGTTCAGCTCTATCATTTTGTAGGACAACATGGTGTGTGCCCGCGAATGTCATAGCGCGATCAATTAGCACGCGTGCACATTATCTTACATCGTGGGGCAGTGCTGGTGCCTTCCCAAGTGGACTATATTCCTGATATCACAGGTTTATACACTTACTATTAAACTGACACCTACTTCGTCCCAAAGGTAATCCGTAATCAGTTTCGTCTTTGAACTAATTCCTTTGTACGGATTTCTAACCTTTTGCCCTATTTAGAATAGTATCCGGTACTCTGGTACCTAATCATATTTTTAACTGAGTAAATAGTTATTACTGTGTGCATCCTGCCCGTCCTCACTTATGGCTCCCAGACTTGGTCATTGACCCAAGAACAGAAGTCCAGCCTCAAGGTTTAACAGCGAGCTGTGGAGCGTAGCATGTTGAACGTCAGAAGGATTAACCATATCCGCAACACTACGCTACGCTCTAAAACACGGATAGCTAATGTGGGTGTCCAGACTGCAAGGTTGAAGTGGAGCTGGGCAGCGCATATCAGCAGAATGCACCCGGATAGGTGGGCGAGACTTGCCACCGAGTGTTTGCCACAAGGCGGTCGTCGCAGGAGAGGTAGGCCAAGAAGACGTTGGCGAGACGATATCGACCGACAGGAGTGGTCTGAGGTGGCACAAGGCAGAAACATCTGGTCTGAGTTGGAGGAGACCTTTGTCTAGCAGAGGGACACAACCGAGGCTACGTAAAAAAAAAAGTTATTACATAGCTACCTTTTAAATTGAAGAATAGGTGCTGACTGAAAATCAGTGTTGCAGGCCCAGCCTGCAGCAAATGCTGAGTCAGCTACCTATTTGTGGCTGCGGAGATACAATGCCCTTCTAAATTGTAAATGTTTGTTTTAAATCGTATTCTTTGTTTTATTATATTTTTCTTTGTTCTGTCTTTTATTATTTGTCTGTATTATTATAATATCGTGTTACATTGTGTTATGTGTATTGTATCTTTGAGGCTGCAAATAAATGTCTCTCTCTCTCTCTCTCTCTCTCTTTATTTGCGTAACCATTAGTAAAATAACACAGATGCAAATTATTATTCTCATAACTTTGAGACTGTGTGAACAATCCAATTTGGAGCTTTAATTAACCCCTTAAAACCAATGTGCCTAGATGTTTTGCAACATTTTCTTTGCGTCAAAACAAAATTATGGGGCGATTGCGCATGCACCACATATCCGAGAAACGCAACAGCAGCGGGTAATCACTACCGATTCTGCCCATGACCGGCACTGTCGGGTATAAATCCCGGATGATGTGCCCACTGACGACTTTTAACTAGCACATTTGTGTTGGCTGCTTTGCGAGAAGCGAGCTTTGCTGTTGGGATATTTCAGTTTTAAACAGCCAATGCGGAATGGTAGCTTAGGCTGCGAAGAGATCACGTATTTTGAATCTTCGTGGAAAACGGTTTAAGGATATTTGAGCTATCTTTCGATGCAATTACTTACAAACTGTTGTTACAGGAAAATATGATGAGAACGTTACAGTCCATATTTATATTTTTGTTAACATTCATGAATAACTTTCATGTAACTATCTTCAATAATCTTCATTGTCTATGCGATAATCATATTTTGCAATTTCCGCTTGTAACGATGTAAACCTTTTCATGTTTTTGTATTTCTGTCAAATATTTTTTTTTTCAAAATTTACAATGACGTCACCCTTTTCCAGATTTTGTTTGACATTCATTACGATTTCACCTTTTGACCAGATAATGAACAAAAAACTTTCTACTGGTTAACTATATTTTTTTATTTTTTCATATTTTTTTATGTTTACTTGGAGTTGTTAAACACACGATTATATTTCTTACTTGCAAAACGTAGGTATCTAGAATTCGATTTTTGTTTGACAGCATATTATCACCTACAGTCTGTGAAGAGACGCTTTGCAGTTATCTACAGTAGACTGGCACACGCATTCGATTGTCACTTCTGCGCAAATGGCCTTTCCAGTACCCTCTGGCTGCGATCGGTTAAGTGCTGATCAAATATTGGCGAGATGATGATTTCAAACGTTATTAGAGTTTTTTATTGGCTTTATCTTTGCGAAAAAATGTTTTTAGTGCACGGTTTTGCTGATAAGTGATTTAGCGCATAAGCCGAATAAGTTACTTACTAGGTATATCTGTAGTGATGAAGGCTCTTACACATAAACGACGTCGTATCGTGTTTAAGTGTAAGAGCCCTAAAGTATGGTCACTGACTTGACGAGATTGGGACACAATAGAATATCTGACTGGAAAATTAATATTGTTTTCTGACTAATATCGGAATAGACAAGGTGACATAACTTTATTTTTATTTTGATTGCCTGGTTGGTCTAGCCGTTTAGCTACCACGACAGAGGTCATGGGTTCGATACCCACTGGGAGAAGCCGTACATTTGTAAAAATGGCCTTGCTTTCGTTACCATAGCAAATTGTATCCTAGTTTGGAACCAGGTCAGGTGATTGAGTTGTATGGAAGTTATTATTCCAATCGCAATTTATTTTCATTAATTTTTTTTATTTTTTATTTTGAACTGTATACTATTAAAGTAAAAAAATTGTACTAATTTTAGGGATAACAGGCTGTAACAGATTTTTGGGAGAAAAATAAATTTAATTTCATTTAATTAAATTTCTTTGTCACAAAAACGGTCTGCGGTCCACCCCGAGTGAAACTGCAAACGAACTAAGCTTCAACAATGACTCTACCTATTGTCCCGTGGACTTAGCTCTATTGTACTGATATGATATGACTGCGCGCTTCCATCCCCTAATCTCTTTAACCGCGTTAATGTGCAACGTTCTGCAGACCCAATTCAGATAGAAAGATAGCCCAGCTAGGCTCATGATTTAAGTGTACGTCTCGTGTACTAGGTAAGTCTTAAGTAAGTCTTCCAAGGGTTAAGTTGGCATATATTAGAGGTGACATAATATTATGACGTCATGTCGATCTCGGCAACGTAAAATCGACTCTATACTTTTGCGATTAGTAGGTATGTTCCAACGTCCAAATTAAGGATAAAGATAGGTTTTTTTATGTTCATATTGTTACTACGAGTATTAATAAAACGTCCGAGACAGAGTTTGAGGTTATCATGTGGAAAAAAAGCCGTTAACAAAAAGATAATAAAAGATAACTTCAAAGCAGTCCTTCTGTGTCTATTATCGTAGTAATGCACAACAGCTTACATTCCATTTAGTTTGGTCCAGCCGCACGCCGCGCCGAACCGCAGAATAAATAAAGATTATAACTAACGACGCCCAAAGTGGCGTGTGAAACGTCGGAACAGCATTGTGGAAAAGATTTTTTTTATTACAGTGACCAATCAAATAAACTTTTTGTTCTTATAGTGACGGAAATGCTTACTTAAGCATATTGTTCTTGTCAAATGATTTGGAAACACAGATTCTAGCTAGACATTGGAGTGGAAAACGTCGGTATGCCTACTAAATACTACCTACGCGTGCCCGATATAAGTGCCTGACACCTAGAAGGCCGCTACTTTAAGTCAGCCCACATCTGTTATCGTTGTTGGAATTTCTCAAAAATTGTCCAGCATTGTGTAGAAATAAACTATAAAAAACAACTGTTTTTGGCCCCAAAGAAGAGGTGAAGTTTCCTAGCACTTTCCGTAATTGAAGGCAGTATATTTGTATATAGGGTGGAATTTTGTAATGCCACCTGAAGGGGAAGTACTCTTAATACTGTAGATAGAAAATTTTACTCAAAGGAAACATTCCTTTATTTTGGAAAAGAAAGAAAACTGCAATCAAAGATTTTTAAAAATTCGATTGCCGCACCCGGTAATCGAACCTACTAAAATCAGGGTGCCAACCCTGTACTTTTATTGCAGCGATCGTTAGGGTCAATGATAAGGATGAAATCCCTCTAACAAACTTCATAAATTAAATGAAAGGAAAACAACGAAATCTTAAATTGTTTTAATTATTTACAAAAAATGGTAAACTAACTAATTAATTGCTCGAAATGGGCTCCATTTTCTTGGATACACAAATTTATTCTTCTAACGAATTCATTTCTAGTAACCTTTAATAACGTGTTGTGGTGAATGTTATAAATCGTATTCTGAACCTCAACTCTCAACTCGTTTACATTCTCATAAGATTTAATGTAGATGTTTTACATATCCCCACAAAAAAAAAAATCTAAAGGGATGAGATCTGGTGATCTTGCAAATTGCAATCGTCTTATCTAAATAGTAATTCGTCATTTTGATGGATCAATGACGTCAATGATAATTATTAATTAATAACATAACAGAAATCAAGCTTACTGGCCCTCACGATACAGGCTCTGCTTAGTGTGAGGACCAACGCCTAGCTTTTAAGGATAACTAATCTTGTAATAGTACTATCCCATCAAAAACATAAATGTGAATGATATGAGAGCCAAGTTCAATCAATAGGTATTAAATTAAGAACAGACGTCGTTATCAACTTCGCCGAAAAAAGAATTGAGATCTATATGGGTGCTGCCAAGTTCTCTGAAGAAAATTATGAAATTCTAGTTTCAAGATCACTAGAGATGTAAATTGTAATTCAAGCTCAAGATTTGACTGCTAGTTTTTACCAACAAACCAAAACCAGAAAAGTCACATAGGTATGATATCAACCTAACAGCATAAGTACAATACAAACAGAAAATACACTAACCTCCGTATGACTAAACGAAGTAGAGTTTATTAAATAAATATTATTTAGCCTGTACATGAAAACTAGCCAAGTCAAATCTTAAGCTTGAATAACAATTTACATCTCTAGTGATCTTGTAACTAAAATTTCATGATTTTCTTCAGAGAACTTGGCAGCACCCTTAGAGATCTCAATTCTTTTGTCGGCGAAGTCGATAACGAAGTCTGTTCTTAATACCTATTGAACTTGGCTCTCATATAATTCACATTTATGTTTTTGATGGAATATCACTGCTTTTTGTACAGAGATTATTGGTATTGATCACTAATAAATACACCGTTATTTAATTTATTTAGGTGTTCGAGCCTTCCGGCTTGACCCATTTGAGAGTAACCTCTTGAACATCAGCGCCACTTTTAACAAGTTTACTACAAGATTAGTTCCTAAGTTTGCCGGTGGCAGCACTGTTGATATGTCATCGGTTGTCAGCGTCGCAGGCTTTTATAGTCAGTACGCTTTTGAACTTCGGCGCCATCAGTCAACTGAACGTTATTTCAAAAGCATAAAAAAAACAGGTAAGTTAATATTAAAACTTTTTTTATTTTAGGCAGCAAAAGTAGTTTAAGTTTCCTTATCTTGATAAGGACATCGCTTAAACTACTTCATCTGGGTACATGCATTCCTTTTTAGCGAATGTAGGTGAATACAGGCGTCTTTTAATAAGCACTATTCACCGGTTGTCGCCTCACCGCGAGCACAACCAGGGATTTACCCACCCCTCGACATCGCAGTCAGTTACGATTGTTATACGACGTCGCATCAGCTGTCGTATCAGCAATACGCCATGCGACGTCGCATCAGCATTCATAATTTACTATACGACGTCGCATAGACTTGGAATCGTCGCATCACTACCGTGACGCGTCGTATTAAATGTCGCATGAAGACAATTGTCATTCCTAGACACAATTAAAAACACTGGTTCTTACATTACAGACCATGGCACCCACCACCATGCAGGAACTAACTGAACGGGAAGTCCCAAATGACGAAGAAGAAATATTCCGAGGCCTTGTTAAAGCGTTAGGTAAAAACTACCCCGATGACTGGAGGTCCTGGACTGTCGTAGACTTGCCGCTTTCAGAAACTCTAGGCGATCCAATCGACCCAAAAATGGAAGCTAAACTTAGATTCGGAATCCCTACCGAAGACATCACGACGATTTTCTGCAAAGAGAACCAGGTCCTTTCTGAAAGAGGCTACAAACGAGCTAGAAGAATATTGGCAAAGTGGCCACTAGGACGGGCGATCCTTTATGCACCGCACGCAATAATGTGCAAAATCCATGCTAGCCCACCGGCGTAGGAAAAATTCATGGACACGGTTAGACGACTCAAACCAAAAATAATCCCGGTCAGAGGACCGTCGGCAGACCGACCATCTGCAAAATTGCGCACACCACCGAGACGCACCTCGTCCCCAGCCGAATCTCACGGATCAAAGAGACGTGCCTCATCTCCTGTGGAACCTCCACCGACTTCGAAAAGACACACTGAAGGTCCCAATCAACCTGAACTCGGGATTCTCGCAGGAATGATGAAAGTACTCACAGAGCAGTCAGAAGCCCTGACAAGACTCACAAGGAAAATTAACAACCTAGAAAAACAACCAGCGACAGCAGACGAGCTTGACGAATCCTTTGACTCCATACCAGACAGCACAGGCCGCGAGGACAACTTGGAGACTTCATGGTGCGCGCCAACACTACTCTCCGCTCAGGACGATACCAGCGACAGGCTAGATGATAATCGAAACCAAGAACTATGGGAAATCAAACCACCGCAATGTTCATCTAAGAATAAGTCGGATGATGACGATCCTTGGAATTTCGACCCCTCAACTACAGAGGCAGAGGCGAAAATAACGAAGGCCAAACTCCATCTGGTTGAACAGGCAGTCAACTGTCAGCGGTTTGGGGAAGATGGGTGGAAAAATATAAGATACGCTGACGTCTAGAAAACGTTCCAAGCCACTCCAGCTTTCAGCGCACTCAAACAGCCACCTTGCAGCCATCACACCAAACTGGCAATCTTTGGCACAACTCGAAAAATTCGATCTCTCATTAGGTGCAATCACTCACGGTCTACTACTACAGCGTGAGGCGCTAAAGGAAGCTTACAAAGACTTGAGTGAGACAACCCGTAAAGAGTTGAATAAGAAACTTTTTGCTGACAACGCATTTAAGAAAATCTCGGATCAACTGTTGCAATACACATGCGGCAGACGTGCTGAAATTATACAAACAAGAAGAGAAACATACAAGTCGTCAAATAAAACCATGAACGATATTTTACACGATATCCCACCATCGAAAACACACTTATTCTCGGAAGAGAAGCTATCCGAGGCAATGAAAGACCAGGGGGGAGCCCACAAGTTTTTTCCAAGAAAATCAACGGCCACTACCTCCAGGAAACCAAAAACACCAACGAATTTCACTCACAATAAACCCAGCAAGGGATACTCTGCCAACTGGAAAGCCACGAAGAAACCAAACCAGTTTCAGTCACGCCGCAACAAGCAACCAGATTTTAATACCAAAACCAGACCATCGTCGGGAAAAAAACCCTAAGGTATTTGAAGCTGGCCAACTAGCTACAAAAATCAGTCTGTGGGAATCGCTCGGAGCTTCACAAACAATACTAGATGTAATACGGGGCTACCGCATTCCGTTTATCCGGAAACCAGCCCTATGCAAACTATCTCTGAACATGGGAAGAAGATTTGAGCCCATAGAATCAGTACTCATGAAGGGTCAATCGTAGAACTAGTTAAGCAAAAGGTCATCGCACCCAACAAGTTCACACGAGGATTTTTATCCCCCATTTTTCTGAGAGAAAAACCAGACGGTTCCCACAGATTGATTTTTAACCTAAAAAATCTTAACAACTACGTTCACATACAAAAATTTCGCCTCATAAGTCTGAAAAAAGTCTCACAAATCATGAGAAGAGACGATTACCTGATAAAAATTGATATTTCAAATGCATATTATCATGTCCCGATCAGAAATTCACATAGACGGTTTCTTACCCTCTGCTTCGACGGGAAGCTTTATAACATGAACTGCCTGCCTTTTGGCTTATCAAGCGCGCCATCAATTTTTGCGAAACTAACCAACTGGATAGCGGGATTGATACGGGAAAATGTCATAAGGATAGTCGTATACTTAGATGATTTTTTAATACTCAATCAAGACGCCGACACCCTCGCAAAACATGCAATCTGGGTTTGTAACTTATTATCCAACCTAGGTTGGTACATCAATCACACTAAAACAAACCTACAACCGCAACAACGTATCGAATATCTGGGTCTCCTATGGGATACAAAACAGAATAGGAAATCATTACCCAAATCTAAGATCATAAATTTGAAACAAGACATCACAAAAATTACTTCCAAAAACAAATGGTGCTGGCAAGATGCAAAAAGACTTCTTGGCAAATTGGTTTTCGCCTCTAACGCAATTCCTCTTGGCCTCCTTCATTGCATAATAATCTAAATCGAGTCAAAGCGCCTCCCGGAAGCGAAAAAATTCAAGACATCAACAGTGCCTGCCCGAGTCATCGAACAACTCCAATGGTGGCTGAAAAACCTATCACAGTCCTCCGCTATCCAGATGAATCCCCCCAGTGCATTCATAACAACAGATGCATCGGACTTGGGCTGGGGTGCAACCCTGAACAGCAAAATACTAGCAGGCACCTGGAACGCCTATCAAAAGCCCTGGCACTCCAATCGAAAAGAACTCTGGGTATTATTAGAAGTCTCGAAGCAAGAGCATCAACAACTCCAAGGAAAAACTCTAATAGTGCAAACAGACAATCGAACGACGGCCGCTTATATCAGAAAAGAAGGTGGAACCAAGTCTCTTCGACTGCTAGAGACAACAATAGAAATCCTGACCCTGGCTCAGAAAAAGCGCATCAATATAATCCCAAAATACCTACCGGGAAGGTACAACGGCTTAGCCGACAGACTATCGAGATCAAAACCTCAGCAGGAATGGCACCTAAGCCCCTTGATTCCGAAAGTAATATTTCAGAAAATGGGAGTCCCAGAAATAGATCTATTTGCATCCAAAAGATCTGCAATAGTAGACAAGTATGTCAGCGAGGACGCGAAAGACAAACAAAGCGAATACACGGATGCCTTCAGCAGACCGTAGGAATACAAACTAGCTTGGATATTCCCTCCACCAGCCTTGATACCACGCGTCCTTGCACATCTAAACATATCACAAGGACAGTACATACTACTGTGCCCGAACTGGAAGAAAGCCTTCTGGAAAGCCGAGGTGAAGAAACGAGCGCAAGCCCCTCCGCTTCGAATCAAGAATCTCAAGGCTCATCTCATACATCTCAACACCAACCTTCCTCCTCGCGACATAATGAATTTACATTTGGAGGCATGGAAAATACGGGCTGGGCAGCTGAAACACAAAATTGGACCTTAGCAGAAAAGGACATCTTACAGTCAGCCTGGAGAGAGTCTACGCTAAAAACTTACAAACCCGCCTGGAAATCTTGGCTGGCTTGGCTGTGGTCAAAATCCAATAACATCGATTCATGTAAACCAGCACCAGGCGACCTAGCCAGATATCTGATATTTCTTTTTCAGAAAAAGAATCTATCAGCCAAAACCATAATGGTGCACAAATCTACGGTCGCAACATTTATCAAACCCTCAAATAGTGAGTCAATTAGTAGTCATCCTCTTGTCAAGAAAACCCTAAAAGCAATTGTCTTAAAATCCCCTCCACCGCACAAGTCAAGCACATGGCAGATAATGGAATGGATGTCAAAACAAGCCATAGATGAAGATAACCTTTTCCAAGTATCACGACATGTAGCAAACCTACTACTCCTCGCAACGGGTCGTCGGATACATGACCTAACTCTACTAAACATCAATGATAACCAATACATCGCTCTAGACGACAAAATTATTCTATGGCCATCGTTTGGCTCCAAGACCGATAGCTCCTCCTACCGGCAATCTGGATGGCTACTGACCAAATGTGACAACAAAACATTTAACCTTTGTTATTGGATCCCCATTCTCATCAGCATCTCAAACCAAAGAAGACAAGCCATATCATCATGCTCCAACCTTTTCATCACAACAAGGGGCAAAGTAAAAGCAGCCTCGAGAACAGTAGTAGGAGGCTGGATAAGATCTCTACTGACACGAGCTCAGATTAGTAACTCGCCAGGAAGTTTCCGAGCGGCAGTTTCAACAGATAACTGGACCGTCAAAAACATGGACATAGATGAAGTGTTACAAAAAGGCAACTGGCGAAGTGCCAAGACATTTTTAAAATATTATTTCAAAGAAGTGAATCGGGTACCAGCCCCAATTAATCAAGACAGAATGTCAATTTTTTTTTCAACATTATAACACTTTAAAATCGAAATTGTACTTAACTAAGTAATAATAATACCAGTTGTATGACAATACTAGTTTATTTCATAAAATCCTACCAAATGTAGGTAACTATCGACAACAACCTTAATGTGCATTCGCATCACAGTACGCAACCATTGTCAGCGCCGACAGATATCAAACACATCTCAAATGGGTCAAGCCGGAAGGCTCGAACACCTAAATATCGCCGTTTTTCCCCCGGAGGGAAAAAACGGTAATTTAGGTTTCAACCGATAGGCTTGACCCACAATATTAAGGCCTGTCGGCTTCAGCCTCGTCCTTTACATACTGACTATAAAAGCCTGCGACGCTGACAACCGATGACACTTCAACAGTGCTGCCACCGGCAAACTTAGGAACTAATCTTGTAGTAAACTTGTTAAAAGTGGCGCTGATGTTCAAGAGGTTAATCTCAAATGGGTCAAGCCTATCGGCTGAAACCTAAATTACCGTTTTTTACCCTCCGGGGGAAAAACGGCGATATTACCAAGGAACCGATAACCGATGGGTTAGAAATCGGCTACGAACATACGACTTTTCAGAAACTCATTTACAATTCAGAGAAACGTGCACAGGAAGTCGTTTACTTATATAGAATCGGTTGAGACCAAACCATACCGCGATATAGAATTAAAAAGCGCCATCTATTGGCAGAATTTGGAACTAAATACTATGAGGATATTAATATCAATAATTTTCAGTTTTTAGATTTTTTCATTTGTATATGCCTAATATTCTACCTTGATGCCAAATATCAAGTTTCTAGGTCATCTAGAAGTGGGTTAGGTTTTTGATCTATAAGTGAGTCAGTCAGTCAGTCATAAAATTCCGGTTTTTAAACGTTAATATATATATATATAAATATATATATATATACATATATATATAACTGTTTGAGCAACATAGATGAAACTTTGGATTCTAGGTAAGCTAATGGACTTTAAGAAATGTGCCAAATTTCATATACGTAGGTTAAATAGTTGTAGAGTTGTGAAGGGGTCAAAAGTAGCTCGAAGTGATTCCTGTAATATTACACACGGCTGCTGCGTCGCCAGTTCCTTTTTTCTCGAACTTGGCTGGACTCGCTGTCGTGAGTCTAGATTAAGGAATCAAATGTAAATTATGTTATTAATAATAAATTTATCTTATCTTATCTTACAAATAAACATAAAGAAACGGATCTTTGAGTAAAAGTGCTTTACATAACTTGACCCATTGAATTAATAATTTAAGATTTCATTGTTTCCTTTCATTGAATTTATGAAGTTTGTAAGAGAGATTTCATCCTTATAATTGACCCTAACGATCGCTGCAATAAAAGTACAGGGTGCAACTTTCATAGATTTTAGTAGGTTCGATTACCGGGTGCGCCAAGCGAATTTTTAAAAAACTTTGAATGCAGTTTTCTTTCTTTTCAAAAATAAAGGAATGTTTTTTTGAGTAAAATTTTCTGTCGACAGTATTAAGAGTACTTCCCCTTCAGGTGGCATTACAAAATTCCACCCTGTATACTCGTATAGTATCAACACCCTTGGTTTTCACACAAAACGCGTGCGTTATTTAGCTACATTTATATATATGTTCAGATGTTAATTATAAATTATAACAGTGATAACAGGTCTAAGTACCTCTAACCTACCTGTAAACAAACATAAAAACAAAGCTGTCTATTTAATGGGACCTTACGATCTCTATCTAGCTAATAAGTATTTCATCCATAGTGAAAGCTTCTTAGAAAGACATGAACAAAAATTTTAATTTATATCTTTGAAAAGGACGTTCAAGGATCACAGAGACAAAGAGCATTTCTTTTTCTAGGTGAAATCGTGAAATGCAAAACATAAGACGTCTCGTGTCTGACCTCAGTCCTCAGTAGTGGGGACATAAATCTGAGATCGGGCTTATCATTTAATTAGATCCCAGTCGGGCCCTCGCCGCTTCTATTTTATTTTATAACGTCATACACACGTCTCTCTTGCGTGTGTCCCTTGTAGCCGGCCAGTGATAGAGTAAATTAGTAGGGTTGTTCTAAGAAAAGGAATTTTTTACAATGTGTGCAGCACTTATAACTAACTGATGGGCCGTGCGACGCTATAACCTTGCCGATCATGTCTCCACATTTTAATTACGTAGAATATAATGACGTAGAAGTATTTTAAGCTAAAGTAACGCGAATAGTTTTTTTTTTCATCATCAAAATAAATAAATAAATAAATAAATAAATCAACCCATTATGTCCCCACCGAGGGGCACGGGTCTCTCAGGCCATACTCCACCACGGGGGTAAGTCCGGATTGGTGGAGGGTTGTAAGACTAGTGGCTGGTCTTACTGTCATAAGTTTTCAAGCTGCCCTTAGGCCTCCGACTTGGCTTAACGACTGCCATCTATCGACGGCAGCCGGCATCAAGTATTTTTATTAATTTGTCGATGTGTAAAACATTTCAATATGTACCTATCTCTATTTTGAGCCTTAATTTAAATAGAGACACCAGGTGCCTAATTTGTAGATCTACAATAATTCATAGTTTACTATTGGCAATTCGATGTTCATTGTAAAGTCAATTAATTAGGAGTGAGATTCACGGGCACAGTGTACATCGAACTGGGCTTCGATTCTGTTAGTGCATTGCAGTACAATGACAGTATAGTACAAAACGCTTAGCTTTAAGTAGCGGAAAAAATATTATTTTGGCTGTTGGCGGTTATTAGGTGACTAAGGAGGTCATTTATTGACACCTACAATACAACTATCAGTGCGGAATACAGCTTTCTTACAGAATTACGTTGTTACCATTAAGGACTCTTCCTCAATGGTAACAATACCCAATCTTAAGTTACGTCTTACCCGAGTTTAGGAAACGGCATATTACGTAAGAAAGCTGTATTCCCACACTGATAGTTTTACGGTAGGTGTCACTCAATAAATTACCTACTTAGTCACTTAATAACTGCCAACAGCCAAAACAATATTTTTTACGCTACTTACTGCAAAGCGTTTTGATTCCCACGAGTTTTTTCAAGTTCTTCATTGTGCACATTTTCGGAACGTCACGAGTTAAGTCAGAATGCGTTCACGCTGCATAATTTTCAGTTGGTTCGAATAAGTTTTTTTATAGCCGGCCATTGTGTTTCGCCCGCCGCTTTTGAAAAGACGTAACGCGCATTTAATTTATCTATTGCGTTAAATTTCGTTTCCCTGCTAGCCCTACGTGCTACGAAATTTAATAATGCTAGACGAGAGAACAATCGATTAAACTTTGGGGTTCACTACATTGTGAGGGTACGCGACATTAATGTAATTAAATTACCTTTGTAACGTAACAGGTTATACATACTAAGATGACGATAATGATCTTGTTGTGTAAGTACCTGCTTAGTTTTCTAAGTCACTCAACTAGATGAGTTTTTTTTGTACAGTTATTTTAGTATAACGTGACAGCCGCTTTTTTGTCTGCCATTATGTGTATAATTGCCTGAAATCCTTACCCCCAGTTTCTCATACGCTAACAAGCTGTTAATCTACTGTTGACAGCTGTCAAATGTTTTTTCTGTATGCATTTTAGCCAACTGACAGCTGTTAACAGTAGATTAACAGCTTGTTAGTGAAGAAACTGGGAGATAACATTCTAATCGCACTAACCACTAAAGTTTTGAAGTTAAGTTGACTGCCTCATGTTTCTGATGTTGTCTATTCACGGGTTATTCACCAACTGGACACATATGTGTGTCCAGTCATGTGTGTCCAGTTGGGGACACCCTTTTTCTGCAAAAAACAGAGTGTGTCCAGTTGGCGAAAACATTAAAATTATTATTTCAGCTTTCACCATCTGGACACACGTAAAAATCTTAGTGTGACCAGATGACGAAAGAATAAATGATACTAATTTCAGTTTAACCAACTCGACACAGGTGTGTCCAGTCATGTGTGTCCAGTTGGTGAATAACCCCTATTCAGCATAGCACAAGGTTTAGTACCTTGGGGGCTCTATTATGAAACTCTTCCACTATACAGGGTGTGGTGTATGGACCGTCAAAAATTTTCGGTGTACTGGTGGGGTCATTTACTACATTAAAAAAAAAACGCGTCACAGGTGTCACAGGTTTGTATTGTGTTACCCATTGTGAACTGCCTAGAGCTTATTCTAAGTTCTTTGATTCTGAGACAGTTATGGTTAAAATCGATTTAAGAGAAATATCTACTGGTGAAATATCGATAGGTACATAGGAAATTATGACCCGAGCGAAGCTGGGTTTTCGTCTAGTTTTTATCAAATTGTTGTGTCGACACATTTTAATTTTCACACACATTACTGGTAACCGTGTAACAAAGTGCAAGCACTGTATCCCTATGATAAAGTTATTTGTTAGATGATATTTTGTTTTTCAAACTGAGCTGTCTAAAAAAACCGGCCGGCTGGCACGCTGTGAAAAATTACTGCAAATTAAAAAGAAAACAAAAAATACACACGGCAGCGGAGCTTAAACTCGATTCAAAATCGCATCAAGCGCGGTTGTGATGCAGATGAGTGACGTCACGCGGTGCCTTGCCGCCGCGTGCCAAACGGACAGAAAATAAAATGTCCCTAAAAGTACCAGCGATATGTACACCTGAAAATTATATTAGACTTTTATATGGTTTTCTGTGTCTTAAGTAAAAACAATTTCATTTAATTAAACATTATCTCATCTAAGTGTACGTCGTATATTTTTGCTGCGTATGCATGTATAGTTTAGGCGCTGTGCTGGAATAAGATAAGATAAGAATATTCTTTATTGTACCAGGAAAAACCAATAAACATAAACATTTACATACAGGCACATACATTTCTTCCGGCCCCACACTAGGATACCCTGTGTCGTGGGAACCAGAAAGAGCGACGTCACAAACATGTAAACATCCAAGACCTGAGGTTTTACAAAACATTTACAAAGATACAGGACCCCCGAGGGAGTAGGCAGAGGGACCAATCACTAGAACTGGGCCCACGTTTTGCCGAGTTTATTAGGCCTCAACGTGACGTTATACATTATATAACAATAATAATAACAATAGTGTTATGTGGAAGTTATTATACAGGTAGTTTGGGACCAGAACAAGTGATACTAGGATATCCTGTGCTACAGTAACCAGCCAAGGTTATCACATGTGAATAAAACTGAGGCCATTTGTACAAATGTACGGCGGCTCCCAGTGGGAATCGACCACGACCTCTGTCTTGGTAGTTAAGCAGCTTAATGGTTTGACCAACGAGTCAGACCAAATCTTAGGTACATAGTATATACAATAGTATGTACGTATGTACATATCTTATGAAAAAAATTTGATGACCTCTGTGCTGTAACGGTTAGCGCATCTGCTTACCATGCGAGAGGTCCCGGGTTCGATGTCTTGGATGTTTACATGTTTGTGACGTCGCCTGTTCTGGTTCCCATGACACAGGGTATCCTAGTGTGGGGCCAGAAGCAATGTATGTGCCTGTATGTAAATGTTTATGTTTATAGGAGAAAATGTATGTATGTATATAGAGTGCCAAAACCCATGACAAAACCCCTCCTTTCGGCGTAGCCGTTTGGTAAAAACACTTCTCCGTCCTTTCCAATATTTAAGAGCACAGTTCAAAAATTTTTCGAAATCAGTAGAGTTATGACGTTAAAAAGAACAATTAAAAACTATTGCTATGGTGATCTGATAGGTCGCACCAAAAATTCGACAAGCTAACTTAAGTATGTTTTTCCTTTTTTTTCTTTCGTATTTTTAAGTATTGAAATTTTTTGAAAAATTGAAAAAGAAAGAACATTGCATCTATCTACCCCAACAGTTTTCAAACTCAACACCAGTAAAAAAAAATCTGGCTTTTTGTAACTTTATCAGTCGCAATCTACTCTCCTTATCTGGTACGAAAATATACCAGAGAAAATAAACCGGAGCTGTACTTTCGGCGCATTTATTTTGTCCCCCTTTCCTCCCTCCGCTAATTGACACCCCCTCGGGATATCTAGGCACCGGGTGTATGTATCATAAAAACAGTAGAATATGTAAAACCTGCCTACAATTAATTTAATGTTTTCATTACTTATATGAACAATACCAAAATGAATAATAGTTACGTTATATTGTATTTCTGATAGAATAAAACATACTGAAAAAATATAATTAAGTAATTTTTTCAGGGGCTCCCATACAATAAACGTGATTTATTTGCTGTATTTCTGATAGAACAAAACATACTGAAAAAATATAAATCAGTAATATTTTCAGGGGCTCCCATACAATAAAAGTGATTTATTTGCTCGTTTTCGCTAATATTCAAAGGCAACAGGTAGACGCTTGAAATGTTCAGCAGAATATTTACTTATATATTTACTTTAAAAATAAATTAAAATCAATATTTAAGAGGGGCTCCCATACAACAAACGTGATTTTTTTGCCTGCGTTTTTATAGATAATAATTAGGGGGCGAGCCGCCTGCGCGCTTCGCGCGCCAACCCCCAGCCGCTACGAGCTCCGCTCTCCGCGGCGCTTGGCCTAGGGCCTCGCTAGACACTATTGGTTGGGATTTGACGCGTGGGAACACGTGTGGTCTCGGCCTTCGGACTCGGCCTGGACGGAGCTCGGCCTCCGGCCTCGCCGCGGCGGGTCTCTCGTGCCCGCTTCGCGGAGCTCGGCCTTCGGCCTCGCAAGTTTCTCCCGTCTGGCTTTTGCGTTGTCACTTTGACGCCGGAACACGCAACGTCTCGGCCTTCGGCCTCGGCCTGGACGGAGCTCGGCCTTCGGTCTCGCCGCGGGGAGTCTCTCGTGCCCGCTTCGCGGAACTCGGCCTTCGGCCTCGGAAGTTTCTCCCGTATGGCTTTTGCGTTGTCTCTTTGACGCCGGAACACGCAACGTCTCGGCCTTCGGCCTCGGCCTGGACGGAGCTCGGCCTTCGGCCTCGCCGCGGCGGGGTCTCTCGTGCCCACTTCGCGGATGGCTGTAATATGCACCTTCCGAACACTTTTCTAATACAAAGTTTTTCTCGAAAACGCACCGTTTCCGAGAAAACATATGGATGAATCAATCAGTGGGTATACCGGATTGTAGCTTTATATATATACTAGGGGGCGAGCCCCCTGCGCGCTTCGCGCGCCAACCCCCAGCCGCTACGAGCTCCGCTCTCCGCGGCGCTCGGCCTAGGGCCTCGCTAGACACTATTGTTTGGGATTCGACGCGTGAGAACACGTGTGGTCTCGGCCTTCGGCCTCGGCCTGAACGGAGCTCGGCCTTCGGCCTCGCCGCAGTGGGGTCTCTCGTGCCCGCTTCGCGGAGCTCGGCCTTCGGCCTCGCAAGTTTGTCCACTTTAGCTTTTGGGTTGTTAGTTTTCCGCCGGAGCTCGGAACGTCTCGGCCTTCGGCCTCGGCCTGGACGGAGCTTGGACTTCGGCCTCACCGCGGCGGGTCTCTCGTGCCCGCTTCGCGGAGCTCGGCCTTCGGCCTCGCAAGTTTCTCCCATCTGGCTTTTGCATTGTCACTTTGTCGCCGGAACACGCAACGTCTCGGCCTTCGGCCTCGGCCTGGACGGAGCTCGGCCTTCAGCCTCGCCGCGGCGGGGTCTCTTGTGCCTGCTTCTCGGAGCTCGGCCTTCGGCCTCGCAAGTTTGTCCCATTTTTTTGTACTAAATTTAGTAGTGAAAGTGGATTTTCAGTGAAAAATATCCATAGAAAATTGGTCAACTTTGATCATCGATATCTCGGCTGACATCTTGAAATCTCAAGATGTCGGATTTTTCTGGTATACCTGCGTCTTTCGACAACCCGATGCCGTTGAGTGCATGTCTCCAGTATGCGGCCAGTTGGCTGCCGACTTTTTTGCGCAGAGGTCGAAAAATGGCCTTTTTTCGGGAGGCTATAGCTCGGCCGCCATTTTGAATTTCGAAACACAATTTTTTTTTTCTAAATTGGATCATTAAGACAACATTCTGTTAAAATTTGGTCCAAATCGAGCAATAAACAACAGAGATAGCATATTTGTATGAGAGAAGGCGTTCGAAATTCAAAAATCGGCTTCATAGGATGGCTGTAATATGCACCTTCCGAACACTTTTCTAATAAAAAGTTTTTCTCGAAAACGCACCGTTTCCGAGAAAACGTATGGATGAATTAATCAGTGAGTATACCGCATTGTAGCTTTATATATATAATAACTAGGGGTCGAGCCCCCTGCGCGCTTACGCGCGCCAACCCCCAGCCGCTGCGAGCTTCGCTCTCCACGGCGCTCGGCCTAGGGCCTCGCTAGACACTATTGGTTGGGATTCGACGCGTGGGAACACGTGTGGTCTCGGCCTTCGGCCTCGGCCTGAACGGAGCTCGGCCTTCGGCCTCGCCGCGGCGAGGTCTCTCGTGCCCGCTTCGCGGAGCTCGGCTTGCGGCCTCGCAAGTTTGTCAGCTTTGGCTTTTGGGTTGTTAGTTTTCCGCCGGAACACGGGACGTCTCGGCCTTCGGCCTCGGCCTGGACGGAGCTCGGCCTTCAACCTCGCCGCGGCGGGGTCTATCGTGCCCGCTTCGCGGAGCTCGGCCTTCGGCCTCGCAAGTTTGTCCCATTTTTTGTACTGAATTTAGTACTGAAAGTGGATTTTCAGTGAAAAATCTCATAGAAAATTCGTCAACTTTGACCATCGATATCTCGGCCGCCATCTTGAAATCTCGAAATGTCGGATTTTGTTGGTATACCTGGGTCCTTCGACAACTCGATGCCGTTGAGAGCACGTCTCCACCATGCGCCCAGTTGGCTGCCGACTTTTTTGCGCAGAGGTCTAAAAAATGGCCTTTTGTCGGGAGGCTATAGCTCGGCCGCCATGTTGAATTTCGAATATTTAAATTTTTTTTTTTCAATCGGATCATACAAAGAACATTCTATTGAAAGTTGGTCAAAATCGAAAAATAAACAACAGAGATAGCATATTTGTATGAGAGAAGGCGTTCGAAATTCAAAAATCGGCTTCATAGGATGGCTGTAATATGCACCTTCCGTACACTTTCCTAATACAATTTTTTTCTCTAAAACCCACCGTTTCCGAGAAAACATATGGATGAATCAATCAGTGAGTATACCGGATTGTAGATATATATATACAGGGTGGCCGGGGGATTGACGTCAAAAAAAAAAATTAGGTCCCTCTTGTCATGGGGTATCCGAATCACCCCCATGTATGTTCCGCGATTTTTCATAGTTTCAGAGTTATGATTTTTTTTCTGAATTTTCATGAATTTTCGCCTTATCAATTTTGAAAATTTCTAAAAAAAAAACTAGAAACTTTTTTCAATTACTTTTTTTTGTAACTGAGTCTTCACAAGTTGTTCTTCTATGCATACAATAATCAGCTTCGTAACTTTGATAAAAGTTATTAAAGTGGAATAGGTTTTCAAAGTTGCCACCTCCAGCAGCAATACACATTCTACACCTACGTAGGAAATTATCTTTTAATCGTCTAAAAGCTGCTCTGTTTTCCTTTACAACACGTTCGGCTTCTGTTAATTTCTGCCTCAGCTCTTGTTCACTCCCACTTTCTCTGGCGTATGCTATTTCCTTAAAATAGCCCCAAATAAAAAAATCCATGGGGTTGAGGTCAGGTGAGCGTGGAGGCCACGATATTGGTCCGCCGCGTCCGATCCATCTATTGGGGTACGCCTCATTTAAATAATTTCGGACTTGCGTTGCGTAGTGACATGGAGCGCCGTCATTTTGAAGAACCATGGTTCGTCTTAGTTCAATATTCACGTCTTCTAGCAACAATGGAAGTTCATGTTCCAGAAAGTGTCGGTATCTTTCTCCATTTAATCTGGACGGCAATTCAAATGGACCAATCAGTTCGCCATTGAGAATACCAGACCACAAGTTAACGCTGAAACGATGTTGAAACGTCGACGCTCTCATTTCGTGTGGATTTTCAACCGCCCACGTGTGGTAATTATGAATATTGAAAATTCCAGTACGCTCAAAACGTGACTCAACTGACCATAAAACTTTATTGAAAAATCCAGGATCTTGTTGTTCTTTTTGTAGCTTGTTTGGCAGAAATCAATGCGCAATTGGTAGTCTGTAGGCAGTAAAGCTTGGACTCGTCGGATATGGAACGCATGATATCCTTCATCGTGAAGTATGTCTTGGATAGAAGTTCTTGGGATGTTCAGAGTACGAACCATAGCTCTGGTACTCGTGGAAGGATTTCGTTGAACTTCTTCGAGCACAACTTCTCTGCGATCCGGGTCAACTCTAGGGATTCCTTCCCTATCGCCTCGTTGGCCAGGAATGCGGCCTGCCATTAAGGTATTGCGCGTGTTAATAAAAACGCGATGGTCGGGATAATGCTCAGGTTGCGGCCCACCACGACGTTGAAGTTGTTCGCGATACAGTCGCGCTGCTTCAAGGCCGTTTCCTTGTACAACTCCATAAAAATAGTGCATTTCTGCGTATTCACTTAACGTGTAACTCATCTTTTACACTTCCAAGTAAACAAAGTCCAAATCAGTATGCAAGACACAGTCCAATTAACGAGCAAAGTAGTCAAATAAGTAGGCAGCGGAATCCGCGGACAAAGCGAGACAGTGAGGTAAAACAAAATGAAGACACGTGTAGCAGTAAACACAAAGTGAGAACGACTGAGGTACAAACTTGTTTTGTGTTCGCTTCTGCTGCGCTGCCCCTCTCACTCTTACCGCTGAGAGTGAGAGAGATAGCAATAGTTCGGCGGCCTCCTATCCTCAAAGACTATTGTTATTACAGGTAAAAAGTTGCGTCTGCATTTACAACCCATGACCCACGAGAACGGACCGCGCAAAATTAATTACTGTAAAACGGAAAATGCCTCCAAATTTTTTAATCTGTGTTTTATTGACAAACCCACTTTTATTCATCATGATGATGACGACTCGTTCATTAATAACCTAAGAAAAGACGAAATGGCAGAAAAAAAATATGTTAATTTTAATAATTCTTCACCTCGCTGTCTTCGAAGGCCGAATGTACACAAAGTAGCTCGTTAAGCAGTACTTTTTTTTAATGATTATGAAATCTGAGAGTCTTGCGCATTTCTGAGGCTAACTAAGAAACCATTAAAACATCTGTTTGGATTTTTAATTTATTTTTGAAAATTCAAGTCATAATTTACCGAACGTAAATTTTTGACTTTAGACCAACACCTTAATAACTTTTATCAAAGTTACGAAGCTGATTATTTTTATTTTATGCATAGAAGAACAACTTGTGAAGATTCAGTTACAAAAAAAAGTAATTGAAAAAAGTTTCTAGTTTTTTTTTTAGAAATTTTCAAAATTGATAAGGCGGAAATTCATAAAAATTCAGAAATAAAATCATAACTCCGAAACTATGAAAAATCGCGGAACATACATGGGGGTGATTCGGATACCCCATGACACGAGGGACCTAATTTTTTTTTTGACGTCATTCCCCCGGCCACCCTGTATATATAACTAGGGGGCGAGCCCCCTGCGCGCTTACGCGCGCCAACCCCCAGCCGCTGCGAGCTTCGCTCTCCGCGGCGCTCGGCCTAGGGCCTCGCTAGACACTATTGGTTGTGATTTGACGCGTGGGAACACGTGTGGTCTCGGCCTTCGGCCTCAGCCTGAACGGAGCTCGGCCTTCGGCCTCGCCGCAGCGGGGTCTCTCGTGCCCGCTTCGCGGAGCTCGGCCTTCGGCCTCGCAAGTTTGTCCGCTTTGGCTTTTGGGTTGTTAGTTTTCCGCCGGAACACGGAACGTCTCGGCCTTCGGCCTCGGCCTGGACGGAGCTCGGCCTTCGGCCTCGCCGCGGCGGGTCTCTCGTGCCCGCTTCGCGGAGCTCGGCCTTCGGCCTCGCAAGTTTCTCCCGTGTGGCTCGGCCTTCGGCCTCGCAAGTTTCTCCCGTGTGGCTTTTGCGTTGTCACTTTGACGCCGGGACACGCAACGTATCGGCCTTCGGCCTCGGCCTGGACGGAGCTCGGCCTTCGGCCTCGCCGCGGCAGGGTCTCTCGTGCCCGCTTCGCGGAGCTGGGCCTGCGGCCTTGCAAGTTTGTCCCATTTTTTGTACGGAAATTAGTACTGAAAGTTGATTTTCAGTGAAAAATCTCCATAGAAAATTGGTCATATTCAGTTATCGATATCTCGGCCGCCATCTTGAAATCTCAAAATGTCGGATTTTTCTGGTATAACTGGGTCTTTCGACAACGCGATGCCATTGAGAACGTGTCTCTAGCATGCGCCCAGTTGGCTGCCGACTTTTTTGCGCAGAGGTCGAAAAATGGCCGATTTTCGGGAGGCTATAGCTCAGCCGCCATTTTGAATTTCGAACATGCAAAATTGTATGACAGAACGCGTTCGAAATTCAAAAATCGGCTTCATAGGATGGCTGTAATTCGTACCTTCTCTACACTTTTCTCATACAAAATTTTTCTCTAGATCCCACCGATTCCGAGAAAACATATAGATGATTATGATAGATGAGAAAACATATTGAAACTATTAAATTACCTTGACAAATTTCACATAATTTCATCATCACAGTTTGGATTTAGACAGGGAAGGTCAACCGAAGACGCGGTTCTGGCACTGACCTCTCTTGTAACTGCACAGCTTGATAAAGTGCTTAAATGTATTTCAGTGTTCTTAGACCTAAAAAAAGCCTTTGACACCGTCTCTCTTCCAATCCTTATAAGAAAACTGGAAGCAATTGGAATTAGAGGCATTCCCCTCGAACTCTTCAAAGACTACCTAACAAATAGAAAACAGAGAGTAAAGCTGGAACAACACATAAGTGAGGACGCAGCTATTACATACGGTGTTCCTCAAGGAAGCGTGCTTGGTCCGACTTTATTCTTAGTCTATATAAATGACCTCTGCAACCTTAGTATTGAAAACGCCGCAACATTTGCGTACGCTGATGACACAGCTGTTGTTTTTCGCGGAAACTCTTGGAAAACCGTGAGAGATAGTGTCGAAAGGGGAATGTCTCTGATATCACAGTGGCTGGAAAATAACCTGCTTACACTGAACACGTCAAAAACAAACTACATCTGCTTTAGCTTAAATAATCGTGCACAGCCAAGCAATGACTTTAAAATCAAGCTTCATAGTTGTGATAACATCACCACAGGAATCTGTAACTGCCCTCATCTGGAAAAGGTCATGCACACTAAATACCTCGGCGTTATTGTAGATTACAGATTATCATGGCACCTACACCTTGAACACGTCGCCACTAGACTAAGGAAACTAATCTGGATATTTAAAATACTGAGACATGTTGTGCCCCGAAATATATGTAAAATTAAAAATCAAGACCCACCCAGAAATCTTTTAAATGAGATATACATTGCTCTGGTGCAATCAGTTCTAATGTATTGTCTACCGATTTGGGGAGGTGCATCAAAGACCAAATTTCTTGAGCTGGAAAGAGTGCAGCGTAGTTTAATTAAAGTGATGTATTTTAAAAAAACACGCTATTCAACGCACAAATTATATCAAGAAAGTAATTTACTTTCTATTAGAAAATTATATGTATTGCAAATTGTTTTAAATAAGCACAAAAACACTCCATATGACCCTAAAATACAAAATAAAAGAAATAAGGATATCGTAGTAAAAACACCTGTGATACGAACTAAATTTGCTAGGATGCAGTTCAGTGCACAGTCATCTTTCACATACAATAAGATAAATAAGAATATAAAAATTTACGATAAAACTTACTTTGAAAGTAAAAAGTGTATTATAGAATGGTTGTATAGCTTGAATTATAATGAGACAGAAAAACTACTAGAATGAATAAAATAATGTAAATACACGTGTCAATAAATACGGATACACCGACACGCATACATAATATACACACGAACACGAACACACACACCCTCATACACACACACACACACACACACACACACACACACACACACACAAACACACACACACACACACACACACACACACACACAAACATAATTGGCTAAGTTTATTTTTATTTTTCTCTTATAATAATAACGTTATAAACTTAATATGATTTATGATATGGAAGAGCGGAGTCATCTAGTACAGGCATTGCATGCTTAAAAGGTGACTCCATTTACTATGTACGGAAAAAAATGAAGTTAAAGAATAAATATTTTGTATTTGTATTTGATTAATCAGTCAGTCAGTGAGTGAGTATACCGTGTTGTAGCTTTATTATATAGTAGTAATGAGACGGAACCCTTTGTGCGCGAGTCCGACTCGCACTTGGCCGGTTTTTAGAGTTCTATTTTCATGGGATCTTTTTTAGACTAACACTTTGTGAAAACAAAACGCAAATTCTGAGAGAATATTTTTACAATGGTTTTAGAAGATTACTCAGTTTACATAAACCTTACTCTTAGCATTATTATTAATATTAATGTTTCTGTTAACGTTTTAGCACGATACTTCCGCGTAGTTGGGGTAAGAGCCTGTTTTCTTATAATCCTTAAGTTGTCTTGTTATCAATACCTGTCTCAGTAGGTCCGAAGTCGTATCAATTACCAATCAATTAGATGTTGTTTGATATTTTTTACCTACGGAAAACATTATCGAAACGAAAGAAGGCAAGAAAGGGAAACAAAAGAATAAAGCGCGCGGAAAATGAACACACAAAAGGAAAGGCTCCGAATGAAATAAATAGAGCAGAGTAAATACAGTTGTTAAGGAACTTAAGGCTGTAATATTTGTCAAGCCCGGCTGGGGTAGGCAATCTTAAAATCAATTTTCATTTATTCGCGGCTTATCCTTACCCGTGCGTGGCCTAACGTCGTCTGCTACAAATAGTGAGGCTCGGAAATGTAGAGTATGGGGAAACTAGACAAGAAACTAAGTAAATTAACATAACATGAGCATTTATATACAGGCACATACATTGTTTCAGGCCCCACGTGAAGATACCCTGTATCGTGGGAACCAGAAACAGCGACATCAATAACATGTAAACATCCATTTTTGTCCCCAGCCAGGTCTCGAACCCTGAAAATAAAACTAAACTAGGTACTTTACTAAGTTATCCCTTAGTTTGCTTGATACTTTTATACTCCCTAATACATCCGAAAATGGAGGTTCTACTTAGTGAAAATTTTAATAAAGTAAAACTAAAGTCTGTCGCATTGCCATTGTAAATTTTACTTAGGTGCAAAAAACGCATTTAATGATAAAAACTTAGAAGTTTTTTTTAAATTTGTCAATGTGAAATTTTATAAATATTTTAATGCCACAGGTTTTAACTTTAGTTTATGATGTCGGTTAATTATTTTGAAGTTTTCCTCAAAGTAAGAGTAGTTTATAGTGTTTATAGTTTACTTTTTTTTACGTCCTGTCTATTTATAGTTTTAGAGATAAAGGCATTTATAGAACGAACGAACAGACAACGTTGGCATGACATACGAGACAACAACTTAGGAAAATCGTGAAAACTCTCTAGCGCTCTTGTGTAGTCTATGGAAAACGTATTGGCACGCTGGCGGTGAATAGTCTGGAGCGGCCTCACGGTTTCCCGGCAAAATCTTTACAAATGTCAGCCGTTATCGCAGAGCCCGATTGACCGGCGGCACTGCGATGTCCGGCCCGCCATTTCTCAGTGCTGCCACCCTGAAAAATTACGGATTTATTTAATTTTATGGTTGCGCCGCGTGCTGAATGTGCGATTGCGCTTTTTCCGTGGACTTCATTCATTTGTTTTGTTTAGTTTTTTTTCAGTAGGTACTTATTATTTGAGTAGGTAGTTTGTTATTTAGCAATGCGTAGGGTGATGTGACGGGATTTGGTTGGATGACATGGAATCTTGTATCTACCACCCTTGTTATTTTTTCATTTCATCGTTGACAGATACCCTTAGAAAGTAAAGTACAAAGTAGAGCCTGGTAAACAAAAAAAATGGTAACGTTGCTTTGAATGGTATATTGCAATTAAAAAAATACCTGTACAAGGGCGTGCTTTATGATAATACCGAAAAGTTACATAATTTACTTCCTAAACGTAATAAAAAAAATCCGTCTTATAAGACGAGAAACAAAACAAACGAAAAAAAACAAAAAAAACGAAAGAAAACAAAAGTTCTCTGTTGGTCTGAATCTTTTTTTATTTGTTTTATGTCCTCCGATTAATCTTTGATGCGTGCATTAATTTGAAAAATAATTTTTTTGTTTGAAATTGTAGAATTTACAGTTGGTCCAAAAGTCATCAAGTCAGCATCTGATAATAGGATCCTGGACAAATGGAACTCGTCAAATGCCCCCCTTGAATGTTAAAAGCCCCCTTAAAGGCCCCCCTTGAATGTTTTTCGATATTTTTAATAGTGACTTGTGCATTTGCTTGCTGAAAAATCATTTGGCGGAGTCGTAGTGATATTCACAAAAGTCGTCAAGTCAAAAAACTACAAATCACTACAGTACTAAAAGACACAAATAATTCAAGCAAACATGACATTTAAATTCGATGATCGTGTGGTAGAAATATAATTTGGAGTCGGTGCCCAAAATGTATCTGCTGGTCATCATACTTCACACCGCTCCAAACTATACTTTTCCAATATTATTATATACATCGAATTTGAAGGTCTGCAGTATTTTTTAAGTTTTTAAAGTTATTTTTTTTTATATTTTTCATTTTATAAATCAAGTTAGTGAAAAATAATATTTTTTTATTGTCCTGCCGGAAGTATAACAACATAAGCAGTATTATAGCAATATACGTACCTAAGAAGTTATTGATAAAAAGTTAAGATCCTACTTTAAATACAGGGGACTAATAAAAAATTGCACCATATTTGTCAAACTTCAAAGCGCAAAGAAAATAACAGTCCGTTTTTGTGCTGGTAAACAGTTTATCAACTAATTTGGGGATTAGCATAATGGCGCGCAACCCCATGTTTACTTTTCCCATGGTGTGCTCGAATGTAGCGAGCTCGGGATAAGGGAGGCCGATCTAATTTTTCGATTTGTCATGTTGCTGGCATTGATTTGATTTGCTCGGATTTAAAAAGTTGAAATATTGGGTTGTTAACGGTTCATTTCATAGATAAGACAAATGAGGATCGAGACTTCGTATTACAGTATTGTAGTTATTTTCTATGCCAGAATATGTTTGAAATTGAATTCTTATTTTATTCCTTTCTTGTATTTTAATTCTTTTTTATTTGACGCCAACTGGGCCCGAAATCGTTGTAGGTACTCGACAGAATAAGTTATTGTTTTATCTTTTTCGTGAACTTTTATTACGCACTTTCCTAAAAAAAATATTCTGGTTATCTAAATTTCTTTTGAAAAAATTGTTGTTTTTTTTTAAGCCTGGGCTTAATTTAATTTGATTTGGTCTCCTTTACATTTTCAAAGCGGAAAAAAGAACCAGAGTCTACAAAACCGAGAGTACGATGTGTACGAAGTACTCACCACTAAGATATTACAAGCTATCAGTTCTGTGATACCATGACTCGATAATGAACAAATCTAAAAAGACACTTCAATCTGTGCAAATTAAGAAGATTATTTTACTAAACGTATTAGTGTTTTAACGGAATACCAACAGTCAATGATCCTTTTTATTCAACCTACTGCTTTCATACAAGTGTAAAACGAAATGTTAGAAGGTCACACAATTATTCCCAATAGGTAAAAAAAACATAAATTTCAATAAAAAAAGTCAGGTACCCTACAGCGCTTACAAACATAATATTAAAGCCATTAAGTGATAAGATAGATTGGACGAATACTCATCAACGATGATTGATCTAGGTCAGTTGGATGTCATTACTTGTTTTGATATTTTACTAGCCAATAGCAATTTTTTTTTTATTAATACTATAATTGTTTTATCACTTTTTGTAGGTACCTATTCGATATCGATATATCTTTGACTCTATAATAACAGAACATTGGTTATTTCAAATTAAAACTTGTAAGTTACCTGTTGAACTTGTGGATTGATGAATACATGTTTCCAAACAGGCCTTTGATTAGTCACTGACATAAGTCTGTATTTTAATACTATTGTTGTTGCCGAACGCTTTGAAAATGTAAATAGTTTTTTTTTGTCTTAGGTCGTTGGTTTTGCAGTAGGTAATAAAATAACAGATACCAGTAAAAGCATAGTCTCTGTAAACATGTTTGGTGTTGCTTTTGAAACTTGTGTTAAACTTTTGACTTTTATACATTTCAAGTATTATTACCCTTACTTTTGTGTAGTATTTTTTATTTTCAGAAAATTTGCTGCAGGGTATTACGTTTTGAGTGAAGCGATTAATTTAAGAACACTTTCAAACGTAATATAGGTCGACTTGGTGTTAGTTAAAATTAAATTATCAAAAAACAAGGCCAAGTATAAAACAAAAGTTAACGTAGCGTTAAATTGGTCACCGCGGCACCAGCTCGATTTATTTTGAAAGGAATGGTACAAAAAACTTCGGTTCTACCTACCAGGGTCTTAATAAGGTTTCACTGCGAGTAAAAAGTATCCTAAAACCAATTAATTTTGATATGTCATTAACTGTCACTGGCCTCTTACCGGTGACAGTCTTTGTGAGGACTGGCACATAAAACTCTATTGGTAGTCTTAGTATAGGTACAATCATTTTGTTTTGGTCTTTGCCCCCGTGGTGGAGTATGGCCTATACTTTCCTCAGGGAAGTGACCCGTGCCCCTCGATGGGGACATAAACATAAACATAAACATTTACATACAGGCACATACATTGCTTCTGGCCCCACACTAGGATACCCTGTGTCGTGGGAACCAGAAACAGCGACGTCACAAACATGTAAACATCCAAGACCTGGAGTTTTTTTTTTTCTCCCCAGCCGGGTTGATGATGATAATGATAACTACTTATTTTTTTTAGTTAATTATAAAACTTCCACACAACTCAATTACGAGTACTTGACTTGGTCCCAAACTAAGATACATTGTGCTATAGTAACCAAGCAAGGACATTACAAACATGAAAATATACCCAGACTGAGTGAATGAAACTAATGAGTGTAATTTCAAATTTCTTGTATTAAATTAACTTACTATGTTTTTTCTGTTCATGTGTTGCTGACTATATTACCTAGACTTTATTGTATTCCTTTGAGAATCTTTTAATCGCTCACGCGTTAAAAAGCACGTTTGTAGAGATTACGAAGGAAGGCGTCACGTGATACCAAACTCATTCGCGTGAACGCTTCTAAGCCATCATTAGGCGCCAAAAGGCGGCAAATCCACACAAAACTAATTGTACAGAAGGTTTGTTGAAGCGCCAACGCATTAGAAAATGAACTTCTTTCTTAAGCTAATCAATATTTCGCACCCTTGCAAGAACAACGTCATATTTCGAAGAAAACCATTTTTTATTCATGGAATTTGTTTTTTAACGCCATTTTATTTACTCCGAAACGCCGGAGTAATGAGCAAAAGAGACACTGCATCACGTTATAGCTCTATCTCTTTCGGCCATTACTTTGAAACCTTAAAAAAATGCTCTCATGTAACGTAAGGGTTCCGAAATAACACGTTGTTCTTGCAAGAGTGCGATTTGTAGTTATATGTTTTTCTTTAAGTGTCAGTAGAAATATACAGTGTTTACATAGAGAACAAAAAGCAGATAGAGATAACAATAAATGTTCGGTGCAAGTCTGTTATTTTAATGTATTAACAAAGCTCGTCGCATTATAATCTGATAGAGAGAATGTGTAGCTAAATTCAAGAGTTGCTCAATCAAAATTAGAAATTGTATTTGGTTTGGCTTGTTGCAGCATGATTTACATTAAACTCATTTGATGTATCTACATGCAAATAAATTGTTTGTTACTTAGTAAATACATACGTTAACTTATTTTAAGCTCACAGTTACAATACAGAACTAAAACTTTCGTAATCACTACACATTATGAACTTTGGTCGGACTCTTCCGACAAAAAGCAAGTAAGTTAATCCGGAATTAAGTTAATAATATAGTATGTATACATTTTGAACGTAATCTGCTAGTTTCCCTATTCAATTCAAATATTTTTGTTATTCATTACAAAAACAAAATGCTTACTCAATGAACGTCAAATTTTTTGACGAACGTTGAAATTATTTGACAAATAGATAGACAACACTGTATTGTATAGTAAACCACCAAGAAAAAGAAAGTAAAATTAGAAGTTTTCGACTTAAAGAATATTATTCAGGAATAGGCCGAACAGTAGTCACAAATATCGGATAAATACATTATGGTTATTATCAGACATCTTTGTGTTCTAAAATATAGTAATAAATATATAAAATAATTAGCTCAATCGCAATCGATTTTGCGCAGCAATGGTAGAATACTTAGACGCCACGTTGCCCTATTTTTGGGGTTGTCAGAGCTTCTGTTTAATTCCACCCATTCGCACAATAGGTGCCAACTGCCTTTAATTTATGTTAAATCCACTTTCCTTGTTTTCTTCACGAAAGGCTGAAACAAAAGGAAATTAAGGCTCACTCACATGAATTATTCATTAAAAGATCTTTATTTTATAATGGCTCGAATTTCCGTTCCGATTATAAGCGTCTGGCAGTTAACGGCTTATAAATAACTTATATTTCACACCCTTATACTGTCGGCAATGGCCTTGTAGCGAAGATTTATTTTCTAAGTCTTACAGATCTTACCCATGTTTCAATTTCGTTATGAAGACTTTGTCATGGTATTCTGATAAATATCTTTCTCGAAAAAGGTTCTTTTATGTAACGTTTTTCAGCAGGGATTAAACATGAAGACGCAGCCGCGGGTTTATTTAAATCACATCGTTCTAAAAATTCTCACCCTTACTGAGAGTAGGCTCCTAAGTCTGATAACCGTTTTCTATTATAGGTATTCAAACAAACGTATCACACAGTGGCCAGTCGGTAATCCGGCGTCCATTACGGAATCAATACCCGCAACAATCACACGCCCAATCTTGGAAGACTAATCGACGGCGAACGTTGAGTCGGTCGCAAACACCATCAGTTTGGGTGCCTCGACAATAGGGCCCCAACAAAAGCCCAAATGGCCCACAATAGCCCCCAGTTTACCTCACAATGGTCAGGGATAAGGCGAAAAACTTGGGCTGAACGTCTGATAAGAGTGATTAATTGGACTAAGTAGAATTCAATGAAAGCCGAAAAATATCTTAAATTGTTTTATTTTGGCTTCAAGCGGACTTTTCGATCGAGTCTTTGTAGGGCTTAAGATAAAAACATAATAAGGTACTAGCCTGACCCGGCAAACGTAGTTTTGCCATATTAATTAGCCTACGGCCTATTCTTCTACCAAAGACCTAACAATTATACAGAAAATAAAAATAAAAAATGAAAAAATCGTAGAAGCCTTTTCGGGGGAGTTCCATAACGACACGAGATTTGTTCTATATATGTATTAGATTAGTGACCCGAAAACTGTTTGTAGACGGTTGTACCTACACGATAGTATATTTTCAGACCTACCAAATTTACATAAAAAAATCGTAAAAATCGGTGATTTTCGCTGAATTGGGGAGCGTTTTGGAGCCGTTTGGTTATGAGAATGGAAACCTTGTGACTCCATAATATTAATATTGTATATTATGTAGTTGTTATTATTTTTAATTTATTAATTGTTACAAAGAAGTTAGCTGCTACACCTTATAAAAATTTAGCGTATCATCAAATTTAGAAATATTATATTTAATTTTTTTCGCTTGAGCATGCCATCGCTTATTAGTTATTAACAAAACCGAGCTAACTATTCTTAGAATTAAGGTTCCTTTCACTCTTTCATAGTTGGTTCAGTTCATACAAAAACCTAAGCGCCGTGAAAAGAATTAAACATCGAGTGTTTTATACAATGCTCAATTTCAATAAAAACAGGTTCAATTATGAAAGAGGATGCGTGTGCGTAGACAAATGGAAATTATGCGCTATTGATCGGAATCGGGTTTCTTGAAAGAGTTTTGCAACCCTTCCAAAGGAGTATAGCAATTGCCAGTAGCTATTAGGAACACCGTTGGTCAGTTGGTAGGTACGATCAGCCAAATTGTACACTGCTCTATAATATGACAGAATGCAGACATGCATTTAGAAGCTTATAGAATATTATGTTGTCCCTTTACATACCTACTTTGAGGGCGGCTTTGTAACCATAAAAAAAGGTTCACCTGCAGTCGACTGTACGTAGCCCATGAAAGCATTGCTTACCCTCTCAATCTCATGTTACATAGGACGGCAATAAATTAATCACGTACCTACCATTGAAAATGAACGCGTCAATGTTTAGGCCTTGTCGTGTCGGCATTTGGTTCAGTTCAGACGTGTAGTGATGTCCAGTTGATATATCGATGGCGGAACTGCTTCGAGGCCTACAAGCAAGACTAACAAGTCAAATTAAGTTTGTACTCATTTAGGTTTCCGGCTGCTGAGATATATACTGTTGACAACCTTTATAATATTTTGTTGCAAAGTCATCCGAAGTAGGTATTGTACTATTACGTATTCTGTGCCGGTATAGACAACAAATGCATCGACGCTTTTAGGTACTTTATAATATCTATGTAGGTCTCTATACATACGAATTACTACACCATCTAGTGTACATTTTAGATTAAACTAAAAAAATCAGATATTTTTACTTTGTAATTGCAAGCAGTCGGTAACGCTGTGTATGAATGTATATAAAAGTTGGAATGAGTAGAAAAAAGAGCAAAACGAGCCTCTGGGGAAAAAGTCGTAATAGTTAATTTTGTGTGAAAATGGACTATAAATGCAGTTATGTACTGCATCTTTTTAAACTTTAACGTGCTTACTTATAAAAAAAGTAAAGTAATGCCTCGTTAGTGTATCTTTAAGTAAAACTCTATTTCACATCAATGAGCGTTTTAAGTTTTCTTGATTTATAAAAAGTTCTAGCTAAAACGCTGATGTTTTTTTTTAAATGTCATGTTATGCAGTTCATTTATTCTTATGTAGACTGTGGTTATGTCAGAAACGTTTTGTGGTTATAAATTACTAAAATAGAATAGACGAAGTTTTGTAAAACTCGAAGTTAAATTGAAAAATATTAAAAACACGATGTAAAACCGAACCTAAGACAAAAAAAATGTCCAAACGCAATTTTTGCCCGCCATAATCGCCTCATCCGGCAGTAGTGACAGATAATAACTCGCGTGTAGAGTGCACACCATAGATTAAAGACACTGCTTATAGAAGTAGGTTTCATCATCAACCCATCATGTCCCCACTGAGGGCCACGGGTCTCTTCCTTGAGGAAGGTATAGGCCATACTCCACCACGGGGGCTAAGTCCGGATTGGTGGAGGCTTGTAAGACTAGTGGCTGGTCTTACTGTTAGAAGTTTTCAAGCCGCCCTAAGGCCTCTGACTTGGCTTAACGACTGCCATCTACCGACGGCAGCCATCACCAACTGCTTAACGTGCCTTGCGAAGCACGGAATCACTCGGAAAAATGCCATTAGCGTTAGTCATAGACGGTGACCCATCCATGGACTGAACGCGCCGTATGTTGCTTAACATTAGTGATCGTTTAAGATCACTCAGGCAGCCCAGGCTACGAGCGATTCAAGTAGGTTTAGGGGACATTAAACGAGACTTATTGCGGAGGGCTCTATCGTGGATATTTGACTTTATAAATCATACATTAGTTAAGATCTGTCTTAAGACCAAAATAAGCCTTACTAAGTGCCGTTTTAGTGGATTCGTTTTTTTTCTAAATGAGACCGTAACTAAAAAAATGACCGTTCGCTAAAAAATGCTTTTATTCTACCTTGATTGTTTAACAGGCACCACAGTTTTTTTATTGAAAATATGCTGTGAAAGACATTGATGCTAGGTACTTAATTTTTGTAGTAGTCAGTATAGTATTTATAAGCAGATAATTAATTTCTAAACTAAATATAAAATAAAAACGTCATTAAGCTTATATTAATATTTTTGCAATAATTGTATCAGTAAATATTAATTTAAAAAAAAACACTTCTAGCTTTGTTCATTTTCGGTTTTCCTCATAGGTATTCTTTAATCGAAAATGGGGAGTTCATGGAATAACACCCGGAGAATACTAATTATTAAATTAGTATTCTCCGGGTGTTATTCCATGACGTTACTTTTCCACACGAAATACCAGCTAGTGCCGATATTAATAACATTCGCAGTTGGTCCTAATTGGCTTTACATCATTAGTGGTTATGGATTGTAGGCAATTGTTAATTACTTTTGCTATGTGACAGTTTCATCTTCTCGCTAAGTAATAAGGTTAATAATTAATTTTACTGTCACTAATAATTGGATTGGTTGGTTAATTATAATTAATTTCCATCGCGGTGACGTCAGTCTGCCGGTCTCTAAATTTAGAGAAATAAGCTTGTCGCTATCGATAAAAGTACGTAAAGCATCAGTCGATAAATTTTTTTGTCGCCCGTCTGATTTTTTAGAAGGGCCGATTTGTTGAATGGGTAGCAAATTGACGTTCAGGAGCGCACGGCACAATCGCCTCATTCAGTATCAACAAATCAAGCCATCAGCAGATATTTGAGCGTATTCATGTAGTAAATATATACATTGAGACATTGGTGTAGATAATATAACTTTAAAAAAATGCTACAATTGATATTTACAGTAATGTAATACATCTGTTCGTACTGATCTATGATTAGGAAAAACGCCTTCCTCAACGCCACTTGGACAAGTTCATAATATGTTCCGAATAAATATAATACCATTCACAAAATCAGAGTTTTCATATTCAACTAGAAGGTTTGCTCTGACAATTCTTTGTAAATTACAAAGTCGTTTAACCCACAGATTTGCAGAACGAATCTGCTACGCAATGTAGGTACCTTAAACTTTCAGAATAAACTACGAATTGTAATTTTATGAAATTCGGCCCTGGGCTCTATTTCATACAATTACAATTCTATAAAGAAGTAGGAAGACTCGGCTACGCAATGTAAGGTAAGAACATCCTTTATTGTATTGTATTCTTTATCGCAATAACATCGAATCATCATAACAAACTATGAATTGAACGTTTACTAAACGCCACCCTGATTTCGATTACGCTTTAAGAATAACGGTATTTAATAATTCGACTTCAACTACGCTAAAAATTTGTTCTATTAAACCAGCTGGGTATAGACTGGTCAAACAAATTCAAGCCCATGACTAATTGCTTTGAAAAAAATATGCAAAGGCGGCCGTACATCATTCTCTATAGTAGGTACCTACCCCTTTCATGGTGGCTAAATTGATTTCATACAGGAGTAACCTGAATGGGAAGATGGATAACGAGGCCGTATGATTGTTATCTAACTAAAGGATCTGCCACCATTTTTTTCATCATTTGCATGGTATGTTTCCATAGGCACGTCTAAAACTATTGATCTGATGAACGGGAATTATTAACGGTGATATTTATACAAATGAGGCTGCATTTTTTCTCTCTAATTGCTCTTAATAAATACCTACTCTTTTAGTCAATTAATAAAACCAATAGATAACATGTAAGCAACAAATAAGGTCATCTTTGTGTCCTTCATTCGCTTCGCCTTTTACAGTCAGTCAGATATTTTATGTAACGAATCTAGCAATCAATGTATAGTTATTATTTAGTTTAAATATTTAGTTTAAAAATTTTAAGCGCGAATATTTAATGTACAAGGTGTTAATTTGTAAAGTAACGGGTACTTTTTACTCATCAATACGGACAACTTTTACTATGGGACAAACTCTAAACTCTTTTAAAAAAATCAGCTGTTCCATACAATTTGTTCAGTAGGTATCGAATTTTATTATGGAACAGCTGGTTTTTTTCGCGATTTTAATATCGACCCTATAGTAAAAGTTGCGTGTTGATGAGTAGAAGGTACCTACCCTGAGTCGAGCGTTGTTTTACAAGTCAACACTCTGTCTAAGTATGAGCATAGTTATTCAGTCATTAATAAATATAATTTACTCTTGCGATCAGTTTGAAATTGTGCCGTTTTTTTAAATAGGCAACATAATGTAGACCACAATTTGTTTTAAGATAAAGTAAAAAGATTTTGAAAAATAAATGGAGGAAAATTACATCCACTTAAGTTAAATTCGTATCGTATCAAACATTGGACCTCCGCATCAAGTAGGGTTGGCACTTACCCTCGCTGCAATGCACAAGGGATGCCCTCGGCTCGGCCGGCAGCGCTGCGGTGTATTGCAACGACCGAGGTGTCGCCAACCAGTTTTATCAATGATGAATAGCTAGTTGGCCCCTTCTTTCGCAATCAGGACAATGGGATCTTAGTAGAGGCTTTGAATTACACTTAAGAAGCATCTTTTTAATTAAAAGGGAAGCCCTTATTGCGTCTGTTGGCTATTTTTTGTGACAAGAATTAATTAAACTTCTTTCAAGACTGCTTTTGTATAGTAAATTACGTGCAGGTTGCTGAAATAAACAGAAAAGTCGATTGTAGGTGTAAGAGGTAAATTGAATTTTAATTTTCTAAACTGTATCTTGGATAACAAATGAGCTTTTGCCAACAAAACGCCGAAGCCTGAAATCGGCCGGTCATAATTTCAGTCGTTTCTAGTTAGGCCTAAATGCAATACCGCACAACACAAAATCTGCCCACTTACAGCATTAAGCGCGTCGCCCACTCCAAAAGGTCGTAAGTGAGATGCCGGGTGCAGAAGAGAGTGGGCTTTGTGGCGGAGCAAAAGCTCGCTCGTCGGTAAAGGTTGGCCGTCCCTCCCCTCGGCGGAGTATGCCAAGCCGCTTACTCGCTGACTAGCGTCGGACGCGAGCGTTCGTGCCAGTCACCTCTGGGTCCCTCGCGCGCGTCCTATATCGCGGAAAAACTTTTTAGTGCTGTGAAAAAAAAAGAAAAAACTCCAAGTTATCTGTGTTGTGATTTTTTTAAATTTCTATCTCTCTATTTGACTCAGTGTACAGACTTATTTTTTTTTCAAGTGCCTAAAGAGTCTAATTAGTAGTCGCAAAGCTAATTGTTGGGGCCGACATTTCATGAAGGTGAGCAGACTTTTATTTCCGTTCAGTAATCCCTCTAATTGAGTCAATTAGTGTAATGCGGCGACAGGTTTGAAGAGCTTGCTTAATGGTTCGGGGAGCTGCGCCGGTGAAACACTGTTGGGCCTTAAAACTGCTTTTCCGGAGTTAATTACGATAATGTACCGGACAATCTTGATTGCAAAGTTGTTAAGCTAAAGCGGAGGTCGTAATTTGCACTTTCGTTACGTGTAGATTTTGTGCTTTTTTTAAGCCCAAAATCTATTAGCTATACTATTACAATTATGAAACTCTCTAGGATTAACCTAAACTAAAATTAAGATTTTGTGCTCTATTTAATTTCATATTGGTTTTTAATTTATCGATTGACGACTTAGAGCTGCCAATTTACATTTAGGAAACTTTTAAGAGTGAGAGACTTAGAAATGCTTATAATCAAAGCTATGACACCAGCTAAACAAAAAAACAAAGCGGCTATTAGTAGATAAATAAAAAATAAAATGCAGGTTTAAATCTACCACGCAAAACCTGCAAATTGCTTCTTCAATGTCTGTTTAAAAAAATCCAACAATATACACGCAAAAGTTTAACACTCACGAAAACTCAAAAAAACTCAATCTCAAATATTTTATTCATAGTACAAAAAGAATATTTACTTTATGAACGTCAATGTTGTTAAAGTTGAACGATTAATGTATTTTATACAAAACGGGGGTAAAACATAATTCAATTTTTATTTTCCAAAAATCTTGTGAAAACAGAAAATTAATAAATGTTTAAACTTTTAAATAATAAATGTTTTTTAAACTTTTGCTCATTGTTTTATAGAGTTTTGATGTTTTATACTATCGTACTTGCAGTTGCTTAGATATGTTTAATCGGGCGATGTAAGACTTACAACACAAATATGACGATATGACGGAAGGCCTAGGTGAGTCAAATCACCTACTTTATTTCGGATTCACTTGGTTATTTTTTGTGGGGAGATTCCGAGTAGTTAAAATAGGTTAAAATAGCATATTTTTCGGACCTACACATTGAAGACCTAGTTTGTCAGTTACATACATGAAAGCTAATAAAAACGTGCTAAAACGGCCACAAGGACTGTCATGGACTGTTTTAATTTTTATCCTAAAAGTAGCCTAGGCCTCACTATCATATGTTCGGAGATTTTCTTGGAAAGTGATAAAATTATCACCCTATCAAATGTCGATATTGAAATGTAAATATGTTTCAAAACAGATGTTGAATGCTTGTTATCCTAGATGCAATTGCAGGAACCCGGGATCGGTCATCCGAAAAGCCAATTAGAAGCGCGTATCCGTTTTGTTTGTCCTCCAATTAGCGAGTGTCTCATTAGGCGTTACGGCACTACACGGGAATAGCCCGCGGCTTTTACAACCAACTTTGTAGTTTGTTAAATTATAATTGAGGCAAAACATTGCCATTATTAAATGTTTAGACCGTTGTGAGCATTTTATTATTCGTTTTTTTTTTAAAGTCGCAGAGCGTTTTTTTCTTAATTGACAATTTTCTTTGTGCTTATGACAACGCTATGTACTTAATTTCCTGTTTAATGATACTAACAAACAAGGATTCTAAAAACACCAAATCGATGCATTTAGAAGTCTCAGCGGCAATAAAACAAACAAATACTACACGTTCACGATCCCTGAAAACATTATACTCATTGTTTATGTTTGAGCAATCAAATAAAAAAGTATCGATTACTAAAACATAATACTCGAATACAAGAAAGAAACTTGGTAACAATATATTGTGTTGGCTGGAGAATCCGGTGTGTTTTATTTTAGTTCCAATTAGCGGATATCTCATTAGCTAAGTCAAAACACTACAACGCCCGCGCTCACCTTTCGTAGGAACAGCCCACGGCTCTTTACAAGCTACACTTCTTTGTTTTATTATTGGTATTACTAGGTTCTCCTAGGACGTAAATAAATCTGTATTTAGCTAAAGGACGTCGGTTATACCGGAGTAAAAAAATCTTAAAAATATAATTGTATTGTGGTGACACAATATTTTCTCTATTGAATTAATATTTTCTCTTTCTTTCATCTTTTCTCGCATTGAGGAAAAAGTATTTTGTAATATATTTAAGTGTTGTAAGTGGTCTATTCTTTAACATTAATATCTGTGTTTGTTTACAATGACATAAACTTTATAATTTTAATACATTTGCCTCCACCAATGCGGACTTGGCCCCCGTGGTGGAGTATGGCCTACCTACCCTTTCTCAGGGAAGAGACCCGTGCCTCTCGGTGGGGACATAATGGGTTGATGATGATGATGACATTTGTTAAAATGAAATGGCGCTTTGGGGCTTGAAGTTGCCCAACCGCGATGGCCACTTTAAGCACGCGGTGATTAAGTCCATACCCTCTCGCTCAGAGAAGGCCTGTACTCTGTAGTGGGACGTCCATAGGCTGCTTACTTGTTTAAAAATACATTTAGAATAGTGTTTACATTTACATTTGAGTAGTGTTGTAGAATACGAAGGTTAATTATAGGATAAATTTAATATAGCACACAGAGTAAAATTACATACATACATACATAATCTCACGCCTGTATCCCAAAGGTGTAGGCAGAGACCAGGGACTGCCACCTGCCACAAAAAAAGGGTAAAAATAGTTTCTAAATATATCAAAATATCAACAAAATCTTCCTATTGTGATGTATTTTTTTATGCTGAACCATTTGTCGTGAGTGACCCATTAGTGAAAATGGTTGTTTATATACCTACAACAATCCATTGTTTAGAGTTTTCAACAGATCAAACGTAGATTTATAGCACCACTTTAAATTGATAAGTGTTATTGATACACGGCACATTTCTGCTCTTATTTTTTCTTTGGATTGGGCTACATTTTATTCTATTCCGATCGAAAGCTGACATCAGTAGCTTACTTTTTCTTGTTTGCATTGAAACTTCCACTTAAATTTAAAGAAAATCATTTCGATTTTGCAAGCGGAAATTCACATCGTAGGTATTGTGTGTTTTTTTACTTTTGTCTTTAGAAAATATTAAAATGAAAATGTCGAGGTAACTCCATAATAAAAAAATACATGTATATATAAAAATTAAATGAGTAAACATAACCCTTTTATGCACAAAATAAATTGACGCAGCACAAACAGGGGCGCAGTGTGCACTTCATTAGGGTTGTCACACGCAAGGCCCTTGCCTTTTCGATGTGGGCCCGCCGCCGCCGTCGTCGCCGCCGCCGCCCGCTCACTCCGGTAATTGGTCCGGAGCGGTCGCCCGCTGTCTTCTCTCCGCTCCACAAACAAATTAGCCCAGAGGACGGATGTGTGTGGAGTTGTGGATGCGTCAGAAGGGTTGGCCTGGCAGGTTGGAGGCACAAAAAAACTATGACGTCGAAACTATAAATTATTTTTTCTTTCTAGAAAAGTTAAAATGAAATTATTAAGTAAAATGGTTTGCTGGAAGAGGATAGTTTCTGCACGCCCTTGTACACATATTGGTGCATACATAATAATAAGTACCTGGGTGACCGGTACTTTTTTTGTAATATTAAATATGTAATTTACAATTAAAATAATCATTTTTCAACAAAAAAAGAACTTGGAAAAAAAACATCATGACTCGAACCCGGTCTTTTGAAATCGGCCCGAAACGGGTCGCCCGTTTTCCCGTCAGAACTATCCCAACCTTGCAGGTAGACGCGAAAACCTCTATGTTATTATAGCAAATTTCAATTGCCTTAAAACACGGATAAAACAACGTTTTCTAAAAATGTAACCTAGTTAGATCATTAAACGCCCCCGAAAGCATCTGCCTACAAAATTTCGTGAAAATCGTTTGGAGCCGTTTCCGAGATTCTGATTAGATACAAATATATATACAAGAATTGCTCGTTTAAAGAGATTAGATACAATAGAGAAGAAAGAAAAGCAAAATCAAAGTGAAATATTATGCTCGTAAAAACAGTAAATATGGCCAAGAAGTTGTTGGATATAAAATTTGTGCTTTTATTATCGAAAAATGAAAATATATCGCGTTCATTGCTCGGGTGTTGTGTCTATTAGATCAACTTAGCGTTTCATTTAATGACATTTGATCAGTGGCCGTAATATTTTTCTCCTATCAAGATGTTATGATTGATTTTATTTGATCATGAAGGTACTGTATCATATGTAATCCCGTTTAGCTAAAACTTTTTGTCTGAAAATGTTTTAAGACATGTCATTTTTTTAGACTAATGGTATGAGAAACAACTTGGTTTTTTAATTTCCGCTGGTTTTCAGAAATATTGCTAAACCTACCTTTCAAAGACTTCTTTTCTCTGCCAAATTAATTTGTTCGGTTGCTTTTCTCTTGAGCATAACATAACCTGCAAAAGTAGCTCTATTTGTAATATTTATGTTTAAACATATTAAATAAACTATACAATTTTGATCGTCTACTTTATTATAGTATGTTGTCATGCCAACGTTAATCACTACAATAGATAAGAGCTAATGGGTAGCTAACATACATTCAATAAAATAGGAGAGTTCCAGTAATATCTAATCTATTTATAAACAAATCCAGTCATTATCTCCAACATCCCAAAACGAAACAAACTATTGTTTTAGTGGAAAATATCCCACAGAGGTAAAGATTTATGTCCTCAAGTTCTAAAAAAGAAAACAAATAATTTTATTAGTACCCGAATGATTTATATATATATTTATGTATCCCTATATATATATATTTTGTGTTCTCTAATTAACATGAGTCAAGACCTCAATAGAAAGACAGATAAACGTGGAGTTTGTTTAGAAATAGAATAGAAAAATATGGGAGTGACACAAAATGCTTTAATTGGAATAACCCGCAGATAACCTAAAGTGGCGTGACAGTGACGTACTGTTTTGTAAGTACAGTCACAGACGCTCGGTCCTTCTTCTGTGTATAATTCGATATTTGTACCTACAATCTATTTACTGAAGCGAACGACTAAAGGTAAACAAAGACACAGCATCTCTCAAACTTACATGTCACTCAAAATAGCTCATGCACGCAGCTTTGCTTGCATCGTGTACCCACATAGGTTTAGGTAGGTACTGTTTAAGGAAAACAGACAGACAACCAAACAAGACAAGACAAACACTAAAGAAAATAAAATAGTTTAGAGAAGTTGCACTCGCATAACAACGTCAATCGTGAGGCGTCGGGGTGGCTATCGTACTTTTGTTTGCCTTTAATTAAAAAAAAGGTTTGTTGTCAGCTCTCCATACTTCTTCCTACACTTCGCGTAGCGCATTATCATAATCTATCATAATCGGCCTTTAAACAAAAGTCCTACATCTTTGCTAGTTGCGAACATATTTGGCAGCAGTAGGATCGCTTTTATTTACATTTACAACATTTAACATTTACATTTATATAACATTTACATTTACATACAGGCACATACATTGCTTCTGGCCCCACACTAGGATACCCTGTGTTATTTGAGGGCCACTGAAATTTTAGGTATTTTTTGGGGCATAGATCTCTGAAGCAAATGGTATTTTCATGATAAAATAAAATATTTTCTAAATCTGGCTCTGTTTACCTTTACTAAAAGAAAGTATTTTGAATTATTATGCTTTTGCAAAAAAAAACTCGTCTAAAATAAAAAAGGTTCTTCAGCTGCCTACTTCACTTACACGAGACTAGGGCCATAATAAATGACGTCAAGTTGACAGTTGTGTATTTTGTGTTAGTCAGCAATTTGCCTGCATCATTTTCAGCTCCAGGTTTCACATTCACATACTTTATCCTTACAACGCTCCCCGGCTCTTATTTCACTAATTAAGCCCTACCCCGCCGCCGCCGCGCTGCGGGCTCAAATGCTGTAGATACCTGCCTCTTACAGAAGAACCATGTCGACAAGATAATATTCCGGCCGGCCAGCACTGTCGTAATAACATAACACCCCACTGGCCCCACACTAGGATACCCTGTGTCGTGGGAACCAGAAACAGCGACGTACCAAACGTGTAAACATCCAAGACCTGGGTTTCCTTTTTTTTTTGTAATGAGCTCCAACTTTTGTTTTATATGTAGTTTCTCACAAAGATAAATAATAATTATTATAGGCACCGTAACAGTGCCGTTACTTTTCTGTTTAAATAAAATAAACTTGCCACTGTAATGGACTGTTTAGGTATTATAAAACTGTTTACACAAAAATCTAGACCTTAACACACTAACAGACACTAGATATAACACACTAATAGACACTAACAGACAGATATCTACAGATATATTAAAAGAATAAATCAATTAAAAAAAAACCGAAGTAATCTAAAAAAGGTCAGTCGCCAACAATAATAATAACATCCACACAAGAAAGAAGAAAGAAAGAAAGTGTTTATTGACATTTCCACAAAAGCACACTTAAAAACAGATTATATGTACTGTACACAGTCACAACAAAAAAAAAAAACAATAAGACAAACATACAATGCGACTTAGTGCCTCCGTGGCAAGAACACAATATCACTTAGGGCCGATTTTACCAACCTTAGATAAAACTTATCCATCGAATAAAGTATTACACAACAAAAATAAAAAAAAATTCATTTCCTTTCGTTCGGTATCACAGATGACATTTTATTTTTGTTGTGTAATACTTAATTCGACGGATAAGTTTTATCTAAGGTTGGTAAAATCGGCCCTTAACCTGGTCCCAAACTAGGATAAGTATTATCACTATTATGATTAAAATTCTTTATTACACCAATATGACATGTATACAAGGGCGTGCTTAATGCAGAAAGCAAACCTTTGGTTTTGAAGAGACTGGCGAGGCAGTGCAAGAAAAAATGAATAGTTATGAGATATAATAAACTTACATAAGCCTATGGAAGAAAGTTTTATTGATTTTTAATATCGTCCGTGCGTCGACCAAATCTGATTATGTGCATTTTTTTTCTTTACTTGATGTCATTGTTTTTCAATATGTAGTATGTGTGTCAAAAAAACCCTTATGTGTAGATGACGCTTACTTCACAAACAGCCAACTCAACTATGTGCATATCGAAAACTGAAAAAGTTGTTATGTGTACAATTGCACATACGGTATCTGGCTTTTAGTTGAGTTAATGCAAATATCAGACTCGGTCGGCTCACCGACGATATACAGAGCTACAAAACATACTTATTATGTGTAACGGTTTTTACATAGATCTACCCGAAAAAAAAAGTACGTCGGCTGTGGATTTTGCACAAAATGTTCTTAAAACAATGTGCTGCACAACATTTTGGTGGAATCGCACTAATCAACTCAACTAAAAAAACATTATGTAAAGATAAGATAAACCTAAATTAAACGGGCACTTCCTAATCTAACAGCGACCTTAAGTAGTTCAAGTACGAACTAACATTTTTTTTCCTTATCGAATACATTTTACATTTAAATTGCGAATGACATTTCTCTGTGCAACTATCATATTAAATCGTAGATTCTAGATTGTGCAAAGCCAAACTGTGTGTGTTAGGAGCGGTGGTAGCGCGCGCAAGAAACTTTGGCATCGCACTCAAAAGGAGTTAGGTTCGATACCAGGGTCCCGGTTCGTAAAACTAAAATTCTTGGTTTACTATGACCATTCAATGTACATTGCATACTGCTACGCAATGTATCTACCTCCAGTTGTCAATAAACTACGAATTTTAGTTCTATGAAACTCGACCCAACACGTACCTAAGCAATGCAAAGTTTTTATTTCGCGTAAATTTGGTGAATTGGTAGCAACAATGCCATACGCTCGAAAGGAAAACATTGTGAGGAAACCTGAGTATACTTTTCACATACTTCAATGCTTGAAATCGCAATAAAAAGACGACCCCTGTGGCGCAGCGGTATCAGTCTGCCTATCAGGCGTGAGGTCCCGGGTTCGAATCCCAGCTGGGGACAAAAAAACCGGCTCTTGGATGTTTAAGTGTTTGTGGCTTGTGGTTGGTATTCGAGCGTGGGGCGAGAAGCAATGTATGTGCCTTTATGTATATGGTTACGTTTGGTTCGCGGTGGGCAATCGTTGTAATCCAAATTTTCTCTCTGAAAGAAAACCTTTGCTTGCAGTGAGACGTACCTAATCTAAATAACATAATATTATGAGTATGAACCCTCGGCTAGAGCTAACCTTCTATTGTGTTCACGTGTGTTGTCGGGTTTGAAACGGACGGACGGACTAATTAGTTATCGAATTTCTGAGAATGCAACCGATGCGGTAATTAATTGCATTTTCGATGTTTCATCACATCAGTAGGTGAGTACTATTGCAATGGTTTATTCTGGAGATGTAGGCAGCACCTATTTTATGAACAGAAGACTTCCCGTCACGTGAAGCGGTTTGCAACCCTTATCTTTCCTTTTCTGGGTTCCGTACCCAAAGGGTAAGAGACCCTATTACTGGGACTCTACTATCCGTCTGTCACCGTGCTGTATCTCATGAAGCGTGACAGCTAGACAATTGAAATTTTCACTGATGATGTGTTTCTGTTGCCGCTATAGCAGCAAATACTGAAAACAGAATAAAGTTAATATTACTAACGTGTTTTTTGCTCGATATTAATAACGGCAACAGGCAGACACTTAAAATGTTCAGAGAATGTTTAGTTGCACGCTCAGTTTAAGAATACATAAAGATAAAATAAATATTGAAACCTTTAAATATTTACTTTTTTTATGTTTTCTTAAACTGAGCGTGCAACTATTTTTTTCCATATAACAAAAGCGTTTTTTTCGGGCGATTTATGCTCTCTATTGATAAAACAGGTAGACTCTTAAAATATTCAACTGTTGTGCAGAAAATAGTACGGGGCCCTTCGTGCGCGAGTCCGACTCGCACTTAGCTGGTTTTTAAAATCAGTCTATACTATGTTTTCCGTTTAGTGTTTCTCAAATATATTGTATACGAACCCACACTCAATGATGCTTTCAATTTATATTATGTATGACTGATGCAACTATTGAAGTGGTACTTTGAAGGATAATAAAATCCCAGTGTACCTAAAAAAACTATATTAAAATCATATTCTCATCAAAATCAAATGATAGTACGTACCTACCGACGTAAAGTAGGATATCTTGCGACGGATTAATTTCACTGAGCTAAATTTAGACACTGAAGATTATTCGATGCAGCGCAAATCCGCTCAATCGAACAGCTGGTGCTCGGCATAATTAAGTTGTTTTAGCTGCTAAAGTAAAAAATTTCTTACTCAAGTTCGTTGAATTCTACAATAATTACAGACTCTCCCAGCAATGAGAACACAAATACGGCCATCATCATTTGTTCGAGTTATTGGTCGTAGTCGTAGCTCAACGAAATGGGGCCCTGATCACCGCCTTTCCCCGAACCACCCAGACATGGCTGGCTACATGGCAAAAGACCTATACACTGGTTAATTAAAGAGTTATTGGTTGTAATTAACCCGCTTTGCTACAGGGCATGTGTGCTGTGGCTCTCTGTAATGGAGTTGGTATACGCTACTAATTAAGGCATTCCTCCCTCATTAGCTCAATTAGACGTATTCACGTCAAGAAGTATTACATGATACCCGAGAATAGCGTATCGCAAACTGAGGCTAGCTACGTTATTTATTGGGTTTAGGCGTGGATTTAACATAGAGCTCAATAAAGAACTGAAACTTCACAATTGCATTTTTGTAGTTTTGTAGTAAGAATTAAAATGATAGAAAGTAAATTTATAGCCCTGTCGATACTTGCACTAAATTGAAGTGGTTTCGGGATGCATACTTGACGATTCAAGTACGCATACCGAAACTACTTCAATTTAGTAGAAAACATATTGTTTGATGAAAGAAGTTATTCAAGTAGGAGGTAAAGATTATTGAAATTATTGAAATTTGTTGATCTGGAAAATTGTTTTTCTAAACACGCGCGTCACTCATGCTCGGGAATCTCACATTCTGTAACAGCAATTTAAAAAACTTAGCTTAGATTGGAAGCATACCTGTTCCTCACGTCTCTAGTAGGTGGGATACCGCCGTTTAGCCAAAGTATTTTTCGCCAAATTTTACTTCCCAATAAACTTATGGCATCAGTTTCATTTCCCAAATGAAACTTTAGCAAGTTTTCATTTCGCATTTTATTCATTTGGTCAAATTATCATTTCGCATAATTTTACTGCGTCAAGTTTTATTAAGACAAACGTTTATTATGCTAACGTTTTATTTTGGCAAGTGTTATTTTCAAATAATGGAACGGGGGGTCGGCGATGTAAAGAATACGTGACAACAGAAATATAGGTGCGACGACGCGCGTAGCGAAGCGGAGCGCGTCGGAGCGTTAGGTTCTCTATGTACTCGTAAGATCGAAAACAGACTCGACTTTGATGCGTTCTTACCTTGCCTCTTGTTGCCTCTTTGGTAAAATGAATTTTGACCAAGTATTTATTTGGTAAACAATAACTTGCCATAATAACTTTTGCTAACTGTTTATTTGCTTTAAGTTGTTTTGAGAAATGTTTTTTTGCCAAGTGATAATTTGCGGAAAATAGTTTGGGAAGTAATACTTTGGGAAACGGTTTTTGGCAATACATTAGTAAACCCTAGTAGGTATGTAGATAAAATTTGGCATAGTCTAACAATGAACTGCAAAATAATCTCGAACTTTGTTTTAATTGTCATCAACCAATTAATAATAAAATTAAGTTACTTTTTGAATGAATTGTACTTAAGCTTATTCTTTCTCCTTGCTGTGCAATACAGTGTTCGCTATCTATCTATCTAATTATAGAAAAGTTTACTAATCAATATTTTGTAGCCTATCTTAGATGCAAATTAATGATGTTATAATCCAAGACATGTATTGAAATGGTGGTAACAGATAAAGCATAAATCTGCATCAATTTTGGCTAAACTGTTGCTTGGCGACTTTTCGCTTTACAGGAATGAATTATAAAATTATCGTTAAGTTACGCAAAATCCGCGCGTATACGCGTTACACTTACAGGTAAGATAAGATAAGAATATTCTTTATTGGACCAGGAAAAGCACATACAAAAAATAATTATATTGAACTCATAGAGAGCCAATAAATGTTTACTTCGAGGAAGCGAGTCTTTTAGTCATGTTTTTCTTGTAGGTTCCATGCAGTTGCGAGTGCACTTGCACTGTCACAATTAGATTATGATTTATGTCTTTACGTCACTTCTTGTCGTCAAGTGTAGTGACAGTAATGTGTATAAACCGCGCAGTGGTTGACGTAAAAGGGTTCATGGAGCTATCAATTATTGCCACTATTGCAATTAGTTGTGTACTCATGAAGATTGTAAGCGAATATTGTGATTGAGATTTAGAAATTAAATAGTGTAGGGTTCGCACGCACCGTGTAGTTTTCCGTAAAAAGACGGGTTTTTTAATCTGCTTTACACTAAACTTTATCGGTGATTTCAAGTATTTTCTTTCTAAGTTGGTTGCATAATAGTCGTTAATATGTAAAGCCTATATAACCGTGATATTTTTCTCGATTCCTTAAAACACTTCAAAAATTCGGCTTAAAATAGTCACTGCTGGAGATTTTACACGGAAAAGTTGTAGCCACAGATTAAATAGTGTTCTAGATAGGTTTTACATGGAATCCTGTTTATATAGCTAACGCATTTAAACTACACAAAGGTTGAAAACCTTTAATAAACCAAGTTTAGTATTATAATTAATATAATATTATATATTCTAATCTAATATTAAATTAAATCAGAGGATAAATGTGTCTAGTGTTCAACACATCCAAGATATTATTTTGTATGTTTTATTTGTATTAGCTTTAAGGTGATTTGAGAAAAGATGGTCAGAGTGGAGTTTTTTTTTCCCTGCCTTTTTCTCCACTACAGACGGCCCCAAGGCAGCGGCTAACGTTATACATAACTGTATGTACATTGACATTCAACAAGCAGAATGTAAATTCTTTACGTTGAAATAAATTCTTGATTCTGATTCTGATTATAGTTTTATAATTTAAGTGTGTTTTTTTCCTCGTGTACAATAAATAATATTTTTATCTTATCTTATCTTATGGATCACGTCCTCCGATCTCACCATGGAGCTGGCAGGTATTTTGTATCAGCACGGCTCCGCACAAGGTACTACTAACCAGTAGACACCGCATATGTTGAGAAGAAATAATGGTAGAATGCTCTTAAAATCGAAAAACGAACAAGCCATATGAACAAATGACGTAGAGTCGATTAAACTCTTAGAAGCAATAAACCTTTTCAGTCTTAAGAAAATGTTCAGATTATTACTAGCCAATGTTCGCGATGAATACGTATACTTTACAGACATAAACAAGTCGACCCACCGCGGGTAGGTCACCGACAAACTGCTGACGTCAAGTGGACGTTATTTGTAATTTAATTAGTAGGCCTATAACCTCCTTACGTTGTGTGAGATAAAATCATGGACTAAATGCTTATGTTAGGTGAATACTCGCGATTGTGTAAACATAATTGTAATTGATGGATTTGGTAATTAAGTCATAATCAGACTGCGTAGCATAATGTTTGTATCCACTTCGATTAAGCTATCTATGTAACGGAAGATGGCGCTATAATCGCGGTCTCTCAGGCTCCATAACCCAGGAGAGGTCATGCTGTTGGTTGCTGGTGTCAAGCATTTGTTTGCCTTGTTTGTTTTGTTTATAAGTCCGTTTTCAACTTATTTAAGTCACTATGTGCAAGACTCCACCAATCCGGACTTGGCCCCCGTGGCGGAGTATGGCCTATACCTTTCTCAGGGAAGAGACCCGTATCCCTCGGTGGGGACATAATGGGTTGATGATGAAGTCACTATGTGCAATTTTCTCATTGAACAAGAAACGTCTTCCGTTGAGAAAAGGTAACAAAACCAGTAAAATGCCACTGACTGTATAATTACTAACGGTATAATTTATAAAAAAGTGAGTCTACCTCTTTTAGAGTCTCTTTAAGTAAAACTCTATTTTTGGAGGTTTTTTTTTGGATTAAAGAAACTGGTTTTTGAGCTAGGTTTTGTGAGCATTTAACGAGACTTTTGTTGCGGAAGGCCTTAACGTCGATTTGATTTTATGAATTATAATTTAGTTAAAATCTTAAGTTTGAGCTAAGTAAGCGCCGTTTTAGTTGGACTCGTTTTTTTTATAAAATAAGAACTTCTCACATTAAGGTCGACTTCCCCTCTTAAATGTCAATTAAATCAATCACCATTTAAGTCGACTTTTGTATGAAGTATTTTTGTTAAATACTGTTTAGGCCACATTTAGGTAAGTGTGTAAGTCGCCCTTAGGCTGCCTTAGGGACGGCTTCTGAGTTGAGAATTTTTACTAAGTAAATCGTAAGTAACGTTCTGTCACGCTCTTTTCTGAGAAATTTGTCGAGACAGCACTACAGTTAAGTATTTACTTAGGGAAAATTCTCAACACAGAAACTGGTTCTCCTAAGAAGACGAACGTCAAGTCAAGCTAACATGTTTTTATGTTTTTTTAAATATCCAACTTTAGCAGCGTTATCTATTTTGAATTTTGAAGACATAAAGCCGTCATCAGTAGGTTAATTTCATTCCTAACCCTCAATAAATATGGCGAAGTCAAGTGTCGCCACTTCTTATTCCGACGTGACTTGACCCGAAACATACCCAAGATATGAAAAAAGTTCAAGCATGTTTTGAGGGACTTTTTGTAACATATTATCATGTTGCTGTATCCACAAACGAAATGGATAAACAAAGATTTATTGCTAAGCGATAACAGTTAAGTATCAAAACAGTTTTGGGCTGTATTGTACCTACTGTAAGTGGCAGAATAATATAGGTATAATTATAATGTTGTAACTTAGTATTTTTCGTATACGTAATAAATAATCCCGATTAGACTCAACAGTCGTAAAAATATTTGCGTTGAGTTGACGTTTGTGTTAAAAAAATCTAAACTAGACGGTTTAATGATAAACTAGACATTTAGATAAATGTTTGAGGTGTTCTCATACCTCAGTGTTTGAAATTGCAATCCACCACGGGCATGCGTGTTAATTAAGCCCATACCTACTCTCTGGGAAAATGCCTGAGCCCTGCGTGGGACGTAGACGTACGTATTTAGACTAAACAAAAAAAAAATATCGAAAAATATCATCCGTCTTTGCCAAGAACTTTTTTCTTAGATTCAGATAGAGCTACCAATTTGAAACTATTATGGATGGTTAAAAATATCCAGATCGCACGTCATTGCAATAAAAAGATACCGATAACATTTTATGTCTCATTTTTACATGCAGTCAAAACCCGAATTCGACAGAACCTAGGTCCTACACTCAAAATAAACTCCACTTCCAAAAACCGTTATCTGAAGGTATTTCTTAGAAAAAACTACGACAAACCTATGCAGCTGATATTCTCGAAGGGCGCGAGTCCTACAGGCACTTGACCGGTCTTTTTATCGGCCAGTATTTATTTTTAATACCGATACATCTGTTGCAGACTTTTTTAAAAAGTTAAAAACTTTTTAAGCCAAACGCTTTTTTGTTCTTCAAAAATTGGGTCTTATATTTAATAGCCCATTTCGATTTAAGTGCTTATAAAGTAGGCTTTACTACACCTGTAATGGAGTTTCGTTTAGGCAGTACTCTTTATGCAAATTTTTGTTAAGTTCAGTTTAAGTTTGAATTGGGGAGTGGCGCCGCCTGCCGCTTTATTGCTTTAGCATTTGACTTTGACTTCCACATTTTTAATCATGTAGTTACTTAGTGGGCATGTATCGTTAAAATTTTATTGGTATTATTACATCACCATCATCATTCAGCAACAAGAAGTCCACTGCTGGACTTAGGCCTCCTCCTTTGATTTCCAAAAAGACCGTTTGGAAGCGGCTTGTATCCAACGTCTTCCTGCCACTTGGATGAGATCTTCTGTCCATCTTGTGGCTGGTCGTCCTACGCTGCGCTTGCCGATAGTGGTCTTTCTTTGTGGTTCGTGTGGTATTATTTAGTTAATAATATTAGGGAAAATAAAACAGTAGCTAACTACAATCTTTATCAGTGTCATACATTTGGTCTAATCTACTCAAACCAACTGACTCAAGGGCACTTAAGTTTTATCTGTCACCGAAAACCACTTCGTCCTTCTCCCTTTGTTATGTAGTGGGGATCAGGGGTTATAGGTATTCTAGGTTGGTCCTTTCTTCATCACTCTAAGAACCCAATTAAGCCAGTTTTGTTTTATTGATAGCTGAACATTGAATACTATTGGGTATTGGAACATTGTGGGTTGTGTGATATCTATTATCTGTAAATAGCTTTTACAAAGGAGCTACTTTACAAGGAGTTAAGTTTAGTACCCAGTACTAGTACCCACGACACAGGTTATGCCTAGTGTGGGTGCTAGTTTATACTTTTTATGTACCTATCTTTTTTCTTTGCAATAAACCAATTTTGATTTGATTTTTTTTTATTTGAGTTACCATTTACGGCGCATAAATATATGGTAGGTAGATAAACTGATATTTTATTCACAATTATAAGGTTGTCTTCGTTCATAATGAACCTGAACAGAATAGATAAAAGAGGATCTACTCGCAATCGAGTAGATCCTCTTTTATCTATTCTGTGTAGGATTACTCAGCAGGTGCTTTAGAAAGTACTGACTTAGTACTGATAGTTTGAACAATGTAAACAGTAAAAACAAACTTAAAAAAAGTTTGGCTTTGTCATAAAGAATTTCAGTATCTTCGCGTATTTCACGTAACCAGAGCGCTGAGTAAGGTAATTTTTACAGCTTGAACACACCACATAGCTTGTTTTTTTATCTATACGTATTCTACGTTCTTTTATCTGTTATGACCTTATAAAATATACCTAGATTTTCTTTCCCTTATTTCTTATAAGTTATATACCTGTTATATTTTTGGTTTGTTTTTGTTATGTGTTGTGACAATTTTTTTACATAGTCTCTGTTATGTCCTACTGTTAGGCAAAGCCCTCCCCTCTTGCTTTCAATCTCTCTCTGTCTCCAGCCACCTCGCACCATCCCAGCAAGAATTTAGGTCGTCCCGCCATCTTCGCCTTGGTCCGGCGGGTCGTCAGTGTGCATTTTGCGAAACCCAGTCGGTCGCAATAAATAAATGACAGTAAATTTACTTTAATTTTTCTTTATTTCAAAGGCCAAATGGGTCATGACTTCAGGTTGAAATTCCCCGTATAAGTGCACAACTCAACATTTGCAGACTCTTAACAATAAGGCCGCCAATTGTGCTTTGCATCATTACATGTTGATCTACATTATAGAATATTTTCATCTTAAGAGTGAACATCCGACGATTTTACCTACATATTTCTATTTTTAAACACGTCTATCTCCCCAATCTTAATTCTTAGGATACTTTGATTCCAACTTCGTATTGCATTTATCAAATCGAATTTATACCAAATTGATTGATCCTTCATAAGAATCTAGTTCCTGTGGCATATTCTTTGGTTGACGAGTAATTGAGGAATAACAACAGTCTCCACGGCATATTTGAACATTTAGTGGGCCGGCGCCGAAACATCTCATGTTACTCTTGGTTCTAATTTCGATTTTTGTAGTGACTGGAAAGGATTAGATGGGTGTATTACAGGAGTCAGAAGTACTTTGCTTATTATTTTATGTATAACCAGAGTAAATATGTTAAGTTGGACTCCCAGTAATTTGTGCAGACTCGCAACATCGACACCGGAATATAGTCGACAGCAAGTCGACCTTTACAGTTTTGATACAAAATCGCCAGTAACGTATCTGCGTAGTGTGTGTTGTCGACTGTACCTAATAATAACATTAGATGTATTATTTGCAATAAATCTTACACTACTATTTTTTATTATTATTGTGGCAGAAAACGATTCGATTACGAACAGTTGCCACTGTATCTGCATATTAACGTTAAGCAGAAATCATTATGTTGCTGCGTGTCAGATAGGCATATTTTATTTCAATACACAACCACCGAGTGGGTGCTGGGTGAACGATGCTGTTGTTAAAGTGTCGTGTTCGCTCTACGTGTCGAATACTAATAATACTCGTATAGTACTCTATAGTTACCTACTCGAATCGCCATGTCCGAACGAGTCTGTCAAGTCGGGTCATATTCTGTATGATTTTCTTCATCACCTCCGCGCATTTGGCCAACGTCACTAGTTTCCAGTTCGAGCTGCCTTCATAACACGAGATTTCCTGTTGAGCCAACAATACCGCAACAATACTATTAGTTTTGCTTCCGTACAGACTTACTAGTAGTTCTCTCCGCTATTAGTCAAACGGGGCCGCCTCCGGGCGCCCAATTAGTGAGCTAAGCTGAGCGTGCCCAGCTACTTGTTATTTGCTTTAATCCTTTAATGAAAGCGACGCTAATTATCATCAAAATGGGACTCCGTAAAGACTGAAAATACGAAATTAGCAGCAACTGCAAACACTGTCCAAGAGAAGAATAAGGTAAATAAAGATATCTTGTTAAATATTGTCTAGTTGAACCGAACTACCCGTCATTCTGATTTTTTTTTCCGTTAATGGTCGTCTGGAAGAAATTACTTTTAGTTCTAAGGCCGCCAGTTGTACTGTACTATGTTATTGTCAAGTTTCATGTGTAATTCCTGGTGTACATACAAGAAAGAATATTCTATATGTAAATTAACTTTTCCTTTATTCCATCCACCTAGTTCATTCTCTCACTCTTTAGAAAAGTAAAGTACCCCATATTTGAGGTAGCTAGCAAAGAAAGGTTCCGGTAAGAATCAGAACCCACCGATCTTTTCGTTAACTGCTGTTGCGTCATTTTAATTTTCCACACATATTTTATAGTAGTACCTATAATCAACAATGGTCATCACAAAAATGCTTGTAAAACATTATTTGGCGATGCGTGCAGATAGTAAAATGTGCAGGTGCGCGCGTACGCGTGGATATTTTAGCCTTTTCGTGAAGACAAATTCATGCCAAATGCAAGATTACTTATTATAAAATTACTGTAGATATTTGTATCTATTATTTACTAGCTGTCCCGGCAAAGTTTTCGTATTTTTTCCATATTTTCTTACTTTAAACCTTCCCTGGAATTCCACAAATATAAAAAACCAAAGCTCAGCCAAATCGGTCCAGCCGTTCTCGAGTTTTAGTGAGACTAACGAACAGCAATCCTCTTTTATATATAAGATAATAGAGTTCCGTAGTAGATCTGAAACCTTATGATTTACTTGCTAGATCAGGATTTAAACAATTAATTGGCTGCATTGATATTCAGAATTGCTTTACGCCTATTAAGTTATTCCAAATAAGGATTGTAGGAAATTGCATTTAACGCATTTATTTAAAATCAGTTCTCAGCATCACGAGCACGGCAAACTCGAATTAAGAGTTCATCAATCAGAAATCGTAGATCACGACTCTTTCCAAAAAAGTTACCGGAATAAACTAAACACAGGTATCTTGGGAATCGGTTAATTTCGCGGTACAGACAATAGCACCATAAACATTATGCTTTGTTGCGAGACCAATCGTAAAGCACGTTCTCGAGTTGACTACAATAACGTTAAGACAATTCGTTGAGCATTTCAGCACAATAATAAATACTAAGCAAATCCAATGGACAACCGCTAGATTACTGACTGCCTCGTTGGCCCAGCGATTAACACGCTTGGCCAAAACAGAGGTCGTCGTGGGTTGAATTCCTTATGGAGGCTGCTGTACTTGATTTTTACGTTTGGGCTTAGTCTGAGTGTATTCATATGTTTGTTCATCATTGCCTGGAATAGAGTAACTTCGTTTAGGACCAGGACAAAGTGATTGTGTTGTGTGGTAAGTTATTATTGCAAAGCAGCCGACATACCTTCAATCTTAACAATTTCCTGTTGAAGTTATTTGATGTAAAATTATTTTAGCTTTGGGCTTATCGACCAGTCTATTACCTCAACCCAATCAGTTACGATTTCCGTCAACTGCTTACATTTTGTCATAGTTCATTGCAGGTGCACTCAAATCCTGTCAATCGCGGGCCACGCTGCTAATAACCGCTCCCAATTTATGGCCTCGACGCTTTTGCAGCTTATATCTTTGCCTCAGGGTCTATTTTGCCCTGTTTGGGGTGAATAGGAAATGTGGTGGGTGTTCAAACGGCGCGGAACGGCTCGGCAATCCGCGATTCAATTACTGGGGTGCATGCATCATCGAGCTCGTGTAAATCTGGACGACCAGTATCAATGTCGATACAGGGGCATATTATTACTTTGTCGAACGTTGAGGCTCTGAACAACTTTTTTTCGTTGTTTCTCAACTGATCACGACGCGACCTGAGTATCTGAGGGTTCCCTTACTGCAGTCCTTGATATTCCCTGTACATGGTTAGTACGAGCGGAGTTTGACTCTATCACTGAGAAAAGGCCTGTGCCTTTCCATAGGAATTAAATATAAGCTGAGTTGTGTTTTTTTGATACAATTGTCAGATTTCCTTTAAAACCCTCGAGGATCACTGAACGCTCCTAGAATTATGTCCCGTTTCTATAATATACGTGGTTATACAAAATAACTGGCATTTTTTTTTATTTATTCTAAAGGGGGACAGGGACAGAAACAGGGAAAATTTTGTTACTGAAATAATTAAAAATATTTTTATAAATACATTTAACATCGATAATAATAACCTCCACACAATACAATCACTTTACCTGGTCCCAAACAATGATGAAATTCTAAAACTTTTCTAATGTTGGCATAGGCAAACAAAACCAATATACATCTTAAATAAACACATTGCGACTCGCAATAATGTCATAGGTTCTACTCGATTTGGTTTTTTGAAGAAACGTACAATATTTATATTTATTAACTTACAAAAATAAATATAACAAGTGGGTTCTGAAAACAGTGGGCTTGTGCTGCTGAAACGTACCCACTCCCCTAGTATGGACAGGATGATACGCCATGTCGCCCCGCTGCGCATCACCATCCTAACCGGAATGCACCAGAAAGGAGTTACAAAAGTTGGCAGAACAGTGGATATAACTGAATTAGGATGATTTCAATCATGTACAGCTTTTTCATCAATAGATATTTACACAAACATTTACAAAAAATGGAAATTGTAGCAGTCAGCACAATTTTCAGTCATAGAAAAAACAGATAATTGTTCACACTCACCCAAAAGCGGGAAAAAAGGTTGCAGACTACACAATATTAATTTTAAATAAAATAAATTGATTGAAAAGACAGATTGAGCGGTTGGAGTGAGGCGGCGTAACAGCGCGCACACCCAACTCCTTCCGTGGTCAAAATTTCAATGATCTGTAAGAGCCGAGATGAGTGATCAGATTTAAGAATATCTAAATAAACGAATGAGGACAACGAATGAGCGAATTCCACAGGCAATCCAAATTAAAGGACAAGTACTAGCGGAACTTAAGGCTGAAAAATCGAAAATATTAATTTGATGAGAGAAAAACTAAAGTAAGGAATTATATAAAAATATACACTTAAGTAGCGTATTTTGAGTTACAAGAAATAACGCGACAGTATTTTGTCCTGACTAACATTGCGTTTTCTCTACGTATGCAAAAGTTCTTTGACATTTAAATAATCAATACAAGCAGCAACGACGCAACGCAATGCATTATTGACCCCAACGGCTTCTGTTTCTTAGAAAAACCTGATTGCTGTGCCACAGTCGAGGCTACGTTTACAAAAAGAGCCCCCCGACTTAACGGAATGCATAATGGGCGGAAAAATGTCAGACATAAGTGTATTAAAGTTTGCGGTGTGTTTTCAGTCGCGTCACAGAAGGCTTCCGAATAAGTTTATATTTTATTCAAATAATTAAGGGGTTATTAAAAATATTCCTGATTTTATATGATTATTCATTTGTTACACGACACCTTTTTTGTTTAAAGAGTCCGAATTTGTAAGTGATTCTGGATTGAGGTCAATAATTCTTATGAAAGTTTTAGTTATAAAATGGTTTTGGAATATCCTGCAGAACACATTGGTGTTCCGCTTAAGTCTAGCGTAGATAGCATGACAGCACGAATGGCGCCTCTTTTGCGACAAAATGTTTTATTTTATTTATTTAGGATTACTAACAACTTGTATACTACAACATTTACATTTACAAAGTGCTTACCACTAACTTAAATATAAGTATACAAGCCAGTTGAATGTAATGTACTGGAAAGTCGCCACTGTAGACGGGAGACGTCATGCTACTTATAAAGTCGGTCTTATCATAACTGTCGATTTCTAGTTGTCAGGGGCTTGATTCTATAGTAAATATTATTACCAATAGTGATCTATAGATCACTAACAACTATAAGCTGAGATGGTCCTGCGAACTTAGTTTTTTGGAAAAGCTCTATTGAATTTTCAGGTTTTTTTCTATATTTTTCAGTTTTGCTTGTGTATTCTGATGATTTTCTAAGCTTACCCTATGCTTCTGTAGACGTTTGTTTTGCGGCCGCGTGCCGCCAGTCCGCCGCTGATATATGGCAGCGCGCGACAAATTGAAAACAGTGGGAAATGGCCCGATCGCGGCCCGCGGCCTGCTGCCGCTCGTTCCACAGTAGCTGCATTTTGCTCCAGAGTTTTTTTAAATAACCCGATAAGTGAAAACTGGAGACAGAGAGTAGGAAAAAATGAGGGGAGGCCTTTGCCCAGCCGTGGCACACAAAGAAGGCTACTTAAAAAAAAGGGAGAACTATACCTCCAGTTTTATTCATCAATCAATTGGACAATCGAATGGACATAGTTCTATTGACCGGATGCTATTCACACATATCACACTTATAAGCCTACGAGCACACTAGCGACACGCGACAGGCGACAGCTCGGCGACTAGGCGTGACGACAGGCTATGGACGGAATCTCCGCACACTAGTTCTTATTTTTTTTTAGGTTATTATAGGGATTTATTCCGACTTCGTCAAGCCTAATTGCCTGTATAATAAGATTAATATTTATCAGTTGATAAATATACATAACTAGCTTTGCCCTGCGGTGTTACCCGCCCGCGGTTTATTAGGGTAAATAAATTGTGTATTAACAGTAAAAATTTTTGAAAAAGTTATGTACAAAGTTCTCCATACATTATCCGCAAATTCATTTTCATCCATTTTCCCATGGGAATAACATATTTTCCGGCAAAAAAACGCAGCCTATGTATTGATTCAGGGTATCAGATAGACAAATTTTATTAAAATCACTTCAGCCGTTTAGACGTGAAGAAGTAACAATCACAAACTTTCGCATTTATAATATTAGTGTGATACGCAAATTGATATTTAGAAGAAGAAGAAATTCACTTAGGTTCAGTTCAGAAGCAGATATTATCTGTATTAGCCAATAAAAAAGAAGAATAAATACGCAAATCTAATCTCAATGCATACACTGTGGAAGGTGTGCTCTATTAGAATTGTATTCAATAAAGAGTTTCGTTCGCGCAGAAAATGATTGCGGCACGCGTGCACCCACCCCTCCACATAGCGTTCACTTCACCCCCGCACACATCCCTTCTACTTATTGCAGATTCAGTAAGTTAAAAGTGTTATAAGGAAACAACGCTTTTTTCTAATACCTGCTTAAGTTTATAGGGTTGACATTATAGTCCTACAAGGGATGAAAGGCTTGGGAGCTAGGCTGGAATTTCGCAACCAAATTGGAATACAACAATCGCGATGAAGTAGTCTTCCCAGCAAAAATACCCTCAGAGTGTTCAGAAAAAAGGAATACTATAATAAGGGGCGTTTGTCCCTCGCAAATAGTTAAATTATATAAATAAGGCGGTCGGCAGTCGGGAGCTGCGGCGATAGCAATCTGCGACCGGACAGGGTAGACGCGCCCGCTTCCCACCGAAATTGAGTCGGCTTACGTAGATTTTTTCTGAAGAAGGAAGTGTTTTTTTTCTCCTTTTGACACTTCAATTACGTGTACCGGCCAGTAACATTTTGAACACGTAATTTATTTCAGTAGAACTTTATGGTCGTTAATTTATTTTTTAATGAGCCAGCATTAACATATACGACTTATGTGGGACCTACTTTGAGACGGATCCTTTTTCAATAATAAAATTCAAGAGGTAACTCGGCCGTAACTGACACTCTGTGGTGAATAGAACCTGGTGGTCGTAATAAAATAAGACCGCAGTCGAACCGCATCACTGCCCACGTCGCACCGTGTTTTAGAGTCGAGTTACATTCGCCATTGGCTTGTTTATTCCATGGCTTGCAAATTGCAAAGAAATAGGTGCTGTCGATAGCTGATCAATATTTAAGCGTAAAATAACTGAGTAGAGTACACGCGTGTTAAATTCGACTTGTTGTCAATGGGGAACGTGTGTCTCACTTAGGAGTGACCTTGCTTTTATACCATAGAAGACAATATAGGTATAAACACATAAGAGATTTAAAAAAATAAAAGCATAAACATATTTTATAATGTTTTCGATATCACAAAAAATGTGAACAATTAACTTAGGTACTTAGTAATAAAAAGATAATTAGATTTAGTTTTGTCATTGAATTGTAAACGTTTTGTTATTAGGGAGCAAATGTATGAAAACATCATTTTAAGAGATAATTTAAAAAGATTGATTTAATAAACGTTTCATAGATAATAAGGCGTTAAGTGAGATCTAAGCCGATTTATATGGCGCGTTTTTGTATCACTTGACTAAAGAAGAAGAAGACTAAAGACTAAAGAAAAAAAAATACAATGCTTATTTACTTTTAACGAAGAAGACTAAAGAAAAAAAAAATACAATGCTTATTTATCTTTTAACGTCTTCCCTTCTATTCTATTGAAATATTTTTAGTGCATGCTCCCTATTGTACAGCTGTTTGCACTGTTTGACCATTTCTATTCTATAGTAACTATTTTGTTTACTTTCCCTTCAGGTGAAAACAGATGTTGCGAATTTATTGACCTACTTTTAATTTTTTTATTAAAGAAAACGGATTTCGTGACCGTTTCCCTACCTACGACATCTTTGACATCAGCCTATTGAACTCATGCGTATGATCCAAAAAACCTTTTTACGATCCCTTCGCCTAAATCTCTTATTTGTCAAACTATTGAATGGAACACGATTCTTTACAGTTGCAGCACAAAGTCTTTGCATTTTTTTCTTTGCGAATGAGATCAAATGACAAATATGCACTTCAAATTTGAGAGAATGACGCCAAATCTCTTTTTAAATTGCATCCAGTTTTTAAGCAAAAAACTATACAAGTTTATTCTGGAAATAGAAGTGCAATCTGGAAGAGGAATCAAACAAAATAGCGGAGGCACCCGGAGTGACCAATTCTCGTGGTGGGGCGCCGCGGCCGGGACGGAATCCAATCAGCGAAACTAGTTCCAGCGATGCCTATCACTGAAGTTTCACATTCAAAGATTTGTTTCTCAAGATTAAATCAAAGGCGAATTACAGTGGCGGCGAAAAAGAAATATAGCTCGGTCCGGCCGCGCCCTCGGCGCGGTGTCCTGCTGAAATTGCTTTTCAATCCCTCGGACTTTGGACTTGTAAAGAAGTTATTACCTTCCGCAGAGATAGCGGTGGGTCCGGCGATACGGATATATGTCTTTCTCATATGTAATATTCCTTTTGCGCGTTTTATTAATGGAAAATGCTTGGTGGGACAGTGTGGGCGCCCTCGATATTAAAAAAGCCACTGTCGTCTTACAGCGGACGCTTTTATGAGATTGCGGTAATGTGGTTCTGTTTTTGAGGGACGGTCTGTTTATATTGTAATGGGGAGTAGTGTATTTTTGTACGGATTGAGTGACTGTGTTCAGGGCTACCTTTATCATTTCGAAGAAAGCAATAATGTTCTTGGCAACAATTATCGGTCAAGATTTTTTTTAAATAAGTTTTGGAATGAATTAAAATTTAGCTCACTTTCTTGCCTAGTTTTGTATCAAAGTCTGGCTTCTTTCCTACCTCCCTCCCTCTCTCCCTCCCTCCCTTCCTACCTTTCTTTCTTTCTAGCTTTTTTTCTTAGCTTAACATAGGTACAGGTTGGCATCACACAAATCTGCACAGCTTAGATTGTCTTAAAACAAATTAGGTCTGTTTTTATATTTTCTTCGAGAAAATAGGTAATTATGCGAGCCCGCAAAGAGAACGGGAGATAATGATGTTAATTATACACTATGATGGTCGAATGAATCTAATAATTAATAAGACAAAAAAGTCGAGAAACTATAAGTTTTAATAACCAGGTGTGCCATCCAAAGTTTAATTTCCTCCATATTTTACGAGATCCTAGTCCACCTATAGATAATAAGTTTAACTTTCGTAGTTGATAATATGTGTGTGTTAAGTGCTCGATCGATATGTTACCCACCTAATTAAGTCCAAGGCACCAATGTTTGGAATTAATTAACGCATTATTTAATTGGCATCTCTTGTAATCTGTTTGTTTGTATTGGGTACTTATTCATTAGTCGTGTTTGCAAAGCTTGGTTAAAGTAAATCCTATGTCCTAGAAGCAGTGTACTAGCCAATTAGGCTTTCTAATTACTTGACTCATTATTGTATGAGTTACATGTCATACCAAGTGTACCAAGTCATACTTGTTTTATTACCAATCTGGCTCAAAATGTCATTGAAGATCACGTCATCGGATTATTTTATCCGCTTTTAGGGAAATAGAAAAATGGCAAGCAAAGCAATTTGTAAAAAACTACGATTGTTCAAAATAGTCCAATCCAACCCATGCACAGTCCGTCTAATGCGCCGTAAATGGTACCGAAGCAAAATGATTGATTGTCAGTTTCAATCAGGGTTCCGTAACTGACACTTTGCTTATTAGGCAGGGGTATCATGCACCGGCCTGGTCCAGTGCAACGGCGGACAATGGTTCTGCAGTATAAAGCAGTTAGGGTTGTCACAATAATCAATGAGAACGATGTTGCCGTGCAAAAGTATTATGGCAAAAGGTTGGCGTGGAAAAGAAGATGCCTAAGGCCAACAATAGGCTCATTGTTTGGGCTAATAAAATAGAATTTGGTATTTTAATATATAGACGACTTGTTCATTTTCTAGAAGCTCGGTCAAAGTGTTTCTGAGAAATTATCGCCTTCACGTTACTTATGGTTTTGGAAAAAAAAAACTTATGGTACCTTAGCTATGATAGCAAAGACCCATATTTTTTTTCTATTGTCTTTATTTTATCTCAATAAGTTCTTGTTGGGATGGCTAGAGCTGGTTGATAAAGAACAAAAAGGTAAAAAGAAGAGACAGCAGTGGACTCAGGTCAAACGTGGCTTGGTCAAACGTGACCGTGAGCTTTCATTAGAGATTTAGCAGCAATATTCTGGTAACCCTACATCTAGGCCGCGTGTGGCTTGATTACACCTGTCCGTCACAATTAATAGAATATTGTGTATGATTTAAATTGAATTCGGCTGCCATTGTCGAATTAGGACGCCCGCGTTGTGTGCGCTATTGGTTTTGAATAATTAGTAGCCAATTAGTGTATTGTGATTCGGGAATAGAATTTAATGATAAGCGAGCCTGTGTATACAGTGTTGATACTAACATGCGGTGCTTCAACGGATTCAGTTCAATTAACTTGGCAGGTTCAAGTAGGAACTTAGTATAGATTCTCCGTAATAATCAGCAAAAGTGGAATCTACTTGTTGTCTCAGCCTGGCAGGGATAGGTTTTCTCAATGGAGTTGTCAATATCACTGAATAGTTACGTTTGTTTGACTTGGCCACCGTGGTGGAGTATGGCCTATACCTTCCTCAGTGAAGAGACCCGTGCCCCTCGGTGGGGACATCTTAATGGGTTGATGATGATGATGAGTGTAATGGCTGTAAATAGCTACACTTATATTAACGGTTTTTTAAAGTAGAATGTAAATACTATTATGTTCATTTGTGAGAATATAGGCAGCGCGTTTGTTTACTGTGCCTTCAAATTTTCCGGTCGATTAACATTGAATTTATCCTTTACGAATCAGTGTTTGCTTCGAACATTAAAAACTACAGCTGGAATCGAGAACCCCCAAATCAAATACATTATGCAGCTCCTAATAGTATCTACATAAGATTGAAAATTGAATAAAAGTGTATGGTCATGTAGAGGTGGACTAGACCTAATTGTTTGGACAGCTGCTGTGTATTTGTCTGTTTGCTTGTGTGCTCTTGTTTATTGTTTCTGCGGATGACATGTGCCACGTATACAGACATTATTCCGTATTGTTCGACTTTTACGAGTACTTCGATAATTTACCGTTTTGTTGTTTGTTTCAGGTAAGCTTCCTAGGAACATCGAAATGCCAAATATTTCAAAAGAAGAAATGTGGTGAAGCAATCCTTTTCGTTATTTTCTCAAGAATATACGTTTTTTTAATATCCATGATTCTTCTAATTACGTTGGATCAAATCTCATAGAGGCGTGGAATATTGGATAAAAACAACATTTGGAACAACATTTTTAGTTTAACAGTTAAGTTTTTTCTTTTATATTTACTAACGTATCCAGTAAATGTTGAAAAAAAGCTCTATATTGGTACATAGACATTTAATAGAACGATAGATAAAAAACAATCTATTAAAAATCAGATTATGATGATAATCATCATCATCATCATCATCAACCCATTATGTCCCCACCGAGGGGCACGGGTCTCTTCCATGAGGAAGGTATACTCCACCACGGGGGCCAAGTCCGGATTGGTGGAGGCTTGTAAGACTAGTGGCTGGTCTTACTGTCAGAAGTTTTCAAGCCGCCCCTAAAGGCCTCTGACTTGGCTTAACCACTGCCATCTATCGACGGCAGCCGGCACCAACTGTTTAACGTACCTTGCGAAGCACGGAATCGCTCGGAAAAAATGCCACTGGCGTTAGTCATAGACGGTGACCCATCCATAGACTGAACGCGCCGTATGTTGCTTAACCTTAGTGATCGTTCAAGATCACTCAGGCAGCCCAGGCTACGAGCGATTCTAATGATAATGCTTTTTGTCATATACATAAATAGTCACTTGACCTATTCGCGGTCATAACATACATACAAACAAAAGCATAGTTTCCTCTGTTTCGCAGACGGGTATAAAGGTTGGTAAGTAGCTCGCATCACTAACCGTGCCAATAGTTCATAAACGCTAGAAGGCAATATAGCGACACTCGAGTGCGGGGTTCTATTCTCAAAGTAGTCTGCGTAACTCTAAACGGGTTGGAGAGTAATTTATGTGAAGATCATCCCGGGTAATTAAGCCACTTATCAAGAAACCATCCTCGCCTGCTACGCTTTGAAACCCAATGCCCTTACCTATCCAACTTAGCTCTCAATAATGCCTCGGCGTTGGCAGCTGGAAGTTGCTTGTGGACTTTACGTCCTTTCATATAAGGCTTAAAGTCCTTCGTGGTTGGCAATAGCCGACTCAACGCAGCTCAAACTTTATCTGAGCATTCACCGAACACGAAACCTAGTAGAACATTGTTCTCTTCTCTAGGCACTATTGTACTATTTACTATGTATATGTGTACTGTTATTGATATCAAAATTCAACTCAATCATTTTCAATTATAATTTGTTTATTATCTCTCTGCCGGCCGCCGTACACGTGCGGTGTTTTGATATTAATTACATGTTTTTAATGTTATTCGTAATGGATTGGTCCATTAGGTTTATTAAATATTTCACCGAAAGTCTGGAAACGTTGAAATACAAGTTTAATTTCATTAATAGCGGTTGTGGCTCGTGTAAACGTATCACCCTGTGCTACTCGACTGCGTTTCACAGAATACGATACTGTTGTTAATAATGTTCGTATTCACTGCAAAACTTTTTTGTGGCGACGCGTCATACTTTTTATTCGCGGTACAATACGCTACTTGCCTCGTATCAAATTTGACGCGATAAATGGATATTTCCTGTAGTATCTAACGTAAGAAACCGAAATATATTGCCTTTGCTAAGTAAGTATGCAGGATGGCTGCAAAATTTGCAAATTAAAACAATATTTTTCTTTTTTAAATCGGAACGGTGAAAACACTATCCGCCATCTTGAAAGCACCTTTGATTGTAAACAAACATCTGTCAGTCGTGCGTGCGTAGATTCTATTGTGACTCATACTTCTTTCATGGCACGAACTCTACCTATGTTGAATGTCAAACATTGTTTACAAACGTAGAGGACTTCAAACCATAGACAAAAATGGCGGACCGCGTTTTTGGCTGTTTAGCAAAGCAACGTTTTAAAATAATGTTTTTGTTGCTTTTAGGTCCTCAAAAAATATACTAAAATATTTTTTGGTCTAATGGAAGAGATATTTAGCATTTAAGACATCCTTGAAAAAAGAGTCAAGTAGCGGATTGCAGTACAGATTGCAAATCAATTCCTGATCTCGTCACAAACGCTCTAATTTTAAAAAGTGTCATCGCTACGAGTTGCGCTACATTCAAGTCAATTCTTTCTTCCCTGTCGAGTAAGGTTGATATTTGAAACGTTTTGTAAAGATGCGAGCGGTCATACAAGGGCGACATACTTTGTTGTAGACATAGGCTGGTAGGGATCACAATGAGCTATTGTGCGATTCATTTGCGGCTCGAAATATGCGTAATTAAAAAGAAAAAAAGACACTATTCACGTACGCTCACGGGACATTTTTTCACAGAACACTTGGGTGTTTATTGAGCGATGAAAAACGGCCCTGATTGACTATTGACCGTGAATGTAGTCTGATTAAGTTTATTCACTCGCTCCATTTTGAATTTCAAAATTACGTGAATACTTCCCTAATGCGTTGATTAATCGATTGTGCGCAAAATCGAACTCATTCTGCAACTTACACAATACGCGGGTAATTTTTTTCGAGAGCTTCATTAGGAGTTGTATGTTTGTCTATTAGAGTTGGTTTCAGAAATGTTATTATGGCTTTGGTTCAGAAACATTATTGCGAAATGTTAAGACCCTAATTATGAATACCTGACTGTTTTTATTGTTGTTAATAAACTTAATGCTCAGATATATTTTGTCGAATATTAAAATTCGTCAGTTGTTGACATTTCACATTCGTTATAACAACTCTCAGCTGATTATTCTTCCTGCGATAGGTTAATTTTATGCTAATCTAAGCCCACAATTAGTAGACCGCGTTATTTGCGTACGACCGCTTCGATTAAGCGTGACACATAATACGCCCAATTAATCGGCAATAGGGACTGACGTGTGCACGGTACTTAACTAATTAATGTCACAGAACCGTGCCACTCACTTCGCATCACAGAAGATGGCCTAAGAACGAACGAACGATATTGAGAGAGGTCCCGGATTCGAATCCCGGCTGGGGACAAAAAAAAAACAGGTATTGGATGTTTACATGTTTGTGACGTCGCTGTTTCTGATTCCCACGACACAGGGTATTCTAGTGTGGGGCCAGAAACAATGTATGTGCCTGTATGTAAATGTTATGTTATATTCAAACAGGGCGCAGTCGTAAGCCAGGTGAAGGTCAGAAAAACGGGCCAATAACATGTTTTCATAAGAAATTCATTTAGTAAAAGCCCTTTTCTATTTTATCACATTCTTAATCACACTGGATCCCCTTGACCCGTTGGCTCAACTCTGCAAATGATGAGTTGCCTTGACACAAGGGACTTTAGAACGACGGTTAATGAATACAAGGTTTGATTTCGCTTCCGAGTACCCGCTACCAAATTTGGTAGCCGCCGAGCCGAAGGATTAAAGACTGTACCAAATTGAAGTGCATGCTATTTCCTATATGCATTAAGTAAAATCCGTTTTTTAATTCGATGCAAAAAAAAATGACACGGTGTTACCATTATAAAATATAGGTTTACTTGGTAGATTTTTTTTACCGTGAATAGAAGACTCGTGTGACCAAAATCCTTATCACATCAAAGAGATTAAATTAAAAATTTAATTCCTCGTAAGAGCAAAATCCTAAAAAAAACACCTAAGTAGCACAAACAATTTTTACTTGGAAGTAAAACAGACTTTAGTCTCTAGGCTTAGAGACTGGGCTCAGTTCGCATATTATGGCACTATTGGAAAATTTTATTGAGATTAGGATTTTTGAGTTATCCTTCTTTGTTCCACTTGAATATACTGACAATGGCGCCTGTTACCTGTAAGCTGTAACTGGATCCTGAGAATAGACGTACCTACTGGCCCATTTGCTCAAAGCAATTCGCGGGTACGTTAGTCCAATTTGACTGGAGAGTATCCACGACAAATACAGGGTGTTCCAAAACTCAACGTCAAGCCGGAACCGGGTGAAAAGGCAAGTCATACTGGTTATCAGAAAAATATAAAAGGAACCGATTTTTTTATTTCAAGTACACAATTTTTTTTTTAGATATTATTTATTCAAGAAATTTCACAAACATAATAAAATCTAAAATTAAAATTAGAAATGAGCAATTAAAAGTAATTTTTTAAAAAAAGTCTCCTTTTCTTCCAAGCTGGAGCAGCTAGTTTTGAAATTTTTTTAATAGTTAAAAGAAGCATTATTCAGAGTTAGAAAACAAAAAAAATATATTGGGAAAAGTAAAGATTTGTGGCAACAGGATTTTTCAATTTTTTTTAATGCCTGTAGGTAATTTTTTTTATGATTTTTTTTTTAAATATTTTTCTTGCCTTTTCACCCGATTTCGGCTTGACGTGGAGTTTTGGGACACACGATATGTATTAATAATAACTTACACACTACACAATCACCTATCTTGGTCCTAAGTTCGGATACCTAGTTATGTACCAGGCACGAGCATCAAGAACATAGAAACACACTCAGACTAAGGCTGTTTGTACAAATGTACAGCAATTCCCAGCGGAAATCGAACAAACGACCTCTGTCATGGTAATTAGACATGATGATACTCCTCGATAAATGTTATTGTTATGTATACACAGGGTATCCTAGTGTGGGGCCAGAAGCAATGTATCTGCATGTATGTAAATGTTATGTTATGTTATGTTATGTTTTTTTATGTTATGTACAAGACTTCCTGAATGATAAATTATTATTGTAATATAATAACCCAATCCATAATTTGAATGACTCATTGTAATGTAAACGTAATAAATTAATAAAATGTTTGACCATAGTAGATTATAGGTACTCGTATTATAATGTCCATACTTAATGTGTTTATATAATTAATTCAAAAGTTTAATGACAAAAGCCGCGCCCAGACTTTCCATCCACTCAAATTTGTGCGCTGGTATCAGCAGAACATGTTGGGCCTAATATTTATTTATAATATTTTATTTTATTTGTCTCTGGTTTCTTGTGTGCAATAAAGAATATTCTTATCTTATCTTAATATTGTATATTTCTATAGAAAATGCATGTTTTTATATTATGTAGCTTGATTGTCACGTGTTCTTGGCAAATAAACGTAGGTATCTTTATCTTTATCTTTATAGCGCTAGACCAACGAGGCACTCAAGACATCGAATATTAGTTACGAAAGGATAGAAGATTTTTTTCTATTCAAATAATTCTTTTCAGTTTAGAATGTACGCGAGTAAATAAAGTATCATCATAATGCTTCATTAACTCTGTGGAGTTTGCTCGACAGATTAAGTTAATCTGTTGTAGTTTCAAAAATGAATATGTTCGTATTTCGATTGAGTCTAACATCAAACAGCGAATTGTAATGCAATAGAAGGGCAAAATAAAAAGCACCCGAAACCGGCGTGCGTGCATACAGCGCAGCGTGCAGAACTAATTAATGTTAGCGAAAGGTTGGCAAGCTCTGGAGTAGGCCCCTCCGGGATACAGGACTGACGTTATGTTTTAACACGTTACATTCTTAAAACCGTAACAATACGAGTATTATGTAAAAATTTCCACTGTCTAGCTATCACGGTTTATGAGGTACACGCTGGCAACATAATTACAATCGAACGGACGGATGGACGGATAGACAGTAGAGTCTTAGTAACAAGGTTTCTTATCCCTTGAGTACTGAACCGGTGAAAAACGGATTAGCTCTAGTAAGAACCAAAATAAGTTTTTGAATTTACATTTTAATTATTTAGGTACAGTCGACAGCACATCGTCCTATACACCCATACACTTTACCCAGTTGCATTACGGGCGACTTTGCTACTAAAATGTGAAGGTTGACAGTGATAGACGAGTAGTCTATATTGTACCTAAATAATAAAAAAAGTTTGCGAGTAGCAAAACGATCTGATTCGTTTTTTTGGTGTATATTGGATTACATCGAGGTAGATCTCAGATCTAATTAATATTACACTACTTTAGTGTGAACTAGTTCGATGTGACTTCAGTTACACCGAAGTTCATTTAACTTCAAAATTTCACTATTTTGGTGAAAATTAATTTAATTTTAATTATTTTCCTCTACACAATTTGTTTAGTCATGCGAAAATGGATCATGTTAGAAGTACCTGATGAAGTGGGGACTTCGAGAAGTCAATGCATGATCGCGTCTCGACCCAGGCTTAGGTAGTTAGCGAGGTCAGTTTATTTATTTGAAATTTTAAAAATAGATTTTATTTGTTTTTGAAAAAAAACTTATGCAAATTTAAAAAAAGGAAAAAAATAAATTTGATATAACTTGTTAACTTTTTTCTGCTGGAAACTGCATTGACATTTTTTAAAGAACGAATATCATGTAACAATGCCGAATAGGAAGCCGTGAAATTGGGTATTTGACAGGATATCAAATGAATTACTTTTAAAACGGAATTTTGTATGAAAATACTTGCTTGTGACGTCATATTTCAGAGCACTCTTTTTATGTTACGTCTATTTAAAAATTGTAATAACTAATAAATGATTAAAAGAAATATAATACATTTTCCGAATCATTTTGTAATTTTTTATCTAGCATCTCAAATAATTTATTGTTGATAGTGTCAAATACCGAATTGCTACGAAATTTTTTCGTTAATTTAATTCGTTGGCTACAAACAAATGACAACGGGCAGGGGTACTATGAGCAATATTATGACGAGTTATAATCCAACACAAAAACGTCGGTAAGTCACCTCGGTGCCCGAAAGCGGAGGGTTGAAAGGAGCAATTTAGCAGCAATTTTAATAATAAGTCCCGGTATTTCTATTATACCTGCGGGCCGATCAGATGGGCCGCTGCGCCGAGTTTAATAACTCACGATTAGCCTATTGGATTCGCTATGAATGTTTGCTATTTTTTTGCTCGCTTCCTCTGCGAACTATTGTTTTTCTCCACTGCATTTGTTGATTGGAAATGGATGATAGGGCAGTGTGCGTGCGCTTGATAAGGGTCTAGGAGTAGTTTTTAAGTTGCATCCGATACGTTTTCATACAAGTTTGACATTGACAAGTTTACTTGCGTAGAGTGTTATCAGAATTGAATTACAGGTGGGTCAGTTAATCAATAACGTGAGATGGTAGGGAAAGCGTGGTTCAAACAAGCTTTTTCGTATAAGCGGTGGGCTGTGGAACTCTTTACCGTCGCCTGTTTCTCGATAGACATGTAACTTGGGCGTCTTTAAAAGCTGAGTCAACTCGTATTTAACCGGTAACCAAGTAAAATTAAACCCCGTGTTCTTTTACCACCAGGTGTGAATAGGGTCAAGTATCCGCCAAACAAAAAAAAATACCGGCCAAATGAGAGTCGAACTCGCACACGAAAAGTTCTGTTCGAACAACAAAAGACAAAAAATTACGTTTTATGTATGGGAGCCACCCTTAAATATTTATTTTAGTCTATTTGTAGTAAAGGTTGCTTGCTAGCAGCAACAAAATCTGTCGCAACAAAAATTGCGACTATTCAGCTGTCACGGCTCAGGAGCTTGGTGACAGGTAGACGGACACTGAAGTCTTAGTAATATACTCTAAATATTTTATTAGGAAAACTTACAGCTTAAAACACATACATTTCAACTGAAATAAAGACTAAGAGCCAATAACAAGTTTTCACAGATAGGAATATTGTCGTAGAAAATGCCTGATACCATCTGATACATAGGATACCACATACAATCACTCAAAACACAATAGATAACACTACACAATTATCGTCTTAAATAAATTATGATGCATGATTTCCAATATACATATCTTATACATGACAAAGAACAGTCATTCAGTAGAAGTAATTCGATTTTTCTACATAGGTTCGCGTACGGTGCGCGTTCACTTTCAGTGAAAAAACACAAAGCAGTCGATAAAATACAGGTAAAAGCCAATATGAACGAGGCTTTGTATGAAACAGTTAAATAGGTGATGCTCATAAGAATTTTTAATTAAATATGATAACGCGTAATATGCAGTGCACAGTGGAACAACCCTTCATGGCTGGGGTGATTTTTAATTATTAAATTTTCTACGCCAGCGGCGCTCAATATTACTTTGATATGGGGAGCGATTGCCAATGCCTTTTCATATAGAGCTGTAGTTACAAATATAGGTATCATGTTTTCGAGCACATTGTTCATGACATTGTATTTCACATTAAATCCGGAACAAGATTCTTCGAAAATGTAGTACCGATATACGTATAATGATACAAAAAGACACAATTACAAAATATGATTATTTAAACTTATTTAACTTGTAAAAACGTAGTGAATACGTTTAGTGACGGGTCTAGTGGTCAACACGTTTGACTAAAACAGAGGTTATGGGTTTGATTCCTACTGGAGGCAGCCGTACTTGATTTGCATAAATGGTCTCAGTCTAGGTGTATTTCCATGTTTGTGATGTCCTTGTCTTTAAGGATACCATTTCATAGGGTATCCTAGTTTGGGACTAGGATAAGTGATTGTATTGTGTGGAAGTCATTATTATTATACATACAATAATTTTATTGTGGAATCACCGGGCTCCTCGACTTTTCTCAAACAAAAGTGCGTCAAAGGTCCCCCTAAAGTATGATACTACTGCAATGCAATATACTTAATGTAATATAAGTCGCACAACATAACTTGAGAAGAACTGCCCCAAACCAAATTAAGATGACAGAGTTGTCGGCCGCCCCGAAATTAGAAATATCATAATCGTGCGGCCTACAGGGCCGGGCTCAGTGCGAAATTTAATTAATGCCCCTCCTTCAGCGGCTGTCTCAAAATCTAGAGATGTGTAGAAGGTACACTTACCGTCTTATTTCTAAAACACGATTCTTTAACATACTCCTTGTAAGCTTTAAAACACTCCTTATTATATTACATAGACTATTTAAATTATTAAAATTTTAAATAGTCTATAGCAAAAAAATGTTGACATTTCCACAAAATATTTAAACTGCCACTGAGGAGTATTTTAGAGAAATCGCGTTTTTATAAATAACACAGTTGATTTTTAACTTAATACATAAATAAGACTCGGAGTTACAAAACTTCTCAATTTTTGAAACTACATTATATTATTATTAAACGTTTAATAATGGAATTGGCTAATGAATGAAATGATAAATTAATGAATCCGAATAATTAATTATGACATCTAGTTTTGCACTTCAAGAGAATTTACAACGGGAATCGATATTTTGCATGTTGGAAGACCATTTCGTACCCAGTTACTTTGGCTCATGAATTAATGAAATTTGATATATATCTTTAGGAGCATAATTTCGGTAAAAGCGACCTTCTGTTCATTTGCTTTCAAAGATATTTATATTAGTACAATAACAATACTGCGTTGCTTTGCCCTCGTCTCATCGCGGTAATATGCCAGGCACAATGTTTGAGCAGATTCAGGTTTTAATCTCGGTTCAATTTTATGTTTTTCAGGGTTCCGTACCCAAGGGGTGCCAATAGGGTCTACTCTACCTCCGCTGTCTGTCTGTCCGACCTTTACCGCATATGGTTCCAGATTTGGGACACATACAAAAAATATTTGTTGCGCTTATCCAAGGACAAATTAAAGTTACTTCATTGGCTGAGAGTGTATTTAAAATTTACGAATATTAATATCGATATCGATCTGGTTTTTGCTCACTACATTCAGGCGTTTAATTATTCGGGTCGATATTTTTGTTAGAGTGACGATTTGTAGTTCTGGTGATCCCATCAAGTCAGGATCAGATGATGGCATTTTGAAGAGATCGAGGGAACTCTTCAAATTTAATAGTGATTTGTGCATTTTCTCTCTTAAAGCACAATCTGGTGAGTCTAGTATTCCCGAAAAATAGAAATAATTTTCTAAATAAAAAAGGAAAACCGACTTCACAACACTATTGTAGGAAGGAAGATATAATATCGCCTATTAGTGACAATTACTGTTGGGCAAGTCAACACATAAGCTGTTATTTATTGGTTATATTGTGATGATTGGGAAAAATAATTGCAAAAAATTGTTTAATATCTTAGCACTAACGTCTCAATCCAAATCTGTCTGACCAAATCTGAATCTAAGTTCTTCTCTAATATGTACGAAGTTTTATTTTTCAAGTAACAAATGTACGTAATAACTGATTTAAACTCATAGTTAAACTGTTTTAAATATATACCCCGTGTGCATAGAGTTCCATATTAGGTACAAAGCTGTTTTTTAAAAGAACTTCTTAATAAATAATACTCTTAGATGTTTTTTTCTATTTGTCACAAGTCTTACTTACTATTTAGAATGTCAAATATTTTTTTCCAATGTTCGAAAAATCTGTTGAAAGTTTGCGGTGTAATTTTAGTTTTTATTTTTAGTTTAATACAAAACCCACAGCACAAGTTAAAATTATAAAATATGGTTGTGTGAAAATATCCAAACATAGGCTTCTTATATATCTTATAATTATATTAACTTAGCTTCTAGACAGGTACAAAAAATAGACTTACATAATTTAAGTTGTAGAAACAGATTTTACACAGTGGAATAAAAAGAAGAAAGAAGAAATTGTTAGACTTATTATATATTGCTATGAAAATTAAAACAAAATCCCAAACGCGGGTAAACCTTTCCCAAACCCTTCGGTTCGCGAGTCCGTCTCGCACTTCGTCTGTTTTTAAGCAGTTGTCTTCTTCTGCGAAAGTCATTGCTTAATAAAGTCTGACAGTAGGGCTGTCAACACACTTTTACCAATAATAAATTAAGCATTAACAATTTACATTTATGAAAGACTTTGCATACCGAGAAATTAAGTGTTATCTAAAAAAACACGATTCAAAATTACAGCAAAAAAATGTGGCTTCTAAATTTTTTCACAAAAATCGTCTTTCACACAGTAAAGCTAGGGCTTATATTTTGTTAATATTGCAGTGCAATAACAATTACATGAACTCAGTGATTTCATTTCTATGATACTTCAAGTCGACGCGCGCACACGTATCAAACGTTGTATGCGTCAATGGTATGAAAAACACGTCACGTGACCCGACTGAGTATCTGTCACTATATACTACAGCACCACCAAATTATTCTTCTTTTTATTTATTCACTTACTAAGATTTATAGATATATGTTCATTAAAATTTAAAGACAGGTAAAATATTTTCATTTTTCTAGGTAAATTTCTTAAATGTTACTAATAAATTCTCCACTAGCGCCGCTATCAACTGAACAGATTATCATCAACTGAACGGCCACCATCTTGGCCATTGTATCTAATGCCCTAACAGAATCGCGGTCCAGGGCTGCAACTAGCAAAATGAAATACTAGCGGAATGTTTTAATTTCCCTGCGAATGACGGGTCACGTGCCCCCTCCGCCCGCGCCTCGAGCCGCACCCCGTGCCCCCTGAGAACTGTCATCGTCACTGCTATCACAATTAGCCTGCTCATGAGATTAAACAAGAGTGCGCGGGGCTTTTTTTTTTACTTTACTGGCTTACATTGTCGCCGGCCAGCGTGTGCTCACGTCAGTTTGAACGCAATGACTCGATTAGAATGAAATGAATATTAAATTAATAATGATTGATAGAGTCACTGAGCCGTTGGCTTATCAAATTAAATTACGGGATCAACCCGAGTAGGTATGTATCTATTTTAAACAGAAACATGTTTTAGTGTCTTGTTTTTGTAAGATATTAGGTATTTATTTAAGTGTGATTTTATTGCAGAAAACAAATTAAAAGGAATAGAATACATGAAAGAAATGATTCACAGGAAACTCTACACTTTTTTTAAGACTCTATACACTTACTATAAACACTTCAGCAGCACTGTCTAACATCGTAAACATACATAGTATAATTATAATTAATTACAAAAACTACACTTTTAACAATAACTTGCAGTCGACAGTCTCTGTTCTGATCTATTCAGCGCCAGCCAATCACGTTTATGTCCTATAACCTCACACACTCCTATAACATTTGCCTGCAAAGTCCCGCATGGAGTAGAACAGGATTTATTTCGCGGCGCAAAATTAATTACAGGAAATACATCATGCTGATTCTTGACGTCTCGCAATAGAATCGGGAGCGATTGCTTGCGGAGCCGCACGAGCGGAAAATTAAATTTGATTGTTGCAAGTTGATTTGTTCGCAGCAGCAGCCCAAATGCCACAGAAGTACACGAGGACCTTTTAACAGACAGCTATCCGATATGCAGGAACGGTCTTATTTATTACACGATTCCTCTTAAACACTGTCTAGTATCAGTACTAGTAAATAAGTCCTAATCAGGCTGTTACAGTCAACGGAATCGTTGTGGAGGTTATCGTTACAAAATTATGATGATGATGATGGTTCCGACCGATTTCGGCCATGGCGACCACTTTGATCCCTAATCAGAGATGTGGCGCTGGTGTGCTCGAAGATGGCTTATGTAGCCTATCTTCACGGCGAAATATAAGTTTATAGAAATGTCTTACCATCATAGCCGTCTAACCTACATACTTAATAGATGATCGATTGATGTTTGTCTCGCTCAGCAAATAAGACGAACACCATTCTTCTGAGATGATAAATATTCATTAATTAAAAAATATTATATACGCAATAGCGTGTTTCTTAAAAAGTGACTTAAAAGAATCAATCAACTGTTTTTTATCTTCTCATAAAACTATAAAATGAGGCGAGATCGTACTTTCATTGGATTTATTTCTCATTCCGCGCGCATTTTAATGCGACGGATTACGCATTGTTTACTGAAACTAATCTAATAATTCCTGATTGACTTGTGCGCCTAGCATTATTGCTCACGGGCGTACATTATTAGCTTACACATTCACTGCGTTGGTGGGACTTCCATGCCCCATTTACATTACGTTCCTCGCGTAAATCTTGCGCCTGCCGTAAACTCACTTTATTATCCCATTACAAATATTGAATATCAGAATCATGACAAGCGTCAAACTCTGGTTAATTTTTAAACGAGCCCATTGGGGATAACGATTCCGAGCTGAGGTATGTGAATGAGGTACCTCAGACACTCGAGTTACAAGTTATACATTATTTCTTTGTGTAACACAATGATTTCAGGATTGTAAAAACTTCGATGAAACGTTCGTTAAAATAAAAATATATTAATAACTATCACATAACACAATCACATAATATCCTACCTTCAAACTAGAAAAATAAATGACTGTAATCACATACTTCTGACACGTCTCGCAAGTAGCATGAAGCGAGATGTAAACCTGTTGTCTCTATTGTGGGATCTCTATCGAACGAATTCATTTTAGAATACAATAGTAGTGTTGCGATTCTAGCCAATTAAAATTAATTAGTAACAGAGTAGTCGGGAACGAGCCAAAACAAATCAAAGGAAGGTAAACGCGGAGAACACAATACGTATGAGCAGATGAGTTGTTTTGTTTTGAACCGGGACCAGCATTCTGGCCGTTAGTGAGCGACGTGCAACTTCTACATTTCGTATCATTTTTCAATAATGGAAGACAAAATAAAAAAAAAAATGAAGAGAGTATGTCATTACTCTCGTTGGTCTATTAACCTGAGGTGAAGTGTACCCCCTCTTAATTATAACCTACCTGATAGGAACATCTATTTTAGATTGTGTTTATACCAGTAGAAGTCCCATTGATATTCTAGCAGATATAAATATTTTAGAATGTCCTAGAAGTATAGGACCTCAATTAGCATACACCTCCGATTAATACGCAGCGCGATCGATTACCTCACCTCCGGGTAAGACTCACGGAGGGTCTTAAAGAGTTCATGCCACTTTCCCCTTTAAAAGCTACGCAATTGAAAATAGGTATACGTAACTAAGTATTAGAGTACTTTTCTTGTGTAAAATAAAGCGTCATCATTAATTAATTTGTTAATTAGATTTCCCAATTTTTCCAAACACTTTTATTTTCCCTATTTGTTTTTGTTTGTTTACGTTTATACAGAGAAATCGTATCTGCCTCGGAATATTCGTTTTGTTTTGTTCTAATTAAAGGTATCCTGACTAACAATAATTCGCTGTAGTTTCCAGAGTTGGTTCTCAGAAGTGCACTCATTAACTTACTGTGGAATCTATTCTGAGCATTGTAAATAACTCTTAGATTCCAGTATAAAAACACGTTTTTTATTATTTCAGATACGCAGGAGTATTACGTGGAGCCTTAGGATTTAGTAGAATATTATGAACTGATATTGAAGTCAAGATTTACTATATACTTTACTATCGTCAACATTAAGAACTGAGCATAAAGTGTTGATAGTGTAGCTTATTTTTTAAACTTCTTGTTTCCCGTTTCACTAACAACAAAAGTACTCGTGTTGTCAGAAGTCGAGCACAGATACGTTTTTGTTCTGTACTCTAACGTTTCTGACGCTGATTCCGCCTGTTCGTTTGTATGTAAGCGCCTAATTGGCAGGTTCTGACTTTGAACGACGAGTATAGTGTCCTCCGCGTGTCATTAAAGAAAGTCTAGAGGGTCCATTTCGGTCGAATTTTGTTGTGTGATCGGGCGGTGATTAAAATAACTAATATCCAGGGTGTTGATTTGTTCAGTTTCGTCCGACTCAGGGTTGGTTATTTAAATGATACTGAAGCAAAAAAAATAAATAATATTTTTTTTTTTAGTGAAAATCACCTAATTTGCGGAGCGCCCGGGCGGACTTTCCCGCCCCGCGCCCCGCGAAACCCCCGCCGGACCTGTCCAGTGGAAACGATAGAAGCTAAGCCATATAACATTATGATTTTTAGGTGATTTCCACTAAATAAAATATTAATTTTATTCATTTTTTTTGCTTCAATATCATGTAAATAACCAACCCTGAGTCGGACGAAACTGTACAAATCAACACCCAATATATTTCCTTCTCATCTGGACAGTAAAGTAGTGATGTCCCTGAAAAGGAACAGGACATAAATAAGTTATTACTAAGTAAGTACTTAAAAAAATACATTGCATACCTACTTTTGTAGTTTATGGGTACAGGTTGCTGCCATTAATAATAATAATTCCACACGTCACAATCACTTGACCTGGTCTCAAAGTAGGATATCCTGTGCTATGGCCACCGGGCAAGGGCATCATAGTCAGTTTTTTAATAAACAATTTATTTTTGAAACAAAGCAAACAAACAAGACATAGTTTGTGACTTACCTGTTAATTTCTTATAGGAAATTACGTCTTTCTTTTGGGAAACATTAAAACATTAGTGTCAGATAGTCTTTCGTGTTGATAGCCACCTAACTCAGGGACCAATGTACCGTTATGGCCAATTTGGTTATAACACAAGGTCTTGATAGGCCACAGACAATATTTAAATCATAAGATAAACGTAACACTGTTTCTTACGGTTTTTAGGGTTCCGTAGTCAACAAAGACCTCTGTGGCGCAGCGGTTAGTGCACCTGCCTACTATGCGTGACGTCCCAGGTTCGATCCCCATCTGGGGATAAAAAACCCCAGGTCTTGGATGTTTACATGTTTGTGAAGTCGCTGTTTCTGGTTCCCACGACACAAGGTGTCCTAGTGTGGGGCCAGAAGCAATGGATGTGCCTGTATGTTTATAAGGACCCTTATAGTTTTTTGTAAGTTTGGCTTTGGACGTTGTTCTATCGATCCAACATCAAGCGAGAGCGCTTCTGTCTCTCCTATGTAGTCTCAGTGTCCCCAGAAAATTGGGAGTGTTATAATGACTGCTATTTTCGTAGGCCATTCATCACGATTCCGGGAGGCGACGCTGTTAATCATAACTAGCGTGATCGCCGAAATAACTTGCAACCACATAGTGTACGGTGCCTTAGTGATTAATGGCTAATTGCAAGCAAAAGAACTGATTAGGTTGTTAACAGGATCTTCCGATTATGACTTGCTTTTTCGATGAAACTGTGAGACAGCTAGTGGCTTGTAGAACCTATGAGAAGATAGTTTGCTCTAATAAGTCGTGTGCAGAGACATTAGAGTTAATAACTTCGCGATCTCATAAAATGTAATGAAGTTTTGTATCTACCTTAATTTATTATTCAACAACTTTGTAAGTATAGTCGACTAGTACATTGAGTTTTATATGCGTGGTCCGTTACTTTACAATTTACATATTTGCAACTAATAAAGCTCTACCTGTTGTAGACTGCATATCTGAACTGTGAAAAACAAACTATTTGTATTTGAATTCACCTAACTACGTGGTTTAAAAATTTCCTGATTTAGGTTGTTTTTCTTTACGGTTTTGTTGAAGACATTTCTGGTTTAATAATGACAGCTGCTAAGCCATAATAAGTATAACATTTCTACAGAGTCATTTCATCAGGTGGTCGTAATAACGCATAAAAATCTCAGCAATTCAATTAGCGGGAAAGCAAGTTCTGGGCGCGGGGAGCAGGCGGGTGCCTTATAAACATAATAATATAAATAATCTGCGGCGATAAATCTGTAGCGCTTTATGGGACAGGAGTGGGTTGTCAGTGTTGTCACTCCACCTAATTAGCGCTAGTGCGGGTTTAGGCTAAACGAGCGATGTAAGCGCTGGATTCGGTCGCTGATGCGTATAGCGTATAGCCTTCAGATTTGGGATTATTCACTTTAAAACTTCTAAGATTAGAGACTACAATATAATTACAACATGTCTCAAATGCTTCGCAAGGCACGTTAAGCAGTTGGTGCCGATTGCCGTCGATAGATGGCAGTCGTTAAGCCAAGTCAGAGGCCTTAATAGGGTGGGTGGCTTGAAAACTTCTGATAGTAAGACCAGCCACTAGCCTTAAAAGCCTCCACCAAACCGGACTTGGCCCCCGTGGTGGAGTATGGCCTATACCTTCCTCAGGGAAGAGACCGTGCCCCTCGGTGGGGACATAATGGGTCGCCGTCACCTGAAGGGCTTTCTTGCACTTGTAATATGGTATCTAAATTTGATAGTATTTTACATCGACGACGGTCAATTTGAAATCATCTTGTTACTTTTGCGATAAGCATGGATTAATGTAGATTGTATAAATATTTCTCTGCGGTGGGTTTGTTTGTGGGATTCTTCTGCTTATTCTTAAAAATAAAAGCAGCCAGGTTGGAAGGAAATGGTTCGAAATCGTAAAAGAAAATCAATAAAAAAATAAACCTGACTTCTTAAAGTACAGATAATCTCTTCCTAAACCTGTTTAATGAAAGAAGTCGTAGTAATAGAAGGGGCCAGTCCTATATTTAGCTCTAGCTACTGCTATTGGAATAACTAGGAACTAATTGGACGCACATGTATTGAGAAAACTTAGGAATGCTTCGGACAAATACCTCTTACGATGTTTGTTGATATAGCGGACAGCCATCTTTAAGTACAAAGAAGAGAGCTAGACTTACATACCCTTAATATAAAAGTGTAAGATATTGTAGAAAGGTCCTGTAAAACCTGTTCTACGCATCGACAAAAGTATATTTTATTTCGGGGCTAACTCAATAACCGCAACAAAATAACAGCTGTTCCATAATACATACAAGTTGATACTTATTTACTGTGTAAAATAGCTCATATTATGTTTTCGCGATTAGTACAACAAATCACCGTAAGTAAAAACCCCTGAATTGACTCCTAACTAAACGCTGAAGTACTTAGGTAAGTAGTTTAATTTTCTTATTGATATTAAAGATAATATTGTTTTCAAGCAACTTTCGAAAAAGTTATACAATATAATATTGTAAGAATATTCACCAAAAAAGTGCAATATTAAAAAAAACATACTTCTTCATGTCCGTATTTTATTATTTCTGCGTTTTTGCGGTGTACTGTCCTGAAGTTGGTTTTTATTTTATTATTTTTATTAGGTTTTGCTCTATTCCAACGTCACCTCCACATCGAGTATTGTCTTCTAAAGAAAAATATTTTTAATATTTTGCGTTATATTAATACTAATTTCAGCAGATTTCTTTATTGATAAAAATTAGATATTATCGACGTACAAATGAGCGCCATCTTAAACAGAATATTGAAATCTAGCGCTGCAGCAGCTTACAAACCCTTCAATATTCATTAAAGCACTCTTCATCAGGCTTAGTTAATTACAATGTATGTTAGCTTTATTATAATTACTCATTTTAACGTACGCTGCACCTAGCAAGTTATAGTATTGTATGACCAGTACGCCCGCGAATGTCTTTACGTGACCGCTGAATGACGTCATACCTATGTATGACCACCTTTTTATAGTAAAACTAGCTGACCCTGCAAACGTTGTTTTGCGAGATAGGAGTATGAAAAAAAGATAACAACCTATTCTCAGACCTACCGAATATACATACCAAATTTCATCAAAATCGGTCAAGCCGTTTCGGAGGAGTATGCGCACTAACATTGAGACATGAGAATTTTATATATTAGATTCTTCATACGAAAGTCGATTTAAATGACGATTTAAATAACATGTAAGAAGTGGCGCGATTCGACCTAAGTCTTGAGCAATACCACTCACTAACCTTAAAGGAAAATAACGTGTGGAAACCTTAGGCTGACATTCAGAGACGAAAACTAAGCAAAGACTGGTCTCAGAAATGTCAAAATCACGTACTTAAAAACATTTCGTATTCAGAATCGAATCTAAGCAAGTTTAGTATGAAATGGTGCTTAGCTAAGTGTAAGTAGTCAATATCGGTGACTTTACGTGAACTTAGAACTGTCACTAGTAAGCCTTTTGTTCACAGACTACTCCAAACGTCATTTCACTGATGTTCTACGAGCATTATCTGTGGGATTTTTTTATTCACTCTGACATATATAAAATTGTATGATGTTGTCCTGCTCTCGTGTAGCAATATCAAATTTAAAAAACCGGTAAGAACTACATCACTTAAAAATGATAGACAATATAGATGACTTTCATAAGTACTGTGAATACGAAAATTACGGCGCTTTACTAAGTACGACTTTAGTTTACTTTGCTAAGACGGATCTAAGCGTGAATTTAGGATTCGTCTCTGAATGTCAGCCTTAGTGTCTAAAGTATTTACATATCTATGGCCCAATTATGAAGCTAAGTGTGGAAATCTTAGGTCTAACTAGAACTAGAGATATACGCCTTTGAAAGTAACTTAGGTACTATAAAGGTACTTAGGTATGTTACGCATCCTTATACCTACCGACGTGCATGCATGGAGCGACTATAGTCTGTAAAATATAGCTTGAGCTCCGCGACAGCTGTCATGAACGTTTGCGTCCATGAAGTTTTGAATTTTCATAGAATATTTGCACTGTGAAAACTCCGTACTTACTGCACACTATTCTATGTCTAAGCAATATCGTAACCTAGCCCTGTCAGTGTGACAGCTGTCGTGGAGCTCAAGCTATATTTTACAGACTGTAGTGGATATTGATGAAGTGAATGAGGTTTGTCAGGATAGTGGTAAGTGGCAAACTGTGGTTTCTGCATACCCCTCCAGTATACAGGCGTTAGTTTATATCGTCGTTGTTTTATGTACTGGCAGCCAATATGCGGACCCTAGGTACTACTATCGGATTAAGTGCGTGCATTATGATAATAGTTTTAAGCGCGGGCGATAACTACATTAACTTTGCGGCGGTAGTAATCTAGGTGGCAATAATAGCAGTATAGCCTTTTATCTGACACATGAGCTAATGCATCTTTGTTTTATTGATGACACAAAGTAATAAGCATTATATATTTTCTCTACCTATACAATCAAATCATAATTAACGAAAAATGATTTGTACAAATAAGTCTTCTTCTCTTTTTCTCCACGGGCTTGTTTGGCTACAGTACACTGACAATTTATGGCTTAAGTACACTGACAAGTTGAGGTACAATATAAAGTCAATCAACGCACAGATTAACTAGTAGTAAGTCTACGCATGTATTTCGAATTTTTAGAATAAACTATGAATTAAAGTTGTATTAAATATTTTATGTGTTTACTATCCCTTATTTAAATTTTAATGGTAACTTACATTAACAGCATGGAGCTAAACGTTTCATAGACAAACGCGTGTGCGTCGTCATAGTTTTACACCTCGACAAAAGATCTGTCTACAGGTGATCCGAATTCCATGGCGATATCACTTCCACGCGCCATTACCTCCATAATTTAATTAGTTGGAGAGATCATTGCATGTGACCCCTCATTTACGCGACTGCTATGTCCACTCGCAACTGTACTTTCGTTACGGCTGCTCACAATATCCCAGCAGCGATTAGAAAATGCAAAATCGAGATAGACAATAAATTCGAGATCTTGCCTGATATGTCTCGAATTGAGATTGGTTAGGGAAAATCGTTCCATTTTACTTCGGATAAAATCAATGGCAATTAAATAAATAAACATATTTTACTAATTTCAAAAGGGCTGCTTTTACACGGAGCATACTGTCTTGCTCAAACAAATTAACATTTAAAAATTTTATAATAAATTAATTAAACTATTGCTAAGATATATGGTTGAGGGTTTGATGCATAATGTATCAAAAGTTACTTATTTTATTAATTAAAACTGTTAAATTGTATGAGCGAGTTAGCATACTCTACGTAAGAATAGTCTTAAGATTGAATTTTAGATCCGTCACCGTGTTCACAATTCACAAGAATCATGCCTTATTAGAGTGTGGCCTATACCTTCCTCAGGGAAAAAATCCGTGCCCCTCAGTGGGGACATAATAGGTTGATGATTATGTTGACGCCGGGTGCGAAAGAAAAAAAAATCTTTACTATTCTGTAATGTTTCAGTAATTGGAAGCCTATCGAATAAAGTCTCTAGGCGATTTAGATTTTTAGGAAGGAATTTTGCTGATTTTGATAATTTCAAGAAAATTTGCTCCCACACTGGGCACGTATTGTCATTTACAATAAAATGAAATCATGGCCTTCTCACTGCGTATTTAAGAAAAAACTGCGTTTATCGGGCGTAAAGTAAACCTGGCATATGCTCATCATAATAGAAGCGATATTTGGCGGACACACGCCGGGCCGCGGCTTTGTCAATTTTAATTAAACCCCGATATAGGTGGACCGAAATGCGGGAATTCTTCATTAATTAGTTCCGGGCTCGAGATTTCTAATTATTTAATTAATGGTCAGAGTTAATAAGCCTCGACGGATCGTCGAAAGCGCAGGGTATTCCTGTAACGCGACGGAATTTGACTAACGCGTAGCTACGTACGTATGTACGCACTTAAGCCTCCATTTGATATCAATGAACACGATTTAGGGCCGGTTTCTGAATTGAGAATTTCATAGTAGATAATACTTAACTAACGTTTTGTCACGCTCTTTTCTGAGAAATTTGACGAGACGGCACTACAGTAAGTTACGTAGTTACTTAGCGAAATTCTCAATTCAGAAACGCCCTGAAGCTCTACAAAAATAAGCTGTCTTTATAATCAGCAATACTTTGAAGTTTAGTCTAGGGACAACTCCTTCTATTTTTAAATAAATACAAGTCATTGTAGTATAAAACTTTTTTAAAATGATTGTTGGATACTCACACTTATTTTCAGAGGGTTTAGATTTGAAAATAATATGAGGATAGTTGAGTGTCTGAAGAATTCAACTCAGCGCTTGATTAAGTCAATACGTTCTTTTCTCTCGAGAGAAGGCAGCAAAAATCCATTTAAATGACCATTCAATACAATTGAAAAGTTGTTTTTTTAAGTCGGTCCAAAGTTAAGGGCCCAACCATATTTTTGTAATATAATTGATTTATAGATGTGGTGTCTTTGTAGAATCTAGACACTGAAACGTCTTCATTGATAATCTTTTCCTAAAAAAAAAGTAAGTTATTATACGAGAAAAGATACAATGTTGCCGAGTTAATCGACTGCTGCAGTAAAATGCAGTATTTTTTGACTTAATTATCTGTTATTACTGTCTCTTGAGGGAATTGCAAGCGTTTACTTGCAAAATTACAAGTAATTATTACTAATAGTTCGAATCGAGGCCAGTTCTTTGAGGTATTAACTTAAAATAGAAGCAGATCGTCTTTTTATTCATACATGACTATGAAGAAAGTTCTAGTTAGAAACTTTTGACTTTAAGAGACCAATTTGCAATATACAAAGCAGCGCTAGAATGCGATAGTATTTTGAATGAACTTAATTTTGCAGTGTATAGCCAAAAAAGACTAGCAAAAATCGTCGCCCTGACGACGGTTCCGTACCAACGGTTGCTGAAAAGACATCTTCTTTCTCTAATGTATAAAATTCTCGCGTCACAGTATTAGTACGCATACTCCTACGAAACGGCTTGACTGATTTTGACCAAGTTTAATATGTGGGTTGTTATCTATTTTTATTATTCTAAGTAATAAGGGCTGTCCACCCCAACTTTTTAAAAAATATAATCCCTACAAATATAGCGCAACTAAGATTGCCGGGTCAGCTAATTTTGATACATATTTTGTTTCATTTATTTTGGGATCCTGTACACAAATGCGGCTCGTTTTTAAACTCTTCAGTCCTGACCTTGAAAATGACAATAGTTTTCTATTGTCATTTTGTCGACACGGGACTGAGGAGGTTAAGGATTTTTATTGCTTTGAAGTTTTCACTACAATACCGAATCACACTTTAGTTGCTTTGACGCTTGTATCAATAACAATTTTTACTATCAAGCAGTAACATAAAATAAGCTCGAAGTAAGACAGGAAAACGAAAGAGGAAAAACATATGTCAGTATCGTGACATAACCCTAGTCATTTTACCTATCCCTTCGGGATACAGCCGTGAGTTTATGTAATAAAATGTACGTAAAAAATTTTGGATAAAAAAATAACATAACATTTACAGGGTGGCCCAAAAAAAAATTTTTTTAGTTTTCGATCGCGCCACTTCATTTTTTTGTTACACCTACCCACAGTATTGGAACGGTAAAATTTTATCTTCGTAGTGTTAGTAGAAGGCAGTGCTCAACGACACATTAAGTTCATTTTTTTTGTGAAAATTGACGTATCGATATTTGCTTGTGACATGCAGACAATTAATTTTGAGAACTTTTAATAGTGCAAAACAAGTACAAGTAAGCTAAAATAACTATAAACTAGGCTTTAAACTGCTGTGAGTGAGTGCAAAGGTATTTTAAAATGGCTACTTCTACACGTCAAAAACACGAAATTTTCCTCATCGGCTTACGGGACTTAGAGTCGATATCTCGCCTCAGTCAGCTGCCTACAGTAAGGCAAGTTTTGCTGAGTTTTCACGTATACTTGAGCGAGAAAAAGAGCGTAAGAACTGCTTCACATTTGCTTATAGAGGAGTTAACAGAACTTTGGAATAAAGCTTGCGTACCAACACAACAACAGAAACATTGTATCACAAAACTTGAAAAGATACATAACAAATGGCTGCTTTTAAAGAAAAACAAAGGACGAGCTTCTCAAGCTCAGAAGCAAAGAGAAGAATTATTTGTTTCTGACCTAGATCATCTTTTCGACATCTCGCACGCAGATGCTCTTCAATTAATAAAAAAATCAGAAGATCGTGACTTTCTTTTGGACCAAAGAGGAGGGCGTAAGATGTTTATAGCTTCTGTTGATACAAAGTTTGCTAAGCAGCAAGAGCGCACTCAAAAACGTAAATTAAGGGCAGAACAATACAAGCAAAAGGTCACCAAGAGCAATGCTTTTACCTCAACTTCATCTGTACAGCTAAGTTTAAGCAGTAGCAGCTCCACTGAAGAGGATGATGAAACTCAAGACTTCAAACTAACTCAGCGTCAACAAAATGTAGACACAAAGAGCTCTGTCTTAACTCCTGCGAGCGCTACTCCAACTCCAGTCAGCTCTGTTTTCACAAAACATGTTACCAGCGCTCTAGATCGCAATAAAATAACGGACAGAGAAGCAGTGCGATTGATGATTCCCCTCACTGCAGCACTCGGTTATGACCCATCTAAACTTCCGATTTCACGGAGTTCTATCCAGCGAACACGAAAAAGAGCAAGATTGGAGCTAAATAACGAAGTGAGGGGTACATTTGCGCCGGATTATCCATTAGTAGTACACTGGGATGGTAAGATCTTGCCCGATATACTGGATAAAAAGAAAGTGGATCGCCTTCCGGTCTTAGTTTCTGGAGATGGTGAGGAAAAGCTCCTTGGTGTACCAAAACTGACATCAGGAACTGGAGAACAAGCAGCTAGTGCTGTTTTTAAGTTGTTGGAGGATTGGAATGTTAAAGAGCAAGTTCGAGCGCTGAGTTTTGATACAACATCCGCAAATACGGGTCAAAAAAAAGGAGCATGTACTCTTATTGAAGGTATGATGTCTCGTGAACTTCTATGGCTTGCCTGTCGACATCATATGATGGAAATTGTTCTTGCAAAAGTCTTCACACTATGCTTTGGGCCGTCAAGTTCACCCGAGATACCATTGTTCAAAAAATTTAAAATTGTTTGGGTTGAAATTTCTCACGATAACTACGAAGGGCTCGACTTAACTTCCGATAAAGAGGAATATGTTAAAAGTACTCTAGAATCTATTTACAAGGCTCTAAGCACAGAAAAACAAAGCAGGGATGACTATCAAGAGCTTATGGAGCTGACAATGACTATTATAAATAAACCTCCCGAGAAAATTCATTGGAGGGCTCCAGGTCCTATCCATCACGCTCGCTGGATGGCAAAATTATTATATGCCATGAAAATATTTTTATTTAAAAGTCAGGAGGTTGTAAAACTAACCAGAAGAGAAGAGACACAACTTGGCCGGTTTGTCCAGTTTGGGGCCCTTATTTATACTAAAGCGTGGATTGAAGCACCTCTAACAGCAGAAGCACCGGGTGGAGATCTGCAATTGTGGCGAAACCTCAAAGCTTATGAGTCTATTGATTCCGAAATCGGCATTGCTGCAAGAACAGTACTGGAGCGCCACCTGTGGTATTTGTCCGATGAGCTCGTGGGCTTTGCTTTATTTTCAGATCGAGTGACTCCTACTGAAAAAATGAACATTGTCAGTCAAATGAACACTGAACCTATCTCTCGTCGAGTAAGAGGGAATCCTGCCATTTTGACTACTAATACGACATAAGGAGACTTTGCATCTAAAAGAACACTACGGATGCTCACTGTGTTGGATATTGAAGATTCATTTTTATTGCTGCCTCCTGACATCTGGAAAGATAACGAGGATTACCTCCATGGTCAAGATAGAGTGAAAAAGTTGCGAGTTGTAAATGATACAGCAGAAAGAGGCGTAAAGATGTTTGAAGAATTTAATAGGGCACTTACTAAAGATGAGGAGGAAAAGCAATTTCTGCTACAGGTAGTCGAGAAGAACAGAAAAATAGTACCAACACAGACGACAAAAAAAGGTCTAATTACAGTCGTTATGGATTAAAATACATATATTTTTATAACAGTACCGTCTACAAACAACTTGCATAATTAAAATTCATCGTTTTCTTGGGTCAAATAAATAGTAAATCATGTAATATTATAATTTTTTATTGTACTCCGAAGTCACACATTAAAAGCGTTTTTTCTTAAAATTTTCTAATTTCAATCCGGTTGAGCACCGTCTTCCTCTTATGTTAGGAACTTGAAACTTGGCATGTATATTGGCATTGATCTGCATAACGATAAAAAGGGGTGGCGTAAAGCGTGGAAGAAAAAAATGTTTTTCCCATACAAGCGTGGGCCACCCTTTTTACAAACAGGCACATACATTGCTTCTGGCCCCACACTAGGATACCCTGTGTCGCGGGACCCAGAAACAACGACGTCACAAACATGTAAACCTCCAAGACCTGAGTTTCTTTTGAGTTTCTTGGGTCAAAAAAAGAAGGTACTTTTTTCCATCGGATGTATGCGACCCGAATACTAATATATTCTCCTATCATAGTGAAAACAAAGATATCCTTAAAGCATCAATGGTATGTTTCTTAAGCATCCCACTATGAGAGGCTTAACAAAAACCGTTAAGATCACAGGAAACTACGCGTATAATGCCTTGGCTTCAACGTCAACCCTTTATCAACCCATTCTTAAGGTGATGTCACTGCTTAAGCGTAGCGGATATCTCGATTACCTTTGCACGAAAGCACAAAAGTAATTTTAGAAGCTTCTTCACTGCATAAAAGTTAAATATATACCTTATAATTTTACCAAAAATTACAATATTTATACAGTGTCAATTGAAACTGTTAAACATAATAAAAAAAGGCAATATATCCTATTTTTTAATTTCTTTAAGCTCCTGCTATTAAGGCACATTGTCTGGACAAAAAAAAACTAAATTATATTACATAAACTCACGCCTCATTCCCAGAGGGGTGGGCAGAGGCCCGGGCTTGTCACTTGCCACGGTCTTAACAATCCTCTTTCGCAAAACAAATAATTCAGAGTACCTTATAGGTATTAATAAAAATTAAATCGTGTTAAGAAATGATTTTGTGTTAAAACTATATGATTTAATTACAACCACGTGTTTTAAAAATACACCGACACGATTAAAAAAACTTCTTCTTTCTGATCGAGTCCACGAAAATTCACGAGTTTTGAATTTCGATAATGAGCAGGGTTAACTTTCTGTCAACATGTCCTGTCCAGTGTTAAAATGTCCCATTTAACAATTCTACGTCATTGTAACTTTTAGTCCGGATCAACTTACGGGTATTTTTTTTATTTTGTAAAAGTTACAATGCTTACGTGCTTACGAAAGTATTAGTTCAAAAATACAACGCCAATCAATCAATCAATCATTTATTGTTATGTCATTTTAAACCAAGCGGATTATTATTATTAATACTTTTATTGCACTTAAATTTAAAATAAAAATATAGTACAATGGGGCAGACATAATGCAATATCACTTTCAAATGTCAAGAAAAAACCACAGACTGGATTTAGGGCCGATCCACAAGCCTTACACAGGACATTGTGAAAATATTCCTATCCGAAATCGCGTGGATCCGCTCGCTCACCTAATGTACCCACGGCTTTAAGACCTCAAGCAAAGTAGGGAGGAGACCTGCTGCGGTGGCTTCAAAGGAGCCGCTCGGCAAACACTCGGTAATAAAATGCGCTAATATTTGACTTCCAAGCACCGCCGTAATTCGTCTTCTAAATTAGACATGGTCGTAGTTAGAGCTTCAACTATCATAAAACAATACATGCTTACTCGTACATAAACATGGAAAGTCAGTACTCGAGCCGTCCCTCTCTAGAACTAAGATAAATCTCTATAGAAAGTCGACAGCCGGTCAAATTTGTTTTTCAGTAAAGGTTTATATACTCCAACTTCACATAGGTAATATACGTAGTTGTAGGTAATAGTTTTGAGTATGGAGAAAACGCTTCTTAATTTACGTTGAGTCGGCAGAGAGTCCGAGAATGCGGCTGGCAAGAGACCGTGCGAGATGTTCTTTTGGAGAAAAGGCCTTTACCCGGCAGTGGGCGATGATGATGAGAATTTAAACCATCAGTGACGTATTATACGTATATCGCTGCTATAACTACCAGCAACGAGTTCTAAAGTATATACACCTGGTTATAACATAAAATAAAATAATATTTTTCATGTTTCTACTATACCTTCTAGCTCAACGAGTTTCCTTTCCAATGCCGAGTGTTGGTGACGCACTGTCTAGTTATTTGTTTTCAACCTTAAATGACTGTAGATATTTCTCAGTTGCTACTAATTAGTCTCGAGTATTACATGCAGTGATTAGTTAGTAACAAGCACAAAAAAATCACGCTCATTATGAACTTGGAATTTCTTTTGTTCTTTTGTTAGGAGCTAAGGATATATTTCGCTCGTACGTACTTTTAAGAAACATTGTCTGTCTTCTTTATAAAAAATCGAGTCCGCTGAAATGGCACTTAGTGAGGCTTAGGTCGGTCTTAGATAGATCGTTAACTAAGGTATTAAGTTAAATAAGTTAACTAAGGTATCATTTTGAAAGTCAAATCTACATGTTATAGCCCCCCGCAATGAGGGCTTTTGAAAACGTCATTTAAAAAAAAAACAGTACCGCAAGTCGCCGATAGATGGTGCTGACTTCACATAATATGTTAAAATTGACACGAACATGACAAAATGCACAATGCATGGGCTAGCCATGAGTAAAGACACAATTCACGTACGTATGAAAATGAATAAACTAAAAATACTTCGATATCTTTCAAGTTTCAACAGTTTCGAAGCAAACAAAGTCTAGTTTAGATCACAGACTACAAAGAGATGTTTAGATTATCACAGATTATCACGATGCACAACATTTAAAACGTATGATGACATTTTGTTCTTCTTGCAGCACCATCTAGTTTTTTTTAATGAACTCAACTGACAGCTGTCATTGAAAAGGCCTCATTAAAGTCTCGTTTGTCCCTTAAACACACTTCTTTAAGCCATTCGAAATTCGAAATACACCATTCTGCAAGGGTAACTGGCAGCCAGCAGCACTGGCCACTATCCAGGACGTAGCAGATTGGAGTTGAATACGTGCACCACGCCCGTCGTTCACCGATTAAGCGCAATTAACCATCTCGCGGTTAAAATTCGCATCGCTCGCCAACGCTGTTACAAAAAATACGCTTTACAGAATTTTAACTACAGATTTAGTGAGAAAATAAACTTCTATATCATACTTGAATGCATAACACCTACCAACTGTAAAGCAAAATGTATTGAAATTACATATCTTAAATCGAGTTATACACATTGACTCCACTGTAGCGTACGCTAACGTTATGTCGTGTAGGATTTCTTCTCCAGTGAATGCGTTGGGTCGAAAAGCGGCAGCATCCTTAAATCAGACTGGATGCAAATCAAACTTGGTCACGGTTATCAACGTGTTCAATATTTCAATAACATGTTGCCGTAATCAGAAATTCCATCAGAAAACTGACTGATTCGTTCGACTAATTATAATTACTAGCAAAGGATATTTATGTGAAAACATGGTAAATTTATGTTAACGTTAATCTCCATAAGTCACAGTTTCGCAAGATGCTGCCACAAACAATAGAGATAATAGAAGAATACATCAAGTTTTGCCTTAAGCTGACTTAATTTTACGTTGAATAATTATTCATTGAGAAGAGAAGAAAACTATTTTTTCTTCTAAAGTTTAAACTAGGGAAAATTTCCATTGAGCATTGTAGTGATAAGATGGGCAATAATGTGATTTTGAAAATAGCTATTTGACCTTGAAACATGTTCTCACGCGGCGGATTTAGTCCAATAGAAATGGAATGCTCAGGGACCTTGGCCCCCAGTATGGGGCAGGCATTGGGTAATATGACCAGCGGTTTCTGTACTGAACCTCATATTTAGGCCATTGTATGTAATAGGGCAGGGATAATGCAAGGACCTTCTTTCTACCAGAAGAGGCGGACGCGCGCGCTTCTGTTTCGCCTCGAAGAAGGTGCGTCCCACTATTAAGGTGCAACTGACAGATTTATCCGCGTTCGCTAATTAACCAATTGGATGCGCGCCGTCATTGCGCATTTAAGGCGAAGCTTCGTCAAGTAAGTGTTAAGTTTTATTACGTACCCGTTATTGGAGATAGTCAATAACCCCAGTTCACTTTTTTGAAGTTAGCTTTGTTAAGTATTTATTTTTTCTTTTAGAAAAAAATAAAGCCTGCGGGTTTTGTAATTCCAATGTAGGCGTATCATTTATACTATTGGAGTTACAAAGAGTGCTAAGCTCTCTTTTATTAAAAACATTCTATCGCATTTATTCCAGGAAAAGCGAACAATTTCTAGGAACATTTATATTTCTCCTCTCAATGTTGTTTAGTTAATAAATCTTTTTGTATTTGTTTTTCCTTTGTAAACTTTACCTAAATTGAAGTTAAAAAGACCGGTAGGCTCTACATATTCAGTTTCAAATTTCTAACGAGTTCACAACAAGGAGACCGCGAGGTTTGTTATTTTGGTGGAACCTATCATTTGATAGTGTAGCTCTGGTAGTTGTTTCGCGACCTAATCCACGGACGGACGCGGCGCGGCAAAATGGCGGAAATTGAAAATAAACATTTCATCTGTGCGCCGGGCGCCCGGCACGCACTGCTCAAATTGACAATACAACCAATTTGCCACCAACCACCGACCACCTTTGTATGGGAATTGAAAAATAATATTACGCTTTTTTCCATCCCTCCCGAAAGTGGCCAATCTCGGAAGTAAACTGTGCTTTTTGAACTATTTTATCATTTGATTGATCTATGACACTCTGCCGATGCTCTTTTGTTGTACCTGGGTTAATAACTTGGATCGATTTTCGGTAGATCAGTCATACAGCGTCACGTTAGTAGCTTTAACGCGTTATGCAATATGATTTCACAAGGGCGAGAAACAAAATAATTATTTTGTGAGAAGAAAGCAGTAACAAAAAACCAACGGACTCGACTGGTATACAGGGTGTAGTTAAAACTACTTACGTTCACATAAAACCATTAAAAACAATTCCTTATCGCAACAAAATCAGCTCTTCAAATACATTGAGTGTCTTAGGTGTTGAGCAGCAGATTCAAGTGTTGTCTCTGAACACTGTTTTTTTATTATTATAATTTGGTATATAAATGATTTTTAGAACTAACCTTTCGAGAATACATATATTGCATATTTGATGCATCCTGCATATCTACGTTGAAAATGTGAGTTGAAAGAATTGAAACAAATACTTATCGAACAAAACAGCTTATCAGCTAAGCAGGATGCGGCCACTGAGTCAAAGTATAATTCGAAAATAACTTGTTGATAAGAAAATGACCCTTACCTACGTCAACATAAAAACGATAATGCGTTGGGGGCTGCAACTTCAGACACAGTCGAACCATTCATTTAGTTTTTACAAAGAGTCCCGTTTGTAAGCACGTGCTTTGTCCGTAACTGATAATTATGTAGGTAGTTCTCATACTGTCATTGTTTGACTAATTCAATTATTGTTTCATTTATGTAAGTATTAATTAATACGTAATGTGACTGTGAAAAACCTGATTTCATTCGTAAAAAAAGGGTCTCGCTAGATTGTAATGTCTAGGTTACCTTCAGTGAAAAACAAAATTGTACCCATTAATGAAAATATTTAGTCAATTATTCTATTAAAAATAAAAAATCAAAATTGGAAACTGGTGAGAAGAACTTTTTGGATATTTTAGTCTACATTGGTGATCAGATCACGTATTATAATTATATTATCGTCCAAAATAATACCCCCGAAAAAATATTATTACTCGTAAATGTTAAGACAAGATGCAGCTATTCGTGATTGTTATTTAGTGCCGTTTTAAAATACAGTAGCAAAAAAGACTTGCACTGTTTTCTTGACTTTTATACATTTCATGAATGCAAAAACAGGTATTAAAATAGAGATAAAAATTATACTAATTAGGTAAATATTCTGGTAAAATTAAGGCACAGTAATAAAATCCTCCCAATTTTTTTTTGTGCTGTATACAATTAATAGGCATTAAATTTTAACAAGCTCTTTCAAACCAAGGCAGGCAACAAAAAATAGGAAACAATTAAATTGAATACGTTAGTTACATTAGTCAGTAAAGTGAGCGTGTATAATGAATTTAACTTAATTAAATTACGGTAATTGTTAACTCGAAATAATAACTTTAAAAAAACTGTTGTGTTGTTATGGTTAGATAAAGTGACTAATTAATACATCTCTTAAAGAAGTTTTTTCTACCAGATGAAGTTAACAATAATCATAATGAAACAAAAACCCATTAGTAAGATGGACAGTCAAGGCCAAAAGTGTTTTAATTAATTTTAAAACTCAATACAAAGCCTGCTAACGAGAAATAAGAAACCCTACCTACTTAATTAGTCAAGAAGCGCGCAGAATTATATCGTTGCAATGTAAATGTCATTAAAACGCTTCCATTCATTATATTCACACGTAATTACTTATTTTTAAAGTTGTTTGTTCCGGACCAGTTGCCGTGGAAACTAGCTGCGAGCAGCAATAGATTATTGTAGGCAGTCTATTATACAGGATGTAACAGTTAAAAGTTACGAACAATAAAGAAAGGGTGTTGAGTTCACTTTGTGTTTTAAATCTCGCAAATGACGATAGTTACACTGAGTTTGACGAGTAGATTTTTTTTAATGATTTTTATAATAGATAACTAATATTCACATAACATAATCACTCGTTCTGGTCCCAAACTTTGGATACCCTAGGATATCATGAATATAGTAAAATGTCCACATATTAGTACATTTTTACAAAGCGATGCCTTAAGTGAGGATTGAGCCCACGATTCCCATAGTTTGGTAATCAAGCTGCTTACCGCTAAATTCTACTTGACTATCTCTAAACACATAAAAATCTCGTGTCACACTGTTTATTATCGAACTCCTCCGAAGCGGTTTCATTGATTTTTATGATTTTTTTGTATATATTAGCTAGGTCTGAGAATAGGTCGTAGGCTAACTAATATTGCTTAACAATGTTTTCCGAGTCAGCTATAGTACTTATATTAAAAATCTACCTTATCTTCCAAAAGTTATTTTGGGTCTGGATTGCTGGTGCACTGTGTATACTATGTCCGCTCAATAACAAAATAAACTCCGTGTAATCGTCAAAGAGGCCGTCTAAATTAATAAATGCTAATTAACCGTAATGGAGTCCACTTCGACGGGCGCAAATGAATGAACGTGTAATTGGATGAGCCCCCTACTTTAACAAATAAAAGCAATTTTCTTATAACGCCCGCCCCCTGTGCCCGTAATTTTATTAATGGACAGCATAAGTCTGATTAAAACTGAGTTGAGGTAGTTCTGGATAGGTCGCGTTGAACGAGATTCATACGACTAACATCAACGTAACACTCTTCCTTCCTTACTTTTCCTTCAACGACTATCCATTAACGGCTGTCTGCAAAATTGCTAAAATAAATAAGGCCGTCAATTGTACTGTATCCTTGTTTGTTTTGTCCTGGTTTACAATAAGCCTAGGCGCACACTAGCGACACGCGACAGGCGACAGCTCGGCGGGCGACTAGACGCGACGACAGGCTACGGCCGTCAATTTTCATATATTTTGTTCGAATCTCCGCACACTTGGCGTCAGAGTCGCGGAGTCACGACGACAGGACGCTAGAAGCAAAATATGACAACGTCGCGTTTGACGCGGCGACTTGACGCGGCGACAAGTCGCCCTGTTTGCGGTTGCTCTTCAGAATATTTGTATCTCGTCTTGTCAGAGTCAGAGAACTGCGGTCTTCTGTGGTAGAAAAAGTAAGGGATTTCAAGCTCTAAGGAAGTGAACCTCACAAACTCATGTCTATACAAGCAAGGGTGAATCATTAATACGCTGGCCTCAAATTGTGTTCCTGAACTCTCTTATTTTAAAACTTCCAATTTGAGCAGCCCATCTCCACTGATCGACACGTCTCTGGACAAAAATACAGACTTGCAATCTTATAAGTGGCCTATAAATAAAGCATCGAGCCGATACCCCAATAGCTTTTGTCTAATGTAATAAATGTTTAATAGGATTAGGCCAACGGCAGACTAGGGTAGTATAGTGTTGCATTATATCAAGTGCCCGCGACTGTTCAATGTAAAAATTGACATGAATCTTCAGAAATCAGGCATTTATTTTCAACGTAAGGAATTTACTTTCTGTTTGTTGAATGTCAATGTACTTATAATGTTTATGTTAGCCGCTGCCTTGGGGCCGAATGTAGTGGAGCGAAAAAAAAACTTCACTCTGACCATCGTTTTATTAACTAATACAAATAATCATCTACCTAAAAAGCTCAAGACCCATGAGTGCAAACAACTCTTGCAATGTCAAAACATTATTTACTATTCTTACAAAAGTAAGAACACCAATGCTCCCGCCAGACACTTCCGGACACAGCCCAAACACTTCGACCATACAATACACCCGACAGAAGTTAAAGAGAGGTGGAGCTTTCAAGATTAACCCATAGCCGTACCGTACCCGTTTCGAATCATATCCAGTTTCACTTTCTTATGGCCGCTTTTTTCTGTTTCGTTTAAACTAATCGGGCGTTATTGATCTTTACTGATAGACACTAGAATGCTCGACGAAGAGGATAAATTATCGATGAGGATAAATTGCATCACGATTACCTTCCTATCTGAACCATTTACCTAGGAGTCATTAGAATTAATTATGAATAGAAACCACGACAGTTTAATTATACATTCATCCGCAAATCATTACTGTTAATCAATTTTATGTATCCTCAACTCGGCACTCTACAGTAACCACTGCTTATCTTGATTACGCTTTGACCGATTGAAAAACTCGTTATTTTAAAACACAGATTACATCTCGATTGGGTTTTAATTGAGTTAATATTAAAGAGCATTCTAATACCCGTGTGGACTAGTTAATTACTAAAAGCAATTGACGCAAAGAGCGCGAGCGCTTGTCACGGTATGAGTAAGAGAAAAAGTTTTCAATTTCACTAAAAGGGACTGGTTTGTGTCTCGGAAGTCTCGTCTGGTTATCGGCTTGTAATGTATGAAGTTACTCGCCGCGGCTTTATTTTATAACTCACTTCTCCTAATAGGCCAGGAGTTTAATTCACTTTGCTGCCTCGACACCGGCAACGCTCATTTGCTTAGAGCCGGTTGCCGACACTCTATCTCGCTTCTTTATTATGTCTGTGTTATGTAACAAGGGATTATCGAATTTAGGTTCACGAGGAAGTTTGGTACAGGATCTCTCTGTCATAAAACCATCTATAAACATGCTTCATAAATTATCATGACAACGATTTGGAACATTTTACAGCGGCCATCAAATGTAGTTTACGATCGATGAGGATGTGACTGCATCATCTCTCATAATAGTCATAATTAATACGAAACGTTTGTTTTTATAATGTAATAAAGCATCAGCAAAATTAGCGGTGTTTTGATTACACGGTGAAGTTATTACAGGAAAGATCTTACTTAATTGCAGTTTAGAAAGACTTTTCATTCAATACAGGATGTCAACGTATTCAATTAACTGGTTCTCGGTAATTTATTTGCGAATGATATGAGATAGTTTGATATCATAAATAGTTGATTGGTGCAATTAGGCGACAACTTTTAATTGAGTAGTCATTGAGAATGTTCTTAATTTGCTTCATTACATGTCGTGTTCCCAATTTAGGTATAATTATTAAAATTGGAAAGCCACCTCGATCATTTTGTGAAGGATTACCCACATATATTTTATGAAGTATTAATTGGTTAGAAAAGTAGATGAAGACGGGAAAGATAAAGCTATAACTGAGCACTAAACTCCATGGAGGTTTAAAAGACGCGTTCTTCGATCCAAATTGAGTCGGACATCTCAAACAGATAAAACGATATCTACCAGTTTCAGAGCTAACTTTATAGTTTTGTTTTTGGCAGTTTTGACACAGCTTCTATCTACTTATTTGTTCCTTCAGTTGCATCTAACTGAGGTGAAACTTTTAACTTCCCCGACGTATATTCTATCTGAGTATTTACTTCGTCCCCACTTTGATATTGTTTATGATCTTTTGAAAAATTGCTCTCGCTATTTTTCTCGCACTTGCTTAACTCACTTTTTGTGTCTTCGCACTTGGGTCTTTTCTACAAACAAATGTTTTTAACTCCCGGTTTCTCGAACGCTAACAGTCTGTTAATCTACTGTTAACAGCTGTCAGTTGTTTTTTTTGTATTGACTTTTGACAACTGACAGCTGTTAACAATAGATTAACAAACTGTTAGGCTACGAGAAGCCGGGGCTGAGTCTCCTAAAGCATGCAGGTATTCAGCATTTACGTCAAAGACGATAAAGTTGTAATGTGCGATTGTTACATTTTACGAGAAACACTTCGTAGCGCGATAAGAGCCGAAATTCGGGCGTGCCATCTCTACAGGGTGGTTACCGGGAGACATCCACTGGCACCTGTAAACAATAAGCGTGATATTGCCATAGTAATCGGCCCTCATGATCATCACAACGACTGTCAGACAATGGAGCAGATTACGCGATAGGGGTTTAACCGAATAGCAGCTAACTCGATTATGCGGCCATCCGTGATTGTGTTTGAGTCTATTAATGTTTGAATTGCGTTATATTATTGCGGCGGACGGGTGCCGGGTAATCGAATACGGGTCGGCATTAACGAAATTCCGCTGCTCCACTAGATGAGTAATAAAGCTCCGCTAGTTTTCGTTCGTATTATCATTATAGCAAGCGTGTGGTTTTGTCTTTTGAGCCGTTTTAACCTGATGTCATTAATCGAGTTACAGCGATATGCAACCTTGTTAGACGTCGACTGCGGTAGTATTACGGGTAACAACTTTATTAACCGGCGTTGGTTGTAAGGATCGTCAACATAAGGACAAGTCACAAGACTCGTCGGAAACGTTTCCTTTCGAAATGATTGCGCGAGAAACGCAGTAAAACAAAATGTCCTTTTATAAACTACTCTTTCGGATTGCAAAAGCTGCCGGGGCCGATGTAGAGACGCGAGGAAGTGCGAAAGTGAAGCTGCGAGCCGACAAAACTCGCGCCGACCATCGCTAGATTAAAGAACAACTTAAAGGAAAGCAATCTGCTAAATAAGTGCTGCTACAGTCGCGCCGTGGCAGATGATGCTCTATGTTTTATGCTCCTGTTGTTAAAGTGCAGATAGTCTCTGTTATTTTTGCAACACGTAGCTTTAGTCACTGGTATCTTTAGTAAACAGATTTTAAATGTTATGGCGTCAGGTTATCTAGTCTAATTTATGATTGATTTGAACTTAACTTAATTCTAGATTAACATTCTTGAATACTTTTAGTTAGTACTTCGTACCAATCCGATGTTCCAATCAAACACTTGTTGATTAAGCCCATGTATGTACTTATGGGAAAAAGCGGAGCCTCTTAAAAGTCAAGCATATGCTTCACTCATGAATAACTACCGTTGGCTATCTTTGAGCTTAATTAATTAGTCATCAATTAAAGTTAAATTCTCATGGTTAAGGTAGCAGTCGGTGTTTCCGATGTTAAGTGAAAGGGATTCATTATAACACCATTAGGAAGCTTCTATGTTAATGAAATTAAAATTTTAATGCCCTATAAAAATGTTAGTAGCTTCTCCATAAGTCGACAGTTTAAAATACTCTAATTACCGCTATAAGCCTTTGTGCCTATGAAATATGTAATAAGTTAATGACTCGTTAATAAATTTTGCTTTTATTCATTCAAACAACTACTAACTACCAAACTAATTTCATATGTACATAGTCACTATTATACCAAATACTTATTACTTAAAGGATTTTAATCGCGAGTCTCAATTATTGTGAATTTCCGAAGTAGATCCATACTGTAGCGTCTGTTAATGGATGTAACTATTTCATGCTGTAGTATTTAGCTGTATAATATGTGCCAGGTCATACTGATATACCGCGACACATATTACATACAACAAGTTAAGGTTTTTAGCAAAAAAATTTACTCGGTTCTTGTCTCTGGGTTCTACGATAGGTTGTGGTTTCTAAAAATATCTAGTACATCTAGCAGTAGCTCAATATACGACGTTTTGCCACATTAATTAATCTACAACTTATTCTAAAATCTATCACATTTTTAAAAAAATCATAAAAACCGGTGAAGCTATTTTGGAAGAGTTCGATAAGAAACACTGCGACAAAAGATTTTTATATATTAGATTATTGAGATTTCTGGCTGAAATTTTTGTACAAAAACGCAAAATTTGCTTGCACTAGCCGCGAGGCTTAAAAGGATTTATGTTTTGCATTTTATATTAAATTGATTGATTAAAAATAAAATTATTTTATTATTAACTTGCGGCGTACCTCAGAAATTTCCAGACTTTGCATGCGTACCTCGAACACAAAAGGTTTGCGGAATACTAGTGTAGAGCATACTTCCGTGCGAAGCTAGTTGTGTGAATTATTTAGGTTCTCGTCTCGTTACTTTAGCCGGCGTTTCCGCAGGTGTGGCAATCATATTGTTGCTCTCCCACACAGGGCGCGGGGGTGCGGGCCCGCGGGGGGCAGAACGGGCCCCTCGTCGCGGCGCTTATTCTTTAATCTCGCTGATGAATTATGATTAGCAGAGTGCACTCAATCCCATTAGTGCTGTCTGCCTCGAAGATTTGCTTTGTTTCGGTTAATTAACGCCTTTGAGCCGACTGCGGGGCAATAATGGACTTTGAAAACGTTGACAAAATTGTTTGGCTACCAAGTAATTAGAGGGGTCAGGTTGCGAGCGCTGTATGAAAAAAAAACAGTATCCAACAAAAGTATAGTTGCGTCCAGTTGCACAGTAATGGCTCGCCATGGGACCACAAACTCGGATTATCCAAACGGACCGCTCCCGAAACGGTGCTGTGAAATTTTAACGTGTAATTGATTATGAAGTTGGGCGCTAATGGGCGAAAATAGTTTCTAATTTGGAGTGGAGCCGGCGTAATTGGTCTCCGGCTGCGGCTGAATCATTAACTGTGCGGGACCGCGGCTGCTGGTCCCATGACGCTTGGTGTGGAGTATCCTTCAATTTGGATGCACTGCGATGCTACGTGCGTCTGGTCAGCGTTTATTTCGAGAATTGTCGTATCTCGAGATATTCCTAAATAAGTAACGTGCCCATTTACATTGTATTGACAACTTATTTTCAATCCTTGATTTTGATAAAGTCATGTTGGCAGTTGACCAACATTTAGATTTGGTGTGGACCGTTATAGCGTAAAAGGTATATAGTGATGATAGGGATGATGTTCGGTAACATAGATAAATAACGTCATTAAAAACACGTATTCAATGCTATTCCTGCAGGCTTCACACATTTCTGGCGTAGCACTCTGTCTACGCCTTCCAGGTTTGGTGTACCTTACACACACACACACACACACACACACACACACACACACACACACACACACATATTTATTATTGGTAGGTACTTGTACCTACCCATTAAAAAATAAAAATCTACTACTTAATATTTTTTTATTCCTTTTCCTTTGTAACTTTTCCAATCTGACGTCCATGGGGTGTGAGTGTCGACTCGACCGCGTCTGATTGTCATTTCGACAGCTTGTTCGTAATCCGTGCGTTGCGTATTGACGGCTGGAAAGTCAATGCCATTAGTGCCGCTTTTTTGTTCACACTAATCTCGTCCGGCGGATTCGACGCGGGATGTTTGCTGACTGGTTCCCAGTAGACTGACCGATCTGATCACTCATTTTTTGTCTAAGTCCGGTCGATAAGTCGACGTTAAGCAAAACTTAGTCCGACATGCTGTTTTCGCGCTGGAATACGTTGTTATATCCAAAATAAATTGTGCCATTGAAATATGATTACCATGATATTTTTGAATGACCCATAAAAACTTAATCAATTTATTTCACGAATTAATTCGAATCAGTCCTTCGACTGTCACTTGATTAATTTAAATAACTTATTCAAATATATTTTCCACTTACCTAATAGGTTTTATGATTATTCTTTCTAACTTGAAAAAAACGCTATCAAGAGTTTCAAGTCTCTCTTAATTTGGGCTATGGCAGTAAAACAAAACGGTTTCAGCTGTATACTTACATAAATTTTTTTTAATCTTGTAGGCTATATAAAAAATTGACATTTACTTAATATATACTTATAATTCGAGTATCTGTGGAAGTATATTTTTTCCACAGACTATATATTCTGCATTTGAGGAGTGTTTCAAGGAATCGTTTTTTTTTATATTTTAAGACTGTAAAAATATTATCACCACTCCAACATGTCAAGGGTCATCCGCGTCAGTTTGGAACAGCCCAGTATTGTGGTCCAAGTGGCGTGGCTTGTCGGCTGTCACCGTAGTGTAATTATTCACGACTTCACTCCGAACTGTCAATGAGAGAAAAAACTCCATCCAACAGTAAACTGAGAGTGCACGGAAATGCTAATACTACAGAAAGGCTACTTGTATCATAAATCGTTTATAAAAATATGATCATGAAAGGCCATCAAAAAATTGGAAATAAACTCATATATTGTTATATATAACAATTCTAATGATGAGGTTCTGGAGGTAGAAAAGGATTTTCCATTTAATTTTGAAAGCAAAGGTTCTGTGTCATGTGAAGGTGTGTGCCTTTGACCGGCGATAGTCCAATACGATGTTGATGATCGGAGACTTTCTTCGAAGAACTGACATAGACAACCAGTGTAAATATAGGGTTCCGTACCTTAAAAAAGAAAAAAAGGACCCTTATCCGTCCGCCCATCCGTCGGTTTGTCAAGACCTTGGGATCGGGAAGATCTTGGGAACGCGTGGAGGTATCCAGTTGAAATTAAAACCTTACACTTAGAGTCATTTGAAGCTGTGAGAAAATCCAACTTATGGTTAACGTAATTCAAGTTATGTTAAAAACAGTTACGGCTGTTTATTCCACAATTACATATTTGATAAACGCCGTGGGTACAAGCCCATACTCTTCCTCTGAGAGAAGGCGTGTGCTCTACAGTGGAACGTGTGTAGCGCTGCATTATTAGTGAAATTTCGAAAATAAGAGCATTGAAATTAGTATCTCCTCTGGTATGGCATTTACATTTTTGCACTCGAATGGACCGCTGCGTTGTTCTTCCCCAGCTTCATGATAGGAAACGGAAATACTTGTTGACAACTGTGGCCGGACGTCGGCCGATAAGTGTATTTTTGGAATTTATTTATTGTTGGTGCCTACTTTAGACTACCATTGGAGGTACCTACTATGCGTTCAAAGCTATGAATTAAATAAAAGCAAATTGAATTACTGTTATTTGAATTATTGAAATGCAGTCATTGTATATACAGACATTAGTGTCATCAACATCATATTAATTAATATGATCAGTACAAAATTCTGAATTGATCTACTTGCCAATCCTAATTAATTGTATTGGTCAGAAAATCGTGAGTTACATTTTGTTAGGTATTTCTTAGTTTTTTATGATAATTTCGAAATTTTAAAAGCGTAGAGAATGTTATTTGGATAAAACTATTTTAATAATATTGTTCTAATAATATTATAATTAACACACTGACAAAAATACATTTCTTAATTCTGCTGACCAAAATAGTTGTTGACTTTGAGAGTTATGTTTTTGCTGATATGTTTTGCTAATCGAATATGTATACTAAACTTCTCATGGGATCGTTGAGAGTGACAGTAGTGGATACAAATCTTACCAAACACACACGAAATAAAGCAATTGTCGTATAAAATATTTATTTTCATCTGAAGAACGGATATCGTCTAAATAACGCTTATTAGTACATACGACGAGAGATGTTTTTTATTTTGTAATTTAATTTTGTAGGTAAAGTAGAAAAATAAGTAAAAACATTTTTGTTTTCAAAATTCAGTCGAGTTCATACGTTTTTTTAATTAAAAATTCATACCTACGGCTACTCGGGGAGTTGGTACAATACTGCCCATTACTAAAGTTATTTGTAGCGAAGGTTCACAAGGTTGCGAGAATTAATTATTTTTTTGTGTCACACGCAATGATTTATTCCTCTCATTTGGTCAAATTACAGCTAATTAGCAGTTCCGTGCATGTGTTTCAGTGATTAAAACATTCGCCTCTGTTCCATATGGCACGACAGTCATTATGCTTTTTGAAACATTATGCGCACCAGGAGCACTTAACGTGATTATCACTATAAAGACAATAGTGACTGAAAATATTTTACAAAGCAGCCATTGACTATTGAAGTAGAAGGTGAAGAAGTTGAAGTTAGCATAGATTTCGGGAGATCTTAGCTTAGCAGACAAGACCTGTTTTTTTAACCTAAAAAACTAACTTAAAGATTTTTTTTTTGACAGTAACATTATTATACGACGTCTCTCTGTTTTGTACGTCCATCTGTCTGACCTGTAAAGGGTTGTATCTGTCAAACTATAACTGAAAAATAAATAATAAACTCACGCTCTTTATTCCCGAGGGGGTAGGCAGAGGCACCAATCACTAGAACTGGGTCCACGTTTTGCCGAGTTCATTTGGTCCCAACGTGACAAGTGGCAAGCCTGTCGCCGTTATCCGCCGTTATCATAACTGAAAGTTAGTTGAAATTTCATGTTTTGTTAATAATACATACAAGCGTCAAGTGATTATGTTACAAGAGCAGTCGCTATAGTTTGTTAGCAACATATAATAAAATTCGGCCAAGTTTGAACGAAAACACAATTTTTGAGAAAATAGTTTTTTTATAATTTTAGTTCATTCTTACACGTTCTAATTCGAAGTGTAAATGAAATAATAATCATACACGTTAAAAAGAAGGGTAGGAGGTTGGAGTAAGGGTAGGGTAGGATTTGTTTAGTTAAAAAAACTCATGTTTGAAAAATAGTAAACACAGCATTATGAATGAGAATAAAATATTTTTGTTAATTAGCGTATTCGACGAGGCCGCATAAAGTGTAGACTTGTTGAGGCGGGTAGCCATAACACGGAAATGAATACCAGCGTTCAACATTCATAAGAAACAAAAAAAGAGAGGGAGAGAAAACGAAATGGAGTAATCCCAATTGGACTGTTCCAATAATCTAGTCCAAATTTCGGCTATACAGCCTCTTGTGTTCAAAACTATTTCCACGCAATTATCGAAACAGTTTTGAAACTTAGAAGCCGTGTTTCCGGCATGCAGTGTTACTATTGAACCCTTGATTACACTCTCACCAAAAGTACACAAAACGACGGAATACCATTCGACCCGGTGGCCACAATGGATGCTTTGTTTCATTTCTGACGGACCTAGTTGTCACCAACACGAAACCAAATGAAAACGGCAAAAGTGCGTGCGTGGAAATTGACTCAATCTACTTTGAATGATGGGAGCGCGCGCACCGCGCAATAAGCGCGAATTTTTTGTCTTAAAAAAGTTACAAGGCACCCGTGCGCAACTAAGCTAAACTCCGTGTCATAAAATCGTACAACTTCTAACAAAGACTTAACGAGCTATATTGAACTGTATTGTATAACAACACGGTGTAATTTAAAAATGTATCTTTCTTTATCTTGTTCACGCTGTGCGGTTAATTTAGACTTTGTTGCCTAACTATACGGATTAAAATTGTTTGCACTACGGCTACTCTTTGCGTGGTACTCTGAATCGAGCTTACTATTGCCAAATTTAATTGTGGTCAGTAAAAAAAAGCGTAATTAACCGTGACATCAACTCTCCCTTGTGACGCGCGGTTTTTTCTTGGCCCAATGTGGCCTCAATCAGTTTTAAGGTGTTTTTGCCGGATACTTTTTCATAGCATATAATTTTCTGTACTTCAGCGACTCGCGTTTAACGTTCTCATTATTCGGTTGAGTTGGTGCGCTAATTTTGTCAAGGTGCATTGCAACCGGTCTCAACGGTTATGAGTTTAATGCTGTTAATTTTAGGCCTATTGCAAGCCTTAATTTAAGATGAGGACATTATTACGCTGGGTTTTTTTAATGCAATTTTTTTTAAACATTTAAGAGTTTTGGGCATTACAAAATAACCTCGTATAGTAAACTTAGGATGACATTTTAACTTCAAAACAGCTTCAATCATGAAATTCAATGTTATTATTTGTTACCATACTTTAAGAATTATTGTCAGACCATGGTAAATTACGTGTCTACTTAATATTTCAGAAACTTCTATTGAGTTAATTATATTTGGGGTTAATCCACTCATCGATACAAATAATTATTTTCGTGAAAATTTGCTCGTGAAAAATATCAACTCTTCCATACAAAATTTTATTTCCATAATCATAACGTTAGACTTCTAATGGGCACCTGGAAAGTGATAATTGGCTAGTCGTCCCGGTAGGTAAGCTTGACTGATTGGTATGACGAAACCCTTACGGAAATGAAATTTCGGAGTGCATGTGATTAATTTATAAGAACGTTTTATGATTTCATCCATCTCTTGCGTACCTACATGAGTCATACATGAGTCAGGTCTATAACACATTGAAATAGTACTCGATCTGGTGTTTTGTTCAGATCTTCAAGTATCTAATTAAACTTTTTTATGAATAATAAAAGACAAATTTTCTATTACGGCAATAAATATTTTTGTATTTGTAAATCAACGACCTGTCGAAAAGTCGTTCAAGCCACGTGGTGCAAAGACGCGCAATATAAATTGGGCTCAAACTATGACGTTACAACTTGCACGTAACGCCTTTTAATATATGAAGCGTTTATCAATATTGAAGTTATCTCGTAAAACAGCGTTTTTATGATTATACGAAGCCGTTGAGAATTCATTTATTCAGAATTCCGTTATTAAAGTAACTTTATTTTTCGCAATTTTTGTGACCTCGAATAGCCCGAAAAAAAATTTGTAGTTATTAAAAATAAAAAAAATAAAAAAACGATTTTTTTCAAGTTTTAATACGATTTCTAATGGTATAAAGTTCCAATCTAAGTTAGATGCTAGATCCCCATTGCGCACCGTATTGCTGTACAGTAGCGTTGTCAGGCTTGTACTAAAGCGGAGTCTCCCTTGTCCACAGTGCGAGAGGCGCGGGCCGCAGCAAGCCAGCGGCGGCAGCCCCAGCTTCCAGGGCGGGATGCTCAGCATGGAGGTGACGAAGGAGGCGCGCGCGTCGCCGCTGCCGGCCGGGGCGCAGCCCCCCAACGCCTCCACTCCGGCGCAGCAGCAGCAGCCACAGGTAAAATAGTGCTGTCATTATTTTATTTTTATTTTAGTTTATTATTGAAACTTGCAGCTTACATTACAAAATAGCACATTATTTGATTTTACTAAAAGAAAAAAATAAGTTTCCGCATATGGTAACAATGTAACAAAAAGTGCAAATATAATAAGTTGAAAGTAAGTTTATACTACACTACAGCACCAAGAACGCGGCCTTGGATGGTTTTTGATTGGTTTATAGTTATTATGCAATAAAGTGTAACAACATATTATCATAACATATCATAAAATTATCATAACATAACATTTACATACAGGTATACATATTGCTTATGGCCCCACACTAGGATACCCTGTGTCGTAGGAACCAGACACAGCGACGTCGCAAACATGTAAACATCCAAAACCTGGGTTTCATTTTTTTGTCCCCAGCCGGGACTCGAATCCGGGACTTCTCGCATGATAGGCAGATGTGCTAACCGCTGCGCCACAGGTGTCATCATCATCTGACTGCTTCGTTTGTCTAACACGCGGAACATCCAAAACAGATGTCGTATATTTATAAACAATTGGGACATGTTTCTTAAAATGAAGCCATCCGCCAAACTGAGTGAAAGTTTGTAAGCGATTTTTTTTTGTACCTAATTGCGTTTTGACATAGTTCGTTTGAATAGTTTTTCCCTGATTGATATTGTTCAAGATATTCAAGTGTAAATTATTTAAACTTAATTCACATAGAAATAACAATTTTATAATTCAAACTTGCGCTTTTAGCATACCGCAAAAATCAGACCTAACACGGGACATTATAAATAAATTAAACTTAATGAAATTCGCGTAGTATAATAATAACGTGGCAGCCTGCGGTAATTTATCATTGTCCTAGTAAGAATAATAATTTATATTTTAATTAAAACATTGGTTTTAGACATTATCTATCAAACAATGGCAATCACTGTAAAGCAGGAAAACCACGTAAACCGCAAAAGATAAACATAACTTTTGAATTGATTACATATTATTTCGAAAATAATATTATTTATTGTAAATAACATAATTGTCATCGCATACGTATTTCAGGCATTGCGTGTTTAGAAAATAACCCTGAAGTAATTGCAATATTGTGTGCGCAACAGGCAAATTTGTTCAAAATCTATGTTTTTATGAATTTAAAGTGCTTGATCCAGCCCATATTGTCTCTCTCTCTCTCTGGGAGTTTGGGAATCCTACTGCTGGGAAAATGGCTCCCCATGAACTTCAACCCTTTAAAAGGTCTGAAAGGTTTGCTGAAATAGTTGCTTTTTACATTAACGTGCTTAATAGTACGTGCGTTCTCTTTCAGCAAACCTTTTAAAAAACTAATTTACATTTACCTATGTAATTAGTGCAATGAAGAATTTCAAATAAAAGATAAGAAGAAATATTTCAACGTAAATAATTTCCGGCCTTCTGGCCGATTTCGTAGTGGAGGAAAAGGCAGCGACTATCTTGTCTCAAGTCACCTTAATCCTACATCAGTTGTTTCATTTCAATAGTTATAATAATCCAGTCCAATTTAGCCATAAGGTTGAGCACCCACGCAATCTGCTTGTCTTCAGTTTCTAAGACCTCGTTTTGTCCCCAGATCTGCGCTGGCTGCAACAAGGTGATTACGGAGAGGTATCTGCTGAAGGCCCTGGACCAGCTCTGGCACGAGGACTGTCTCAAGTGCGGCTGCTGCGACTGCCGACTCGGCGAGGTTGGCCACACGCTCTACACCCGGGCTAACCTTATACTCTGCAAGAGGGATTACTTGAGGTAAAACATAAATAAATAAGATAATAATGTATGATGCAGTGACATAGGGCGTGTTCAGTGCATGGATAGGTAGCTAACGCTAGTGACATTTTTCCGAGCGTTTCCGTGCTTCGCAAGGCACGTTAAGCAGTTGGTGCCGGCTGCTGTCGATAGATGGCAGTCGTTAAGCCAAGTCAGAGACCTAGGGTGGCTTGAAAACTTCTGACAGCAAGACCAGCCACTAGTCTTACAAGCCTCCACCAATCCCGAATTGGCTCCCGTGGTGGAGTATGACCTAAACCTCAAGGAAGAGACCCATGCCCCTCGGTGGGGACATAAAATAAATTGGTCCCTTACTTCCATAGGCTATTCGGCAACACCGGCTACTGCGCAGCCTGCAGTAAGGTGATCCCGGCTTTCGAGATGGTGATGCGCGCGCGCACCAACGTTTACCACTTGGAGTGCTTCGCTTGCCAACAGTGCAACCACAGGTGAGTTATTGCAGAACTATATTACAAAGGTGACTATTATGTGGATTAAGCGTAACCAAAATGCAACCAATAGGTCCTACGTTCATTGAGTTCCCATGCTGTCTCGCTCGCACAACCTAACATTTTTAGTAATTGAATAAAATACAATTACAATTTTGATAAATGTCGTTTAATGATTTGGTAAATAATAATATTAAAGACATTTTTGTTTTAATGTGTATACACACAGGTTTTAATAACGGAAAGTTCTTTTCAAAATTATATATTTTACTATCAATTATTTTAAATCAAAATCTATATACAGGACAAGCAAAAATTTGTCTTGAAAGTCCTTGATCTATTGAACCGTCTGACGGTATACATCTTTTAAAACAATCATGAAAAATTTTACACTTAGAATGTCCGACCCAGACGGTATATCAGCAGAAAGCTTTAACGGTTTTCGCAAATGATAGCTGCTAATGGATAGCTTCAATAATAATTCTTCTTACGCACCATGTTATCACAAGTATAGTGAAATTTATTGTGATAAAATATATAGGAATATTTCAAAGTTAGTATTTGGCAATCACTTTTGTTCTATAAGTTTTTTATACAAGATTGATTGTTATTTTTCAAAACATTGTATTAAGGTTTTTCAACTTTTACGCGCTCTAGCAGTGCCGACGCGCTTTGCACAGATTTCAAATTTGAAACTTTGTCCTAATAACGGTACAAGAATATCTATTCTTCTTAATATTATAGCTTTCAGTATTATGTACAAAACAGCATCATTTAAAAGCAGAAACACTATGAAAATTAATTAAAAAATTATAGCCGTAGAAATAAAATTATTGTTGTAAATGTAAACACTAACCTAAATGTTCTAGGAATTATGCAGTTCAGAAATAACACTGCAATAATTGAAGATGAATAAATTCCACAAACCACAATCGCTGTGATCGTGTTCACAACTGCCTGACCCTTAAAATAGATAAACAAACTGACAAAAGCTCCAATGATGCTGTTACTCATTCAACTTGTATAGCCGATGTACAGTCGCTAACATATCAACCTCCTCAGTCCTGACCAATGGTTTGAATTATTTGTTATTCTTATTCTTATTTTCTCAGGATTAAGAAGATTAATGTTTCATCTAACTTTGCAATACAAATGTAAACGGAAATTATCAGTTGTACCTTCCCTGCCCCTTTCCAAGGCTAAAATGCTTCCCGTAAGAGCTGACTTATTAGGTATGCATTCGCTTTTTCGCTGGTCGAGTTCAGTAAACAATAACCGGTGCCTGATTTCCCTGGCGCGCTCTGAAGATGCCTGTTTCACCGTCCTCCGTATTAATATAATATTTATTGATAGGTACTTTCTGTTTGAGCTTTGGAATACATTATTTGCAATAAAAGATTTCAAAGCGGGTAGGTGAGGTAGAAGTATCCAAGTAAAATAATTTCAGATGGAGCTTATCATGGCAAATTGTGTCCTATAATTTTTTTCATCAGCATTTTAGTTACAGCGTAGTGAATAAAAAAAGATGCAGGGTCTGTTTCACAATCTGCAGATAAAGTTCCGGATAAGCTATCCGCAACCAGGGCTGCCGTTTGTTCTAATTTGAAGCCACTAAACGAACACACGCAATATAAGAAAATTTATTTAAATTTAGAAGAAACGGCAGCCCTAGTTGCGGATAGTTTATCTGGAACTTTATTTGAACATTGTGAAACAGGGCCTAAAAGTACACGAAACCGGCGTGCGCGCATGCGACGACTGGTAAATCTTAATGAAGCGAAAGTGATGTGTCAGGATCGTGCCAAGTGGCAGACCCTGGTCTCTGCCTACCTCTCTGGGATACAGGCGGGTTTATGTTATGTTTTACCGTCTGTCAGCTTTTAGAATATACCTCGGCTACTATCGGATGGAATCGGATGTATTCGTGTAATAGAAATGTCGGTACTAATATGACACTTAATTTCGAAATCGGAACTAATATGACGCTTAATTTCAGTTATACAGAGCAGGAAGTAGTATTAAACTCGTGTGGTTTTGGCGAAAACCGAAGCCTACTCTAGAGCCCGAGGTATATTCTAAAAGCTAACAGACTGTAAGTAGTCAGACGTAATACCAAAGAGGTTGGTTAATGAGGGTAGTATGGCAAGGCAGCTGTTTTCCGATTTCACCTTGTTTTTTTCTACCTGCTGCGCACTGTCAAATCTCCTTATCCGGTGTACAAAGCAGTCGGACACGGTCGCATCGTGCATTCAGCGAAGGTGGCAATCCCGGCGCTCTGTCGCGGCTTAAATAATAGAGAGGTCGCGCAGATTGAAGCCGTTTCGAGTGTTTTATATGTCACTTGTGGATCTGAGACCCTACTCGGGAGCGCCGGCCTGAAGATTCGAATCTCAAGTCTGTTAGTTTCCGGACCGCCCGTTTTCCCACCTCATCCCAGCATCTGTTAGTTATATTAGATTAGCTTAGAACTCTTTTGTTGTACACAATAGAAAAAAATAGATTTTATGGACTACTCCCGGTTTTCGTACGCGTAATTTATCAGACTTTTAAGTCTATAAAATCTATTGTTAGCAGCCGTCATCTGGCAAAAGCGCATACAAAAAAACAACTCGCACCTGTTAGCAGAAGATTTAACACATAGTTAATGAGGAACCGGGACCTAATGTTTCTAAATTAACGTTTCATACTGACAAGGGAGAATTTGAAGAAAATACGACTCAAATACTTAAAAAAAAACAAACCGTTTTTAATACTATTTCATCCGGAAAAAAAATTACTTATACCTTTTCATTTTATCCTCTTACCATGCTAAAGTGTTTACACTTCACTTTTTAAAACTTTCTAAACGTTGAACGTAGTCTGTGGTGGAGGTTTTACAAGGTAAACAGTTTTAGATAACCTAGTTTTAGAGGAATCTTGTGTTTATAAATAAAGCTGTAAGCCTGTCTGCTTGCAGTCCCTGACATCTGCGCACCCCTCTGGGATACAGGCGTGAGTTTATGTATGTATGTAAGCATAATAGGCTTAACCCATTAACAGTTACGAGTAAGGGCTCTACCGAGTTCGGTGGACAAGTTTGTCCACTCGCGACACCCCGTGCGCTTCTCGAAAGTATAAAGTATTTATATCAACAGCCTCTAGCTGCTATGGATACTATATATCAGTTTTCAGAGAGCCCTGTGTTTTTGATACTTTGACTATCTACTTATTAAAATTACAGATCTTACCGATAGGTCAAATCTTCAATTCGTAGTCTATTATGATAATTTAATATAAGTTGTGTAGCAGAGTCCACTTGCTAATTTGTGGATTAATGGACTGTGCAATGTACACTGTCATAGTGTACATTGCACAGTCGACGACCTCTGTGGCGTAGTGGTTAGCGAATCTTAGCGCGCTTACTATGCGAGAGGTCCCGGGTTCGACCCCCGGCTGGAGAAAGAAAAAAAAAACTCCAGGTCTTTGATGTTTACATGTTTGTGACGTCGCTGTTTCTGGTTCCCACGACACAGGGTATCCTAGTGTGGGGCCAGAAGCAATGTATGTGCCTGTATGTAAATGTTATAAAAAAAATATGTTATAACCTGTGATTGTAGTTCTATGAAACAGGCCCAGCTAGTAACATGTTACTCACCTTTTTTACCGCCCTGATTATTCGGGTAAATCTATATTAATAATTTCGTTCGGGTCTACGGTAGACTCGAACGATATGCACACCAAATGAAAGAGCGTAAAAAAATAGTTGATCTGAGTCGACAACATATGGGCGGAAAATTCGTATTATCGAGCAGCATCAATATAAAAATTATTAAATTCAACAATGGCGTTGCTAAGTAAACATTTCAATGTCATCATTGTTGTGTTAGTGTCACAAGTTTTCATTGTGAACTGTTATGGCCGGTTTACATTATTTTAGTGTTTAGGAGAGTGCTATAATACAATTAGAGAGGCAAGTGCATTAGTACATTACTAGACGTTCGAGTTAACGTTTATATTTCTTCCAGTAGAGTGTCACTTTGTCGACGTCGCGAAATATGCGCTATCCTACTCAAAATACTATGAGTTTTAATGGAACACATAAGTAGGTAAGTTTGATAATTCGAGTTATTGAAAACAACACGAACCCGTCACGGGTCACTTGCGCACTCTCCTAAAGTTCTCACTAAATTTTTAGTTTATACACAGATAAGTAACGAGGATAGTAACGCGCTCAGGTGTTACTGGATAGAAGAATAGAAACCAATTATATTTTGATTCTAATTGAAAGGCAACTAGAACCGTACTATACCGTAAAACGTACTAAAGCAAGTGGCGCTTACACGTTTCTATAAAAGCACTCTCCTTAAGAAAGAAAGAAATTAAGAAAGAAAGAAAGAAAGAAAGAAAGAAAGAAAAAAAGAAAATTTATTTATTTGATACTCAAAACAAAACAAAAAAACACACACACACAGAGTGCGTACAATAATAAAAAAAATAACACAAAGCATAAAAAACGTAAAAATAAATAAACTGTAAAACTTGAAAATAATAATAAAATACATTAAGGGTTGAGCCCCCAAAATGGGCCCGATTCAGCATAATGTTGCAACAGAGTGTAAAGTAAAGCACTCTCCTAAGCACTAAGATAATCTAAACCGGCCCTTTGATCTAATTTGTTAACTCCATGGTGTGTGGAATACCGTGGCATCCAAGAAGGTTATTATAATCTGTGCCAACTGAGAAGGTGTAGTAAGTAATCTGTGGTGTTTTTCATTGGCGGGAAGACAATAATTGACATTGAGTTTTGGAAGGGTCTGAAAAATAATTGAAAAAGGAAATCAAAGTCATAAATTGATCTTTATTGTTTTGCTTAGTTATAGGTACCCTTGGGCCGCACTCATCGCGATAACCCGAAGATTCGGGCTATCGTGATGTGTGTAGCCAAGTATTCGCGTATACTTCGGGCTTCGTCAGGACTTCGCGTAGCTGTCGGTAAACTTTCACAGATCAAAGAGTTTTATCGCGATGAACTTCGCTTGAGCGGCCACACTTCAGTCAGCATGCACCTGTCAAACGTGGCGGACGTGTTATTTCACAGAGTAGGTCTGCACCAGCTTATGCAAGCTGAAGCGTAACATGGATTGGAGTAATGATAAAATTTTAAAATATATTGCAGACTACGAATAAATAAATAATAACTACGACATAAATGTAAAAAATCATTATTTGCTGCCATAAAATACAGAGCAACCGCGGCGTCCATTTTGTTTTTTTTGCATTTGACATTGCTTGCACATCGAAATAAACTTTACATCGCGCATTGTTTGGCCGCGAGGAATCGCCGTAGACCGAAGACGAAGTTTATCGCCCGAATGTTATCGCGATGAATGCGGCCCAGGCAGTACCATTAAACTTATTGAAATGAAAAAGCCACTAGATAAGAAAAATACCAAAAATTAAAATGATGAAGAAAAACATGTGGTCAATACAAAACTAAAAGCTGTAAAGCCAAGGAGGGGGAGCTGTTTTTAGTTGATTAGCCAAGTGGATTCTACGTCTCATTGAATACGTCATTAGATTCACTAGCTGTTAAGTTTATGAAGGAAGCTCATTTAGTTAGTAATTTGTGATGAGGTACCCATGACAAAGTTATGATAAGTATCCGAGTAGCCAGAACATGTCCAAAAGAGCAAGATTGGCTATCCGTAATAGTGTGCTGGTTCCAATACTGATGTAAGCATGGTAGCGAGATTTGGGTTTGGCAGAAGAATCATGGAAGTAGGATTAGTGCAGTACAAATGAGATCCTTAAGAAATATGTGTGGTGTTACTTTGAATGACAGAATACGCAATAGTGATCAGAGACCGAGGATGTAGAGAAAGAGGATGTAGTGAGTGACTAGAATTGAAAAAAGGAATGTTGCGCTGGTTTAGAGATGTGGAGAGGATGAACGAAGAAAGACTGACAAAGCAAATATATCGGGCGAATGTGAGTGGAAGGGCCGGTAAGGGACGCCCCAGTTGGACATACTTCGACCAAATAGGGGATGTATTAGCAAAGGGCAAGATGAAAAGTAGCCGAAACCGATGTGGGTACATGCAACGACTAATGGATGTCGATGAAGCGAAAGTGATTTGTCAGGATTACTAATGGTTGACCAAAAAATTATTGAAAAATGGTCATTCGACAAACAACGTTTAACCAAATGTTCATTTGGCAAACGAGACATTTGACAAAAGTATCATCTTACAAAAACTCACTTAGCAAATGATCCATTAGCAAACACTACATTTGTTAAATGTTTTGAATATTAAAATGTCAATTGACCTTTTTTAATTTCACCAAATAATATGTTTCGCAAATGAAGCATTTGTCCAAATGTCATTTAACAAAATGTTGAACGCATCAAAGTCGAGTCTGTTTTCGATCTTACATAGAGAACCAAACGCTCCGACGCGCTCCGCTTCGCTACGCGCGTCGTCGCACCTATATTTCTGTTGTCACGTATTCTTTACATCGCCGACCCCCCGTTCGTAAGATTGATTAATAAACGAAACATTTGTCAAATAATACATTTTATCAAACGTTTTTAGACCAATAGTTTTGGTCTGATAACTCAGTTGTTAAATGTTCATTAAGTAAAATAATTATTTGTAAAATGTAAATTTAAGTGTTGATCATTTGGATAAGTGAGTCATTTGTAAAATGATTAGTAGTAAAATGATCAATTGGCGAAAGCATTTTTTGTCAAACATTGTTTGTCAAGTGTAATTTTTCCAAATGACTTTTGGTCAAACAGCAGGACCCCGATTTGTCAGGATAGTGGCAGGTGACAGTCCGTGGTCTCTGCCTACCCCTCTGGGATACAGGTGTTAGCTTATGTATCTGAATGTATTAAGATATTTATATCTACTGGTGGTTGATAAATACAGAGGCGTCACCATATAAAAAAACATAGTGGAATATTATTTTGCGTCTACATTTTTCGTCTAGTAATAATTAATTTAATTATTTGAAATATGTAGTTAAGAATTCTTTTTAATTTATCTTAATGGGGAACTTACGTCTCACTTAGATTGGAGTGACATTGTTTTTATAACATAGGAGACAATAAAAATAAAAATATAAAAATATTTTTTCAGGGTTTTCGAGATCAATATGATATGAAAAATCAATTTACTATAATAATAAACTAACACTTATAAGATTTCGTTTTCCAATAAATTCTAAACATTTCCTTATAAGGGTGCAGATGCATAAAAATATTATTTTACAAGATCAAATATTGGCACACTTTTCGTATGTAATAAAGCGTTAAGGGAGGAAATGACGTGATAGAGACGGACAAGCGAGTCGTGGCCCGCGATTTATTTCGAATTCTTCATATGGCCACACTCTGACTGTCAAAGTTAGGTACAATACGATTAAAATCAGTTAACACTTCGGCTTTTCTCGGATATCATCGCCTAAATCCGGAGACGGAAATGACACGAAATACATTACCGCGATTTCTTTTCGGTATCATTCAATTTGAAGTATCATAAACGCAATGTATAGCACCTGCTAAGATGATTATTATTATTATATATTTATTTTTACAGGGCCTGTACGAAACTTTAGCCCTAACTGATGTTCGGGAAACATTGTTACAAAAAAATCGAACTTTACGCCATGATGGCTGAAAACGGAATCTGTGGCTGGCTGGCTCACGAACACCCCTGCTAAGATGACATTACTAACCGGTAGACTTAGGAAATTTATTATGCAGAAGAGACATGAATTTGACTGATCTGAGAGCTTGACGTTTTCCTTCAAAATTTTTAACACGCTGCTTTTCGAAACTCCGGTTGCTTCAGAAATACTGTTCAAATTTTTTTTATGATGTTTACTTTCTCTTTTTTAAATATATAAATTCTTTTCTAAAATAGTTATATACCTACATTATTTACAATTTCACGAGATTCAGCAACAATTTTTTTACCACGCTTTTGTTGAAGCCATGATACATAACTATTGTAAGTTAATTGTTATAAAAGATAGAATCGAATATTTTCACGAATGAAATTAGCGTTCATAAACATAAATGTATCAGACACGTCAAACTGTTTTTATTGACACTAAGAAGGCAGACTGTCAAAATAGTCAATTATTTTTCTAATTTCAATAAAAAGGTTGGTGTTCGTTTTGAGCTCCATAGGTTTTGTTGCTCATATCGTTCTTGTATGGTATTCAATGAGACAACGAGTTGTATAATTAAAGTTTATGTCTGTGAATTGATAACTCTATGTGAAAGACGACGGATTCACGACAATTACCGAGGTTGGCCGAAGTGTTAACTGATTTTAATCGTATTGTATTTCAGCTGCAAGTAGTACAGCCGCAACAGTTTGATACTCGTCCTAGATTTAAACAAGAAAAAAGGTGTGGTCAAAAAGGTCATAAATATATAGGTCATAAAGGTTGGTACCTCGTTATTGTTATTGTTATTGTCAATACATTATATTTCTCATCGCTTTTATATTTCGAGTACTTAAAGATTACGAATAATTAGATAGATAAGTCGAAGCCTCGTCGTCTGCTCCGTGCAACCTACCTGAGTCCCAGGAAACCCAGCCAGTTACTGAGCACGTCTCGAATTGATTAACACACATTATTTCCGATTTGAAACTTACATCCAGTTAAAAGAGAAACAGACGTAGAACGAAACTAAACATGGCTTTTATCGATTTTGTTACGGCATCTATATTTTCTATCACCAAAATTTATATTTGTCATCAAGTTGTATCACCTAATAAATAGATCTATCGCCACGAAATATTTTCGTTCTCAGATAAACAAAAATTGTTCCCAGGTATGAATTATCAAATTCATGTTAATATATGTGTAAAATAAGAGATCGATAACCAATAAAATTATATTGCATTACATGAATATAAACTTCGTTCTTATAATAACAGTTTTGTTACTTAAATAATAGCTCTGTGCTCAGAATGGTAGATCTGTCACCAAATAAATCGTGTAAAGAATACGTGACAACAGAAATATAGGTGCGACGACGCGCGTAGCGAAGCGGAGCGCGTCGGAGCGTTAGGTTCTCTATGTAAGATCGAAAACAGACTCGACTTTGATGCGTTCTTACCTTGCCTCTTTAACATAATATGATTTATTGGTGATCTCTTTAAATTAGTTTGCTTAAATACTTATTAGGACACACCTATTATAATACATACAAAAACATTTATTTGGTACTAGACCTTATATCTCAGGATTTTAGGTGATTTATTGTGGAACTGATTTTGCATTGTTTGGTGACTATATTTTGGTGACAGATCTACTATTTTGAGGACAAACCCTATTATTTAAGAAACACAAAACTAATTAAATTGGTGATAGCTTAAATGATACCCTTTTGTTACCGACCGAATATAGGAGAACAAGACTTCTCCTCAGGAAGTTCAGATCTATGGACTAGTAATGATGAATTGAGTTCCAGCGACGATTTAAAAGAAGTACTTGGCAAAAACTTCTACTTTGTAACTATTTCGCAAAAATATGTATTATCCTCTTGCGGCCCGACCTTGAAAACAACAATTGATTTTGTACATCTTAATTGACATCGCTCGTAGCCTGGGCTGCCTGAGTGATCTTAAAACGATCACTAAGGTTAAGCAACATACGGCGCGTTCAGTCCATGGATGGGTCACCGTTCTAAGACTAACGCTAGTGGCATTTTTCCGAGCGGTTCCGTGCTTCGCAAGGCACGTTAAGCAGTTGGTGCTGGCTGCCGTCGATAGATGACAGTCGTTAAGCCAAGTCAGAGGCCTTAGGGCGGCTTGAGAACTTCTGACAGTAAGACCAGCCACTAGTCTCACTGCTAGCCACTAGGACCAGTAATCCGGACTTGGCCCCCGTGGTGGAGTATGGCCTATACCTTCCTCAGGGAGGAGACCCGTGCCCCTTGGTGGGGACATAATGGGTTGATGATGATCTTAATTGACATTGGGCTGCACGAGGTTAAAGAAAAAAAAAAATCAATGTTGGTTTTGATGTACCTAGTTAATGTTTTCGTTTTGCTTATATTTATGTTTCGACAAAATTCATTGGAGACTCCAAACTAACTAAACAAATAATCAAGTTAAGCAAAAGTATCAAGATGGTTTATTAAGACCATGTGCAGGGTTAACCACTAAAAGATTTTTAAATTTCCCGCCAAAGGCTTGTGCCACGACTCACTTGTCGAACTCTAGCCTAATGCCGATTTTTATGCCGCATTTTTGTACTACGTGACTTTATTGATTTTTCAACTTTGAAGAAAAAAGACACACATTTATTTGTCTTTCTATTAATACATTTTTAGTCCAAGTTCTCCATTACACAGTCCCTACTTGTGTAGTTATTGGAAAGAAAAGTAATTAGTACTTGATTCATTGCAAGTAGAGGTAATAAATAATTATATTTTATCAAGGTCTCAGTGACAGCGGCATCAGTGGGTTACGCTTGGTTTCTAGAAGAGTGATGAAATGTTAATCTCATGTTAATCTCACGTCAAGCTAATTTCAGCCAATCACGTGCCGGCATTTTAAATTAATCTTAGATTAATCTCTTGTTACATTTGAACACTCTTTCAGAAACGGAGGCTTAGCGTACAATTTTCACATCGTAGTAAAATTCTGAACGCCTAAAAATTTCTGCACGTAGCATATCAATTTCAATACGCAGAATTTAATACCAGCACACCCACGCCATGCAACGCCTACACAGGCAGGCAAACTACCATATACATGGATAGCGGTGGTAGAAAGCTGGTCTCAAATTGGGAAGGTCGTGGTCTCGAATCTCGGCATATAGGTACCAATGACATTGTTTTCTAAGTTACAATAATAACCAATTATTAGTAATTGGTAATTACCACTAATTGTAAAAGAAAACATCGTTATGAAACATAAGTGTCTGAGGTGTTCATATGTGAACACCTAGTTCACATATGAACACCTCAACATATGTGAGTTATGACTCAGCGCTTGAAATTATCAATCGGGTGGTACCAAACACGCGTATTAAATAAACCCATTCTTTGTCTTTGATAAAGGTCTGAGCCCTGCAATGGGACATATAAATATAGGCTAAATAAAAATACATACGTACGAATAGCGGCAACTGTTAAATAACGTGAAATCAATTTCGGAGGCCGCTAGAAATCTGAATCCAATTTGCAGTCTGTCCGAACGGATGGACGTTCGCGTATCGCTGGCGAATATCGCTAAACTGCTAAATAATTTATTGAAGTCACCACCGCCGTTTGGCTGAACTATCGCTCGAGCGCTTTAAATCTAGCAACGCCGCTGAACGATACACGGAGTCTCTAGCGGTAGAGATAGGTCCTCTAAGCTTAAAGGCTGAACATCTATTTCGTGTGAAACGTCTTAAGCGAAATTAAGTATCTAAATTATTCTTTTAAAGTATCCCATCGTAACTCGGAACAAGTCTCTGAAACTTCAGTAGTGACAGCTTGCAGAGTGTGAACTCTATAGGAATGTACTAATATGGAAAACAGCTCTGTTTTCTAATACTTTTAATGTTGATCTGTACCTTTTCAGCTAAATATATTTTGGCAAGGGGATATAATAATATTGCATCCTGAGAAACAGTACAAGCTAGCGCTTGTAAAATAAACGATTGCAACGCAAACCAAACTGGGCAGCAAGCAGTACATCATAACAACCTTGATAGACATACAACTTTTAAACTCTCAAAACTTTCGAATCTTGACCTGCCTAGATACAGTTTGCCGATCAACTTTTAATTTAGAAAAGTCACTCGTAAGGTAAATACAGTCTAAAAAAATTACAATAAAAGTGGTCTTCTATGTACAACAGTTTTTTTGGACTGTGCCCCCACCACGCTAGTTAACTCGATACTACATACATTGCTCTATCAAACTCTACATATAACATTAGCTGTTCTTGACAGAGGTCGGTGTGATAGAATTCTAGCGCTAAAAGTGTAATTTGGTGCTGTGGCCAAGCATTTAGTGGCAATCTGCAGGTGCCCGCGGCGGATGCGCTGCCGACCGATAATATGTCGAGTGCCAATCAACGTTGCTGCGCTAGGAGTGATCGAAACGTAAAACGATCTGGCTCTTTTTGGAGGATTCGAGTTGCAAATAATATAAAATTATTTGGAGCCACAGCGAAGCTTTTATGTACGGAAAATCTTAGTACATGAAATGGACCAATCGTGATTTGACCCGTCTTTGTAAGAGCGAGGCTCTTACAAGAGTAAGTTTTTTATTGACTTGTAAGAGTCAATAAAAAATAAATACCCGGATTTTTTTTTCTCAACCGTTTTTTGCCATAAATGCAGTTGTTGACATGTACTCTATTCTGTTTCGGTACGGGCGTGCAAGTGAAATGTTAAGGGCGGCGTGCTATCGAATATACCTAGCTTTTCTTTTAATCACACAAACTACGAAATGTCGTTCTACAAGCGGGCAAAGGTATTTTTGTTCAAATAATCTTTGCACCGTTATAGAAAGGGGAATTTGTCCACTTCTTAGCCCACTTTCACGTTGCAAAAACGTTACCGTTTCTCCAGGGTTAGCCGTCTAATAGACACGTTCGTTATACGTGACACTACCAATCTCCAACTTAGCAGCGACGATGGCGGCCCGACACCATGTCGCGACGCGGATGAGGCACTTGTTTGGCTATTAATAAACATATTACATGAACTCACGCTTGTATCCCAGAGGGATAGGCAGAGACCAAAGACTGCCACTAGCCACGATCCTGACAGATCATTTTCGCTTCATGGACATACATTAAGTTGTTGGATGCACGTACGCCGGTTTCAGTTTAGATTTACGCTAGTTATGGAATATACCTACTCATGTTTGAGTCAATAATCTGAACACATTGACTAGGAGTACCTGGGTGGCCGAGCTTTGCTCGGTACTTTTTTTGTAATATAAAATATGTAATATAAAATTAAAATAATAGTTTTTCAACAAAAAGAGAACTTGGAAAAAAAAATCATGACTCGAACCGGGTCTCTCGAAATCGGCCCAAAACGGGTCGCCCGTTTTCCCTTCAGAACTATCCCAACCTTGCAGGTAAACGCGAAATTTACCTCTGTATGTTATTATAGCAAATTTCAATGGCCTTAAAACACGGATAAAACAACGTTTTCTAAAAATGTAACCTAGTTAGATCAATTAAACGCCCCCGAAAGCATCTGCCTACAAAATTTCGTGAAAATCGTTGGAGCCGTTTCCGAGATTCTAATTATATATAAATATAATCCAGGGTCCAGTTCTAGAGACTGGTACCTCTGCCTACCCCTTCGGGGATAACGGGCGTGAGTTTATTATTTATTATTTTTATTTTTATATATACAAGAATTGCTCGTTTAAAGAGATTAGATAGATAACAGACTGCTAACTAAGATTTAAGATGTTGTTAGTAGAGGTGTCAAAAACGCAGTATCTCGCAAAAAAGTTGTGGATAAGAATATGCACCTATCTAGAAACAATAATATTTATGTAAAACCAAAAAAATGTCAAAAATATACCTAACAATGTTCGAAATGTGTTTTTATAACACCATAGGTACATTTTATTATTTTCAGTTCACATTCATTGCAGTGAAACAAGCCACTCGCAGGCAGCCGAATTCAATAGTCCTTTGAAAACAAAGTCCCAACTCCCAGAAACGAGATTCAATTTTAATTTCGCATTAATAGAAAGCAACGCTGTACAATGTACCTACATTGCACAGCAAAAAATCCCGCGCCAAAAAGGCGAAAGAAAAGAGACACCCCAAAACAAAAACCGGGACCGAGGAGGACAGGAAATAAAGTTAATTAACAGAGCAACGAAATCGACTGCGGCGAAAACGGCTGCGTTAAAAAGCGAGACGTTTTGTTGCGGAGCCATTGCGCTTAATTTTTGTGACAAGAGTAAAACAATGAGTTTCCATGGAACGACTTTGGCAAAGGAGATGGATCCAGAGGGTCCTGTTCACACATGTTCACACTTAACGCTGTTAATCAGAGAATTTGACCTGGATAACTATTTGTCTCTTTTTAGGTATACATATAGATAGCAATATTGTATTAGCGATATGTAAATAGTTTTTCAAGTGCTATGTGCACCTATGGGCACCTTGGGGAACGGAGGGTGAGTCTATACAAAAAGATATCAATCCGCATCGCGTTCGGCAATTCAAGAGCTTGCTAACCTGACCAACACCAAGTGGTCGCCATAGAAAAGGGCGCTGCAGATGTCGAAAAACATCTGAAGCTAAAAGCTGCGTTATGGAGCACAGAGAGTGCCGAGGCTGATACTGGCGTTAGCAATCAATCGCCTGGCACAAGTGATTTCACCAAGAGTGCCAATAATCCAATTATGGAAACTCTCGCCAGCGGCAGGAGTCTCTGTAGTTTCCACTAGCTATATTCTCATTACAACGTTATTTTTTATCACATATAATAATCTGTAGAGCAAAATTTTATCTAAATCCATTTAATTATAAATTGGCTGGACTCACTGTCGCGTGTCTAGGTTTAGGAGATACAAACATCATATTATATATAATTTTGCGAATGATGCGTCTCTTGTACTGAAGTCAGTCGATTGCGCATCTCTTGTCTACTAATTTTAACCAAGCTATAGCGCGATAGCAGTACTCTTGGCTGTTGTCTCACCGTCTACATCGCGCAAAGCTTCTATTCCTTTCACTCACGCTGTGAACGCCAAAGGGGAGATAAAAGCTTGATTCGTCTTATCATTCCACTGGTTCCGGACGGTCAGTTGAAGGCGATACTGCTGCGATACCTTTTGTTTCGCCACATCCGAAGTTCTAGACAAGTTTGCGTGACGTTATCGTCGCACCGTTCGGGTAGCGTTGACCTTTTGGGGAAGATGCTTCTTTGGCGTTAGTTCCCCCTTTTTCAATTCAACAAATTACTGATAAAGCCTTCTTTCTATTTAAGTACTTAATCAACTACCTACCGAGACGATGGGGTTTCAATACGAACTCATGCAACACGATGATTTTTCACCAACATAAGTTTGTCTTACACTATTATGTATACTCGTAACATTTATGTACATATGTTTAGTTCAAAGCTCACAAGACACTTTTGCCTAATTTCCTATACAATTCACGGCTAAAGTTTTAAATGATTCTTCAGTTTTGATAACAATACGTTGACCTTCTCACACCCGTACTCTCATAGACATTGGTAGGACTCTTTCATCATCGTCATCAACACATTATGTCCCCACCGAGGGGCACGGGTCTCTTCCCTGAGGAAGGTAGGCCATACTCCACCACGGGGGCCAAGTCCGGATTGGTGACTCTATGAGACTGATATGACTGAGATTGGTATGACTCTTTGAGACCGTTGAATTGTAATGTCCTGTCGCTGAAATATCCGTTTCTCTCATATAGGGTCATTTTCTGAATTGAGAATATTTGCTAAGTAACTACTTAGCTGTAGTATTGTCTCGTCAAATTTCTCAGGAAAGAGCTTGAAGGAACGTTCCTTAAGTATTTACTTAGTGAAAAAACTCAGAAACCGGTCCATAGTTAACTAGCAGTGCGAATCAATCAAAGTACTTAAATGATAAAACTATACCATATTTATTTGGGGCTGAAACAAAATGTGAACAATGTGATGTGAATCAATTTTTTTATTGACTTTAGATTAATCTAATTTACTTAATTCTTAGTGTAAAAACCGAAATAACATTTTTTGATAATGAAAATAGTCTAAAGAGTACTGAAAAGTTGTTTACATTTTGTCTCAGCCCCAAATAAATATGGTATACCTAGTTAGTAAATTTTTAAATTAGTTAAGTACCTTCAGAGATTACCCCTTATGTACTAAGTTACAAACATATAATATTTTTCCCCTTTATAATATTAGTAAAGAAATCTGGATGAACCATGCCCCTCTATTTTTTCCAAGAAAGCTCACTTCTTCATCAGGTTTTGCGTGGGAGATCGCTTCTACCTGTGCGAGAACAAAATCCTGTGCGAGTACGACTACGAGGAGCGCCTGGTCTTCGCCAACATGGCGTACAACCCTCCGCCACTGTCGCATCTGAAGCGACAGACCACACATCTGCCTCCGCCACCGGTGAGTTTCTGAACACTTCTTCACTAAGAGGAGAGTGCAATTCAGTGATCTTGATGCTTTATCAGACCAATGTAATTTTTTTGCTGTACTTAAAAACCAATTGAAAATAAAATTAATTGTTTGGCTGTAAAATAATTAAGTATAGTGTTATCTATATCAGTGGCTGATAAGCTCCATTCATCATAATATGATAGTGAATAGACTATGTAACTTTGTTCCCTTTTGTTTAGTTGCCTAAAAATACCCCTATGGCACATAGGTCTGTTATCTAAAGCTGGCACGTTCACAGTACTCACACTTATGCAATTTCACTATACAGGATGTTTAAAAATATATGATTTTGATTCAAAATGCGACTCTAGTTTAAGTGTAGACTAGAGTTAGGTTTTAGTAAGATAGGTGCGTTGCAGATAAATAAATACAAATATATGGGTTACTTGTTATAACATATTTTTAGCAAATTCGAGCGAAAAGTATTAAAAACAAGGTGGAATCAATGGTCACAAAATAGTTTTAAATTTCAATAAATTTTCACATGAACAAAAATAATTTCACCTAAGAAAATCTTTACCAAAACAGAAAATAATTATCCCAGAAATCCTCAACAATTTAATTATAATTTAATTATGTAACAAAGGGTAACGGACGCTCAGTGGTCAGTTACTGGATGAATTACCCGACCTTTTTTTCTAATTGCTTGCCACAGATAAAAACTTTATTACTGTTCTGTAATTTCATCAACTGGAAGGAATCTGTGATCAACTGAGCAACATCATTCGGTTTCTATTGTGGTTACGCGAATGTTCTGTTCTCCTATTCTTCTTCTTTTTCTTCAACGTTTTTTCCATGATTTTAGCACCAGTAGCAGTTGTTCGAAGTCCAATCACAATCAAATGCAAGAACCAAAAGAAAAGAGGAAAGACCACAGAATAAACTGGCAATTCCCATTAGAAAAACAAAAACCCTTTCTTAAAAATGCCATCTACTGACTAATGAGCCGTTTTAAGAAGAAAAAAAAAAACGAAAGGCTGTCAAAGGAATGCAGTTTTGGACCTCAGCCCAATAGCCATGTGTGTAGTATACATGTTATTTTGTTGAAATTGAAAATGTTAGTTTTTTTTCAATACAATATAACTCCGAAAGGACAAACATTTGGCTGTTGACGTCATAGAATGCGACAAGTGAGTCCTGGCACAGGCCTTTGGCAGGAAATTTAAAAATCTTTTAGTTGATAACCCTGCATCTATATGCCATAAACCATCTTGATACTTTTGCTTAAGTTTATTATTTGTTTAATTAGTTTGGAGTCTCCAATGAATTTTGTCCAAACATAAATAAATATAGGCAAAACGAAAACATTAATTACATCAAAACCAACATTTCCACTCCACCAAAAACAGGGATAATAAAGATGCACCACATAAACTTATAAACATTTATGAATGCTGAACCATAATCAAAATCTGATTCATATCTTTTTTCTCCAACATCTTTGAGTTCTTTGACTAAGTCTTCGATCTGACGTTTAAAATTTTCGTCATCCGACAGACCTTACAACAAGAAATAATTCATGTTTGTTTTAAAACATTATTACTCGTATGTACATACTAAAACATAGGTAAAATTATGTTGAATAGAAACAAAAGTTCTTGTTTAAATCTAGGACGAGTATCAAACTGTTTGGGCTGTACTACTTGCAGCTGAAATACCTAAGTTTGACAGTCAGAGTGTGGCCATATGAAGAATTCGAAATAAATCGCGTCCCAGGACTCGCTTGTCAGACTCTAGTAACTTTTATTCAGCTCGCTGAGACCTATTCGATGATGTATCACACATGGCTATTGGACTGAGGTCCAAAATTGCATTCCTTTGACAGCCATTCGTTTTTTTTTTAGTTCTTCTGAAAGCGGCTCATTTGGAACTACTTTTCTTAGCTGTCATAAAAATCCCTCATTGAAACGCACATACGGTTGAATACCAAAAAGATCACGCTGTATATATAAACAGTAGTAAAAGTAAAACTATAACTGTCCCCTTCACACTCATAAGCTAGACCGCGCGCAAGAGAGACGGGCAGACTTTTCATGATGCGCATGCAGTACACGTCACGCCGCGCTCTATTCACAGACACTACACAAGCGCAACGTGTAAATGTGTTGAACGCGCCAGCTTTACTTAACTGACCTATACATGCGCGATTTTATGTATGTATATAATTGCCTAAGGACCACCCATAATAAACGTGAAAGTACCGTGAAAACCTTTTATGAACTGTAGTAAATTCTAGGGTTTGCAAGTACAGTCTTTCTGGCTCTTCATAGTTTAATATTTTAAGGCAGACACAAGCAGCTTCTACTTTTCTTCTTCTAAGCGTTTCGATGTCCAAGTAGGTAGCTGTCAAAAAGATTGGTTTAACCATTTGAAATTCTTCCACCAGCAATCGAACAACTCAATGGCCGGCCTGATGAACGGCTCCAGTCGGGCTGGTGATCTCAACAACAACATGTCAGGCTCCTCGCCCGCTCCCTTCGCCCCACCCCCGCACCTCAAGCCCCTCGGGCTCTCCGCGTCCAGCTGAGACTACCGCCCGTGAGACTCGGCTCACCCCTACGCCAAGTATCAAAACTGAACGCTGGACTGACAACAGTATATGCCAGTGCGGTGGAAAATATTGACGGTGTAAGGAAGTTCGCAGTGTTGTGAGGTTGAAATTGAACAGTGTTTGGAATGAACAAAGTGGAAACATTGCCAAACTATTATAATATTGGTTAGTGTAATGTTGAAAATTTTTGTCGTTAGGCTGAAGATTAAACTCGTGTTTGATCAGTAGCGAATCTCAAAATGATCTCATAATTTTGTGGTCACTGAAAATAGTTAAGGAAACCAACTGAATGTGAGAAAGGTGGATGTTTTTTCTTTAATAATTTATTGGATTCTTCTAACTTGCACGGGTTACAAGACTGCTGAAATTAGTTTTTAACTTTCTACAAAATCATGCTTTCTTTCTGTTACATTATTCTATCAAAGCTTCACAGAAATCTTTAGAAGTGCCATAGACATTGTATAATAAAAATATCAGATGATCAAAATATTATAAAATATCTCTTTGATTCGGTTTTCGAAATATGTACTTATATTTTTCAATTCATATTGGCAAAGCCGATCTGTGGTTTTTATCACACCAAAATATTCTACTTTGTTATTTCGTTTTGTACATTTATTGTTAAGTTTATTATGAATAATGAAAAACATTGTTAAAATGTTTGTATTATCTTCTGTACATAGCACTAGATAGAAGTAAGTTACTAGATTAGTTAATACTATGATATTATCTCAATGAATTAGTTGATAACTAAAATGTATATTTCAATGCATTAGGCGAAAATCTATTGCTTAGAATAAAATACCCTTTTTAAAAGCATTTATTCAAAGAAATAATTGTCCTTAGGTATTGTTTCTTTTTGTTATTTTAAGTAGGAATTCATAAATTATTTGGTATCTAATCTTTTCTTTCAACGCAAGCAGATTTTTTGTCCTGTGAAAGTTCTTAATTCATTCCGAAATGTATTCTCAAAGAAACCGTACTTATTACATCGATGTTACAGTTTACAAAGTCATTTAAAAGTTACATTCCTATTTAATCTATATCACGGTAAATAATAAAAACTTTATGGTTGATATAACAACGCATTATGTAGTAGAATGAGAAACAAACATATAATTATGTAACTATAATAAATGTGACAGAATTTAACCAATGATACGACCAAAGATGTAGCTCATTAAAGCGTTGTTCCGAACAACTATGTTTTTGATTGAAAGTCTTCACCACCAGTCTCTTCTCTAATAATGCTCTTCACCTTTACCATCTCATAAGGCTCTTCACCTGCTATAATTAAAACGAATAAGTAACCATCAGTAATTGAAATATCATTAGCATCATCATTCAGCCACAAGAAGTCCACTGCTGGACATAGCACTCCTCTATGGATTTCCAAAAAGACCGGTAAGAAGCGACTTGCATCCAGCGTCTTCCTGCCACATTGCCACTTTCCTGCCAATTGAAATATACCAAGGCCTTTTAAAAACGTGGCTGAAAGTCTCAATGTTTTTAAATACTTCCAAAACATTTCGCCAGGCTACTTTTACGCCATAAACTATTACGATAAGAACAGAAAAGGCAATAAACAGACACTTAGCGGAGTGAATCACCTGATCACGTGTATTTGAGGGCGGAAATTAGAAAAATCTCCTTTCTCGTCCCCTTGCACTATGTGAACTATGAAAAGGAACTATACAAGGGGTCATTATTGTACCGGCGGCGGCGGCGGCGTCGTAAAGATGCTTCTTCGACCTGTGGTGGCCTTTATTTGTGCGAAGAAAAATATGAGTTGCGACACCTCATTTAGGGGAGAGTTTGCAAAAAAGGACGCAATCAAATATGTTATATTTTGATTTTTTTTACTAAGAAGCACCAACGGAATACAATAAAAATATAGGTTCTATATTTAGACTAGCTGGCCCGGCAAACGTCGTTCGCCTTATTTTTGTTTCACTTAATGCTATGAAAAATAGATAGCTTCCTATTTTCAGACCTACCAATTGTGTATACAAAATTTAATCGAAATCGGTCAAGCCGTTTCGGAGGAGTTGCGCACTAACATAGAAACACGAGAATTTTATATATTAGAAGAAGAAGACTAGCTGACCCGGCAAACGTAGTTTTGCCAGATAGGGATATGAAAAATAGATAACAACCTGTTCTCAGACCAATCGAATATACATAAAAAATTTCAACAAAATCGGTCAAGCCGTTTCCGAGGAGTATGCGCACTAACATTGAGACACGAGAATTTTATATATTAGACTAGCTGACCACGCAAACGTTGTTTTTGCCGTTTAGGGCTATGAAAAATAAATAACAACCTATTCTCAGACCTACCGAATATACATGTATCAAATCAAAATCAAAAATTTATTTCAACGTAAAGAATTTACATTCTGCTGTACATATAGTTATGTATAATGTTAGCCGCTGCCTTGGGGCCGTCTGTAGTGGAGAAAAAGGCAGCGAAAAAAAAACTCCACTCTGACCATCTTTTCTCAAATCACCTTAAAGCTAATACAAATCAAACTTACAAAATAATATCTTGGATGTGTTGAACACTAGACACATTTATCCTCTGATTAAAGGGGTTTGGGTAACTTTGTATGGACCCTTGGCATGATTTTTTTTCTTTAGCGGCCAGTAACGGAATAATTCTTTTTGGATAGTCCTTTAATTAAGATTGAAACCCCATAAAAGATTTTTGTCGTAAGTATTATCGGAGCCAAGATATTTGGGTTTAAAGTTCCTCAATAAACAGTAATAATATCATCATTTTAAGTGTGTGTCTTATTTTTACTGTAAATTCTATGTGATTCAGGGTTGTTTTAATAAGGAACAGAAATACGATGCAAATAAAAACATGAAAAAAATTAACTCACGCCCGTTATTCCGGAGGGGTAGGCAGAGTAGCGAACTCATTGAGTTGGGCCCATGTTTTGCCGTGTTTATTAGGTCCCTATGTAACAAATAGTAGGTATGCCTGTCGATGTAATCGGGGCATTTAATTTTTCATCATTATCATCATCATCACCAACAGTTTTTTGATGGGATGAATGAATCATGAATTAGGTCTTACTGCTTGTAACAGTTGCTAAAAATATGTTTTGAACATAAAATATTTTTTGAGATTATTCTACTCCTCAATGTGAATGTCTTTTACTATGGGGACCACTTCGAAATATGAAAAAAACAATCAGCTGTTCTATACATTACTGCACAAGGTATTTGAGTTTGTATGGTTTTTTTATTTTTGCATATTTTGAAGTTGTTACCATAGTAAAAGTTGCTCGTATTGAGGAGCAAAATCATTCCTTAAAATATTTACACTTATTTTTAGGACCTTATGTACCTTATTGTTGAAGAGGGGACTGTATAAAATAAGGAAAACTGATGGAAATCGGGAAAAGTATCTGTAATCGCAGAAAAGTGTGTGATGAGGTGGTGACAATCGAAATATTACAAGAATATGAGTGACGTGAGTATGAAAAAGCAATAAGAAAAGAAAAATAAACGTTGATATAAAAATACTATAAAGAGTCTTCAACATCCTGTATACCTAAAATATTTATTTATTTATTGTATATCTGTGCCCAGTTCACTGAATACTTATTTTTACTCACAATTAATATAACTAATCGCTATAGTGCAGATTCTACATCGAATTAAAGTAATCTAAATACATAATAAAAGGAAGCATATCATAGATTTTTTTTTAATATCTCAGCTCCGATACACTTTGGAGAAAAACCGCAGTAGAAGAAAATCAATGTCTTAATATGTGCTATCATATGGAACAGGTTTCATCAGTGGCCACAGCTTTCGACAATCATGGCACTTTTACCCGAACCCCTTTAATATTAAACTACTATTTAATGCCATACGTCCTTGTCTTCTAAGTAATCGTTGATTTTATAATAAGCTTTTTTGCAAAGAGTGTGCTTAACACAATTCTTAAATCGCGTTGGAGGTAACTCTAATATATCTTGGGGTATCTTGTTATAGAACCTTATACAGTGCCCCATAAAGGAAGTATTAACTTTTGCAAGTCTAAATCGTGGAAATGACAATTTATGTTTATTCGCGGCAAGCCGGCGGCAGTTCCCTCCCGGCATTCGATTGAAACTGTTGTGCTAGAAAATAATGCCAATGATGCTCTGCGGCATCAGCGGCAAGTGCCGGCGGCCTAAACATGCCGGCGGCAAAGCCGCCCGGTTGTGCCGCCGGCATAGTGTGTAGCAGCTATAATTATTTAATAAGTATTTTTTTGTTCTCATAAAAGTTCCCTATTTTGGCCCGTTATTGACAGAAGTTCTAAATACAGGCATCGGAACTCGGCAATGTTGACGTTACGAAGGCCCAGGATGGACGTGGCGTTGGTGAAAAATCGCCCTTATTTCCTTACCACAGCCACCCCTTGTCGGCGGCGGCGCCCCTTGATAGAATTGTTATCGATGCCATCTTTAATTTTCCTGGCGCAAACATCGCACCGGCCACCCTTCAACTTAAACGCGTGGAACATTACATTGTTCGGTTTATTAGCTTGCTCTTTTCGTTTTACAGTATGATACTAGCTTACTAACGCAGTATATGAGCATACCAACGCAGCTATATCTAAATTCTTCCACTGTAACATAACATAACCATAAACTTTTACATACAGACTCATATATTGCTTCCGGCCCCACACTACGATACCCAAAAACCAACGGAACCAAAAACAGCGACGTCACAAACATGTAAACATCCAAGACCTGGGGTTTCTTTTGGCCCCCAGCCGGGATTCGAACCCATGACCGAATTAGTACGAGGAAGTCCATTCTGCTTCTTAGTTGCAAAAGTTGCAAAAATCGGTTCGTTCCAGTTGTCCACTGGTAGAAGCGAAACGACATAAATAGTTTGTGATAAAGTGTACAGACATAAATTACGTAAAATACCTTAATTTTATTCAGTATATGTATTTATTAATTTGGTGTCGTTATTAATGGCGTTAAGTCAGGTCAGAGGCCTTAAGGCGGCTTGAAGACTTCTGACAGAATGTAAGACCAGCCACTAGTCTTACAAGCCTCCATCAATCCGGACTAGGTTCCCGTGGTGGAGGCCTATATCGGTGGGATTACATAATGGGTTGATGATGATGATTTAATAATTTAAGACAGATTCGGAGGTAATTTATAAAAATAAAAAAATAAATAAACTCCTGCCCGTTATCCCCGAGGGGTAGGCAAAGGCACCAGTCTCTAGAACTGGGCCAACGTTTTGCCCAGTTTATGAGTAATTTATTGTTCTCATAATACTGAATAACTTTTGTTGTATAAGATTTCTTATTTCACGAAAAAAAGAACAAAAGCTTAATCGCTTAGATTTTTTGCGGACATCTGAAATATGTGAGTGGTTGACCAAAAAGGGACCTCAAGGGAAAATAATTGATTTCTAGAAAATCGCGTTTGAAGTTTCGTGTATAGACAGGTTTCGACTCGGCTCGGCTCACAAAAAAAATCATAAAAAAATAACTACGGCACCTAAAAATATTCTGGTTAGACCAAAACAAAGTTAAAATACCAGAGATAAAAAAAATCAAATAAAAAAAATATAACGGCTTCCAATCCCTCCAGCATAGGTAGTACGAGGACGCAAGTCGCGCGCAACAACGTCAAAAGTCGCGACTTTCCAGTACATTAACAAATTCTCGCGACTTTTGACGTTGTCGCGCGCGACTCGCGTCCTCGTACTACCTTTGCTGGTCCCTTTTCGGTCAACCACTCACATATTGTTTTGAACATACTTTTTAGGGTCCCTAACCCAAAGGGTAAGGATGAATTCTATGCCTCCACTGCCTCTCTGTCTATCTGCCAATAACCAGGCTGTAGTGTTGAAATTTTCGCAGAAATTTTCATTATCTATTTAAATGGGGCTCCCATACAACAAACGTGATTTTATTGTCTTTTTTGTTCGATTTTAATAACGATAACAGGCAGACGATTGAGATATACACAGAACTTTACCCCCGGTTTCTCGTACACTAAGAAGCTGTTAATCTACCTTCTGTTAACAGCTGTCAGTTGGCCAAAGTGCATACGAAAAAAACGTTTGACAGCTGTTAACAGTAAATTAACAGATTGTTAGTGTACGAGAAACTGGGGGTAATTGTATAGATGTTCACAATGAAAAGAAATATTTTTATTAAATTTAATTATATGAGAGAGAGAGAAACGTTTATTGCACCAACAGTCACACACAACAAAAATACGAAATACAAATGAGAAGAAAACATAAAAGATAAAAAGAGGTACAAACATAAGGAAATACATTTATACAGTTTTGTCGCGGTGTGTAACCGCTGCTGCAAAAGGCAGCTGACTCAGCATAATGCTGAGGGTGTAGGCCCTCAGCGCTGGTTTTCAGTCAGTGCCTAAATGTCCCGTAAGTGTCCCAATTGTGCGGACGGATATGGTCATTCAGGACTTCCATGCAACCAACGTAACGTTTTTTTATCGTTTTTGCTCGGTACTAAGAACCAACGTAACGTTTTTTTATCGTTTTTGCTCGGTACTAAGAACGGCAACAGGTAGACGCTTGAAATGGTACGACATCCTTTGTGCGAGTACGACTCGCCCTTGGCATGTTTTTTTTAGTTTCTGTTATTTTTGTATGTACCTACACGAGATTTTGTAACTGCAGATAGACGACGACCTCGTGGCGCAGCGGTTAGCGCATCTGACTACCATGCGAGAGGTCCCGGGTTCGAGTCCCGGCTGAGAACAAAAAAAAGAAACCCACGTCTTGGATGTTTACATGTTTGTGACGTAGCTGTTTCTGGTTCCCACGACACAGGGTATCCTAGTGTGGGGCCAGAAGCAATGTATGTGCCTGTATGTAAATTTTATTATTGTTGTTATTATTATACAACCTACGATGCCTAACTAAAAATGCACTTTGTTGGTAACGACTACAGTGCCAACTGACAAACATTTGGATCCGCATCGAATTTGCAATAATAGCCCGAATAGAAAACAAATTCGTTAAACAAAGGATTTTATTCAAATCGGGCACGATCACAAATAAAGGCGTGACAAGTGAACAAACCTCCGAAGCCATCCCGAGCGTGAAGCAAACAATGAGGCGGGTGAAAAATGGTGCATAGAACCGAACCGACCACAAATCAAACCGCGAAATAAATATAGCCGGAAGTTAAGGGGAGTCTCCACTCCAAGCGCTAACACTAGCGCAAATAATGGAAAAAGAGTCTTATTTAACAGATACCTATTGTAAAATGTATCAGCATAATCATGTCTACTAGTACCTAATACGACCTGGGACTGAGAACCTAATCATCAGAACCTAGTCAACCATTTGACGCCCACTTCAAGATATAGACCTACTTCTCATGGATTCCAAGTTTCTTGGTCCTGTCCCGCTCGCATTCAGCGAGTACCTACGTCTTCAAGTGCATCTGTAAACGTTTTCGGAGATATTACATATCCTTTTTTTACTTCGCGCTGCCAAAGAATAGGATAGGATTCGTATTCTGATCCGGCAGTCGGACTGACATTGTGGCGCCTTTGTATAAACACTTCAGCACCTTCATAATTATAGAGAGAGTTGATTTGCAATTGGCAGTTGATTCGCTGGAGATATTCAATTTAATGTTATCTAAAAGTAGTAGTCATACAAATCACTATCGATATGATTGATTAATTGATTGTACAGACACTGTGCGTTGGGTTTTCGCAAAAAGCAAAACGGTTTAAGAAATCAACATCATAAATGCTCCTAGGGCTGCAAGACTAGGACATAAAAGATTTTTTGTTAGCACAGTCGCTTTCGGAGAAAAACCATAAATATAATGGGTTATTGAGCATGTTCAATTTAAAAATATATCTCCCACAATAATTATTAAATTATGTGAGGTTCACGTTTTGGATTTTTTTTTCCATAAAATAATTTTTTTTTTCCATTCATTAGTATTTCCAACATTATGCCGAGATGTTCAAGATTGCACATAGCTGGACTAAGTGTGAAAAATATCATCAGGATTTTTCTGATTTTTATTCAAAAGGGCGCCTACCAATCAATATCTTACAGGTTTCCGTAAGCTGTAGTTGCGCTCAGCCCAAGCTGTGTTTATATTTTTATTGTTTTCGCACGAGACTTGAAAAAAGCAGCGGCAGGAGAGGAAGCCTCCCGCACACCCACTGATGGCTTCTTGCAATAATTTCCGTTTCCAATGAGGGACTTTTTCTTTTTCTTGTAACCGCACGAACTAGATGGTTGGGAATAAATTGAAACACGAAATTGATTGTTGACGCCGTCCCGGGTGCTTTATTAATGTCACAAATGGGAAAACGATTGGCAATTGCCTACCAGACGCTTGCGGCGGATTCCACGATTCCGCCGCTCAGTTTTTATTCACATGCAGATACAATTTTCTTTCACTTTTTAAGGATTTCTCTAGGCAATCTATTCAATCAGCTGCAGTGTCTCAAACAGCGAGTGTAGGTATATTTAGCATTCCGGGTGACGAATTGGACTATGGTAGCCCCTGCCTGTCGTAGGAGGCCACTAAAAGGAGACCTTGGAGTCGTGGCCGGTGAGAGTGGGGGCTCGATCCGTCCATCAAGCGACTCCGGGAAGGCGGCAAGCTGGAGTGGCTCCGTGTTGCCGTAGCGATGGCACTTAGGATGGCCAAGCCACCCCAGAGCAGGTGCACGCACGGTTCAGGGGAGCACTGGAAATGTTCTAGTCAGTACCCGGTGCTCCCCACAAAGCACGGATGAATGCCACCGGGGGGGTTTTAGTTGGTCAAAACCCCACATAACCCGACTTTCCACCCAGGAAGTCGGTTATATTTTTGAACATTTCCCCCCCGTCAAAAAAAGAAAAGAAAAGTTATATTTAGCAACAGATGAATGTTGATGATGCGAAAAAGGTATGTCAGGAACGTGGCAAGTGGCTCAACCTGTTCTGTCCTTACCCCTCCGGGATATGTACTGTGTAACCCCCAGTTTCTAGAACGCTAAAAGTCGGTTAAGCTATTGAAAACAGTTGTCAGTTGCCAAAAGTGCATACAAAAAAAAGAACTGACAGCTGTTAACAAAAGATTAACAGACCGTAAGTGTACGAGAAACTGGGGGTTAGTATGTCACTAATAAACGATTGCATGTATTGAAGTATTGAACCCATATTGCACTTAGCATTTTTCATATTAAGGTACGAACGAAACCCTAGATATAGACAAGCTATTATTTTTACGAGCTGTTCCCTGTTTACACTGCTTAAATGCCCGGTCAGATGAGTTAACGACAGTTGTCAGTTCTTTTTACCCTCCGACGGGGATTTAGCCAGAAAAACGACTCCTGGTAACTGACCAAATTAAGTTGACACCCCGCAAGATAGCCCTTGAAGTATTTACTTGACTCAAATGCAGAATGCCGTAGAGATCATCTTACACCGGCCGTGTTACGCCTCCGGGTCCTTATTTTTATTTCAGTTTTAATTATTAAAAGTTTTATTAACTGCTTATTTCTTTTTATGGCATTGTTGAATTAATTCCTTTTGTTTGCCGACTCGCCTTTCTCCGCGTTAATTGCTGAAAGTTAGGGCTGTTAGGATGGATGTCATTATATTCTGTTTGTTTGGTGAGCGTTTTCTCTCGCTGAACAACGTCTAGGTCAGCAGGTATTTATATTTTGTAAATACTGTGCTAAAGTATAGCTTGGACTCATAGATCATAGGTATTTTTGTAAGATGCACGCGGAGTCACTCAGATAGATTTTTTGTAGAGTACGTATTTCCGTACTTAAGAACTTAAGCGATCGATAACCATTACAATATGCGTGTGACTAGTTGCTTTGAGTTGAATCACAGGCGTTTTAAAGTTAATCCTCTTCGACACAAAAATTATACAAACAAATCAATTTGAAGTCAAATGATACAGAAGTTTATTTTTCTCCCACGAGTAGCCTTTTCTATCGAATTGCTATTCCCACGTTCTGCGAACATCATAAAGCATTTTAAACTCTCCCAAAGAGATATTCACTTCGGATTTTCATTCGCTCCGCGGCGTTCACTGTAAGTAAATTTCACTTTAAAATATGCATAACAGTTTTCCAATGCGATCCTCTGGCGGAATTTAAAGACACTGAGTCGTATTAAGATACATTTCGATTCAATACGCTCAATACCTCGAGAAGTTTGGGAAGGAAATGATATCTCTGTTTCAGTTTAGAGTAGAGAAACGTCGTTTATTATAACTGGATAAAGTGTTTTCTATTGAATTCTGTATCAACAAATTACACATTTATTTCTTATCAATTTTTATTTTATTTGTTGCCTAAGTGTTCGCTTGATGGTATATTTTAATTTTATTTATGTCAGGGTATATTCGTGTGTAAATAGATATGTTTTAAAATTCAAACTAATCATTTATTAAGATTTTATAAGCTTAATTAGAGTACAATAAAAACTGATCGGTCATTACAAATTATACGAGTATACGGCTGAGTAAAATGAGTATAAAACTTATAGGACATTTTTTTTCCAAAATTGTGAGTCATGGTTACATATCCTCCATTTTTTTTGCCCTAAGAAAGTACCCCACATATACAGACAAACTTACGGCTATATCCTGGAAGGGCAGACAGAGGCCATGGCTTGCCACTTGCCACGATCTTACACCTCTTATCCGTCCTTTTTCGAAGGTGCCTCATCATCATCATCATCATCATCAACCCATTATGTCCCCACCGAGGGGCACGGGGCTCTTCCCTGAGGAAGGTATAGGCCATACTCCACCACGGGGGCCAAGTCCGGATTGGTGGAGGCTTGTAAGACTAGTGGCTGGTCTTACTGTTAGAAGTTTTCAAGCCGCCCTAAGGCCTCTGACTTGGCTTAACGACTACCATCTATCGACGGCAGCTGGCAGCTGGCACCAATTGCTTAACGTGCCTTGCGAAGCACGGAACCGCTCGGAAAATGGCACTAGCGTTAAGTCATAGACGGTCACCCATCCATGCGCTGAACGCGCCCTATGTTGCTTAACCTTCGTGATCGTTTAAGATCACTCAGGCAGCCGGGGCTACGAGCGATTCAGAAGGTGCCTAATTGGTTATAATTCGATAGAGCCGTTTCTACGCGACCTCGTAGCCTGGACAAATAAATAACATTTTCTTTCAAAATGGCAGCATTAACAGTCTGGAAGTCTTTAAAACAAATTACACTCGGCTTGTAGACTTGGAAGTTAAGTGTACTTAACCGCAAGTTGTGAAAATGCAAATTGTTCGGGCCTCGGGGATTAGAGCGACCCGTCTGCCACCCGATATGCTAATAATGGACTTACGAACATCATAACCGTGCGCGTAACTATACTCTGTGCCAGATCCTTGAAGTTGATTCTGAAACAGTTACCTACGACTGTACTTTAAAATAACTTTTACATATGAACCTAAAAAAATAAATGAGGTTTCAATAATGTTACTGGATAGTAACATTAAGGAAATTACAATAACTCTGTTTTATGGTTGAGCAATAAAGTGTTATCTATCTATCTAACTTGTCTTTAAAAATACTTCTAAACTAAAACATCTTCTATTGCTCTTCATTTGAAATCAAAATCCGGATCAGGATCAGTATTTTTAGTCAGTGTCAGGATTTTTATACAAAACTTGCTGACTCAATAAACGTAGCCTACGACGACTTAGTCTCAGACCTACCAAATGTCCACAAAAAAAATATCGGTGATGCCATTTTGGAGTATTTCGATAACAAACACTGTGACACGAGACTTGTATATAGAGGAAGATAATAATCATCATCAACCCATTATGTCCCCACCGAGGAGCACGGGTCTCTTCCATGAGGAAGGTATAGTATAGACCATACTTCACCACCAAATTATACGAGTATACAGCTGAGTAAAATGAGTATAAAACTTATAGGACATTTTTTTTTCCAAAACTGTGACTCATGGTTACATATACTCCATTTTTTTGCCCTAAGAAAGTACCCCACATATACAGACAAACTTACGGCTATATCCTGGAAGGGCAGACAGAGGCCATGGCTTGCCACTTGCCACGATCTTACACCTCTTATCCGTCCTTTTTCGAAGGTGCCTCATCATCATCATCATCATCATCAACCCATTATGTCCCCACCGAGGGGCACGGGGCTCTTCCCTGAGGAAGGTATAGGCCATACTCCACCACGGGGGCCAAGTCCGGATTGGTGGAGGCTTGTAAGACTAGTGGCTGGTCTTACTGTCAGAAGCTTTCTAGCCGCCCTAGGCCTCTGACTTGGCTTAACGACTGCCATCTATCGACGGCTGCCGGCACCAACTGCTTAACTTGCCTTGCGAAGCACGGAACCGTTCGTAAAAATTAGTAAAATAAATTAACCGCATCGACCGCAAACGGTTTTTATGTCACATCGAGTATAATTTTACTGTGGAAAATATTTACTGATAATGGATATGACATTAATATTAATGTTAATAACCTTCGGCCACACTCTTTATTGCTGAAGCCATACAACAGGACCATGAGTCGGGAGATTCTGCATATTATTTCCAATTTGGCTATAAATCGTACAATATGTAAGAACTCACGAAAATTTATTCAAGGCACAGAAAGTGCAATGAATCTTAAATCACCTTTATTTTCTTGTGCATAAAATCTGTTCATGTCGAACAAATACCGCTCAATACGGTCTGGAAACTTGTTAATGCTATTACTAACAACAGCGCGAAGGCGCGAAGCGTGCACCCTTACTTAACTCTACTTATTCCGCAAACTTTGCCGAAACTTCCGCTAATATCTACCAAAGGAAAGGCTTATGAAATGTAAGGAAAACTATTTTAATAAAACGAAATTTGGACTAAACAATAACATAACCAAAATTACAATTTAAATAGCGACAACTAAGTTAAGAAAAATAATCAGCAACCCGTTCAAGTAGCGCGCGCTGCTAGAGTTCATAGCATTCTTCCTTCGGCCGGACATGTCATCAATCTTCGGGTCCTTTTTCATAGCTGAAAAGCTTTCAATCTTAGGGTTTCTCACGTTAGCATCGGGCCTTGTAATTACAACCACTACAGATTCGACTTCTTCCTTGTGTGCAGATGGAGGTGTGGATGGAGCCGTATTACTCTCAGGTGTCGTAATGACAGTCGATGGAGTCGTGCTGGAAGTTGTCATTGTGCTAACAATTTCCGTAGTGGTTGTGGCTGTTGATTTTGTTGAAGTACTTTCAGTGGTGGTTGTTGTAGTTTCCGTAGCGTTAGTCGGTACGGGAGTGCTTGTCGTGGTGCCCTCAGTTGATAGCTCTGTTCTTGTAGGTATAGTAGATCTCATAGTCTCAGCGGAAACATTAGCTGGGTCAGTAGACTCGACTGCTTCAGAATGTATGTAGCTGGTTATCTCGCTAGTCTCAGTCAAAGATTTGTTTTCATCCTTGTGAACGGACCGGCATATTTTGTGGCAGTTGCCTAAGCAACCCTTTTCGATGCCGCAATTGATGAAGGTGCTCCACCCGGAGAATAAATTGAACAGATGCGGCTGGTGGCAAACCTGGTTGATATAAGACTGGATGCCCGCGACCTCGCTTTCACATATCAGTGGTCCTCCAGCATTACCCTACAAAAATTGTTGATAAATCATTGAATCTAGAAGATGAAATTCTCAATGGCAGAGATTGGTAGGCCACCTAAAACGAATGGATGGAGAAATCATAGGACGTTATTAATGCCTTGGCGTTAATAACATTCTTTTTTTAATTACACCAGATCGTGACGCAATCGGATGTAAGTAGATAAATAATCGAAGCTACACCCTATTTACTGAAGCGAACGAGTAAGTGTCAACATGTAAAAAATTTGGTTTTTCAATATGCCACATTTATAACACTGCATAATATTTAGGAAAGTTATACAAAACGATATGGCTAATAAATGCCAATAAGCAATAAACACAATAACACTGCTATTACCTGATTTATCCCTCACTCGCAGTTTATTTAACTAAATATTTTATTTTATCATGAAAATAAGATTTGCTTAAGAGATCTATGCCCCAAAAAATACCTAAGATTTCAGTGGTCCTCAAATAAAAGCGACCCTACTGCTGCCAAATATGTTCGCAACTAGCAAAGATGTAGGACTTTTGTTTAAAGGCCAATTATGATCGATTATTTTATGCTAATGCGCTACACAAAGTGTAGGAAGAAGTATGGAGAGCTGACTACGAACCTCTTTTTTAATTAAAGGCAAAAAAAGTAAGATAGCTACCCCGACGCCATATTTACTCACGATTGACGTTGATGCGAGTGCAACTTTTCTAAACTATTTAATTTTCTTAGTGTTTGTATTGTCTTGTTTCGTTGTCTGTCTGTTTTCCTTAAACAGTACCTATCTAAACCTATGTGGGTATACGATGCAAGCAAAGCTGCGTGCATGAGCTATTTTGAGTGACATGTAAGTTTGAGAGATGCTGTGTCTTTGTTTACCTTTAGTCGTTCGCCTCAGTAAATAGATTGTACGTAACTTTCACGTCCTTTGCATTATAATAATATTTCAATCCATATACGCGTTTTCTGCATGTAACAATTTATCATCAGAAATACAATCAAAGTCAAGCAATTGAGTTTTTGCTTGGTTTTTTTAAAACAAATAGACCGACGAAGGACAGCATCTAGCTTTACCGTAGATAAACATATTTTCAGTATTCCAACTATTTTTTCAAAAAGTTTGTTACTAGTAGCAGGTAAACATTAATAAATGGCACCAAAGAATTTTTCATAGATATGTATATCTTGAACTTAGTGACCAAATTGGAACTTACATGACAGTAATGGTTCTCATCGATGGTAGCCTTGCTTTGTTCAGAGTCATCGCCGCACGCCATCAGGTCCTCCTTGAAGTCGGGTCCGCATTGCTCTTTGCTCTTCTGCATCAATACTGGAATCTCGATCAGGGACTTTTCCTCAGAATTGGCCTTGGTTTTCTGTAAAAATAATAATAAAAAAATAGTAAATGATTATATTAAACAGATTAAGAAAAGAAAAGAAAACAGATTAGTATTAAACAGATGATAGTCTTTCACCAATCTCAAATTTTTCTCTAGATCTGATGATAAAGCTGCTTAGAGTTGCTGTAAGTCAAAACCACTATAGGAGTTTTAAAATTAAATGTTTCGAAAACATTGCAGCGAATAAGAAGATATTTTATTGGTTACCAAAACGGAAATGTTGTGGCATTATGGGAATATTGTGGATTTTAAAGCAATTTCACTTTTTATTGTGATGGACAACAATAATGATTTAAGAACAATAGCACACATATATAATTATTATCCATAAACATAAATATCCAGTATTTCTTAAGCTTGGTTCGAAACAGTGAAACATGGATCAAAGTGGTAGGAAGTTTTGTAGCGTACTTTTTTTTCTTACATTAACTGTTTACGAGCCCATTAAACTAGGCGCATGAAAAGTCCAAATGAGTTGGCCTACATCATTGCATCTTTCATTACTTTGTTGGTAACTTTGTTGGTTACTCATCATTTTTCTACATGCTTAGAAGAATGTCCCTTTCATAGCATTTTGCTAATGTATTCAATGTCATCCCGTCATATTGAGAGTTGCCATAAAAAAATGTTGGAAGGAAAATGTAAATATTACCCCTGCTGATAGTAGGTGCCCCTGACTACGTCAAGAGGTAAACGAATTAATCTGTAACCTACATATATCCATTCTAAACACTGGTGAAATAATTTATGAACACACAAATTCTTTATTATTGCAGAGATGTCTACAAGGGATACTCACTACAAACACGAGGATAGAGCAGCTTTTATCTGACAACGAAGTAAGCATGTTCACGTTTGCTATACCGACGGCCATCGACGAGGTAAACGGCAGAAGAGTCTTTAGCAATGTGATGTCGGTACTGACTGCCTTGTCAGGAATATGCCCGTTCGGGCGTACCACTTGTACCACCTGAAAAGCACGAGCTGTTAAGGGGATCCACTGAGTAACTCTAGCACCACCGAGGAAACAACCGGACAATAGCAAGTTGGCCTCGCCCACCAAGGGTTTTGCACTCGCAGTTCTTTCAAAACTTTTCCCGAACTTCAAAGAAATTTTTTTATGGTTTAATTGCAAATGCACAGTTTTCATATTTTTTTTCTGTATATAAAGATATAAAGTCGGCTTGACACGGTCCGCGATATCGCGGACGGACGCGGACCAGCTCGCACGACACACCGTGGGAAGGGTCTCGGTCCTCGGTAGCACAGACGTCTGTGGCAGTGCGTCGTACCGGTCGTGGGTACGTGGTCGTATCGATATCCGCAGAATCGCCAAAAATGGCTATTTTTGGCATAAGCGCTACCTAGTCCCAGGCTTGTGATGCTGGTTTCCTTATCGTGGGTACTGTACTTCATAGGTTTAGGTACTTAACTAAAGGTAAACAGTCAAAAGTATTTTTATTGAAATATACACTTCTTAAATTAAAATTTTTACAAATTAAATGTAATTTTACGAAATTACATTTAATTTTACATTGAATTGGTAATGTGTAAAGGTTTTGGTCTAATAAGTGTACATTTCATAAAAAGCCGTATCAAGATTGTTTACCTTTAGTTCAGTACCTAAACCTAGGAAGTATAAAAATACTTTTAGCACGATTGACAGATTGTACCGACATCATCATCATCATGATCATCAACCCATTATGTCCCCACCGAGGGGCACAGGTCGTTGTTGGTTGTTGGCCGGCCTTCAGCAGGAATTGCCCCCACGACCCCTGTGTTTGTATTACCGCTTGACCAACAAAGCCGTCAAAAATTCCTACCTCTCTTTCTTGTTCCTCATCATCTTCGTTAAACGTGAATTTGGAGTCAATCGTGATGGCACCCACTCTCGCCACCAAGGTCTTCTCGGGGAATCCCATGACCACGTCGCCGCTGATGTGTGGATCGATACTGGCGCTGATTAGCCATTCTAGCTTGACCAAGACTGCGCTCTGAAGGAATCTCTCGCCTGATACGTCGGTTATGGTTTCGTCTGTGTAGTAAATGAACGCCTGAAACAACAGGACTGCTTAAAAAATTTGGTCCCTTTCTGAACTCTCTCGAACCTTCCTTTATTTAAAAAAAAACTCTATTTACCTCATTGGAAGAAATAAGACTTTCGTTTCATGCAGTTTTGGTCTGGGTGTAAATAAAATCAAATTTTTAGTACTAGCAAAGTAAAGGTATTGAAAATGAATGTTGAAATTTCTTGAATCAGTGAGATGAACGACCTAGAAAGCATCTTCATTAATACATCATCTACATCAATCAATTGCTTCCCGTATTTTAACAATTTATATTAACTGTTTCTTTCCATTTCGACCAAAGCTGAATGAAATCTTGGTAAGCAAAGCGCAAGATAAAAAAAAAACTACCTGAAAATGGCGTGTGAGCATGCAATAACCAATTATCATTCATCATCAACCCATTATGTCCCCACCGAGGGGCACGGGTCTCTTCCCTGAGGAAGGTATAGGCCATACTCCACCACGGGGGCCAAGTCCGGATTGGTGGAGGCTTGTAAGACTAGTGGCTGGTCTTACTGTCAGAAGTTTTCAAGCCGCCCTAAGGCCTCTAACTTGGCTTAACGACTGAATGTTGATAAAATGAAAGGGGTCTGTCAGGATCCTGGCAAGTGGCAAACAGGCGTGAGTCTGTGCAATGTAAGTATCTGGGTCCCAGATCTTGGTAAGTAAAATTACCTCATGACAATATCATGGTTGTCGAAATGGCATTTACCATGTAGGTCCTCACGTATTAAATAAAACACCTGATTTTAACTAACCGCGAAAGGGTGTTGTCCTTTGCTGATAGCATTTTGTGCCGATGCTTCTCCGGTCAAAATTATAACTGAAAATGTTTGATGAAATGTTAAAGTAGTGCTACAAAAGCTCTAATATGTTATAAATATTTCGTGTAGTGTTTATGTTCTCCAGACTTACAGGTACAAAGTGCTGTTATAACAGTTTCTATCATATTTTTTCTTCAAAAACAATACAAATAAATGATTTTAGCAAACTGTTGAGTTGTGTGATTTCCACAGTTTTTCTGTCACGTCAGAGTTTAAAAGAAGAACCAATGTTACTTCTTTTGATCGAAAAGTCACATTAAAGACCAGTGATTTTCGGTTAGATTAAATACATACAAAGGAGGTTGTTCTCTTTTTACCCACTCGGCATTGCCAAAAGTAAGGATTATGGTTTTAACAATGTATGTTTGTTTGTGTGTTTGTATATAATAATTATCTATGTTAGTAGATATGTATGTGTGTATATCTAATGAGATGTAAATAGACACGTTACTATGATGGGGTGGCATAGGCTACAATTAAAGTAACAAAAAAATTAATAATACAATAAGTATTAAAATATACTATTGTATTGTATCAGTAAATGCTACAAACGAATCCGACTACATAGCGATTTTCCATTTTATTTATTAGCAGTTCTGAATAACAATCTTGAGCAACCAAAAAGGTTTTTTGTTCCGTCGTCGAACTTAAATTTTATACTTTTTCCTTCGCGTTTCGGAAAACCGAATTAAAAAACACAGTAAAAATTACTCCTCGCCAAACCCGTCGTAAAAAACGAATTATTCTTCTCGAGTCCTTTGAGTCTTTTATTCTCAGCTATCTGTGACAAAGTTGCCCCGAAGTCGAAGACATTAATCAGAACAGAGCGGAGACGAGACGTATTATCCCCAATAAAGCGAAAAGAATGACTTTGTAAATGCAAAGCCAGTGTTTAGCGATAAGAGACGGGGGAGTAGCTAATTATTCATGTAGCGGTGTTTAAGAGCTCGTATTAATATGCCCTGAGCAACAGCGGATTTTGAAATATAAGCCAGGAATATAAGTTAAACACGGGCATTTATTTTGATACGCCCGACGCTAACACGCTTAGGGCGGGCGAGAGGGCGGCACGACGCCTCTTTCGCTTTCTAAAAACTCGCGTAAATGCATAAAAAATTTAAAGACAGACTGAGAGTTATTTACTACTTTATCTGCATACAATTCACTGCCTCGTTGGCCTAGCGGTAACGCGCTTTTTCGCGGATTTTATTCCTTCTAGAAGCCGCTGCAATTGATTTGTGCAAGTTACCCTATTTCCATGTTTGTCGTGGGTGAATTTCCCAGACGCATTTCTTACGCGGCTGATATGAAAATGGCAGTGCAAAAAGCCTTTTTATGGTAAAATTATATTTGTTTGTTTAGTTTGTGTAATTGCCCATAAGAGGCAACAGATATGTTTTTATTTGGATCACTCTTACATATAAATAAAAAAACCAAAATGTGAAATTTTTCATCTTCGGTGACTGTCCCCAAACCTTATTTAGGTCTAATTTCTTTAGCTAAGGAAAAAATATAAACTGTACATACATACGGATTATTTTATTCGATTCCCAAAGAATAGAGGTATAATTTAATATATATTTCATAATCTTAATCGTTATATTCAGTAAACAGTCAGACAAATACGAATGTCCCCAATTTATTTTCATTTCGGTGATTAAAAAAGAAATATGGATTGTCGAGAACAAGAGAGCTATTGACCATAGTCTCGCTTCTTTAACTCAAGCGCCAGTCACGCACAAGCATTTGGAGCTAGTGGTGGTTTGCTACGTCGCTGCGTGTTCCCGCTAAAAAAGTAAGTATTTCAAATCGGTGACTTGGGACAATTTTGCTTTCATTTCCGTTAATCAATTAATATTATAAATGAACAAGATAAAACTGTTGATTTTATATTCGCACAAACACTTCTAGTAATATGTTCAAGGATGTAGTATAGATCTCGGCCTAATTTATGTATATGTCAAAATATTTAATGTTTTTAGGTGTATTTTAATATCGGTGAATTCGGTGACCTGAATGGATCACCGAAATTACGGTGATAATTTGTTTCATTTCGGTGAATACTTCTTTCATTTCGGTGATTTTCGCCGTTTCTTTATACGGGGTGAACAGGGTCAAAAATCGTAGCAAAATTTTCGATCTTGTTTATATTAAAAGTTATCATGTTAAGTCACCGCTGCATTTATACGAAAATTAAAATGGCTCCCCATCTACCTATCTATCTGGATGTAACAACTTCCTCTTTTGATACTGGATTGTCTGAAAACTATGGAAGTTATTTGAAAAGTTAGTAAAAATAAGTAAGTGATTTTACAGTCTATCTTGTTTTTTCACAAACTTTGATTTCTTCAAAATTATCTTCCCTATCCAGTACCTAAACATACCTAAATATACATAAAATAGTCGGCACTGAAGGTTTTTTTTAGTAATCACTACATAGTATAAAACAAAGTCGCTTTCGCTGTCTGTCTGTCCCTATGTATGCTTAAATCTGTAAAACTACGCAACGGATTTTGATGAGAAACAATGACAATTTTAGAGGTTTCTAATATAATGTCGTAATGAGCGCTCAGACATTTTTTTTTGGAATCCTAAACTCCACGCGTGCGAAGACGCTGACAAAAGCTAGTTATTTAAATAACTTCACCAACATTGTAACAGTAACTGTTTGTGCCGAAATAAAATATAATAAAAAAATACATGTCGTGTATTTATCATACTGTATACTATTTCGGTGAATTTTCATTTCGATGAATCCTTCTTTCATTTCGGTGATTGACTGTTTCATTTCGGTGACACCTAACTTTGAAATGTCTGTCATCCATTTGTTTTTTGTTTTCCATTGTAACCATTCTTCATAAAGTTATAAAACATAAAAATAAAGTATTCGCAAATAGACTCAGGGCCCAGGAGCCCAGGCTACGAGCGAGAATCGCTCGTAGCCTGGGCTGCCTGAGTGATCTTAAACGATCACTAAGGCTAAGCAACATACGACACGTTCAGTCCATGGATGGGTCACCGTCTATGACTAACGCTAGTGGCATTTTTTCCGAGCGATTCCGTTCTTCGCAAGGTACGTTAAGCAGTTGGTGCCGGCTGCCGTCGATAGATGGCAGTCGTTAAGCCATGTCAGAGGCCTTAGGGCGGCTTGAAAACTTCTGACAGTAAGACCAGCCACTAGTCTTACAAGCCTCCACCAATCCGGACTTGGCCCCCGTGGTGGAGTATGGCCTATACCTTCCTCAGGGAAGAGACCCGTGCCCCTCGGTGGGGACATAATGGGTTGATGACGATTCGCAAATATAAGTAAAAAAACGAAAAAAAAGGTAAACAAAAAAGTTCACCGAAATGAAAAAAAAAATGGGCATGTTGAAATTCACCCTCATGCCATTACATGATTACGATAGTACAGAGTACCTATTCTGAAACTTTGTGTTTGGGATTAGGAAAAGAGATTGTCTGTTGTAGAAATTATTATTGAATTCAATTTCTTAGTCGAAAAGAGAGCATTTCTGCGGTAGTTAACAAAGGAAACTGAGTGTAACATTGTATGACAGTGTCCGCAAATGAACCGATCGGAACCGCTGATGCGGCTACGACCGCCCGAATGACTGGCTAGACGTGCCGCGTCTTATTATAAAACCAACCAGTGATGACCCCAGCTAACTAAGCTTAAAACAAAGCGTGGTAGGTCGACTATGGGTGGTGATGTGATAACGACTTGAATGAACGAGCTACGTGTTTTGGTGGCGTGCCGCAATTGTTTTACGTTTCCTGCTATCGGTGAGTCATTCAAAAACGATTTTGAGGCAAGATGTAGACTTCAACAGATCTTTAGACGTTGAAGGCAGTCACGATTTTTGGGCAATGGCAAACTGCCTTTCTTTGCGCGACATAGGCTTAAGTCTTTTTCTGGTTCTTTTTTTGGAAATTTTGTTTTTATTTTGTTCTTCTTTGTTCTAATCTCACCTAAATGTAAAAATGTGTGTTTTGGTGTGTAAATAAAATCTTTAGCTATCTATCTATCTATCTATGTTTATTTATTCAGTTCACATACAGGATACTTGAGTTTAATTGTCACCAAATTGCAACAGCAATGAACGTAAACAATAAAAGATACAGTATCGAATTCAGGAGTTTATTTACTATAATCCCTATGATTTTCAACAACAAAAGATAAAAAATCGATTCCGGGACTATGCTCATTGAAGTCCTCAAGATTATCATAAGCTGGATAGCGAGCCTAATTTGAAATCCACGTGAATGTTATCTTGAACACTTTCAGGTCCAGAAACTGTTTGGTCCAGAGTGAGTCGTAAAGGCTTACCGTCATGATCGGAGACGAGGTAGTTACTGCAGTGATTTGGCGACAAACTTACTGGTGCTTAGACTGTATCTTTATGTGCCTGTCTGTGGCTAAATGGGGCAAATGGCAACTAGAGACCAGGTAGGAGGAACCTCAATTGCAAAATGGTGTCTAAAAACTGCAAAATTCAGGAGAGGCTTGTGGCCGTCTGTCTTTAGGCAAATCGTAATGGTTAAAAATATTCTTATTTTTCAGTTGTTATTGTTATTTAAATAAATATTTTTATTTATTTAGATTTGTGCTTGAACTTAAACTTAAAAAATGTGAGTAAGACTTCACCTCTTTCAAATTTTATGTGCTCTGTAGAAGCTGATGAAGCACGAGCTGATAATGCAGCACCTACTGGAGTTAAATATAACTATGATGATGAAAAGTGTATGTGTATCACGTTAAAAATCTAATAAATCAGTCTCGAAAAATAAATAGTCTCGTATCAAAGTCAAAGTACCAAAATCGTACCTCTGTGGCGTAGCGGTTAGCTCATCTGCTTACCATGCGAGAGGCTGGGAGAAAAAAAAACTCCAGGTCTTGGATGTTTACGTGATGTTTTTGATTCCTACGACACGGGGTATCCTAGTGTAGGGTCAGAAGCAATGTATGTGGCTGTATGTAAGTTAATGTTTATGTTTAAAGTGTTTGTTATGAAACTTCTCCAAAAACGCCTCACCGATTTTTATGAATTTTTCATTTATATTTTCTAGGTCTGAGAATATGTCGCAGGCTAATTATATGACAAAACCACGTTTTCCGGATCAGCCAGTATACATCTATGCAAATATCAGTACAAAATCCTAACTTCCGGAAATTTGTGAGGACCAACTTAATTTTAACTATAAATTTAGTATAGCTCAATGCTATATTCTTGCCTGTAAGTTAAGGCTGTACGGGTGCCGGAACCGCCATCCGGGGAAAGGTGATATGAATATTAAACGCTCGAAGAATTACTGGATTTATACAGCGACGATTCGAAACTTGAGAGCGGAGAGCGGGCACTTAAATGAATGTTTAACATTATCTCCTAAGTTTTATGGGAGTTAAGCCTCTTAAAGAACTCGAGGAAAGTTTAATAGAGAGAGTTCGCGGGCGATTAATTCGGCGACGTGCGAAGGTGGACTGGAATCTTTAATGGGAAAGGGTGACGTCTTCGTTAAATATACATCACATAGGCGGGACTATTCACTCGTTGAAAAGACAAGGGAATCAGATTTTACGTTTGATTAACTTTAATATTAGTATATATAAATGTTTTTTTTTCTACTCATGTCGCGCTAATCTGTCAAATCCGCTATCTCTGCACCTGTGATCAATCGATTTACGTGTCTTAGCGCGTGTGTTTAAAATTTCCTTCACACGGGTCTTATAAAAGAAGTTGCGTAGTAAATATCGCTGGAATTATTGTTTTTTAATAGCTTGCGCTTAAAAGCATTATATAAATTAAAAACTTGAGCTATTACATAAAATAAGGTATTGTGCTTCAATAAATATAGTAAATGTTTTGACTTCTCAATAAAAGTTCTGAGTTAGCCAATAATGCTTATTGTTAGTGTACGAGAAACAAGCGTTAAGGGCCGGTTTCCGAATAAAGTTTCACTTGAGTAGTACTTAAGTAACGTTCTGTCACGCTCTTTTCTGATAAATTTGACGAGACAGCACTACAGTTAAGTAGTTACGCAGCGTAATTCTCAATTTGAAAACCAGCCCTAAGTATCTTTTGAACAGGAAGTGCTTTTATAAGATTCCCGCCGTCATGAAAAAAAAGCATTATTTGCTAACTCAGAGCTTTTATGTGTTGTTTAACAATTTTTAGGAACAGGGTAGAGGGAGGTTGATGGTGCAATGACGCATTGGGTAGCTACAAGATTAAGCGATTTTTTTTTAGTGTAATAACTTAAAAAAAAATGTATTAGTTTGTTCTCTGCACCATAATCAGACCGGCCACTGGAAAGCGTATTTAAAAAATGCTAGCTATTATGATGTACCCTTATTAGACTAAGCATAAAACTAATAATAATAATATTAATTTGTATTTTTGTTACTTACCATGTAACTTTTAAATTGACTTAACGGGTATTACTTCGTCATGTTTCAGACTTGTGCTAGATCAACCAGCTTCCACGTAGAATATACTTACATTTCACAAGTAAATTAGTTCAGCATTTCCGCGAATTTATATGAAACAATATCGATAAAAAAAGTAGACCTAGAATGTCTTTGATAGTGATGGGAGATTTGTTTGGCCGGCAGGCGCCGAGCATTGTTCGCTGTCGGTGTCGTTTCACGGCATCCGAGCCATTGTCCTCCACTTTATTGAATTTGATTTACGCGTCAATTTTTATAGGCTTCGGGGTTTTATTAACTGACCTCGGCGCCGATGTAAACTTAATTGAATTTGCCAACAAAAGGCATCGAATGAAAAGAGCGTCCAGCGATGTGCAATGCAGATTATAATGGATTTTTCCGAATTTGCATCGGGCGATGCGTTCAAGTTATGGACTCTATTGAATTGCCCACACATCGGCTGTCGTCGCGCTGCTTGATTTTATTTGCCGCGTTTCTGATAATTTCATGTTATTCTTTGAATATGGAAAGTTGAATAATATGATGAACATCGTTTACACCCACACGATTCATGGTTCATGGAACTAAAGATAAAAAATAAATAAAAGTTAACTGTAAGATTTATGAAAAGTTTTATTATTATTATTATTATTGTAGTTTGTATTATAAAATTATTTATAAAAGAAATAGTATGTACAAAGGCCAGTTTATCTCTGTTTATGTCAAGATATTTAATTCAGCAAATCTTGGAGATTCCGCCAGCCAGTTTCTTCGTTTGACGTTTTCTTCGTCATGCGACAATATTTTGCCCTGCCCATCACTATATTCTATTTACTGAAGCGAACGACTAAAGGTAAACAAAGACACAGCATCTCTCAAACTTACATCTCACTCAAAATAGCTCATGCACGCAGCTTTGCTTGCATCGTTGTACTATTATGTATTCTGTGGCATCGTATACATCGGTTTGGCAGTATCAGCGTTGGGTCCGGCTCGCTCGCCCATATTTTCCGTTTCGTAATAACAAACACAAAAATATAAAACAACTGGACGGTGGACCAAAAAACTTTACCAATACCTTATTTACAATGATGAACAGACTAAAGATAAGTTACCTATTTTATTTTCTTTAGTCGCACTCCCATCAACAACAACGTCAATCTTACTTTTTTTGTCTTTAATTAAAAAAGAGGTTCGTAGTCAGCTCTCCATACTTCTTCCTACACTTCGCGTAGCCCATTAGCATAAAATAGTCGATCATAATCGGCCTTTAAACAAAAGTCCGTCATCTTTCCTAGTTGCGAACATATTTGGCAGCAGTAGGATCGCTTTTATTTGAGGACCACTGAATTTTTTGGTATTTTTTGGGGCATATATCTCTTAAGCAAATGGTATTTTCATGATAAAATAAAATATTAGTTAAATAAACTGCAAGTGGGGGATAAATCAGGTAATAACAGTGTTATTCTGTTAATTACTTAATGGTATTTATTAGGCATATCGTTCTGTATAACTTTGCTAAATATTATGCAGTGTTATAAATGTGGCATATTGAAAAACCAAATTTTTGACATGTTGACACTTAGTCGTTCGCTTCAAAAAATAGACTGTAGGTATGTAAAGTGCTTATAATGACAATGATTTAAGTACCTACTACATAGCGTTCTTTCAAACAGCAAGTAGGTAGAGACACGCCACATTCAGACAATTTCAAATAATGAGACATTTCTTTATTGTGTCATAAGCATTGAAGTAACAACCTTTTACAGCGCCACCAAGTTATCTGTTCAGGTGGGCAAAATTGTAACTAACTAATTAATTGTAAATCATATTCCCCATTTTCGTTTTATTTATTCACTTAGTGAGATTTATAGATATATTTTCATTAAAATTGAAAGACGGGTTAAAATATTCTCATAGTTCTAGGCAAATTTCTGAAATGTTACTACTAAATTCTCCACTAGCGCCGCTGAACAGATAAGATGGTGGCACTGTATGCGCCTCCCCTCTTTAACTAGATCTCGTTTAAGTCTGTGTCAACATTGTTTTGTTTGGATTACGTAGAAATAACGCGTATAATTTGCCAAAAGACCGTTATCTGAGTTAATTATCTCAAATTCGGTCGTATTTAACGTCGTTCCGGACGAGTTTTCACAATTGGAGTCGAGTCAAAAGAGGCTTCTAAAGGAATCGCAAACACAATTAGGGGCAAGTTATTGTTTGTTCTGATTCGCTGAGAAAGAGTGCGCAAAACATGACGTCATGCGCGCAAAAATGCCTAAGTGAAATTTCGTGCAAATATTAATGTAAATTACGTAAAATTCTTATGCCTGCAGAAACTATAAATTCCTAGCATTAAAAATAGTGATTCGATTTGTTTTGGCTATATTTGTTTTGTTATGGCAAATTCCGATAATTTATTTTTTTAAAGTAACTTACATTTAAGTAAATAATTGTCACTGCGAAGCGAGGCTCATCGTGTCATGTGAAGGAATAAGGCCTTAAAATGCAATTAAGGTATTTTTATTTTCTAATATATTTAAGTAACCTTTTGTGAATACGATTTCGCTAAATTGTGTTTTCCAAAAGCCAATACTCGAGTCACTATAAAAACAACCAAATCCATTCAAGTGTGACTTTAAAATTTGAAGAGTTCGGTCTATTTCTCCAGGATTTCATCATCAGATCCAAACTTGGCAACTGTGGAACTACCTGTGAAGTCTACCCTTTCAAAGGCAAAAATTAGTTTCCAAACCGGTCAAAACGTTTTTCTGTAATCGGTGAACATCATGAAAAATTAAAATAAAAAAATGTTAAAAGAACTGAAAACCTCCATCTGCTTCTGAAGTTGGTTTAAAAGGAAGTATCCTACACGTCAATATAAACAACTGTAGGGGAAACTTCAAGATCCGTTTCATACTAAAGTTTCGAAGATGACTACTATTTGAACGGATGCATATTGAGATTTACTTACAACTTGCATATAGAAAACGGCAAAGATTACTCCGCTTACGATTTTCACTCATTTGTTCAACCTCAATGTAGTAGTCAGAGGACCGGTTTCTGAATTGAGAATTTCACTAAGTAACTACTTAATTGTAGTGCTGTCTTGTAAAATTTCTCAGAAAAGAGCGTGACAGAACGTTACATAAGTATTTACTTTGTGAAAATTCTCAATTCAGAGACCGGCCCCAAATCTTGCAAATAAAAGTACAGATATAAATTGTATTATTGTAAATCTAATAGTACATTGTAAATCCCGCGTAGGACGGCGCGTAGCCAGAGGGAAAATCTCAGCTACGTCGTTTCGCGCTACGGCGTAGAAGCGCGCCCTCTAAGCTTATTAAAATTATTGCGGCCATAGTGAGATACAGGATCAAATCAGCAGGAAACAATGCCAGCGCAATTAAATGAGAGGGTTATCTAGCTTATAGATGCCACAGAAGTGTGTACGGTAAGCATCGTGAAGAAACATGCATAATTGACAGACGGGCAAATTTCGTCCCAAAACTAAATAAAATACCATGTCCCAGTGGAGTAACCAATAAACGTGGAAAAGAAATGCCTAAGTCAACGTAATTTATATGAAAAAAACCTGCACGTCCTCCGCTTTCGTAGCAACAAGGTAGTCAGTTTGTAACAGTCTAAAAGTCTTTACACCATTTTTTATATATTTCCTTTATTCTTGAACTAAAACTTTCGGAAGCACAACACATTGTAAATTTTTAGTCCGGGTCTACTTACGGGTGTTGTTTTATTGGACGAGTCCAACCAAGTTTCGCTCCGATTCACAGAGCTTAATCATGGTGAGCAGAGACGGAGCTCGTGTCGTCGGTTGCTCGTCACACACTGCGGGCTTCATTTATTCTGTCAATAATTTGTAAATAAATATTTAAAATTACGTCACCCCTTTTTTCAGATTTGATTTGATATGCATTCCTATTCTATCTTTTGAGTAGATCATCAATTGACAATTTTCTACTTGCTAATTATATTTTTATTTTTTTATTTTTATCACTTATCATCATAACATAACATAACATTTACATACAGGCACATACATTGCTTCTGGCCCACACTAGGATACCCTGTGTCGTGGGACACAGAAACAGCGACGTCACAAACATGTAAACATCCAATACCTGGGTGTTTTTTGTCCCCAGCCGGGATTCGAACCCGGGACCTCTCGCATGGTAGGCAGATGCGCTAACCACTGCGCCACAGAGGTCATCGAAATAAAACCACTGTTTTTTGAAGTCGTTTACATTTTCTATGTCAAGAAACCCAAGATAAACTTGAAAGCAGATTTTTTTAGTTTGTATTGGTTATAACAGTTAACAAAAAAATACCTGTCCTTAAAAATTACAAGATAGATAGAATATTTTTTATAGAGGACAAGCTACAAGGAGGTACAAGGTGTTTTTTCTGAAACGTCTTCTGGTCGTTTCTATGTCCGTTGGAAGTTAAGAGAATTATTCGACCTTTTAAAACTAACAGCTTCTATTATGAGAGCAATATTAAAATATCTAAAAAAATATTACCTGCTTCATACATTGTCTAGAGCAATATCAAAATTTAGTACTCAGTTGATACTTTCGCATTGAAAATAGCCTGTGCCCCTAAGTGGTACGTATATACATAAGTTACAAAGAAAAAAGTCTCACCGAACCTTTCAGAAACAAATTATTATTAATTGGAAAGAACAGAACACTAGCTTAAGCTGAGCCCTATTTTTGTTTGTTTTATATCTATCATCTCTATCAGTAATATGACGGAAGTATAAGTGCCGTCATTGTTTTGGTTTCTCCATTCCAATTATTTGTAAATAAAATAAAGCTTCATTTGCGAGTATTAATGGGACCATAAAAAATTGGTGTAGTATTCACGTATAACCTTCAATAAACAATAAGTAATAATAATTAAAAAACCCGGTGAAATCCATTCTTGTTCGTTTCTCCTCCGTATCCAATGACAAAAGGTCGAATCTTGACTTGTTTTCAATAATGCATACTGTGAAGTAATATATAACATGAAATCACAACTCTGCTGTGGGCAACTGTAGTGATCAAGCCCTTACTTTCTCTCAGAGAGAAAGTACTGGGACGTTTAAGGGCAGATTATGCTGTTCTTAAAATTGCTTGTCGCATTTAAAACCCGAGCTCGTTTTCAGCCGAATCTTATAAATTATTAAAATAACCCCATCGTGAATTGCTCTGAAGTCTAACCAAATTCGACTCCAACTCCTTCGCCCATTGTGAGGCTAATGCAAATCCTGGCTGAATTCAGACTGTTTACTTCTTAGCCCCTTTGTTTCAAGCCTTAACGAGCAGAAAAAGGCCCCATTCAGAGCATCCGAACCTAATTACCAACTAGGGCCATAGATTAATAACTGTGCAAAGTACCAAGTGTTTTAAAGAAGAATATTTTATAGAACTATATATAAATACTTTTCATCATCATCAACCCATTATGTCCCCACCGAGGGGCACGGGTCTCTTCCCTAAGGAAGGTATAGGCCATACTCCACCACGGGGGCCAAGTCCGGATTGGTGGAGGCTTGTAAGACTAGTGGCTGGTCTTACTGTCAGAAGTTTTTCAAGCCGCCCTAAGGCCTCTGACTTGGCTTAACGACTGCCATCTATCGACGGCAGCCGGCACCAACTGCTTAACGTGCCATGCGAAGCACGGAACCGCTCGGAAAAATGCCACTAACGTTAGTCATAGACAGAAACCCATCCATGGACTGAACGCGCCGTATGTTGCTTAACCTTAGTGATCGCTTAAGATCACTCAGGCAGCCCAGGCTACGAGCGATTCCGATTCCGAAATACTATTATTTATTATTAAATATCTTTCAGTCATCATTCGTCGTAGTAGACTTGCAGGAAAGACGTGGCAGGGTCGCCACTGGTCTTGGGTCGGTGATCTGAAGGGGTTGCATGGGATAAAATGCAGGTTTATGTTTATCAGTTAACCTCCGAATATGAAGTGAACCGCTTATTCATGAAACAATGTATTTTAAGTAAAACTTAGTGCTAACTAAACACTGGAATATGTGTCACACAAACACAACTGTGAGCATACAGTGCCACCATCTTATCTGTTCAGTTGATAGCGGCGCTAGTGGAGAATTTAGTAGTAACATTTAATAAATTTACCTAGAAGAATGCGAATATTTTAACCCGTCTTTCAATTTTAATGAAAATATATCTATAAATCTTAGTAAGTGAATAAATAAAACAAAAAATTGGGAACAGGATTTACATTAATTATTTAGTTACAATTTTGCCCACCTGAACAGATAACTTGGTGGCGCTGTATAATACATTGACATGGTTTACGTTGATGTCACCATACTTCAAGGTCAAGTCAAATATATATATTTTTTTTCTTTTTAAAACAAAGTGTCTAATTAATATCAGAGCTGCAGGTTTATTATTACGGTAACGATATTTCGGCGCCGTGGCAGAAACTACATAGACTGACCAGCATAAGTGCGTATAGATACGAGTGTAGTGGCTCTAGATAGGCACAATTTGGATGAGGAGGGCCTGGTTGCTTTGCAAACAAATTGACAATTACAGTATTAAATCGTGCCTTCGGTTTTGTTCCCGTTTTCCACTGGGGAGGTCTCGACAAAAGAGGGTTTCCAATTAACGATATTATGTCAAATAATTTGTTTGAGCCAACGTCTTACTTTGTCTAAAACGCGGATTGGATTAAATATTTGCCTTTGCTCGACCAGGGTTCGGTTTGTCTTTTATACTGTTAGTTGTTTCTTTTGTATTAACGTAATTGGTCTTTGAATGTTATATTATGGCTTTAATCAAAAGATTGCTTTCTATGAAGGTAAGACTGTACGTACCTCTATATTAATAATTTCGTTCGGGTCTACGGTAGACTCGAACGATATGCACACCAAATGAAAGAGCGTAAAAAATAGTTGATCTGAGTCGACAACATATGGGCGGAAAATTCGTATTATCGAGCAGCATCAATATAAAAATTATTAAATTCAACAATAATAAATAAAATAAATAAATAAATAAAATGTTTATTTCATCAACTTAAGATACATTTGGTCTTTACAGTATTTGGAGCCCCATTTAAGCAAAAAAATGCCTGTGTTAGGACGCTCCGCTCTTCCATAGCCAGTATTAACTATTTTCTAGAAGCTACACTTACAATAACATTTTAGATATAGCAAAAAATAAAATTAAACAAATTTAGACATGTGTGTCTATTTGTCTTAGTGTGAGTGAGTGTGTATGTGTGTGTGTGTGTGTGTGTGTGTGTGTGTGTGTGTGAGTGTGTGTGCGTGTGTGTGTGTGTGTGTGTGAGTGTGCATGTGCGTGTGTGTGTGTGTGTGTGTGTGTGTGTGTACCGTATCTTTATCTTATCGTTTGTACCATTGACTCAATTTCATCGTAACTTTTTGTCTTAAGCCAACTTGTCAGGGTTTTTTTGCAGTGGTAGTATGTTAAAGGGTAAATATTAAGTTGCTTATTTAAGAGATTATATAGGCGACTTGATTGTGTTTGGAACTGCCTCTTTGCAAAAGTTGACTTTGCTAGCGCTCTAGCGGCTACCCCATAGTTCCTTCTTTTAGTTTTTATTTTTGCATCGTAGGGAAGACAGGTATGTTTCTTTAATATTAAGTTTAGTAGGTATAATTTTCTAATAGTGAGTAGATCACTTGACGTGTAAAGACTCTCCGTCGAAAATCTGTAGGGTTTAAAAAACATAACTTTTAGGAGAGATCTCTGAGCCCGTTCTAATTCAATAAATTTTGTTTTTGTGGCTCCACCCCATATAGGAAGGCAATATGAGATAACCGACTGCGCTAGCGATACGTAAATGTTCTTAAGGAGGTCTTTTGTAGCTATGTGTCGCAAAGTTTTGAATGTCCATATTAGCTTACGAATTCTGTTCATTGTAAGTTCTGTATGGTCATGCCAAGAGAGTCGTTGGTCAACAATGATACCCAAATACTTTACAATGTTAACTTTATCTATAGTGATGCACGAAAAATTGTTTTCTGGTGGATTTGCACATTTATGAATTTTGACACGAAAGTCATTTGGTGGCTGAGTGCGATCATACTTTGTAAAGCAGACATAATTTGTTTTTTGTGCGTTTAAAGTTAAAAGGTTTGATTCTAGCCATGCAGCAACCTGTAAAAGTCCACTTTCAGTTGATCTGCGAGCAATATCCCAGGATTTGCCAGCAAAAATGATTGCTGTGTCGTCTGCGTATGAGAATATATGTCCGCCATCAACTCTCAAATCACAGAGTTGGTTAATATATACCAGGAAAAGTGTCGGTCCTAGGACGCTCCCCTGGGGAACTCCGTAGGAAACCGTTACTTGTGAGCTCACTGTTTCTCCTATTTTGACACTTTGCTTGCGGTCACAAAGATAGTCTCTGAGTAATGCGAGAGGTAATCCCCTAATACCAATCTCTTCTAGCCTGTGCAGGAGGATGGAGACAGAAACCGTGTCAAACGCCTTTTTTAAATCAAGAAAAACGCCCAGGCATTTATCCCCTTTATCAACCTTGTTTATGACGGTATTGGTGAGCTGCAGAATGGCATCTTCCGTAGACATTCCTTGTCTGAAGCCAAACTGTGATTTTGAAATAATATTGAATTTTGTTAAATATTTTAGTAACCGGTTATTAATGAGTTTCTCAAGTATTTTTGATAAAACTGGTAAGACAGAGATAGGTCTATAGTTAGAAGGATTAGTCTTGTCTCCATCTTTATGCACAGGAGTGATGATTGCCTGTTTTAAAGCTAAGGGAATTTATGTTCTTTTCCGTTATGATTTTTTCTGCAAGAGTTCTCCCGACACCAGCAAAGTAGGCGTTTACCTTATCAATAGATTCCTTAGGAGTGGATGCTGAATCTAAAAGTTCAATATTTTGTTTGTTAGCTGGTTTTCGGTTTGTGATGTTATTTATAGCTTTCCATAGTTTTTTGGAGTTTCCCTGGGCATGCGCCAGTTTATCGCGCTCAAACTTTCTTTTCGCATTTTTAATTAAACAGTTGCAGTGGTTGCGGTATCGTTTAAAAGTGATTTTTAGTATTTCATTATTTAAGTCTTGTTTTAATTTCCTTTGCATATTATTTCGATTTCGAATGCATCTCAGTAATCCCAAGGTCATCCACGGTTTGATCATCTGATTTTTATTTGGTATTTTAATTGCAATTGTATTCATGACAAGACATTCTTTTAGTTTATTTATGAAATGGTCTGCCAGAGTATTTGGATTATGATAAGTTAAAAAAGTCTGTAGGTTATTATTATTTAAGTATTCTAATGCTTCTTCTACGTTTATTTTTAATTTAGTCTTACTAACTGGTTTTATCTTAGTTTTATTAGATATTCTTAGAATAATCATAAGATGATCTGTTATGGTCGTATTTACAATCGAAATCGCCGCAGTCTTATTTTTAGTTTGTAATTTTAACATGTAATGATCGAGGCAATTTTCACCTCTTGTAGGTTTTGTGTGTCCAGGTAGTAACCCATGTGTTGCCATCATATTTAGATAGTTAAGCCTATTCGAGCGATCTAGTGACTTCTCGTCAGGCTTGTGTATTAAATTAATGTTTATATCTCCAGTAATAATTATGTTTTGTTTTGATTTAATTGTGTCTAAGTAAAGGCCAAGGGAATTTATGAAATCTTCAGCATTCGAATTCGATGGAGATCTGTAGATTCCAAGTATAACTGCTTCAGCTGTGCTGATTTGTAAACAGGAGGCATGTATTAGTTGTATTTCGGTTACTTGAGCTGTATGCGTGTTTTTCAGATATGCAATCACTCCATCAGCTCGATTTAAATGATTTGTTGTTTGGAAAGAGTAATAGTTATGAATTTGAGGGATGTTTTTATTACAATTAAGCCTGCATTCGCTAAGTATTATAAGGTCTACGTCAAGTTTAAGCTGAATTAGATTTACTTGTAAGTCATCGAGATTTGTATAGACACTTCTAATATTTTGTGACACTATTGTGAAATCAGTGTTTTTATATATTTTCATTTGTTTCGTAATACAGTCAATGTCGCCTTCACATACGCTTGCTAGTTCCACATTGTCTATGTCGCTCATAATATTCAGGTGACTATCCATCTTTGTTTCTATAGCTAAACTGTATAGTATTTCTAGAATTGATTTCATATTCCTTGCTCGAATTCAAGCAGCGCGTTTTCATTTTCTTGGGATAATTGTGTAGTATTAGGTACTTCCAGTAAGTTTTGGATTTGTTTGAACTGTATACGAGTTTGTTGTGTGTTTTTGTGTGTTGCTTTGAGTGTTTGTGTACTTGTTTGTTACATTGAATGTTACGAATACAAGTTATCGCATTTAGAGAAAAATAATGATACAATTTAAAACTAATAATTATAAGTAATAAAACGCAGAATAATATAAGCCAATAGTATGGTGACAAGTGTACTAGTCATTCTGATTGCATGAGACTATTAATTTGAGTTTCACTCCGGATAACAATTTTGGGTGAGTTTTCATCTTGTCTTACGTATACCCTTCCATAAGCGGTCCAACAAAATTTATACTTCTTCGTCTTGGTTAGGTCTCTTGCTAAAAAATGTAGCCGGGCTCCCTTGGCAGTTAGTTGCTCAGACACAAAAATCGGAGTGTATTCATTTGTTGTAAAGCCCAGATGCTTAGCACATAATTTTTCTTTATGTTTTATATTGAAAGCTTTTGCCATCTTCAGGAAGTCGGTTTTTTGGATTGTAGAGCTTAATTCCACTATAATTGGGTTGTTAGTTTTTTCCCTGTTTTTTGCCTGTACTCGATATACGTCTTTGATTTCTTTTTCCTCTAAGTTGTGACCTATTGACTTGGACAATTTAGTTACAATCTTTATCAGATCCTCCTTTGACTCTTGGGGCGATTTCGGAGCGTTTTTTATTTCTATATTTGTTTTACGGCTGGCACGTTGCAAATCTTCGATTTTTTCCTCGAGTAAAACAATATAATCATTTTTTTTCCTGGCCTGCACCTCCATTTGATCAATTTTCTTTTTTAACTCCTCATTCTGGGCTGTTAAGTAGGATACCGAGCTTTCGATGCTGCTATTTGTAGCTTTTATTTCCACCAGTGTGGAGTAACATTTTTTTGTGTCCTTAGTTGTTCGAGACATTAAAGTCGTGATCATATTTTTCATTTCTTCCCTGAATTTATTAAAATCCGCTTCATAATCAGGTTCTCTAGCTCTCTTACAGCGACTCATAATAAAGTTGGGCGGTGTGCTTTGTTGTTGGCGTTGCAATGGCGTTGCTAAGTAAACATGTCAATGTCATCATTGTTGTGTTAGTGTCACAAGCTTTCATTGTGAACTGTTATGGCCGGTTTACATTATTTTAGTGTTTAGGAGAGTGCTATAATACAATTAGAGAGGCAAGTGCATTAGTACATTACTAGACGTTCGAGTGAACGTTTATATTTCTTTCAGTAGAGTGTCACTTCGTCGACGTCGCGAAATATGCGCTATCCTACTCAAAATACTATGAGTTTTAATGGAACACATAAGTAGGTAAGTTTGATAATTCGAGTTATTGAAAACAACACGCACCCGTCACGGGTCACTTGTGCACTCTCCTAAAGTTTTCACAAAATTTTTAGTTTATACACAGATAAGAGTAACGAGGATAGTAACGCGCTCAGGTGTTACTGGATAGAACAATAGAAACCAATTCTACTTTGATTCTAATTGAAAGGCAAGTAGAACCGTACTATACCGTAAAACGTACTAAAGCAAGTGGCGCTTACACGTTTCTACAAAAGCACTCTCCTTAAGAAAGAAAGAAATTAAGAAAGAAAGAAAGAAAAAAAGAAAATTTATTTATTTGATACTCAAAACAAAACAAAAAAACACACACACACACACACACAGAGTGCGTACAATAATAAAAAAAATGACAGAGAAAGCATAAAAAACGTAAAAATAAATAAACTGTACAACATGAAAATAATAATAAAATACATTAAAGGTTGAGCCCCGAAATGGGCCCGATTCAGCATAATGTTGCAACAGAGTGTAAAGTAAAGCACTCTCCTAAACACAAAGATAATCTAAACCGGCCCTTTGATTTAATTTGTTAACTCCATGGTGTGTGGAATACCGTGTCATCCAAGAAGGTTATTATAATCTGTGCCACCTGAGAAGGTGTAGTAAGTAATCTGTGGTGTTTTTCATTGGCGGGAAGACAATAATTGACATTAGAGTTTTGGAAGGGTCTGAAAAATAATTGAAAAAGGAAATCAAAGTCATAAATTGATCTTTATTGTTTTGCTTATAGGTACCAATAAACATATTGAAATGAAAAAGCCACTAGATAAGAAAAATACCAAAAATTAAAATGATGAAGAAAAACATGTGGTCAATACAAAACTAAAAGCTGTAAAGCCAAAGAGGGGGAGCTGTTTTTAGTTGATTAGCCAAGTGGATTCTATTTACGTCTCATTGAATACGTCATTAGATTCACTAGCTGTTAAGTTTATGAAGGAAGCTCATTTAATTAGTAATTTGTGATGAGGTACCCATGACAAAGTTATGATAAGTATCCGATTTTCGCCTCGCATTCCTTCGTGAGTAGCCAGAACATGTCCAAAAGAGCAAGATTGGCTATCCGTAATAGTGTGCTGGTTCCAATACTGATGTAAGCATGGTAGCGAGATTTTGGTATGGCAAAAGAATCATGAAAGTAGGATTAGTGCGGTACAAATGAGATCCTTAAGAAATATGTGTGGTGTTACTTTGAATGACAGAATACGCAATAGTGTGATCAGAGACCGAGGATGTAGAGAAAAAGGATGTAGTGAGTGACTAGAATTGAAAAAAGGAATGTTGCGCTGGCTTGGAGATGTGGAGAGGATGAACAAAGAAAGACTGACAAAGCAAATATATCGAGCGAATGTGAGTGGAAGGGCCGGTAAGGGACGCCCCAGTTGGACATACTTCGACCAAATAGGGGATGTATTAGCAAACTGCAAGATGAAAAGTACCCGAAACCGATGTGGGTACATGCAACGACTAATGGATGTCGATGAAGCGAAAGTGATTTGTCAGGATAGTGGCAGGTGACAGTCCGTGGTCTCTGCCTACCCCTCTGGGATACAGGTGTGAGCTTATGTATCTGAATGTATTAAGATATTTATATCTACTGGTGGTTGATAAATACAGAGGCGTCACCATATAAAAAAACATAGTGGAATATAATTTTGCGTCTACATTTTACCCGAGCGAAGCCGAGTTTTCGTCTAGTATATTAATAATTTCGTTCGAGTCTACGGTAGACTCGAACGATATGCACACCAAATGGAAGAGCGTAATAAAATAGTTGATCTGAGTCGACAACATATGGGCGGAAAATTCGTATTATCGAGCAGCATCAATATAAAAATTATTAAATTCAACAATGGCGTTGCTAAGTAAACATGACAATGTCATCATTGTTGTGTTAGTGTCACAAGTTTTCATTGTGAACTGGTATGGCCGGTTTACATTATTTTAGTGTTTAGGAGAGTGCTATAATACAATTAGAGAGGCAAGTGCATTAGTACATTTCTAGACGTTCGAGTGAACGTTTATATTTCTTCCAGTAGAGTGTCACTTCGTCGACGTCGCGAAATATGCGCTATCCTACTCAAAATACTATGAGTTTCAATGGAACACATAAGTAGGTAACTTTGATAATTCGAGTTATTGAAAACAACACGCACCCGTCACGGGTCACTTGCGCACTCTCCTAAAGTTCTCACTAAATTTTTAGTTTATACACAGATAAGTAACGAGGATAGTAACGCGCTCAGGTGTTACTGGATAGAACTATAGAAACCAATTCTATTTTAATTCTAATTGAAAGGCAACTAGAACCGTACTATGCCGTAAAACGTACTAAAGCAAGTGGCGCTTACACGTTTCTACAAAAGCACTCTCCTTAAGAAAGAAAGAAAGAAAAAAAGAAAATTTATTTATTTGATACTCAAAACAAAACAAAAAAACACACACACACACACACAGAGTGCGTACAATAATAAAAAAAATAACACAGAAAGCATAAAAAGCGTAAAAATAAATAAACTGTACAACATGAAAATAATAATAAAATACATTAAAGGTTGAGCCCCCAAAATGGGCCCGATTCAGCGTAATGTTGCAACAGAGTGTAAAGTAAAGCACTCTCCTAAACACAAAGATAATCTAAACCGGCCCTTTGATCTAATTTGTTAACTCCATGGTGTGTGGAATACCGTGGCATCCAAGAAGGTTATTATAATCTGTGCCAACTGAGAAGGTGTAGTAAGTAATCTGTGGTGTTTTTAATTGGCGGGAAGACAATAATTGACATTGAGTTTTGGAAGGGTCTGAAAAATAATTGAAAAAGGAAATCAAAGTCATAAATTGATCTTTATTGTTTTGCTTAGGTACCAATACTTACTGAAATGAAAAAGCCACTAGATAAGAAAAATACCAAAAAGCCAAAGAGGGGGAGCTGTTTTTAGTTGATTAGCCAAGTGGATTCTATCTACGTCTCATTGAATACGTCATTAGATTCACTAGCTGTTAAGTTTATGAAGGAAGCTCATTTAGTTACTAATTTGTGATGAGGTACCCATGACAAAGTTATGATAAGTATCCGATTTTCGCCTTGCATTCCTTCGTGAGTAGCCAGAACATGTCTAAAAGAGCAAGATTGGCTATCCGTAATAGTGTGCTGGTTCCAATACTGATGTAAGCATGGTAGCGAGATTTGGGTATGACAGAAGAATCATGAAAGTAGGATTAGTGCAGTACAAATGAGATCCTTAAGAAATATGTGTGGTGTTACTTTGAATGACAGAATACGCAATAGTGTGATCAGAGACCGAGGATGTAGAGAAAAAGGATGTAGTGAGTGACTAGAATTGAAAAAAGGAATGTTGCGCTGGCTTGGAGATGTGGAGAGGATGAACGAAGAAAGACTGACAAAGCAAATATATCGAGCGAATGTGAGTGGAAGGGCCGGTAAGGGACGCCCCAGTTGGACATACTTCGACCAAATAGGGGATGTATTAGCAAAGGGCAAGATGAAAAGTACCCGAAACGGATGTGGGTACATGCAACGACTAATGGATGTCGATGAAGCGAAAGTGATTTGTCAGGATAGTGGCAGGTGACAGTCCGTGGTCTCTGCCTACCCCTCTGGGATACAGGTGTGAGCTTATGTATCTGAATGTATTAAGATATTTATATCTACTGGTGGTTGATAAATACAGAGGCGTCACCATATAAAAAAACATAGTGGAATATAATTTTGCGTCTACATTTTACCCGAGCGAAGCCGGGTTTTCGTCTAGTATACATATAAATAGCTTTTGCCCGCGACTCCGTCCGCGTGGACTTTAGTTCAAAATTTTGCAACCCCGTTCACTCCCTTAAGGGTTAAATTTAGAAAAACGGCGAAAAACGTGTTCTATCAATTGTGTTGAAGAGTATATATTTTAAATTTCAAGAAAATTAGACAACATTCTTTTTACCTCCCATAATCCCAAATTTTGGCAACCCTATTGGGGTTGAATTTCAAAAAAATCCTGTTATATACCTCGCCTACATTACATATAGACCCTCTGTGCAAAATTTCAGCTTCCTAGGTCCAACGGCTTGGGCTGGGCGTTGATGAGTGAGTCAGTCAGGACTTCGAATTTTATTTATATTTATATATAACAGTTCACAGTACATCGATCTTTATATACTCTCATTCTAGTTGCATGACAGATAACTTTGAAAAACAATGTGTAGTCGTGTTGTGTGTGATTGTGTTATCTCAAATTTCGGTTATCGATGTTGGTGAACAACGTCAGCCATTTTATCATCATCAACCCATTATGTCCCCACCAAGAGGAACGGGTCGCTTTCCTGAGGAAGGTATAGGCCATACTCCACCACGGGGGCCTAGTCCGGATTGGTATCCCATTTACCGAACTCGAAAAAGAGTCATATCTATCTTTTCATTGTTTTCAGTTACATATTTAATTTTTTGGATTTTAGGTAATGAACTTGTATGCGGTTGCGGGTGAAAGAAATAAAAAAAACTCTTACTACAGCGCCACCAAGTTATCTGTTCAGGTGGGCAAAATTGTAACTAACTTATAAATTGGAAATCCTTTCCCTATTTTTTGTTTTATTTATTCACTTTCTAAGATATATATTTTCGTTAAAATTGAAAAACGGGTTAAAATATTCTCATTTGTCTAGATAAATTTCTCAAATTTTACTACTAAATTCTCCAGTAGCGCCGCTATCCATTGAACAGATAAGATGGTGGCACTGTACATGCCAGCATCACTACATTTTCATACATTTAGAAAATCAGGCGGAGCCAAAGTCTAAATCAGACGTTGAAATATTGGCTTGCGTTACCGGCCGACCGATTGCGACATATTAGCGCTACGGGATAGTGACGTCACGCACGCTGTGCGCTCAGAGGCTGTGCGATTGGCACACAAAGAAAACGATAAAAGGCTCACTTGTCCATTCAAGTATCCAATACAGAAAAAAAGAATAGAAAAAAACACAACCCCTTGTATGTTCGCGATCTTGTGGTATGTTTAATTTCTGTTGCTGATGTTCCAGCAATAGGTATTGGTTAAGTGAGAATTAATATCGAAAACTTACTTGCTATATTGAAATATTAGCAATACGCAAACTGAGTAAACTGATCTTCTGCTCTTATTTACGCTCTGAATTTGCCCTATCTACGAGTATCTTGTTATGTTTTTCCGTATGATGTGTTACTTTGTCCAAATAAATATATTTCTTTCTTTCTTTACTTAAACGTTTCTTAGATTTTGTACTGTAGTGAATCTTCGATTGGTTTTATGGCTGCTACACACTATGCCGGCGGCACGGCCGCCGGGTTTTTGCCGCGCGGGTATGCCGCTGGGTTATTCAGGTCGCCGGCACTTGCCGCTGGCTGCCGCAGAGCATCATTGTCTCTGTGGCATCATTTTCAAGTTGTCAGCCAGGTAGACCAGTAGTGTTGTACGGTTTGTGTTCCTAGTTCTTATCGAAGGACAAGGAAGCGGTTGACATCGCCATCGCGGCCTTAAAATTAATTATCATAAGACACAAAAGAAGAATGAGGCTTTGGGCGAGAGCTGCCGCCAGCTCACCACACAACCCTCCGGCACACCCCGCCGTCCTGCCGGCGGCTCGCCTTGTGCGATATTGCCGGCGGCTTTATTACCCGCCGGCATAGTGTATGAGCCATTTTGATAGCACAGGACAAAAATTCACCCCTCCACCGTCCATCCGTCCATCCGTCTGAGACCCTCATTTGCAACTTAACTAGTTTTTAGTCTACCGGCCGACAACGATCTGGCTCCAATATTTTATTTAAATTTGAAAATAGCTTTAGTTCAGTTTTTTTAAATATTATTATTAGTGTTCGTTTTGTAAATAGTATATAATTACTTTTCTGTTATGTTATATTTTAGTATTTGATTTGTTGAAAAATATAAACTAGTTTTTTTCATAAACTAGTTTCTGGTCTCTTCGATCTTCTGCCCGTAGCGTGTGATAGCTGACTGATTAACGCACAATTAGTCTCTGTAATCACTGATACTCGATACTGCGCCGCCGAGCCATGCCTAATGACGTATTAGGTTGTGACATCATCGCATCGCTAGCATGCGTTAGCGTTGTTAATATAATTAAGGTGATATATATTGTCAAGGAAGTGTTGGAGTGGCCAGTAATGTCGTGGATGGTAATGTGATAATGTGATGGTAATGTGGTGGGTTTGATTTCCGACGACATTAAATTTGTACCAAATCCCTCAGGTTTTTTTTTCAATTTTTGTGATGTCCTCGCCAGGCTACAGTCCAATCAGTAGATGTAAAGAGAGGCGAAGAACAAAGCTTTGCAATGGCATTTTTGTTTATTTTGTTTTCTTATCAGAATAATTCCTGTCATCGAGCGAAATTCATGACAAAACAGCTTAATTAAGTGGATCGCTCGTAGCCTGGGCTGCCTGAGTGATCTTAAACGATCACTAAGGTTAAGCAACATACGGCGCGTTCAGTCCATGGATAGGTCACCGTCTATGACTAACGCTAGTGGCATTTTTCGGAGCGATTCCGTGCTTCGCAAGGCACGTTAAGCAGTTGGTGCCGGCTGCCGTCGATAGATGGCCTTAAGGCGACTTGAAAACTACTGACAGTAAGACCAGCCACTAGTCTTACAAGCCTCCACCAATCCGGACTTGGCCCCCGTGGTGGAGTATGGCCTATAGCTTCCTCAGGGAAGAGACCCCACCGAGGGGCGGTGGGGACATAATGGGTTGATGATTATCAGTGGATAAATATAGCGAGATGCCGAGATCAGTTCTATTTATTTTTTTATTTATTCAAGAATATTTTTATCTAATCTTCTTACCTTATGCTATTACTATTCCTGAAGTAAAATTGTTAGGTTTCATTCTTTACTTAAATTTGGTAGTTCAAGTCCACAGCGTATCTTATATTATTAATGATGACAGTGCTATGGTTTATTGAGACATTGCAATAAAACATAGCTAAGACTCGTTCGTAGCCTGGGCTGCCTGAGTGATCTTAAACGATCACTAAGGTTAAGCAACATACGGCGCGTTCAGTCCATGGATGGGTCACCGTCTATGACTAACGTCTATGATTCCGTGCTTCGCAAGGCACGTTAAGCAGTTGGTGCCGGCTGCCGTCGATAGATGGCAGTCGTTAAGCCAAGTCAGAGGCCTTAGGGCGGCTTGAAAACTTCTGACAGTAAGACCAGCCTCCATCAATCCGGACTTGGCCCCCGTGGTGGAGTATGGCCTATACTTTCCTCAGGGAAGAGACCCGTGCCCCTTGGTGGGGACATGATGGGTTGATGATGATGATGATGAAACTAAGAACAGTAAAGATCTGTCAGGACCATGACAAGTGGCAGACCCTGGTATCTCTTTTCCGGGATAAAGGCATGAGTTTAAGTTTTCTTTAAGAACAGTAAATTTTCGTTTCTTTATGACAAAGGGCATGCGGCCGCATATAAAACGGCCTTTAGGCTTCTGTTTACACACTCGTCAATAATACGCATCGCCATCAATTACGGGGACGTCCCTAATTCATTAGCGCACACGTTTGTGCACGTTTGCTCGACATGCGACGGTGTACCCTAAAAGGCTAATACGAGGTTGCTTTACACGCGTGTCTAGATATTGATAGTATTATTCGGTCCAGATCACGTCTGATTACCGTGGTCGAATCGAAGGTCGCGGCTTCAATTAAAACGGGGGGCTGTCGTAGATTTGTAGAAATGGTCTCAGTCTGTATGTATTTTGGAAATTGAAAAAAATTGTATGGCTTTACGCTGCTTTAGGTACCGTGGCGAAAAGATTGCACTGATGACAGATTGACCACAAAATAGTTCCACGTCGCAGCCGCCGGATCTGTGTCAGTCCCAATCACTATGATTTTTAGTTCTATGAAATAGGGCCCATTTCGATAGCAGTAAAGTTGACCGTTTGCTTAAATATTTTTGTATAGTATTGCCTGTCTTATTTATAAAAAATCGATAGGTACCACGAAAACTCTCACCAGTTAGTCTTAGGTTAACGTAAAAACAGATACGATCGATTATGCCGCCAAAAAACGTATATTTCTACTTTCTGTGGACCTACAACTATAAAATTTTACATATAGGTAATGTCTTACACTACAAACGCAGGCAAACATTGAAAACGTATAGATATCAGTTTTGTAATAAAATCATAATACAGTTAGTCTTGGGGAGAATATCCCGAACTTTATGTTCTGGATATTTTCGGAAAAAACTGCAAGACTCAATTCCTGAACTATTATAATAATTATGTAATTACCCTGTGTACTCACCCTCGGTAGGCAGCTCCAACTCGCACTTATTAGGTTTTTTAATAAATAATAATAATAATTTATTTATTTATTTCAAGTAACAAAGACTCATTCTGTGAGGTTAGTACGCAGATAAAATACATTAACCTATGTTAGTAAATGCTAAAGTTCTAGTTTAAAATTTATTTATTTTATTGAATTAAATAATTATCAATAAACCAAGCAGAGAAATCAATATAAATAAATAAACAATCATTCAATTAACTAATTATCAATCAAAATTAATAAAAAGAGGCATTAGATTAGATTATTTAGATTTAGATTAGAATATTTGTCTAGATTAGGTTTAATTCTTTAATAATATGTTTATTTATTAATTTATAAAAAACAATCATTTATTAACTAATCAATCAATTAAATTAATTTATTAATTTAGATTTAGATGAGAATGTTTGGCCGGATTAGGTTAGATTAAAATTAATTATGCTTATTTATTTACCTATTTCCCTGTCTACCCTTGATTGCCCAATATTTGTGTATTGGACAATCAAAACTGTCCGCTATGGTGGTCAGGATGGAATTGTGGCTGTTACGGACTCGATGGAGGATGGAGGCAATCGTTTTACGAATTATAGCGTAAAAATCATCAGTGCGCGCCTCCGCAAACATAGTATAAGCACTGCAGAAGCGCGGCAGTCCTAGTAACATCCTGAACACATTATTGTATTGGACGCGCAGGGCGCTGTAGGTCTTCAGCCCATAATTGACCCATAGGCTGCTCGTGTAAAAAATCTGACAATAAATAAAGTGATTTTTACTTGTTTTGAGCACTTAGCAAACCTGCGGGCCAACATGTTGCCTCTGACCGCCAGCGCCCGGCGCTCCCGTTCTATGTCCAGGTCATCCCTGTTACAATATGCCCAAGATATTTGAATTGGCTTACTCTTTTTAAATCCTTCCCATTCAGTTGAATGGGTGGTACAGTTTTTGGAGTTTTATTTCCCGATTTAAATATCGTGATTTCGAATAAGAGCGTGTGACTTCAACTAACAGACGTTCTGTTTATCAGCTGTTTGGTGTGCGCTTAATCAATAAATTGGAGAGTGTGAGGGTTTCGTGTTCTCCACGTGATTGCGCATTGATTTCTCGTTAGCGGCCGGCATGCTACCACTGTTTAGACCGCGTCACGACGAAGTCTAAACAGTGGTAGGCTTATTACGATAAGCTTTGGATGTGGAGAGCCCAGGATGGTGATAGGCGTGGTTAGTAGAACTCTGAAGGAGAATGATACCCTTAAATGTTGTTGCAATGAGGGCTTTTCAATGACAACTGTCAGTTGAGTTCATTACAAAAAAACTGGATGGCGCTGCAAGAAGAGCAAAATGTTATCATGTTTTTAGACTTTGTTTCAAAACTGTTGACACTTGAAAGTTATCAAAATATTTTTACTTTGTTCATTATACACGTGAATTGTGTCTTTGCTCATGACTAACCCACGCATTGTGAATTTTTGTAAAAACATAGGACAGGAACCACAGAGAAGGTACAGGTACAGTGATGTCATGTCATTTTGACGTATTAATCGACGTCAGCACCGTCTATTGGTAATTTGCGGTACTATATTTTTTTTAATGACGCTTTGAAAAGCCCTCATTAGATAGATAGAGAACACTTTATTGTACGTAAAAAAGGAGATTACACTGTTATTAGCCTATTTATTTCGTTGGAATTCCAACGAAATAAATAGGCTAATAACTTTATTGTACGTAAAAAAGGAGATTACACTGTTATTAGCCTATTTATTTCGTTGGAATTGGTACCATATTTAGGGCCTTTCTCCACTGGTCCGGCGGTCAGAACCGGAATGAGTCATGAGAAAAATATCGGAAGGCCGGATTATGCTTCTCCACTTCATATAATCTACAATGGACGTGACGCAGTGCTTTATTAAAATTCCTCGGTTTTTCTATTCGAGGCAGGGGACGTTTTCTACACATTCTATTAATGTAAATAAATAGTATGGGAACATTTTTGGGTTGTATGCGCCGTGCAAAAACGTGTATTGTTTTTGTACGCCGATCACTTCGGACCGGTAAAATACCGTTCCGATCTAGCAAATTATCGGACCGTTAAAAACCGTATGCCGGAGTAGTGGAGAAGCCTATTAGTATTCTTGTGTGTTTCTAAATCGGGTCGGTAATTAACGTTTGCCGGACCGGAGCAGTGGAGAAAGACTCTAACGGTCTGTTAATCTATTGTTAACAACTGTCAGTTGTTTGCACTTTTGGCAACTGACAGCTGTTAACAATATAGCATAACAGACTTTTAGTGTTCTAGAAACTGGGGGTTACACAGTACATATCCCGGAGGGGTAAGCACAGACCAGGTTGAGCCACTTGCCACGTTCCAAACCTTGGTTTTATAAGTTGGTCGAATGTGTGGAAAATTCCATTGAAAATAATCTTTATGAAGTTGTAAGTTTGGTAAAGTAGATAAAAAACACTATCATTACTATCATACATTACGCGTGACCCAACATGCACTTAGCTGGGATTAGAACAAAATGTATGAAAAGGGGCGGCTTGAAAACTTCTGATAGTAAGACCAGCCACTAGTCTTACAAGCCTCCACCAATCCGGACTTGGCCCCTGCGGTGGAGTATGGCCTATACCTTCCTCAGGGAAGAGACCCGTGCTCCTCGGTGGGGAAATAATGCGTTGATGATGATATGAAAATTGACGGCCGTAACGTGTCGCGTGTCGCCTAGTGTGCGCATAAGCTTAACTGTTGGCAGCAAAGGGTATAGTGCTCAGCGTGGGCCGTCAGACCGGCGTGGGTTTCACGCCCTGTAACAGCGCTGATTTTCATTACTTAAAACTAAACCTAATTAAAAGGGTAGATGGCATAAAACATCATCTATGCACGGGTTAAAAAAAAATCTAATACAAACCAAGATAAGACAGCACAGAAGGATCACTGATGTATATAAATAAAAATTAAAGTGTCTGTGTGTGTGTGTGTGTGTGTGTGCGTATGTGTGTGTGTGTTAGTTTTTATGTGTGCGAGTATGTGTATGTTGTAAGTAAAACAGTAGTTTTGTTTGTAGTTGTACCTATTAGTCCGCATACAATTTGGATTTGGGTGTTTCTTATATGTTTTTATATTGTGTTTTAGTATGAACAACTTGTTTCTCCATTTGAATATTTTTTAATTTATATTTAAATATTTTACGGGTCAAGTTGTCCTGAAAGAGTGGAGGAAGATCATTCCACAACTTTGCTGCTGCTTACTTCACACTTTCTCGATAGTTAGCACCTTTGGTGTTTGGGTATTTTCATTGCATACCGCGTCTTGCTTCTAGTGTATTTAATTTTAGTGTGTAAATACCCCAGAGTTACCCCAAAAATGATTATGTCTCTAATTTTTATAGTTATTCCGTCGATATCTAATCTCTTTAAACGAGCAATTCTTGTATATATATTTATATATAATCAAAATCTCGGAAACGGCTCCAACGATTTTCACGAAATTTTGTAAGCAGATGCTTTCGGGGGCATTTAATTGATCTAACTAGGTTACATTTTTAGAAAACGTTGTTTTATCCGTGTTTTGAGGCAATTGAAATTTGCTATAATAACATACAGGTGTAAATTTCGCGTCCACCTGCAAGGTTGGGATAGTCCTGACGGGAAACCGGGCGACCCGTTTCGGGCCGATTTCAAGAGACCCCGGTTCGAGTCATGATGTTTTTTTCCAAGTTCTTTTTTTGTTGGTAAAGGATTATTTTAATTTTATATTACATATTTTATATTACATATTTTATATTACAAAAAAAGTACCGAGCAAAGCTCGGTCACCCAGGTACTGACATTTAATATGAGAAATTTTATCAATAAATAAAACATGTTTTGCAGTTATTCGTTCTTTTAAGAGAGAAAATACATAGCTCTTTTTTTTGCGCTTTACAAATAATGTCTCAATCTGTAGAGTTACCCCAAAAAATATTTCGTATCTAACTGTGGAAGCCACAACCCCATGGTAGGTTGTATTATGCCCGCCAGTGACGACCCTGATACTATAAATAAAAGCCCGCCTACAAAGGTGCTTCTAAGAAACTTGAATTAGCTTGGCCTTGGGCTTAGAGAGAAAAGCAAGTAAAATAATCTTCTAACATTTATCCTTTATTCTCATCAGCCTTTCTCATTTGAAGGACAAGTAAACAATTAATAGGTTCTGGGTACCAACAGAATACTGTATATAAACCCCTTCGAATTCTACAAAATAGCTGGGCGCTTCCGCTCTCACATTTCTGTACGTTTACATTAACCCCCGGTTTAACTACTGTTAATAGCCGTCAAATGTTTCATTTGTATGCTCTCTGGCGAACTGACGGCTGTTAACAGTAGATTAACAGCTTGATAATGTACGAGAAACCTGGGATTAGTCACTTACACTCCATATGACTCTACACAGATACCCTTTACATGGTGTCTGATATAGCCTAGGAAACTTACCTTAATGGTCAACGCGATTGAAAATCCGATAATAGTATTAAAATCAGTAGCATGACTAGGTGCTACTGAGCCATGAGGTACATAGGAAGGACGTGGGACGAGGGCGCAGAGAGACGTGACGCGTTGTATCGCGTCTTTAACCCGACTTATCTGTGTGGGTTATATTCCATGGCTTCAGAACATTTTGTAGAAAATAAGTTGAAAGAACGTACCTAGTGTCTTTTCGACGCTCTTGGCCCAAGTCTTCCTGTGTGTTTCAAGTTTAAGAAGGAAATTAATATGTAAGTAATGTTTCACCGACAAAAAGTCCTCGGTACTGATCTCGGCTTTTTTCCTTAGGTTAATGTGTAGGTATTTGCTGAAAATATCTTTGTACTTTAAGTGCCGTCTCTAAGACCTATTTTTGTTCTACCAGCTATGGTTTTAATATCACTACCTATCGGGTTTATTTCAGGGTTAAGTCAATATTAGACCAGTATTGGGTTTTAATAACAGTTGTTGAAAACCTTAACGAAAGTTTCCGTTGAGGTTTGTAATTGTTAAATAACCCTGCAGTTACGGAAGAGATCTAAAAGCTGCAGTTAACTCTGGTAAATTCCCATTTAATTAACAAGTGCTCATATATGTATTGACGTGAGAGTGGAAATTGTATGAAATTAAATACGCTTGACTGTTTGGTCCCTGTCGAGGGTTTTGCTTGTAGAAAACTTTTGTGATAACAGATGTAACAAACACAAACTATGCTTCAAAATGTTTGCTACTTATACCTGAATGTTTTTAGAGACATTTGAATAAAATATTATCATAGAGTCTAATGTTAGTCTTAATGAGCTTCACAAAGAGAGAAAAATAATAATATCTTACATTCTATTTTATTTTTAACTTATCATTTAAGATTTTTTCTAAAACCATCTACGAAGTTAACCGAGTCACACAATGTTGCCTACCATTTGTGTGAGCGAAAGGCTTAACTTGGTTTGTTCTTCAACAGACTGTTTTGTTACTGTCATTATCTATTCTAGAAATTTCGCAAAAAATCACTTACAGAAAAACGATACCTAAAAAACTTAGCTTATAAAATAAAAAAGATTATGTAAGAAGATAAAGATCATCTGATTCTGTATAATGGCTGAGCAATACAGTGTTATATCTATCTATTTTATTTCATCACAAAAGTTAATATTTTTAATTCGTAAGCACTCATCATCATCATTCAGACACAAGAAGTCCACTGCTGGATATAGGCGTCCTCCATGGATTTCCAAAAAGACCGGTCAGAAGCGGCTTGCATCCAGCATCTTTCCGCCACTTGGATGAGATCGTCTGTCCATCTTGTGGCTGGCAAAGCACAAGTACTACACACATTAGTAACTTTATTCCGGATACACTTAACTGACTTTTTGTCGGAAGAGTCCGACCTCTTTCGCTCTGATTCGCAGAGCTTAATAATTTATAATTGTTAAATTATTTATTGAACAAAACACGTGTCATATACAAAGGCTCACGTAATGCTAAATAGCATTTTCTATCAGTCAACCTTTGGTTTGTGGATTGTGCCTAGGTGGGTACTTGGGTAGTAGTCGGCTTGCAAGTAAGTGTACATCCGTGGGATTCTTGATGATACAAGTATGGGAGTGGTATCACTCTATTGGATGATGAACAATGACGAACCACTCGTGTCAGATTGAAGTTATTATATGTCATAACGAAGAGATTGATACCACTCCCATACTTGTATCATCAAGAATCCCACGGGACATAGTATTTGTACACTTGCAGACGCACTATAGTGCAGGAAACTAAAATCATGGTGAGCAGAGATGGTGCTCGCGTCGCGGGTTGCTCGTCTCTGACAAAAAGTCTTGTAAGTGTATCCGGAATAAAGATAATAATCTTCTCACACTCGACTATAACTAATCTGCGAACGAAACAAACACCGTCCACGAGCTAATCCTTAAGCCCTCGAAAAATATGAACTATTGGTTGAGCCATAAAAAGCGCTATAAAGCCAATAACGTTACGCTCGGCGCGCGAAATAAGCGCTCGGACCATCATAAAACTGTCGAACGGAATGGGCGATTCAGTTGACCGGTTTAAGGTGTTATATGAGAAATCACCCATTGATGTGTAGGCGGTATGGCGGTGATGATGACACAACAGTCGTACCTAGTTTTTACTTAGGCTTACTATAAATTAGCTCGTTTATAACGGAAAACTTAAACATTTACATACAGGCACATACATTGCTTCTGGCCCCACTCTAAGATACCCTATTTCGTGGTAAACAGAAACAGCAACATCACAAACATGTAAACGTCCAAGACCTGGCGTTACTACGAGTATGTGGGGTATATCAAACTGAGTCTGCTGAATGGATGTTATAGGTGCTGAGTAAAGTTAACTCTATTTAAAAAAATATGTAAGATGCAATATGGCGGGAAAGTGTTTATCTTTACCTATCCAGTGCTAGTAAAAGGTGCCACGAAACGTTGCTGCATAAATAATCGAATATAAAGATATAAAACCGTATTTACCGTACCGTACCGTGTATATTATTTTGTTCTATCAGAAAACTGACAATTCTTGGATTAACCTTTTGTAAAAAGTGAAAGCAAAGAATGTACACTTCAGTAATATCTAATCTAATCTCTTTAAACGAGCAATTCTTGTATATATATTTATATAATCAAAATCTCGGAAACGGCTCCAACGATTTTCTAGAAACTTTGTATGCAGGGGGTTTCGGGGGCAATTAATTAATCCAACTAGGTTTTATTTTTATGAAACGTCGTTTTAACCGTGTTTTAAGGCAAATAAATAACTGCTACACTACAAGAAGGTAATTTTCGCTACCATCTGTAAGGTTGTCATAGCTCAAGTGGGAAATAGGACGATACCGTAAACAGACCCTGGTTCGAGACTTGATAATATTTTTTCTTTTTTTTTTCTAGTTCCTCCTTTTGTGTGAAAACCTACATACCGAGCAAAGCTCGGTCATCCAGGTGCTTATTTTTTATATGATACGAATATAACCGCTGGGGTAAACGTGTTCTTGAGTGGAGACCGCGACTCGGCAAGCGTAGTGTAGGAAGCCCTCTAACCAGTTGGGATGACGATCTGCGAAGAACTGCAGGCAGATGCTGAATGCGGCAAGCTGAAGACAGGGCGCTATGGCGCTCATTAGGGGAGGGCTATGTCCAGCAGTGGACTAATATAGCCTGATGATGATGATGATGATGATAATGAATATGATGGTACAAAGTAGACCTCTGAAATACACGCATGAAATGTGTATAATGTGATTATTACAGAACTCGTCGTACTCGTACAAATATTTTAGTCTCATCCACCGACATTCAAATATGTCAAATTATTCGCATACATCCCCTTAAGGTCAGGTGCGCATGGATGGGCATTAATAATGATAAATTCGTGTCATTAATTTGGCGGGATTAGAGCGAGGCGCGTGCGCGCCGCCGATAACCAAATATTAACTCAATTAGTCGACTAGACGCGTCTCGGTCGTATTCAAATGTCTGCTAATCCTGGCCGGCGTCACTGAGCAGTGAATCGTGGAGGTCACAAGCCAAAAGTAACTTGATTGAAATCTAAAATTCCTTGGATGTCTTTAAAAAAAAAGTTATTTAACGATTTAGGTTAAGGCTTGGAAAGAAAGTGATAATAAGTATGAGTTCTAAAAAGAAGGATGCTCAGAATAGTTGGGGTCATGAGGCTACAAACGAGGATGAACAACGGCGTGTCAATCAATCTCGAGAAATCTCACTGACCATCAAAAATATGTTGATAAGTTACTTGGGACGTGTGCTTCCGAGCGAACAGTGCTGAATTCCTCAGGTGATCCTGATGAGCAAAACTGAAGGGAAAAGGCGCGCTGTAGTAAGAAAATTTTGGCTCCGTAACATCCGAAAATGGACTGGAGTTGCTGGCGTCGCAGATCTATTTCACTTGGCAAAGAGAAGAGAGATTATATACAGGGCTAAAATGGTATGGAGCTGAGTATAAAACTTGACAGTCGATAAGAATCTGATCATGATGATAACTAATAATGCTTACAGCCTTAAGGCCACAGCATTGTACTATATTTTTATTTTAGATGTAATTGCAGTAAAAGTCGTAGTAGTAGATGGTATTTGCCACTTATTAGATGCATAATGTTCGTACCAGTGACAAATACTTCGTCGACACAGAGTAATTTTCACTAAAGTTTCACTAAAGGTTGACATTAATATGCTCATTGTCACACCATGGGACGAGGTTATTATATGCATTCCAATATTTATTACGAGACTAACTCCAAAATATCGAAAAAAGTCTATAAGTCCTCTGTATATGCCTAGTGTGCAGTAAAGTATCATCAACCCATTATGTCCCCACCGAGGGGCACGGGTCTCTTCCCTGAGGAAGGTACAGGCCATACTCCACCACGGGGGCCAAGTCCGGATTGGTAGAGGCTTGTAAGACTAGTGGCTGGTCTTACTGTCAGAAGTTTTCAAGCCGCCCTAAGGCCTTTGACTTGGCTTAACGACTGCCATCTATCAACGGCAGCCGGCTCCAACTGCTTAACGTGCCTTGCGAAGTACGGAATCGCTCGGAAAAAATGCCACTAGCGTTAGTCATAGACGGTGACCCATCCATGGACTGAACGCGCCGTAATAATAATAAGGAAAATATAATAATAATAAATTCTGTTCTATTTAATTTTACCTGCCATTTCTTTAAAACCGTGAACTTTATGAGTTACTCATATTCAGAGCAATAGGTACAATCAGCGTAGAAGCTAATAAATATTAATATTCCTTTTCAACTAAAAAAAATCACGTGGATCTTAAGATCGATAAAACGAATCCGATCCAAACCGGTGATCCGAGACTATTTTGCGACATAGTTTGAGTTGTGCTTCTATGCCTAACTGTCCAGAGGCCCCGGAATTAGGGAGGTGCTTGAGTAACCCGTTGCGCTGCTCGGAGAGATAGCTGCCTCGTTACAAATTCGACCGTCCAGGACAAAGAGGGCAAAGCAGGGCCACGTTTCATAAAATTTCAATTCATAATTGATTATGACAATGTGTTGTATTTACAGTACATTTCGTTTTTCTGCTGGTTAATTGCATGCTACATAAAACGAAATGACTTCCTCGTTGAACTAGCGGTCAAGGTGTAGCGGTATCAAAGGAGGTCTGTGTCCCACTGTAGAACACAGGCCCTCAGAGGAAGACAATTGACTTATTATTGCGCATAAAAATTGTAGGTAATAAAGAACAACGTGCAAAACTGTATGAACATTGGGCCCACCGGTGTAGCATTATAGCAGGCATGTGGATCGATGAGTCATGACATAAGCTATTGAAAAAGTTTTAAAGGAAACATCAAATCGATGTATGAGGGCAAAAAAAAACATTTTATTTCAGAGCAAGTCACATGCATAGATGAGCGATTTTTCAACAGAAAGTGGTCTGTTACGCCATGAGAAATAATGTCAAGACACTACAACCCACATACATACCCCGCCCCTCCCCTGCCCCCTCCGGGGATCGAACTCACGACCTCTGGAACTATAGCTAGGTGCTCCACTATCCTTTTTTATGGCACATCACCACGGATACGGTATTTACCTACGTTAATAATGGAAGTGAGAGTTGGTTGTTAACTTGCTACTGTATAAACACACTCTCTCGCTTCTTCCACTGTTTACTCTCTTCATACGTAAATAAAATATATATGTTATTATTATTATACATACATAACAGAAGAAAATGTGTTGAATGAATTGCATAGAACATAATTTTATTATACGTACTTAATGCCTTAATTTTATCATCATCGTCAGGCCATACTAGTCCATTAAGTACTGGACGTAGCCCTTCCCTAATGAGCGCCATAGCGCCCTGTCTTCAGTTTTTCGCAGATCGTCATCCCACCTAGTCGGAGGGCGTCCTACCACAGAATACATAATAGTAGGTACAAGTAGTCCTACACTCTACGTTTGCCGAGTCGCGGTCTCCACTCGAGAACATGTTTACCCGAGCGGTTGTCGGTTCTTCGCGAATTAAGACCAGCCCACTACCACTTCAGCTTGCTAATTCTCTGAGCTATATCGATAACTTTGGTTCTCTGTCGGATGTATTCGTGACGAATCCTAATCTTCGGAGAAACTCCGAGCATAGCTCTTTCCATAGCTCGCTGAGCGAAACTCCTAGCTGGTGGACCAACCCTTACGTGAGTGTCCATGACTCGCCTCCGTAGGTCATGACATGGAAGGACACACTGATTTTAAAACTTTCAATCTCAAAATGCTTTGACTTGCTCTTCTCTGTTTAGTCGCTCCAACACATAATTACTGAAGCCTCCTCGGGGTTCTATGTATTCTCTAGTTAAAACATGTCTGTTTCGGTCTCGAACTACAGAACGAGAACATATTACACATCTTGGTCGTTCTTCCGGTTAAATGTTTTATCACAGAGCCACTGAACGCTACAAAAAACACACCATCATCATCATCAATCCATTATGTCCCCACCGAGGGGCACGGGTCTCTTCCCTAACGGATTGTGTAGGCCATACTCCACCACGGGGGCCAAGTCCGGATTGGTGGAGGCTTGTAAGACTAGTGGCTGGTCTTACTGTCAGAAGTTTTCAAGCCGCCCTTAGGCCTCTGACTTGGCTTAACGACTGCCATCTATCGACGGCAGCCGGAACAAACTGCTTAGCGTGCCTTGTGAAGCACGGAACCACTCGGAGAAGTGCCGCTAGCGTTAGTCATAGACGGTGACCCATCCATGGACTGTACGCGCCGTAGGTTGCTTAACGTTAGTGATCGTTTAAGATCACTCAGGCAGCCCAGGCTACGAGCGATTCTAAATCGAAATAACACGAAATCACGAAAAAACACAGCATAGTGTCTTCATTCTAACCTCTTTAATGTTGATATAACTGCTGATAGTGAATATATAGAGCAATGTCCCCACATAAAAAAATGTTGTTATTGACTAGATGAAAATGTTACAGTTGGTATAAAAATGCTACAAGTATGGGGCCAAGTTGCACATTATTCTTTGTTCGTTACAATCCAGCAGCAAGATGGTAGTAAAACAGAAACTACTCACTTACACAATTGCAACAGAGATCTATTTCATTGCAGTGTAACAAAAAAGTATTATTTTTATAATTATTTGCAGTTTATTTAATTAAAATCTGAATGAGCGTAAATAAATAAGCCTTTAAATTATTTATAATCTTAAAGCTAGAATACTTCCACATTCCTATTTTGTCTTCAATAACTAATGGATACGTATTCAGCATTTACTAAAACCTGGGCTATTGTTATTACTTAATACCTTGTACTCAAGATCTACGTCAAACGAAGCCAGTAACATATGAAAAACGTATATGATGATTGTTTACTTAACTTATTTCTATTAAACTTAAAACTAAAAATAGTTATTGCCATTTAGTTTAATACAAAAAGTTAGTATTTGGTGGCGCCAAATTAATTAGTCCATTATAAATGATTAAATATTGCATGGTACGTTCCTTTCCACCTTTTTTCCTGCACCTTAAACACGCATGCATGACGTCGTCGCTACGCGCTGCCTGCGCCACCTAGCGGCGAAGGACTTGCAGTTAGTTCACGTTTGGACCTCAACCGCCACGGTTCTAGCAGTGCGCTAAAACTGTCGTTTACCGCTTAATTGACGCTTTTTTGGTATTAAACCACCCCTGTGAAGTGTGTCGCGCCCTCCGCGAGTGCTGCTGATAAGGATTCGTTCGTGGAAAAACCTTAAATTACTGTTGGTGTGAAGTGGTGGGCCCACCGCGGCTGCTGCCGCCTTAGCTGGAGGGATCACGTTTTCCTGGACGCTGCTTTGCGAGGTATGTGCTGCGTGTTCCTGCTCTCACCCCTGTATTCCTCATCCCCTTGTTCAGTTGTACGTACCAAAAATATACAGTCCACTTTAAATCAAGAAAATTAATGTTTGGCGCGACCATCTTAGTGGCCCTTTGAGCCGGATAGTGATCCTATCGAGTACCCGGATACGGTAGCTCCGATTCTAGTCATTCCCTGGTAGATTATATCCATCCGCCCTTATTAGCATACTTTTATAGGTCCTGATAAGAGAAATATCTAATCCCGTGAAGGTAGATTGATATTGCATCATCTACTTTCATTGTCGATACTTATTCGCTATTCCCGCCCGTAACAAGTTACGTGTTTTCCCGCTTAATTTTTACCTACTTGCTTATTACGTGCACTTGGTAATTTATGCACATAATATCAATTCAATACGAATTTCCATGAAAAATCATTGTGATATTTTCCTACCCTCATTGTTTGCGCGGCCAACGTTCCATACGGTTCCATAAAATACGACCACATAGCGAACTCCCGCGCAAAGCCAACCGCCCGGTTATAATTGTGACCTACATAATTCTACCGCGTTGTACTTACTTGACCTAATTCTTTTGTTACCTTGTCACATTCAATATGGCATCTAAAAAGCGTACCGCAGCTGATAGTGATGACCAGTCATCAGAAACGCAGGATCCTAAGCTTTTAATGATTTTAGGTAAACGCGATGCTATCTTTGAAATTGTACAAAAGATCTATGATCTATCTTCTAATTTGCATAATGACGCCGCGAAGCAGGAAAGATTCCTCGACGAGTCTTCGCAGATCGATTTACTCCGCAATAAATTTGAAAATATTTTGGACGATTATAATTCTCACTTGCTATTAAATAATCCTACTGCGAAGCCTGACTATCAAAGTCTCGTTGCATTTGAGGCATTGTATGGCAGAATTAAACGCCTGCAATCGCAGTATTCGCAGTCAAACCCGCGGGCCTCACAGGATGCCGCACCGCATAAGGCTCGGCCCACATTGCCGCCCATTCAATTAATGGACTTTTCGGGAGACATTCGCTCTTGGCCACTTTTCTTCGCCAGTTTCCAGTCTACCGTGCATGAGAATTCCTCACTCACAGACGCCGAAAAGTTATATTATTTATTAGGCAAACTGAAAGGCAAGGCTCTGACTACATGCGCAGGTATAACCCCTAGTGCCGAGAATTATCAATTGTTCTTGCAAACGCTAATTGATAAATATGAAGACAAAAGAATGCTCAGTTCCGCGTATCTAAATCAAATGTTTGACTTTAAACCTTTTCATTCCGCCTCCGCAGCCAACTTTGATTTATTTACCGACAATTTTACAAGTGCAGTCCGCGCCTTAAAAAATCTAAAAATAGATAATCTCGCCGACTTATTTTTGCTCCATATCGCGCTTAAGAAGATTGATCCAGAAACCGTCCGCGCCTTTGAGTTGAGTTGTAGTTCTGAAATACCTACTTTCGACGACTTGGTCGACTTCATTCAAACCCGCGCTAAGGTTTTGCAACGAACTGAGCCCAATTCAAAGGCAATTATTACTCGCCAAAATAATAATAATCGGCGTCCTAATTCTAATAACGCCCCGTCGCCGCCGAAGTATCAAACTTATGTTAGTACGACGGTCGATATCTCCACGCGCAAATGCCTTTGCACTAATATAACGCATCAGCACTTGTTTAAATGTGCTGAATTTAATAAGATGACTCCGCAAGAACGCTTTAGATGCGTGAAGGATAACAATGCGTGTGTGAACTGTCTTAGCTTGAATCATCGAGTTTCTAATTGCTCATCTAAGTCTAAATGTCGCCTATGCGGTCTAAATCACCACACATTGCTAGACTTCAAGCGCGTGGATGCGTCAGCAGGCCACTCCGCTACACCAGCGGGCGCATCCTCTCGATTGCCGCCGCCGCCGCCGTCGCCGCCGTCGCGTGGCAGCGACGACGCGTTCCGCTCGCAGCCTACGCTAACACAGCCGGCTCTCGCTCCGAACGTCCGTTCGGACGTAGCACTGTGTGCTACTGCTACATATACGTCTGTCGATAATAGGGAGTCGTATGCTAGCACTGCGCCCGCACTTAGTAGGCAGTCTACTATTTTATTATCCACAGCGCAAGTTGTCGTTTACGATATATATGGCGATCGACACATCATTCGCGCGCTGTTGGATTCCGCGTCACAAAGCCACTTCATTACTAAAGAGTGCTGCGATCGATTAGGTATCCAGCTTCACGATGTCGAACGCACCACTGTCAAGGGGTTCGGTGGAGCTGAGAATATTATAGAAACCAACTCGATCGATTTAACGGTACATTCGCGCTTTGATGAAAAAATTAACTTTAATATTTCCCCGCTCGTCGTTGACCAAGTCACCGATTTATTGCCCACGGCGATGGTAGACACCTCTGTCTTATCACATCTGGAAGGAATTTCTCTTGCAGATGAAAATTACGGTGTCCCTAATAAAATCGATGCGTTGATAGGCGCTTCTCTCTTCCCGTACTTGCTTCTTCCTGGTGTTATTCACGCGCCTCGTGACTCACAGGCACCCCCCGCATTACGCACGGTGTTCGGGTATGTTATCATGGGTTCCGTACCTACGATACCCTCACCTCATGCTCATCAGGTTTTGACTTGCTGTCTCGTTCAACAACCTGCCGCTATTGACTCCTTAGTCAGGCGCTTCTGGGAGCTCGAAGAGCTTCCCTCCGCTCCGCCCATTCTTCATCCCGCTGATGTTGAATGCGAAGAATTTTATAAATTAACCACAACCCGCGATTCCGTTACTGGTAGATACGTTGTCGGCCTACCATTTAATGAGGATGTTTATACTCTTGGAAATTCCTACGAACCCGCTCGCAAACGTTTCATGTGCCTCGAAAGAAAGTTAGAATCTTCACCTAAGTTGAGGTCAGCTTATGATGACGTCATCAAAGATTATCTAACTAAGGAATATATTGCCCCCGCGCCTCAGTACGACCCCCATGACCCTACTCCGATTTATGTTATACCGCATCACGGAGTCGTGCGCGAGGATAAGACGTCTACTCGTCTCCGCATCGTTCTGGATGCAAGTACTCGATCTGGTGTTCATCATCGTTCACTTAACGACATCCTTCACTCAGGGCCGAATCTGCAAGGCGACTTATTTCAAATAATTTTGAACTTCCGCTTACACGCGATCGCAATGACCGCGGACTGTCGTCAGCAGTTTCTCCAAATTGTCGTTCGAGAGTGTGATCGTCGTTACCAGTGTTTCTTGTATCGGTTTCGTCCAGACGACCCGATCGTGTTGTACCAGTTCAACCGTGTGTGCTTCGGTCTGTCTTCCAGTCCATACCATGCACTGCGCACGGTGAGACAGCTCATAGAAGATGACGGCGCGAAGTACCCGCTCGCGAGTAGCATTGCGTCTACATCGCTGTATATGGACGATCTCGCCTTCTCGTTACCCAGCGAACAAGAAGCAGTCTCCGCATCCCAGCAGCTGATTGACCTATTTAAAGGTGCACAGTGGGACCTCGTTAAGTGGAATAGTAATTGTCGATCCGTTTTGGATAATATCCCCTCTTCGCACAAACTGCCCACTGAGGTGGAGTTTGATAAATCCATGCAGCATAAAATATTAGGTCTCCATTGGTGTACTGATGATGATATCTTCTACTTTAAAATTTCCACTCCCGCTGATGTGACGTGCACTAAGCGTTCCATCTTATCAACCGTTGCCCGTCTTTGGGATATAATGGGCTTCGTTTCTCCCGTAGTAGTTTACGCAAAGCTACTGATAAAACAGCTTTGGGAACAAAACATCGATTGGGACGATACACCGCCGCTGCACATAATTCAAATGTGGAAGCAGTTCTGCTTCGAATTACCTGCTCTTAACAGCTTACGCATTCCGCGTCACGTAGGTATAATTAAGGATTGTGACGTCACACTCCTCGGCTTTTCTGACGCCAGTCAAAGCGCCTACGGGGCCGTGGTTTATGCTCACGTGAGTACCGCTTATGGTATCACTGTCCAGCTGGTTTGTGCCAAAACTCGAGTCGCTCCGACTAAGCCGCTTTCTATCGCTCGTCTCGAACTTTGTGGCGCAGTTTTACTGTCCAAACTACTTCGCACAGTGCTTGATAATTTTTCGCGTAGCTTTCCAGTCAAGACTTACGCTTTCATCGACTCTAAAGTCGCGTTATATTGGATAAAGAGTTCGCCGCATAAGTGGCAAACTTTTGTCGCGAACCGCGTTGTTCAGATCACAGATAATATTCCGCCTGACTACTTTTTCCACGTTGCTGGTAATGAAAATCCCGCAGATATTCTGTCGCGCGGGATCACTCCGCACAAATTAATTTCGCACCCTCTGTGGCTCCACGGGCCTCAGTGGGCTTCACTGGATCTGTCACAGTGGCCTCTTAAGAGCCTTGACGGTCAGTCTATTGTAGACATCCCAGAGCGAAAGATTTTAACGCACACTGTGTGCACGCCTGTAAAGTATTGCGCTTTATATGAGCTCTCTCTCCGCATCTCCTCTTGGAGTAAACTTCTTCGTATAATTACGTACGTTTCGAAGTTCGCTAAGTTACTGCCCCGCCGCAGCACCACTGCGGTGACTGCCGATAATATTAATTTCTCCGAAATTAAAATGCTCATCGCCCTGCAACGCCAGCACTTTGCAGAGGAATATAATAATATTAAGAAAAATAATAATTGTTCTCCGGCATTCAATCGTTTGAGGCCTTTCATTGACAACGGTCTGATCCGCGTTGGCGGTCGCCTTGTTAATTCCGCGCTGGACTATGCACATATGCACCCAGTTATCTTACCTAGCAAGAGTCATGTAGTGAACATGATCATAGATTATTACCATGTTAAATATTTACACGCCGGACCAGAATTGTTAATGTCACTCCTCCGTCAAAAATTCTGGATCCTGTCTGCACGCCGCATCGTGAGACAGAGAGTCCACATGTGCAATACCTGCTTCAGACTTAAACCGCGCCCAACTTACCCCCTTATGGCTGACTTACCTGATTGTCGCACGCGTTCAGTCGTCAAAGCATTCACACATACGGGCTGCGATTATGCCGGCCCTATCGCCTACACCCCGGTGCGCCGCCGTGGCGTACACAGCGAGAAGGCATACCTGTGTCTTTTTACGTGCCTTACGACACGCGCTGTACACGTAGAAGTCACCACAGATCTCAGCACGCAGAGTTTCCTCGCCGCGCTAAAACGTTTTCTCTCTCGACGAGGACCCGTCCAATTCATGTATTCCGACAACGGAACGAATTTCAAAGGTGCTAACTCGTATCTCCGCGATCTATACAAATTTCTTAATGGCGTTTATCGTCAAAGGCTAGAGGAAGAGTACGCTGAGAGTCGCATAACGTGGAAATTTATTTGTCCTAATTCTCCACACCAAGGTGGGGCATGGGAATCTATGATACGTGTCCTGAAGTCGGTACTTTTTAAAATTATTGGGCAACAAGTCCTGACATATGAGGAACTTAATACTACTCTCGCTCAGGTAGAGTGCTTACTCAATTCGCGCCCTCTCACAGTATTGAGTTCTGACCCCGCAGAGCCCACGGCTCTAACTCCGAGCCATTTTCTGCACACGGCTCCTTTATTTTCTTTACCCGCGCCTGAAGTAGAGTCCAACCGAGTGACTTTGCTCCATAGGCATTCGTTACTAGACAAACTAGTCCAATCATTTTGGGACCGCTGGAGGATGGAATATCTGCACGGTTTGCAGGTTAGGCAGAAGTGGAACACTCCATCTACACCAATCACTCCGGGAACAGTCGTGGTTATGATGAAAGATGGAGCGCCACCCCTGGCTTGGCCATTAGCTATTGTCGATATAGTTCATCCTTCCAAGGATGGCGTCGTGCGCATGGCTACAGTGAGAACTGCGAAGGGATCTTACCTGCGTCCGGTCGTGAGATTATGTCCTCTTCCAAAACAATAAATATTTCAGTCCGCAATTTAAATAAATTTAATTTATCGTACATATAAGTATATCGCATCGCTTTATCTATAATTTATTAATCTATATTACCGCTTACATCCGCGACTCTACAGAGTTTTCGTTACGCTATTTTATGCCTATCCGCGCGCATTGAGCGCTCATTCTAGAGTCATTAACTTCTTCAATTTCTCACCTTATGAATGGGTTTTAAAGGTGACCCTTTAAGGGCGGGTGGAAATGGTGGCGCCAAATTAATTAGTCCATTATAAATGATTAAATATTGCATGGTACGTTCCTTTCCACCTTTTTTCCTGCACCTTAAACACGCATGCATGACGTCGTCGCTACGCGCTGCCTGCGCCACCTAGCGGCGAAGGACTTGCAGTTAGTTCACGTTTGGACCTCAACCGCCACGGTTCTAGCAGTGCGCTAAAACTGTCGTTTACCGCTTAATTGACGCTTTTTTGGTATTAAACCACCCCTGTGAAGTGTGTCGCGCCCTCCGCGAGTGCTGCTGATAAGGATTCGTTCGTGGAAAAACCTTAAATTACTGTTGGTGTGAAGTGGTGGGCCCACCGCGGCTGCTGCCGCCTTAGCTGGAGGGATCACGTTTTCCTGGACGCTGCTTTGCGAGGTATGTGCTGCGTGTTCCTGCTCTCACCCCTGTATTCCTCATCCCCTTGTTCAGTTGTACGTACCAAAAATATACAGTCCACTTTAAATCAAGAAAATTAATGTTTGGCGCGACCAGTATTATTATTGTTCTTAATTATTGAAAATAGAGTACTTGAAAAGTTTTATAGGTATTGCAACGGCTCTGACGAAACTATCTCCTGGGAAGTGAGAAAGAGAAAGACTACGGTAAGAGAGAGACTGAAGGACTGGATCTGGTCATTAAGTAAGCCAAATGTATGCGACACGCCAAATCGTGGTAATTAGCGAGCGCAAATTAATATTGGCTGCGCTAGTTACGTAATGACAAATACGCTGTTCACAATGACGAATTAGATAAGCGATGAACGTGGATACCTCGAACAAAACATGCCAGAAGAGCTACGGCCTCAGAGTTTTGAAGTGGAAAGCCAATACATATATAAATAAATATTTACATACAGCCATATACGATACATTGCTTCTGGCCCACACTAGGATACCCTGTGTCGTGAGAACCAGAACACAAACATGTAAACATCCAAGGCCTGGGGTTTTTTCTTGTCCCCAGCCGGGATTCGAACCCGGGACCATTCACAAAATAGGCAGATCCACTACCGCTGCGCCGATCAAGAGCACGATCATCCGCTGCAAGAGTGGGTGATCGTGCTCTTCCAGTAAAAAGGGAAATTTCCCGCCAAGCAGAGATCGTATGCCTTAATACTCCAAGACTTACGAATATTGTCATTCTGTTGTATTCGGCAATGGTGACTGTTATCTGGCTCTCGGTTACGGTTGATGAGAGTTTAGCTGGTGTGCCCTCAGGTGACTTATTCCACCCAATCTTGGTCTTAAAGAAGCGGCGTTAAATAATGTAACCGTGTGCCGAACAATCTTACTTTATTTTGTATCTCAAATAAACATTAAAGTTGATATATTAGAAGGCAACAGAATAAAAAAAAAGCAAGTACAAAGTTATCAGTTCATGATCTCGTGAAAATGTGATGTTATTTAAAATATAGAAATAGGTAACGTAATTTTAAATTTTGATATAAAAATGATATGTCAGAATGAAATAAATATAAAATAAATGGTATTAAGACCGGTATTGATCTCAATGCCGTTATAAAACAAAGTCATTGGTACATGCTCGGGGTTTGAACCCAAGAACTCGCGAATGAGAGGTCTATCGTTACTGAGGGTTATGCAGCAGCTACTGTTTTCGGCTCCCTATGCGTTGGTACTTCTGATGCTATATTATCTGGTGCTGATGCAGAGCATCTGACGCAGCAGCCGTGTACGGTTTGACGTTACGCATCCATCAATGCCGGGACACGATACCGCTGCGTAAACTGAACCTTCCAGTAGTTCAGGCTATATTGCTATTTAAATTGTAATTACTATTCTTAGGGCCAGATTCTGAATTGGGAATTTCAAAGTAAAAGTAATATTTCGCATTTTATTTTATTCGAGAAAACAAACAGTTATACAACAAATGTTAGCGTAACTTATGATTAGTATTAATGTTAATAGATGTCCAACCAACAGCGTTTTCTACAGTTTACATATATAAAAGTATATGTGTATAATAGGCACGCAGCAAACATTTTTCTTGTGTTTAAGAAATCACAAAAAGTGTCTATTTTATTTCGATATAATCTAGAACTAGACGGTACAATATAAAAAGGCTAAATCTTAGTTCTCATCTGCTATCTTTTTGTTAACACAATTGAAAATCTTTACTAACAATAACAACAGCGGTAAAACAACCATTGAACAAGCATAGTACATATTTACTTATATGTACATTCAAACACGCTGTTTTCTGAGAAATTTGACGAGACAGCACAACAGTTAAGTAGTTACTTAGCGAAATTGTCAAATCAGCAACTGGTATTTAAGCTTATGGGAAATAATAAGAGTTTGAGAAATAAGTGAAAACCTTGATGCTACATCCTTACAGCTACTAGTAGCAACTCACTTTTTTGCAGGTACAGGGTAAAATAACACTAAAATTGATCTTAAAGATATTTTTAATTGATATTGATAAACATCCTCTATTTGTCCGAAGTATATCCACCTGGGATATCTCTTGGCGGTCTTTCCACCCACGTTTACTCGATATATTTCTTTGTTCAATTTTTCTTCTACCAATCTCTCTATATTATGTTCAAACCATCGAAACACTCCTTTCTCAATTCTAGACTTTGAAAGAGGATTTGTCCTGTTATATTAGTCCAAAACGTTATAAAAAAACCCTCTATGATAAAAATGTCAATTGAACGGTCTCGATAGCCGAGAGTCCGCGTCACAACAATTATCCGCTTACACATGACTGATTTACGAATAATCCGCCTAATCCGACCCGACTAGGCAGCCGGTGGACGCATTTCCATGAGCCTCCGAGCCTGATGGGGATAGATGTGATTGTATGTCGAATAAAAATACCTGAATTAAGCACCTACTCGTAAATAACGGCTTTATTGGATGGAAAGGATCATTTGAAATATATGACCGTGACAGAGTCGTTAGGTTTTCTTTCTGTAAAAATATATTTGGCAACCTAGCTTATAACTAGTGCGACAATCAGGACAAGTAACTAGCAAACTGTAGTTAACCCCATACTGGGTAGAGGATGTCAATGGGTGTATATTTTATTTTATGTAATAACTAAGATATATTGGCAGAACTATATAAATAAAGTACTTATACAAAGAATTATATACAGAGTGTAGTGCACCTATCAACTATAACCCCTATCAACTAAACAGTTTTTTTTTTAAATTGAATGTTTTTGAATATTTGCATGTGTTTATTCTTAAAAATAATAACTTTGTAGTGATCGATAGAATTATATGTATATTTTAAACAATGCAAGATATATTTTAACTCTCCACTGGCAGTTAGCTGTTACGGTGGTGGGCTTATGTATGATTAATCTGACACATGAAGCGACGAGCACAAAGATAACGTTTATATTACGTTGCCTGCTTAGAATCACGATAGGGGAATTTTCGAGCGTCTCACGTGCACATTATCCCTGTGTCAAATCTTAGTTAGGCTGCATAGTGTGTGGAGTTTATTCTGGCTTTCATTTTTGTACAGTGACTTTTTGTTTTCAATATATTCTTAACAATTAATAAGCACGTGGAAACACATTAAACATTTACAAAATTACATTAATTACATTAAACAAAAAATCATAAAATTCATTCAATCCCACCTTTTATAGGTGTTTCGATTTTGGTGATTACAAGGGTTTATTCATAATAATAATAGATAGAACTTTATTTCAGACTAAATGTCTAAAAAACAGACGGTACAAAAAATTCAAAAATATTTTTCGAACTACTTGTATAACAAAGTAGTTCATAGTAAAGGGTCAGATGGTATATTAGTACTAAGATTACAAGGTACTTTTATCCAAAATTTGTACATATCAGTCAAAAAGAGCGGTCCGGGAAAAATTCTGAAAAAAACTGCGAGTACGGAAGCCTCGTTGGCGATCCCGACGCACTCTTGTCCAGTTTTTGTAACTAAAACCGATAGCACATAAATATAGTAAGTGTTCACAGTCTCAGCACTTACTCTTAACCCTCCGCCACCAGGCCGAGTCGGGGCGCGTTTATAATTCGCGTCGCCTCACCTGCATCACGACAGAGAGCTCCGGAAGGGTTGGCATGCCGGGCCGCTTTGGAAGACGACACCCGGCGGCGGTGAGGTACGTATGTATTGAGAATAAAGTTCTATTGGCTCTTTAAAGCCACGTTTCATGAACCTTGGAGGCTGCCCTAGTCAATTATTAATATACTATTATTCCAAACACCAATTTATCCTAGAAGGCGCTGACACCTGTATCACATATACTACAGGTGTCAGAGTCAAACAATATTTATGACTATATCAACTTTGTACTCCAAAATTGAAAGACTTGGGTTATTACAATTGTAACTTGGCATATTATTAGCAATAAATAAGTTCTATTCTCTATTCTATTCTAATAATCAAGATATAAAACAAGTAACACATCGAAAAAATCAGTAATGCAACGGTTATTTTTATAATATTAACTTGATGATATTGCACGAGGAAATTGCATAGGCATTTGTGGCTTAATTTTGAGCTCCGAATCAATAAGTGACAAATAAATAAAAATTTAATATACCTACAGTTGAATAATAAAAAATATAAAATTACCATGTATATATTATACTTTAATGATGAAATTGTGGACGCAATAAATGGATCGCCTGCCATGTCTTAGCAAACGTATTGAGCCTTACTTTTGTAATCTATGTTTTATAATTAATCTGTGTCATCGTTCATCGACGTCAACGCTCTGATTGTTACATCATTCTTTTCATTATAATAAAATAAAACCAAGTCTCAAGCTTATTATCTTTAATTTCATCAGGTTATGGGCCGCCCGTGACGTTGGCGTTTGCATTTATTTACTGAGATGATTTATACCGGGTCTAGTGGCAGCTTTAATCACACTAGATTGGTGAAGGGACCAGTCCGTCTGAAGCGTCCGTCTTCGCGACGTCAGACGCGACGTTGACATTTGCTTCTGGTGTCTTGTCGTCGCTACTCCGCGACTCTGACGCCAAGTGTGCAGAGATTCGAACAAAATATATGAAAATTGACGGCTATAGTCTGTCGTCGCGTCTAGTCGTCTGTCGCGTGTCGCTAGTGTGCGCCTAGGCTTATCGACCAAAAAATGTTAAGTGTTTTTTTACACTATAATTTATTTGAAAGAGACCTTCAATTGCTCTTAAAGTCTGTATTTCTACAAACATTCTCTTGAGCATTATTTTATTCGAGGTTATGGTAATTTTCAACCCTCCTTGTTTACCCCTTCACAACAGCTACTTACCACAGCGCTGGCTTCATAGTTGCTCAAGTATGCAAGGCGGTGATGTTATTTTGTTATGCTAACAATTTCAGCAAAAGGATTTCCAGCGTCGCATCCGCTTTGTTTAAGCTTTGATAAGTCTTTTAGCTAATTTGAACAATTTTTACAAATATTTACTTTAGGATAACACTTTAACACTTTCTCTATGTTTTTGGACGGGATATTCGAACAGATTTTTAGTAAAACACTAAGATATTTTAGATAAAAGAGAAAAAATAAAGGTTATAAACTTTAAAGAGAGTGTACGAAAAAAGAGTATTTATTGATGAAATGAAAGAGGTTTGTCAGGATCGTCTCAAGTGGTAAACCCCTGTCTTGGCTTAGCCTTAGCGCGAGATTATAGTTGAGTTGAAGTATAATAAGAATGTAAAAGTAAAATTGTATTTATTTAAAAACCACACAAGAGGTAAAAATATTATACATTTAAACGGAAGTTGAATAGTTGATAAATATATCATTGCAATAAAAATAAAAGAGTAGACGGAGATAATGTATAGATATGTTGAATTTACGCATACATACATTAACTATTTGTTTGTGAGACTAAGTAAATTTAATTGTGAAGTTATAAGAGCAAAAGGTTAACGCTACTAAAAACTCTCCAAATGATCTGTCCAGTCATGACAGTCACAGAGACCTAGTTGGAAAGAATGAAAATTATCATCAGCAACCGTTAACCGTAAAGAAAAACATCACAAGTAGCAAATAGCACCGTAGCCTCAAAAAGTAACATATTAAAAAAACCTATAATATGGATACCTGAGCAAAGCAGAAGCAATTTTGAATGTCAATCAAACTTAGGCACTAAGGTAAATTATGATACTGTTATGAAGCCCATTATTAGCTTTTGAACATTGTTACTACACTACACTTAAGCTACTATTATTATTTAAGCTATTAGTATTTTAAATAAACTATCAATTAAATAAAATGAATAGTGAGACGACAATTGTTATGCTATCAGGCAAATGCAGTTTATTGTTACTTTTCGTGAAGGTAACGAGATTATACTTACAGTTATTCACATTTCGGTGTTAACATATACATAATATACATATTTGATTTCTTTATTGCCAATAATGCTATCTCCGGAGAAAACTTATGATGTGTTCTTTGATTGTACGTAATGGCAGCTTTGATTCATGATATTTTCCCGATTATCGCTATCGCCAGTAAACTGTTATGCATTTAATTTTGTGCCAAATGACGTCAAACGATATCTATGTTAATATTATTTAGCAACGAGCCAAACCGATTTTTGGCCCGATTCGATACCCCTTACGCGCATGTCACGCTTCGTGACAGTATGCCGCTTGAAACAAACTGTGCCGTTGTAGATATTTTATGATTTATTATCGTCGGTAAACAAGGAGTGAAATGATTTTGAATTCATAATATAATAATGTCTTTGAAACTTATAGTTGCCCTACAACATCGACCAAACGAGACGTTGGCCACCTCAACTAAAAATACTAAAATCAATACCAATCAAGGCTCCTCCAGACAAACAAGTTCCCCATCCCACTTTGGGTCCAACAAATTATTTGCCAGAGTATCCTTAACGATACATTAAGTCTAAGCCACGCCTTGTTGTCATGCGTTTTTCTCCACACGAGGCGGTTCCGCGAAGTGGGCGAGGCTTCCAAGTGGTGGGCGGGTGACACCCACCCGAAGCCACGCCTACCCGCTGAGACGTCAGTTTTCAGCGGGCCGCCGACTGAAATGATGCGGGCTTGAGTTGCTGGAAGGGTCTCCAAATATTTTGGCGTTTGATATTTTAAGATCGATCTACCAATTCCTAGCAGAGAGTTCTCTAGTTGCAGGTCAAAAAAATAAATTTTAAGCTTTGCTTTAGAGATATTTTAATATGTAGTTTATAGCCACAATCAATAATGTTCAAATCGGATGTGGATTTACTTTCCAAATTTTACCAAATCCAAATTTTATTTAAATATATTATTAAACAGAATATGCTTTTGAAATAATTGCTGTCTGGGCAAATATATTTATATATCGATGTAAAATAGACTCTGGCACCGACTTTATTTCAAAACTTCTTAAATTATTTTCAACTTTTAGTGGTTAGCAAGTAAGCGTGATTTGTAACACTTGGGAACTTGTTAAACTATTTTCTACTTTCAGTCGATAACAAACAAGCGTGAAAGACTCAAGCGTGATTTTGAATTTTTCTTAACCATATTTTAAACTGTACATCATTTAGTGACGTAAAATAAGATTCTGTTCAAGTTTGAATTTTTTCGACGTAGCCTCCGTTATGTCCCTCTGCTGGTCAAAAGCCTCCCCTCCTTTTATTTCTCTCTGCCTCCAGTCACCTCGCGTCATCCCGGCAGGAATGCAGTGACGTCAGTGTCCATTGGTTAATTTTTTTTTGTTAAATATTTTTTTTTGTTCAAACAACAGGATTGTTGGAGAAAAAATATGTTAAAAATATATTTGTATACCTACCTAATGGTTCTATTACTTCAGCGAGTTATCTTAATGCAGGCATTTCCATAACTCTTTATTCACAAATCCCGCGCGTGTATATCACGGGTGTTTAATTTTATTTCACGCTTCTTTCCCGCTACCGACACTGTGCACCTGAAAGTACAGGATGAGGATGTAAAATATAATTTTGAGTTAAATACATTTAATGACAGAATTTTGTTTTATTGTTCATCTATTTTTGTGTTAGTTCAATTATTTATTCTTGAAAACCTAAAAATTTATAACGTATAAATAAGTGTTATGTTGAGGAGAAGAATTTCGGACAAGAAACGCACAAGCGTTTAACCTAAAGCCATGTTCATGAAATGTTGCAATATTTTTTAAAAGTATAACCATTGTTTTATACGTTTGTTTCAGTAAGTTTTATAAAACTTATCTAACGATATGCAATCGTTGGGTTAATAACTCAACAAAAGCTGTTTCTAAACCAAATGATTTTTAACTAAGGCACCATCAGTATCTCTAATTGTGTACTTCTTTTAGGCATTATCACACGCTACTCTACTGTAGTAAGTAACCTTACAATAGTATAAGCCTCCATAGGATTGAATTACCAACATCTATGTTATGATATCTTTATAGTTGTAATTGTAGTGGAGTGAGTAATTGGAACAGGGTTCAAATTGAAAGTTGAAAATGAAATAAAAATAAATATTACCTTCATTCGATCATTTAGGACATTTTTCTTGTACTTGTAGATCTCCAATCGCAAAGTTTGATCACCCTGAGGTAGACGACTCGAGGGGCGATGTAGCTTATCGCTACGATGCTACGCCGTAGTACTGTCGTAGCCCGCGTCGTTACGACTCCAAGTTGTCATAATTATACTGTCGTCTGGGACTTTCTACGGAGTTGGGAATACTGTGCCGATAAAAGTTAAGGTGTTGTTTTGTTACATTTGAATATCGGCGCTTTTGTGAAAAGGAATTTCGATCCATTTGATATTTTGATCTAAGCTTTTGTGTTAAGTGGAATCATACAAAATAATTATGCTAACTTTTACATTTAAAAATATCTAGCTCAATAACATAAACGTTAAAAAAATGTATTTGTTTGTGGGTCCAAAACAGTTTATTTTATTCATTTATTCACTTGGTCCCTTTCTAAAAACCTCCAAAGTTTTCTGCCATTAATTTAGAATTAAAAAAGAGAAAACAAATGCAATCTAGATTTATCACGTGGCTGCGTCACATAATCTGCCGTAATTAATTAACAGTCGAGCAAGGGTCTTGCTAAGACTCGTACTTCATATTGTCTTGAGGTGTTTTATTTCTTCTAGCAGGGACGGACTGCGAGAAAATATGAACCTGCGAAATAGTTTATTTAATAAATTAGGAATACATTTAAGCTAGACAAGGACAGCTGAGGTCATAAAATATGGCTTATCTTGTGGAAGGCCTATGTTCAGTATTGGATGAATACGGGCAATTGACTGACACATTTCTTTTACCTGAAAAATAACGCTAGCAATATCTATGAATTAAGAATTGGTATAGTAAATTCTCAAAAACGGCTGGGTTTTAATAATTTTCACTGGGGGCCGTCGTAAATTATTACGAATGGTCTCAGTCTAAGTGTAATTTCATGTTTGTGATGTCATTGCCTGTCTGCTAAAGCACAAGGTGTCTTAATTTGGAAGCAAGATACCTAATTATTGTGTTGTGTGGAAGTTATTTTTATTATTAAATTTATTTCAAAATTTTTATATAAATAAGTACGCTAACTTAAATTTTAATTCAGAAACCGACTACTATTTAAATTATTTATTTAAATGAAGACAACCCTTAGTTTGACCCTGTGTGATAAATTAGCCGCAAGAGTAATTCATTAACCGGCCGCAGAGATTGTGCTAAGACTTTTTCTGAACCTCTTGCGGGAATATATTTTAATTCTGCCGCATTAGCATTGTTTTTCGCGCTGATTTATTGCACAAACGGCGCAAATAGACTGAGATAATGGCTGCTTTAAGGTGTGGTAAATTAAATGTAGGTATCTACCAAAGCAGAGGTCGCAAGTTCGATCGATTCCCACTGGGATTCACCGTACTCGATATTTACAAGTAGTCGTATTTCCTTATTGTTGGTGTCTTTGTTTGGTTATCATAGCACAGGATATCTTAGTCTGTGACGAGGACAAATTATTGTGTTGTATGAAAGGAAGTTATTTAAATAATGTAATCATGTAAAGTACATATCCTAGTTTGGGGCCAAGTCAAGTGGTTGTCTTGTGTTCAAGTTATTTATTTTACCTATTTATTTAATGAATCTGTGCTTTTGCGGATTTTCATTTTCTCTGTCAGTACAAATAGAAGAAACATCCTAGAACACACACAAAAACTGGATTTTAGGCATTATTTCAGATGTACTGGCATTTTAAACACTTGCTTGTTATCCACTCGAATGCAGATTATAACTAACAAGCCACAAATAATACCCCATCAGGCGCAGCAAAAGGCAGAATTGCTTCAATCAACACATAGACCGTATCAACAGACCATTATGCGAATGAAACCACAACGCATCGCGTGCTAAATGCATATTAGGTGTCATAACAGCACAACCAGTGCTGCCCTTTCAGTCAAATGCATTTTACACTTACCATCACTTAGACCTGGCTTAAGTCCTTGCTATAGTATAAATAGGAAATACTTTGCAGTGTCTGAAGGTAAGACTTAGCAGGTAGTGACGGTAGCTGCCGCCATTTCGTACGGAGATCGCTACGATAGAGCGTTTGCATGCAACAAAACTCACACTAAACACCGTAAAACTGTGAATTATTAATCGTCTTATCGGAACAGAATTGAAGTGAACACGGCCCGACTCATGGAGAATTTAATAAATGGCCACACGGATTTGGTGTAGGCTTTTTCAGCCAGTTAATGTATGGGTTTCAGGGTAATAGCTTTTGAACGTAATGAGAATTCAGATCAATAAATATCTTTTCGTATGACGCATTAAGGCATTTTTATTTACATTTGCGAGTATATCCAAATTATTTTAACATAGCCACTTAAATTTTATTGCAAAGCATTGTTTTGATCAAACAGCGCTTTGAAATAGTTTGAAATGTTAGAAAGTACAAAAATGTCTTTTAAAACGGCGGCGTTGGCTTTTAACTTTAAAAATATTCCACTGAACATTTCAGCGAATTAAAACAAACGCTGTGGTAAAATTTATGAACTTTTTAAGCGAACGGAAAACGTAGAAAAGGGGTGAGTTGAAAGGGTTACCCGCCGCTAGTTGCCAACAAATAAATTTTGACAGAAGGATATGCCAATCCACTGTTCAATATTCTAATATATAAAACCATGTCGCAGTGTTTGTTATCAAACTTCTCTACAACGGCTTCACCAATTTTTATGCAATTTTTGTGTATAGATATTTGATAGGTCTGAGAATCGTTGGCTAATTAATATGGCGTAACATCTTTTGCAGGCTCCGCTTGTCTAATACATTAAAATCGGGCTGGTGGGTCTGAAAATGGTCATAGGCTAATTAATGTGGCAAAAAAACCTTTATATTCTATAAAATCCATTCCTCTTTGAACAACAGTACCTTCACATTTTCGTTCTAAAGTTACCCGTAGGTAACGAAACTGGATAGAGTGTACAGTCGACAGCACATCATGGTATACACCCATGCACTCTACTCCGTTGCGTTACGGGCGACTTTGCAACTAAAATGTGAAGATTGACGTGCTGTCGACTGTACAGACAAGCTCGAGATGTAAGTAAAGAGTCACGGTAAGCCAATAATATCTGTAATGGTCGGGGAAATATTATTTGTACCAATAACAATGCATGAGTTATATAATCTCCGTAAAGGCTCACAATTTTTAAACTAAAACTTTCGTAAGCACTACACGTGGGACGAGCAACCGACGACGCGAGCTCCGTCTCTGCTCACCCTGATTAAGCTCTGCGAATCGGAGCGAAACCTGGTCGGACTCGTCCGATAAAAACACTTGTAAGTTGATGCGGATAAAAAGTTTACAAAGTTACATAACCTACGGATTATAGAGACACTACTGTGGAAAATAGGTGATTTTTGACTGGACTCCGGATGTTATATCCGATACGTATCAGATTTATACTATCAGAGTTTGTTGCTTGCGTCCTTAATGTTGGCAACCGCGACATTTGATAAAGATATTTTGTGATGTCATTAACTCAGGAGAGTAATCCCCGGTTTCTTGTATACTAACAACCTGTTAATCAAATATGGTACGCTGTCAGTTGGTGAAAGTGCATACAGAAAACAGAAAAAAACAACTGACAGACTGTTAGCGTTCGAGAAAAAAAGGAAAAATATTAAAGACTTCGAAACACTTGGTAGCCATCATAACGTTAATAATAATAATAAACATAAATTGTCATTTCCACGATTTAGACTTGCAAAAGTTAATACTTCCTTTATGGGGCACTGTATAAGGTTCTAAAACAAGATACCCCAAGATATATTAGAGTTACCTCCAACGCGATTTAAGAATTGTGTTAAGCACACTCTTTGCAAAAAAGCTTATTATAAAACCAACGATTATTTAGAAGACAAGGACGTATGGCATTAAATAGTAGTCTAATATTAAATTTAATCAGAGGATAAATGTGTCTAGTGTTCAACACATCCAAGATATCATTTTCTAAGTTTGATTTGTATTAGCTTTAAGGTGAATTGAGAAAAGATGGTCAGAGTGGAGTTTTTTTTTCGCTGCCTTTTTCTCCACTACAGACGACCCCAAGGCAGTGGCTAACATTATACATAACTGTATGTACATTGACATTCAACAAGCAGAATGTAAATTCTTTACGTTGAAATATTTTTTTATAAAAATTATAAAAGGGGGATGTTATTATTGTTTCTTCTGGTAGACCTTTTGTGTGTGCCTATTTCGCAACCCGGCTGTGAGCAAATTCGCTAATTCTATCTGAAGAGGCAAACCACTGAATAAAGATATATTAGTGGTCCGAGCAAAGATAAAGGAATAAATTGTGGGCGCGATAAATCAGTAAAAGGATGGTTTTAATTATACACCCGGTACCATGCAAATAGGCTGTCGCACACCTACCCGGTCCAGCAAGACCGGACAAGAACGAAACGGGCTCGCCCACCAAGGGTTCCGTACATATATTTTTATGCTCCAATGATAATTTTATGATAATTATATTTTTTATGATTAAATTACAAATGTTGTAGTTTCAATAGTTTTTCTTTTTTCCCTGTATTGGAATTTCCGTGTAAGCATCATATGAATTTTCATTCCCTGAGTTGTAACATATCTTTTTTACGTTAACTTAGGAGTTTAGAACCGTAAGATTATTTAATATTTATTTATTGATGCTTTTATTGCACTTAAAAATATAGATTAAGATTAAGTACTAAATTTTAATTTTAATTCAATGACTCCACACGTTTCTGACATAAAAAGTCTTAGCAAACAGACGGACGGACGGAAAATAAAGTGAAACTGTAAGTATTTCTTCCTTTTGAGACACGGAACCCTAAAAAATTAATTTACTTGAGATTCGGCATTTGTATGAAAAAAATGTGAAAACAAGCACTTTTGATTTGCGATTTCACTGCAAATAATTTAAGGTAAACGGTGACTTGTAAAGAGATAATAATATAAAAATTGTTGGTTTGGGGGCAATTTTGCTAGGCTTGCCGGGTCTTGGCTTGGGTAGGGATTGAGTTCTTACTAAGTAAGAGTTTAATTATTCATGCCCGTTCGATGTTGGATTTTTTTATAATAGTAGTAAGCGATTAAGTAACCTTAACAATATTTTAATCTGTGAGCTGTGAGTTGGCTAAAACATAGCCAATTGACAGCTGTCAACGGTGATTTAACAGTTAGATGGCACTAACTCTACAGAAAAAACTACTAACAACTGTTAATAAAAGTTTCTAAGACACTGAAGACCATAAAGTGTTCACTATCTCTGTGTTCATTCTTCACACAGAGATGGAGAACATCTATTTATTCTTGGCTCTCGGTTTCTCATTTGAAATTGTGATATCGTTAGATATTTTTTTCAAAAATGGCTCTGCTTAAGAATGATAAATACTGCGCGTATTTATCGTTCTTAAAACCCCGTTGCTATAGTATCAATTTCATTATCGGATCAGGCACTGAGAAGATATAAAACCCGTATCTGGTTTTATAAGCAGGTATCTTTTACTATTGAAAATTAGGAGTACAAGATATCTGTGTGTCTTCACCTTTACAAAGGGTAGCCAAACGGCTACGAGGCGAATGTAAATAAAGTTAATTATTGCTAGTTAAGTGATTTCAGACTTACTGAAAATATATTGCTAAAGCTCGCGGTGGGATCCGTTGTTTTATACTATTGTTGGCTTAGTTGCAAACATAATTGTTGTTGTTGCATAATGATAACATTTTAACAAAATGGTTGAGAAACTTGTAAGAATTGAGAAATCTTGTTTTGAATAACACACGAACAATTAATATCACCTTTCCGTCTATCAAAATCAAATTTCAAATGACCCATAGACCCACAAAACAGTGTAAATCTGGCTATTAATATTTCTCATAGATTCTAATTTGTATCAAAATAGACTAAGTATCGTATCCGAAAGCAAATTCATTTCGCTGTCTTTGAAACTATCTAAAATTGTCTATCCATTTACAATTACTGTGTGTTATACTGGCCTCAAGCTCTTCGAGAAGTAATAAGCAGAAATTTAAGAACCAGAGAAGTCGAGAAGAAATCGTTTAAGAATCGTAAAAATAAAGATCATCTATTTGTCGAATATTGCTATACTAGCTTTCGCCCGCGACTCCGTCCGCGTGGACTTTAGTTCAAAATTTTGCAACCCGTTCACCCCCTTAAGGGTTAAATTTGGAAAAACGGCGAAACACGTGTTCATTCAATTGTGTTGAAGAGTATAATTTATTTTAAGTTTCAAGAAAATTAGACCACATTATTTATACCTCCCATACAAGTTTTGGCAACCCTTTTTGCCCCCTTAGGGGTTGAATTTAATAAAATCCCGTCTTATTCCTTGCCTACATTTTAAATAAACACTGTGCAAAATTTCAGCTTCCTAGTTCCAACGGCTTGGGCTGGGCGTTGATGAGTGAATGAATCAGTCAGTCAGGACTTTCTATTTTATTTATATAGATAGAAGATTGCTATATTAGTGCGTAGTATCAAGTCAACATTGATTTTCTATCTTGCTTTTGCCGTGGTTGTCCATAAGGCTGACGCTATCTATGCTAATCAACAGGACCCCTGATTTGTGCTAGACTATATGCTCCAGGCATACTGATGATGTCAAACAGCGGTCTTGTACTGTCAGTCAAACTTACATAGTTGCAAAGTCACCCGTATTGTTACTGAGCAGAGTGCAACTGAAGAGGTCGATGTGTTGTCGACTATACAAGGGGCTAAACTGTGGATTGGATTGGATTTGATTGCGCCTGTACTTATTTCGTGAGGAGGAGTATGATGTGTTCTCTTCACATACTTTAGTGCTTCAAATTACCAATCCAGGTTGGACACTTGTGAGTCCGTACTTTTTATCTCTGAGAGAAGATCTTTGTACTACATAACAGTGGGACGTCTATAGATAGCTGATGAATATGTATAAAAATTTTGGCTTATCTACCTAGAAACATACCTATCTATGGTCACATTCCTCTAATATTGGAATTACATGGAAATGTTTGGAAAGAAATTCGAGCATTCAGTGTGATTCTATCACCTATCGACGGCTGAACCGTATCGAATGGAAGATGAAACATCAGTAAATTGCATAAACGAGACCTAAGGAGGGGGAAAAGTTTGCTATTTCAATTCGTGACTGTAGTCGAAGATTACGATCATCTACATACAGGAGGTCGTGGGTTCGAATCCTGGCAGGTATCAATGAATTTGCTTTCTAAATTAAATACATTTGCGGAGTTGTAGTACCAATACCACTCGATAACTGTACGGATACCTATAAGCTGAGGTATTTACACATCTCGGTGGTTGCTATGTACAATGTGCCAAATATGAGACCCACCCTTGGTTTCTCAAACGCGTTTCTCTAACAGTCTGTCAATATATTATCAAGAACTGTCGTTTGATAAAAGTGTAGAAAAAATTACAGCTGTTAGCAGTAAATCAAGAGACTGTTAGACGTTCGAAAAACCATGGTTAATGCGAAAATCTCAAGTTGAACTGCCGTCGCATATTAAGTGGCTAACTATAGAATGGCTGCCTAGAATTCTAGGCTACCCACTGTGAGCTAGGTCTAAAATCATGCAAAAAATACCCTCCGCAAACTCCCTATTAAAAAGCCTCCCGTAATTATCTCAAAATTCACCATAAAACCACAAACCACTTTGTGAACGCAGAGATACGGCATCTCCAGCTTAAATGAAAAGCGGCTCAAAACGCAAAGTGGCCACATTACTCGCATCAGTCGCTCGCCATCGTCGCTTTGAGTCGCGCGCCACCGAATATGAGTGTTATTTTAATTATAAACATTATTTACCTTAATTAGCGGTGTTAGGGTTCCGCCCGCGAACGTTCTAAGCCTTTCCGCGCTTGTTTTTGTTCCTTTGTCAGCCATGGGTGTGGGCAAATGTGAGCTTCACCATGTTTTCTTAGGTACTTATTTCTATTCTATTTCGTCGTATGTTTACGTAAAGTTAAGATATTGTTAAGACTAAAAACTAACCATTATAGAATTAACATAACATAACATAACATTTACATACAGGCACATATATTGCTTCTGACCCCACACTAGGATACCCGGATAAACATCCAAGACCTGGGTTTCTTTTTTTTTTGTCCCCGGCTGGGATTCAAACCCGGGACCTTTCGCATGGTAGTCAGATACGCTAACCGCTGCGCCACAGAGGTCGTTTTAGAACAGTAAAAAAAATTGAAAGCTAACGATGGGAATAAAAGTGTCTTACTTTTATATCGCTCAGTACAGGACCAAAACAGGCTTATCCTGAATTGCCTGGAGTTTCTGTTTGGTATTCGATATATTTACGTTGTTTGAGCTTTTTTCTTTTAGTCGTTAGAATTGGATGGCGCTAGCTATTTAACCGGAAAACCCATCTCATGTAAGTTCGGCTCGCGCTTGGATGTTTTTTTCCGTCGCCGCCCTCGTGTCGGCAGCGGGCGGTAAATTGGAGGCTTCGCTTTGAATGCTTCATAATTAGGATGCAGTTGTATGTTAAGGCACACTGCCGTTCAAGTGTTCGTGTGTTTGCTTAACTGTGCGTCGCGTTCGTTACATGTTTTACTGAGTTGGCGTGCACTAAAGAACGTTGTAATACTTTGCTCAATTTTCTTTTAACGTGGCATGTAAACAAAGGTTTCTTTTCATATTTGTGTTGTGCAGCTCAGCAAAGGGCTTCTCAAAAAAGGTTGAACAGGGAATAAAGTGTTCCTAAATGTCATGGTGGATTGTTCAATTAACCTTTAACCCTTACTAAGCCATAGGGATAATAGTTCCCACTTTAAATTGAACCTTATCGCTTTGAGATTAAATTGAACTCCGAATTCCAACTTCTACTACTTGTTCGGTTGACAGCCCATAAACCTTTACATGCGTGCACTCTACTCAATTAAGTTATGGGTGAATTAGCTACAAAGATGTAAAGGTTGACCTGCTGGTGACTGTTTCATAAAGATTTTTTCATCATATCTGATCCAAAATCTTCCTTTCATCTGTAACTTTCAATTGTTACTAACAACATTTTCTATCCAAAGATAAAAACAAAATTAACAAAATGATACATCAATCAATGGATTTAAACCATTTTATTCGTAGAACAACTTGAGCGTTGACTAGATCAAAACATTAATTCATACATTAGCCGTCTCCGAAATTACAAAGTGATTGATTGATTTTGTATAATATCAATATCAATGTTAAGAGATTATTATATATGATGCACCCTATACCTACATGTAAAGGGTACTCGTCTATATTAACAACTACATATTAGAACGAAAAAAAAAACTACGAAATCGCGAAAAAATATAACCCACGTGGTAACTTTAGTACGAAATAGCTGATATTTTGATATCTTTTTGATATTTTAAAGTTGACACCATATTGAAAATTGTTTGTATTGACAAGAATAGCAACCCAACCCTTAATATTTGAATCCCGTAATAATTTAAGAATATTGCATGCTCGATTAGGACCCCATGCATATTTTTGGATAAATATGGAAACTAGATTACACCTTGTATGTACACCGGCCACTTTGAGTGCACCGACAAACCACCCCGCAATGCAGGCACTGTTAAAAAGCTTATAATTATCGTGGCCAACGCCAGTGCAGCGGTGGCAATTGTTTGCTAATTAATTGGTGCTAAATTAGCATTTTCATCAATCGTGATTGCATCGTCGAACCGCGGGGCAAGCAAATACTGCGATCGCTCGTTAAGTACGCGTAAATAGTAATGGTTGCTGTCCTACTAATGATGGTCAGTGTTTAGGATATGTTTGGTGAACGCTCATTGCTAATGCAAGACCTGTCAAATGCAAATGCACTAGGGCTAGGGTAAGGGGCGCCGACCACCAGTTTACAGGGGACATTTATGTTGCGTATTTTGACTATCTTGTTATTTGTGTTCTAAACACCGATTTCCGAATAAACAATTTTGCGTTAGGTATTTTTTTGAGAAAAATGACGAAACAGTACGACAATTTTATTACGTTTGAAATATTTACTTAGTGAAATTTTCAGTAATTGTCGGCAAGTGTGAATATACTTGGTGGGTTTCTCCACTAAGTGCTATAATAATACTGCAATGAATAATATTTTCTACATAAATATCAGGATCAGCATGTATAATTTTAAGAACTTTTATTAAAGAAGTATTACACAAGTTCCATATCAAGTCGTACACTGAACGGGTATAAGTTATTCATAACTGCATTGGCTCTATAAAAAGGTTCTACGGTTCTAAAGGTTTAAGATTTATATAGCCTAAGGTTTTACAATGTCTCTACAATGTTTGTGAATGTATGTTAGTATGGAAATACAAAGGTGCTATGGTGCGAGCGGTAGTGTGTGCGAATTTCTTAACCCAGTGCCAATTGGAAAATTATTCACAGAAAATAATGTGTTGATTTTTCCTTTTATGCTTGCGAAACACCAGTGCGAATACCAGTTTTTTGTACATTTAAACACATATTTTGGGGAAAAATTTTACGCGCCTACATACCTATATAAAATATGTAATTTCTGTGTAAAAATACTTTTAATTAGTATGTGTTAATTAAGATAGATAGATAGATTTAATATTCTTTATTGCACACTAGAAAAAACAAAAAGAAACACAAAACATATACAAAGGTTCATGGTACAATTGGTACAATTAAGAATTTAGTTTAGAAAAGTTTAGTTTTATAGGCAGTTTCTTTAGTATCCTAGATAAGAAAGAATGACATGAATTCGGTTTTTCTACATATTTAAGATGTCGAAAAACTGGCCAAGTGCGAGTCTGACTCGCGCACAAAGGGTTCCGTACCATTATCTATCTATACAATGTTTGAATATTTCAAGCGTCGTAGTCTATGTTTATAAGATAGAACAGCTCTTACAAACGTCCGCTATCCAAGTAAACTCCAGGCTAAGAGTATAAAGTTAAAATAAAGCGTCATCATAAAGAGAATACCTTAAAAAAGGTAATTACCTACCTTAAAAAAAACTCGACACAGATTAATTCTGATTTAAATCCGCGAGCCTTTTAAATGGGCATAAATACAACATGTCACGGGTAACGGGCTCCCTTTTTCAATAACGATGAGGACCCGCGCACGTGATATTCACAAGACTACAGAAGTTTAACTTTGTACTGCAGTCACGCCGATAAATTTTGTTTGACACTTTACAGTCAAACTTACTATGTAATACTTTTCATCTATAATATTGTTAAATTTTCCATCGCTCGAGATCGATAATAGTTTAATTCATAGCAATCTCTTAACAGGTCCGCCTAGTGCGACGAACACCAGTACGCAATTATTTGTAGTTAGTGACAACATTTTTCCTACCTACCCACATAAAGGTAAGTCCTTTAATGTCATTCGTACATAAGCTTTTTGGAAGTAAAAAATATTTGATTTGATTTGATTACAATTTTTCGAAATTTAATTTATCGTGAGACATAATATTCGCTCGAATTGATAAGACTGCCAACTTTATACTGTAACTGTGTGGGTTTCCCCAAACATCAAGGGATGATTTGATATGATTGCTTGATTGCTAGAAATTATAGATCTTGATATTGAGTACACTATAGAGTTTATTTTTTACTGATAGTAGACGATACACGGATAATGACAGTTGGCAGATCTTATTTTGATACACGTGTACGCTATGATGATTTATAGTGGAATTAAATCAGGTCGTTAAAGTAAACTAAACATTGCGGGCGCGCAAAGTCCTGACGCCGCGTACTCGTGTATGTACGCCAAGCCCGTATAGTAACTAAGATATAAGAAACAAAGGAGAATGATCAATTTACTATAGGAGTTCGTCTATTTTTCCGTCTTCTTGCACATTGATGAAACCAACGGTAAACTAAAAGAAATTAGCTCTGGATTATGCAGGAAAAATATTATGAAAATATTAGATGGGAGTTTCGAGAAATCTTAATTTTGAGCCCATGTTTTGAGGTTATGACAACTTTGGTGGTTTGGTGTTATTTTGGATTGGCATCCTCCCTTATTCTGAGGTTCGTTCCTACGGAAGAAGTTTGTGCTTTATGCCACAGATTATTTATGCTTTTAGCCAAATATGCAGGCGTTTACATACTGCGACTTTTTGCAGATAGCGTGTGTGTGTAACGATGGACGATTTGCGAGTGTATCCATGCACTAGCAAATCGTCTAAATCTCGACTACATCGCTGCAAAAAGTCGCAATGTTTAAGGAGCCTAATGGGGGACAAAGATAATTTCTGATAAGCATAAACAGTCCTGCGCACAATTGAGACAAGACTATCCTAAGCCCACAATGGTGGTTTATTTTAGTTATTTATTCCACATATTGTTCATACATCATCATCATCATCATCATCATCATTTCAGCCATTGGACGTCCACTGCTGGACATTAGAATCTCCCAACGATTTCCAAAAGGGCCGGTTGGATTGTTCATACACATTACAGATGGTCATTTTAACAATAAACTACATTAACTAAACAATATCAAATCCACTAGGATCAATTTGCAATAATAAAACCGTAATAAAACCGCTCGTTTGAATTCCCGTCAAAAAGTCTCCGTTTGCAGTTTGCACTTTCGCAATGTAGTACACAGTACACCTTTTGCGATTTTTGCAATAATTTAATCTAATCTGTGTTTGTAATCTGTATTGAGTGACTGAAGTGGGTTACTATTGGACTAAGCTAGCTAGTCTATTAGCTTATAATATTTTTGACTCAGTTATAGGAATTATAACACAGTCACACAATAATGACAACCGTGATACTAGCAGTAGTATTAAAATTTCAACGGGCTCACACACAAACGAATCATTGGCTTTAAACTGCCAATGCAGACAACGGAAAAGCCCAAAGTAGGTCTTAACATAGTAGCACAAAATATTCAGGGCTTTTCCGGCAAGGAAAATATGACAGAACTTTTTTTAAAAGATTTTAATATAGATATATTATGCTTAACAGAACATTGGCTAAAAAAATCAGAAATGGTATTTAATTTAAAAGACTACCAGCCTATTAGTACTTATAATAGAAGTAAAGCATTAAGAGGAGGTTCTATGATAATTGTAAAAAATACTTTAAGAAGTAAGGAACGCAAAGACATTGTAAGCCTTTCTGTTGAGCGATTAGTTGAGATCTCGTGTGTGGAATTGGACAGGTATATTGTTATGTGCGTTTACAGGCCACCTCAAACAAATTACAATGACTTTGAGGCAGTCGTAGAAGAGGCATTAAAACGTCTGTTTGCGAGCAATAAGCGCATAGTGATATGTGGCGATTTTAATATTGATCTGTTAGTTGAGAGCCCACTACACACCAAAATTATTAGCTTATTTAGATCATTTAACTTACAAAACCAGTTTAAAGAACCCACTAGAACAACGGCAACTAGTGCTACATGTATAGATAATGTGTTTTGCAACTGTGAGCATCTTGAAAAGAAAATTATAAATAACCTACAGTCAGATCATAGTGGTTTATTCATTGTTTTGCCTACAACAGTAGAAAAAGAATGCCAAGAAATAATTTGTAGGCCCATAACAGAGAGAAAAATTGAATTATTTAAAAGGAAATTAAGTACCCACATAGGCTTACTAAAATTTGGTAGCAATGATCCCAACACATTATTTAAAGAATTGTTTACCACAATAGCAAACGAATTCGAACAGGTTTTTAAAATTAAAAAAATTAAAGGCGTTAAAGGTGGTTTTTCAGAATGGGCCACTCCTGGTATACATAGAAGTAGAAAGAAATTGTATGAATTGTATGAAGAAAAACAATCAAATCAGGATCCGAGTTTTAAAGAATATGTAAAGAAATATTCTAAAAACCTGCTCTATAGCTAAAGCTCTCAGTATAAGTAAAAAAATAGAAGCGTCATCGAATAAAATAAAAACGGTTTGGCAAATAATTAACAAGGAGACAGGCAAAACTAAACCTAGGGATCAAAAAAATTTTGTACTAAGGGTAGATGGGAACGTAGTTGACACAAGTGAGGATATCGCAAAAATATTCGAAAATTTCTTTACAAACATCCCCCTCAATATAACAGCGTGTTTAAATTCTTCCCCAGAGTCAGCAGAATCCTTGATGTTAGAATATATAAAACCGTGCACAATAGCATTTCAATTCTCCTACGTTAGCCCCCAAACCATTTTGAAAGCATTTAAACAAATAAATATAAAGAAAACCGAAGATCTCTGGGGACTATCAGTTAAATTGATATCCACGGTAATTCATATCATGGCACCACACCTTGCTATAATTTTTAATAAATGTATTGATCAGGGGACGTTCCCTAATCTATTAAAGTTTAGTAAAATTGTTCCTTTATTTAAGTCAGGTGACAGTGATGATCCGAACAATTTTAGACCCGTAGCAATACTTCCAGTATTTAGTAAAGTATTTGAAAAAATCATTTTACACCAATTGCTGACACACTTCACATTAAATAAACTCTTCCATAAAAAACAATTCGGTTTCACTAAGGATCGTTCAACGACAGACGCAGGTGTGGCGTTGATGAATCACATCTTTGATGCGTGGGAGGAGGCGCAGGATGCCATCGGGGTTTTCTGTAACCTATCCAAAGCTTTTGATTGCGTAGACAACAAAACCCTCCTTCGTAAGATGATCAGATACGATCTCAGTAATAAATCTTTAGAACTTCTTAGATCGTATTTAGCTAATAGAGTGCAGAAAGTTGATATTAATGGAGTTAAGTCAGCCGGATCCGATGTTAAAATAGGAGTTCCTCAGAGTTCAATTTTAGGGCCGTTCCTTTTCTTAGTGTATGTTAATGATCTGCCGTACCTAGTTGAGAAATTGTCACAAATAGTATTGTTTGCGGATGACACTTCTCTAATTTTTAAAACCAAGAGAGGTCAATCTAATTTAGACGATGTAAACAATGCTCTTTCTAAAATTCTGAACTGGTTTAACGTAAACAATCTTATGTTAAATGCCAAAAAAACAAAATGTATTAAGTTTTCATTGCCCAATGTCAAAAAAGTGGACAAAAGTTTAACAATAGCTGGTAACAGACTAGACTTAGTTGAGACAACGGTGTTTTTAGGCATTACAATAGACTCAAAACTACAATGGGATCAACACATAGAAAAGTTAGCGGGTAGGTTGAGTTCAGCTGCATTTGCAGTTAGAAAAATTAGACAACTAACAGATGTAGAAACTGCGAGGCTAGTTTATTTCAGTTATTTCCACAGCATTATGTCATATGGTCTGCTACTATGGGGGCGGGCGGCAAATATAGAAACAATTTTTATTCTCCAAAAAAGGGCTATTAGAGGTATTTACAATTTACCTGCCAGACACTCACTACGTGAGTTTTTTAAGGAAATAGGAATTCTTACGCTAGCTTGCCAATATATATTCGATAACATAATGTATGTACGTAAAAACATAACTACATTTAAGCTAAACAGGGATATACATAACGTTAACACCAGAAATCGAAACAAAATTGCCTCATCTAGATTCAGATTAGCCAAGGTAAATACATCATTTGTAGGATATAGTGTACGTTTTTATAACAAAATTCCTGAAAGTATTCTATCCCTGCCAGGAAATAAATTTAAATTTGTTATTAAAACTGCGCTGTGTAAAAAGGCATACTACAGAATAGATGAATTTATAGATGATAAAATCCCTTGGCAGTAAACCAATTCCACAACGAGCTAGTTATTGGTATTCTAATAATATATAGGGTTTAATAAATTTCATACATATGTACAGACGCTGTGATTGCATATCAAAACTATGCTATTATTATAGATAACTGACAAGAACTTTATCACACAAGTTTGCCAAAGGCCATGCGAATGGTGGCGCGGTGGCCGGGTCGCCTATCTCCCTCTAATATGGTTGAGACTGGTGATGGCTGACCTCTGCGTTACGGTCGTGAACGGGTGCCGTCCGTGTGTCTGGCCGCAGCATTGGTGTTTTATTACCTTTTAAGAATATTAAATGATGTTTAACTTTGCAAGTATTGATTGCACTCATGGATCTTGAGATTCTTGGTATACGAACACTCATACCTAATTTGTATTAGCTTTAAGTTGATTTGAGAAAAGATGGTCAGAGTGGAGTTTTTTTTTCGCTGCCTTTTTCTCCACTACAGACGGCCCTAAGGCAGCGGCTAACATTATACATAACTGTATGTACATTGACATTCAACAAGCAGAATGTAAATTCTTTACGTTGAAATAAAAATTTTTGAATTTTGAATTTGAATTTGAACGGACCGAGAATGTATGGCATGAGAATGTACAGCCCGGGAATTCGTGCCCAAATGACACCAATTATCGGGCCGTACCGGGAATGCACGAACGCGGAACGTACAGCCCTGGAATCGGTGACCATTCGGTGCCTCGTTCACATCACAGAGAATACAATCAACTACGTTGTTCACATCATAGGTTTTGAGCGTTTTACTGGAGTGTGAGGTATTTCTTTTGGGATTCGTTTAGAAACGCTTATAACGCACGACCCGAGAACGTGCGGACCGAAATCCATGTACATGTACGCGGATTCAATGGCTGTACATTACCAGGGCGTACGTCCTCAGGATGTGCATTCGCGGTGCGTGCATTATCATCTCCCACTGAAGTTATACAATCAATACAGATACTTTTTAATTTTTACTTTTAAACCCCTGGTTCTTTTATTTTATCAAATAGAACTATGAAATCATTTTTCAAAAGAAACATTTTGAGGTATAAATGCTTAAAGCGCAACGCAAAAGCAACATAGACTGCTTTTGGTCATTCTCCTTTAATTCCTTTTCAGCGTGTACAATTTCATCACTATTCGGCGAATATTCGGTAACTTTATTTTAAGAGAATAGAGTTTTTCTATAACCACCAAAAATCGGCCGTATGCATATGCAAGTTTTACTGCGGGAAGTTTTCATAAACGTAAAAAACAAATGTAGGTGTAATTAATCACCGTACGTTTTGAAGACCTAGTCGATAGAAGTTCTGCTCCATTACTCCATTCAGTAATATTTACGATACTTTGCAACAGAACTGTAAAGGTGGATCACTTTTCGGATACACCAGAGTGCTTATACTGAGTTTTGTCCTTCACTTTCGATAGCGAGAGCGTCTGCAGTTTGTATAGGAGTGACAAAGCGCGCCACATAGTTGTCTCTTTGTCACTCCTATGCAAATCGCAAACGCTCTCGCTATCGAAAGTGAATGAAAAAACTCAGTATACGCACTCAGGTGTCGTTCTGTAAGGAATAATTTGTTAACCCCGAGTGGAACTCTTTTTCATCGAGAGCGAGGAAAAAATGTAGCGCTCAACCGTTTAATATTTACAAGGACGTTTAAAAGTGGGGCGTCACTGACAGAGCGCTCAATTTCTGTTTTGGAAATAAAATATTCTACTTTATAATTGACCGTATTACAGGTATATTTTTACAGGAATATCCGAAAAGTGAAGCATAGTTATAATAAACGGATTCCAATTTCCATTTGCGCGTAGTTGCATCCACTTTTGAAGTACCATTTTGATTTCATACCTACATATAATACATAAATTATTTAAATCTATAATAAAACAGCAACAGTATCGCTCGTAGCCTCGGCTGCCTGGGTGATCTTAAACGATCACGATGGTAAAGCAACATAGGGCGCGTTTAGTACATGGATGAGTGACCGTTCTATGACTAACGCTAGTGGCATTTTTCTGAACGGTTCCGTGCTTCGCAAGGCACTTTAAGCAGTTAGTGCCGACTGCCGTCGATAGATGGCAGTCGTTAAGCCAAGTCAGAGGCCTTAGGGCGGCTTGAAAACTTCTGACGGTAAGACCAGCCAAAATACAAAATACTTTTTTTATTTTGTTTTGTTAGGGACATCAACAGCGAAAACAAATAATATAAACACAATAATAAAGATACAATTCACAAGGCCAATAACAGACATCCAGAAATAGACATTTCATAATTACAAAGAATATTTATATCTTATAGATGGTTTTACGGATTCATTAACTAAAATTTTATCGGAAGAGCCCGACCAGGTTCGACCAGGATCTTATCTTACTTTTAATTTCCAAGGTTACCGCATAACTTCACTTCGTGACGGTTATTACCAGAAACACCATGATAACACAACCTTCACCGCACTACAAACAAATAGCGAACCGCACGTACAAATTAAATTTTAACATACATTAATTACAAGTGGCTTAACAAACGAAAAATATTTGCCCATTTACTGCTCTGGCAATGATAAATTGTAAATTACTTGAAAATTGTGCTTTTGGCACGAACTTTTCGCCCGATGGAGCGAAATTCACGGGTAAAATAATGAGCGGCGAATTAAAAATGCAAAAATTGATTAATCGAGCATGCCCGGGCAAATGTAAGCAAATATGTACTTAATAAGCTCGTGTGTCTTTGTTGTGGCCCGCTCTATGATGCGGCCCTTTGTTTCCAGCAATGGTCGCTTTATTATTTATTTGCGCGGCGTTTTGGCCGAAATGGAAATTCATGGTCGTTTAATGTCGTTTGAACAATTTTTTTCTAGATTGTACTAGTCGAACGAACAGAACAACACGCTGTAAATGTAACGCAGGTAAATGACTTTAATATTGAAAAATAAAAGGGGTAGGCAGAGGCACCAGTCTCTAGAACTGGACCCACGTTTAATATTGGTTTAATACTTTAATATTGGTTTAAGTCAAAATCGACTCACATGTCAAATTCACTCCGTCACAAAACATCCATTTTAAAATGGCTCGCAATGGTTCTCAAAATGGCTCCTGTCCAAAATTACATGTCCACTTCGTAAAATCTAATTTGTATAACGTGTCTATCAGTCATTGTTTTATAAGAGTTTCAATAAACCCAGAAACAAACAGATCACATGCTATACCTTTTTTTTAATAGCGTCATCTTTACCCTTTAATTATAATTACATACTTTTGAAAAGTTGTTCGATTTTCACTAAAAGGAAAACTTTCAAATCGCAAACAAAAACAGCTCTTTGATCCAAATATAACAATAAAATGTGACTATACTAAGGAAAAATTGATTTTTTTGGCGAAAATAAAAGTTTTTGCCGGAACGGTCAGATTCTTTTCCCATTTTGTGCGACAACACTTCACTTCACTATGAAATGAATGTTCTAATAATGATGTTTGGCGAAATCTATTAGTTGACAGCGAATAAAAACAAGGTGCTGCAAATTATCCCACTTCGTCGATTTTTACTTCACAATTGGGGCCGTCCATTAATCACGTGATCTTTTTTAAGCATTTTTTAACCCCCCCTCCACCTTGGTGATACATGGTGAGGTTTAAGACTACCCCCCACCCCCCCCCCCCCCACCCCTTAATCTCCCACCAAAAATTTAAAATTTTTTAGAACTAGAATTGTCTTGCGCGCGCGTAGAACGCGTGCGCGTTTCAAAAAAATAATGAAAAAATAAATACACGTGATATCTTACTACACCCTCCCTCCCCCCCTTTCAAGCCTCACGTGACTAATGGACGGCCCCATTCCACAAAGTACACATTATGAATACTGCTCAGAAAGGACTTACCAACTTGTGATACTATGGGCCGATTTCTGAATTGAGAATTTATACTAAGTAAATACTTAAGTAACGTGCTGTCACGCTCTTTTCTAAAAAAAATTTGATGAGACAGCACTGCAGTTAAGTAATTACTTAGCGAAATTCTCAATTTAGAAATCGGCTCTATGGGCCGCTTTCTGAATTGAGAATTTCACGTAAGTAATTCAGTAACGTTCTGTCACGCTCTTTTCTGAGAAATTTGACGAGACAGCTGCACTAGAGTTAAGTAGTTACTTAGTGAAATGTACCTACTTTGTATGAGAAATCTCAAAATAACTATCGCATTGTAGGCGAGCACGCAAGGATTGTCTTAGCTTAATATTAGAGAGACAAATGGGTTCCGATCGCCCCCGAGGCATGAGGTGGGATAAAATACAGCGCGGTGAGTTAAAGCGCGCGATATAAGGTCGGGCGGGACCCGCGTTCCTCAGCCTTATCGAGCCCAAAGAGATATCAGCGTAACTATCCGATTGGGATTTTTTGTGGGTTTCAGACCAAACAAAATATATCCTTTTCTAAGCATTATGTCCCTGAAAAATTGGCCAATAATATTGAAAAACTTATCCATCTATCGTAATTTATTTTGAGAGCCAATTGATGGGAAAGGTAAATTGGCTGTAAAGGTGCATACAGACTGGTGAAACGTAACATGCAATGTATCATGCAATGAAATAATTTGCCGTGCACATTGCCGCAATGTATCATGAAAGGTAACACACATTGAAACCGATTCTCATAGTTTGGACGTCTTGCGCGCGCGAACTATTTCAAACGCGTTTCACGCGCACGCTACGAGCATTACAAGCCGCGCGCGGAGCGATCCATACTTTGTCGGTTTTTCGACGAACACAGGCGTGAGCTTATACATGTGTTTGTGCATGGGTTAGACTTGAAACCTTCACAATTAACAGTGGCTCTCACATAGTCTACAGGAACTCGGACTCTATAGTTGCATTTGTTAAAAGATCAAAATATGAATTTTATAACGCAATTCGGCTCAAGAACAAAACTTCAAAAGTCGTCAAGCCGTTGCCTTACTTTATAAAACTACAGGTAATCCTATGTTACGAGACCTAGAGGGTACTTCACGAACTCGACCATAGGGTTTGCGGTCACTTGTTGCCCGGAAATTGAGTCTTCTCTCTTTCTTCTTTTTCCCGTATTGCAAAATGGACTCGCCCGTACTTTTGTCCAGTCCAGTCTCTCGATGTCCTCTGTAATTTGGGGGACTTTTTGTACGGGGTACAGTCTTTTGTATAACATATAATTTATAAGAGATCTATATCGATGGACAAAAAAGTACACGGGGGACAGCACATCGTCTGCTTAGGCCTTAAAGCTACATCCCACACTATAACATAACCTGCCACGACTCAACACACGCGTTTAACTAACTCACGGAGGTAAAATGATTACCGTCTGACAGCAGCCGAGAGTTAGCTCCACGAATTTGATATTCTATGCAAATCGGAGCCCGAAACTTATATCTTATCGCGAGCGCGGGTGAAGCGGCAGGAGTAACGTGGTAGTCGGATGTGGTTATTCGCATATGACTTTAGGCATTAAATTTGGTTAATCTTCACGGCATTTAAATAATACAAGGTGACGTAACAAATTCCTCACATCTATCCGAAAGGACGTTAAATCAAACTACTTGTATTATACTACATAATAATATAATGATACAAGCCTCCACCAATCCGAACTAGGCCCCCATGGTTGAGTATGGCCTTTACCTCACCTTTCCCCACTTTGCCATAAACTCACGCATGTATCCCAGAGGGGTAGGCGGAGACCAGGAGCTGCCACTTACCACGATCTTGACTAGTCACTTTCGCTTCATCAAAATTCATTAGACGTTGCATGCACGCACCCGGGTTTCAGCTATGTACTTTTTGTCATGTCGTTTGCTAATACACCCTCTATTTGGTCCATATGTCCGCTTGGAACGTCTCTTACCGCCGTTCGGTCAACGATCTATTGATTTAAACCTCTTGACAGGTTTCAGGGGTCTAAGCGTCCGCAGCAAAAACAAAATTGCCCTTCATCGTCGGTACTGTGTTCACAAACACCTTTATAATTACATCCACTAGTGCGAACGTGAGCACAATACTAACTAAACCCCGGTTACTTACCAACTAAACTTGCGCCCAAGTTTCAGCTGTCAAATTTGTTTAGCAGTTTAGAAGGCTTTACCTTCGTACACTGACTCTGTTTTACTCTATAAAACAGAGTAAAGGCGACTTTAGTGCTCTTAAGTTAAAGGTCTCATAAAGTTTCTTGTTAAGTTGGTCTAAACTTGCTAAACACCCCCGGCGTATAAGTGAGTGCCTAACGCAACTAAATTGTTGCGTTTGAGAAGGGAAAATTAGACAGCAATCTATATTTAGACTGCTTTGGTTAGAAACCAGGTTTTTAGTTATTATTATTGTAGAAAAAGAAAAGGTAATAGTCTCGTCAGGCCAAACTGGCCAGACGGACGCCCTCCGGCTGAGGAGTCCAAGCGGCTGGATTATTATCATTTTTATTAATACTTTTATTGCACTTACATTTAAAATAAAAAAAAATGTATATCTTTAGGTGATGGATCCATTGTCTTGTGTAAACCTATCCACCAGCCCTTTATTCTGAGATTAGAGGGCATTTCTAGAATTAATGACATTTCAAGTGTTTCGTTTAATTTAAATGCTTAACTACATTGCGCTCATTAATTTGTAAATATTTAAATAATATTATTTATTAACGTATCTGTGAATTACATTCTTTGTTATTGTATTTTAATGAATTATATTACTACATTTGAATAATTCCCTGCAACATTTTTTTTTTTTTAATTAAATCCCTAACATAATTTTAAGTGCTTCGTTTAATTTATATCCTTACCTACAATGCGCTTATTAATGTTTAAACATTTTAATGAATTATATTATGACATATGAATTATTAGGCTTACGAGACCTTAGGGCGGCTTGAAAACTTTTGACAGTAAGACCAGTCACTAGTCTTACAAGCCTGCACCAATCCGGACTTGGCCCCCGTGGTGGAGTATGGCCTATACCTTCCTTAGGGAAGAGACCCGTGCCCCTCGGTGGGGACATAATGGGTTGATGATGATTTTAATTATTACTCGCAGTTTTTATTATATCCTTCTTGGTATTGGGCTCCTCCAACGACTTTCACTGGCTTCTGCCATTTGCTACTCTTCTCCAAATTGGTTCTGCAGCCATTTTTGTTTCGTCCTCCCATCTCCTTCTTTGTTTCCCGAGTTTCTTTGATCCATTTTTCCTCCTAGCATGACCCCATGTGGCCCGTCCATCTGCACAAGAATCATTTAGAAAAAGACTAACAGAGATCCTGAAGAGAATTGATAGTCTGAAGAGATGGACCCGACCTGCTTTTATTATATTTCTTGAAACAAAAAGGGCCAAGTACGAGCCTGTGTCGTTCTCCGAGCATTTTGTACCACGACTCAATACGAATCGAGACGATTTGAGAAGATGATGATGATTTCCTCTTATCCCTTATCTGGGACATTGGGCTCGTAGAAGGGATCTCTATTTCTTGCGGTCTCGTGCGGCAACTTCTAACTCGTTCCAATTGAGTCCCGTTGAGGCAGCCTCTTTCTCAACGGAACGCCTCCAAGTAATCCGAGGGCGGCCCGGCCGTCTCTTGCCAGAAGTTTGCCACGTTAGACTTTGTTTGGCCAGCTGGTTGTGCGGCCTTCTCAAGATATGTCCAATCCATCGCCATTTTCTTTGCAGGATTTCCTAGCTGATAGGCTTCTGGTCCGTCAGTTCCCATAATCCTGTGAAGATTGCTTGATTTGAGAAGATAGATTGTCAAAATAAATAAATCAAGCTAATTTGGGATTGTAAGCGATATACCAGGCGGACATACCAAATAGAGGAAGTATAAGAGCAAAGTACTGTGGCACACTACTTTTATTAAAAGATGCTTTATTAGCAGCAATACTATTTATTTTTATCTTTTTATCGAACTGCTTAGCCTAGCTAGTCATCGACTGACATCTCAACAATCGTAGCGATTCCCTTTCAATCACAAGCATCCTAGACGGGCTGTGCCGGCCAGTTACAATAAAGAAGAATCGCTACAGTACCCTACAAAGTACCAACTCAAAACCAGCGACAAACAAATGTTGATGAAGCGAAAGAGAGCGATCCTGGAAAGTGGCAAACTCTGGTTCATGCTTGTTAAAAACAAACCTATTCATAGCTCACTTCCAGGAGAAACCTTTCCGAGGCCAACGCGGCTTAAACAACGTGGAGGCTGGCGATCGTGTTACACTGTACAACTTCCCAAGGCTTCCGTGGCAAAAATAGTCCCGCCCTGTGTAGAAAACCAACCTGATTGCAATCCGATTTTAGACCTACGAAATATATTCTTCTCGCAATCAACTTCACTTCAAATAGTCTGGAAAAAATAGTTTTGAACAATAAGATCGCCCATTTATATTATTGCTTGGATATAATAAGTTTAATTTAATTATTTTTTCTACTTATTTCTACTCATCTGTCTACCTATAAGGTTTCCAGAGTATGCTGTATTTAATTGATGCAGCTTTTGTCAATGGATGAACAAGACTTGCGAGAAAGAAATTATATGGAAAGCAATCAAGCAAAAGCATTTTTGCCCCGTTTCTTAAAAAAAAAAACATTATTAATGGCCCAACCATCATTTAAAACTAAAAAAATAATACTTCAACATTCTCGCAAGTCCTTTTGGTATATTTAGTTTGTTCTGGTCAAAGTTCGGGAAGCCTAATAAAGTAGTAAGGAGTACCGGTATTCTTATTGGCCGCTTACATATGACTGAAGTTGGTAAGAAATAGCAGTCCACCAAAAAGATTTAGTTTGGAATACGGTTACAGGAGTGCTAAGGAAGTAATTTTGCAAAAATTAAGCGAAAAAAAAAGACTCGCGTGCAAATTATTTTCTCTAAAACGCCTTGTTAATGAAAAAGTTTGTTTTATAGGTACGATCAATTTCACAATTTCTTGTTTAGTTTACATATATTAGCTTAACCACAGAGGAAAAAGGACTTATCTAAGGGATGTGTTTAAACAGTCATGGAACCTTTGCACTGAAATTGCATGCAGGAGTTCGCTTGATTTTTCGTTTTATTGTGACCTGTAACATTTTGAAATATATATTTTTGTGACTTTTTTATTCCTTTAATTGTACGAATACAAGGCAACTTTAATCTCTATGAAGATGTTCCCTATAGACACAAGTCAATGACGTAATTTCAGCAGGTGAAATAAAAAAAATAGCATTTACAAAAAAAGGCCGAGAAGAAATACAGAGATGCTTAACCTGCATAAAGTAGTAGTAAAAACGGCACTTAGAAAAAAAGAGGTAAGTACCTAATAACGCTGAAAGCATGTAACACATTTTCACGCCATTGATATCTTAAATAGCCTTTTTTTCGCCGTTCCCCCAACTTCAAGTCGAATATGGAGCACAAACAATATATCGTGGCGGAACACGTGTTAACAGCGCTATAACCGTGCGAGTTAACTGCCAAACTTAGGGCCGTTCGTGAAATATGACGCAGTGTGCTACGACCTTATCGCCTTGCCGATTTTTTATGTTCAATTTGCGAGTGACTTTTGAAATGCGATGTTTTTTTATCAATGACGAGGTACGCTTAGATTAGACCAGTCAAATTGAAAAATTTAAAGTCGTAAGGGTCCTGCGTGATAGAAAATATCGTGAGAAAACCTGAGTATCTGAGGTGTTTGGAATTGCCAATCCGCCCTGGGCAAGCAAGGTAAATAAGTCCATATTTTCTCTCTGAGAGAATGCCGGATACTTTGTGTTCTGGGAATCCGAAACAGAGAAATGAAAAACATGTAAACATCCAACATCTGGGGTATTTTTTTGTCCCCAGCCGGGGTTCGAACCCGGGACCTCTTCCATAGTAGGCAGATGCGCTAACTGCTGCACCACAGAAATCGTCATTTGTAGGGGCCGATGATGAATTAAAACCCAGATTCACTATTTTTAGGTTATTTTATCAAATAAAACAACAAGTTTGTGAGCGGCAAGCGGGAGTGACAAAGCACGATCTCCATTTTCAATAGTGACAATATCAGAATATATTGGACATGGAATAATCTATGTCGCAAACATCTTCCTAGCTTAACAAAATATTTAAAAAAATGAGAAGAGGATTATAGTAGCACAGACTATGTGGCGAAAACTGCTTATTCATCTTCAACCCTTATGTCCTTCAATTATGTCCCCACCGAGGGGCACGGGTCTCTTCTCTGAGAAAGGTATAGGCCATACTCCAACACGGGGGCCAAGTCCGGATTGGTGGAGGCTTGTAAGTCTAGTGGCTGGTCTTACTGACAGAAGTTTTCAAGCCACGCCCTAAGGCCTCTGACTTAGTTAACAACTGCCATTTATCGACGGCAGCCGGCTCCAACTGCTTAACGTGTCTTGCGAAGCACGGAACCGCTCGGAAAAATTCCATTAGCGTTTTAACTAGTTTTAACTTCAACTACTCTTACTTCCCAGCCATAAGGGAGATGTATCTTCACTTTTTAACTAGGTCATGTGCCCCTTGACCTTAAGCAAAGAATCTTTCAATTTAGGTCTATTTTGTTAAGAATTTAGGTAATAGCTCTTCCACCACACCTCTCAAAAAGATTGTGAAATCTGTTTACACAAGTTCCAGGACAAACGATTCATAGGAATATGGTTACCTGGCTATGGCATCGGTATGACAGATCATTAACATCGTTTATATGACTAGAGTAGACCAAAAAAAGGAAAATTTTTGAAGATCCCTAAGCGAGAGTTTTACCTCTTGCGTACGCATAGCGATATTATCGCTTACTTGAGTCTTACATTAGCGAGACTAGTAAAAACTAAAAATTCAAAATAAAAATATAAGCAACCACGTATACGCAAAGATTATGCATAATATAAAGAAAAGTTTCACTCAGAAAACTAGAACGAAGTTACAGATCTTCAGGAATTAATGTGAAGTCATCCTGTTGTAAGAAAAACATGGCTAAGCCATATTGGACAAGAACATCACAGCGCCCTTGTTGGCACAAAAGTTGACCGCTAGATGGCGTGATAAAACTCTACGTATTGTTAGAAAGTGAAATAAGCAAGCCATATCTAGCGACATGGTGTCCGTATAGTTGGCTTTCACATGGTCGATTTCAGCAATTTCAAGTATGTCACAGAACTGTGTATTAATAGTGCCTAATAGTGCTACATGGCACAATTAGCTAGGAAAAATATTTCCCGAGATATTAAGGCGACTCACTGAGGCAGCCAACTAGACGTCTAGTTAGCAGACACATTACGAACCTATCCTAGTGTGGGGCCAGAAGCAATGTATGTGCCTGTATGTAATGTTATGTTATGTTGATGTTATGTTACGAACGGCTGTATATAGAGTTATGATTTGTATGCCAGATAATTGTGCGCTAATAGCGCTCCCTCAATGCCAAGTTTCCAGAATAGTGCTTCAATACAAGCTGAGAAAACATACCCTATTGTTGAGGCAGCCAACTAGACGCTTTTTCTTACCATGATTTCTTCGTAACGGCGTAGAGTTTTAAAACAAAACCTATAACAAATAACTGTGCGTTAATAGTGCCTCTTAATGAAACACAAATGCCCCCGAATCACCTATGCGTTTAGCCAAGAAATTAATGCAAACTTTTACATACATTACGGTTCTGGTACATGTAAGGACAAAAGTGAAAAAATAGTATCAATGAGCAAATATGACAAGGACTAAAGTATCCGGAGTTGGTTCAACGCTTTTAAAAAAGTGAGCAAGAGGGTGGTCTCGGTAATTTGCCTGTTGCGTATTGGGACACTGCACACCCGGTTTTTTGAGATTTTCGTTCATTTTCAAAAATATAGCGTGGCCATCTGCCATCCTGTAAATACTGTGTAAAATGTTGTATGTTACTGAAAATACCTAATCATACTTTATTGTATTCTTCACGAGTAGATTTATAATACCTAACTTATCCTAATACTGTGTACCTGTTGCTTTGTTAAAATTAATAAAAGTCAAGACAGTTTAAGTGCATTTTATTTACATTCTTTAATAAAATATTAATCCAATTTTCTATAAAAAATTAATTTAGGTCAAAGTTACAGAAAAAAAATTAATTAATATTTAGTTGGTTTTGCCTCAACTACCACATGTTTTTTATTTTGTTAAGGCAACTTTTATTCTAATATAAATTCTAAAAAAAGATATGTATTATATTTTTACGATACCTTCCTTAATCAAAGCTTGGCGGTTAGTAAATTTTTCCCATCTCTACTTTTACGGAAAATCTTTAAAACTAAGCATTTAAGAGTGTAGGACGCTGTGGGTAAACTCTTCGAAATTAGAGTTAGAATTACAGAAAAACTATACAACATTACGCCGAAGAGCTCGCGCCATCGCACGCCTAGTTAAAAAAGTATTATATCTCAGAAACTACAAGATATACCTAAAAAAACTTAATCTTCAAATCTAAAAAAATTTTTTTTTTTTTTTTTAAGTAATCAGCCATAACATAACATACCTATTCTGTGAAAATTTCGACTGGTTACTGCTAAGTTACAGCCCTTCAAAGGTTGGATAGGGAAAGACAGACAGTAAAGGCAGAGTAGGTAAAAGAGTCTCGATAGGCACCCTGGGAACAACACCCTTAAACCAGGAACATCCCACTAAAGCGGGTCATCTGGACATACGGTACAACATTTGAAATATTATTCTCCTTTTGAGCTTCGCCACCGCAGTCGTACACAATTTGTGAGGGAGAACGTAAACGAATACCGTGTCTTGTTCATCATTAGCCTACTATTGACCACCAATGCCCAAGATACGCAGTGTACGCATCGCAGCCTGCTTTGGAGCAACTAGCCACTAAGAGGATGGCAGTGAGTGTAATAATAAATTTTCTGCTTGACGGTATCATATAATTGTTGCAAACAATTTTCACCCTAATTGCGTTTTCATAAGACTTCATTTTAATTGATTCCAAAATTATTGTTTAGTACGTAGCAGTTCGCATTAATTTCTTTGCGAAACGCATAGGTGTTTCGGGGACATTTGTGTTTCACTAAGAGGCACTATTAACGCACAGTTATTTGGTATAGTTTCTGTTTTAAAACTCTACGCCGTTACGAAGAAATCATGGTAAGAAAAAGCGTCTAGTTGGCTGCCTCAACAATAGGGTATGTTTTCTCAGCTGGTATTGAAGCACTATTCTGGAAACTTGGCATGTAGGGAGCACTATTAGCGCACAATTATCTGACATACAAATCATAACTCTATATACAGCCGTTCGTGATGTGTCTGCTAACTAGACGTCTAGTTGGCTGCCTCAGTGAGTCGCCTGAATATCTCCGGAAATACTTGTCCTAGCTAATTGTACCTTGTAGCACTATTAGGCACTATTAATACACAGTTCGGTGGCATACTTGAAATAACTAAATTCGACCACGTGAAAGCCAACTATATGGACACGCGACATGTGAGGCGAAAATCGATACTAGCAACATTCATGTTTCACCTATGTAGTAATGGAGGTCATACTTTCTCTATGCGTTACAACCCCTTTGCTCTTGCTCGTCTCTGTTGCTCGGATTTAAAAATAGTCTTGTGTAGTTAATCTGAGCTCTGTTGACTTTATCATTCAGACCGAAACAGAGAGATAAATAAACCGTCGGCTTAAAGCGGAAAATACACGGCACAAGCGCCCGGAGCCCAATGCAATGGGCGTGTAAATACAAAAAAGATCGCGCCAATATTTTCCGGTAATCTCGGAAACGCGCCAAAACGTATTTACGCGCTGGCAGTCAGTTATTGCCGTTAGAGCCAATATTCTGGTCCTATTCATAGCAATACGTGTTACTTATTAGTGTCATAAAAGGCAGAAAAAATAACGGAACTAGAATAATAATATTATTTTATTAAATATTTTTTTAAGATGAAACAACCACAATTATCGTAATCGCGGTGATTAAACATTTTTTGTGACCGCCTTTAATACAGAAATATTAAGATGTCGTTGTGGATTACATAATACACTAGGCTATAGCTCGAGTAGTGGTCTGTTTCAAGACACCAAATGTAGCCCCACTGGGGACAGTCATAACTTAACATAATATTTTACATTTACATACAAGCACATACATTCCTAAGATATCTATTTAGTTTCGTTTATTATACGTAATAGTCTATTTGAAACAGGGTCCATCAATTTGCGTTAGGTAGGTAAGTTACTTTCAACTCTTTGAAACAAGTGGAGTAGCAGCTTTCGTGAGAATTGCGAATAATATGTTTCAATCTCATTTGCAATACACGGCATATTTTGTACAAAATGAGATCGGAATTTCAGATGCAACGGCAATGACCCTAATGCCGGCAGCTAACGGTGGCGCGCCAAAAAAGATAAGTTGTCGCCCATGTTTTACCATCAGCCCGACGCTCGCTGCTTTATTATTAGGGACCGCACACACCTACCTCTGGAGTAGACAATAAAATCCTCGGTGCAAAATCGTGATGAATGAATGATTCCTTGAGGGTGTGGTCCTGAAAGTTTCTTTTCTCAGAAAGCGCCTCGTGGTGTTTTGTCTTGGAAATTCTGAAACCGTTAATCATACTTCAATTAAACTAAACGTTGACTGTTGAAGGCTCCTACTTTCGTATACAGGAAAAAATACTTATTAACAGATTGTTTATATGAAAAACTGGGGATAGAGGTAGCGTAAGGATAGCTATGTGTATCACTCACTAATTAATCTTGAAGGTAGAATATTTTACGTGCGACAAAATTTAGAAAACTAAATGACGTCTACATAGACGATTAAGATCACGTTGATACCTACCTGTCTCCTCGTTCTTTGACAAGCGAATCCGAGTAACAATATGAAACTGGTATCGTTATAAAAACAAAGAGTCTTTCACCAAGGACTTGCCCACTTAAACTTATCTAAAGGGCTCTTTGACCTCACAAAAACACACATACGGTTTTTGTCAAAATTTTCATAAGACAGACAAGAGAGCCGGGTAAAGCGTTGCCCGGGGCGACGAGCCCGTTCAAGATCACTTTGTAGCATTAGGCGAGTCTTTTATAGGAATGGACGCTACTGGACGGGGTACAACAGCGTAAACATAGAAAGTAAATTGCTGCGTATACTCAGGTATTTTTAAAGAAGTATGGGGTAAGTTTAAAATACAAGAGAATACAATGTTTGAAATTATTCATACTGGAATATTGATTTTTTTATTCAGTCTGCGTAAAGAGGACTGTCAGGTAACACGTCACTTATATCTTTCTTAAAGTTACTTACTTATTGTTACAAATCTTTTAGATCACGTTTATTCCGCCTTCATCATTAACCCATTACGTCCTCACCGAGGGGCACGGGTTTGTTCTCTGAGGCTGGTCTTACTGTCAGAAGTTTTTAAGCCGCCCTGTTAAGGCCTCTCTGACTTGGCTTAACGACTGCCATAATGCCACTAGCGTTATTCATAGACGGTTACCCATCTATGAACTAAACGCACCCAATGTTGCTTAACCTTCGTGATCGTTTAAGATCACTCAGGTAGCCGGAGCTACGAGCGATTCTCTATTCTATTCCGCCTTTAAACAGACAAAACCGGATTTCTCGACACGTGTTGCTCTACATCTCAACTCCCAGTTTCCTTTAAAGACGTCACCATGAATAAGTTCGCCGAAGCGTGAGCGTTCCCTGACAGTATCATGCCGGAGTGTGGACCCGAGGGGGACAGTTTAGTCGCGAAAACACTGACTGTTAAGCAGCAAAAGAACTGTTTCATCATAGCCATATGGGTCCACATAAGGGTTCTGCTAAAGGACAGATTTTTTCATACTAAAATTATTGATTATTCTATTCTACCTTTTCAGGAAAAATAAAATGTTGTTCACTGAAGTGAACGATTTATTTAAAAAAAAAGTTTTACCTACTTTTGACACACATGGTCGTACTCTGCTTTTTCTCATCTCCTTTAGTCAATTCTATCATAAATACCAATTCAGCTACGACCAATAAAGGTAAAGTTGCTCTAATTAATGCCAGCGAAAAATTTTGGGAACTGTTATTTAAAGGTGACACACCAGTGTTACATATGTATATGTATACATAAATTCACGTCTCATATATTCCGAAAGAATAGGTATAGATAAAGGTTCACCAGTTTTCAGAACAAGATAGGTAAATAGATAACACTTTATTGCTCAACCAGGATACAGTACGCAAGGTGCTCTTCTGAATCACTACTTATAGTAAAATACGAGTAAGAAACTGGTTATTGTGCCATACCATACTAGTACAACACTAAATCAGCTGTTATTTATTAGGCGAATCTGATTACCTATAGCGTATAGTTTAAAGTTAAATAAATAGATATCTGGTCACTGGACAGACAAATCGAAGCAGATTACTAACAGTAGCTGGATGGGAATTGCCATAATAGCCCATTTTGGAAATAAAAAAAATTACTCGTATTTCACCTTAAATAGAGATCGACGACAGTACGTCTTTTCTGCAGAGCGTCCACGTCTTTCTATTGAATTATATTATATGTGCAGAGAGAACGACACAAATGAAACTTTATTGGATTTTTTGTCAATTGTTGCCGGACGTGCCTTAATGGAACTGAAGTATTTTTGTCATGTGCGTCGGAAATATGAATGTGACTTTGGACCCTTATCTTTGCTAAAAGTATACTAATTTGACTGTCATATTAAATAGGCTTGACTAACAACTACATTTGTTTTATGATGTAGGGATATAATTCTTGATGTCAGAAGCATTAGGTCGGATTTCTCATTTTTATACTTTATGGGAGAGCGAGCCTACAAGTTATTATAAGCCTACATACGACGTTATGCACCTGAACTATCTCAATAATAGAATAAGATAGAAATATGTTTCTCAGATGGTTAGAAAGAGCTCGACGAGCTGACATTAAAGGTATATAGATTTTCGTCGGAATCGAACATACCATCAGATGCTTCGGATGTCGAGAATTATGTTTAAACAAAGAAAGTCAAATTCGTGTAATATTTACTTTATTCACTTTCATTTTACCGTTACTGTCTAATTGAAGCCCTATTTATACTTTCTCCTTTTTCTAGTTTGCTTTGCCTTTGAGCGACTCTTACAAATGTTAGCAAGTTGCAAACATAGTCCAGTCTCTCTCTCATTTCCCCGAAATATCTCATATAACTCACATTTCAAGCGACATACCTAAAATTGCTAAAACGTGGCCGATTTCCGTCCAACAACGGATGCAAGAGAGCGATTTCCGAAATGTGTTTACAATGGAGACGGGACGTACGGACGCGACATATTTCATCGTTTCGCAAAGAAATGCCTCAGTCCAACTCGGACCCTACAAAAACGGAGCGAGGCAAAGCGGTACTGGTGTGTGCAAAAGTGGTTTTAAAATGGTATAATCTAATACATAAAAATATCGTGTTACAAAGTTTGTTATTAAACTTCTCCAAAACTACTTCACCGATTGTTATGTTTGGGAATCAGTGTCTGTAAAAGGTATAACCGTATTTAACAGTCTAATTAAGCTAAAAATTAAAAAAATAACTCTACCCTTTGTAGGCCTTCTTTTGTGTAATGACGTAAAACATAGCATAACCTGACGCCCGTATCTCGGAGATATAGGCAGAGACCAGAGGCTGCTACACGCCACAATCCTGACAGATCTCTTTCTCTGTATAAATATTCATTAGTCATTGCAAGCATGCACACCGGAATTGGGTATTTGATGTCTTGCCCTTTGCTAATAGTCCGCTATTTGTAGAAGTGAGTCCGCCTGGGACGTCCCTTACCGGCCCGCTTACTGCAATTGAAGTAATAATTATAATAACTACAAATTTTACCAGTCAATTTAGTATGCAATAAGAATCAGCTTACATACCTACGTCATGTGTAATCTGACTAACATTTCCAGCATTTGTCAGCGACTGTACCAGTCCGCTGCCTCCGTCTCGCTTCCGGTCACTATATAATAATAAAGTTATTCTCCTCCTTTCGATAAACTTCAGTTTGTCCGTCTATAAATTACCGGGTCACCGTGCGGAAGTTTCCTTTGGCTTGGCAAATATTGGCTTAACTTTGGAGAATAGCGCAAAACTGAGTGTTATCCGCCGATCACAACACGTTACGGGGAAGTTAGACAAATGGAGAAAAATAACCGATTTATTTTGTTCGGGTTTAGAACTATTCCAAATGTGAGTGAAGATGGAGAATCTAGATTGATAATCGAACTTGAACGGGGCATAACGTCAGGCGTAGTCGATACGACTGGACGTCTCGTAGTATATATTTTTTTCTGGAGTTATTATGTCGGCTGTAAAGATTTCTTTCCAAAGATCACGCTTGTCAACTTGACATGATTTGCCCGGAAAATATTAAAAGCGTGACTGTAGAATGGTTTATGAAACGCTTCAATGTTACAAAAAGGTATATATTTAACATAAAACATAACATAAACATAAAAATATCTATATTACTTTAAAAACTTAGCAACTAGTGATTTGCTTACATTTTTTAAAAGGTAGGTACCTAAGAGAACATTTTTTTTTAACTAAAACTCTCGTAAGCACAAGACATTATATCTATCTATCTAACTTTATTCCGGATATACTTAATTGACTTCTTGTCGGAAGAGTCCGACCAGGTTTCGCTCTGATTCGCAGAGCTTAATCATGGTGAGCAGAGACGGAGTTCGCGTCGTCGGTTGCTCGTCTCCGCGAATGGACATTCCACGAATTGACGGATTCGCGAGCTCTGCGAATCAGAGCGAAACCTGGTCGGACTCTTCCGACAAGAAGTCAAGTAAGTATATCGGGAATAAAGTTAGATAGATAGAATATATTTTTTTGTCCTTATAAATTACATTTACAGATTTTAAATAAATCAAAGTACAATTGTAAAATTAATAATTTGTACTAATAATATATACTACAATACAATAACAACAACAAATTTTTTACTTTCATAAACTGCTTAATTTAAAGATACATATAATCTGGAGCCACCTTATGCCTGTACTAAGTGACAGCGCACTTCCATAGCTTAAAAAATGTAGGTACATCTTAATTTAATGTCAATGGAAACAACGCACCAGTAAAGCAGGCTTCTTTAATAATTTTTATTATTTTATCAACTAGTGAAGGTTAAATAAACCTCTTTGTAAAGTCCCTTTGTGTTTTATGCCAGTAAAATTGAGCTGCAAGTTTCCATTGCTATATGAACCGACCGAAACACTGGTAGGTATAGACTAAGGCATTGTCTAGAATTGTATGCTCAGCGTTAAACACAGTAGACCTACTATCACGGCTACCCAAGATAGCTAAAAAGGTATTGTTGCAAGAATAATTTCGTTGGGTACCTTGATAGCCATCGATGAATTATGTTTGCTTAATATGTTTAAGACAAGGTCACCGGGTGTAGCTCTTTAATTTAAGAGAATATTTTAAGCCGCACAAAACTGCAAACTTTTTTTTCTTATTTTAGATTATTATACTAATAAAAGGCTTTTATCCCATAATGTCTCTTAGGCGCATTGTCATATTATTGACTCATTTCCAATAGCATCTTAAAATGGGCGATCAAATCCAAGCTCTTCTTTAAATCTGTTTCAATCACGTCCTTAAAATTTAAAGGTGCGAGTAGCCGATTAAGTAATGTTATTATATTGTCAGCTCTATTAATCGCGTAGTTCTACATGTTTGTGGGAGATATCCCTGAAACTGATGGCGCGTCACTAATGCCCTATGAATGAAATTTACTGTCAATATCTGAAGCCCGCATGCGGCTTTGTGACGCTGTACTACCATCCTTTTATTCTCCTCTATTATTCGCGTCCTCTGTTTTTGGTTCGCATTTTTCGCGGATTTATTTACGCGTGTCGTTTTCAGTTTCGTCACGAATACGTCCAAAATATCATGAAGCCTATTTTTCGGGGCACAAATTCGGATGAAAATGGCAGCAAAAGGTTTGAGAGTTTATTTTACGTTGAGCACACAAGATTATCAGCTTACAATTTTAGTACCTTTATTTTTTAACTAAAACTTACGTAACCACTAGCATTGAATTTAGAATATTCAATGCCACTAGACATTATTCACTTTATCCCGCATACAATAGGGAATGGATGAAAATATCAGAAGTGCTTGATATTTTTTTTGGTGATAGGAATAACCTTCCTTAACGCGAGAAAAAAGTTTAAATTTTTTTGGCTTCGTAGTTAATTTCTAAATAATCTTAATATTTTTCCATTCGTAGTTCTGGGCTCAGTACGGCTTAACAGACATATTCCTTGGTCTCCTACGTATTAAAAAAAAAATCTGTGGTAACATTGACAGCTTTTCAAGGTGGATTTTTTTTTCATACGTAGCGGCTAAGGAATATGTCTGTTAAGCCGTACTGAGCCCAGAACTACGAATGGAAAAATATTAAGATTATTTAGAAATTAACTACGAAGCCAAAAAAATTTAAACTTTTTTCTCGCGTTGAGGAAGGTTATTCCTATCACCGAAGAAAATATCAAGCACTTCTGATATTTTCATCCATTCCCTATTATTTGACTTTTTGTCAGAAGATGACCAGGGCCTGTATTTTAATACAATGACAACTGCATGAGCGCGGCGATTTCATTTCATTGCCGCTTTTGATCTGCGCGCACACACATACCAATCCTTCTAGGCGTTAATGGTGAAAAAAAATCATGTCACGTGACCCGACCGAGGATCTGTCATTGAACTATAATGCACTAGCAGATTTGAGACCCAGGTTTCGCTCTGATTTGCGAAGCTTATCATGGTGAGTAGAAACAGAGCTCGCGAATAATAGGCAAGTCAAGTAAGTGTATCCGAAGTAAAGTTAATAATGAGTACCTTGATCCTACTATGTAAGCTTCCAATTTTCAAAGTCTTCTCCAGACTCACTCACTATATCCCTCTATGCCATAGGTCTTTTCATTGATAGACAAATAACACTATATTGACAATCAGAGAAAAGGATCACATCTTTTTCCTGTTTACTAAATCATTCAAATTCTAACTACTTAACGTACATTGTACAAGCCAAACTCCACAAAACAAAGGTTTACTCTTAGAAAATACAATCTAGAACTACGCACGGCTTTTTAAGAAAACTTTTTCTGTACAACAACGAATTTTAACACATACATACATACACACTTGCCACGATCCTAACGGATCACTTTCGCTTCATGAACATTCGTTCATGTTTCGAGCGAATGTAAATGGAAGAGCCGTTAAAGGACGCAACAGACGGACATACTTAGACCATATAGGAGATTTATCAGCAAAATGCAAGTTAAAAAATTACCCGATAACGGCGTACGGGCATACAACGACTAACGAATACCGAAGAAAGATGATGCCGACATTGTCAGTTACCTGAAAATCAGCGCTGAGGGTTCACACCGCCACCAGCACAACGCTGAGTCAGTTGCCTTTTGCGGCAACCCTGACATACCACAGACTATTTTTGGTTAGGTCTGACAAGCGAGTCCTGGGACGCGATTTATTTCAAATTCTTCATATGGCCACACTCTGACTGTCAAACTTAGATATTTCCTCAGAAGAAGAAATACCATAGAAGGAGGGTAAAATAAAAAGTAACATCTGTATAGCTGTCCTTGTTACTCCTACGATAAATCTCTGTGCCAGAAATAGACAGCTGTAGTGTACTCATGCACTCAAAATCTTACAATCGTACACGGTTGCCACAGATTACAGAACAAAGCCAAAATCGATAGGGCTGGGACAAACACCATAAAGATGTCGATATTATTTATTCCGATCTACATAATCTGTGTATTTTTTTAAATTAATGTTGGTAATTAAGTATTAAATGATAAAAAAATCATACCTCTTTTTCACAATTTGCAAAAAGTATCTTTTCAATTCCATCACCATGTTTAATAATGATTTTTCGGACCCATGGCTGTGTACCAAAAAACCTACGACTGAATTCCATTATTCCAATTCCAATTAATTCAAATTACAGTCATGGGCCCTTGAAATCACTATTATCACCATTATCTATCTATCTAATTATCAATGTATTTATCTCTAAAAAAATATAATTTTTCCCTTGACTGTGCTAGTGAACCAGCTGGAACCCCTTACGGTTATGTTATTATGTGCTAAGTGTGGTACATACCGTATAAGTTACAATAAATATTCCTAAGTAACAGTAAGTAATTCTACATCAGGTTTTCAATAATATAAATGGGACTAATAGGGCTATAGCGAATCGAAGAAAGATTTTACCGAGTTATGTGGTAACATGGCAAAAAGTATATGTACGGCGAATATAGAACCTTTTTTTAAATATATTTGCAAATCATCAATAATCACCAGATACAGCGCCACCAAGTTATCTGTTCAGGTGGGTAAAATTGTAACTAAGTAATTAATTGTAAATCCTGTTCCCCATTTTTTGTTTTATTTATTCACTTATTAAGATTTATAGATAAATGTTCATTAAAATTGAAAGACGGGTTAAAATATTCTCATTTTTCTAGGTAAATTTCTTAAATGTTACTCTAAATTATCCACTAGCGCCGCTATCAACTGAACAGATGAGATCGTGGCACTGTAAGAAAGTATAATGAATAAAACAAGACCAAAATAGGAAAAACAATTTAATAACATAACATAACATTTACACACAGGCACATACATTGCTTCTGGCCCCACACTAGGATACCCTGTGTCGTGTTAATAGATTACGTATTTGTTTCCCATAAATACCTACCACCTAGCATAGTTACTCAAGGCACCCGTTGTAATAACATCATCAGTCCAGGTTCGATGGAATAAAATTAAAATTAAAAACAAAACGATTTATTGGTACAAGATTATTTGGCATCAAATAAAGTACGTAGTTTCAAGCTTTTCACATAAAAAGTGGCAGGTTGCAGCTCAATGGAGAAGAAACCAACACGTATTACTATAATGTATATGTTTTTTATCCCTGACTTCTGTTTTACAAGTACCTATTAACGTTTTTTTTTTCACAAAAATGTGTCAGCCATAATGTAAAAGATAATATTTTATGAAATTAAAATGAAATCAGCTTGGTTGCAGCTCACGAACGTTGTCCATTTTCACGGAGGTCGCAACCTGAAAATTGTTTTTATTTAAGTACTTCACGTTGATAGCTTCCACATAAAAAATAATAAAAATCACTTGCACCAGAATCAGACTATGATAATATTAAACTAGTTATGACCTTTAACTGCTAAACATTGTCCAGGATAGAAAAACACACCCAGTCAGGCAATAATCAGGGAAAAATTCTACAAGTGATATACGGCGCCTTGCAGGTTGGAACTGACAACCTGTTTTATTATCCAAGTGGAGTAACCACTAGACCAACGAGACAGTCGGGTCTCATGTGAAATTCCTGATATACATACATACAGCAAAACGTGCACCTCAGTCGACATAATTGTGCAGTGTGTAGACTTTATTTGGTTTTTAGCATCATTATAATGTATAATTATAACCTTACCAATGATCTGCGGGCTAAGGAAAAGCGTAAAGTAGGTAAGGCACTTGTTTCCAACCTACGTCACTTACTATTGTTTATGAAACAGTCGCTTGCTGCAAATGCGGTGTAATTTTGTCCAAGACTACTTTGTACGTGATACTGCGTCATCGACATTTGTTATTTTGTGCTGTCTTCGGGTAACCTGCAATAGATTAATTAACAATTAAAACAACTACACGAACGCAAGAAATAACTAAATAATTGCTCTACGAACTATCGATACTTTTTTTCACTGAGAAAGTGGGAAACTCCCATCCCTATTATCCTCCAACAAACAACAAACTTGTGTTATGATTTATATCGAAAATATCACAATAATCATGATCAAAACACCATTCTCTAATAGCTATTTGCAATTCTAGTAGCCCATAGTTGAAATCTTAGAGAAAATACCCTTTTCGGTACACAACATTGAGACTTACCGGTGGAAGCTGATGAATGTTGTTTCATTATCTTCTCGGGAAGAATGAGATATATATTCTAACACAACACACGCCATGCCGATGGTTACTTATACTATATACCATGAGAATCCACTAAAATTCACTTCAAAGGGTGCTTTAGTAAATATAAAATACACAAGCTTCTTGAAAACGGCGCACTCCCAAACCTCTTGTCAAACACACTGCCAAACACAGAACACCTTCTGCCAAATCAATGTCATTGGGCGGCACATTGCATGCCGTCATTTTCTGAGCCGTTCTAATTTGGTAGCGTAATGGTAACCAAAGGTAACCAACTGACATTCAAGGGTTGTACGCTCGAAAAAAGCAACAAAGACACGACTATATTTTTCTCTTTCTAACACGTAGCTTGCGGCTATTTAAATTGACGAAACAGACTATGTGGCACGTGTTCATTTTTTAACGCTCCTTCTATGGTATTCCTTCTTCTGAGGATATTTCAGCTGCAAGTAGTACAGCCCAAACAGTTTGATACTCGTCCTAGATTTAGACAAGAAAAAAACTTTTGTTTCTATTCAACATAATTTTACCTATGTTTTAGTATGTACATTGTATACGAGTAATAATGTTTTAAAACAAACATGAATTATTTCTTGTTGTAAGGTCTGTCGGTTGACGAAAATGTTAAACGTCAGATTGAAGACTTAGTCAAAGAAGTCAAAGATGTTGAGAAAAAATATATGAATCAGATTTTGATTATGGTTCAGCATTAATAAATTTTTGTAAGTTCATGTGGTGCATCTTTATTATCCCTGTTTTTGGTGAAGTGGAAATGTTGGTTTTGATGTAGTTAATGTTTTCGTTTTGCTTATATTTCTTTATGTTTGGAAAAAATTCATTGGAGACTCCAAACTAATTAAACAAATAATAAAGTTAAGCAAAAGTATCAAGGTTTATGGCATATAGATGCAGGGTTATCAACTAAAATATTTTTAAAGGAGCCGGGGATCTCTGGGCCTAATTGTAATAAGCTGAAATATGGTTTAAAAAAGCGGTATTTTTTTCTGTTTCAAAATATAAAAAATCTGCTCAATTCACAATCTGGGAGACGAGAAATCTTAAAAACAAGTTTATTGTACTGATGAAATAGAGTTTCGATTACTGTAATCGATTACTGTGAATGATTTCAAGAATTATTATTGAACATAAAATCACTGTCATCGAATGATGGATTCAATCAAAGTGAACAAAATCTACGGAATAAATTATTATATTGTCAATAGTTTACAATAAAACAGAATATTAATTTTAAAATCGATTCTCGTAGATTCTCGTTTACACATCGATTCATTACTTTTTATGTTTGTCAAATGTATTTAATCTGTGCTGACAGTGACAGCACCCGGATTTTTAATCTATGATCATGATAGGTCACTATATTGCACGGACCGACAATTTACGGCACGAGAATGTACAATCCGGGAATTCGTGCCCAAATGACCATCTATAACTAATGCTAGTGGGATTTTTCCGAGCGGTTCCGTGCTTCGCAAGGCTAGTTAAGCAGTTGGTGCCGGCTGCCGTCAATAGATGGAAATTGAAAACTTCCGACAGTAAAGCCGTGTATCCATTACGCGCTCCTGGAGCGCGCGCCATGAATGACCGCGCCGAGAGAGCGCTTCGTGGAACGCGTTCCAAACATTTGAAGTATATCAACTAAGCGCGCCTGGCGGGCGTGCCAACCGTTCCAGTGTTCGACCCTTCATCATGGAAGCCAGTCGTGTTCGAGAAAAAAAACAACGACCGTCGCAAATGGCGCGCGCGCCACGATTGATGCGCGCTAAAAAACTGACACCAGTCGGAACGGACCGCTCCGTGTTCGCGTGCTCCAACGAACACATTGGCGCGCGTTCCAAAATGGTATCCATTTCGAGTGGCTGGAACGCGCGCCAATGTTCGCCCTCTTGGAGCGCGTAATGGATACGCGGCTTAAGACCAGCCACTAGTCTTACAAGGCTCCACCTATCCGGACTAGGCCCAGTGGTGGAGTATGCCCTATATGTATAGGACCGAGGTGCACTGAGAAAGGTTCCTCAGGGAAAAGCCCCGTGCCCCTCAGTGGGTTTATAATGGGTTGATGTATCGCTCCTCTACATCTAAACTCTGATCATTTGGATTGACTTGTCTAGTTTAAGATCCAGCCAGATCAGGACGTCAATCTATTGCGACTCATAGCCTCGATAATGTCACGCACTAGATCGAGCGTGTAATGGCTGTGAAGAGAATGATTTACGCTTCATGGAAACGAGGCACCACTCTGTCGTGTCTATGGCTGTACAGGGATTCTCGCCCGTACCAATTTTATACAGCCTGATATGATAACGCACGACCCGAGAACGTACGGACGGGAATCCGTGTACAGTACATGTGCGCGGATTCCGTGGCTGTACATTATCGGGGCGTACGTTCTCAGGATGTGCATTCGCGGTACGTACATTATCGTCTCCCATCATGATCACCGGACTACCTACCTACTCGTCTTGTATCGGTTATCGTTTGCGTATTTTAATTATATTCCTCGACCAGTGCTTTCGCTCTACGGACTTCTAGTGTATTGTTTACCATACCGACTGTGACATACCGACTTATCGATGTAATACACTGGGCCGACGAGTTTTAGAGGATGAAATGACACAAATCCTTGTCTTCCCTGTCTTTTAATCTATTTGTGAGTTTTGTTACATTTTCCCACTCAATACAATAAGAACTACAATTAATGTAATAAATAACTGTCTATCATATGATTATAGTTATAAAATCAGCTGTTAAGTACCTAGCTATAGGTTATTGTCAATTTGTTGCATAGCCTCACTTTTACTAAATCTCTTTTAACTTTGCTCTCAGATTGCTAAAATCCGCAAAATTTTCAAAGATGGTTTGACAATATATAAGCTGTTTATTGACACCACTCTCGTCTTTTTACATCTGGGCCCAAGAATGTATGGAAGCGTTTCCGTCTCCTTTCCCGCCAAAGGCTTGAGCCACGACTCACTTGTCGCACTCTATGTTTTAATTGATTTGTTTTATTTTTGTTTGTTAAGATACTATATTGTGTTACTTGTCTGTTTATTTTGTTTCTTTGATGTGTCTAGTTGTTACAATAAATGCGTTTCTTTCTTTATGAAGCTAAGGAATTGTAATAATTATTATAAATACTTTCGCAAAGTGAAGTAACCATTCAATCTGGTCCAACACACAGACGAGAGCTTAACATGTATAAAAATATTGATATCCTATCCGATTTATTGCCATTTAACACAATTTCAAAGGCCAACAAAGTGGTGCTTAGTCCTACCGTAGATTTAGAGCAATATGCGCCAAGCTTAATCCTGTAATTAAACCTAATATAACCAGCTTACGTGGCAAACTCGTCCGGGGTATATCAAGCGACATGCGGGCAAGACAGGGGTTATAGCTTTGGTCGACCGCAGCGCCCTCACAGTTAACGACCGGCCATGTTAGCAACGCGCTTGCTAAATCCACCTACAACAGAGCTCCTGTTTTTTTTATTTCCTATTTAACCTCCTGAGAACCGACCTTGAAAATAACAATGGTTTTTGTATTTCTCTTACTACATTGGTTCTCACGAGGATAATAATAATAATAGCCTCGGATACTTTACAATCCCTGGACCTGTCCCCAAACCAGGATATCCTGTGTTATGGTAATCTGGCAAGGACGTCACAACATAGTTCCAGACTGAGGTCAAACATAATTATGCAACAAAAATATATTAACAAACACAACAAAAATGAATATTGCATTAAATTTGTTCACACAAAAAATATATTAACAAACACAACAAAAATGAATATTGCATTAAATTTGTTCACACAAAAAATATAAAATATTTTTTTTATGTTACTTTACTTTTTTTTATATTAATTTTTCCGGCCAACCGTCTCAGGCCTAGGTTGAGTAAGCTCCAGAGAACAAGCAGCTGTATGTTGTTAATGTTTTGAAGAGCCACTGAATGTATCTGCTGTAATACCTACTGCAGGCTCAGAGAGAGAGAGAGAGAAAACATAGAATATTATAGATGTATAATATTATATTATATTATAATATTATAGATGTATATCCCTGCTTATTATTTGGCAATGTATGTATGTAGGTACTATAAAACTAAACTAATGCAGAAGTACAGTACAGTAAAATTACAAACGCTTTCAGCCAATACCTGAAAAAATATTTTTTTAGATCGTTTGTGCACAAGTGGGCACAATTGAAAGACTTACAAGTCTTTCAATTATAAAGATTGAGATTTTTACGAACCTCGGCATAGAATAATCAAAGGCATAGAACCATAGTGGCAAAGATAGTTCTTGGTTGTAAACATTGCAGTCAACGCGACTGATAGATTAGTTTGCCACTTTGTGCAAAAACAATCTGTAGAAGAAAATTCATTGGTGATGTTAGTAAGCTTCGTAGAGCGCTTTAAGCTGCGCCAACTCTTTCCATCTCAATCCACAATATTAATGTTAAATCAGATAAATCGCCACCTGCATCTGAATACTGAGCGCTAATCAGTATGCGGAGTTCGTTCGTTCGGTTCGGTTCCGATAAGCCGAAGCTTTGGATAGCTTCTCGTGGATTCTTTGAGTGTTCACAGAATGAAAAGGTAGTGAAGTCAAAAACTGTTTTTTTTTACTGAAGGGGGTTACTACCGCCACCAAGGGATAAAAATCATACCTTTGCTTAGTGATGTTTCTTGCAAATAGTGTCTTGTACAATCTCTCAATAATTTTAGTAGTGATTTTTGGACTAGTGGAAATGAATCTTAGGCAGAAAATCTAGAATTAGATAGCATTAACGACTAGCATTAGCATTGATGAGATAGCATATTAGCATTGACGACCTCTGTGGCACAACGGCTGGGGACAAAACAAAAGAAACCCTGGTCTTGGATGTTTAAATGTTGGTGACGTCGCTGTTTTTGGTTCCCACGACATAGGGTATCCTAGTGTGGGGCCAGAAGCAATGTATGTGCCTGTATGTAAATGTTACAAAAAAAAGTTAAATAAACGTTTTTTGGCATAAATGATACCTAGTCCAGCCCAGGCCCGGGATCCTCGGTTCACGGCCAGGGGTCCTAAAAATCACTGTTAACATGATTGAACGACTGTACACACACCTTTTGCAGATTTGATCTGTAGAAAAGATATGAATTTTTTCTTGGTGGCGTTAGTGTTACCCTGTGGAGCTCCTTAATAAAGATTGTAACTTGAATCACAAAATACGTACAAATATAGACCTTATTCAGTTTGGCATAAAACATTGATAGCCCTGTTGATAATATTATAGGCATAATTATAACAATAAAAACCATTGATTTACATCCAAAATTAACAAATGCTGAGACGTACAGAAGAGAAAGTCCTAGGCTTTTAGCCAGAGTAAAACTTCTATTATTTTCTATGGTTGTCGGATGATAATCGTGAGTTTCGTGACTAATCGCCGGGGATTTTCCTCGTTGGCGTAATCCTCCGTATAACCCGGCTCTTTGAAACAGTTTAGTAAAGGAGATCTATATAAAACAGGTCATTTGTCTGTAAATATCTTGTGTCATCGTCATCGGTGACTTGTTTTAAGTTTTTTTTATTTTGTGGTAATACGTACAAAAACCAAACCAAAGTGCAGTCCTTCCTCTTCTTAATCATCATCATCATCAACTCACCTTTGCCCACTGCTGGGTGCTTAACATTAACAACAAATAATAAAAACTAGTCAAAAGTGTGTTTCAGTTCCGCTAGGCCTACCTCTTTTCAATCTGAATAAAAGAAAATGCTTGAGACATGAACTGAACATACTGTATACATAATTATTTAGTTGGGTAGTTACGTCCGAGTATTTATGGTGGCATGGAACGGTTTTTAAATATTGTAACTTAACCAACCAATTACCACCAGTTAAGATATTAACTAGTGATAGGCCACTCAATAGAAAAAAAAACGGAACATTTCAATATCGCGTTGACAGCTAACTGTCAGTTATCTGTAGATTGGTTTTTGGGACCGGGCATAAGAGAGATATCTTTCAGTCAACAGTGAATACGTATACCATGCATGATCACGGGCGACGTGGCATACTGTAGAGAAGACTGTGGGATGATTGGTCAAATATTTACTTGGGTGGCAATAGTTGGCCAAGAACTAGGAGGAACGAAGTCTAAAGGAGACCTTTGCCCAGCTGCCCATACTCCTGCCTGTCTTTAATTGTATCCCAATACGATTACAGATATGCATAAAAAAGGAGACCTTGTCAGACTGAATTTATCAAATTAGCTATTACATACCATCAATTATTTCAATAAATTCAAGGGCGACTAAGAGAAGCCCCAACTTATTGACTTCAATTATCTTTCACCATATGATCGATCCGATATAGGTATCAACATAGGCAATAAGCAAAATGAAGAAGCAGACAAATCTCAACAAAAGGAATACAAAATGCCCGGAATTCCCCTGAAGCTGTGGCCACAGACGTATTCGCGTGGCCAGTGAAGCGGGCGGGTTTAGTAGCCATATTTGCGGCGCGGTGGTCAGCCCCGCCGAAGTCCGGAATGGAGGTCAATCAAACGATTACGATTTACGAATACTTATTGGAAAGCTTCTATTCTGGTCCGATGTGACATTCTACTGTCTGTTTCAATAAACTGTGAGGAAAGACAGATATAAATAAAGATTCACATTTCAGGAAAATTGATCAAACAGTAAATAAATAAATAATTATTTTAACCAAGTTAATCACAGTTCTGTAAGTACTTACAAAGTTACAATTTATTTACATAACTAGTTAAGTCCCTGACTCCTAAACTAGGGGATCCTGTATCTTAGGAGTCACAGTAAGCTGTGTTACATATCACCAAGTATGAGTAATCACTTCTTATTGTGAAGAGTTATTATAACTATGTTTCAGGTGAAATGACTTGTCTTTGACCAGGGAAAAATGAATAATGTACCTCGAGCAACGTCTACAACTTAGTGTATATTATGATTTATGGTGTGTATGCAATCAACCTAACCTATAGACCTCACTAGGTATTCTATAGATTAGATTAATATACTTAATAAGTATAATTGCTACACTTAGTTGAGTTGGATTTCGCAGTATAACGGACGCTTTACAGATGTACACGCAAGTCTAAATCGACTGCTTTGTTGGTGTAACGGTATCACATCTGATTACCATGCCAGAGCACGGAATGGGAATCGAACCTACCACGTTCGATTCCCATTGGCACCCGCCGTACATTAAGTCCATATGTGTATTTCCATATTTATGATGTCCTAGTTTGTAACCACAAGTGATTGTGTTACATAAAAATTATTATTCATCATCATCATCATCATTCAGTCACATGAAGTCACTGCTGGACATAGGCCTCCTCCATGGATTTCCAAAAAGACCGGTTGGAAGTGCCTTGTATCCAGCGTCTTCCTGCCACTTGCATGAGATCGTCTGTCCATCTTGTGGCTGGTGGTCCTACGCTGCGCTTGCCGATGTGTTATTGGTGTGTAATTATTATTATAACTTATTAATTCTTAGCGAGAGTAGGTAGTCCAATTCTCGCATAGAATCAGCCGCCGTGGGGCAGCTCGCCGCACGCCGCCGCTGGTCGCGGCACGGAATTAATTGCGGCCCCGAGTGCGGTGCGGCGCGACTACCGCGGCCTGACGCGACGATATTGCAAGTGAGCGGTTGCGGCCGCGGCGGCTACTTGACTGTGATAGTGCGGTCAGGGATTGACGTCACATACCATCCCACTACTAATACTCGTAGTACGAGTACAAAGCAGCAATGAGAGCGTTTTGGTTAAAAATAATTAGAGGCTGGTCAGTTTGAAAATTTTCAATTTAAAATAATTTTTATTCTATGTCACTGCTGGCCAAAAGCCTCCTTTTCTGAATCTCCTCCCTGTCCCTAGCCAACTATTCCCCCAAGTTAATTATTTAGTCAGGTCGTCACTCTATTTTCGCCTATGGCTTCCACTTCGCCGGTAGCCATCGCACGGCACTTCGCCTTTCCGGGTCCTTACTTCTGATATAGCCAGCCCAGCTCCGCTCGAGTTTAGCGGTGGCAACTCCAACGTTAGTGATTTTGTTTTCGGGCGCAGCGAACTGTTCCAAATATTGTCAATCCTTTTTACGCCTACCATGCTGCGCTACATTGCCCTTTGGCAAACTTTGGGTTTGGACTTCTGAGAAACACTAGGTTAGGAAAACAATGTTTTTATATTACGAAAATATTACACTCAACAAACTATGATTCAGCGACAGCATTGTATTGGAATATCGCCTGAGTGCCTGTACGCCAGCGATAGCTGATTTTGCATGTTAATGACCAAGTGCTGTTATGTAATTCACGGTTACAATATAATAATATAATATTTCAACTCTTTTGTGGCTCTGGTCATCCACTTACAAAGCGATGAAAACACAGCGACAAAACAATTTTAATATCCAAATTCCTAACTACACATGCGACTAAAATATCAATTAGAGGGTTCCCCAGAGCATGGTAGAAACAAAAGATAGAGAGAGAAGCGTCCCTAATGAATTCATAATCTCGGTAATCTGTTCAATGAGAAATGGCGTTTTACAAATAGCGGCAGGCACGCCCGCAAACAAATTATACTAAGGCCAAAAATGAATTTATCACGTAGGATGGGACCGCTGGAATAAAGGGCTTTGCAAACTAGCCGTTTTGCACACGCGCTGTGTTTAATTTGAGCTATCACTGCTACCTCAATCTATGTATACTTACGTAGAGCTACAAGCGCTATCGCTTGTTTTGTTCATAGAGAAGTCTTTTGTCCACCAAGTTAATACTTTGTGCGGTAAAAAAGTAAAACCGAAATCTTACTAAACGAAGCGTAGAAAATATAATAATTATAGATAAGGAAACTTCACAATAGTTTTCAAATAGTTTTTTCTCGATACGTTTCGTGAAGCCGCGTGGTGTTCGGTGTTGGCATTGGTATCTGCCTATCTCGCTGAGATAAAGACATGAGCATAGAAGGGAATTTGTATTTTGAAATGGAATCAAAAATATGACAGTCTTAAGGGTAAAGGAGGATTACTCTGAATTTAATAAAAACCTTCGTGGTGTCGTTTATCTTATACTAACTATATCAAAACATTTATTAATGTAACCACTGAACTATCTTACGTAGTTATAAATTAAGCGGGTCTAATCACAATTTTTTTTATTTCTTTAATTGCGTCATGTGAAACACTGTATGGTCTTTATTATAAAATTCCAGTTCATAACTAAAGTCCTGTAAGGGCAATTATTTCAAATACTATCTTTTACACTTTTAAATAGCCTCTTGACGCTGCTACGAAGTCCTTGTATCCTTATAATTTTAATGATAACCAGTGTAAACTCCAGCCCAAATTAACGCAACGGACCGTCCCGGCTACTATCACCGCCAGATGTCGCAAGGTTCGGTGCAAATATTTTAATTTGGGCAGCTCCTCTGCCAGCGCTGCGTCCGGCACTGCCGAGGTAGAGTAAATACGTCAGAAGAATGATAATAGTCTGATCTTATTTGCCGAATTCTACAATGGCTAGATAGGTGCTACTGGGTAGTACAGAATATCGACGAGGATTAGTGTTACAAACAGGGACCACTATTACCACACATTGGGACACGGACCATGTCACTAACAGGAATTTGACAATTTATATGTGCACCTAGATTCCACAAATGAAGGAATTTGTATTTGGACTTTAAACCGGTTTCTTAATTGAAAATTGCACTGAGTAAGATTGTTATTTTACTTATTTTGTACATTTACTTCCTTCTCCAATGTTTAGCTCTATTCCATCCAAAGGTAGCCTGGAAGAGATCATTTTTAGTAATAAGGCCGCCGTCGGTACTCTTAGATTAAATAATATCTACCTGTGTAATCCCCTTTTTTATGTACAATAAAGTGTTCTCTATATATCTAAGTAAATACTATTAAAAGTATCTGTTTATCTCATTCTCCTTTGATACATTTGAAGAGACAAAACAATGCTTCTGCACATAATTACAAAAAATTAACTTCAATTCAAAATCTGTAACATATTTTGTAAAATCTAATATATAAAAATCTCGAGTTTGTTATTTAACTCCTCCAAAACGGCTTCCCGGACCTTTATGATTTTATTTGTGTATATTTGTGTATATCGCTCGTAGCCTGGGCTGCCTGAGTGATCTTAAACGATCACTAAGGTTAAGCAATATACAGCGCGTTCAGTCGATGGATGGGTCACCGTCTATGACTAACGCTAGTGGCATTTTTCCGAGCGATTCCGTGCTTCGCAAGGCACGTTAAGCAGTTGGTGCCGGCTGCCGTCGATAGATGGCAGTCGTTAAGCCAAGTCAGACGCCTTAGGGCGGCTTGAAAACTTCTGACAGTAAGACCAGCCACTAGTCTTACAAGCCTCCACCAATCCGGACTTGGCCCCCGTGGTGGAGTATGGCCTATACCTTCCTCAGGGAAGAGACCCGTGCCCCTCGGTGGGGACATGATGGGTTGATGATGATACTTGGTAAGTCTGACAATATGTCGTAGGCTAGTTAATATGGCAAAACCATGTTGGCTTTCGCAGCTAGTATTATATAAAACACAGCTTATATTGACATAGAACTGCTGATATTTTTTGTACCTGAAATATCATGTATTAAAGAATATTCTATCTATCTATCAATCTTACCATTTGGTGTATATAATATACTATTATGCTGTATATTAGTATAGGGACAAGCGGGTGATCGTGCTCTTCCACTATAAAGGGAAATTTCCCGCCAGGCAAATCGTATGCCTGGGGACCGCCGGTCCTATTGTTGTAAGTTGGAGGTAGTATTTTTTTTAGTCATGTGTCATATGTCAACACTTTGCTTGCGCGATGCAGGAATGTTGGAGTCTATAGTGCGCGTCTAGAGTTGACATGTGCTCGCCACAGTCAGAATACGATCAGTGTCCTTTTGAACTAATTATGCTGTGGCAGGGATCCTGATGTGGCGGTCAGTGTCGCCATCTGTTGGGCCGCAGTGATTAATATGCGGGTCGGACATTGTCAAGGCATGTGGACGGAATGGACTTCCGTTGTGTTAGCCTTTTTAAACTCTGCTTTTGATGTTGATAGATGGAAAAGTGTTTTCACTAACCGACGAAAAATTAATTTAGGATAAATCACCATCAGCTCTCTTTTTAAGAAATTAAAACAAGTGAAATCAGATAATTTGGTAAGAAATGTATTATCAAATGCAAGGAACCTCTCGCTTTTTTTATGGTTAAAAATAACAAACACACAATGGACCCCGTGCCAAAAGGTTCGAAAAAGTTGTTAAATTTTAAAAGAGTTATTACAAGATGGCTGCTCAACACCCTCACTTACACTAAGCCCCGAAGGAGCCCGGGCTGTCTCCTTCTCTAAGTAATTTATTTAATTGCTCTGTGGCCGCAATTATTCATGAAATTACGGCAATTACGTCACAGGAAACAATTATTTATCGTGCAAACTCCAGCCTTAACTCACATTTTATTCCACAATGCATCAACAGATAACGGCGATGGATAGGAGAGATCGCTCGCAATGTCTTAATTTCTCCTTTAAATGCCTTGTTTTAATTACGGCATCGTATTACTTATTAAATATTTTATACAGAAACTTTATGGTTTATGTATAATTACTATTGTAAATAGTCTACAGCGGAAAAGTGGTTCATTTTTTTATCTGAAGCATACAGTTGTATCTACAACCATTGAACAGCTCATAAAATCGACTGTTGTCACATTAAATTTGCTAACTAGTTGGCTCATGGAACCGAAGTGGGTCGTGGCTTCCGACACAAGAAGCCGCTGCTTGACTTTTTCCTCATGACTAGCAGGAAACCTTCTAGCTGAATCTGAAGGACCAGCGGGCCCTTGGCGACTACGTCCTTTCGACCCAAAACAGTACGAAAAAAGGTAACCTCAAAGTGAAGAAAAACTGACAGTTCTAAGTTCACATAAAGTCTTGACTACTTACACTTAGCTAAGCACCATTTCATACTCAGCTTGCTGATTCTGATTCTGAATAAGAAATATGTATAAGTACGTGATTTTGACATTTCTGAGACCAGTCTTTGCTTAGTTTTCGTCTCTGAATGTCAGCCTTACACTACGGTCTACGGTATTGGCCTCTGATATGACCTCTTAATTACCCGTTCTTCCCCCATCCTTTGTTATTGACCGATCCAAAGGAGTGGGTAGGATTTCATTACTCCGATAATGTTACATTTAGAAATCAGCTCAGCAAGTAACTCTGCGGGTAAAGCCCGCACGCTTTCTATAATTATTCTATTATATTAACAAGAAAATTATTCTATTACTAAACATTATTACTTTTAAGTAGTGTTGAAAAGATTGTCAGTGGTGAGTCTTCGTTGATTTTTGCTGACCCTTGTTGAAGCTGTCATTGTATTATAATTAACATTGCCATTTAATAACTGACGCAATATATTTTATACTAAATAGAAGAAGGCGTACCAAGGCGTTAAGAATAATTTTCACAATCTTAATTTTAATTTCAGAATAAGCCATAGGGGTTGCGTACAACGTCACATGACATTGACAGTCAAATTCCATTCATAATCGATCAGTTAGCGATTACGACGCCACCTAGCGACCCTCGTTTGGTCGCCGACGCAAATTAGTGAACGCACCACATGCGCCTAATTGCCGGCTCTCGTAATGACGTGACCCTCGCGGAACCAAGTTTGCGACTAAAGGGTAACCGGTTATGAATAATGGGAACTATTTAACATGTGTCTTCTAACATGAGTAAGGCATCTGCATATAACGACTGTAGATAATTATATATTCCTACGTTTAGCTGTTCTACATTGAGAAATACAAATTGAGAGTTCAAGAGTAGTTTTCCGGCTGTTAAAATATTTGGAGGATGGAAAGGAGTTTGAAGCATTTTCGCTGTTCTGAAACCCCTGTTGTTCTCTTTGCCGAAAAACAGTTTGAATAGCAGTACCTAGGTCCTAAAAATAGCTATCACAATAATACGGTTCACTTTTTGAGTACACTTTTATGGTTGTTTTCTGTATCTCACTCCACGTAACTAACACTTGGCTCCACGTAACTAGCACGTACCACGTAAGCTTGATAAATCAAGAACCGTAAAGTTTTTAGGGCAGTTGAGGACATATCAACATTTACTTGTTGCACTCTTCCCTTTAGTGACACGCGTCTTCACGGCTGAAATGTGAAGGTGAACTGTATGCCGTATTTATAAAAGTTCAGAAGCCAGGAAAAAACCACCAATAATTTGTGTTAAGAAGTTTTGAAACTAAGCATGGCGGGGGAGAGCGGGGAATACGTGGGGTCCGAAGGTCCCCACATGACCGGTTAGTTACGCTGCAAAATATAGGGGCCATCTCGATTCACTAAAGCAGTTAGGTTTAAGCCGGTGTTTATTCACAGTAGAGTAAAATTTGCTCTGTGATCCTGGTGTTTCGAAGAGTTTTGAAAAATACCACTTTGTAAGCACTTTCCTTTATAATAAAGGAAAGTGCTTACAAAGTGGTATTTTTTGCTTTAATGAATCGAGATTGACCTCTTTATTTCACAGCGTAGCTATCCGAACATGTGGGGACCTTCGGACCCCACGTACTTCCCGCTCTCCCCCGTCATGCTTAGTTTCAAAACATTTTCTTAATTATAATATTTTAATGTACTTAAAATGTACAACAGTTTGAAAAAGACGATAGAGAATAAAATTAACGTTTATATTACAAGATCACCATTAACATATTGCATTAATCAAATGACCGTTGAGATTTAATAATTGTTTCCGAAACCCCCATGACCTTAATAAATAAATAAGCAATTCTAGTCTCCTAAACAGTCACGTCTTGCAACGACGTAATCAAATACTTACTAAACCAGTTGCAGACTTTACGGATCAATTATTAAAATTTTCTTTAACCTTGGCTGTAATGGACGCTGTTTGACAGTTTTAGGAGGATTTTAGGGAGTTTTAGCACCATGCTCTCTCTTCCACAGTACTATGGTGATCAATGTTCCTTTCTCAATGTTTAGAGAATTCCGTAACACCAGAGCAAAATTACAGGTCAGGTCCCATGTGGATTCAAATAAGGGCCATAGGATGTTTGTGATATTACCGGAACTTGAAATCCCGACCACCGGCGGCCATTCAATATACATTTAATAACGGTGCCTTGACGTACAATATGTGCGCATGTACCTACCTTCAAGGCCTAGATCGGCTACCTAAGTCATCCGAGGGCACAACAGCGAAACCCTCACCAACCGTAACCCAGAGCCAGATAGCAGTCGGCATAACCGAATACGGCTACGAGTAGACGTTCTTATATTCTATTATTCCTCTACAGATTAGCGTTTCAGAGAAAAATATTAAGATGATGACTACCACGTTGGTCTACCCGTTAAGGTTACGTACCAAGACAGATCATGGGTTCGATTCTCACTGGAGGCCGCCGTAGGCCGCCGGACATTCGGACAAATGGCCTCTGTCCGGGTATTTTCATATTTGTATACGTCCTTACCTGGTTACCATAGCACAGGGTATCCTAGTTTAGGACCAGGTCAAGTAATTGTGTTGTGTGGAAGTTATTATTATAATAGCTTCGACGCAAATGTCTTGTCTCGGATATACGGCAACCTTACACAAAGGCATGCTACACACGCCTACTAATTTATTTGCGCAGCATAATTAATGTACGACCAAAAAACAAATTGACCTTTAAACAAACGAACAACAAACCCCTCCGGGTCTGGGATTTAACCCGAAACGGGCTCATTTAGAGCCGTCCCGCCAATTCATTCTCACACCCAGACACATTAACAAAAACCGGCAACCGAAAGAAGACCGAAAAAAGACCCCATAAAATCCGGGCTCAACTAAGCCCTGCGGCTATCTAATAACATTTATTACTGTGCATCCGGTCCCCAGCGTCCACTTCCGGTGGACTGATAAACTGCCGCCATTTTTCCCGTCAAATATATTTATAGGTGGCATTCGGGCGATAATTTCGATTGGCGAATCGTTCATTATCTGGAAAGCTGTCGAGAGCGTTGCTGCCGGCGCTACGGGCCATTGCACTCCTGTTTCGAGGTATAGAAACGTTTGTAACTGTTTACTTTGGATCAATTTATAACGCTAGCTACCGGGAGTCTTGTCTGCAAGTTAGGGTAAATTATTTACCTCGGAATATTGATTTATAGTTCTATGGTTGTACTGGGTGAATGTGGTAATAAGTAAATAGTCCGACTCACTCAGTTCGATGGTATTTATTTGTAAACACCAGTAGTCCAAATTTACAGAAGGCGCAGAAGGAACACGAAACAGGTACACGAAACACAAGCACAAAGCACAGGCGAAAGTCAGTTAGAAGTAGAAGAAATGTAGCGGCATAGAAAAACAAGTACAGCGGAATTTATATGTAAAAGCGTACAGCGTCTAGATATTATCGCATAGAGGCAAGCGGCATGCGCTCCGCGTCGTAAAGAGATATCGACTGGCTAGGTGGAGGTGCGCGGCCGCAGACCGGCAGGGCTGGCGTAAAACCAGTCCTGCCTAGTGATGGGACGATGATAGGTCGATGGCAAGTTTGTCGACATTGACAAACTAGTACTAACGCTGTGACACATGAATATCAATAAAGTAATTAGAACTACATATATATTAATAGGGATACATTTACATAATTAGATATAGTTATTTTATATGTAAATATTTATTGTAGTAATGTAAGTTAATTTTAAGTTTTTATTTTATTTGTAAATAGATATAATATTTTTGTGTAATTTAGTGTAGGTTATGTATGTGTAAGTGCTTACAACACAAAGTAGCCTACACCACCCCCCTCCAGAGACCGTCATGGGCGATAAAGATTATTGAATTTCACCCTGCGTCCAGAACGTGTGGTATATTCTTTCTGGATATCTGGAACGGGTTCAGTTTCAGGTTGGTCAGTCAGTATGAAGGCCGGCTTAATGCGGTCTATCGATACTGTGACTTCTTTTCCTTTTCGGAGAATTTTAAATATTTTTTCATCTCGAGACACAACTTTATAGGGGCCGGAATATGCTGGTTGGAGGGAACCACGTAATGTGTCATCGCGAAGGAAGACGTGATCACTGGTTGCTAATTCCTTGTATACGAACACCTTGGGCTTACTATGACGAGAAGCTGGTATGGGTCGTAATTTTTCAGCAATTCGTTTGAGTCGTGCGGAGAATTCTGATAAGTCTGTCGTACTGCCGTCGACAGCCTTAACGGCTCTCCGTAAACGAGTTCGGCAGAAGAGCTTTGGAGATCGTCCTTGAAAGCGGTCCTAATTCCTAGCAGGACCCATGGCAAAGACTCTGTCCATCTGTCGTTAGCGTGGCAGACTATGGCGGCTTTAAGTTGGCGGTGGAAGCGCTCCACCATACCATTGCACGCGGGGTGGTATGCGGTAGTCCGTTTGTGCTGAAAACCGGCTGTCTTAGACAGACTTGCGAATAAGGCTGACTCGAATTGTCGACCTCGATCAGTCGTTATGTCTGTAGGACAGCCAAATCTAGCAATCCATGTTGACAAGAGCGCTTTAGCCACGGTTTCTGCCGTAATGTCGTCTATCGGTACTGCTTCCGGCCATCGAGTAAATCGATCTACTACCGTTAGACAGTATCGATAGCCTTCAGAGATAGGTAGGGGACCGACCAAATCTATGTGGATCTGTTTAAAACGCACGCGGGGTAAAGCAAAAGTGCCCAGGGGTGCGGTGACATGGCGGTTCACTTTAGCCTTTTGGCAGGCAATGCAAGAACGCGCCCACTCCCTGCAATCCTTTCGGATCCCGGGCCATACAAAACGCTCTGCTATAAGTTTTGCAGATGCAGTGGCCCCGGGGTGGCTAAGAGAGTGAAGGCTCTCAAAGACCTGCTTCCGATTGAACTTGGGGACAAAAGGCCTAGTCGTCGGTGTACTGACGTCGCAGTATAGTGGAATACGACTTCCAGGGACATTAAGTCTCTCCAAGCGCAGAGAAGATCCTTCGGCTAAAAGGTTTTGTAGCTCTTGGTCTGAGGGTTGGCCCTTGGCTAACGTCTCAAGGTCAACCGGTGCTCCCAACTCCTCGATCCTCGACAAGGTATCGGCCACAATATTATCTTTGCCCGATATGTGACGTATATCGGTCGTGAATTGGGCTATAAAATCGAGGTGACGGAATTGTCTGGGCGAACAGTTTTTCTTCCGTTCGTGGAATGCAAAACTGATCGGCTTATGGTCCGTGTATACAACAAAGTGCCGGGCCTCGAGCATATGCCGGAAATATTTTATGCCTTCATAGATTGCGAGCAACTCCCTGTCGTAAGGTGAATATTTGACCTGGGACGGGCTCAGCTTCCTGGAAAAGAAGGCTAATGGCTGCCATGCATTGTCTTTAAATTGTTGAAGGACTGCGCCAATTGCCTTATCGCTGGCGTCAGTCACCACGGCAAGTTTGGCGGTACAGTCGGGGTGCGCTAGTAAGGCGGCATTTGCCAAACTGTCCTTGCATGCATCAAAGGCCGTTAAGGCATCGCCTGTCAAGGTGATGGGCTGTGAACCTTTTGCAGAACCTGTTAACATGGCATGTAAAGGAGTCTGGATTTCGGCAGCGCGAGGAAGAAATCTCCTATAAAAATTGAGCATGCCTAAAAATGCCTTGAGTTGACGCACGGTTGTCGGAGTGGGAAAGTCTTTTATCGCTTGCACCTTAGAGTCCAGTGGTCGAGAGCCTTTTTCGGAGATGGAGTAACCTAAAAATGTCACTTCTGGCTCACCGAGAACACATTTGGCGGTATTTACCAGCAAACCATAATCTTTCAGCTTGGTAAAAATTTGGCGGAGGTGCTGCTCGTGTTGTTGCTCATCCTTGGAAAACACCAAGATATCATCCAGATAGCAATAGATGAAATCGAGCTCTCTGGTGATTTCATCCATGAACCGCTGGAAGGTTTGGCCGGCATTCCGAAGCCCGAAAGTCATAAAAGGAAATTCGAATAGACCGAAAGGCGTGGTTATTGCGGTCTTCGGAATGTCGGCCGGATTGACAGGTATCTGATTATAGGCCTTTAGCAAATCTAGTGTGCTGAAAATTTTGCAACCAACAAGACTATGCGCAAAATCGTGTATGTGCCTAATCGGATACATGTCAGGCACGGTGCGGGCATTTAACATACGGTAATCACCACAGGGACGCCAACCGTTATCCTTTTTGGGCGCCAGGTGAAGAGGTGATGCCCAGGGACTCCGCGAAGGTCGGGCTGTACCGTTGGCGAGCATGGACTGAAACTCCTGTTGAGCTATTTTTAATTTGTCCGGTGCCAACCGGCGAGGGGTGCAAGAGACTGGGGGGCCTGGAGTCGTGCGTAAATAGTGGACAGTATTGTGTGATGTGTTGTGACTGCGTTGTGTACCAGTTGGTCGAGTGACTTCGGGAAATTCGTTAAGAATTTTGTGATACCGAGAATCACCAGTCAAGATCTTGACAGAAGCTATACTAGTACAATTAACAACTTTGGCTAAAGATGATACAGAGGTTGTACTATCTAGTAAGCGTTTGTTATGACAATCTACAATGAGGCAAAAGTAGTTTAAAAAATCTACGCCTATGATAGGTTTGGTAACATCTGCTACTACAAAGCGCCAACTGAATTGCCTACGTAAGCCAAAATCCAAATTAAAATGTACGTAACCATAAGTCGCAATATTAGTTCCATTGGCAGCACACAAGTTATAGTCCGTTTTAGCACGACGGTCATGGACGAGGGACCGGGGGAAGACGCAGATGTCGCTTCCAGTGTCGACCAGAAACTGCACCTTCGACGCTCGGTCCGTGATGAACAGGCGACCAGTAGAAGATGTTGGGCAGTCAGCAGTCGCCATTATCGACCGCCCCTGGCATTTCCCGGTTTGTAGTCGCAGGGAGTCATGCATCTGTTCGCCTTCTCTCCAAACTTACTGTGGTACCAGCAAAGCGGGTACTTGCGGTAGTTTGACTGCGAGCGCTTCGACCTGGAGGCTGATCTTCGGTGTGGTGATCCTGAAGTACGCGAGCGGGATCTGCCGTTCCTTTGAGATGTGAGCTTCTGGAACTGCTTCCGGAGCTCCGCAACTTCCCTCGTAACAACGTCCAGTGAGGAACCGGGGTTAGTCTGGCTCGTGGAAGCCACGGACAGCGATGGTGAGGCCAGCTCGTGGATACGATCGGCCAAGTCCGCTAGATCATCGATGGGAGCTGCAGTCGGTTGACCAGCGAGCACCGTCTGAATTCCGTGGGAGAGGCGACTCACCCAGATCGTGCGCAAAAAGTCGTCGGGGACGTTGGCTCCTGCGAGTCCCTTTAGATGGCGCAGGAACTGTGAGGGTTTCCGGTCACCGAGCTCCTCATGCATAAGTAGCTGCTTCAGCTTCTTTTCTCTGGACTGTGTCAATCGCTTTATCAACTCCGATTTCAGTTTCTGATACTTATCACTGGCAGGCGGGTTGATAATGAGATCCTTGACTTCACGCGCGTACTGGTTGTCGAGCTGGCTGATGACGTAGTGAAACTTTGTGACGTCACTACTGATGCCGGATATGACGAACTGGCCCTCTACTTGTGCGAACCAGATCTCGGGTTCTTCTGGCCAGAAAGGTGGAAGACGAGCGCCGACTTTGAAAACATCGACATTTTTTGTCGACTCTTTCCCATCACTATTGGGCGTTGGCTGCTTGTTCGTTTCACTCGTACCTTCGTATTTTTCCATGATTCAAATGCGGGGTCACCAGTATGGTTGTACTGGGTGAATGTGGTAATAAGTAAATAGTCCGACTCACTCAGTTCGATGGTATTTATTTGTAAACACCAGTAGTCCAAATTTACAGAAGGCGCAGAAGGAACACGAAACAGGTACACGAAACACAAGCACAAAGCACAGGCGAAAGTCAGTTAGAAGTAGAAGAAATGTAGCGGCATAGAAAAACAAGTACAGCGGAATTTATATGTAAAAGCGTACAGCGTCTAGATATTATCGCATAGAGGCAAGCGGCATGCGCTCCGCGTCGTAAAGAGATATCGACTGGCTAGGTGGAGGTGCGCGGCCGCAGACCGGCAGGGCTGGCGTAAAACCAGTCCTGCCTAGTGATGGGACGATGATAGGTCGATGGCAAGTTTGTCGACATCGACAAACTAGTACTAACGCTGTGACACATGAATATCAATAAAGTAATTAGAACTACATATATATTAATAGGGATACATTTACATAATTAGATATAGTTATTTTATATGTAAATATTTATTGTAGTAATGTAAGTTAATTTTAAGTTTTTATTTTATTTGTAAATAGATATAATATTTTTGTGTAATTTAGTGTAGGTTATGTATGTGTAAGTGCTTACAACACAAAGTAGCCTACAGTTCGAACAGTTTGTGGTAAGTTTATCAGAAAGCAAATCAACTCAAGGCGCAAAGATACCAAACACATCAAACCTCATAATCTCGCCAAAAGAAAAGCGGAGATATCCTTTAATCCTGAAGCAACGATTCATCATATCCATGAGGAAAAGAAAGTTGTTAAAGACTTCATCATACCAACGCGAGTACAGATTGTTTCTTGGTAATTTTTCTCATCGTATGATTTGGTAAGTGCGGAGCTTTACATTCGCCTCATGAACACAAGTTTAGTGCCGACGCACGCGACTCTATCGAGAGCAATCGAGGATGACTAATGGCACTGATCACGGGAACAAATGAAGTAATGTGGGGTAGACATTAGCGAGGTGCCTCGGTGATAAGTAGCCTGTCTTTGCTGTGGGAATTATAGAGGAAATACTAATTCGCGATTAATTCTGATGGCAAATTTATTGGTTTTCCTCTTTTCGTAGTCCTGTCACAGACTACTCCACTCCTTTATAATTTTACCTCCTTTACTCTACCATTAGATTTGTATACATGCTGACATATTTAATGAAACAATCCATTAAAACATACATATACATTACATTACATACATTAAAACTCTTTGTTTCACCAAGTACATGAAATGGGTATTTAATATGATATTGTTGTTATTAAATATGATATCTGTCATTAAATATTCCGTACCTGCTTGTTAACTTCTAATAGCCAATTCACCATCATATTTGTTTCCCCCACGAGACCAAAATTCTTAAGCCACTAACAAATGACAACTAAACAAGCTCTGTAATGTAAATTATAAGACGTCCCTTGTTTGTTTGCAGTGGACAGCGAAATCCCGGACATAAATCGCGGGCAGGTCGCTCAGTCTTACCAAAGGAGCGCCCGAGGGACCGCAGCGGACATGAATCATGGTCGCCCACCTCTCTGGGCCGCTTCGTAAGGTGGATGAGATGTGGCTGTTAGATGTGGAGTGATTCACCGAAATAACATTTCAACTCCGAAGTGTAAAAATAAGTTTGCGAAATAGATTTATTTTCGAGGCATAAATAGGCAACTGGTAAAAGTAACTATAAATAATAATATGCACACAATATAAACACTTGTAGTGGTCTCAATATAGGACTCTGGAAATATGGAAATAAACCCAGACTGGACCTCTTTATTTATTTATGAGAATCAACTGATATAATTCCTCCTCGATTCGTCGTTGTTTGGTTTCCATATATGTCGGGGTAATATGATTGTCAGGATCATGGCAGATAGCAGTCCCTGGTATCTGCCTACCCCTCTGGGATACAGGCATGAGCTTATGTATGTATAATCTGGGACCTAGAATGGGACGAATACAAAACTTAAATAAGGTACAGATGTTATTATTTTGTTATTGAACTTTTGCTGATTGACTACATTCGACTATATTATATACCAGATAAACCTCTATGCTGATAAATTATGAATTTAAATATTTAAAGGTTCATAATTAGTAGATATAATCAGCCAACAAGCGTCCAAGCGTGTGAGGTTTTGGTCTTCTCCCATAGAGACAGAGATTATACTAAAAATTAATTTGCTTCCAATTGCATGATCCAGTTATAATATCCTTTTGGCTCGTGCTTAGCTTATGACGGTATAGCCTAAATGCTGAGGCAAAAATTTCCTTATCACTTTAGTTGGTGACTTCTATTTTCGTTATTTATTCACTGAATCCATCACGGCCCTGATAATGAATTGCTAATCTCCGTAGCGCTTAAACTTTTTTGTTTATCATAACCGGTTCGCGCCCGTCTGGCTCGGTTCCACCCGAAGTTTCCTGATTCATAATTAATGATAATATCCGGCTGCAGCGGCGTTTTTATCTGACGGGCCACAAAATTAAATTCACAGAAATATCTAAGAAAGAAACATGACAGAGAATAATCTAATATATAAAAATTTCGCGCCATAGTATTTGTTATTAAGCTCCTCCGAAACGGCTTCACCGATTTTTAGGTTTTTTGTGGTTTTTTTTTTATTGGCAGGTCTGAAAATAGGCCATAGACTAATTAAGTACCTGGGTGACCAAGCTTTGCTCGGTACTTTTTTTGTAATATAAAATAAAAATAATCCTTTTTCAACAAAAAAACAACTTGGAAAAAAAACATCATGACTCGAACCGGGTCTCCTGAAATCGGCCCGAAACGGGTCGCCCGTTTTCCCGTCAGAACTATCCCAACCTTGCAGGTGGACGCGAAATTTACCTCTGTATGTTATCATAGCAAATTTCAATTGCCTTAAAACACGGATAAAACAACGTTTTCTAAAAATGTAACCTAGTTAGATCAATTAAACGCCCCCGAAAGCATCTGCCTACAAAATTTCGTGAAAATCGTTGGAGCCGTTTCCGAGATTCTGATTATATATAAATATATATACAAGAATTGCTCGTTTAAAGAGATTAGATAGATAGATAGATATGGCAAAATAATCGGGTCAGCTAGTAATTGTAAAATTTATTTAATGTGCACTGTCTCTTTAAGTAATCGTTCCTCGATATAAACTCGCCTATGTCACGTTTATGTTGCGTCTACGATACTATGTATCAAATAAGAAAACACCAGGACGTCGTTAACATTTACAAGACACCACGTGACTCCTTTTAATGTGCAGTAACCATGATTTTATTTAATTATAATCAGTTATCGCTAACAAGGGGCAGGGAAACATTGGACGAGACTATCACTGGATGGTTTGGCGTAAAATAGAAGAAGCTTATACCCAACAGTGGGCTCTTTTTACGAGCTGATTAGATAGACTAGACAAATCTATCAGAGAAGCATCTTTGGTCCACTGTTGGACATGATGTCTTTTAAAAAGCACGTAACATTAATTTTGTCCTCGGTCAACTTCGGCCGGCCACAACCGGCAATCTGCTACAGATCGACTTGATTAATGATTATTGTTGAGATGAATTAGGTTTTTGGTTGATGAGCCATTCGTTATTTATAATCATTGCTGGCACAATATAAGTCGCGATTTTAAATCCAGCGTCAACCCAGATTTTTTGTTTCTATCTCCTACTTCATCTGTAGGTACTAATATTGTTCAGTGGTAAAGTTTGTATGTTTGTATGTAAGAGAGTAATCTCCGAAAACACTTATCTGATTTTAAAAAATCTTTCACCGTTGTTTAGAATGGACCTTCAAGATGGACAGCCGCTGAAGCGAACATAGTCGCGGGAACTGCTACATGCTAATGAACTGTATTGAAAAACTATTATTACTATTATGAAATACACCTTCTGTATAGCTGTTACATAATGATGTCATGGCTGGGCAAAAACCGGGTAAAAAATGCCGGCCTCGCGGAAAAATAATCGAGGTCCTCAGTCATTTATGACGTTAGTCCGGACACCGGTGTTGCGCGGATGGAGAATGCTCCCGAATGCTGCATGATAAACATTTTGCTTTGTTCTGAAAATATAATTTTACTGTGGCCGTTTTCAACTCAACTTTTGTAAATTCTGTTTACATTTACATTTATATAAGTGCCAAGTAACTGTTTTACAATACATTGACAAGAAAAGTTTTTTATATAATCTCGAAATAGTATAGAGATCACTTTAAAACAGAATGTGACTTAGATAATTAAATTACAATTATATTTTGGGAATAAGTACCTAAAATAACTACGAGTATCTGTCTATTGTAGAAAGAAGTCGATAGCGGGTAAGCTTTTAATTTTTGCTGCAGAGCCATCCGTAACATTGCTTAGTTGAGAGCAGATATGAAAATGTCTTTATGCTTTCAACTGTAAAATCGTGCATTTGCCTTTATAATTCCTCAATATTCCGAAAATAGACCGATAATTTTCAGAACACGTCACTTGAAATATTCACAAGCCCGTTTCACAGAGCTTAGAGCGACATCGTTCTCGCTGAGCCATACCGGAAATACAACAGCTAAAAAAGAAGCTCAGTCGACCGGAAGCGACGGCAGGAAGAAGGCGACGACAGCGCCGCGTCGCCGGCGCACGCGAATTAAAAATTAACGGAGGATCCGTTTCCGGTTTACGTGATGGCCGCTTTTTTCCCCTGCGCGCTCGGAATTTTTATGCGGTCGAGTTGCTCAGCTGAGCTGTGTTTTGGTGGGTAATTATTTTTGCACAAGGAACAAAAGGATAAAGGTCTGCTCGTTTGAGGTGTAACAGTGTCAATTTATTAGCTTTATTTTAGGGTTTCATGCCCTTGTAGCTCTCAAGTTCTTAAGTCATTCCAATTGATATGAATATTTTGAACTGTTTAAAAACTCACAAATTATTTTTTTAATTTGATAAAATTAAAAAGAAATAATGTTTCCCTGACAATCTTGCCGTATAACCTGCCTTTTTTATCAAACTTTACACTTCTGGGCCAAACCTAAAAGGTACTTTACCATTGACCTATTAACAATGTACAATTTGACAAGTACCTAATATTTATAGTACAGTCGACATCAGGCCACCTTTTTACATTTTTGTTGCAGGGTCGTCCGTGTGATATATGTAAAGGTTGAAGTGCCAAGTGAAGTGACTGTAAAAGTGTAGAAAAAAATCTCAAAATTGTTAATATGAACTTACAAACTTAACTTTGCAGTTGTATTGTAAAGAAGAACATTTATTTTGTCTGCAAAGTTATGTTTGTAATAGTTTCTTTGCAACCCAAATCGGTTCTCTTTTTATCCGTTTTATTTTCTGTCTTCGACATTATTAGCATTACGGCAGTTATGTATTAATCAAAATCAATGTTGTATCAAGACTGCTTTCTAAGACCAAGTTCATATCAAACTCATCCGCTGTATTTTGCCGATGTCTATTATGTCTATGTGAATAACCCCGCTTCACTATCTACTCCATCGCCTGGCTGGTGCATAATATATCACAAAGATCTATAATCTAATTAGAACTTTCATATAATATACCAAGTATACAAAGCACACACACACCAACATTTCCTAGTAGCCACACCGTGATGTCGCACCGTACATAACAAGTTGCCCGAAGAACTCCACTTCGATAAATATCTCGAGCGCGCTCGAGCGAGAATTCTTAGTGGGCGTGGCCTTAGGTAGGCGGAGCGTAAGACTGGCCGTCCTTGAAGAGGTCTTTTTTACTTCGGCGCTTTCTAGGTATCCACCGACCGGCGAGGCGAGACCCTGCACCAGGGAGATGGAGCCTTCAACTTTGGATGTCGGAGGGGTGGTTGGGAGGTCAAGTTACACTGGCGCACTTAATATAAGTAGAGATACCAAGCAACGGCCAATTTCGGTCGTTATCGCGCTTATAAAAGTTCTCGAGACGACTTCGCTTTATAGGTGTTTCGCTCGAAATAAATTTTATTTGCTTTGTCTAGCGCTTTGTTGTCTTCAATTCAGTTTAATATTATTTTGATTGTTTTGAGAGAACACTTGCTACAATTTTTAATGTCCCCTTTAAAAAACCTTGTGTAGAAAATTATGTACGTTACCTTTATGCTTAGAAACGGTCTATTTAAATAGCAATACCAACGTAGCGAGCGAATTTAGTAACACGCATTTATTAAAAACAATGAATGAAATAAGACCTCATTTAAGTAAAGATCCTTTTGCTCAGTGATGGTAATTTTTACATGCTTTGCCTGACGTATAAACAATTAGGTTTTTGAACTAAAACTTTCGTACGCACTGGTCATTATTAACTTTGCAAAGGATACACTCAATTCAGTTAAATAATGTCCGGAATAAGTAAATAACAATATATTTTACGTCTCTTAAAACAAATAACAGTAACTTGTCATAAGCATAAACAATAAAGAGGGGAATCCACTATTTTTTATCTAAATCTCTGCACTCACCTTACTGCCAACCTATGAGCCATTACCAAACCTCGTTTACATGCAAACATGCATAACACGAGTCCGTAATGAACCTTAAAACACCTTCCGGTGGTCGGTCCTATCATTCAATTAAAAACGAGCGGCTGGGGACGCGCATTACCCGTGAAATAGGGCGCACAGAGATGTCCGGCGGCATTCTCGTTACTAGCAGCGTATTCACCTCGATTTAAGATGAGATAGATAACACTTTATTGCTGTACCAGGACACAGAATTATTGAAGTTTTCTTGTATAAGTAATGGTATGAAACTGGCGGTCTTATCGCTAAGAGCGATCTCTTCCAGACAACGTGGATGGATGAGATGGATGATCTGGATGGAGAGAATTGCAGGAGAAACTTAGTGGGTAAATATGCATACTTAGGATTTAAAAAAAATATTGTATTACATAATGACACATGTAATATCAAAGTTAAATTCATGGTTAGGTGGCTAGGGTAAATAAAAATATTTGTAATAGTACAAAAACGGTTCAAGGAAATAAAAATTAGGAAACTTCCCTTGTTACCAATAACCAGAAAATTCTATGTTCTTTCAGTCTGCAGGATTTCACGTACAATTTTATAAATTGGACCAGACGACGTCTGCTGGGTAAGTTAGTTTAAAATAAAAAAGGCAATTCAATCGAAAGACGTGAAATACAAACCAATAATGCGGAGTGACCCCATCTGCCCACGCCCGACCGGACACCGTTATCTCTTGCGCCGACGCTTCCTTTGACGAGCAATTGTCTGTGAGAGACCTACGCAGACCACCGCCTTATCTGTAAGGACATTTGCAACTTTAATGACTTGCTAGATGCCGTGTGGGGGTCATGTGGTTTTGGCGGTGACGGAACTGCGATCGAATTTTGGTTACAATTGGAGTAAAAGATCGTACAATGATTTGCCAGACGGCATGTCAAGAAAAGCTAAGACGAGGAGAATGCATGTTTTAAAATAAATTACAGTAACAATAACTAAATAAGTATAGTTCTGGTTTGCTGTTTCTGGTTCCCTCGATACAGGGTATCCTAGTGTGGGGCCAGAAGCAATGTATGTGCCTGTATGTAAATGTTTATGTTTACATATATGGAAGTATCGATGAAGTCGTCATAATTTATCTGACGTAAATAAAGAGTGGATTTTTCATGACCGATCATCTTCTGACGACTCATAGGCAGACAAAATGGCACGGTAAATCCTAATCCTGTTTTTCTATGTAAAAAACTGAAGACCTGAAATATTATTAAATTAATAATCGAATCCCGGCTGGGGACAAACACAAACCTCAGTCTTGGATGCTTACATGTTTGTGGTGTCGCTGTTTTTGGTTCCCACGACACAGGGTATCCTACTGTGGGGCCAGAACCAATGTATGTGCCTGTATGTAAATGTTATGTTAATGTTTTAAAATTTGGTGGTAAAATCTGGAGTTAATCAGTTGCATTACTCGTATTACCAATTAAAACAACTAAAAACGATTTTTATGGTGAGCCGATCGAACCACTAAAAATTCCACAGCTTAAAATGGTGCCGACGTGTTTAATGGATCCTCAAATTTCAAATTCAGGGATACGTAGTAGGTTCGAGATTTAATTACGAGTCGAATCAATTTCCAAACAGGTCATGTCACTTCACATTTGACGCGAACATTAAACGCTATTCTGTCCTCTGTATTTACGACAAACAATATCAAATTAACAATGTCACCTACCCACCTACATCACAAAGAACGACGTGTGTACGCATCCGTATGTAAGCTATTCACAAGCGCCCGTGTGTGCGTACGTCCGTATTCATTTAACCAGTGTGCGTTATCTGAAAGATTCCACTTCATTTCCCTCGACCCGCGGCATAAAGTCACATGTTATTTTGGGTACAGTCAGGTCCAAAGCCACCTTGTAAGCTGCCTCTGTTGATACTTTACTTCTCTACTTAACTACTGTAAGGAGTTGTGTGTTCGATGGTACATGACTTTCAATAAACATCGTGCTAAAGCACTTAACTACGGGAAGTGGCTAATGTATGAAGTGTAGCCACTAATGGGATCACGATCAAGCGAGTGAACACGGTTATTACGGAATTTGACAGCTCACATAGCGAGTAAGACTGCTTGGAAGTAGGTGAATGGTTACTGAAGTAGTATTGGGGCATTTAGTAGTATTGTTTGTGATTTACTTGCCCGGTTACCGTAGCACAGTTTAACCTATTTTGGGACCAGAAGAAATTATTGTGTTTTGTAATATTTCTTATTATAATTTATCGTTGAAATTTTTCCAGCTACTTCAGGTTTATTCCGCAGGTAGATACATCATCATTTCATCATGATCATTGCCACCAAAAGCCCACTGCTGGACATAAGCCTCCTCCATGGATTTCCAAAAAGACCGGTTGGAAGCGGCTTGCATCCAGCGTCTTCCTGCCACTTGGGTGAGATCTTCTGTCCATCTTGTGGCTGGTCGTCCTACGCTGCGCTTGCCGATATGTGGTCTCCATTCGAGAAATTTTCGGCCCCATCGGCCATCAGTTCTTTGTGCTACGTGCCCCGCCCACTGCCACTTCAACTTACTCATCCGCTGAACTATGTCGACGACTTTCGTTTTTCTACGGATCTCATCATTTCTTATTCGGTCTCGGTAGATACCTACAAATTGTACGTAATCTATTTTTATGAATTCGGAATAATATATTGTCTCCTACTACCTACTACAGGATACAGGGCTTCTCTCAGAGAGAGTATGGTGTTAATTAGACGACTTCTGTGGCGTAACGGTTAGCGCATCTGCTTACCATGCGAGAGGTCCCGGGTTCGATCCCCGGCTGGGGAGAAAAAAAAACTCCAGGTCTTGGATGTTTACATGTTTGTGACATCACTGTTTCTGGTGCCCACACGTGCTCCACACTAGGATACCCTGTATCCTAGTGTGGAGCCAGAAGCAATGTATGTGCCTGTATGCAAATGTTTAAATGTAAAAATTATCACCCTTGCCCACCGCCGATGGGCGATTTCAAGAGTTTGAGGCTTAGCACACACTCAGGTTTCCTCCTGATGTATTGCTTCACACTTATCGAGTGCTTTTGCTACTGCAACTTCATAAATATACAGAACTTCGAAACCAAAGTCATAGGTATATGCCCACACTGGGAATCTGGGTCCCCCACTTCCGAGTCTATTTTTTTTCCCATTGGGCCACCACCGTTTTAAAATCGCCTAAATAATATAGAATATTTGCAGTGTACCTACTGGTTTTCATTTTTGTCCACCCAACTTCATTAAAAATGACCTATCAAACTAGATTGATTTCTGATTTCTGACTATAAATGCTGGGAATAATGTCACCATTTTTTCCTAACGACAACGTAGAATATAAAATTCACATTTGCGACCATAAATAAATAATAAAGAAAATATGAAACCATAACAAACAGCTATCCAACATAGAAGCTCCACTTTAAAACGGCCAAGTGTGAGTCGGTCTCGCCCATGAAGGGCTCCGTACCAATACCTATACAACACAAGAAATCAGGTTTGTTGTATGAGAGCCCCACTAAAATATTTACTTTAATGTCATGATATATTTTTAACTGAATGTACAACTTAATATTCTGTGAATATTTCAGGCGTTTGTCTATTGCCGTTATAAATATCGAACAGAAAAGGGCATAAGAATCTTGAATACTTATTTATTTCTCTATTTATTTCTATTCATTCTGATTTTAGTATTTGTTATTATAGCAACATCAGAAATACACTATCAGTAAAAGAAATTTCGCCCGAATGGACGAACGGACAGACACAGTCATACTGACAGAGTAATATGTCAAGTAATATAGGACGCTTTGTGGTACGGAACCCTAACTATAGGCACCAACCAATTTTAATGGATAAGTTGTAAAATATCTTGTAAAAGTTGAAGAAATCGTAGAAACAATACAAAAAACACCCTCCCGTGGTGGTTTCGGAAAGATGAAAAAAATTTTAATTGATAAAGTCAGCGTAATAATTAGCAGCCATAAAAATAAAACATTTGAAGGAGCATTATAGGCACTTTTGATTTAATTGCGGGGGTTGCTGTGAAGAAATAAAATCATATTTTCGTTGAATTTTTCATTGAGTATGAGTTACAGGATTTCGAATGTCAATATTCCTACTTATTCTTCATTTAACTCTTACAAGCGCCCTACAAATAAAACAAACCCGAATCCTTGTAAATTTACTTTGTGTTAAATGTCTGCTTTTTTACTGACGAGCCAAACATGTCATGTCGACATATAAGTTAATACATAAATTGCCCACCGTTGTAAAAACCAGTATTCAATTTTAGAGAAATCTACATACATAAACTCGCATTTTTACCTCGGAAAGGATACGATTTGATGTAAATTTAAACGAAGTGTTTTTTAAAATTGTGGACATTTCATTGTCCAAAGAAGGATTAATGTTACAATCCATGGTTAAAGAGTTACACAGATGTTTCTTTAGATAAAGATATAGACGACGGTTGCATAACTTTAACTTAACAAAAATCTTTCAGTCGATATGAAAACAGAATCCGTAGCATAAACTCTAAGGGCCGATTTTTTAACTGAAAATTTAACTAAGTAAATGTTCCAGTAACGTTTTGTCACGCTCTTGTCTAAGAAATTTCATGAGACAGCACTAAGGTTAAGTACTAGTTTGTCTATGTAACTAACGCGTGCGCAGTACGATCTGCCTACGAGCATGCCAAGTGGATTGTTGCTATGCGCATAGTTCTTAGGCTACCCTCAACTCATCTGAACTTTTTAAAAATATATGTTAATACAAAATGTACATAGCCCAATATTGTCCTACGAAACGTAAGCTTAATTAGTAGATATTATATCAATTACCTAGCATGTTAATTATATAAGTTTAAATAGGCTGTGCTAGCCTGCCAAACAATAATGTTAATATATACCAGTTTTTCCCAGGATATTATGTACACTGGGTTGTAAACATACTGTTTCTCAATTAAATAAAGAACTTTCGAAACTGAAACTGAACTGAGGTTAAGTAGTTACTTAGCGAAATTCTCAATTCAAAAACTGCCCCTAAAGGATACTCTTCCTGTCTTTAAAACCGTACCAATCCAACCAAAGCCACTGCAGCATACAACAAAATCGCCGAAAAAAAGCACAGTACAAATACCCCGCGAAACGCGGAAAAACACAAAAGCATTGGGGGCCCGCAACATTCACCGCAGCCGTAATGAAGCCGTATCTCGTTAATAGCCCTGATAAGGGCGCTAAATGTTTGCGCACACGCCAAATGAAAGGCGCCTCGATCATAGCCGAGGGGAGGTTTGATGAGGAAAAAAATACACTCCAAGAGAGCTGCGGTCGCGGAAAGTGGCGTAAATTAAACAAAGTTATGGTGACGATCTTGGAGTTCTTGTTTACGTCACGCAACTCACATTTATATTGACGTCACCCTTTGCGAACGAAATGCGTCAAGGCGCATTCATAATACAAAAATAAGCCTTGAATTATCACAATGATAAATAAACCATTATAAAATAAGCTATTCCTCAGACTAGTGGATAGGGTAACCAATGTCGTCATCCAACGTCGGACGAAGGTTGACGATATTGATGACCGGATCTCAAGTCTAAAGTGGCTATCGGCGGGAACCTGGCGAGGCGTGATGACGGCAGGTGGGACAGGGCAGTAACGAATGTGGCGATATGGGGAAAAGGCCTATACCCAGCCCTGGGCTGAGGTAGGCTGATGATGATGATAAAGCCTGAAATTTGCAACGTCAGAAATTAAGCCCAATGACAAAATTTCTGCCCAAATCGAGGTCGAGTGTCACCAGCGTTTTGCGTAGTGTTCCGTCCGGGTGTCAACCTTTAGCCGAGCGAATCCGCTCAGACATAGCACGGCTAAACCTCGACGTTCCGAGGCCGGGAGTCGCCAGATCTAATCCACTCTATAGAAATGTTAACTCCCACACAACGTTACTTGTCCTAGTCTTAAAATAGGTTATCTTGTGCTATGGTAACCATGGAAGGGCATCACAAACAAGAGGCCACTTATTTAAATGTACGACTGACCCAAGTATTAATCGAACTCACGACCTTCAGCATGGTATCAGCAACGAGGCAGTCCATCGTTTCATTGGAAGCTGGCGTACTTGATTTGTACAAATGACCACAGTGTGAATGTACTTCCAGGTTTGTGATGTTATTATCTGATTACCGTAGGTAGTTAGTTAGTTTGCCTTAGGATTTCCGCACTTGGCCTCATAGTTGGGCCATTGTACGTAGCAGGGCTGTGAGCTTACTCCAGCCAGCCTATCTCTTTCCAGAAAGCCAGCAGTGCTCTGATGTCACTGCAGGCCTCCTGACGGGTTCCCAATTTCCCAATGGTGGCGGTCCGTTATTTCTCCACGCCTTTGCAGTAGATGGTCACGTGGGCGGGTGTTTCCTCTTCTTTCAGGCATCCGGTTACCATATCACATAGTATCATACTTTGCGACCATGAATTGTTATCTGGAAGGAATTACTTTTAGTAATAAGGCCACCAATGGTACTGGACTATGTTAATGTCAAATCTCATGAGTAATTTCTGGTGTACATACAATAAACAATATTCTATCTATCTATCTATCATGAAAGTCATTGTAGTGTAAACCTTATAACGCGTTCCATCGCTTATGTCGCTCACTCGCTTGTGTTAGAACGAGCTCATTTGATGTAGCAAAAAGTTTGTTGCGCTTTTTCCTCATGATGGGAACCGTCTTTGATGGTCCCGCTTATCGCCAAACGAGATGTTGCTAGGTTACGGGGATTGAAAGGCCCTCCGAAAGCCCGATTTTTGTTGCTAATAAATGGCGTGAGAGTTTGATGTATTATTTTCGATACGAGCAAGCGTCTAAGATTGATGAGGGGCTACATTCGGTGCGTGTTTGTGTGGCATTATGGGTATTATTGCCGCAGAGATGATTATACCAGCGCTATTTGGTTTTACTGTAGAAAGTAAGACACACTGATGTAAAATATTCTATTTAGATATACAGTTTATATCGACTATCGTAGAGTATAGATGGTTCTAACAAAATCTGTAAACTATTTTAGACAATTAGTTTAAGAAAAAAGTGTTCAGAGTTATTTGAGAGTTAAATAAATTTATTTTAACTATCCTCCATCTGTATGTGCGACTATATCAGACTGATTGCTTCTAGTTGCAAGAAGAGATTGCGTCTAGTTTAAATATTCGCATCAGCATCGACCCATTATGTCCCCACCGAGGGGCACGGGTCTCTTCTCTGAGAAAGGCATGGGCCAAACTCCACCACGGGGGCGAGGTCCGGATTGGTGGAGGCTTGTAAGACTAGTGGCTGGTCTTACTGTCAGAAGTTTTCAAGGCCCTAAGGCCTCTGACTTGGCTTAACGACTGCCATCTATCGTCGGCACCAACTGCTTAACGTACCTTGCGAAGCACGGAGCCGCTCGGAAAAATGCCTCTAGCGTTAGTCATAGACGGTCACCCATCCATGCAATGAACGCGCCCAATGTTGCTTAACCTTCGTGATCTTTTAAGATCACTCAGGCGGCCGGGGCTACGAGCGGTTCTCGCTATTCATACCCTAAATATTTGCAATTTACCTAGAAAACAAAATGAAGGCAGAGAATTAAATAGAGCTTTGAATTTTTCGTAGCTATCTCGTAGCGCTACGAGTGACAGTGCCGTCGGCCACGGCTACTACGACGTTCGGCTGATAACGTCCGATCGTTCATGGGACAAAGTTACCGATTTTACGGTTACGATTATGCCCTCGTAAAATCGGCTCTAAGTAAAAACAAGTTTACAGTCAAACCGTTTTATGCGGGTTTTTATATGCGCTTCGTTTAAACTGCTACCAAGTTGCCCGTCAGTTTTTATACAAGCCGGGTCCATTGCGGTTTGTTTTCTATTACTCCTAAATTACTGACTGGTTGCCAATTCAACCTATATTATGAACGCAAAAAACTTGAAAGTATCTTGCTCGGCAAAACGTGGGCCCAGTTCTAGTGATTGGTGCCTCTGCCTATCCCCTCGGGGATAACGGGCGTGACTTTTTTTTTTTATCTTGCCCAACCGTTCGTCTTACAATTAAACCCCTTTTTCTCAGCAATGGCTAGAGCAATTTTTAATTACTCCCGATGCATAGTTGTTACGGAGAAATAATATAGTTATAGGTTAGTTAAAGTCATAATGTTTCTAAGGTAAATACTACCAAAACAGAGGTCATGGGTACGATTTCCACTAGGGCCGCCGTACTTTGTAAAAATGACCTCAGTCTGGGTGTATTTACATGTTTTCAATGTCCTAGTTACCATAATATAGAGTATCCTGGTTTGGGACCAAGTGAAGTGATAGTGTTATTATTATTATTAAATTCTTTATTGCAAACACATGTCTGCTACAAAGGTGTGTGTGAAAGTAATTATTATTCCGTAAATCGTTAATCCATGGTAATTAAATTTTCTTGACGAAGCCCGTGGTGAATTATTTTTAGTTTTACTAGATTTGTGACATGTAAAGTTTTGGGGCCGAAAGGTTCTTGAATGGAGACCACACATCGGCAAGCGCAGCGTAGGACAACCAGCCACAAGATGGACAGACGATCTCATACAAGTGGCAGGGAGACGCTGGATGCAAGCCGCTTCTAATCGTTCTTTTGGAAATCCATGCAGGAGGCCTATGTCCAGCAGTGGATTTCTTGTGGCTGAATGATGATGATGAAAGTTTTGATTAAATTAAATCTGTAAAATCTGCTGAGAGTGGGCCTGTGCACTACACGAAATATATAATTTAGGCAGCTAATATTTGTTACACTTACCCTAAAAGCTACCGAACACCAACCATTCTTCGCAATGTACTCCACATGAGTGGGGTTAAAACAGCGCTGGGGACGCGGCATAGGATCACTTATAATTGTTATTTTATTCATAGAGACAACAGTCCCAATAGGCCCACTAGACGAGCGGAAACATTGTCGGGACGCAAAAGAACTATTGCTGAAAGGTCATATTTGCTTTGACTTTTACTTCATCATCATCAACCCATTATGTCCCCACCGAGGGGCACGGGTCTCTTCCCTGAGGAGAACGCATAGGAGTGACAAAGAGACAACTAGATGGCGCGCTCTGTCACTCCTATGCAAATCGCAAACGCTCTCGCTATCGAAAGTGAATGACAAAACTCAGTATACGCACTCAGGCTACGAGCGATTCTTTTACTTACTATCCATTTATCTATACTTGGCATTTTTTTCAGACTTTAAACGACTCTAAATCAAAAACCTTTGGCTGTAGAAAACTCGAAACAGTTTACAAATTTAGTGTTAGTTAGTACTAGTAGATTTAATGTCGTGTACTGTTCTAGTATTTTACATTTGCTTTTATTTTATTACCACTTTTTTATCTTTCAACAAATCCTATGAACCAGCGTTTGTGGAAACTATACAAGTAGGTACAACAATAATTGTGTTCTTCTGGTGTTAGTAATCTATTTAGTTTCTGTCTGAAGCACCTTTTACTGTCCCGATGTGTTTTCACTGACGCAAAGTTGAAGTGTTGGACGATTAGAAGTTGTGTGTGATGGGGCCTTTCTATGTTTGTTAATTTCATTCAATATGAAAGAATTGGATTGTTTGTGTCTTATGACATTAATTTGGAGAAATTTAATTTGAAGCAAAGAATGAAAAATTTTGTAATTAACTTATTATTCATCATCATCATCAACCCATTCTATCCCCACCGAGGGGCACGGGTCTCTTCCCTGAGGAAGGTACAGGCCATACTCCACCACGGGGGCCAAGTCCGGATTGGTGGAGTGATAACTTATTATTACTTCTGTTTATATGATTGTTTGCAGTATGCAAGAAATGGTATGGGTTCGATTCTACTGCGGGCCGCCGTACATTTTTACAAATGCCCTCAGTCTGGGCGTTTCTCGAAGTGTGTAATGTCCTTGCCTGGTTGCAGGGTATCCTAGTTTAGGACCAGGTCAAGTGATTGCCTTGTGTGGAGTTCTTTTTATCTCTGTAACACCTTATACATTCGAAGCTCCAGTCCATTAATCCATATAACTCTCGCGAAGGCAACGATTAATATTTCCCGAATGTCATCATACCAGAATTATCGGAGTGCTTGTACCAATTGCAAAGCAAAAAATAACACCATAAACGGCTTTGCTTTGGCTCATAAATGCGTTTACATTTTAGCTAGTTATAATAGAAACTTACAACTTACCATGATAAGTGAAGTAGGCAAATCACAAGTCCGTGGCACGACCTCTGTGGCGCAGCGGCTAGCGCATCTGACTACCATGCGATGCCCTAGCCACTCCTGGGTTCGAATCCCAGCTGGGGACAAAAAAAAAGAAGAAACCCAGGTCTTGGATGTTTACATATTTGTAACGTCGCTGTTTCCGGTTCCCACGACACAGCGTATCCTAGTGTGGGGCCAGAAGCAATGTATGTGCCTGTATGTAAATGTTATGTTATACCTTTAAGGGAATAAATTATTAAAGGTTGTTTATAGTTCCACATTATCTGTAAAAGATATGCTATCAGTTTATGTTATGACCATACAATTGTAAGCAGCCTCTATACGCCCCACAGTAGAGCGCAGACCTTCTCTCACAGAGAGAGAGAGAGAGAGAGAGAGAAAGAGAGAGAGTTTGGGCCCAATCACCACAATTATAACAATAAAGAATATTCTATCTAACTTCTGTTACTATAAAATTATTTATGCAAAATATTATTCTGATCATACAAACAAAAAACTCACGCCTATGTACCAAAGGTGGAGACAGAGGCCAGGGTGTATTACTAACCACGATCTTGACAAACTTCTTTCGCTATAACTGTTTCTTTATTTCGTGCTATTTGAGCAACAACAAATCACAACAATAAATAACACGGATTTCGCTAATCAACAGTACACACAGACAGAAAACGAAGCAAGGCCACGTTTAGCGTTCTTTTTTTTTTTGCGTTATGGCTCTGCACGGTTTGTGCCTACGCCAGTGTCAAGTTTTTATCGAGGAGGACTTGGAGTTAAAGGTAAGGAAACAGAACAAATTTTATAAAAGGAAAAATAAAACGGAATTTGGAAAAAGGTATTTTAAAATCAGGTGTTATTAACAATAGGAATGAAATTAATAATACTAAAAGAAAAAGTAGGATTATATACAATACAATCATAAATTAAATCTTAATATCATTTTTACTTAGATACTTAGCAATACATTTATAAATATTTACATCAAAATTGTATAAAAGGCAAGATACGGAAGAAGGAAAAGGGACATCAAGGGAAGTGAGGGAAGCATAAAAGGAGTATTTGTCTAAATTGGGACAGGCAAATAGCAAATGATTTAAATCTCCCACCTCAGCTCCACAAGCACATGCACGACTCTGCACAATGCCAAGCTTAGCAACATGGGCCGGAGTTGAAGAATGGCCTATACGCATGCGAATCATAATTGAAGTAATCTTCTTATTAAGCCTGGCATCAGTGCGGTAAAACCGGGGCTTTGATTTTTTTATATTTTTATTTATTTATTCACTCAACACATTACGAAATTACAACAGCATTAGTTTGCCAAACTGCTAATGCAGTTTATCGGCAAGCTCTTGGTAACAGTTCTTAAATACTTACACAACTAACATTACTTTCTACACAACTAACATTATCGGTAATATTTCATGTTTACAAATTGCTTAAAACAAAGCGCTTAAGCATACTTTTAAATTGTGCTTTTCTAAGGTGCTTGTTACATAATTCCTCTGGGAGGGTTTTGTAATTTTCAGGTACCAAACAATTACTTAGCCTAGATCCATAATAATTAGAGTATTTAGGTATTGTAAATTTGATCTGTTTTCGTTTAGTGCTACGCGTTGGATAGCCATGGCTCCACCGTTTTAAAAGGCCCGACGTGCCGAAAGTTTCAATCGCAATTTCATATTTAATTTTTTTCTCTATAGGCATGATTTTACAAATTTTGAAAAGCTGTTCATAATTATCTTTACATTTATTTTTTATGTTATTTGCAACTAAGCATTTGAGAAATCTTATTTGTAGTTTTTTAATTTCATTTAAATAGGTAGGAAAGGTGCGGCCGTAACTAGCCAGCCCGTAGCCTATCACAGGGTTGGATTCTATGGTAATGAATGCCTTTTGTAAAATCCTCTGCCCAGATTTTATTCCAGGACTCCTGGAGATAAACCTTGGGAAGAGTGATGAGATCGCTAGCGCAGTTTTTAAACGGAAACAGATCCCCACACTCCACAGCCTCATTGGCCAGTGTATCCGCTTTTTCATTGCCAATTATACCGGAATGAGAAGGAACCCATCCAAAATGAACTGTAAAACCTCTCTCAGAGCATTGCAGTAGTAATTTACGTGTTTCAAAAATTATTGGCTGATTTAGACGGAAATTTCACTAGAGCCTGAAGAGAGCTTAAGGAATCTGACAATACCAGAGTATTCCGCAGACCCATCAGAAGTATATATTCTATTGCCTTTAAAAGCCCAAAACATTTTCCCGTGAATACCGAAGATTCAGGGAGTTTAATTTTTTGAACAATTGTGTATTGAGCATGAAAAACACCTACACCTACGCAGCTATTTCGATGTTTTGAAGCGTCCGTAAAGATGGTATGATACCCCTGGAATTTATCGTTTATAAGGTTATTGAACTCACTATTTTGACATAAACCATGCTTCGTAAAACCAAAATCAAAACTGACGTTTGGAATCTGAACTAAAGAATTAAACGGGCAGTGAAAAATAGGAAGCAAGCTAGAGTTATGGCATGGAGCCTCGATAGAGTTAAATTTCAGGAAACTTTGAACTAAGCAAGGGATACTCCCAATGTGAGACCAATGTTTAGATGATACAAACAGCTCTGAAAGCCGCTGTAATTTGCCATGCAAAGGATGAACAGAGAGCTGCAAACAACGACCAAAGAATCTATCGAAAAGGTACTGTCGTCTTAACGTGAGTGGTGGCTCTCCGCACTCTACTTGTAAACAATTAATCGGACTGGATTTCATAGATCCTGAAATTATTCTCAAAGCCTTCGACTGCACAGCATGCAATTTTTTGAAACCAGCGGCACTACCAGGCTCCAACAAGAAGGTTCCATAATCAAGAACACTCCTGATTAAAGCATTATAGAGCAACCTTAATGAAAAAGGATGAGCACCCCACCAAACTCCTGAGAGGCATCTGATAATATTTATCAAGCGGTCACACTTGGCAGCAATGTATTCGCAGTGTGGGAGTCCTGTAAGGTGATTGTCTAAAATAACTCCTAAGAATTTCACTTGTGTTTTTACAGGAATAGGAGTGGAATTATAAAAATCTGTCGGAAAAATCTGGTTGCTTTCTCATTCTTGAGAACAGTAAGTACCACAGCACTTTTGTTAACTGACAGGTCAAGACCATTAGATGAAAGCCAGTTCTGAAGTAATGAAAGGGAGTTGGTTAAAGAAGAAGACATTGAATTAACTGAATGGCCTATTGTATAAATAAGAAGATCATCTGCATATTGCAAGACCTGTACGGAACTACAAAGGGCAGAGTCTAGATCGTGAGTATAGATATTGTACAATAAGGGAGAGAGAACGGTTGGGGAAGACCTCTCCACACTAATCTTGATATTTTATTATCATCTATATACACATTAATGTACCTTTCTGAAAGGATATTTACAATAAAATTTACAAGCATTTCGGGAACTTTTAATAAACGAAGCTTTTGTTCCAGGACAGACACAAGGACACTGTCATAGGCCGCATGGATATCAAGAAATGCTGCAAGAACTGAATTACTATTTGAGAAAGCTATACGAAGGTCAGTGGTGAAAACACTTAAGCTGTCGATAGTACCCCTGCCCTTTCTAAAGCCATACTGGGAAGGAGATAAAAGATTATTGCTCTCAATGAACCACTCAAGGCGAATTTTAACAAGGTATTCAGCAATTTTAACTAGAACAGATGATAGGGCAATAGGTCTATAAGAAGAAGGGTTAGAAGAAGCCTTGTGGAGTTTTAAAATTGGAATGATGGTTTGTGATTTTCAGAAGAGAGGAATAATATCTGAAATTACTATTAAGTTAATTCATTCTAGATAAGTTTAGAGAGTAAAATCACTAAGATTTACAATTAAAGAATAAGGAATGCCATCTTCTCCTGGGGCAGAATCCCAAACATGGGAGAGGATCCCTTTTAATTCCTCTAAGGTGAAAGGTGAGTTTAAATCAGACTGACTATGAACAATATGGCAAATGGGGGAAATAGAGGTTTCTTCTGGAACAGAGGGAGGAGCTAGATGGTCCATAAACTCATTGGCAAAGGAAACTGACATTTTAGGAGTGTGAGAATTATTAAAGGCTGATCGAAATCGTTTTATATTTTTCCAAACTACAGATGGTGGAGTATTAAGCGAAATGGAAGAACAAAATTTCTGCCAACCTTCATATTTTTTCTGTTTCAAAAGTTTTTTTGTAATTCTGGACAGCTCTAAATATCTCTCAAAGTTATCTGGAGTCATTTCAGCACTATAACGTTTTTCAGCTTTTTTTCTCTTTTTTACAGCCACAGAGCACTCTGCATCCCACCAAGGAGGAGAAGGGATTTTTCCAGAAGCACCATTTTTAAGAGGAAAAGACTCGTCTGTCGCCTCTATCAAAACCTTAGCAAACACCTCAGCATCAGTGGCACATTGAGTTTCACAATCTTTGACTTTTAACTCCACACATTCTCTAAAGAAACTCCAATCTGCATTACTTAACCTATGTTTAATACGGGGTTTATGTGTTGAAACAGAAGGTTTACTATTGGGAAATGAAATAACTAAAGGAAAATGATCACTACCATAAGACGAAGAAAGAGGATACCAATCTAAAGACAAAGCATGATCAGGAGTGCAAAAGGTCAAATCAGGGGCACTAAGTCCTTCATCAGGCTTAGTATGACGGGTTGGTAAACATGTATTTAAAATGCAAAGATTATTAGACTGGATGATGTCTAGTAATTGTTCCCCATAACACGAAGTAAAAGAACTGCCCCATGCTTGGTGTTGACAGTTAAAGTCTCCCATTACCAAAAAGGGTTTTGGGAGAATACTAATTACATTACTAATCTCAGTTAAAATATTTACAGATGGACGCGAAAAATATACAGAAAAACTTATAGAAAACTTATTAAAATATACAGAGAAACTATACAAATATTATTTACAATAGCAGCAACAATAGAAATGTCGTTGCTGTGAGAAGGAAGTGGAAAAGGTGAAAATGAGAAGGAGTTATTGATGAAAATGGCCACTCCACCATACCCATCATCTCTGTCTTCTCGAAGACAGGCGTAACCAGTGGTTTTGAAAGAAAACCCTGGCTTCAACCATGTCTCTGATAGAGTAAATATGGATGGTTTGTATTTATTAAGTAAATGAATCAGGTCAGACTTTTTACTAATTATGCTTCGGCAATCCCACTGCAGGATCTTGCCTAAGTTGGCCATTATTGGTTAAGAAGTTTACAAATTGAGTAATAGAGGCAGCGTTGGACGGTAAAGAGTTATTACTGTTAGAGAAAGATTTAGAGATTACTTGAATTAAAGTAGAGAACAATTCTAATATGTTTGTATTAATTTCCCCTGAGTCCCTGACTTTCTCGTGAAGGGCACAGCCATTTGGAGGAGATGGAGGATCATAATCAGAAGTAAGTGTCCTTTGGCAGAAGATTTTGGGACTGATGGCTTGCGGAAAACTGTTTTTTATAAGAATTCGAGTTGATGTTTTGATGAGGGCGTATCGATGATGGGAAGGAGTGAGAGGAGACATTAGATACTGGCGCAGAGGACAGTACCTCACTGTAGGACTTGTTCACTGGAGGATGTAATTTTATAGCCTCTGAGTATGAGACGCAATTTTGTGCCATATATAATTTTACGCGGGTCTGACGTTTATACTATGGACATGACTTATTGGTAGCAAAATGGCTTCCATTACATAACAAATACACTGCATTATCAATCTCAATATGGCAAGAGTCACCTGAGTGAGTCTGGCCACATTTATAACATCGTGGTGTCGAATTGCACTTTAACTTAGTATGGCCAAAGCGGCAACAATTAAAAAACTGCACTGTAGGATATGAGTAGAGCTCAACAGGAAGTGCGTTGTAACAAAGAAAAACTCTTTTGGGCAGCACTTGACCATCGAAAGTTAAGACAACAGTCTGTGAGGGTTTCCATGTAGGGGTAGGTCCATGTACTTTATAGTTAAACCTCCTAATTTTCAGTACCTTACCGCAACCGATTGGCACAGAAATATTTTCGAGTACCTCTTCAGGGGTCCATTCTGCTGGGACTCCTCTGACAACACCCATCCTCGTTATATTGAATGATGGAATGAAAGCTTTAAAGTTGTTTTTCGACAAATCCGTATCCAACAAGAACAAATTAGCGTCATTAAAATCCGCAAAAGAAATGCTCAATTTACTCCTGCTTAGACGCTTGACACTACCGTTAATAATATTTTTAAAACCACGTCTTTTCAGATAATGGCCAAATGATACCGGGTGGAGTGTGGGAGAAGCTGAATCATCGGTCGAATTTTTTTGAATATGTACTATGTATGGGGAGGCATCAGTCGACTCATATTGAGATCTGCCAACCTGCGGAGACTGAACGGTGAGAGTGGCGGGAGCGGTTAATTGTTTAGTACCTGACACAGAAGAACCTGCGTCAACTTGTAACGAAGTTTCTTGTGAGTCCGGCATAGAACAAACATTCGATTTTTTACTGTCGTCGCTATCGCATCCACATGTATTCACACTATCTGAATTCGATTTAATATGTTTCTTTCGCTTGTTACAATGTCTACAGAGCTTGCGCTGTGCCCTTGTCCTTTTTCTTTTCTCTGACCTGATGGAGCCATCAGTGTCCATTCCAGTAGACTCATTATTTACAGGTATATTTACACTAGGTATAGTTACATTAACGCCGACCGAGGGGACTGTGCCCCCCGGGTCGGGTGGCTCCTCCATGGGCTCAGACGGAAAAATCAAAAAAACTTACCAGATATAAAGATAATATGTACACAACTAATAAAATAAACTCTAATCTACAATATAATTACAAAAATTAAAGGAACTGATCTTAAAATCCTATTCTAAATTAATTTAGAAATTCTAGACCAGAAAAATACGCCCGCCAACTTTCACGTTTCCCGCGCTTTTCCTCGTTTAGCGTTCTTACAGTGTCATTGTTCCACCTGCAAACCAAAAGATAACCTTAAGCCGTTTTCACACAGCAGCCGGGTCGCGCAATCACCCACAAATCCGCCATCATTAAGTATCGCTAAGAAAGCGATCCGCGGCCCATTACCATGTTAATAACGTGGGGGAAACTGCGATTAATCAACCTGACGTTTTAGCTTAGAGCTCTAAGTACAGCGACACAGATGGTTCACCTTGTTTGGTTTCAAATTAGCAAAGAATTCAGGTTATATTTGCTGAATATTGAAGTATAACGTTAGCAGATGCTAACGGGTCGAGTTTGTAGTTGTGAAAAAGGCTGCGAAAAATCTCCACTCTGATGATCTTTCTCTACACAAACTAATGTAAAAAACTAATTAAATAAACTCACGCCCGTTATCCTCGAAGGGGTAGGCAGAGGCACCAATCTCTAGAACTGGGGCCGAGTTTATTAGGTTCCAATAACTAATGTATTAAGTGTCATATTATATTTGTGGGTAGATACTAAATATAACCTATTTGCAATGCTATAACATTAAAAAGTGAAAGTGAAAGTGAAAATAGTCATTATTGTAACAAAAATTGGAAAACAGTAATGCTGCTAGCAGACGGACAGCACGCGCTGACAAGCAGCAAATTAAGCCATCCTTGTCTGGACCGAATCAATATTTACTTAGCAACAATGAATGTTAAATGAACATTTTATTACAGCTTTATCATAATTTTTGTCTTAATATAATAGACTTGAGTACCTTTGTCGCACTTTATGAGGGCTAGCCATTCTGTTATATTTTTATTCCAGGCGTAGAAGTAGTGTAACTAACCTCTCTGCCACTGACAATTTATGCATTGGTTTGAGAACGGCCGAGCGGTTCGAGATTTGGTGGACCCTCCGTAAGCTGTGTTAGTATTAAATTTAAATCCGACTGATTGTGTGGTGCAGCGGTAAATCTCAGTGTAGTTTTACGACTCTGAATTTTAAAGTGTTTGCATACATTCTAAAGCAACGAACGCTGTAACAAGACAATGACTTTGGTTTCCAAATCACGTACATTTGTGAAGTTTTAGTCACAAAATCACTTACTAACTGTAAAGAATAACATTTTGAGGCAACTCTAGTTATGAACAATGGCCCAAATTCAAGGTGCGGCCTCAAGTGCGGCAGTTGAAGGTGTAAAAGAACTACGTTCTAAGGCAGATGTTTTCAAAAAAAAGTTCTTACTTCCTTTAAGTTACTTTTATTTTTATTTTTATGTACATTCCACGATTTGTCGAAGACTTGCTTGCCGATTTAATAATTCTTCTCTTATTTGAATGGGTTGACTTCACAGGTAGTTCCATAGTCACTAAGATTACAGGATCTTGGAGAAATCGAAGCAACTCTCCTCAATATTTTTGAAACGATTTGTGTGTGTTTTACAAGTGACTCGTGCATTTGCTTTCGGATACCACTAGTGAAAACGATTTGATATTCACAAAAAATCTTGAAATGTGTTTTTCAAATAAAAATAAAAACCGACATCGAAACTCAGCATCTCAAAAAGTAGAGAAACGACATCGCGATTAATAAACAAGTTTATATCGATATATTAATTTAACCTATCGAGTTTTTGTGAGCCAATCGGCTCACCATAACAATAATTGTTATGACCTTCAAAAGAAAAATAAAACATTTTTTTTTAATTGTTCTTTTGAAGGTCATAACGCAACTGATTAATGCACAACTTTGTTTCGATATTGACACTCAAAACATTGAAACTCGGTTCTACGCCAGGTTTGCTCCTATGGTAGGTTCAATCAGTAAATTTAAGTCTACGTACGTACATACCATACCAAACCTTCCCAAGTCTCGAATAATTTTAAAACTCATTTTGGCTTTTTAATTTCAGCTGACTTCACCACAAGTGCGTCTACCTACCTACTAATATAACGGCGCTTAATCTAGTTAATCCCGTGTAGGGCGGGCGGACGGTCAACCGTTGATACTTTCTCTTTTTAATCCTTGTCAGATTATTTAAATTCCCACCTGCGAGAGAGCCGGCTCCTCTTTTATTTAACAAAAATAAAACATATAAAAATATTTCCGTATTTGTTTTGGACGGAATCCTTTAATTTTCGGCGCGGCTGCGTGACATGTTCGCCCAGTGGCTGGCGCTGGGGCACAGAATAAATAATTTACTAGAAAACACAAAACCTTACAGGGTGAGTAACTCAGTGAACATACCAGTTGCTTCACGTACTTAAGGTTCTAGGTTCCATTACCGACGTGTAAGATAAGAAATATTCCTCAAAGTACACCAGAGCTTATGCTCTGTAATAACTTAGCTCTGCTTATAACATAAAAAATGCAAAGGTACGCAGTACAATTGGCGGCCATCTTGCTAAGCAATTTCTTCAACGCAGCCGACTTGCAAGTATCTTTAAATTTTTGTTTAATTTTCACAAGGAGTAGACGGGAATGGACCAGTAATGGACTTCTTAGGTGACCATACTTTGACCACATAGGCGATGTATTAGGAAAGGAGGAGATAAAAATTACCCGAAACCGGCATGCTTGAAGAAACTACTAATGAATATTAATGAAGCGAACGAGATATTTTGTGATCGTAGACCTATCCGTCCAGGATACAGACGTAAGTTTACGACATGTTTTAATAAACAATTTAGTATAACGTTTACTAAACCTAAAGGTTTTCAATAGCCTTTTAGCCCCGGTAGCCTCGGCCGCCTGAGTGATCTTAAACGATCACGAAGGTTGAGTAACATAGGGCGCGTTCAGTGCATGGATGGTTGACCGTTCTATGACTAACGCTAGGAAAATTTTGCCGAGCTGTTCCGTGTTTCGCAAGGCACGCTAAGCAGTTGGTGCTGGCTGCCGTCGATAGATGGCAGTCGTTAAGCCAAGTCAGAGGCTTAAAAACTTCTGACAGTAAGACCAGCCACTAGTCGTACAAGACTCCACCAATCCGGCCTTGGCTCCCGTGGTGGATTATGGCCTATGCCTTCCTCAGAAGAGACCTGTGCCCCTCGGTGGGGACATAATGGGTTGATGATGATGAAAGGCTTTCAATAGTTTAATTTAGTGTGATAACTTATTGTTAATATTTACAACAATTTAATTTAGGCAAAACTGTTTTTCTGTTGTATTTTCGGTTGAGGTTGCAGTTTATAGGACGTGCGCTTTGAAAAAAAATGTTTTTCACATTTCACGGCCTCTTATTTTATAAAATATTTCGTTCCGGCCCTCATATTTATTTGGGTTTTGAATTACAAAGCGTGTTTTTTTGAGATAAAAAACCGGAAATTGTGGAGCCGAAATTCTTTAAAAATACTATACAAGCATGTCACATTTTCCAGGGAAACAGAAAGAATAAAATATAGTCGTGGGCGATTTAGGAAAGCTTTATGTGCAAAATTAAAAAGCCAACCAGAGACAATAGCACTCTATTTAGTCATAGCAATAACAAACATAACATTTACATACAGGCACATACATTGCTTCTGGCCCTACATTAGGATACCCTTGGTCGTGGGAACCAGAAACAGCGACGTCACAAACATGTAAACATCCAAGACCTGGGCTTCTTTTTTTTTGTCCCCAGCCGGGATTCGAACCCGGGACCTCTCGCATGGTAGGCAGATGTGCCAACCATTGCGCCACAGAGGTCGTCGTGGGTGTCACAATGGCTGAACAAAGAGGTTAATTTTATTCTTTGTTACAGCAGTACCGCAAGTATTACATTATAGTTCAATGACAGTTATATGGTCGGGTCACGTGACGTGTTTTTTAATTTTATTGACACCTAGAATAACGAATATAACGCGTGTGCGCATCGATTTGAGGCGGCGGCAATGAAATGAAATCGACTATTACCGTTATTTATTAATTTATTCGCTTTTGGTGATGTGACCACCTAGTTTTTTTTACTATTTACCGTTCCGTTGAATTCTACCTTCTTATGTATCAAGCCCTAGGTCAGTAGATACACCTACAAGATATCTTCGTCATTTATTAATCATGTCAGATTATACTTTTGGCTTCTAGTCGGCAACAACCATTTCGAAACAAGTGTTTTTAATATACCGTGGCCACCCAGCCGGTTCAAACGTTCCACATTTTTGTATTCTCAATACCTATTGTGCGGCCGCTGGGAGTATACGATCCTGACACATGTCTGTTTCATATGACTAGTGATGGGAGAAAATCAACGTTATCATTCCTTACGTTATTCTTAACTAGCTTTTGCTACTGACTCACGATTAAGTAGTTTTGTTTTTTAGACGACCTTCACTCAGTCATCTCTTGTGCCATTTTCGCAGGCATTTTAGAAGGGTCATCATCTTTTTTGTGCCGAATGGCGGTGAAGTGTTGTGGCGAGCTGTGCGACCTTTTATTTGAGCCCAGATCAGCTCAATCGCTTTGTACGGCAGTGGTACGGAGAGATTCTGAGAACGCGATGATCTTTTTCTAAAGCCTGTTCATCAACTTCGTATCGTTAAAGGAACCGTTATTGTTTTCGTTATTTTTGGTACGTCGCTACAAAAAAATACGGTTGACATAACCTTGTGACAGCGTAGTAAGGATTTTACGCACGAACATTAAATATCGATTTCTTCTTATTTAACATTTAAATCACTGTGCAAAATATAATATTGATTGTAAGTTTACACAATGATGTAGTTTCAATGACAATTATTTACTAGTAGGATAAATAGGACATAAAAATATTTTAATCGAAAATTTAAGGCCACTTCAAAGTTACGTCGTCCGTTCTAACATGACCTGTCAGGATCGTACACTCCCAGCGGCCGGACGGTAGTTCTGTCACCGTCACATCTCTAAAGAGAGAACACATTAGCGATACATATCGCGGCAACTCCGCCAGATGACCTTACTGAATCCCTCATGTCAGTCGCTTCAACTTTGAGTGCTGTATGAACGAGTTATTTTTCTATTCAGTCATCTCGCTGCATATGGGGGTGCCTTAACTTTTGTATTGAAAAACTGGAACTCGTGTATCGAGTTTGAGAATAAAAAGGGGTCCGCTTTTCCGTGCGCTTTTTATTCGCATTAGTCAAAGGAATTGTAAAACAAGGGGTGAAGTTATCCTCGCAACAGTACTATATTATAAACAAAATCTTGAGTTTTATACAAAGTATAATTATCGTATTCAAATCAGTAAAGTTGAATCCTTGATAATTTTGATAACATTTGCCAAACCTCGTTCCACAGAGTATAAATAATTACAGAAATGTTTAATTTCACCGTTCTTTTCTTTGATTTGATAAATATGTGTTTTTAGAGTGCCTCAAACAAAGTCAGTCTAAGTACAAAATCACTCTAACCTGGTACATTAACAGCAAATTTGCAACAAAAATATAGAGGTGAACCTATTTATAACTGTCCGTACTTCTCCATGCACATTGTTTTATTTATATGTAGAACTAGCTTTCCCCCGCGGTGCTACCCGCGGTTTATTAGGAAAAATAAATTGTGTATTAACAGTAAAAATAATAACTCTTCACAGGTTTAGGGATTTTCTCATGGGAATAAGATATTTTCCGCGGTAAAACGTAGCCTTTGTGTTAATTCAGGGTGTCAGCTAACTCCATGCCAAATTTTATTAAAATCGCTCCAGCCGTTTAGACGTGAAGAAGTAACAAACATACCGCTCACAAACTTTCGCCTTTATAATATTAGTGTAATCGTCCCACAGATAAATAGAGATACTTAGAATGTGTAAATACTCATGAAACCCATAACCGAGGTACTTAAAATGCTCGAGAAGAATTGTTTTAAGTCCAGTGCCACTGCAATATGGAACAAGTTACGAAAATATTTCATTCTCAGAACCCAGACAAATCCATCCGTTTATCGAAGCGACCCATTCAATTGCGTATGACACTCGCCCGGAGCGGAGGCCGCAACAAGGCGACCTATAAATCACGCGCCGACTTCAAATAGAAACGTCATATTATTTCCACAAAAGATTTAACTCGAAAATAAATTACAGTTCTCCCCCCTCGGGCATTGTTCGCGGACGTGTGGAAGCCGCGATATTTAAAAAACCATTAAATGCACGACTTTGTATAGAAACCGCGCTGGCAAAGGTAATGGGCCGGCCTCGTTTGTTTGTGGAAGCCAAACAGGAGTCATCAAACGCGAGATGAAAAATACGGGGCCTACATAAAAATATGCCAAGGTTTAGTCAGCCCATTTTGTCCCCACTGAGGGGCACGGGTCTCTTCCTTGAGGAAGGTATAGGCCATACTCCATCGTGGGGGCCAAGTCCTGATTGGCGGAGGCTTGTAAGACTAGTGGCTGGTCTTACTCTCAGAAGTTTTCAAGCCCCCTAAGCCATCTGACTCGGCTTGACGACTGCCATCTATCGACGGCAGCCGGCACCAACCTCTTGACGTGCCTTCTGAAGCTTATAACGGTCACCCATCCATGCACGGAACGAGCCCTATGTTGCTTAACCTTCGTGATCGTTTAAGATCACTCAGACGCCCGGGGCTACGAGCGATTCGAATACTTACATCAATGGTGTTTGTTCGTTAACTTTGGGTAGTTTACATTTTTTGCTATCAGTAATTACGCGCGAAAATCCAGAAAAAAATTATTCCGAGTGAGTCACGCTGGTTTTCCTAAAATCTAATCGGTACAATTTGTGTGACATAACTCGCCTGCATGCTACTGTAAGTACTCGTACAAACCCATACTTAACCCTTGTCACCCATCGATACGTCGGCAGCACATCTATAATCCAAGTTTTCCCTCCGTGTTTGTGCGGAACGCACGTGCTTAGCGACAAACCTGCGAGTGCCGCCATAAATTCCGGCGAGTCTGATTTACAGCCGGCGCTAAATGTTTGATTTGTGCCCGTAAATCGAGATGAGCGCCGTCAGCCGCCGCCAACACCAGCTGATCCTGGGGCGTGTTTTTGGAGAGGAAAATGCAAAAAAAATTACTTTTCATAAAGGCTACATAGCATTAAAATGTGAAAATTACGTTGCTAAATTCCGCTAAAATCTCACAAGCACCATGCGGTTAGTTAATGTACCGCCGTCCCTCCTACTTTTTCAAGCAGAAGCAAGACACGTACGCACCACCACCGACACCAATACTTGTGTGAGAAAATGCGACGCGGTTCGCCTCTAACACGAGGCATCCTCAGGCTTGACCGGTGGATTATATTGTTAGACTAGCTGTGCCCCGCGGTGTTACCCGCGGTTCATCGATTTTCCCGTAGGAATAAGATATTTCCCCGCGGTAAAACGTAGCCTATGTTTTAATCCAGGGTATCGGCTAACTCCATACCAAATTTTATTAAAATCCGTCCAGCCGTTTCAGCGCTAAAGACTGACAAACATATAAACACACACACAAACTTTCACGTTTATAATATTAGTGTGATTGACGTCTAGAGTCTGGGTTTGCCTAAATTTATTGTAAATAGCAGGCTTTATAATATAATGTGGCCATCATGTCTCCCGAACTGAAATTCCAAAACTATAACACTGAGTACACAGCCAAAGGCCACGTCTGCAGTCAGGTGCCTAAATCCCAAGTTACGCTGTAACTTTAAAGCGCGGTATCTCGTCCTAAGCATACAATTGCCAAGTTTAATTATGAAGTTAATCCAACGCAGCACTGACAATCCGCTCCACAACTCACGGGCCCTATTCAGAACTACTAATGTGCAAGTGCGATAAGGTACTGGGCTCACTAACTGAACATATGTAAAAGGTCCGTCTGAGAGAATGTAGTATAGATATCCGTACTTAGGCTCGACAAAAAGCAAGGCCAAATACCTAGTATTAGATACTGAACTACAGAAAGAATTTGGGTAAGGAAATAGAAAGAAAAGAGAGAAAGAGAAACGTTTATTGCACCAACAGTCACACACAACAGAAATACAAAATACAAACAAGAAGAAAACATCAAAAATAAGGTGCAAACATTCATATAAAGAAATACATTTATACAGTTTTGACGCGGTGCGTAACCGCTGCTGCAAAAAGCAGTGACTCAACATAATGCTGAGGGTGTAGGCCCTCAGCGCTGGTTTTCAGTCAGTCAAGGTTTCTACTCACAGATGATGATGAAGCTAGTCTCCAGGTCTTAGGACACAATCCACAAAAGATCTGACAGGGTTATTTCAACCTGTAGCACACGCTGGTCAGCACGCTGGTCGCCAAGAATGGCGAAAAGTGTAAAGAGTGAGTGAATGGAGTGAACAAATCCATATTGTTCATTCAGAAGCGCGCCAGAATTGGCGAGGAAAATGCAGAGCGTTTAGTCTTGAACCCAATTATGTAAGTTCGATGTTGTACCCCTAGGAATTTAAAGTAATTTTCGTGCAGAAATCAGGAAATAAATTCCGAGATTATTGACCCTGGGTTCCATGGAGAACTTTCCGAAAATTGCTTTCATATTATTGCAATTTAATAACCTGAGGTTTCTCTTGAGCTAACAATCTGTTAATCTGCTGATAACAGCCAAATGATGACTGTTGATCAAGCACCAAGAATGATGATCTACTTGAGTCAGTAGTAACTAATAATACTCAATGACGATGGCTGATACCACCCAACAATAGTGTAGCAGACTTTCTGATTTCATCCTACTGTGTCCTGTAGTCAAACGAATGGGTAAATGGGTACGAATGGCGCGATTTTCACCTCGCTGCATCGGCGAACAAATTCGGTAATGATTCATTTACTTTCCTGCTAGTCATGGTAAGGCTGGAAAAATCACAATTTGCAAACTACCTATAAGCTGTAACTATAATTGCTCCTTGCAAGATTTAAGGCGTTTTCGCAAAGGTTTATGAGATAACCTAGTCTTACCCCAGGTTTTTCGTACGCTAACAGTCTGTTAATCTATTGTTAACAGTTTTCAAATGTTTTTTTTGTATGCTCTTTGACGAACTGACAGCTGTTAACAGCAGATTAACAGCTTTCTAATGTACGGGAAACCGGGGGTTAATCAGAAAACATAATACAAGCACTCGCTGTAACTTATTTCACAGTAAAGGCACTAGGAGAAAAGTAATTAGATGAATGTACTTCCCATACTTCCCTTGTTACTCCAATTGCAGTGAATATAATGTAAACGGGATACGATACTGAGCCGCGCGTGTGCATGTAATGTCGTTAATTCGACAATTTAAATCGGATACGCGATAAATTTCGTGTTTAACGCTTTCGGGTTTTATGTCGCGCTGGCGGTTATAAATTTATTGGCAAAGCAGAGATAGGTAGCTAAATAGTGCGTTAAAAAATAATTTCTCAAACGTGCGTAACGTTTTTTACATACAAATGCGTAATAGGCTTTTGACAGTATGAGCATAAGAAAAGTATTATGTATACAAATTTTGAGGCTTAAAACTGCTGTGAGGCATTTTGAGTACAAAAAAAAATCATTTATTCTAAAAAACCAGGATACAATTGGATAATTCTGTATCTGCAGCCATTTTATCGAAAACGGACTGGATGGGCCGAATCTATAATGACGTCACAGGTCAGTAAATATGCGTCTGTCATTCATGTCGTTATAACGTTCATTGGTGTTGTTTACTGAACAGTGACGTCACGATTCCTGTGCGACGCCATATTGCCCAAGACAGCGTTTGGGCGGCTTATTTAGAAAGGGACTTTTTGTTTTCCTTTTTTTGGAGAATTACACGAAAAAATTGTAAATTACCAATTTCTGAGCACTCAATGATCACCACCAAAAAAACAGTAGTTTTTCAGAAACCTTTCAAATAGCCTAGTAATAGGCTATCTAAGAGGTTTAATTTGAGAGGAGGAATAGTAGGCAGTATAAAGTGATAATAATAATTCAATCTACTTACAAGAAAATCCTAATCTTAGGGACGCCCATTCTTTCAGAGAGAGATTGTGGGCCCAATGACTTACTGTGCACACCGTGCATTTCCAAATTCACCTTGCCAACTCTAAGGTATGCAAACAGCTCAAGCACTAAGTTTTCCTCACGATGTTTTCATTGACAGCTAGCGAATTGTTTTGCTGCTAGAAATTCACGAATACATGCAGCTTAAAAAACAAACTCACTGGTACATTTGCCGGGATTCGAAACATGAGTATTAGGCAAGAAAACTGTTTCACCTGTCCTTTTGCTCTACATAGACTTTTTTTGGTTCTAAAATCAAGCAACAGTAAGCAAAAATAAGGCGGTCGATACTTTTCAACCTAACAAAGCGTATACCAAATCGGGAGCTAATATTAAATTGATAGAAGCCATGATGCGCCCCTCTCACGCAGTTTTTTGTTTCGTTATTTATGGCACCGCAGATATCGATAGAGCCCGCGGCGATATCATGAAATATTAAATGCATTACAAGTGGCGTCATATAGGCCCGAAGACGAGGTTACGAACCGCGTGCGGTGCCATTTCGACTCAATAGCGGTAGCTTTGTATGGAGATGCACCTGTTATTTGAACCCTTATTAGTACACACTGTAAATATACAAGGTGTTGATTTACACAGTTAAATCTGACTCAGGGGTGGTTATTTACATGATACTGAAACAAACGAAGTAAATTTACAATCTGCTCAATGACAATGCACTAATATTCACTGACTTCAAGTTGAGTTGAACAATAAGCGAAAAAACTCAATTCTGACCATATTTTATAACGAAATAAATATCTAGAGGCAATGAAGGTGGAAAGGCTGGCAACGGGCTCTCATATGGACATTATTCGAGGTAGCTTAACTCATCATCATTAATATAAAAGCGTTAGCCAAAGAAGATGCACATGTATACGGTACACGTATTGCAAGTAGGTATTGCGACCACATGAAAACCTTTAAAACTATTGGCCTACTACTTATGTAGGCCAATAGTTAATATGTTAATATGTTAGTAAGAAAACGAATGTATAATGTTCAATATCCATTTCATCCTTTCCCCACAACACAATAGCAAACCACATCTCTGCAGCAGTATCGCGTCTAGAATCGCGCACAAAAGTTTATTCATTCACTTTTATCAGGGCCCGCCTCCGCGGCGCGTTAGCGAAAATGATTTATGGCGATTTATCATAAATAACTTAGTAGTGTGCCGGTCCATTTCACGATCTGTTGATGCTTTATGAACTGTAAGGTTCGGAATTGGTTTTGGTAAATAAAATATGTTTGTTAACACGTTACTCCCTCCTGATGGTGACGTGACCTCTGCGTTTTTGAGCGATTGGACGACGGTGAATTTGCGTCAATATTAGTGGAGTGACAGTGTATTCATTTCTACCGAAAATTTCAAAGCACTTCATATTAATAACTATATTCCGGATTTCTTTACTTATTCGGAGTGTATTTATTACATACGGGACAAAAAACAACTCAGAAAAAATACATAATAATATTTCTCAAAACTATAATAATAATTTTGCGGTGTTTTGCAGGTTTAAAAAATGCCAAAAAGAAGAAAAGAGGCGTTTGCCTATTAGTGGAACACAAAATATGCTATGTAAAAAAGAGTAACTTGTTTGTCCTAAAGTCTAAAAGTTTTATAATAGGGGTACGTTTCACAAATTATAAATACAAAACGTCACGAGGCGAAAAAATATTAGGAATTTAACATATTAAATGTTGATGACACTTTCACACATTTAACGTGATGATTTATTTGAAAGGTCGTGGGTTTGAATCCCGTAATTTGCCCTTGACTGATGCATACGTTTGTTATTTTGTAGTAACAATACTACAAATTGGCACATGCATTTGAAGTAAAACTTAAAGACATAAAAACGTAAAGAAACCTGTGTCCTAGGTGTATACAATACATACGTGGATTGGCGCTTGTAATCGCCAATTCGCGGTAAGCTCGCGTGGTAATTAAGCCCACACTTTCTCTCTCTCTCTCTCTCTCTCTCTGAGAAAAGGGATGTGCCCTACAGTGAGATGGGTGACCGTCTATGACTAACGCTATTGGCATTTTTCCGAGCGATTGCGAGCTTTGCAAGGCACGATAAGCAGTTGGTGCCGGTTGCTGTCGATGGATGGCAGTCGTTAAGCTAAGTCAGAGGCCTTGGGGCGGCTTGAAAACTTCTAGTACCAGCCACTAGTCTTACAAGCCTCCACCAATCTGGACTTGGCCCCGTGGTGGAGTATGGCCTTACCTTCCTCAGGAAAGAGGCCAGTTCCCCTCCGTGGGGACATAATGACTTGATGATGGTGATACATACCTCTGCAGGAAGCAGGTTTTCTTTCAGAGAGAGACTATATGCTTAATTACTACACGTGATCACCGCTGCCTGGTAATTTCAAGCGCTGAGGTTTAAAAACTCATCAGACACTAAAGTTTCTTTACATTGTTATTTCCTTTATAGTTAGCGAGTGGTAATGCTACTATAACTTCACAAAAACACTGTTGCTTTCATTAAATCTAACAAAAATAAAACGACTAAGCTCTGCGAATCAGAGGGAAACCTGGTCGGACTCATCCAATAGAAATCAAGTAAATGGATCCGGATAATATTTTAAAACTTGAAACAAATTCGTGATAGTTAAGTAAAGCACCTACGTATTACTTTACATTTACACTCCAACATAGAAACATTCGCCAAACTTAATATAACCGATCAAGGGTAGGTATAAGTTACCACCAAACACCGCGTTACGGGTGCTATGAAGTATCGACAGAACCCTTCGAGAGAGTTCTTACGATATTAGGCATCGTAATCTACATATTATTCCAATAACTGGCTTTTCTCGGCCGCAATATTGTGTGGAAGCCACTTGCGGTACGTAACAAACGTGAAACAGAAGGCTGATTCCGGCCAATCTTTCGGGGAAATAAAAAAAACTTTAATTTACACAAAGGGACACAGGGTATCCTAGTGTTGGGCAAGAAGCAATGTATGTCTACTTATGTAATTTTTTTTTTGTTTATGTTTATTATTATTTTGTAGGTATGATAGAATATATTGTTTGTCAACGAATCACGCTGCTAGTGATGTCTATGAGCTTGCTATCAGTGAAATTACTTTATACTTACAGGTTGGTTGCAGCTAAATAATCATCAATCTATTGATCAGCCCGTTATCCTCTGCTGAACATAGACAGACCTCCGTTAACGCACGCCACTACTTTGAGTCCTCAGCCATCCTTATTCCAGCAGTCTCCCTCAGATATGTAGTAATAGTAAGATAATAAAAATGAAAACATTTACATACAGGCACATACATTGCTTCTGGCTCTACTTTAGGATACCCTGTGTCGTGGTAACCAGAAACAGCGTCATCATAAATATAAACACATCCAAGACCTGGGGGTTTTTTTGTGCCCAGCCGGGATTTGAACGCGGGACCTCTTGCAGATGCGTTAACCGCTACGCCAAAGTTTCACGGTTTTCGAGATATGGCCAATTTAAACTTGTTCTAAATTTTCACTTTTTTTAATAACTTTTGTGCTATGCTAGCACTTACGCTAAGTTAGTAAGTTCGTGACAGAGTACAAATAAAAAACACCGAACACGAGGGCTATCTAACTTAATGTTGTGCTAGCATTCTTGTTAAACTTGTTAAAAAAAGTGAAAATTTAGAACAAGTTTAAATTGGACATATCTCAAAAACCGAGTAACTTTTACTGAGGTCATGTTAGGTTGGTTCGATGCCTTTTGGGCAGCAAAGGTAGTATGAGGACGCGAGTCACGCGCGACAACGTCAAAAGTCGCGACTTTCCAGTACATTAACTGTCAAATTCTCGCGACTTTTGGCGTTGTCGCGCGTGACTCGCGTCCTCGTACTACCTTTGCAGCAAAGGTAGTATGAGGACGTGAGTCGCGCGCGACAACGTCAAAAGTCGCGACTTTCCAGTACATTAACTGTCAAATTCTCGCGACTTTTGACGTTGTCGCGCGCGTGACGGACTCGCGTCCTCATACTACCTTTGCAGGTCTACCTCCGGTGTCACTGTGACGTGTAATTTTTGGGACACCCCATATAATAAAATATATATGATGTGATGTATTCTATAATGACCCGAAAATACCAATCCACGGACACCATTTTGGTTCCGGTACTTCTGGTTTATTTTAGTAAGAGACCCGCAGACCCTTGCGGGTTGGAGCCGGCAAGTTTTTACCTTTTATTGTTTTATTTATAACTTTGTGATTGATGACGACTGAGCCGAAAGTTGAGGAAGCCTTCATAAATATTGAGGAAGCGCGATCACACGCTGCGAAATAGTTTTCCGCGCGTTGCAGGTTTATCTTATTCACTAAGAAAAACTAGCTAAGTGCAAGTTGCAAGTTGCACCGATATTTATTGTTGATTATTTCACATTTAGCAAAAATGTGTGCTTAAAAAATTGTATTTAATTATTTTTCTGGTTATGCAATAAATAGATCTACTTAGAACACTCTATATTTATTTTTTTATTTCGTTTTTTATTTGTTTTTTTTTTTGTTTATTTAACCTCACCAGTTACTTAAAATAAAATTTAATATTAAACAGTACTTTAATATTAAATTTTATCAGAGGATAACTGTGTCTAGTGTTCAACACATCCAAGAGAAATATTTTTTAAGTTTGAAAGTTTGTTAACTAGGCTGTTTAAAAAACTGTTTGGAAAAGAATAAATGTGGAGTTTCTTTGTTAGTTTCTTCTCCATGTAATCTAATAATTGTGAAACTAACAACTTTAAACAACTTTGACGTTCATAAAGTAAACATTCTGTTTGTACTATGAATAAAATTTTTGACTTTGACTTTTGACTTAGACATTAGAAATAAATCATCCACTTCAGAATGCTAAGTTTGAATCAAACTTGTCCTTGAATAAATCGTCTTGCGTGCTTTTTAACACCAATCGCGTGTTACTAGAAAATTTAATTGAACATTGTTTGCAGTTCAAACAAGCCATTTGAATTCAAGCATGCCACGAGCAAAGCAACATCACAAATAACATGTTATCTCGGTGACAATCACAATGGAATCAACCCGATACTTTTTCCCTTCATCTGAGGTCCGTACACGGTAGACGATTTCATTTGCATGAGTATGCGTCACAAATTATTTACAAACAGAAAGTTTTATTTTATATTATTTTTATATGTGTTAACCTAATTTACAGTTACTTCATTATTAATTATGTTAAAATCAATCAATCAATCGGCCCATATTCGTTCACTGCTGGACATAGGCACGCCGGTTTCTTTATTAGACATTGACACTATTTTGAAAGAATCTGGATTACTACCTCTATTATAAATTATTTGCATTCTCAATACTTCGGCACCGATAACGGGAATTCAAATAAATTAATAACAGTGGAAAAATTCCCTTTTTTTTTGCTATTCAGTTTTTTATAAACCAGAACATGTAGTTTAAACTTTCTACAGTACACGAGATTACAGCTGTATTTTTAAGATTATAGTGCACAACTTCTGTAATAATAGATGGCGTTCTAAGTCTAACAGACAAAGAAAGAGGAAGTGTCAAATCAGACTATCTATGTATCAAACACACAATATCGTCATTGTTTCGAGTCTCAGTTGGTGGAGTCCTACATTTTTTCCGATTGCGGGCGGGCGGTTTTAATTCGCCGGGTAGTCACCAACACGCAACGTTTATTTCCCGTTTAAAATTCAACCGGCCGCGGCACTGTGGTTATACTGATGGGATGGGCGACAAACGATAGCGGTGGTTAAGATACTCGCTACCGTTTGCAACATTGTGAACGATTTAGAAGGTTATTAATCCCAGTGATCAAAAATATAACCACATTTTTTATCACAATAAATTACGTTTTGCAGTCGTAATGAATGCGTGATAGTCGTAGACCGTAGTGTCTGCGGATTCGTAGCAATATTGTGTCCTGTGACCCTCGTCGTCTGATCCAGCCCATTTTTAATGTAAATTAACAATAGATATGGTTTCCAACTTCTTTCACTTTCTCGTGCTATGTAATTCTAACGGAAGGCAAAGAGCAGCAAGTCTTAGAATCGAGTGAATCGGCATAGGAAATGCATAATGTCCAGCAGAGTACTACTCTGTTTATAGGCTGATACCCGCAGAATACACGTGGCGAATAATGTGTGTTAAAAGAGACCATCAGCGTTGTTTTTTTTCCATAAGAAACAGAAAACATAGCACATACATAGCTTTTGGGCCCACTAGGATACCCTGTGTCGTGGGAACCAGAAACAGCGACATTCCAAACATTTTAACATCCAACTGCTGGGTTTTTTTGGCTCCAGCCGGGATTCGAACCCGAGACCTCTCCGATGGTAGGCAGATGCGCTAACCACTGCACCACAGAGGTCGCCGCTTACCGCCATTCGCTCGCTCTGAGCAGGACCGCACTCGGCTAGCCGCAATAACTGCGGGCGACGCGGCCACCGATGTTGCCTTTAAATGATTCCGCGATTAGGCTCTCTGGATGTGGCAGGTGGTGCTCGTATTTTTCGTAAACCGTACACGTCCGTTTTTTGCTCGAAATTAATTTTGTATTTGGTTAATGTTTCCTAGGCGCTACCATTGGTGGGCACGGAATTTCGATCGCTTCCCAATAGCACATCGTTTTGACTACTCAATCCTGTTGCTTTCTCATCGGCCTAAAGTACAATCTAACTATAAAGTTATAGGTATTGTACTTTTTGCCATTTTGTCTTCATATTTTACATATATTTATGCAGTGCTGTTTGCTTCTGCAGTCATTTTACAGAGTCTGAATAGATAGTATTTGATGCTGAATTTGAATCTAGTATGCAGCAACAATAACTACACAATTATGTCTCACTGCAGAACTGCTTTTTTATAAAAAAGTCCTCGTTTCGGATACTATATTATAATAGTAGATATAATCCATTTTTCACAATCTAATCTGTTGCTTTAACTTTCACTCAGCACAACACTGTCCCAAAATAGGACCTAATCACTATACCTTGACCTATAGTAGCCAGGCAATGACATCACAAATATAAAAAAAAACACCCAAACTTACCCATTTGTAAATCAAATACCTCGGCCTCCGGTAAGGATCAAACCCACGACCTCTATTTTGACAGTCGAGCGAGTTAACCGCTACACTAACGACGCAGTCGTCTTTCATAGTAAGGTGTATCAAAACCTATCCGAACAGTATAGTTCCAGGTTCTTCTCGTCAATGCATACAACTTTCACTACAATGCATTGCTATAGACTATAGTTTCTTGGGAGAGCAAAAGTCTTAATTGTATAGGTTATTTATTTATTGATTATTTAACTGCACTTATATGAAACAAATCGTTGTTCAATAGAGTCAATTAGTACGGTGATGGTTGTTTGATTGGCACATTTGGTAGCTCAGTAGCTAATGGCATTACAATGCCAATAACTGCAGTATAACTGATGCGAATTAACGCGGCGCCTCTCGTGATTAGATTTTCTCGGTAAGAGATGCCTATTTAATCTGCACGGGTTACACTATTGGAAATACATTGTACTGTAATTGCTTAGTAGACTACCAAATATAGGCAAATAGCAGCTATGGTCGTTATTATATCATTATTTTGAAGCGCTACGCGTGTGATAATCTTGCTTTCTTTGACTTGACTATCTGGTTTCTTGAAGACTTTTCTCTTCTTCTTTAGCTATCTTACTTTGCAAGTACTGAAAAATATTACAAAATGGACCGCAGGTGGTATCAACACACATAAAAGCGAACGATGCCGTCTTTTCACCTCGCGCCATCAACGCAAATGCGATACGACAATGGCGAGGTATGGCGCGGCGATTCATCGGACGATAGGGCGTACTCGTATCTTTTTGAATAGAAATGAAGCCTTGAATGTTACAGAAGTGCTTGCAAAGTAAATAAAAACTACAGCATATTAGGTGAGTCAAGTGAAAATTACATTCTAGCATATCGACCATAGATGACAACCATTGTTACTTTTAATAGACTAATTATGCCCATCGAGTAAATAAAGCCCTCAGTTAGATATTTCAATAATAAAATTATATCATCATCATCAAACAAGTATGTCCCCACCGAGGGGCACGGGTATCTTCCCTGAGGAAGGTATAGGCCATACTCCACCACTGGGGCCAAGTCCGGATATTTATTTATTTTATTTTATTTATTATAAGAAGACGGTATTATGTGAGTTTATTATTTTATTGAGACGTTTTAAGTCGAATTTTGATTCGTCAGTCTTTAGGTGAATACTTTTATCAGATTATTTGCGTTTAATGCAATTTAGTTTAATATTTACTTTATTATTTTATATTTAGTTTAGAAATTAATTATCTGAGAATGTCGTAAAAGAAGACTTTGTTATTAAACACCATTTAATTGGTACAATTTGTTATTGTATGATTCAGTCAGGAAATAAATGCGAATGACGATATAAAATCACATTATTACCTATTACGTACCTGTTAGATAGTATGATACACAGAGTCAAGTTTATGACTCAGTCTAGCTCAAAGAATTTAAAAGACTCGAAAAGACTCGGACTCATGTGACTATTTTTATTTATTTATTTATTTATTTAATATTTAGGAAAACTAGTGACTAAGGAAACATGATATTACAAAGCAGATATAAAAACAGACAGTCATTAAAAGTTTCCACAGATAGCGGCAAAAAGGAATCAAAGTAAAGTTACATAATAGGTATAACCTCAGAATAAGAAGGATTTATTTCTTATTCTGAGGGTATAACCAATCGATTATTTTCTGGGTAGCAATTAATTTACAGGGTTAAAAAACAATTTTGATAGGAGACGTCTCACCGCACTTATTCCAACCATAGAACAAGTCAACATCGACCTCCGCCGCCAAATAATTATATAGATTGTAAGATCGCCACAAAAAGGAATTCTGTCTGTAATTAGTTCTGACCACTGGTAAATGAAAAGTTGGATTGGATCTTAACATACGAGTCGGTGTTAAAAACTTTAAAAGACAAAGTAAATCTGGACAGTCAACTATGCCACGTGCTATCTTCAATAGTAACATAATATCAGCTATCTCCTTCCTTACTAAGCGGGAGTAAGTGCATTTTACGACATGTTTGCTCGTAGTCTAGAAGAGGTGATTTAATTCGGTAATTTAAGTACTTCAAAAATTTCCTTTGTATTCGCTCAATACGATCAGCATAGACAGCATAACTACAAAGAGTCCTAGTCTTGTAAGTTGTAGTAAGTCTCGAAATGAAGACGAAAAGACTCGAGTTTCTTAAAACTCTATTTATGGGTCAACAATATTTTAAGAACTGTAAAAGCTCTCAAATTTGACACAATAAGCCAATAATAAAGATTCGAGTAAGGTGACAGAGCAGCAGCTACTTTTGAGTTTCTCGAGCGCAGGTATTCTAGCGTGCGTTGCGTTTGGTTATTGGAATCTAAAAAGCCCATAAGAGTGCCTTCTGCAGCCACTATGCCGCGGTGAAGCCATAAAGTGGAGCACACAAAGACACGTCCGCGCCGGTCGGCGGCCGATATCACAATGCGGCAAACGACGCGGGCGCTTCCGGTTCCGGCCGCGGCGCCACCGTCGCGAGATTTATGCGCGCCGCTTCCTCCCACAAGCCATATGACATGCAATGTACAGTCAACGGCACTTCAACCTTTATATTGCTAACTCATTCGGAGCGTAGATGTAGGGAAGTAAACTGCACGAGTATTTCGGCTTCTTCGAAACTTTTCCTATGTTGTCATGAAATTTATGTACCTGTATAAAGTTATCCGTAGATTTTTTTGGCCACAGATAATTTTATAAAACTGGCAAAAGCAAACAGAAGTGCCATTACTTGCGAGGAGGCCTGTACCCAGCTGTGGACGAATGTGAGACGATGGATCGAATTGGATTGAAAAAAGGTAAAAAATATATTAGTTTATACTAAAGTGGAATATCCACTAACACGTTGAAATTGTTTCAATCATAATAATATAAAGCATCCTATCTACGTCTCACTGAAGGCCACCGGTCCTCTTAGTAAAGTAACTCAAGAATCAAGTTGTAAACTTTTTGTCCGGATCTACTTACGGGTGTTGTTATATCGGAAGAGTCCGACCAGGTTTCGCTCCGATTCGCAGAGCTTAATTATGGTGAGCAGAGACGCAGACGGACAATGTGTTGTGCTTACGAAAGTTTTAGTTAAAAAAATAATCAAGTTAGCAATAGATAGAAGAGGGTTAATCATTATGCGTGCCTGCCGCGAATTGTCGATTTGATTGTCGAGGTATGACAACAACTCAGGCATTGAGGTTTCGTAACGATATTTTCTTACAACTATTAACTAATACAAACTCACAAATGTTTGTAACATAAAAAACATTTCATACCGGAATCGAAATCAGGACCTCCAGGATGTGAGATTGAATAAGCATTCTACCGATACACTATCACCGCTTAAACTGATACCACTACCGACCGCTACACAGAGGTATTTTATTTTGTTTTACCCATAGATAACAGTTGACTACATAGCATCCCATACTGCGAATGTACAGCTGCACATTCCCGTACAAAACACTCATAAAATATGCACGCAATCAAAGTCTTCCTTAACAAGATAATTAGCTGCTGACTTGTTCGCTGAAATTCGAGCAAAAAGCGCGTCTTTTGCTGTTGCATAATGTAGTGGCGGCCGCAAAGACGTCGAGAATAGTCTGAGCAGTGAGTTCTCGTACGCTGTCGGTAACGGCTTGCTGACATGAATCCAAGACGAAACATATGGGGCCTAATTATTATGCGCACTAAATCCTCAGCGATTTCAATCGTCGTCAAATTTCATACTAAACTCACAGACTGCTGAAATCGCGCAGGATTCAGTGCGCGTATACAGGAGTAAATATTTACATGAGGAAAGGGTTTTAGACTTACTGCAATGACAAAATCAAAATCTTGAAAACAAAAACTGGAGTAAGGGGACTGGGGACTTTTTGTTTGTAAGTATTATATGAGCTACACTATATTATTAGCTAATTATATAATAAACACTGGAAAGGTAGCCGAAGACATACCAGGATCTCCCACTTGCCACGATCAGGACAATTTCCTTTGCTTCATCCCAGCTGGAACCAAATTTCATAGTGACCTGAAAAATTCTGGTTTCAATTTATTGTAATTGTCTTGTTCACTAGTGATGCAGTATTTTACGACTCGTGATTATCATATTATTGAGCCATTAAATATTTAGAGCGGAATATTTAATAATAATAAAAATCAACATGAAGTCTGCTGATACCAAATTAAACAGAAAAACCTGGATACAGTGAAAATAACATTTTGTGATAGTGACATTAAATTATTTATTAACATAGTTTTTTTTAGTTTTCAGACTATTTTCAACGATTATTCCATTATTGATCTCCAAGAAAATAATAATATTTAAACCACTAGCGGAAAAGCGTCAATAAGTGATTGTATTACGTGAAAATTATTAACTTTTCATTCAAGATTAATTCACAATGCTCGCACCTAGCCATATTCCTTCATTTATTAATTGAATCGTGACTAGATGCATACGAGTGAAAAATATTATTTAATAATTCGCTTCCGAAAAATCGCTCCAGGAAAGCCGCACTTTCGACGAATTTCAGAGCAAAGTTTCATATGAATTTTGCACAACACAACTTAACTGACGTTAACTCGGGATCTTTGTCTGAGGCTCACACACACAGTACAGGTAGGGAGGTAGCCAAGGGGGTAGGGTGGAGAACATTCCATCTAAGTATGTAGCTTTGTGAATCAATTGAGAATTAATTGCGGACCCTCTAAAGCCAAGTGCCGTTGGATATACTCGTGAACTCGATGCGTTGTTACTAATATTAAGCGGTCTTTTGTCAAATAGTGAGCTCTTTCTAAAATTAAACTCTATATTACTAAAATAAGGATCAATATTAAGCAAGAGTTGACCCCTTTATAAGCATCACATGATTAAAATTTAATCCAACTCTTGCTTGCATAGTCATTCAATGACACTTAAAATTAATTATTATATCAAATCAAAAAAATGTTCTTTCTGCTATGTTGTAGCAGTAAAATTATTTGCAAAATGGTCTGCTCACAATTGCTGTCGAGATATTTAATTACTTGGAATCGTCAATTTATATCCACTTTCATTGCTTAATTCACAATCAATGTAATATTAATTTATTGTTGTTTGATTATTAATTAGGGTACTGGGGGTGTTTAGTGACGCATGTTTTTATATTTTGTCGTCCATTTGTACTGGGTTTATTGATTTAGGTACGTAACGTAACACTTAATTATAACGGTTTCACTCCACTAAAACATTAGGTAGGTATTCATAAAATAAAATATTTTATGTTTCATAAAACCTACAAACGCCCGAGCTCGTTATAAGTGTTATAAGAATGTTTTGCTCATAAAGCTCCTCAAAAAAGACTATTCAACTTTAAAACTTCGCTGAAGGTCGGACAACAAAGTAGTTCTGTGCATAAACTTTTGAAACATATTAAACACAATGTCGCTGTGTGTAATTTCAAGAAAAAGCAATCTGACCTTCCTGAAAATTTAAATAACCCTGATCAGATTAATGCTCATTTCTTGGATATTCTCAGTAATAATGAATTAGATATTTCTCTGCTGTCACACTACTGGTTTAATCGATTTAGCTCAGCATCTTTCACTCTTAAAACTATCGGAAAAGAAAAGGTGCTTAATATAATAAAGGGTTTTAAGACAAATGCGCAAGGATTTGATGGAATAACGCTAGACATGATACTTCTAACGCTGCCACGTACTCTGGATGTAATAACTAGCCTCGTAAACAAATCTATTGAAACTGGTTCATTCCCCGATCTATGGAAGATTGCAAAAGTCAAACCAATACCAAAGAATAATAATCCAATGCAATACGAGTATAAAGATCTTAGGCCAATAAGTATTCTGCCCTTCTTGTCTAAAATTATTGAAAAAGTTGTTTGTTCACAGTTTTCAGAGTACTTAGCTGTCAATAATATTCTTCCACATAAACAATCAGGATTTAGATCTGGTAGGAGCACAGCAACAGCTCTAATGGACGTTGTGGATGATATTTTAGCGGGACAAGACGTAGGAGAGGGAACAATCCTGGTCTTGCTTGACTTTTCCCGTGCTTTTGATACCATAAGCCCGACTTTGCTTTTGTCCAAACTAGCTTACTATGGCTTTGATAATAATGCAATGAAGTGGATGTCAAGTTACCTAAGTAACCGGTCCCAGAGTGTTGAGGTATGTAACAAGGGTGGTACTAGGAAAAATTCCATTTCATCAACGCTTACAAAGGGAGTTCCACAAGGTTCAATCCTCGGGCCGGTACTTTATATCCTTTACACTGCTGACTTGCCAAATTCAATTCTTAATAGTAGATATCACCTGTATGCTGATGATCTACAAGTTTATAGATCTTTTAAGCCTGGTGAAGCAGCAGACGAAATATCAAGGTTGAATACGGAACTTGAACAAATCTCACAATGGTCTATCAAAAATTGCCTAACATTAAATCCAACCAAATCAAAATTTCTGGTTCTAGGTACAAAATCTCAGATAGACGAAATAAATTGTTGTGCGCCACAGCTCAAAATTGGAGACGTAGCTATAGAAAAAGTTACTGCAGCACGAAACTTGGGAGTGCTGATGGATGATAAACTCAGATTTGAAAAGCATGTTCTGGAGACAGTGCGGAATTGTTACTATAGACTACACGTACTTTACAAAATATGAATATATCTAAGCATAGATAAGAGGATCCAACTGTGTGAATCTTTAATATTGTCGAAACTTAACTATGCTGATACGGACATTGGTGGTTGCTTATTGAGCAGGACGACGAAGCTGATACATACAGCGAATGCAAAATTCATGCGCAAGGTTTTGTTTTTCCACTCCTCGCAGAGCGCACATCACTCCTTATCTAAATATCAACAATCTGCTCAATATGGAATCATGCCGTGCTTTACACTTCGCGAGTTTGCTGTTTGGAATTATAAAAAAACAGAGTCCCTCATATTTATACAATAAGTTAGAATTTAGTCAGCGTCAGTCACGTGTTCACCTACTATTGGTCTGTCCACTTCATCACTCATCGGCATTTCGAGGAAGTTTTCGTTACAGTGCCACTAAATGCTGGAACAACATACCGCCTCCCATTAGATATTCTCCTTCTATCAATTGTTTTAAATTGAAATTCAAACAATATTTATTAAAATTACAGAAGGAGAAATAGTAATGAAATATTGTACATCTTTTATATCTTTTTTAACTTATATCTTTTATATCTAAATTATCAAATTGTTCTATCTCTAGGTGGTTGGTGCGACCAATATATTTTCGTACCAAACGTATTATGGTGAGATTAAAACTAAATTTAATTGATAAAATTGTATATATTTTTCTTACCAGCGGCCGTCTGGAACTATTTGATATTATCTGTCATCTACCAATCTGGCCTTCTCAAAATACTGTAAGTCCATATTGTAAGTGGGACCGATAGGTTTATTAGTTGATTTTTAGTTAGTTTAAGTTTTAGTCATAAGCTTTCAGGCATCCGCTGAAAACCAGCGCCGTATCTCTCTCTGCTACGGCATTAAGCTGAGCGGAAACCTTTTTGGTACTGCTATATTAATTTTAAGCTATATTAATTTTACATTGTACCTATTTAAAAACTGTATGAGTACCAAATAAAGATTTTCTATTCTAACTTATTCTATTCTATATTCTGCAAGGGTTTTTTTTTTTGTTTCAAAGCCCGAAGAATTTTAAAGGTACAAACTCAAAACACACAAACTGCAACTATTCACATAACAAAATCCAACCGAACTAACATGCTACCTATGCGACGGACGCAATCTAACCCACCGGCCGCCCACCTGCATATCTGTTGCCAAAGTAACAGGCATTTCTGGCGTGGAGTGGCTCTTTGCGAACTCAGGCTGAACTAAGGCGTATTTTCACTTTGAACCTAGTCTTTGGTCTCAATTTATATATTACTACAATGTATTCAATTCAGTCCATCCTATGTGTGCCTGGAACTATTTTAGTGATAAGGTTGTCTTAAATTAAGAAGTATCTGTGTAATTTTTTCGTGAACAGTAAAGTGCGTGTGTAAATATTCGTCCGTGGCCATGAGATAAGTCAAATGGTTTTATTCATAGAAAATAATTACTTTTGTCATTACATTACAGTGACTTAATTTTGTCAGACGTCCCAAGCTTATTACGCGTAATTTGACTTGATTTAGCTCCTGTCATTTTTGTCTGTGGAATTGAAAACATATTTTTGTCCGTACTGTGAAGTTGGCAAATTCGTTTGATTTACTAAGCAATAACTAGGTGATAATTAGGTACAAGTTATCAATACATTATTACACAGCAGTTAAAATTTTTGTTATTCATTATAAAATAAAGGAAATCGACACGCTGAAATTTTCAGTTTCTCGCTTTATTCTGTAACATAGTACCTACTGTTTTACATTTTTAACGGCCTTCAAAAAAGGAGGTTATTTAGAAAAGAGATTTTCTCGCGCCTGACGGAACCGACTTCAATGAGTTTTTCATGAAATTATTCGGATATTCTAGAAAAGGTTTTAGTGTAAGCTTTATCGAAATCGGTTCAGTAGTTTTCAGTAGTCAGTTCAGAATTTTTAACCGAAAATTGTTTTAAATTCATTGAAATCGGTTTCATGTTTAGATTAAACATTACAAAATTCAGTAAAGTCGGAACCCCTTGCAAAGAAGGACTTCATTTGATAAATATACCTAATATTCTTTATTGTCCAACAGGAAAAGATTACAGTAAGTAGGTTAGGTAAATCGGAAATTGGAAGAAAGCATTCAGGCGATTAAGGCATACACTACGCCCAACCGGAGTTTAACTTGCTCAAACCCTCGCGGATAGGCGAGCATGCCATTCCGTCTGTACTGCGAACGTCCTTTATTAGAACTAACGGACTAGATTTTAAGTGGATGTTGTTGCGATTGAATCAATACATGAAACGTAGCCTTGGCCTAGCTTTAACATGGAATACCAGGGTTGTGGGTTCAATTCTCATCAATGAAGATATTATTCGAAAAAAGAGTATTAATATATTATTTTTCCTTGGATAGTTTCTGCTAAAGCTATTTGACTTTAAAGATAATAATTAGGTCAATATTGGTAACCATTTCGCAACGAATAATTTGATGCGAATAAAGGGTCTTAATTTATTCGTTATATTTTTTTGCTTGTTCTATTAAAGCTATATTATATTAAATTATATTAAAAGCTATATAGTTCTATTAATTGACTATAAAAAAACAATGCACGGGTCCAACCAAATAACAATTCAATAATCAATAAGAATATTGCGTTGTATTCCTGACTAGCCAACTTTGGCTTCGCAACAGAAAAGCCAAAGTCCGTCCTTCGAAGATAACCCAATAGATAGCAAGTCACATATAGCAGTGTTTAACATGCGGGCAGGCTATACGTCACTAGCAAGTTGACGGGTTTGCTCAGATAATTGCCTAAGTGGGATCTCACTTAGCCCTTTCCTGCGCCGGAGGCTACCCTTATGCGTCTGATAAACGGCGTTTGTTATTGTCGACGCTAAGCTTCTTAGCCGTTGAGATAACAGAAACTTATGGTGACTGCGGTGGCGGTCAGACTTGGGTGACGCGTCCTGTCTTACTCGAGAGACTAAAGTTATTTTCGTGCATAAATTTGTTCACATAATAAATGATTTTGTCTGAGAATTTCTCGTCTTTAAAGAAGAGTAGGAAGATTCGTAGTTTGGTGCTGAAAGCTAGGCATGTTTCAGACTTTAAGAATAAAATGAAAGAGTCTTTTAAATACACAAATATATATAGTTATGAGAATGAACGAGCACAGAAATTACACAGAAACTATAAGGGATTTAGTTACGCAATGTTGTAGATGGTACGATGTGACTTGGTAACGAATTTATTGACAATGCAAAAATGCGCTTATTCGCCACGAAGGTATTGAATAAAGTAAGTACATAGGTAAGGAACTTTCAAATCTGTGCATATTTACCTGTACCTACCCTCATTTCATATACTGCAATAACTAGAGTTTCTCAATTAACACTAAACGCGTCACCTAAGACCGACCACCGTCCGAGCAAAGATTTGAATTTGAATGAAGTAAAAAACATATTTCACATTGGAAGATTACAACGGTATCGCAATGGATGGTAGAAATGACTTATAATCGCAAGCGACATATTATAGTAAATAAGTAAATCACCTAACAGGACCTACTTGAATTCTCCCTCCATACACCTCCGACATCATCTCCGATTTTATGTAATTTTTGCATGTTAATAAATAAATAGAAAATGAAACTTAATTGACCTATTATTTATGATGCCCATCTTTAATCAAGGTGGCATTCCCTAGGTTTGCAACCATATAACTGTATCGAAATAATATTGGAGTCTAGTACTCGTACATATAGTAGCATATCAATCTCCTCAGGTTACAATTTCCAAGCTCCATCATATTGCCATTCATCTGAGCACAGCAGTCCGACGTAATCAAGCCTCAGATCTAATGACCCCCTCGTCTAATTGGACTAAGATTTGGAAGCAATCGTCTTACATATTCATAGAGGACCGACTCACAAAACAGAGGTATAAAAGAAAGTCCGTCCAGTCTTTATTGATTGTACGGTTAGTTTTGTGATCATAGAAAATAGATAAAAATTACCTTTTACATTTTTCAAGAACATCTCCATATCATTTTCACAAACCATGTTGTATCTATTTATGAGTACAGTAAAAAAATATTCTATCTATCTATAAAATGTCGTTGTATGCGACTATAAAAATAAAATAAACAAACTCACGCCTGTTATCCCCGAGGGGGTAAGCAGAGGCCCCAGTCACTAGAACGTTTTTAGAATTTACTTTAGTTATTAGTAAAATTTTCTGTAATACAATAAAATGAAAGTAAATGGCTCTAACGCTACGAGATTTCGTAACATAGGTATCGCCAGATAATAACTGGAAATAAATATTTTTTTTACGCTCAAAACTTGTCAAAACCAGCTGCGATTGACTCGTTTTCTATGACTAAATATAGATGTTGAGACAATCGGACCTTTTACGACATACTACTGTGGGTACCAACTACGGAACTACCCAGGTAGAGCTCCCACTAATTTATTCAGAGAGCGACATGCAAATGGGCTGGTGAATATCGGTCATGTTTACGTCAGATTTCAGTGAAAATTATTGCGGATCGGCTACCTGCATAACTCGCACGGTGAATTATTAAGATGCGAGCTCAAGATTGAAATTGATATTTTGATACGGTAAGATTAATTAACCGGCCTACTTGGGAGCCAGCACTAGCCAATAGGATATAATATTATCTACCCAAATTTGATACTTCAATATTCCTAGAAAACTTATCAGTGCTCACCAACGTAACATAAGTAAGGTGTTATGATTAACTCGAATAGGTACCGTTGGGTCGGGTTGATAGGTTGCTTGACAGTCAAGCTTGATTTTGCTAACGCTTCATCTCCCAAGAGATAGCTGTACATTAGTTACGGCAATTGGTTACTAGTCCCAATTGGCCGCAGTAAAGTTCACCGCGGTCATTGTACACATAAGAATAAGTGGGCTTCGGAAGGGTTTTTCGCTGCTGTCGGTTGGAGTTGAGAGTCTCGAGCCGCGCATCTTCGAAATCCCTTACTTTCTTGTGGATGGTGGAGCGCCATTCGCTGCGTCTACGGGCGGCCTTTTCCCAGCTATCGGGAGGAATGCTGGCAGCTGTTAGGTGCCTTTTAAGGACGTCCTTGTAGCGGAGGTGCTGTCCACCGACTTTACGTGCACCATTAGACAGCTGGGAATAGAAAACGGCCTTGGGCAGTCGGTGGTCTTCCAAAAATAAGCTAGGCTTCGCAAGCCACATCCGAGCCCACCGTCGTAGAAGTCCTACCAATACTTGAGGTCGCCGTCGTCGGACTACGACGAGGAGGACATCATCATCATCATCACTAGTCCCAATTAGTTGAATGCAATCGAAAATATTCCTGTGAAACATTCATCATCAACCCATTATGACCCCACCGAGGGGCACGGGTCTCATCCCTGAGGAAGGTAGCCATACTCCACCACGGGGCTCCTGTCCGGATTGTTGGAGGCTTGAAAACTAGTGGCTGGTCTTATTGTCAGAAGTTTTCACGCCGCCCTACGGCCTCTTACTTGGCTTAACGACTGCCATCTATCTACGGCAGCCGGCACCAACTGCTTAACATGCCTTGCAAAGCACGGAAACGATTGTAAAAATGCCACTAGCGTTAGTCATAGAACGGTCACCCATCCATGCACTGAGAGTGCTCTATGTTGCTTAACCTTCGTGGTCGTTTAAGATCACTTAGGCGGCCGGAGCTACGAGCGATTCTGTGAAACGTTGCTCATATTTATCTTAGAGTCAATACTAAACTGCTGCTTGAAATGTAATTTATGAACTTCTTTATTTCAGAATTTCCTAATAGCGTTATAACTTATTAATGCAATCTGACGTGATTGAAAAGTGAAACGTGTAAAGACAGCACCTTCTTAAGGCAACTTTGTAGAGTAATTAGCAACACGTTTTATTATTCACATACGCGTCTAGAGCTTTTGTTTCGTAATTAACAAATACGGTAGTCATTAAATATTGATAAATATTTCATTACTCTAATTATTCGTACCCTTTCGTTTCGTTCTCTTACTGATATATCAGTGGATAAAGTGATCTTTGCCTACTCCTACGGAATTCAGGTGTAAATTGAGTTGAATGAATCTGTGAAAACAAATAATAAATAAATATAAATAAAATCTTTATTCAATAAGCAGTGGTTACAGTTTACACGTCAAACTGTAACCACTGCTTTATTATTGATTACAAAGAAGTAGGTAATCAAACTGTCACATTGCAAAGGCAAATAAATCCTCTGACAATAAAATTATATTACATGTTAATAGCACGGTCAAGCGAAAAAATATATAGATTATAATAAATTGAAGAGTAAATAAATACCCTTGTGGACAAACATTGTTTAAAATAATATCTCTATACAGTAAAATTAATTCGTTGCTTTAATTACAACACAACGATATTGTATGTAATACGAAAATACATCGGCATTCTATTCCATTTAAGCTGGGGCACGCTTCAGTACATTCGGGGTGAAAAATGTTTGTTTTGTTATTTGAAGTAGGTAGATATTATTATGTGAAGCCCGTTGGTTTCATATTTTATGCTTTACTGTATCGTTTCTATCCATATACGTCCAATTCATTGTTTATATGTAGTGTATTAGACATATGTCGCACTACAGGGCACAATCCTTCTCTCAGAGAGGAGAGTAAAACCCTCTACGTGACGACCTCTGTGGCGTAGCGGTTAGCGCATCTGCTTACCATGCGAGAGGTCCCGGGCTCGATCCCTGGCTGGAGAGAAAAAAAAACTCCAGGTCTTGGATGGTTACATGTTTGTGACGTCGCTGTTTCTGGGTTCCACGACACAGGGTATCCTAGTGTGGGGTCAGAAGCAATGTATGTGCCTGTGTAAATGTTTGTTTGTTGTTTGCTAATTACCACGCAAGCCAATCGCGGATTGGCAACTTCAAGTATGTGAACACCTTAGGTATACAGATTTCCTCACAATGTTTTCCTTCACAGTTAGCAAGTACTATTGCTACTACAAATCACAAATAAAAGGCAGTTAAAGTGCTAAATTGTAAGCTTCGGAATTCTTTCACTTTCGTTATCATTCACATTGTTATCCACATTTTTATTCTTTTTAAACAACTTATTTTGACCAAAAATACAACTAACCTTGAACCTTTTAAGACTCACAAAAAATCCATTCTTAATTATATTGGCCTTCCCACCCGTAAACGGTTACCTTGGTAACGCAGCGTAGACAAGTGAGTTTGAACGCGCCTGTAGCTACACGGACACCGGTCACTGAGTCAGCAAGCAAAGCCACCAACAAATTCCGTCCATCGCACCAAACGCGTGTTGTTTTAGGCCGTGGACAAACAGAATGCAACGTGACCGGTGCTAATATGTGTTTATTCTAGATATTTATGGCGCCGCGCCCGGTGCCGCCGCACTGGAATTATTGGCTCGTTACAGGACCCACCCGCGGACGTTCCGCCGCTTTTGTTTGCGACTGTATCGTCATATTTTGTTATGTGCTGAATAAATTTTGCGTTGCTGCAGTGTTTTTTGTATATTGAAACAGGTGACGACAAAAATGGAAATTACAGGGCGTTTAAGCGTTACTCCAGACTAAACTGAAGGCTCATAGAAATGTATTATAGTTTGAATCACGGTAATTTCTCACTGACTCGAGTCTAACACCGATCTAACACATTACAACAACAAACATACTTAGACCGAAACAGAAACCGACATGCGTGCGTGCAACGACCAATTAATTTTGACGAAGCGAAGGTGATCTATCAGGATCGTGGCAAGTGGGAGTCCCTGGACTCTGCCTACCTCTCTGGGATACAGGCGTGATTATATGTTTTTATGTTTATACTTAGACAAAAAGAGTGTAGAGTTCTCTAAAACTATCTAGCCAATGCAATTCAATCCAATCCAATCAGTCGGTCCCTCAATGCTGAGGATCATCTACCTATAGAAAACGTAATATTTCTTGCATAAGTGATAAAAAAAATGGCAATGTACGAAATAAACATTTTTGAATATGTTCAAGCGTTTTAACCTGAAGATTTTTTGGTGGGTCGATGGGCTCATCATGATAATCATTTTTTATGTCATGACGCCACTGATAATTTAAACTTCAGTAAAATAAACATACAGTCTATTTTTTGAAGCGAACGACTAAGTGTCAACATTTCAAAAATTTGGTTTTTCAATATGCCACATTTATGACACTGCATAATATTTAGCAAAGTTATACAAAACGATATGCTTAATAAATACCATTAAGCAATTAACACAATAACACTGTTATTACCTGATTTATCCCCCACTTGCAGTTTATTTAACTAATATTTTATTTTATCATGAAAATTATACCATTTGCTTAAGAGATCTATGCCCCAAAAAATACCTAAAATTTCAGTGGTCCTCAAATAAAAGCGATCCTACTGCTGCCAAATATGTTCGCAACTAGGAAAGATGACGGACTTTTGTTTAAAGGCCGATTATGATCGACTATTTTATGCTAATGGGCTACGCGAAGTGTAGGAAGAAGTATGGGGAGCTGACTACGAACCTCTTTTTTAATTAAAGACAAAAAAAAGTAAGATTGACGTTGTTGTTGATGGGAGTACGACTAAAGAAAATAAAATAGGTAACTTATCTTTAGTCTGTTCATCATTGTAAATAAGGTATTGGTAAAGTTTTTGGTCCATCGTCCAGTTGTTTTATACTTTTATGTTTGTTATTACGAAACGGAAAATATGGGCGAGCGAGCCGGACCCAACGCTGATTCTGCCAAACCAATGTATACGATGCCACAGAATACATAATAGTACAACGATGCAAGCAAAGCTGCGTGCATGAGCTATTTTGAGTAAGATGTAAGTTTGAGAGATGCTGTGTCTTTGTTTACCTTTAGTCGTTCGCTTCAGTAAATAGAATATACATATATAAAGTCACTCGTGTACCGGACCAAGGGTTTGCTAGCCGCAATCCATGACAAACCTCTATCATTTCATCAACATTCATAAAACGCTGCAAGCACACACGCCACCGTGTTTTTTTCACCCGCTAACAATGCCTTATTTGATGCACTAAAAAAATAAACAACCGTACGTGCATGACCTCTGAAAACAGTAGGTACACTCCTATTAAATCAATACTCGTGTAAAATGTGCGTACCTCGACGAGATATTCATACGAGATACCCCACATCACCCATGGTTAGCTGGAAGGAAATACTTTATAGTATTAAGCTCGCCTTTATACAGACATTGTTTCTTGTGCAATAAGGAATGTTCAATCAATCAATTCATCGCGGAGCTAAAAAACTTTTTTTTACATAACCTCCTTTGTGTCCCACTGCTGGGCAAAGGCCTCCCCTCCTTTTTTCCAACTCTCTCTGTCTCCAGCCACCTCGCACCATCCCGGCAAGAAGGCAAGAAAACACTTATCATCATCAACCCAATATGTTGGCCCCAACCCACTGAGGGGCACGGGTCTCTTACCTGCTGAGGAAGGTATAATAGGCCATTCTCCGAGGGGCCTAGTCCGGATTGGGACTTAAATATTAAATGGGATATTAAAAATATAAACTCATAACTTGTTCAAGGGTGTCAACTAATTTTAAGCATATAACACAATTAAACGCCGACGCGGTCATCGTCAAATAGCCGGAAGCGATGGCCCTCCCGACTTTACGGTGCCCTTAACTCGGTTAAAACGTCGTGATCAAGTAACATAGTTACGCGCACCTTGTCGATACGTAGGAATAATGTCACGCCGTAAGTGGATCTAAAGGATGCCAAAGTCAAAATGTGTGTAGGTAAAGTAATAGCTAAAGTTGCGCAGAAATTAAGACTTAACAAGAGTTCGAAGTTAAACATTTTTCACTATTTAGATTGTTTTGAAGAAAACGTTTATAATTTTATGAATTCGCAACAGCAATTACCACTCAGAGTGTGTGTGCCTGAGCTATTTGGCCTATTTGTGCATTTATCTTTTTCGTGTTTCTTTTTTTCTCCCCGATGTAGGTATACCTACTATAATATTTGTTTCCTCCTCGCGTAGATTTTTTTTAACATATGTATCATAACTATATGTATCTACAAATTATGAAGGTGTATTGTTCTTTTTGTACATAATATGTATATTAATATTCTTATTTGTACCGACTACCCTACCCCTTTTCCTTCAGAACTTTTCCATCATAAGGTTTTCTGAAAGAAATAGCTGTTAGCAATGAGGCCGCCAATGTACTGTGTCGTTGTAAACTGTCTGTCAAGACCCTTTATCTCGGGAACGTGTGGAGGTATCATAGATACATTTGTATTAAATCATAACAAAATTGTCTTTGAAGTTCGGGATAACATAGGGAAAAAACTGCGATTGCGGAACCCTCAGCGGGCGAGCTTGACTCGTTCTTGTCCGGTTTTTTTTTAATTACCCGCAGGAGGCCGCATATGCCTTAAGGCCTTTAGTGTAAGTGTCGAACAAAATCATATAACATTACATAACAGAACGTGTGGACTGAAAGAGGATGTAGTGACTAGAATTGAGAAAGGAAGGAATATTGCGTTGTTTGGACATTGTCGAGAATATGAAGGAAGAAAGACTGTCGAAGCAAATATATCGAGCAAATGTGAGTGGAAGGGCCAGTAAAGAACACCCCAGGTGGACATACTTCGACCAAATAGGGGATGTATTAGCAAAGGGCACTATAAAAAGTACCCGAAACCGACGTCCGTGTATGCAACGACTAATGAATGTCGATGAAGCGAAAGTGGTTTGTCAGGATCGTGGCAAGTTGCAGTCCCTGGTTTCTGCCTACCCCTCTGGGATACAGGCGTGAGTTTATGTACGTAACAGAACGTGAATAACTGTTATCACCAAACTCGTTACATTCTCTCAACGATAACAATAACGCATCTAATATCGATACCTACCACGATATATTTCCAGGCTGCCAACACAACAATAGATCTATCGCATAAAGACACGCGACGTTATCTTCGAGTGTACGGGCAATGTGTATTCCAAAGCTGTCTTCACTCCACTTCCTTCCCTGAATTTCAGTAACTTCGCACAATAGACGCTGATATCTGCGACTATCGCAGGAACGGTATGGAACTATTGTATGTTTGTAAGTGCGTACTTTGCTGGAAGCATCATACGCTGTGTGGATATGAAATGGAGAGCTGATTTTATTTGCATTCGATCTAGTTATTTTACAGTTTTATTTTTAAGTAAGTTGAAGCCTCTTACTAACAATTTACAGAGATTTGTAGGAATGTAAAAAAAAATTTTAAGTACATTTGGGGCACAAATTATAAGCATTCTGAATTTTGTTGAAGAGTATCTAATCGTAATTATAGCAAAGTTTACCTGATTTACTTAAAAAAAATCTTATTTCTATTATTTCACGTCTTATTAGAGCATTTCTATAGAAAGTCGGTGAAGACTTCCGGAAGGTTCTTAAGACCAATTTGCGAACTATCTGTCCAAAAACGTCTTCTAGGTACCATGACAATAGCCCATTTTTTTAAACGACTGCCTTACTGAAACATCTGAAAACTGGGGCTATAATAATACCCTATGCAATAACTTTATGTTTATAATACAACCTCTTCACTTAATAAAATAAATAAATAAACGGTGATATAGAAGAGGGCATGTGACCTAAAGTGAGACCATCATCATAGGCCTTCGCGTCCGTTACGGACGATTCAAGCAGTATCCTGTGGGACTTCGACACTTTTTTGAGTGACTGAAAAGTCCAATTCGAGAGCGGCAGCCCCTACCGCATGTGGGACATATAAAGAGAAGGTCCGGCGTCGGGTCTATACGGAGATGGTGCCTCCTGGCTCTTTTGTCCGCCAGTGCCGAGCACCATACTTCGTTGCAGGTCTTACGGCCCTTCCGAACCTTCGCTCTCCAGGCTTCTCTGTCCACAACGAGTTCCTCCCAGCTGTCGTGTACGATCCCAAATGCCGCCATGTCACGCTTAACGCAGTCCTTAAAGCGCAGTAGCGGTCTGCCGACACGCCTTTTGGCGTGCGCTACCTCACCAAGCATGACAGCTCTCGGCAGACGAGTAGAGTCCATGCGCTGCACATGCCCCAGCCAGCGCAAACGGCGCTCCTTGAGTAAGGCTGTGAGACTGGGCAGCTGTGCTAGTTCGAGGACTCTCTCGTTTGTGACTCTATCCTCCCATGTAATGCCTAATACGTTGCGAAGACAGCGCCTGTGGAAGGTGTTCAGCCGACGTTCCTGTTTTGCATACGATGTCCAGGTTTCGGCTCCGTACAAGATTATGCTCAAGATGCATGCCTGGTACACGATGATCTTGGTATTGGTGGTAAGATGTTTATTATCCCATACTCTTGTCTGGAGCTTACCGAACATTGTGGCCGCCCTGCCGATGCGGACCACATAATGTTTAAATCTGATTTCTATCTCTATTACAGCCTGGTTCTCTATTACAGGTTAAACTTTTAAAAACTATGAAATATGTGTTTCGAATATTTTATTGGAGTACGCTTGTCCTAAGTTTCAAGAAAATCTGAATACTATACAATTTTTTACAATTCTTTTCACCCTTTAAGTATAGAATTTTGAAAAACAAATAAATGTTGCCCTTCTTAAGTTATGGATTATTAGGACTCTCTGCGCAAAATTTCAGCGTTCTAGGTGCAACGTTTTGGACAGGGTAATGATAGGCGAGTGTACCGGATGCTTGCCTTTGTAGATAAGGTAATTTGTATGACTCACAAACCTGTCAATCAGCTGTTTATTCAGTTATCTCTGGATATATTTATGTAGATAGATAGATAGAATATTTTTAATTGTAGGTACACATGGAATCACACATGAAATTTGACAATAACATAGTGTAGTACAATTGGTGGCCTTATTTAGTTTCTTATCCAATAATTTGGCGAAAGTCGAGCTACGGGCATAAAAAAGGACTTTTTGAACGTAGAACCAACACTTGTCGCCAAGGCACGTGGGAGCAATCACTCATGCCCGGCGCGATGCACACGCTTGCACTCAAAACGAATGCACAAACGCTGGACGCCATATTGTTGCTGACGCTGCACACAATTGGAAGACACAGAAGACTAACGTGGGGTTAACTCTTACTTAATATTTCTTTCCGATCTTAAGTGGCTCCGTCACGATCACGTTTTTCTGACAGATATGCTTACATAAATACAATGTCAAGTATGGAATGTCCCTGTACCAGGCTACTCATACATAATTATGCATAAAGCAATTCGTTAGCGCGGTGCGTCAAGAAAAATCTATTTGTCTAGCTAGACAAAGACTACAGGCGACGTTTGGGCGGCAAGATTTGTATCTGAAACAATCCTAAAATACTTAGAATGTTGGAGACTACAATACGAGTGCAAGAAAGCTATTTTCCATGACGAGCCCGTCGGCCGCACATGGCCGGGCTTTTATATGTGTACTAGTATAGTAATCTCTAACCTTAAAAATAGTTAGTATCGATGCATCCACACGTGACTGGCCTCTTCTAAATGAGTCCGTGCATTCTTTAATCAGCTGGGTAAATAAAAGTGTTTTTGTTTATTTTTGCTTCCGATCTCGTTCGGGCCAATCAACCTTTTATCTTTCCATACAACACTGAATTAGCAAAGCTGTGAGTAACTCTATGAGAATGTTTTATTTACCTATTATATGTCCTTCTGTTGCCCAACTCTGTTACATCCTGTTTTGTGAAGTTTCGTAGTCGTTCGGCGTTTTTACGCTGGAATTTCATCTATTGTCAATTTCGAAGCATTTTGTTAGGTTTAGTCATTGCATAAAACTTCCAATTTGATGCTTTTTTCATGTTACATACATGAAAAAAAGCTCTTAACTTCGGCTTTACACTGTAGCTATACTTTAGTTTTTGTCACAACAACAGCGCGGAGTCAGTGGCTTTGCAACTGGAATTGGGATATGCAGATTGCAGGTGTGTGTTTGTGTTTTCATCACAAAATCACATAGCAGCAGACATGAAGTATTCATCAGTTCAGCTTCGAAGACTCGCAAATAAGAAAACTAACCAAAGCAATTCTATCGAATGTAAGTCACGACTTAGCTTGGATAATCTTGTCGTAGAGTTGCTATATAACGCTGGCTTGCGCCAACGCTATCTGACTGCACTATCTACCTAATTATCCAGAAAACGTCTTATAGTATGACATTTGTAGAGCTATCCATAGATAATTACGTTAATTTAGTTAATTAATTAGGTTTAAATACGGATAAGTTTATTTAACATGATAAATACTTAAATAACACTATTAAAAGTACTTAGGTTATTTGTGTTTATTTTCATTTATTATTCTGGTTTTATACATATATTACTAGCTAACCCGGCAAACGTTGTTTTGCCAGATAAAATATTTGTAGTGGATCACCATTATCATTTGGGAGTATCAAAAATAAATAACAACCTTTTCTCATACCTACCAAATATACATATAAAATTTCATCAAAATCGGTCAATCCGTTTTGGAGGAGTAGGTATGCGCACTAACACGGTAAGCACGACAGTGTGACACGAGAATTTTATATACTCGTCAGTACTAGATGACCCCGCAAACCTTGTTTTGCCAGATAGGGCTATGAAAAATACATAATAACCTATTGTCAAACCTACCGAATATACATGTAAAGTTTCATGAAAATCGGTTTTAAGGCCGTTTTGGAGGAGTATGCGCACTAACATTGTGACATGAGAATTTTATATATTAGAAGAAAGAAGAAGATTTTATTTTATTTATTTTTTATATTATTTATTGCATCACACAACAGATAAGTAACATTGCATGTTATAACATCGTGATAGATCTTATGGTCTAGTTACTTATGCTTTAACGAGTGACGACAGCATGTTAAAGTATAGACGAGTATTAAAGATTGATCAAGCCACATATATTTAAGTAACAATATTTCAGCATAATAATATGTTGTTGTCGTTTTATTTGGCTGCATACTTTTAGTATAAGTGGCTTGATCTGCATATGAACACTGATCAAGTATAGAAAGCTACTAAAGTTTAACAAAAATTAAAATTAAAAGAAAAGAAAAATGTAACTTTTCTACATAATTAAATTATTAACCTAATCAGTTACCAAATTGGGACTTAACTAATTGTGATTTAAAACGACTGAGGCTTACAAAAATGTCAAGAACTTCGAAGTTCGGAGTAGTTTATGAAGTGAATTTACAGATTTACAGATTTCTTGCTGTGCAATTTCCTTTTTTATGTACAATAAAGCGTCCTCTATCCATCTATTGACTTACATACGTAGTACCTTTCACTATTTTCACTTAAATTTAAACATTATCTTGTAGACTAACTACCCATAACCTCTTGAGTCCTGACCTTGAAAATAACAATGGTTTTCAATTGTTATGGTGTGTACCTCGGGCCTTAAGAGGATAAATCAGCTCAAACCCAAACTGTGTACTGTATTCTCAACGCGTGTTCTCCCACCACTAGCGCCGTCCCCTTGTGGCCTCTGTAACTTCGGCCGGCTGACCCACAACTTAAACAGTAAATACTGAAGCCGCTCAAACTATCAAAAACTTATGCACGATTCCCTTGGCGACGCCCTGCTGACCGCTCTACCCTTTAATGCTGTATACGTACTGAAGCCCTATAAATAACCAATTACGCTTGAATAGGTAGGTAGAAAATAAGGAAAGAGATGTTGGAAAAGCGACTGTTCCTAAGAAACTGTTATTTTTCAAGGTTGTCCACAGTTTGACCTTTGCTTAAGTAATCAGAAATTAATTTCAACGTAAAGAAGTTACATTCTGTTAGTTGAATGTATCTTCTTTCTTTCTTCTAATATATAAAATTATTGTGTCCCCACTCACCGTGTTAGTGCGCATATTCCTCCGAAACGGCACGGCTGGTTTGGATGAAATTTTATATGTATGATCGATAGGTTCCGAATAGGTTTTTTGTTAATATTCATAGCCCTAAGTGAAAAAAAAAATTATATGGCGAAACAACGTTTGTTGGACCAGCTAGTGTACTTATAACTTAACATCGGCCCTAAGGCCGAATGTACTGGAGAAAAAGTCAGCGATATACTTACCACCTACGTCACACTAGATGGATGAAGACCACTCTAACACAGCAATGCCTGGGACATAGTTTTAGATGGCGTAGGCTTGCTCAGCACCTATACTATCCTGACAGCTGACGGCCTAGCCCACATGAAAGGAAAATCAATACGTGCGGAGCTAGTCGAGCCGCCGGTTTCTTCACGATGTCTTCCTTCACGTTATCGTGTGGTATTGCTACTGAAAATTCCCAGGTGTACGTACCTTTGAAAGTAAACAAAGTCATGCATGCCTACGTACATATTCCCAGTGTGGTACAAACTGGGTTTCGAACTGAGTCTCCTGCTTCAGAGTCTATTTTTCTACCCTCACTAAAAGAAAAAAAATCGGGATTCCTTCCTCGGTTATGTTTTAACCGACTTCAAGAAAAGGAAGCAATTCACAACTCGTCTATTTTCGTTTTCTTTATTCCGTTTTGTACAATTATTATTTCGTACAACATCGTAAAATGAATAGGCTTAAGCCAAGAATGAACTAGCAACATCCTTTTAAATTTGTATGCTAAAAAGTCTACTTTAAAATTTTCTGAAAACTGTTTCAGACAGACAGACGGACAGACTGATGGACGGACGGACAGACAAATGGACAGTGGAGTGTTAGTAATGGGGTCCCTTACCCTATGTACGGGGTACGGAACCCTAAAAAAGTAGTAATTATCATTTAATTTACTTTAGTAAGTTTTGTACATTTTTCTTAGGTTTTAATTACATTTGCTAGTCAATCGAGAAACTCAATGCTTCTGAGAATAACCGCAATACAAAGGAGCCGGGGATCTCTGGGCCCAATTGTAATAAGCTGAAATGTGGTTTAAAAAAAGCGGTATTTTTTCTGTTTCAAAATATAAAAAATCTGCTCCGTTCACAATCTGGGAGACGAGAAATCTTAAAAACAAGTTTTTGCACTGATGAAATAGAGTTTCGATTACTATAATCGATTACTGTAAATGATTTCAAGAATTATTATTGAACATAAAATCACTCTCATCGAATGATGGATTCAATCAAAGTGAATAAAATCTACGGAATAAATTATTATATTGTCAAAGTTTACAATAAAACAGAATATTAACTTTAAAATCGATTCTCGTAGATTCTTGTTTACAGATCGATTTATTACTTTTTATGTTTGTCAAATGTATTTAATCTGTGCTGACAGTGACAGCTCCCGGATTTTCAATCTATGATCATGATGGGTCACTATATTGCACGGACCGAGAATTTACGGCACGAGAATGTACAACCCGGGAATTCCTGCCCAAATGACCATCTATAACTAATGCTAGTGGGATTTTTCCGAGCGGTTCCGTGCTTCGCAAGGCAAGTTAAGCACTTGGTGCCAGCTGCCGTCAATAGATGGAAGTCGTGAAACCAAGTCAGAGGTATTATGGCAGCTTGAAAACTTCCGACAGTAAGACCAGCCACTAGTCTTACAAGGCTCCACCTATCCGGACTAGGCCCCCGTGGTGGAGTATGCCCTATAAGTATAGGACCGAGGGGCACGGGCTTTTCACTGAGAAAGGTTCCTCAGGGAAAAGCCCCGTGCCCCTCAGTGGGTTTATAATGGGTTGATGTATCGCTCCTCTACATCTAAACTCTGATCATTTGGATTGACTTGTCTAGTGTAAGATCCAGCCAGATCAGGACGTCAATCTATTGCGACTCATAGCCTCGATAATGTCACGCACTAGATCGAGCGTGTAATGGCTGCGAATTGAATGATTTACGCTTCATGGAAACGAGGCACCACTCTGTCGTGTCTATGGCTGTACAGGGATTCTCGCCCGTACCAATTTTATACAGCCTGATATGATAACGCACGACCCGAGAACGTACGGACGGTAATCCGTGTACATGTGCACGGATTCCGTGGCTGTATATTACCGGGGCGTACGTTCTCAGGACGTGCATTCGCGGTACGTACATTATCGTCTCCCATCATGATCACCGGACTACCTACCTACTCGTCTTGTATCAAACGATAATGTTTCCGTAAACGATAATGTTTGCGTATTTTATTTATATTCCTCGACCAGTGCTTTCACTCTACGGACTTCTAGTATATTGTTTAACTGGTACGACTGTGGCATACCGACTTATCGATGTAATTCACTGGGCCGACGAGTTTTAGAGGATGAAATGACAGAAATCCTTGTCTTGTCCTGTCTTTTAATCTATTTGTGAGATTCGTTACATTTTCCCACTCAATACAATAAGAACTACAATTAATGTAATAAATAACTGTCTATTATATGATCATAGTTATAAAATCAGCTGTTAAGTACCTATAGGTTATTGTCAATTTGTTGCATAGCCTCACTTTTACTAAATCTCTTTTAACTTTGCTCTCAGATTGCTAAAATCCGCAAAATGTTCAAAGATGGTTTGACAATATATAAGCTGTTTATTGAAACCACTCTCGTCTTTTTACATCTGGGCCCAAGAATGTATGGAAGCGTTTCCGTCTCCTTTACGGCTAGAACTCTTTATAGCTGAAGTTATACCACAAGCACCCAAATCACCCGCACAGCAGAGCTGACAATCAATCAAGGCGAATCAATAACGTAGAAGTCCTGAAGGCACGTCTCTAACTCAGCCGACCGCCAGACGCTTGGGCAACAGATTCAGTGTCGGCCAAGCACGATGGCGTTACTCCCGAGGTATTATAAATCCCTCAATTTGTCGTTTCGATGTTTAGATTGATTGATCAATTAAATTAATGGTGGTAGGTACACAACATATATTATACAACACATATATATACATAAACTCACGCCTGTATCCTAGAAGGGTAGCCGGAAACCAAGAACTGCCCTTTGCCACACCTTCACAGTTCACTCTCTTTTTGTCAACATTCATTAGTTTTATCCTATGACTAGCTGTTGCCCGCGACTACGTCCGCGTGGGCTTTAGTTGAGTAAAGTGTTTGCAAATAAGATAGAGATACTTTTAGCGCATGCTGAAGAGCTTTCGTACTAACTGCTTTTAGAAAAACGACTTTACACGTCTTTCATGACTTTCAATGAAGAACCTTCATGCTGAATTTCATTTAAAAAATGGCTAAGTTTCATACTAACACTGCAGCCCCCTTTTTCCCCCTTAAGGAATGATTTTAAAAAAACTATTTTACACGTGTTTCATAATTTTAAATGGAGAATCTACGTACCAAATTTAATTCGAATAACTTCAAAAATGGCAAACTTTCACACTAACGTTGAACCCTCCTTACCTCCTTAGGGGATGAATTTTCAAAAATCCTTTCTCAGTGCTCCCCTACGTTGCAAAAGGAACCCCTGTGCAAAATTTCAAGTTTATAACCCTTATAGTTTAGGCTCTGCGTTCATATGTCAGTCAGTCAGTCAGTCAGCTTCTCCTTTTATATATATATAGATACTGACACTCAGTAATATTGATGACATTTTTTTTAACATTTCAGTGCAATGACTGCCTTATTGGATTAGCTATCTATGTGTCCATGCCGACTGCCGTTGAAAGATGACAGTCGTTAAGGCAAGTCAGAGGCCTTAGGGCGGCTTGAAAACTTCTGACAGTAAGACCAGCCACTAATCTTACAAGCCTCCACCAATCCGGACTTGGCCCCCGTGGTGGAGTATGGCCTATACCTTTCTCAGGGAAGAAACCCGTGCCCTTCGGTGGGGACATAATGGGTTGATGATGATGATGATTATCTGTACTAAAATAGGCCGTGTTTTCAATTTCCTGCTTGGAGGCCGCCTTACTTCATTTGTACAAACGGCCTCAGTCTGGGTTTATTTTCATGTTTGTGACGTTCTTGCCTTGTTACCATAGCACGGGGTATTCTAGTGATTCTCTTGGTGTGGTTTTACTTAATTATTGGAAATGGGACAAAGGCGTTTGACTATGATGTCCTGAATTAACATAGGTTATTTTTCCAAATTAAACTAACGAAATTGCGTACTTGTACGATAGCTATATATAAAACCATTTTTTTTAACTCATAAGACTCTGAAAATATTTTTGAACTAAAACTTTTGTAGGCAAAACTAGGCGAAGATGGCGGGATGACCTAAATGCATACTTACCGGGATGGTGCGGGGTGGCTGGAGATAGGGAGAGATGGAAAGAAGGGGAGGCCTTTGCCCAGCAGTGGGACACACGAGAGGCTACGTAAAAAAAAAAACTTTCGTAAGCACTACACATTGTTGCAACCGACGACGCGGACCTCTCTGGTCGCCATAATTAAGCTCTACGAATCGGAGCGAAATCTGGTCGGAGTCGACCGATAAAACAAGCGTAAGTTGATCCGGACCAAAAAAAAATTTACTCTGAAAATACTTCAGAAATTAGTGCAACCAAGGTGGTTGACGACCCTTTGTCAAAAGTCAAACTCTATCGGATAGTGATTTAGAAATGTTTTTAGCTTACTTGTTTGACACAATAAATAAATGTAAAATATAAATGTAATTTTCTGCCAATGAATTAAGGAGGTAATCTAATGCTCTATCAACAAAACAAACTAAATAAACTATCACTATGTTCAGAGTAAGGGCCAAGTTAAGCACAAGCCAGTTCCAAGATTCAAATTCAATTAATTATACTTTAGATTAGTTCCTCCTTTGAACCGTGAGTCAAGAGCGTGGAGTAATTTCATCGAAAGTGTCATTTTTTATCTACAGGATGACTTTGAATTCATTGACAGTATTTTATTAAAAGACTAATGTAACATTATTTGCGAGTTTAAAAAAAAACGCATTTAACATAATATGTTAAATGCGTTTTTTTTTTAATTTTTTTTGACGTAAATTAATTCTTAGTGCTTCAAATTTGGATTCATTTAAAATAAATCAGTCTAGCATAAAAAAGATAAAATAAATATATTTTTTCCCAAACGGGCACAGACCTTCTCTCAGAGAGAGAGATACTTTAAAGTAGTAGCCGCCGCATTGTCATTTTATAGTTTATTTATGTGCAATAAACAAATTCCAAATAATAATAAAATATGTCTGACTACTATGTTTTATCATGTATATCCAAATTACAATTCATATGCACATATTTTCTAACAACCTATGAAAACTAACTTATTTCTGAGTAGGTTTTGTATCTGATTTTGATGTATGTGAATCACTTGGCCGTTAGATTGGAACGTTTATAAAAACCGAATACTTTAGTAGACGTTTGGCCTTTTGTTGTTATCACTTACACCATTGCACCAACGTCAATGTAAAATAAACCGAAATTTGAGGTTAAAGTAAAAATCACATCATTTATTATACAATGTTTGCATACAAAGTCAGCAACATACAGCTTAGTCAAAATATCTTTTTAGTGTCACTATGGAATAAAATACCCTCTCTCTTTATACTAAGCTTTTAGGCAGGTTTCTAAAACGTGACTTCGACTTCGATATTTTGAAGCGACTAGTATGCGATGACATAACGGTAACATTAAGCTATTATTAGTGAAGTGCAACCAGAAGAAAAGTCTCACATAATTGTTATGGGAGAGTAATAAGACGTAACTAATTAGATATTAGACATAATAAGGCTTTAACAAAGTCAAGCCACCTGGGCATCGATTCTATTAGTCCATTAATTACCTACAGTTTAATGACACATCGTCGGCTAGAGTCGCCAACCTTCATCTTCTTCTTAACTTAATTTTTTTTTTCAAAATTTAAGAGATTTTCTATAAGATGCGTCCAGAAATTCTGAAGTTGCAAAAAAAAAATGGAGTCAAGAGGTGTGCGCCTTTAGCCGACGTAATCACGGTCGGGTCACGTGACGTGTTTTTTCATACCATTGACGCCTATAAGGTTACATATGACGTGTACGCGCGTAGACTTGTAGCGGCAATGAAATGAAATCACCGCGTTCATTGCATTAACAGAATCTGGGCACTGGTATTTGGATGCAGATATTACTGAATGCTGGGATATTTGGTTACATATTGCTAGTCATTATTAATTAACTCGAGTTGTCTAATTAGTGGTGTCTGACATATTAGTGTTGCTAGCCACTGCTTCATTATCCACATCATACCTACACACGTATATAGAAATATCGGTGAAATATCAATTTCCGTTTTTGTGTGCACTAAAGTGTGTTCTATATGTATGTATAAAAATTAAACATAAAATCATCCCTGTATCCTGGAGAAGTAGGCAAAGACCAGGGTCTGTCACAGGCCACGATCCTGATCTGTTTTACTCCAACATTGCTAGCTCTTGAAATCGCCAATCTACTGTGGGCACACGTGACGATGATGATCTGATGATATCCTCTTCATCGTAGTCCAACATCAGCGACCCGTAAGGGTTGTTAGGACTTCTACGACGGTGGGCTCTTGATTGAAAGTGTTTACCTATACTCTCTCCGAAAAAATCATCCGACGTGTTCCCTTGATTGAAGGTGATTAAGTCTATATTCTCTCTTCAGTGGGACATATATGTATATCGGCTTTATAGCTCGTATACCTGATATTCTTCGTTGAATAAAAGCACGTTGTTACCGCTAGATCAACAAGGCAGTCATACAGTAATCCGATAGTATTTAATACTAGGTGTAAGACAGGACAAAACTAATATTTCTGCCTCCTGATGTTGCCAATACTATTCCTTAACGAATATTGTTTCTGATTATAAGTGATACAATAAAATATATTTTTTTGTGCATACCTTACATATTTTTATAATCTAGGGAACTGTCTCTTTATTAGTAAGTTCCTTAGTGTACAATAAGTGACATGAGCCTAGGCATATATCTTCTGCGTATGTATAGAATATTTCAGTCACCTATATTTCAATCCATTTGCGTTAGTACCTATCCTCTGGTGGGATTGCTGTCGTCCATTGTACAGAATTCCGCAATTTAAACCGAAATAGTATCGCCAGTTAATACTTGCCAATTAGGAAGTTAAGCTAACTTTCACTAGTGCCCGGTCAGTCTCGGAACCGGATAATTCGGACCGGCGCCCTCTGGGAGTCGAATGCCGGACGCTCCAGTTAAGTAGCAGATTTATTAAGGGGATACTCCTCCGGTGCTTGGCTTTGAAATTAAATTATAGTGGGGTTTGTCCGTCTGAAGAACGCTTATCTTCAAGAGGCACTACTTCCTTTGTATTTTAATGGAAGTAGCATTTATCTACTTTTGATCGCAGTTAAATGAAACTGGATCTAAAACATATTTTGTATGCCGCTTATATAAGTCCCACAGCAGAGCATCGAACTTTAATCAGAGAGGAAGAGAGAGTATGGGCTTAATTAAAACGCTTGCCCACCTCGAATTGATAATTTAAAGCACTCAGGTACGTAAGCACCTCAGACGCTCAGGTTACCTTACGATATTTTCCTTAACCGTTGGCGAGTCTTATCGCTCTGTTAGGTTCATTGCCTCATTATCCCAATTTTGCGGACATAAGTAATAACGCCGAGCATTGTCTACTATAAAAATTGCACTTGGTGAATGCCGCGGGCAGTCGAGCCCTAACTCACAGACCTCTCCGCTTACCTTTAATTATGTGAAGCTTACCTTTTTCCCAAAATTTTGGACTAACTGTACGTGCTGTGTTTTGCTGTTCACAATAAACATCAGTTTAAGTGAATTCCAGTGGTTTAATTCCAAGGACCTTGTGGAGCGCCATCCTCTCCCTCTAACAGCTCGTACAACTTTAGAATTTTCTATGTATGTACCAGTTTATGACAACACAACTATACCCTTCCTACAGATGATCATAGCACTAAAAGAAACTTACAATACAAGCAAAATGAGTGCCAAAAGTATTCCTTTCAAAATTAACAATTATTGCGGACTATTCAAATTCGATTTGAGTTGCATTTCTGCAGGAAAATGTATGTTAAGTATTTAGTCTACAATCTACATCAACTACACTAAAAGTGTCTCCTCGTCTCCCTTTACAACTGAAACTTTGAAGACAGGAATTCCGTCGCGGAAAAGAATGGACCGGATTGAAAAACTACGTCTTCGCGTCCTGTTATGCGGTGAAACAAAAGATTCGCAAGCTGGTTGCTACTTTGTAAAAGGCTAGAAATAAAAGACTAGCGATGTAAGGCTGCAACTATTACGAAGCAATTTTATTGCCTGGCTTGTCATGTCACCTTAGTGAAAATTGCTTCAATAGATGTTTTTTTCCAATGTATATTGGAATTTCGTTCCATATAGTGATATCTTTAAATGCTACAAATATTTTCCTTTTTTTTTAACATAACATTTACATACAGGCACATACATTGCTACTGGCCCCACACTAGGATACCCTGTGTAGTGGGAACCAGAAACAGCGACGTCACAAACATGTTCATTTTTTTTTTCTGTCCCCAGCCGGGATTCGAACACGGGACCTCTTGCATGGTAAGCAGATGCGCTAACCGCTGCGCCACAGAGGTCGTCCTTTAACGTTCTTGTGGATATGTAACATTATAATTTGCATATCTATTTATTTAGTTTGTCTTTTAATTGAATATGGTTGGTTGTAAAGAAAACCCTTTAGAAATTGGTTGAACTAGACAAGTGTCAAATAAATAACTTAATTTAAAAAAACTACAAACTTGACTGTTCTTAATTACGTTCTTTACGTTTTGTTGTTGAAAATTCCATAAAGTTAATGTTAATGTCACATTAAATTTAATATTTTAATTTTCAAATTATTCCCAGAGATAGAAATGTTCGTTGCTAAGTATATTTTATATTTAGCAACATAATCAGAACTCCAAGACAACACAGAACAGCAAAACTAAAACACAACAAACGAACAACACCGACTAAACAAAACAACCCTGAGACAATATTGATTTCGGTTCTGCCGACGATATAATCGACCCTAATTTGTCTAAAGTTCGGACAAGAGCTTAATTAATGGCGTAGGATTTCTACTGATCTCATTTGGTACGGAGCGGACTTCTTGAGAAAATTAAACATAGTCCTAAGGTTTCCGATATCTTTCGGAGAATTAGTTGTAATTAAGTCTATTTAGAGTAAATGTAGAGTTACCTGAACGGGTACTTTTTCGAAATTCAAACTTATACCGACAGCGCCATGTTGTCATAGCAAATACACATGCATGTATTTTCAGGCATTTTGGGATTAAGGGAAATTGAAATTTGGACGAATTGAAATGAAGTCATTTGAGATTTCAGGCATTATGGGACTAAGGCGAATTTAAATTCAGTTACAATGAAATCATGGCATTTTTTTTGACATTTAGTCGTCACGAACCGGAGACTTAAAAACATCTTTTTAAGAGACTTTATTTTTCAAGTGAATTTCTGTTCAAGCTTACAAGCCAAATGTAGTCGATGTATTTCATAGTTTTAGCTTTCCTCTATTTAATAACTACTTATAAATACTTTAGACGACATCTGTGGGGTAGCTGTTAGCGCATCTGCTTACCATGCGAGAGGTTCCGGGTTCAATCCTCGGCTGGGGAGGAAAAAAAAACTCCAGGTCTTGGATTTGTACATGTTTGTGACGTCGTTGTTTCTGGTTCCCACGACACAGTGTATCCTAGTGTGGGGCCAGAAGCAATTTATGTGCCTGTATGTAAATGTTTATTGTTTATTTATGAGGTTACTTTTAAAAATACAATAGAAGAAAAACATTTCTACGCAACATAATCACTCGCCCTGTTTTCAAACTATAATACCTATATATATCTACAATTATGGCATTTGTATAAATGTTCGGCAGCCCCCAGCGGGATTCGGACCCACGAGCTCTGATGTCGAACCAGACGCGATACCGCCAGACCGACGAGATAGTCGAGACAGATACACAGGAATATTAGAATAGATATTACCTCAACTTCGGAGCCTCGGCGGACCTGTCAAAATCAATCTGCAGACCTAGAGGCAAGTTTCGCAGAACTATAAATTATTGCAATGAAACTAAACACCGGCTAAACGTAGCTTATCAGTGCGGAACAGGCTGCCCGGATCAAGTTTGCAACTCTGCGGGCTGCATTTGACGGGGCTCCTGCTATTACAGTACCTACCTAGGCGCAGTAGGTAGCACTGAACCAATTAGATGAAGGTGCTTTGGAAATCTATATATATAAAAGGAGAGCTGACTGACTGACTGACATATCAACGCAGGGCCTAAACTATAAGAGTTAGAAACATGGAATTTTGCACAGGAGTTTCTTTTGTAACGTAGGGGAGCACTAAGAAAGGATTTTAGAAAATTCATCCCCTAAGGGGGTAAAATGGAGGTTCAAAGTTAGTATGAAACTTAAGTTCATAGTTTTTGAAGTTATTCGAATGAAATTTGGTACAAAGGTTTTTCATTTAAAATTATGAAACACGTGTAAAATAGTTTTTTTAAAATCATCCTTTAAGGGGGAAAAAGGGGGGTGCGAACTTAGTATGAAACTTTGCCGATTTTGAAGTTATTCGAACGAGATTCAACATGAAGGTCCTTCATTGAAAGTTATGAGAAACATGTAAAATAGTTTTTCGAAAATCATCCCTTAAGGGGGTAAGAGGGCGGTGCAAAGTTAGTATGAAACTTTGCCTTTTTTGAAGTTATTCGTATGAAATTCAGCATGAAGGTCCTTTATTAAAAAACATGAAAGACGTGTAAAGTAGTTTTTCGAAAATCATCCCTTAAGGGGGTAAGAGGGGGTTGCGAATTTAGTATGAAAGCTCTTTCGCATGCGCTAAAAGTATCACTATCTTATTTGCAAACACTTTACTCAACTAAAGCCCACGCGGACGTAGTCGCGGGAAACAGCTAGTGTGTTATATTGCACTACTAGTAAAAATTTGTTACTTTCTTGTCAAAATGCTGTTTATACTCATTTCACGATTGTTTTTTAATAAAATAAAATGACATTAAATAAATAAAATGGAGGCCTTTGCCCAGCAGTGGGACACATAAAGAATTCCTTGTTTCAAATTAGTGGTTAAATTTCCATTGGTAAATTATTTTTTAAGCTAGTTCAGGATCTATATATCAATTATTTACATCTATTATTATAATCTTGATTTTTATTAATATCAGAAATCAGAAATCAGATATTTATTTCAACGTAAAGAATTTACATTCTGCTTGATGAATGTCAATGTACATACAGTTATGTATAATGCTATCTTAAATTTAGATTGTTTTTTATGAGTAATACCTACCTAAATACTTTGGGTACTGCAAATTGATTCTTTCGAACATCAACAATTTGTTGTGGGAACTGACTAAGCCTAAGTGACTAAGCTCTCTTCTCTCTATATGTCTTTCTCTCTGTGATAGAGAGTTATATTAATAGCAAACAGTTTTTACACATCCCAGCAGTAGGATGTATAGAGGCTGCTAGCTTTTAATATATTTTTAGCTTAGCCTTGTCACGTTTTAGGTTATGTGTGGTTTAAGTGTAAAAAGTTCAAAACAAAACTTCAGGATCTCCCTTGCAATAAAATTTTAATCCAACATCGGAGTATTTCAATAAAACATTTAAATCGAATCATAAAATTTTCAATACCGGTTCGTTTTATTAGACTATAAGGGCCAATTCATACTCGACGAATTTTCAAATATAGCAGAACGTCAGCCGGCGTGCACAAATGGAATTTTTTCGCTCTTACTATTGCGATCACGTTTCTAATAAAGTGAAAACAATATTCTAGTGACCGGGTGATTTCGGCGCAGCCTGCTATACCCCGGTCGATATATTTTGTAGGTACGGGAGAGCGCACTGACAGTTAATCTACAGCATCGCTTACTACATGCTGCACAAGGGCGAAAGTCGACCAAAATTTGCAGTCGACAGTAACTTCCACTGTACTTAGGTGAAGTGGGCTCTTTCATTGTTGCACTATATTTTTTTCGTTAGCCTGTGAAACTGAAAACTATGCATTTTTTATGGTTTTTGATACTACATACATACATGTATAAGCTCACGCCTGTATCCCGGAGTGGTAGGGAGAGACCAGAGACTGCTACCTGCCACGATGTTGACAAATCATTTTTGCTTCATGGACATTCCTTAATCGTTGCAAGCACGCAATTCAATGCGTCTGATTTAGAAACATTAATTTACAACATATAGAGTGTAGGGGTTTAGAGCTAAGGAATTTTGATATTTGACGATGCAAAATCCTAAATTTGCTTTTCGAACCCTCCACCTACAATAATCGATTACATTTGTGGTCATATCATAATTCGGGATCGCATCCATCGACGCGGGTTCCCAACTTTTTAATACGCGACAGGGGTGTTTTGCAAAAACTCGTACATGTATGATGTCGCCGATATAAAAAGCACATTAATCTACACTTATCTCGGCGATATTATTTAATGGCGCGTCGTTTGGCGGTTATTTGTAACATTTATGCGGCGGAATAGATCGTTCCTGCGATGCGCTCGCCGATAACGTTTTTATATCGAACGTGACATCGTTATTATTCGCCTAAAGTGAATATTTAATGTTTTTTACATACATAAAGTTCCTTAACCTATAGCTAGATAAGAATACATACTTGTCCATTAGCGCGACAGTAAAAAACTGTTGTTTAACATCTGAAACTTTAGACAGCAATTAAAAACTTGTACAAAAAATATTATATGACAAAGCTCGCAAAGCCATTCTGTGTCAAAACACAATAATTTCACTGTTGTAATGTAGTTTAATATAATTTCCACAAACAACTCTCTCCCTCCGATTTGCATGAAATATAAAGGTGACCGCAGACATAGTTTTCCATTGTTTATGGCGGTTAAAAGCGAGCGGTCGACGGTCGGTTTGTGAAGTTACGCCACTGAAAATGTGAACCTATCAAATTATTAATTACCTTGAGACTACTTTATCCCTCGATGTTTTCGTAAAACAGAAAGTTTGAATGTTTGTAGGGAGCAGAAAAAAAGGGATTATTCTCTAATCATATACAAATATTACATGAAAAGAAAAAATCTCGAGCTGGAGCGAGGTTCAAACCACGCCTATGTACTACCGCGCCAATACTCTAAAACTTGTGTCATGAGATTAATAACTTCGAGAAATGTGTCATTTTGTGCTATCATTTTGCACTAATAGATACTGGTTTTGTGTTTGACTTTCATTCACTTGCGTGTATAGTTCATATCAATACTTAAAGACACTGCTTGAAAAAGTAGGTTTGGGACTTTTGACAACACTTTAGTTGCGGAGGGCTTTAACGTGGGGATTCGATTTTATAAATCATAATTTAGTTAAAATCTGTCTTACGATCTACATAATTCTCACTAAGTGGCCATTTTAGTTGAACCGTTTTTTTTATAAATAAGACCGACAGAATAGAATTGGAACCCTATAGATACAACACATAATATAGATAATGTAAGCAAACAAAAATAAAATACTTAGGTACTGTCTTATTTATAAAAAACCTCGATAAACGGCAATTAAATTAGTCTGTGGTGGAGATTTTGCTACGAAAAGAGGTAACCACATTATTGAATAAACTGCCTTTGAGAAACAAATTATGGATCCGCAGCACCAAGTCCAAATTTCCGGTTGTTAAACTAAGCTCAACCTCGGCCGCATTCTTGTCCTCAACTCCTTTATTGTTTTACTTTACATTTATGCAAACGGATAACATAAATTCGTTTGATAGTGCTCGCCTAACAATGGCCCCGCCAGGAACTCTTTTTGTGGTCATAATTTTTTTTTTTATAGCTTTTGTTTCAATGTTACCTACTTGACCATGAAAGCTGGGGGCTTATACGATTTTAGTGGGTTTTTCATCGTGTTTTCAGGCTTTTATACCTCATGGCTCAAACAAGGTTTTCGTTCGCTCCCTATGCTGGTAATCGGTGTCTATTTTTCTGCATTCCATGACCTAGATTCTGTTAATGCATAGTGACATGACAACTGCATAAACATGGCAATTTAGTTTCATTGCCGCTTCAAGTTAACGCACGCGCTCAAATTAAACCTTCTAGGCGTCAATGGTATGAAAAACTCGTCACGTGATCCGACCATGCATCTGTCATAGTACTATAATGCAGTAACAGAAACGGCGCACAGGTCAGACGCTGCGGAACCAGAGTCACGAGAGCTGTTTCCGCGACGATATAACCAAAACGCATGTTTTACAGGAAAAGCTCACTCGGAAAAACATGCAGCTGCTCAGATAAAAGCGTTTGAAAGAACATGCTATTCTTTTCACACACATTGAAGTTCTGATCGCCCAGCTTAAAATTGGTAGGCAAGTCGAAGTGCCTTCTTCTCGCACTAAATTGTGGCATATTAAAAGTAACAGACTTTAAAATGTGTCGTCATGTCATCATCATCATCATCATCAACCCATCATGTCCCCACCGAGGGGCACGGGTCTCTTCCCTGAGGAAGGTATAGGCCATACTCCATCACGGGGGCCAAGTCCAGATTGGTGGAGGCTTGTAAGACTAGTGGCTGGTCTTACTGTCAGATGTTTTCAAGCCGCCCTAAGGCCTCTGACTTGGCTTAACGACTGCCATCTATCGACGGCAACCGGCACCAACTGCTTAACGTGCCTTGCGAAGCACGGAATCGCTTGGAAAAATGCCACTAGCGTTAGTCATAGACGGTGACCCATCCATGGACTGAACGCGCCGTATGTTGCTTAACCTTAGTGATCATTTAAGATCACTCAGGCAGCCCAGGCTACGAGCGATTCGTCATGTCATAGGCATGCTAATATCGATTGTGTCGCATGATATTCACGAGATGGAGGTGTTCGATAGAGCGAAACTTATAAACAGCCACAAATATAGTCCGCAAACAAACTGCACTGCACTCGCCCGCGATAACTTTACGAACGCAATTTTTAATGACAGTAAACAAAATTTATAATTCAGTAACAATGGAAGGAAAAAAAAGTGAAAAAAATCATACTAATAATGAAATATGTTTTAATTATTTCTGTAATAGGATTAAATTACGTCGGACCAAATTATGTATAAGTCGCAATAAAACATGCTATTAATTGTAGGTATAAATGAACTGTATTAATAAAATAAAAACAGAAATGAGTAACACAACCTTCTAGGAATAGGTAAAATAATATGAAAAACAACCTTTTTTGCATGTGCCATGCATGTGCATTTTTGTTTTACTATTTCGTACAAACACACGCTGACCAATCCAAACCAAATTGGAACCTGAATAAATAATAACGTCTACTTATATTTTCTCTTCTCCAATCCAGACCCTTGAACTTTTTATTCCATTATGTGGAGAGGAGACTGTCAATTGGCTGTCATATTCCGGCACAATCAGCACTCGATCACACTTGGCAAGCCCATAATGAGGGGTGACGTTTATTAAAAAAGTCTGTTCCTAACCACCCATAGATGCTCAATACTTTAAAAATTTCTACAAAATATCGAACCTTGTGTACCGGCAGCCTCTTTGTGAGTGATCTTAAGTCAGTATGTACAAATGTAGTTTGAAGATAGCGCTATTCCTGAGGACTATGTTTACCTTTTGTATGTTAGTTGAGTATTTTGAAGATCACTAAGAGAGTCGAAACCAGACGACATATCCGACATTATTCCAAGTCAGTGAATTTGGAATATGATATGTAGATCAACGTCCACTTTTGAATCACGACTTTCGGTATACTTAAGTTATCTTAAGATTAAATAAGAATATTATTTATTGTTCACCAGACCACATGACATAAAAAACATATACCTAAGGATATAGAATACAATTAACTTTTTTTACTTATTGATTACTCTGCCATTGACCAGTAAATACTTAAACAGTTGTATGAGCTTTATTTGTCTTAGATCAAAAATATCGTGTTTATCGCTGTGAGATCAACTTATGTAGAAGTTAAGAAGAAACAACAGTGTAACATATGGTACGGGAGTGAACCCACCGAAGTCCGAAGAGAAATTATTAAAAAACCATTAGATATAGACCAGGTGATGGATGGACCCGCGGACGATCCATTTCAATTCCATTCACTCGCCTCTTTGCACGCTTTAGAAGGGGTTTGATCCCCCCAGCAATAGATAATTCTATTTGGGAATTTTTGACGTTTCTTGTGGCCATTCTATGTTTCGCTTGATATTTTCTCTGTGTGGTGTAGATTTGGTCAGTCCAGTACGATCTCTTTTGTTTGAAAAATGACAAATTAACGGTATAGACTCTGCGCACACCAACCACTCGTCCACGTCATACAAAATTATTTGAAGTTCCACTGGTTGGTACAAATTATGCGCAAGGCTCCTTGAGCTGTCGCTTGCCGAAGGTATATAATAAACTTTTTACCATTTTAGATATTTTCGATTTGTCCAAGTGAGACTTTAAGTGTTCACTTTTACGTTCCCTTGGAGAAAAGAAATCAGTGCTATAGTATATTTTTACCTCACTCTTTCTTCCCTCACTTTACAAATTTCGTACAACGTCAAACAAAATTATTCACACAAACACACACACACCCTCACACACTTAAACACACCCTCACACGCACACACTATGCAGTCATGAAATTTAATAGCACTCTTTTCCTATGTACAAATAAGTTTTAAAATATGTAAGGCCTGTTATTTCTTTTCATTCGACATTTTTAAAATCTGTTTCTACAATCTTAAATTATGTAAGTTTACCTTTGTTCCTGTCTAGTAGCTAAGTTAATATAATCCCTTAAATTGCCTACGTTTGGATATTTTCACATAACCATATTTTATAAGTTAACTAGTGCTGTGGGTTTTGTATTAAAATAAAAACAATAAAATAAATAATGAGCAAAATCATACTATTTCATTTTTAAAATGTCTCGCCAAGTTTTTTTTATTACAAGGCCTTATATCACTTGCAGTAAAGGTCATAGTCGTATACACTTACGTTGCTCAACATATTTACAACAATAATGATAACACAATAATAACGCCCAGAACATTACTCACACTAACCAGGAATGATGAGTTAGTAAATCATATCTCTCGCCGATTTATATCAGCACTAAACTGGAGGGATTGCCTTCATAAATAAAAAAATATCAACTCTTTATGGCACCTTATTGTATCTCGGGAACAAAAGAAAACTCGTTGACTTAGGATGTGCAAAAATTATAGACACGTTATTTTCCTATAACGCCGTACATCTATAAAAAAACATCTATAACACACAAATTGTGCTTTGAATCTGAAATACAATGAACATAATAAAGATATATACACACAAAAGTTACAAAATTCCAGTTATGGGAAACGCCTAATGTATTAATAAACTATTTTAGTTTCATTGTTATTTTATATTTTATTCGCAAACAAATGTTCAATTTAGCAACTTTAGATCCTAGCGAGGTAAAGAAATCGTGCATACCTACTCCGTAGTACCTGAAGCATGTTATTATATAACATGCAGTAAACAACAGCTACAAGAGAAAGCTGAATACTTTGTCTAAATTAAATGTACTCAATAAATCTTCAACATCAATTGAAAAATCTTTGAAACATAATGTTCTACTAAAACACCTTATCATGCTTACTATTCCAATACACCACCCGCAAAGCCCTCCAAAGCTAACAGACAGCTACGCGGCTACGCGCGTAGTCTCAGACGGGCTACGGCGTTTGCTACGAGCCTCCGTCGCTACATAGCTTCGTAGCTAAGCACCGCGCCCGTTAACTCGCCGTCACTGCATAAAATAACCATCTGTGGAAACCGCCGCTGATCCTTTGAAAAACTCTCTTTGTGAGGAGAGTTTCACAAAAGAAATACACCAGAAATACCCGCACTTTCATGTTTGGATTTCCGCACAGTACTAACGACCGTTTTCTAAAATGATCGATCCATCAATATGCTACTCCACTAACAGTTGCTATTCAACATATATTTTAAAAAATGACTATGAATGTTTTATTGTCAGTCTATTAATAATTTAACTTTCTATAGAAAAAGACGTAAATGCATTAAAGATTACATTTCTAAGAACAAAAAATAAGCCGAGATCATCGCTGATGTTCCCCAGCGTGCTGGCGTAACTTCATTAAATGACATGATTTAAGATCTAACCCACGTTACAAAGGGCCGTCAATCTGCGGCTGGCGCTATTTCAATCCAAAATAAGCTTTAAGTACTCCCTAATTTAGAGACTACAATAGAAGTGCAAAAAAAACAAGTCCAAGTGATGGTTCATCAACCCCCGTCTACTTCACGGCACCGGTTGTTATGTAACCTATTTATGGGCTTGTTGTATAGTATCTTTTATTTTGTGCGCTAAAATAAAAAATTGGGCCCTATGGCTATCTCGGAGGAGAGGGTCCCCGGTCATATCGATATCGGAACCTAAGGTCCAAAGTGTCTTGACACCAAACGGCACAAATTCTTGATACCTTCTGCCCTTGTTGCTTTAGCACCTTCCCTCATTGCCTTCATGACCAAAGCAAAATTTAAAAATGTCCAATGTAACTTATAGTTGTTATTCTACTTATCAAAAGAAATAAATTTTATTATAAGAGCGATTTCGAATTATCACAACAAAATGAACAGATTTCAAAGATACAAAATTATAAACAGCGAAATTCAGTATGAAACAGTTGTTTTTTTTTTAGCAGCCCTCTCTGAAATACGCAGTTAAAAGTGGTTTCGGACCTCCTTAGACCATAAGATCTGTACACTTGGTTCATGCCCGTTCTTTTGTTGAGTTTATTTTTGTGATAACGCTTTCTACATCCCCTCTTATGATATGTTTATGTACTTTGGAGATTTTATGTGGACGTTCTGACGCGAAGCACGAATTTTATTGGGTTTATAGAATTTTATGACGCCCATATACATTGCGGTCGCCGCTGTTTTTCATTGTCTATTGATTCTGTTGCCGACCACTTAACTGTCCGTAGGGATTCGCGGATGAAGTTATGGCAACCGTTTGGTTAATATATCGGTTCTGTTTAGATAGAATTTCAGTTTAGAAATGGGAAATTAAAAAAGTGATTCAGTTAAACGTTTGGTATAACTAAATCATGTAATTTCACGTAGTGAACGGAACTGTGAGGTAACGACCTCTACACTGCCAAGTGACTCTTAAAGGATTCTCAAATCGCATCCCGCCGCGGTGCGCGGAGAGGCAAATAACGCGCGCGGCGGCGAGGCGTAAATCCTAATTCGGTTTGGCGAGAGCCGTCGGCAGTGTGTTGTTCTAGACAAACTGAGATATTTGCATAACATTTAAAAATCCGCGGCTTAGCGCTACGCGACTAAACACGGTGCAGTGGGATAATCGCCTTAATCACTGCATTAACTATTTTGAACGTCATAATCTTACACCTGTAGACCGAAAGGGTAGGATACCAGGACTTGTAACTTGCCACGATCCTGACAACGCTTTTTCGCTCATTCATCGATTCATTAGCTACACCGGTTTCGAGTACTTTTGGTCTAGCCTTTCGCTCAGTACTTAGTACTTTCATCAAATAGCTACAAATAATCGGTGGCAGTGCCTTCAGTTTGTTCAGAAATTTAGACTAGTAGGTATATGATTTTTAGAACTTATCTTGTCCCTTAATATTCACATACAGTTAGCTAGCTATGTGCCTTTTAAACTAAACAATTTTTCTAGGACAGTTAGTTTTAGTCTACATTTCTAAACCTAACGTATCTTCCTATACTAAGCACACTAATCTGTGCACGTACCAAGCCAGCAGACAAAACAAAATAAATAACTAGAAGTACCGCTTAAGACGAAGTTATGTTACGTAATCACATCTTATAAGAGTTAATGTAGATCTGTCACTGACAGATGACAACTTTAAAACACTACAACAAAAATAGATCTTAGTGAAACGGACTATACTATTCACCACAAGGAGACAATAACGTCACTGCTTACTAAAACACCGTCAAAGGTAAAAAATGTCATTAGCATTAAGTTCACCTTTTGTAAACTATCTTTAGTCCAATATTCTGTTCTATTCTATTCAATATAAGCTATGTAAATATTGTAATATATAGTTTTAGTTAATTAATTTATAACTTATATTTCAAATATAATGTAAATTATTTCTGAATATAATAAGTGAAATTAAATAAAGAACTAATAATTACATTCTAACCGTAACTGATATGACCACCTATTTTTTTTTGACCCAGGAGAAACCACATTACGGGTACCACCGGCTCGGGGGAGCAAAGCGGTTATGTCGTCGGACTCTTCGCCCTGAAAAGGGCAGTATACCGACTAAAACTCCTGGGGTGATCCACCCCACTCACAAGGGACGGGGCCACGGAAACGCTTGCGCACACTACCGCAAAACTGATATTGCTGTGCCCACTACGCACACTACTGTGCTAAGTTTATGAAAATCAGACTGATATCAACATACAAACTAGTTACAACATCCCTCCAAGAAAATCTAACTTACTACCGCTGTATGTGGCTCGAAAGCGTAGCCACAGGCCAACAAGGCAGCCGTCCTTCTACTGGTACGTGCTTAGGTTAGTCCGTCCAGTCATTTCCCGGAAATCCCGGGCTAAACTGCGTCCGGGCGGCTCTAACAGTTTGACGGCGCACTTAATGTATTTATACTGGGCATCGGGCAGCGGCATCTGTGGCTAATGATATCGCCGGACTGGGCGGCGAGGGGGTTAGAGCACCCCTTTCTGTCCTCTTGTGGGCTTACTATGCGGCGAGTTTATTTCGTAGTTCTCGTAGAATACTTTCCATCCAACTCTTAGTATTGATGGGAAATCCGTTAGATTTGACAATCATAATTCCACGTCACAAGCAGTTAAGTACGGCTTCGAAAGCCGCCAGAATTATGTATGTAATAAAATGGAACAGGCATTTATTTATGCCTTGTGATTAAAACACACTATTAGGGTGAACGCGTAAACAATAATTGAACATATCTTGACTGGAAATTAAAAGTTGCTAACACGACAGCAATGCTTTAGCTATATGGTCTCGTAAATATCCACCAAACCAACTTCCGAAACAATCATTGCCATGTGTGTTTAGTGCCTCTAGGAACCACTAAAAGATTCTCTTTCCAAAAATTATCTGTATTAACACCTCTGGACTAAATATAATATTAGTTCCTTTTTAGGCTGTACATTACGATACTTGTTACATACTGTATTAAGACTTTGTTGTCCTGATTTATGCCAGCTAGTAATTGTTCTCCTATACCAAAAAGTAAAAACATAACATAACATTTACATACAGGCACATACATTGCTTCTGGCCCCACACTAGGATACCCTGTGTTATGGGAACCAGAAACAGCGACGTCACAAACATGTAAACATCCAAGACCTGGGTTTTTTTTTCAGCCGGGATTTGAACCCGGGACCTCTCGCATGGTACGCAGATGCGCTAACCACTACGCTACAGAGGTCGTCAAAATAAAAAAGTAATTACAATTAATTTAGACAGAGTTGTATTTAGGTATTCACTACGCTGTATAAATTTATCTTGTCAGACGAATATGGATAGTATTTTTAGATTGAAGAATCATATTCCTATATGATGTTACTATTACACTACGATGAATTACCGATGATGCCGTAATCATACGCCATAAATGTCATGTTTCACTATTTTCACTGTTTCACTAAAGTAAAACATTCTTGTGACATGGATTCTCATTTCGTTTTGGGTTAAGCTGAAGATTTTTTCTTGCATAAAAACCTTTGAATGGCGTATATTACCTAGCTAACTATTCAAACTACAGTATCTTTGTCGCCACGGTCGCCCGCGCGCCCTGACCGCGGCGTCGGCCCCCATTGTTCGGTCATTAGTTAAACACGCCGCCGCTGACGCCGTCTAGGGTCTTTCCCAGTAGATTCAATTTATTTCACCAATGGGCACAAGCCCATTTTCCAAAATCAGCACTATAACAATATTTTCTCAATCCGCGTAGAAAATGTTTTATTTTATTGAATTTTAAGTAGTTTGCTGTAATTTAGGTGACGTGACGGCTGAAAATCAGTGTCGTTAGAAGGCATGCAATTCACATAGCTCTGACGGTACATGCTGGACCATTTGCCAGCTGGCTCAAAAGTCACTTTTTATGTCCCTTATAATTCGTTACATTCTTAACATTGATTGTTGTTTTTTTAACCACTTAATTTGTAAAATTGGTGGCAGCAAAGTTTTTTTGTTTTATTTACACTTGTTATAGATTTTTGTCAATATGATAAATGCTGCCAAGGGAGAAACGCTGAAACCCACTGTTTATACTTAATTTTTTGGCAAACGCAGTTCTGTGTTTTCGTATATATTAAATTAGAATCTGTCCGTCTGAGAGTAAACCCTTAAAGGCTTATTTGGGAACGACCCTCGGCACCGCCCGCATGTCGCAAGTTTATCTTCTCCCGTACGAGTAGGTATGTGGACTCGATTAGCCGCCCTTTGATCAAATAATCCGCCGATAAAACGGGGCCCACTGAATTAAATTACATTAAATGCCATTGTTGGAGTGAGCCAACTGTGAAATGGTGTTGATGAGTGGCTGCGTAAATAAGATCGGATGTTGTGTAAAGAGTTGAATAAGCTTTTAGAATAATCTCTAAATGGGTAGAGAAGAACAATGCCGTTGAAATGTGGGAGGAAATTGCATTTTGTGTTTATAATTTTTACGCCTTTGAAGTAAGTTGTAAGTATTGTCATCTTAAGTCCACATGATAATTATTTTGAAAGTACCCGAATGATAAAGTTACGAAATCACTTGTCGGTGTCAGTCAAGTATCCGTTAAAAAAGACACATCCAATAAGCAAGAGACCCAAGGAAGTTTTCTAAGTAAAGATTTTAAGAAACTAGTCTATTTCTCATACATTAACAATCTACTGTTAACAGCTGTCAGTCGGACAAAGTTTATACATAAAAAATACTCACAGCTAGTAGCAGTAAATTAAAAGGTTCTTAGCGCACAAGCTACCGAGGGTTAGTTTCTTGATCTAGTTACTAAACAAACTTGTGGCTGATGTTTATTGGCTTGGCTTTAGCTGATGGCTGATAACATAAATAAGCGACACTTTAAAACGCCGCGTCAATGTCATTAATCCAGGAAACGACGGCATAAATTAGACAACCGCCCCTCAGGCCGAAAGCCGAGGGCCGAGATTAATACCGGCATTAATCGAGTGACCGCTCGGCTAGGTGACCGCCAATTAAACTGGCCGGTTTATCTTGCTGGCACCTGCGTGAAATCGCATGCTAGGATGCCACGAGAGGTACAACTTTCTCGTTTGTGAAACTTAGATGCCAAAGCAGCCAAAAGGCCGCATCATAGTCACAGTGTATGACTGCTTCTCAGTTGCGCGTAATTCACGAGCCCTGCATGGGTAGCACGACAGCATGAGACAAGCGTTTGGTGCCGCAAAAATGTCATAATTTAAGAAATAAATTACTGGAAAGATGGGAATTTAATAGAAAGAAAGATATTCAGAATGCGCCACTAACGTCACCGTACTACCGATGCAGCATAGGCATTATAGGATGGCGGACGCGAGACGCCCGTTTAAAAGACAAAAGTCGCGGCTTTCCAGTGCCTATATTGATTGTCGAATTCCGTCATGTAAACGCCATGAAACGCGCAACTAGCTATGTCGTGCTTTCTATGCTGGGCGTCATTTCATAGAACAACCCATTATTAGGGACATAATAAGGCTGTCCTTCTTAAACAACTATTGTGTTGCGAAACGACCGTGTCTCCGGCGTACGCTCATGGTGTGCAGAGCACACCCAGGTTGACGATCTCTGGCGTTGGGCAGTTTAGCTAGTTGCGACCGTCGCTTAATACTACAAATCCAGTCAAAGTGTGAATTTAGATGAGAAAACATAATTATAATAAATGAATATTTGAGAGGTTGGAATGTCTGGTAACAGTAAATAAGCCAAAGCTATACCTAACCTTGAAAACCTTGTCTAGTACTTGGAAGAATTGTGAAAGGAAAAAGTATTTTTTCTGTATGTTGGCATCCCGCAGAGTCTCATCCCGAATGAAACTGTAGCGTGGCTGACACTTGTCTTGACTGATCTGCCGTACCGGTTACCCTAATTTTCAGGCTATTTATGATTATTTTGCAGCATAAGTCCAACGACGAGACAACAACAACAACGACGACGATACATTAGAAGACCTCTGTGGCGCAGCGTTTAGCGCATCTGCCTAGTCTGCCTACCATGCGAGGCAGGCTCAAATCCCGGCTGGGAACAAAAAAAAGAGAAACCCAGATCTTGGATGTTTACATGTTTGTGACGTCGCTGTTTCTGGTTCCCACGACACAGGGTATCCTAGTGTGGGGCTAGAAGTAATGTATGTAGATGTTATGTTATGTTAACAGCAGTCAGACATAGTTAAATGATTAATGTAGGTAGCTCGCGGCTTAGCCTGCCGCAGTCAGCGCTGTAATCAGGGATCACAAACCATTGGTCTGTCCCGGCCCGCTCGCTCGGAGCGAAGGCAAAGCGTGCGTGAACCGACCGCCCTGCGCGTGACAGCGGCTGAATATTAATTCACTCAAACTGCAACATTTGCGCGGACAAAACTTCACTCGCAGCCTCGAGTGAAAAGTTTCCAGGAAGAGCTTTATTCTGTCTGTAGCGTGATTCTTCTTTTTTCGCACTCAAATTAGTTACTTTTTTATGATCATGCATTTGACAATGTGGGTTTACTATTTGAATATAGAGGGTGTCCCAAAATTGACACGTCACAGTGACAAAGAAGGTAGACCTGCTCAAGACCACCCCTGTGGCCAGTGGGTGAAATACCCGCAGAGGGCTTACAGCGCCCTGCGCGTCCAATGCATGATGCCCTCGGGGTGTTTTTGGGGCTGCCTCGCTGTTATAGTGCATCAGCGATGTTCACAGAGGCACATTTGTACAATTTTATGCTTCCATCCATAAACGTACCGAACTCGCTCAAGCGCAGAAGCAGGACCAGCGATAACAGGATCCTGAGAACCCTGTCTGAAAAATTTTATAGCTTGATTCTGCAGCACTGGATGGAAAAAATTATAATTCATCATCCAGTGCGGTAGCAAAACCCTTTTCTTTGTTAGTTAGTTTTTCTAATAAGTTTATATTATATTGAAGCCATTGTAGCTATTTTAATATAAGTTAAATACATAAATTAGGGCGATGTTACTTCATAGTTGAGCTAAAATTATGCCTACTAAGATAAACAATGGAATCGCGCTCATGCAAATTAATAACCGCGTAATCATCAAAACTACCTAGAGACCCACACCAACACTATACAAGGTGTACTTAAATACCCTCGTATTCTCTCGTATTTAACTCGTCAATACAAACAACCTTACTATGGATGGTCTAGAAATTGTGAAAAAAAAATATATCTTCCGTACTTCAAGACGTGACACCAAAATGTATGGAACATTATCGGAAAGTTTTCGTAGTATTATTGGCGACTAGAATCCCAAAAGATAAAGGGGATTATATTACACCTGGTAGAAGTAGTTTCAAGCCCGAAAATTATAAATTCGCCGTTGACACAGGGCGAGCTGCCGCCAACGAAACTGATACGGAATAAATTTTCAACTTAATTTAACCAGACAAACACAAAAGGGACAAACGAAAGGGTCGACTGAATTTCATTTCAATATTGAGGTGGGAACTTATGATAACGCGGCAGTCCGGTACCTACTTATTGGGCATAATGACATGGATTTAAAACTTTCGAAAGGTTTTTTTTAATAGAAGAATTATTAACCTAAGATAAGATAAGTTATCAGTGTTAGGCTTCCATGGCTGTGAATCTAATGTATATAATATATACAATCAATTCACACATGCCTACATATTATGTAGGTATGTGTGAATTGAAACTTGAAACATTGACCTCTGTCTTCTCCAAGATTCCAAATAATATTACTTTGAACGCCACTGTACCGCATCCATTTTACAACAAACCTTTTTACATTGCAGACACTGGCTGGAGCGATTTTGCGCTTGGCTGTCCACTCGCATCTGTGCCCGCGCGCTCGGCTGCGTGCGTCCTCCGATGTCACTCTTTCATAATAATACGCGAGGATGCCATAATATTAATTCGTTAAGCTGCAAATTAAAACCGGACGGGGAATTGCGCGATAAAATCTGGGTCGTGTGACAAGCGTGAGATTTTAATTTTGTCGGGAATTTTATACAATTTAACAACTACGTGAACAAAGTTATTTTTGTATGGCGGTATTTTGAAGGAAAACAATGCTAACTTGCGTTTACGTTTCAAAGTCGTACCTAGAGCGTATATAACTTAATGTAACACAAAAGTAGTAAGAGTCCGTTGTTTTTCCATTCTGTAACGTCTACCTCACGTCGTAACTCACACGTGCGAAGATACTTTCAACGTTACAGTTTTCAAAACCATAAAAAATAAATCAAGTCAGTAGACATGAAATAAACCATTTCACACATGTACGCTACTTAGTGACCGTAACGGTAACTTTTCAATGAAAAATTGTAGGTTGATACACTGCCGACTGTCCAATCACAAACACCAAAAGCAATATTGCAAGTTTTTAATAAATATCGAGTGGCGGGTGCGTCTATTATGCAGAATGTTGTTGGGATGAAATGTTAAACGGCAGATAATTGAATCAACATGTAATTCGGCGGTCCGGCTCGCCGTCTGTCTGTGCATACGATAGTCGTATGGCGGTTATTAAACCGCACTCTGTCATGGACAATTTGCATGGGATTCCGATGTAAAGACTGCTCTGTGGGACTTAATCGAATTACGGGCTGATTGGAACTCGCGCTGTAAAGGCAAACGCTGCCAAAACTACCAGTGTTTGATTGTGATCAGTAAAGTTGAAGTGTGGCTACCATTTGGTAAGCTTGAGGAGCCATTTGAACCATTTGGAACCATTTGGTAGTCTCCTCCTACCAGAGGAGGCTTGAAAATAAATTTGAACATTTGTTCAAATTTTTTTTCAAGCCTCCTCTCAGAGAGAGGGCTTAATAAATTATTATTTCATAAATTATTATAAACTAGCTTTCGCCCACGACTCCGTCCGCGTGGACTTTAGTTCAAAATAATGCAACCCCGTTCACTCTCTTAAGGGTTAAATTTAGAAAAACGGCGAAACATGTGTTCAATCAATTATGTTGAAGAGTATTTATTTTAAGTTTCAAGAAAATTAGACAACATTCTTTATACCTCCCATACAAATTTCTACAACCCGTTTCACCCCCTTAGGGGTTGAATTTCAAAAAATCCGGCCTTATTCCTTGCCTACATTGTATATAGACCATCTGTGCAAAATTTCAGCTTCCTAGGTCCAATGGCTTGGGCTGGGCGTTGATGAGTGAATGAATCAGTCAGTCAGGACTTTGAATTTTATATATATAGAAGATTAAATTATCATGCGTGTTCACCGCGGATTGACAATTTCAAGTGTTGATTATGAAAACACCTCACACATTCAAGTTTCCTCACGATTTTCTTCAGAGTTAGCGAGTAGTATTGCCACTACAACGTCACAAATGTGCCTAACTCGAAAACAATTATTATTGGTACGTGCTGGGGATTCAAACCCAGGACCTCCCAAACATAGTCCTCCCTCCCGGCATTCTACAGCACCGCATTTCAACTCAAAATACTTCAAAAATTAGGAAAGCGGACAACCTACCTACTTTGTAAATTTAGTGAATATCAAGAAATATTCTAAAACTTAACAACAGAACTTATTTTGGCTTCCTCAAGATGTTTTCCTTCACAGTTAACGAGTGGTATTGCATCTACAATTTCGGAAAACCATGTAAATGATAAAACAAGGTTATTATCACCTTTTTAAATGTTATCTGGCCCCACACTAGGATACCCTGTGTTCGGGAACCAGAAACAGCGACGTCACAAACATGTAAACATCCAAGACCTGGGTTACTTTTGTTTTTCGCATGGTAGTCAGATGCGCTAACCGCTGCGCCACAGAGGTCGTCGTCCAGAGCCACTTACTTGATTTCTATCGGAAGAGTCCGACCAGGTTTCGCTCTGATTCGCAGAGCTTAATCATGATGCGAAGAGTTGGAGCTCGCGTCGTCGGTTGCTCGTCTCTGACCGTCAGAGAATGTGGAGTGCTCACGAAAGTTTTAGTTCAAAAAAGTTATTATTACATCCAGAAATCAGAAATTTGTTGCAACATAGAGAATTTACATTCTGCTTATTAAATCCCAAAATTTAACTCACAACCTCACGATAGTAAGGCACGGCTTAGCACTAATAACAACAATCTGAGACGAACCTAAATTAGTATTGCATGCAAAGCGCATTTTCTCCGCAGCTCGGAACAGTAGCTAATTCCAAACCCTCGGTATTGAGTTCCCAACTTTAGTTTCCGCCATACATTTTCATTCGGCAATAGCAACGCCTCGGGAGGTAATTAATAAGGCTAATATGATTAGTAGTTCTGTGCAAAGTTGGCCACTGTTTGCCTCCCCTGCCTGAGTCAATGTTTGCGCAAAGTAAACAAACATAGTAGTGCTTCTTGCATTGCTGAAGATATTAGACAACTCTTGGCTTTCTTGAAACAAAGTTTCTTGAAAGGTTACCTTTATGAAAGTGAAGAGAATTGTGAAGAGAATTAATTATTTTTACTACCTGAGTTTAAATCGCAGGAGTATCTGTTCTTTTGTTTTTCATTAATGTTTTTTGAAGTAGATATTTATAATAAATAAGGTACGTTAAGCAGTTGGTGCCGGCTGCCGTCGATAGATGGCAGTTGTTGAGCCAAGTCAGAGGCCTTAGAGCGGCTTGAAAACTTCTGACAGCAAGACCAGCCACTACTCTTGCAAGCCTCCTCCAATCCGGACTTGGCCCCCATGGTGGAGTATGCCCTTTACCTTTCTCAGGGAAGAGACCCGTGCCCCTCGTTGGGGACATAATGGGTTGATGATGATAATCGGCCTTTTTTATGTGTTACCTAATTGTTTGTACTGTTATGCGGCTGTTAATCAAAAATAAATAAAATAAGAGTGTTACGTTAACTTGGACGTATGGCGAGAATGATTGAAGAAATATTGACGAAACAAATACATGTAGGTATTGAGCAAGTTGTGAGTGGAAAGGCTGGAGAGGGACCTCGGTCGGACCCTATTTGGTCTTAGGTATTTTTATGTTGCCCCTTGCATTATAGCAAGGCATTAAAACCAGCGTGCTTGCATGCAACGACTAACGAATGTTCATGAAATGTAGGAGAGCCGTCAGAATAATGGCCAGTGGCAGACTCTAGTCTCTGTCTATTTCTTCGGCACACAAGCGTGAGTCTATGTTATGTTAAGTGTATGGCAAGTATTGTCTGAACCTGTCTGATTGCTATAAAAATGTATCAAATCTTCCAAACCCCAGGTTCGGGTTTTTTCCTTGCATACTCCTACGAAAAGACGGATTGTCAATATTCATACATTCATACATTCAATGGGGTAGGCAGAGACCAAGGTTTGCCACTTGCCAAGATCTCAACAAACATCTTACGCTTCATCAAACGATTTCGAAAAGTTACATCTTACCCTTCGCATTAGGTATGTATTAACATCCCCTCTGATTGAAGTATGTCCGCCAATTTTCGCTTCTCAATTGTATAGAAGGTTACAATATTTGTCAGTCAGATTTAAGTTCGAATAGCTGCAAAGTTTCAGGAATCCCCTCCATGTTGCATCTGAATTTGCCATTCAGGCAGTATTCTATTACATACCAAACGCTAATTAGGTATTCCGTAAGGTAAAGCAGAGGCAGCAGCTCATATTAACAACCCACGGCCAATTACTTCGGTATTTTTATCATAACAAACCGTCTAACAAACTTACCCGGCATTCAAAGCTATGGCAGACTAGAGCGGTGTAAGGTCTAATAGGAACGTCTGCAACGCAACTCAAACTACCAGTGAAAATGGCCCCCGAAAAGCTGAACAAAACACCGGCCCCTATCACGTACAAGTAAATCAGAACGCTCAGTTGCGGACCGCCAAACTATATTTCACAAGAGCCAAGACTAGTTCTGGAATTAAGCTACAATTAAATGCTCGTAAATTCTCAGTTTGGGCTCGGGTCACTTCGGGGAGTGCGGCGGCAATTTATCAATTATTTACGCCGCTCGGGGCCCGCCGCGCCCGCTGTCACCTGGTTGGGTGGATGCGTTGGACGATTGATCGGTGGACTGATTTACTGAAATTTGTTTGCATATTTCGGAGGTTTCAGTTTCAGTTTATAGGAGAAAGAAGTAAGAATTTCGTTGACATTGTGCCACTGCGAGTAGGATTTCTATCAAAGAGGGTAAGTATGAACTTTATTATTACCCTGCGTTCTCACACCAGACTAGGCATTTCAATCGATTTTGGCAGTTTTGATGTGATTTTGGAATTCTGACAATATCGAACATAAAATATTGAATAAATTAACAAAGAGAGAAATGCTATGCTGTAAAGTCTGCACGCGTGGCCACTACAAATTGATGAAATTACCAGCTCTAGTTAGATGGTAGGCGTAAACGCAGCCTTTACCTACGATTATCCTAGATAACTCTATGAAAAAAGGGCTATCACTAAGGCCACATGCGTCCCTGTGACTAAAAGGTCATTTAGGCCAAAGGCCAAAGAAACCATTCTTAGAGTTTTTTTTACATTCCGCAAATTGTATACTAATCTTTTAAAATAATAGTTCGTTTATAAAATAAAATTAAAAAAAACTCACGCCGGTTATCCCCGAGGGGGTAGGCAGAGGCACCAATCACTAGAATTGGGCCCACGTTTAGCCGAGTTCGTTTAATTATTTGATTTTGAGCACCAGAGCCCAATATTTTTAGAATAATAAACTCCATACAACATTAATCTAATTCTAATATCTTCGGCTCTACAACTCCCGACATCTCTAGGGCAAATGTTTACTAGGCTGATTTTTAATAAATTTTCAGATCTGTAGATCCTATGCCGCTCTTCTAAAGTCTCTTCATCTTTTCAGCGCCTGATGGTATAACAAACAAAAGACAAACTGTCCCCTGCAATCAGTCACTTAGTCGAGAGAAGGACCTTTCTCTGGCTGCTAGCCCGACTTGCGGTCACCCATCGATCTATGTCAACAGCAGTTTTGGTCTTCTGACACCCCAGAATGTGTAGATCTTAACACGAAGGTGTAGATGTCGTTTTTGATTATTTCAAGTCTCAGTCTTTCGACGACAAAGCCTGAGGTAATAATGGCTTTTATCATGAAGGTCCAGAGATCATATTCGATTGTTCCAGATGTTGCTAGCTCTTAGCGGAAGGTTGCACAGTTGGGTCTTGAGGCAAGTAATATATTGTGTTTGGAAATGGAAAATTAATTTATTCTTGTTATTATGCAAAAAAATTTACTAAATGTAATATCTAATGAAATCAATGAAATAACATAACATAACATTTACATACAGGCACACATTGCTTCTGGCCCCACACTAGGATACCCTGTGTCGTGGGAACCAGAAACAGCGACGTCACAAACATGTAAACATCCAAGACCTGGGTTTCTTTTTTTTTGTCCCCAGCCGGGATTCGAACCCGGGACCTCTCACATGGTAGTCAGATGCGCTAACCGCTGCGCCACAGAGGTCGTCAATCATAATCATAATCATAATCATTTATTTCAACATAAAGAATTTACATTCGTTTCAGTGGTTCTGCCGGTTCGGTTCTGCCTTTAGGCAGCAGTGGAGAAAAGGCAGCGGGAGACAAAAACTCCACTCTGACCATCGTTTCTAAAATAATGTTAAACTTAATATATTAGAGCCTAAGCCTCACTTTCTGAAAGTGTTCAAATGTAACAAGAGACCTAAGATTAATTCAAAATACCGTCACGTGATTGGCTGAAATTAGCTTGACGTGAGTTAAACATGAGATTAACATTTGATCGCTCTTCTAGAAACCGAGCGAGTATATGATAAGATTCTTTAAAAGTCAAAACATTAGTTAAGTTTCATACAAAAGTAGGAAAAACATTAATTTGCGGCCAGACACTATCTTAGTCCTAAAGATAACAATATTATATTATTAAGTTCACAAAGGAGCCCACAAGAGGCCGTTACGGAGCTAAAACTTCCGCCCCGAGTGACTTCCGGTCCGGCACTTCCGGTCTCGCTTTAATAAATACCCGGTTGGCTTAAATTTTGAGAGCACAGAGAGCAGTTTTGCTCAAGTCCTATATTTTATAGATAAAATTATCTTTAGACTATACAAAGACTAAGTATTGAAACTTTCTATTTCTTACTTTCAGAATAATATACTATAGGGTTTGTCACTGCGGTGTAGTCCCTGGCAGGAAATGAAAGAAGGTTTCACGACAACTGAATATATAAACCTAAACATTTACATACAGGCACATATATTGCTTCTGGCCCCACACTAGGATACCCTGTGTCTTAGGAACCAGAAACAGCGACGTCACAAACATATAAAAATCCAGGACCTGGGTTGTTTTTTCCCAGCCGTGGTTTGAACCCGGGACCTCTCGCATGGTAGGCAGCGGTTGCGCATCTGCGCTAACCGCTGCGCCACAGAGGTCGTCAAAATATGTATTAAGAATGTGACAAACGTGTTATTATAATCGCAGCACAGGAACTACTGTCCTGTCCGTCTATGCACCGCGCGTCCCACGCGCTGCTACGATACGATAAAAAAAATCGAAATGTATGCATATATTATCCTATACTTGTGCCTCGATCATTTTAAATTTAACAATTCCTAGTTCTAGTTAGACCTGAGATTTCCCCAGTTCTGATTAGATGACATTAAAATTCTTTATACAACACCAAAAAAGCAAATACGTTTTAAGTCTAAGTTTTGTCGTATACAATTGGCGGTTTTATCGCTTAGCCTTATAGTTGGGCCATAGTACGTGTCAAACGCAAACGTACTTAAATACCTCAGACACTAGGGTTTTCCCACGATGTTTTCCATCGTTAACGTGTGTTATTACTACTAAAACTTCACAAATGTATGTAACTTAGAAAACAAAGTCATTGGTACTTGCTGGGATTCGAACTCGCGACGTCTCGAATAAAAAGCCGGGGTTCTGCCACTCCGAAAGACTGAATGATGATGATGATGACAGAAAAATGAATTACGCAAACATTTTTATGTACCTACATCAGACTTGAACAAAATCGCAGCACTGAAGTACTAGTTAATTTATCTCTTATTGCAGTGTAATTCCGCCTAGCTGAATGCGTAATATCTCTTTAACAACAAGTGTTGCCTGATTTACGGTGTCCATTAATAATCTTAGTTGTTTTATTGCCGACTGGGACTAACTTTGTACTAGACAACATTAGCACAACGTGTTGCCGGAAACAACTCTTTTGGCCATTCATTACTTTGCTTTATGGGTAATTTTAATTTTAATAACGAGTAATACCTAGACTATATAACAGAGCAGGACCTAGATTCTAAAAAATAAATAAATAAACTCACGCCCGTTATCCCCGAGGGGGTAGGGTGCCTCTCCCTCTAATCACTAGAACTGAGTCCACGTTTTGCCGAGTTTATTAGGTCCCAAACGTGACAAGTGGCAAGCCTGTCGCCGTTATCCGGGCACAATTTATCAGCGAATGGTGTTGCTGTACAAACAAACATATCGACGCCTTACTGCTAAAACCAACAAAGTGCCCTTTTTGTCAAAACACACAATTACAAGTTTTAATATAGTTAACGACATCCAAAACTTAACCCTCTGCGACTGATGTGGTCCAATTTTTACAATTCTACTGACGTGGTAGTCCACCAGACACCTTTTCAAATGCAAATAGTTTCATAAAATTAAATTACGTAGCTTTTCCTTTGATACTCGTTAGATTACTAGCCTATTTGTTTATGTTATATTAAATTCAAAGAAAAGAAATTCCTTGTGTTTTCAAAACTAAACTATATTTGTTGACTTCCCTTAAATCACTCTATGAATTTCTAGTAACACATTTATGACTTAGAAAAAGTAACGAAATCAACTTTTCTTAAATCTATCATTACACATTTTGAAAGTTAACACATACAGTAAGCAGTTTAAGCAATTTGAGATACATTCGTTGGTTCACTTAAAAAATAATGAGTTTCAAAGTCACAACGTTTTTGACAATTTTCACACAGCGGCTTGGAGCACTGAAAGCAAATTTGCTTTGAACAATCATCATCATGAACCCATTATGTCCCCACCGAGGGGCACGGATCTCTTCCATGAGGAAGGTATAGGCCATACTCCACCACGGGGGCAAAGTCCGTATTGGTGGAGGCTTGTAAGACTAGTGGCTGGTCTTACTGTCAGAAGTTTTCAAGCCGCCCTAAGGCCTCTGACATGGCTTAACGACTGCCATCCACGGCAGCTGGCACCAACTGCTTAACCTGCCTTGCGAAGCACGGAACCGCTCGGAAAAATGCCACTAGCGTTAGTCATAGACGGTGACCCATCCTTGGACTGAACGCGCCGTATGTTGCTTAACCTTAGTGATCGTTTAAGATCACTCAGGCTTCCTGGGCTACGAGCAATTCAAACAATTTAACAATCATAGCAAGAATATTTAGTTTATCTTATATATAGATAAACTGACTGTTACAAAACACGCAGTGAAGCTATGGTTTCTATGAGTCCGTCAAGATCTAATTTACGTCAAATTTGCGCATTTATTACTTCTGACATCGTCAATTTGGCTTTAACAGGCGCACACCAACGATAAATCGCGATGTAACCTCAAAAATGCTTACAGTAAGATGAAATAAACTTATTTACTGATGTGGCAGTTTAGGAGACACTATGAAAATATAACGGTTTTACAGAGGTGGTAGTCTGGTAGACACTTACGTCAGTACTGATGTGGTAGTCTCGTGGACACCTTCCTCCCCCAACGGGCACGTGCGCTCGCTCCGACCGGTTTCCGCACACCGAGAGACCCACGAGCTCATTTTAGGAAGGTACTGAAAGCGGCGCGGCTCAATACAAAAAAATTACGGAAATAAACCGAATTTCATGTTTTGCGGTGTCTGTGGGACTACCACGTCAGTGGCAGAGGGTTAAACGCGAGTTTTCTCGAAACAAAATTTCATGCAGATAGTCGGTTTTACCAGTAAGGCGTCGATATGTACGTAACTAAAAGTCATTGGTATACGCGTGGTTCGAATCCAGACCCTCATGATCGAGAAGCAAGGGTCAACCCCACTACGCCACAACCGCTTTCTTCACTTATTCAGAATCTAGATTCTCTTAATGCATTGTAGTACAATGACAACTGCTTAAACGTGACGATTTAGTTTCATTGTGGTTCCAAGTCATATCCAACCTTGTATGAGTCATGGTATGATATGAAACAACAGGTGCCGTGAGCCGACCGTGTATCTGTCATCATGCTATAACTCACTAACAGAATCGAGGCCCGGTGGGAATTGTGCGGTATTGATAAAGGATAAAACACACTAACACGGCCCCGGTGCCAGTGGTGGGCCATACACACTTCATATACGGTAGTAGTATTTTGTATAGATCACAAGGTACCCTATCATGGGATTAGAAGCAATGTATATGGCTGTATGTAAATGTTTAGTTTTTATGTTTACAAACCGCCACGGCGATCTCGTTGGTGTGTTTTATCCTTAACACGCAAGTATCCGTGAAAATATTAATACCATGTATTGTATAAAATATGGATGTTTTTGTCAACGTCACTAACTAATAAAGACCTATGCTGCACAGAACTACAATTGCTAAACAATGTATTCAGGAGGATATCAGTAATTTCGATATTAGAGGTAGGTTATGTAAACTATAGTGACCAATTTCATTTCCAAAATATAACAATAATAAAATAATTACATATTTTTTTAAAACTTAATCTCACCAAAAAAGTCATATTTATTGTATTTCAAAGGTAAAAAAATGAACTCCTTTTTTTGAACACTTACTGCTGTTAACGGGAGATTAACAGAATGTTAGCGTTCGAGAAACTGGGGGTGAGTCGCGCTTCTTTGTCACAAAATATACGATGATAAATTACATTCCTTTGAAATAAAAATTTCACAAGAATGTTATTTCTGCATTTCATTTATTCATACGGAACCTAGATCTCACGGGCAAACGTTAATTCAATATCGATAACTTAAACCACTTCTAACAAAAATAAAGTTGAAAATCATCAAGTAGGTTTCTTATTTTCTCTACAATAATTTTGATGAAAAATTAAAAATGTACAAACTAATTATTAACACTAATATTAAAACGAATAGTAATAGAATCGCTCGTAGCCTAGGCTGCCTGAGTGACTTTAAACGATCACTAAGGTTAAGCAACATACGGCGCGTTCAGTCCATGGATGGGTCACCCTCTATGACTACCGCTAGTGGTATTTTTCCGAGCGATTCCGTGCTTCGCAAGGCACGTTAAGCAGTTGGTGCCGGCTGCCGTTGATAGATGGCAGTCGTTAAGCCAAGTCAGAGTCCTTAAGGGCGGCTTGAAAACTTCTGACAGTAAGACCAGCCACTGGTCTTACAAGCCTCCACCAATCCGGACTTGGCCCCCGTGGTGGAGTATGGCCTATACCTTCCTCAGGGAAGAGACCCGTGCCCCTCGGTGGGGACATAATGGGTTGACGATGAATATTAAAACCGCTATTGTAGCTAATACGTCTCAAATCCTTTCACGTCACCTTCTCATACCAGAACTCGCAAAACATTCAGCTTCCACCCGAGAGGTTTAACACGAAGCATTCGCTGCTAAGCCCAGATCTTTGCGAAGAATCCTTCAAATAAACACCAAAGAGGCGTTGGAACTAACTCGAGCCTTTTGTTCGTTAATTCCTTGGGCGAAGAAGATACTTACGAGAGCATCTTGAAAATACAGAAGCCACAAACTTCGTGTGTAACAAGAATAATGACTTTCGCACAATATAATAACTTTCACACAACACAATACATGACCTGGTCCCAAACTAGGATACCCTTGTGCTATGGTAACCATCGGATATGGAATCGCTCATATAATCGATCACGAAGGTTAAGCAACATAGGGCGCGTTCAGTGCATAATTGGGTGACCGTTCTATGACTAACGCTAGTGGCATTTTTCCGAGCGGTTCCGTGCTTCGCAAAGCAGTTGGTGCCGGCTGGCGTCGACAGATGGTAGTCGTTAAGCCAAGTCAGAGGCCTTAGGGTGGCTTGAAAACTTCTGACAGTAAGACCAGCCACTAGTCTTATAAGCCTTCACCGATCCAGGCTTGGCCCCCGTGGTGGAGTTTGGCCTATACCTTCCTCAGGGACTTTTCCTGCCTCTTAGTGGGGACATAATGGGTTGATGATGAAATGGTAACCAGGCAAGGACGTTACAAACATAGAAAAACACATACAATCAAATACAAATCAAAATCAATCAAATCAAAATAAAAAAACATTATTCATAGTAATCGTGTTACATGACTTACATTATCTTAAATTTTAACGAAACGTACGGCATGTTCCCAAAATGATCCCCCAGTGGGAACCGGACCCACGACCTCTATCTGGATAGGTAAACGCCTTAACTGCTAGACCAACGAGGCAGCCGTGAAGCTTCTACCACTGTATTTTAATAACAAATCAGCAGACTGACTTCATCTCATCATCAACTCATTATGTCCCCACCGAGGGGCACGGGTCTCTTACCTGAGGAAGGTATAGGCCATACTCCACCACGGGGGCCAAGTCCGGATTGGTGGAGGCTTGTAAGACTAGTGGCTGGTCTTACTGTCAGAAGTTTTCAAGCCGCCCCTAAAGGCCTCTGACTTGGCTTAACGACTGCCATCTATCGACGGCAGCCAGCACCAACTGCTTAACGTACCTTGCGAAGCACGGAATCGCTCGGAAAAATGCCACTAGCGTTAGTCATAGACGGTGACCCATCCATGGACTGAACGCGCCGTATGTTGCTTAACCTTAGTGATCGTTCAAGATCACTCAGGCAGCCCAGGCTACGAGCGACTCTGACTTCATATTACGCATCATGTTGTCGATCTGAATTCGACTCTGGACTATTAACATAAGAACATTGTGAAATGAGATAAAGCAACGGTCTGTCATCATTGAGAAGCTGGGATTCCATGAGGAAGCCGAAGTGACATCAGAGTATTGTTGGCTGGATGTAGTAATCACACAACCCTCCTACTCGGAATGGCCCAATTATAAGGCAACTGCGGAGATCTCTGTAACTAAGAGAATAACTTTATAATAAGAAAATTAAGGTACTCTCTCTAGATTCTCCCTTAATTTGTGGCAGATTTGTGCCCTGCAGTAGCTTATAGAAGCAGTCATTCTGTTTATTGAAACTCTAGTGAGCGTCTTTACGAAAGATCCTCGCATTGTTTTGACGTCATCAGTCAAGCGAGCGCAACAATACGGGATTAACAGTTGACGCCTTTATAAATATTCATTTTGTCTCTCTTCTGTTGTGTATTAAATTTGAGGGCCGTTTAGGGAGGTTTCAGAGTTGTGCCCGTGACACATGGCTCGGCTGTAATTTTAACTGTGTACTTGTCTGACAATTGTGAAGGTGAAGATGTAATAATTTTCTTTAATTTCACACGAGATATAAGTTCTTTAACCTCTTCAGTCCTTACCTTGAAAATAACAATAGTTTTCTATTGTTATTTTGTCGACACGGAACTGAGGAGGCTAAATTAACTGTAACTTCTTGTAGCTTACAATTAATTAATCTTAATTTATTGAATATATTTTCCCTTTACTCGTTATAAGAGGTTACCTTTTACCAAAAGTGATTCTACGAGTAGGTCAACGGGAAGTGCTCTGTAAGTTTGATCGAATTTACTTAGAAGCCTGAATTTTTTACACCTTCAAAGGACCCTGTTTTGTATATATCGTACTTTATTGTAAACAAGAAAGAAAAGATATTACAAAAATACAAGCGTAATGTAAATGAGTACATAGGCGAGCTTAAATACAAAAAATACAAATACAAAAATATTTAATCTTTGTCTTAATTTTTTTTTTGTCGGTACATAGTCGATACGTAGTCGGTACATGGAGTCACCTTTTAAGCATGGAATGCCTGTACTAGGTCTCTCGGCTCTTCCATATCATAGCTTATTTCCATAGAGATCGTATCAATTAAAAAAAAGTAAAATTATCTCAGAAGGAATCCATTTCCAAGCGGCCAAGGACCGGTAGGCCGCCCCAGAAATCGTTGAAAGGACGAAGTAGCCAAGGACCTGCGTGAGTTCCAGGCGAGCGACCGGCAGGAGACCGCACAGGACAGGGACAAGTTGCGACTTCTTGTGTCGGAGGCCAAGACCCACTTCGGGTCGCTGAGCCAGCGCAGTAAGTAAGATTCCATTTCCTACTGCTGCGGTCATCATCATAGGCCTTCGCGTCCGTTACGGACGATTCAAGAAGTGCTTAACCTTCCTATACCCGCGCGTTGGTCTGTGAGACCGACGAAACACATTTTCGTAATTATTTTTATGCAGGTAAATCCTAAAAAGTTGAGTTCCTTGCTAGCTGCCGGATTTGTGGCTAACTACATTTTAGTGCACGCCGCGGGTTCGGGCGAAACACACGTGTTGTAGCATTCGGCGCCAATCGGTCCATGAGACCGACGCGAGTATAGGTGTAACTTTTTGTGTAAGTATTAATATAATTTATTTAGTGCATTTGTACATTTTTTACAGATTTTGAATACTTTATAAAGTATGTGTAGTAAAATGAATGTATGTATGTTGCTCTATATTATATTTTGACCAATTTTATCATACTTTTTAGGTTATGCTTCATATCAAAACGGACGATGATCGAATCAGATTGTTGCTGGAGGAATCAAATTCTGGTTCTAGGTATGAAGACGAAAATGACAGTGTTGTGGAAGACAACGTGGAGGTACAAGCAGAGATATACGACACCGAGCAAGACGATGACAGTGACGAGATCTGAGATCTGAGGAAGAACACAATGAAGTAACCGTATGCCCTGATTGTTATGGTGAAGCTCAAAACTAAGCCAAACATAGATAAATATGTCCTTTGATATATTTATTATTATTGTTCAGAAGTTTATTTTGTTTTTACAAAGAAGTTCAGATTTTAATTTAAGTTTTCCTAGCACTCAAGAAAAAAATCTCAATTTCGAGGACTGATTTGTGGTAGACTATAAGTCAGTAAAATAATTAATAAATTAAGTATTATGTATACTATTTTGTTTCATTACATCATAAACTTTGAAATAACAGTAATAGTTTTTGGGATTCTTAGAAAAAAAATATGTTGTAGGGGTACAAACTATCGGTCTGTGACACCGTGCGCGAGTATAGGTGTTACAAAAATTGGCGCGAGTATAGGAAGGTTAAGGACTTTTTTGAGTGGCTGAAAAGTCCAATTCGAGAGCGGCGGCCCCTACCGCATGTAGGACATATAAAGAGGAGGTCGGGAGTCGGGTCAGTACGGATTTGGTGCCTCCTGGCTCTTTTGTCCGCCAGTGCGGAGCACCATACGATAGAGTCACAAACGAGAGAATCCTAGAACTAGCACAGGCAGCTGCCCAGTCTCACAGCCTTACTCAAGGAGCGCTGTCTGCACTGGCTCGGCCATGTGCAGCGCATAGACTCTACTCGTCTGCCGAGAGCTGTCATGCTTGGTGAGGTAGCGCACGCCAATAGGCGTGTCGCTATTGCGCTTTAAACACTGCGTTGCGTGACATGGCGGCTTTTGGGATCGTACACGACAGCTGGGAGGAACTCGTTGTGGACAGAGAAGCCTGGAGAGCGAAGGTTACTGCTGAGGTACGGAACCCTAAAAACAATAAATAGACACAACTTGCATGACATCAACCTAGTGCGTCTACGCTAGGCGAGCCGACCACGAGCCGAACACAATTTGTCTAAGGTGGACCGATTTACAAGCCTCGAACGAGCGCGCTACGAGCGTTTCGTTCGTTTTCGGCTGCGTTCCACCAGCTGTTAGTTTTTTGGCGAACACAAAGGGATTTGCTTTGCGCTCCGCGAGCACACTGCGGAAAACTACGTTTAAGGAAAATGATCGTTGTAGGTTCGTTGTACGTCCACACTTGACGCCGCGAACGAGGAAGGCGAGAACGGCTCCGCTCGTGCTTCGCTCGTGCTCGGTTCGTGTAGCGTGGACCCACCTCGAATACGCGCGCGCCCGCCAACTAGTAAACACTACCCTAGCCAGTGCACAGTGAGGTAGTGGAGCGCGCTATCGCGGTATCTTCACGCTCGGCCGAGCGGAAGGGCGCGCTATGCGCCCCATCGGGCGCCGATCGGCGACTTGGCGCCGCAACGCGATATTAGCTTATCGGGTTGTAGGGAAATAGATTTACAGAATGTCTCGAATGTTTCGTTCCTATGCGATTTCCTAAAAATGAAAAAAAAAATCGAATAAATACAACACGACAGCAACTGTAAGCTGTTGAGAACCGTTGGTGTTTTGCTGGTTATTCTGAGGGATTGGACACAAATGATTTACCCATTAAATATAAGCCGGTTGCAAAAAAACGATTTGGTTAAGTTATTTTAAATCACACCTGAATATCCTTATTCTCAGTATTCTTATAATTCTCCGTAATGGTAATGGATTTAAAATTTTACAAATAAAACTTTCATAAATTGTATCCTTTCGAAGAACTTTGATTCGCTTGCTAAATGGGAAAATTGCGTCTGAGTCAGATCGGAGAGGCATTGCTTTCATACCGTAGAATATATAAGAAACTTTTTTTTCCGTGGTTTTCGGGATCATAAAAATAGCGAATAAAAAACTTACTTATTTTCACGATCTCATAGTGAGTGAAGATGCAATATTTTGTAAGTTTGATTTGTATTAGCTTTAAGGTGATTTGAGAAAAGATGGTCAGAGTGGAGTTTTTTTTCGCTGCCTTTTTCTCCACTACAGACGGCCCCAAGGCAGCGGCTAACATTATACATAGCTGTATGTACATTGACATTCAGCAAGCAGAATGTAAATTCTTTACGTTCAAGTAATATTTTTGATTTGATTTTTTTGACATTTGCTTAAAGGGGTAAAATGCATATTTTTTTACGAGACAACGCCAATATCAATACGGTCTTAGCTGGATTCTAATTTGTTTGGCGCATTTTAGAACCACGTGACGATATTGACGTTTCGACAGGTTATATTATGAAAAGTATGTCCTAGCGAAAAACATTAACCACGTTTATTTATCTTTTAACATAGGTTCTTCCAAAACAACTTAAAACATTATAATTATTATCCACTTAATATTTTTAATCTAGAGAATCTTTGAAAAAAGCTGTATTCTGACTCTAAAAGTACTGACAAAGAGCAGCTACGTACAATCGTACATATTTAACCAAATCGGAAGTTAGTTAAAAGCTATCTGAAGCCATTATGTCGACTCACGCACCACCGTGAATCCCGAATATCGCCCGTAAATCGTGCCCGATATTGTTTACAAATAATTAATTGTCGAATGCAACTGTGCCGCCCGCTATTGGCATAATAAATGCTATGCCATATTGTATTCAGCTCAATAAATATCTTCAGTTTGATCTTGCCACTCAAATTTCAACCTTAAAACTGAGTCTGCAAAGTTCACAAACAATAAGACAAATATCAAACATGCATAAATTTTCCATAGACAGTTGTGAATGGTCCTATGTAGTGGTCAGTTTAAAACGGATTAATTTTATTCGTAGCGGCATAGGGGATGAATTTGATTGGCTTAGTTAAACGATTGTTTTCGCATCGACAGGACCCGAAATATAAAAAAAAATAAAGGAAATGCGACTGGTATGCTCAAAATTTAAAGCTCAAATTTCCATGCAGGCTGTATGTCAGTTATGATCAAAAGGATGAACAAAGTGTTTCGATGCAGTGCAACGCGTGTCGGTGAATAATGTGTCGCTAACGGCCGATTAATGTCCGATGACGGTAGATTGGACGGTAGCCGATACAAATATCGCTTTGGCTAACCGACCGTCTGGGCGGACGGAAAAATGAAGGAAATGGCGACGAAAATTCGCATTTTAGATTCAGTGATGCAAATTTTCCTATTCTCCCATCCTCCTGGTTCCTTGAGGCTACGCTATGTATAACAGTAAACTTTATAGAGAGGTTCCAAAGTATATGTCATGTGATTTTTAGATAGAGAACAAAAATAAAGATCGTACGAGGAAGTTATTGCGAAGGTATCGTTTTTTGTTATAGTTTCTGGTTTCATTTTATGTTTTTTGTTTGGTTTTTTTCGGGCTTTGAATTGTAAGTAGGTTGATATAAATGAGGTGCACAGATCGGGGATATTCAGGACACTAAGATAGATATGCATAATTAGCTTAGGATTAAAGTAGATGCCAAACTGTAAATCAATGAAGCTTGTCTAGTCGGGTTAATCAAATGTATCCACTGGGGCTTAGGAATATGCTCTAGGTACAGTCATGGCGAAACGCGCAAAAAAAAAAACTTTTATAGCTAGGAGTGGACAGTGGTACTCTTCATCATCGTCATTATCATCTGACATTCAACGCCGAGGATACGAGGACTGTCTCTTATCTCTATGGCCTCCTACATGGTTTTCCCTAAACTTTAAATGAATCTGTTAATTTATAGCAAGCAAATTTCAAAGGCAATAGCAACATCAAATATTGTTTAAGTATTATATAAATATTGTTATCGTTAGGTGCCGACGCCGCAGAAAAAATATATCAAGATAAATTATTATATAGTCACAAATATAAATAAATATGATTTCTCGGTACTGCACTTCTTTCTTTTAGCGTGTCGATGGCAAAAAAATCTTTGTATAAAAAGTCTTTGTTAAACAGTAAAAGAAGAAAATAATTACTCTTATCTTGTAAGTGACTATGTACTCTTAAAAATATTGAACGCCTTTCCCATATCACAGGTTTATCCTGAATTGATAAGTGCTATGGTCATGAAACTTGAGAATTTTATTAATAAAGGTAGTTATTTTTAGGTACCTATACACACACTTACAAGTGTATGCGTGTATGCCAGTATCCTGAAGGGATAGGCTGTAATTGGCTGAAGTAGCTTCGTCTCTTGCCACGGTCCTGAAAAATCTATGTATAGGTATATGTTGTACTTAATCGTATATGTTGTACATAGCCTCCCTAAAATTATAAACAAAAAAATGTCTGGATGTTAAAATGTTTACTAAAGCTGATAGAGTGTTGAATATATAAACCATGATTTTAATAGTTTCATTTGATACTTTTCTCCGAAACCCACTTAAATTCAATCGCAGCCACATTACGTTGTCAATTAAAATCTACCTTTGTCCATGTTCCCTATGGGCACTGCAAAGTAAAATTTTGTAAAAGTTTGTCCGCGCGACAGTACATCATGGTAATCCTTCACCACGTGAGATGAGATTCCAGGCATACTAGGCTCACCGAACATACACTGCTGAAATGCAGCTTTGCTCAAATGATGCGCAGACCTTGTGACGGTCTACACTGCTTTTGTAATTCGATATGGCATCTCTTATTAACAAATGTATGGGAACATAATATCGATTTACTTTGTACAACCAATCAAACACAGATTTGATGTTGTACTAGAGTTTCGCTAGATGGCGTTTTTTTGCAATAAAACGTTGAGTTTCATTATTTACAACAATTCAATTCTGATTCCAACGTTTGAAAACGACAAACTGTGCCCAAGGTACATGTGATTTACATTTACATACAGGCACATACATTGCTTCTGATTGCCCCCTACCTTGGGTTTGTAGCGTTAAGTCCACCGCATAGCCATTGTAATCTTTACTTATGTGCAATAAACGTATTAATAATAATAATATTTCGTCTTGTGAAAAGACTCCTCAAGAGAACAAAACATCCTCGAATACCTGAATAGTAATACATACGTGGCGTACCATGAGACAGAATTCTAATTATGTACGTTTGACCACATAGGTACCTAGGTATATACGCATACAGAAGATCTAGGAATATAATCTACCACTTTGCTTTGAGTTTGTGGACTACGAGAAAGCCTTCGATTCGATCGAGATGGGCGGTACTTATCTCTCCAGCGGTGCCAAATGGACTAGCTACAAAGTGTTGTACAAAAATGCCATAATGTAAGTCCGACTCCAGGGTCAGAATATGAATCTTATTCATTTGCAGCGCGAAGTGAGACAGGAAGTGTTTTATCTCCAAAACTGTTCGCAGTTGTGCTTGAAGACTTATTGAAACAGCTGGACTGTAAAAGCATATCGTTTAATGAACATAAACGCGAGTACATCACACACCTGCGATTTGCCAATAACATGGTGATTATTATTGATAGCTGCCGTCGATAGATGGCAGACGTTAAGCCAAGTCAGAGGCTTTAGAGCGGCTTCAAAACTTCTCACACTAAAGATCAGCCACCAGCCTTACAAGCCTCCACCAATCCGGACGTAGCTCCCGTGGTGGAGTATAGCCTATACCTTCCTCAGGGAAGAGACGATAATGGGTTGATGAAGGTAGTGATTATAGCTGAGAAACTGGAAGATTTGAGTTCAATGCTCGATGACCTGAACAGAGCTTCTAACGGTGGGTCTTAAAATGTACATGGACAAGACTAAGATAATGTCGAACTCCCATGTAGCAGTAGCACCCACTCCTATCATCGTTGGCGGCTCTGACCAGAGTTGTCGACCACTGCGTATACCTGGGACAACCAGTACAGTTAGGTAAGACTAACTTCGAGAAAGAAGTCACTCGTCGAATCCAACTCCACCCAGATCTGACGACCTGTGGGCTCATTATATAATTTTCGCAACGGATATTCATACGTCTTAAAAAGTCACGTTAACACAAAAACCGACGTCGTACGGAGTACTGTCTCGCTCTAGGTTTACTAATGTATTGCCAAAAATCGTTTCCCAAAGTATTGGGAAATTTTACTTGGCAAAAAAACATTTCTCAAAACAACTTAAAGCAAATAAACAGTTAGCAAAAGTTATTATGGCAAGTTATTGTTTACCAAATAAATACTTGGTCAAAATTCATTTTACCAAGCATTATTCAGTCAAAAGTATCGTTTGGCAAAAAGTACCTTTCCATACAATACCGAATACGCTGCCGGCAATGTGTGTAAATGACACAACAAAGTCGAGTCTGTTTTCGATCTTACATAGAGAACCTAACGCTCCGACGCGCTCCGCTTCGCTACGCGCGTCGTCGCACCTATATTTCTGTTGCCACGTATTCTTTACATCGCCGACCCCCCGTTCAATAATAATTAGTACCTAATCGTCAACTATATTTATGCCAAATAATAATTTGACCAAATGAATAAAAGCCAAAATAAAACGTTAGCATAATAAACGTTTGTCTTAATAAAACTTGACGCAGTAAAATTATGCGAAATGATAATTTGACCAAATGAATAAAATGCGAAATGAAAACTTGCTAAAGTTTCATTTGGGAAATGAAACTGATGCCATAAGTTTATTGGGAAGTAAAATTTGGCGAAAAATACTTTGGCTAAACGGCGGTATCCCCTCGCTCTAACATAGGGTCTTAAAAGAAGATAGTGCTGTACAGTAGAGGTATACGTGACTTTTTAAGACGTATGAATATCCGTTGCGAAAATGACATAATGAGCCCACTGGACCTAGATTCTATTAATGCATTGTAGTACAATGACAACTGCATGAATATGGCGATTTCGCTTCATTGCCGCTTCAAGTCTACGCGCGCACACTTATTAAAACTTCTAAGCGTCAATGGTAAAAAAACACGTCATGCGACCATGTATCTGTCATCGTACTCACTAACAGAATTGAGGCCCCTGGTAACGGTGGCAGGGAGTCGCTGGATGTGATCGCCACAAGACCGGCAAGGTTGAAAACTCATGAGGGAGGCCTATGTCCTACAGAGGGCGTGAAATGGCTGATGATGATGATGATTTGACTCGCCAAAGTCTAAGATACTTGTATCTTCATAATTAATTTATATGAAAATAAAAATAATAAAAATTTTGGGTCGACTTGCATCACTTCCCAAATGTCCCTTAAGTCAAGTTTAAATAGACTTTTGTATGAAAAATGTGACGCAAATCGGCTTTAATCTCTTTTTATTAGAAACTAGCTGTTGCCCGCGACTACGTCCGCGTGGGCTTTAATTGAGTAAAGTGTTTGCAAATAAGATAGGGATACTTTTAGCGCATGCGAAAGAGCTTTTATACTAACTTCGCAACCCCTTCTTACCCCCTTAGGGGATGATTTTCGAAAAACTACTTTACACGTCTTTCATGTCTTTCAATGAAGGGCCTTCATGCAGAATTTCATTCGAATAACTTCAAAAATGGCAAAGTTTCATACTAACTTTACACCCCCTTTTTTCCCTCTTAAGGGATGATTTTTAAAAAACTATTTTACACAATGTTTCATAATTTTAAATGAAGAACCTTCGTACTCAATTTCATTGGAATAACTTCAAAAACGGTGAAGTTTCATACTAACTTTGAACCCCCATTTTACCCCGTTAGGGGATGAATTTCGAAAAATCCTTTCTTAGTGCTCCCCTACGTTACAAAAGGAACCCCTCTGTGAAATTTCAAGTTTCTAACTCTTATAGTTTAGGCCCTTTTTTTTTTTTTGTTAACGGGGTGAAATGCTTTGTGCACCATAACCGCCACCCTTGGGGGAGGGCGACGGCCGTGTGTCGGACTCTCCTCTCCTAATAATAGGAGAGGCATACCTCCTAAAACACCCCGGGAGCCGTCCTGTCGCTCGTGCAATGGGGCGCCGCCGGATCTCGCTTGTGGTAAACCACAGTGCGAATGCTACAGCGGCGCCCCGGCGACGTCGACCCGACTCGCAAGGAGTCGGGCCCACCCTCACTGGAGAAGGGGTATGGACCCCCCACCCCCTTCTCCCGTCACAATGTCGGACGGCAGGTCCCCCAACCTGCCGTCTGTGACCCTCCCTCAACCTCCTCTATGCCATCTGCTGAGCAGAGGGACATAGAGGTGGGCCTCCACCGTGTGTTTTTTATAGAGGTTGTCTCCTCGCGGCCCGAAGGCCCCCGGCCCCACTCAGTGTGGGGTTACGGGTGCGGGGCCCATAGTGGACCCCGCGGGACATCCAGCAGCGCAAGCCACTGGACGTCCCCCTCCCTCTGGTTTTGGTCCGCGCCGGCCGAAGCCGGTACCCCCCATATCTGGAGGGCGTTCCCCTATCCGCCACCCGGGGGACGCGTCCGATGGAAGACCAGAAACTCCACACGGAATATAGTTTAGGCCCTGCGTTGATGTCAGTCAGTCAGTCAGTCAGTCAGTCAGTCAGTCAGCTTCTCGTTTTATACACATATATAGATAGATGATGGAATTATCGACACAGAATTTCGATGTATAAGGTGTTTCGTTACTTGAATAGCACGTAACAAATTGCGTTTACCCCTCTGCGATACAGGCGTGAGTTTATGTATGTGTACGTGGTAGCATTCTAATTGAGTTTTAATGTGACTGTTTCTTTCTTTCTCTCAAACTTCCGATTTGCAGTTCTACTTTATAATTATCTTAGCAGCAAATTTTTTTTAATCAAAATTTCGCATCTTTTTCTTACTTTTTCAGACTCTCATTATATTGAATAACTTTTGTTATATTCTCAAAAAAAGAAACTACGGTGTGGAAGCACCTTAAAACATAGGATACAAATGCGCCTTATCAAAATAAAAATCTCAAGCTTTTATGTCAAGCACGCCCATAAAAAGCATATTTCGATGACAGTGAAAAATGGTACTCATCATTTCAATACCCATTTAATGGGAACAATCTCTATGAGGCATAAAAATAAAATCGGCTCGTCTTTATAAAAACATCTCTTCGATTGTCATTCATGGCAGCGGAGAACGTATTTGTCACCGCTCACCCACCGTGCCGGTTGCGGATCGCGTTCCAAATATAAAAATGCAATTTTAAACGAAATCCCGTCAGGCGGATTCGAACCCTCACAAAAAAATCGCGGCAATCGCAGAAAGGTTGTTATATTATTTTCTACACTTATTCTCTTGGAAAGAATGCGGTGGAACAGTTACATAAACGCAAACATACGACCTCGACAGCACATGAACCTTTACATACACTCCACTCAACTACTCGTAAGTTATAAGCGAATTTGCAACTAAGCTGACGACTTAGTTCGATACCAAACATTTAAATTAAACAGAATGTAAAGAAGACTGCTTTCAAATAGGTTCACGTATTTCAAGGGTTCTTAGGGCGGCTTGAAAAGTTCTAACAATAAGACCAGCCACTCGTCTTACAAGCCTCCATCAATCCGGACTTGGCCCCCGTCTTGGAGTATGGCGTATACCTTGCTGGGGGAAGAGACGATTGCGCTTCGGTGGGGGCATAATGGGTTGATGACGAATATGATGATTTTACACAGTTCGCTCGAAAACTGTGTGTCATAAATAAAACAATTGACAATAAGCGCACAAAAGAACCTATATACCTCTCACTAACAGGCACAAGCTTTCTCTCAGAGAAAGTATGGGATTAATCAAATCGTATCTGCTGCTCTCGTGTACTCTTTCCTTGCCATATTTACCTCTACTGCTAGTGATTGTAAATACACAAATACACAAATCTATGCATTTTACCCAACCTAAAATCAAAGTCATTCAGCACGGACATGACGAAATTCGAACCAACTCGTATGAAGCACGTGCTTTACCTTTCCACTGCCAACGATAGAAGTGCACATTTAATGTAAATAAAATCACGGAAGGTACCGAATTCCAATAAATTGCGATACAGAAATCGCGCCGAGAGTGCCCGGGAGGTATACCAATACAAATTTCGTATTCACGGCGTCGTCAAGAAGACATCAGCGGGCAAAGTAGGAAAATATTATAATAGCGTAATGGTGTCAGGTGGCGCACTTCTTTGGGGAACCACTGTTTACAGACACCGGGGAATTTCATAACGTCGAGCTGTGATCTCTATCGATATCGATAAACATTAGGAGTGATAAGAAACTGTTTGAGCGATCGAGCTGCAAATTTTTTGTAGTAATTTCAAGCGATAAACCTACAAATGTTTTTGTGATTATTTCGGAAATGTTTTAGATACTAAAATTCTTCTTCTTTCTTAACAGATCATTATTTTGGTTATATGTTAATCATTACAAAAACAACAATAACTGTTATTCCAAATGCTGCTACTCTCCTCAAAATAACTCGCGTTAGCTTCTTCTTCTCACTAAATTTGTAACAATTGACACCTACTTATCTATCAGATAAAAGGAAGGTCATCTAACTTTCTTGGTGCTCAATAAAGTGTTCTCAATGTACCTGATAACTCTAAGTTAGCAACATCAAAGAAAAAAACGATAGCATGTTATCATTTTCTTCTGGTTTGACTAAGCACTTTATAATCTTAGAACTCATCGTGCACAACGTCACCACCCTATTTGACAAATCTATGAGGTAAAATAAGAATATTCTTTATTATTTAAATATGTCGGGTAACAGACATACCAGTAACAAAATACATACAGCTGATTTCCTTCAAATTTCGACCGCGCTTACCGTAAGTACAGAAAGGTGAATTTAGACAATCACCTTGAGATGTCACAAGTTTGAGATAGTATGTGCACGTACTTGAGCTGTACATCAGAAGAGTATAATATCCCCTCAGCGTATCATGAAAAGAAAAGTGACGTCGTGGATTCCGACGCTACCCGACTGTTAAACAAAGTCCCGCAGTTGTGTAAACTTCCCTTCAAGTTTTATTGCCCGTCGAATTGTCGTGTACTTAGTTTTATTGCAGTGTGCCGTTGTTTAGATACAGCTGCGGCGTGAATGCCAAATAGCCCGGAATATTCATGTATGAAAATTGACACGCCACAAATCTCCACATTGAACCAACTAAAGGGATTGATTTCGTTTGAAACTGTATAAAAATGAGAAGCTTCCTATAAAATGAGTGTAGTGTCATTCAACTTAATGCCATCGAGGCCGAAATGTTTGCCTTAATAATGGTGATTAGCTAAAACGTAAACTGGCCATATGAAAATGGCAATTAAGGGTGAAAAATGATCATTACGCTCGTGTATAATTAAAAAGCCCCTCATGTTCAAACGGCCTATTCAGACTTTGATTAATCCTTGTCTGTGACAGTTGTAAGGCGGGTAGAGTACCTACGTGTTGCGGCTGTCGCTCATTAATTTTTACATTGTAATCCTGTTTTAATAATAATGTTATGTGGCCGTCACTTTTATGTCTACTCTAACCTGATTACATTACACATTAAGATAAATTAATAGACCGATTCTAATGACAAACAGATATCATCATCAACCCATTATGCACCGAGAGGAACGGGTCTCTACCCTGAGGAAGGTATAGGCCATACTACACCATGGGGGCCGAGTCCGGATTGGTGGAGGCTTATAAGACTAGTAGCTGGTCTTACTGTCAGAAGTTTTCAAACCGCCCTAAGGCCTCTGACCTGGCTTAACGACTGCCATCTATCGACGACAGCCGGCACCAACTGCTTAACGTGCGAAGCACGGAAGCGCTCGGAAAAATGCCACTAGCGTTAGTGATAGAACGGTCACCCAAACATGCACTGAACGCGCTCTATGTTGCTTAACCTTCGTGAGCGTTTTAAGATCAGGCAGCCGGGGTTACGAGCGATTCTCAAACAGATAATTATCTGATCTGGTAAAAAAAAACAGTATTTTTAATTACACGATATTGAAAACATATCGAAAGAATTAAAAATCAATCGGGAATTCCAGTCTATAACTAGCTATAGGATTTGATTTGAATGAACAGATTTATGTTCATAACAATAAAATAGACTGTTTTATCCAAACGGATATGTATAATCCGGGCCAGACGAGCTTGCAGTGTGCCGGCTAGAGGAAAATGTCAACTTGTAATCTATGTAATTAAGTGAATGTCAGGGTGGCTTTACAGAAATGTCGCGCCGCGCCCGCCCTGCAAGCTCAAACGCGATTATGCCTACATAACATACAACACGGTTATGACAACGTTTTTATGAAAACAGGTATTAACTCAAACTTCATAGTAGGTTAGGTGGCTATTTTTAGCAATATATATTTTTTTAATATATTTGTACCCAACACCAAGTAATTTTACAATAAAATTAACAAAAAGTAACTGCTTATTAATAAAATAAACTCACAGAAATGTATGCTACATACCTTACGTTAATTTTATTTAATTTCCTCTGATGCCTGTGCTAGGTAATAATCTGTGTTACAGACAGATAGTTCATTGATATTAGCTAACTAGACGCGCTACATACCAGTGCTTTAGATTAAATATTTTTTTCTTTTTTATACAAGAAAATTAAGTACAAAAACACTCTAACACCGACTTGCTTTTTTAAATGTGTATGAAGTTACATTTAACAGAAATTCATAAGCGCGTATCGTCGACTTCTTTATGATTCCAGCGTTCATCAATCAAGATTGCCTTCCTCAGATTGTCAGGTTACCGAACTGTTGGGCGTCCTATGATGCAACTGTCAAGTCGTGATCACCATTCGTGACTTTTTGTACCCCACCCGCATGGTCCTCGGCACACTCCCACTTTAACTTGCAAATCTATGGGCTTTGACGATTACCTTAGTTCTTTGCTTTGTCTCATTTGTGATGTACTGAGACTCCAAGCGAAGCCCGTTCCATAGCACTCTGAGTAAGGGACTTCACACACGACAGCTATAATATACATTACATTCCGGGATGTATAGCTTTACATTATATTAAAGTATTACACACGGAACAGGTAATGTAATGTATATTTCGCTACATTTCGTTGGCATACGTCTCGATGGACGCACTTCCCGGCTGCTAAGATATTATACAGGGTGTTGTTATAGATCTGTCGAGTTATTACTAGATTTGAAATGAATTGAAAATAATTTATTACCAGATAGTATCATGTTAGTAGTTAACATGCTGTATTAACATTACAAGTACAGCCTATCTAATAATGGGTCGCACCCTCAGCTGATGCTGCAGGATAGTTATGGCTATCCTGCCTGCGTTGTTTTTAGCGTACACCGTAATTAAACTTGAATTAAATTAAAGGGTCCAGTTCTAGAGACTGGTGCCTCTGCCTACCCCTTCGGGGATAACGGGCGTGAGTTTATTTTTTTTATTTTATTATAAATTAAAGAATATAAAAAGTTTTTGAATCACCAAGAAACTTTTTGAACCCCCTGTTCAAAGAGAGATGTATCGTAATATACGAAAAGGTATTGAGATATATTAAGATGTATCGAAAGGTAAATATACATCTTCGTATCGCTCAGTACCTTTAAGATACGAAGATGTAAAGATATATATTATAGCTGTCGTGTGTGGTCGCCTGACGATTTCTATGGAAAGATGTATTGAGATATATCATGCTTTAGTATACATCTTTACCTTATAGCCGCCGTGTGTGGAGTCCTTAACTTTTAAATCAGTAGACCAAACTCCTACAATTCCGTTTCTTCAAACTCTTCCTATAAGTATTATAGAATGTAATTGGCTTCATACGTACAATTCCACCGAAGGTGGTATCTATTACGAACATCGATCTAGATTATTTTGTAAAATATCTTGTAAACTGTACTGTACTCATATTAGTACTTCTTTACATTTAGAAAACATAATTGCACGACTACCCGTCTGGGCCGTCTCTAATTTCTTTCTTGTCTCCATCTATGGTTGCCTGGAAGAAATTGCTTATAGTAATAAGGCCGCCAATTTTCCTTACATATATAAAAATCTGTAAATGTTATTTATGAGTACAATAAAGAATATTATATCTATCAATTTTCTTGAATTTGTAACGTCGCTCCCCGTTGGGGCACTCAAGTCACAGTCGTAGTTTAACCAAAACCCTCTAACTTTGAAAATCTTCAACCTGCTCAAATCAATCAGCATATTTGAACACGTCACCGTGCACCCGCGAGGGCCCGCGTCTTCAGACTTCCGCGGGTTAATTTACGCTAAATGAATTATTCCTTCCTGCCTAGGTATAAGATGCATTGCAGAACGTTGACTTAATGGGAAGGCTTGGATCCCGTTTCGACGCATTCTATTTTATTTTATTTTGTTCATTGAGGAGCTCCAACAATAATAATTATGCAATCCATGTACAGATTTTACAATGATAATTACAATTTATAAATCTCAACAAAGTTGCGGGCAAAGCTAGATATAAGTTAAATGGTACCTATTTACTGAGTAGTTTTTGGAAAATGTCATGTAAACCATTCCTAAAAACACTAATAATTTGGTACCCATTTATGCACCTTGTACGAAGTATACATAGTACATATTATTTACGACAAAATTTATTAATTATTCTAGATAACAATAGGCTTTTAGGTACTCTGGGGAAAATCAATCCTCAATGCATCAGCTGAAAAACTACAATTCATGAGCACGTACTCGTACCATACTATAGTTGCGATTTAAGGTTGATTGGGGCAAGTGAGTGATGGTGTGGGTGGGGATCTTCTGAAGTGCATATATTTTACTACTGGGCGCCCGCTATTGACGCAGCAAATCCCACTAAATAGTTTCGTTCCCACTGCTATTATTGTTCGCGAACTGTCGCGCGAGTCCCAACTTTACTTCGCTTCGACACATTGTGTCTGCTCCTACAATAGTTTGTCTGAAGTTCGGCGTCTTTTGACAGGCGACGTGATTTATCGACTTGTTGATTTTGTCGAGTTTGGCGCGTCACTATAGTTTATTCATGCTGCGCTTGGAGTTCAATGCACAGGTGTTTGTTTGGATTGATAATGATTTAATACTTAGTGTTTTTTGTTTCAATAAAACTGCATACTAATTAGGAATGTCTATCTTTTCCTCAGAATAGGAATGAAACGTGTCTGCATCAAACAAATCTAGAAATAAATGTTTTAGATTTTTTTATCGTTATTAATTAGGTAAGACATTTTAGAAATATGTAAGTTCTCAGACTAGGTGAGTATCAATAAATAAGTAAACCTTTATATATTATTTCATTCGATTTTTGTCTACATGTGAATACAAACCGTTGATAGAATTCCTGAAATACGAAACGCAATAATGTCTTTCAAGTTGTTTGCTTGTCCTGTCCGTCATATTACCTACCTATCTATTATATTATTTACCCACGCCTGAAGTTATTTACACATCTCTTAAATTAAAGAAATTTCTGACCTTATTAGGTTTTTTTACCTTGATAGTATAATAACATAACAACCACTCAACACAATCACTTGACCTGGTCCCAAACTAAAATACACACTTATTATTTTAAGCTGCCTATATATCAAGGTTGATGTGATGTTAGCTGTAGACCTAGCGAGGTAGAAACACCTAAGGAGCTAGACTGTTCAGTTGTTCACATGTCCCGATATCATCTCCATAATCTGCACAGCATGCGCCCAACTGAGACGTGCCTCCGCTCGGCTCCTCTGCCGAACCTAAAATCCGTATTCAATTAATATGGAAATTCCTAAGAGCACACGTACATTTCTAAGGTATCTACTCAGGTACCCTAGCATTTGACACCGTACACAGTGTAGCTAGAGTTGGCTACTAATTAAATAAATACTGCCGTCAAAATACAAAAGGCCGTAACTACCATGAACTTTATTTCGAGCAAATTGAAGTTTAGTGAAAAATTAAATTTCAAGCATGTCTACTAACTTGTCGCCGGTGATTCTAATTTGAAAAACACAAGAAAAACGTACATAATATATCATAAGCTTTTTTTCTTAAATTTGTTATTTGTTGTGTTGTGTTATTTATTTAAATACAGTTTACTCTTTCTCGCTAGTAATAAATAAGTTATGGCCTTTCTTCTTATGGACGGCAGAATAGCTCACGACCGTCAAAAAGAACTCGTTCGAATTTCAAACGAGTTTACTTGCGAAACACACTGTTATTTAATTGTTAATATACCTATACGATTTAGACAGCAACGTCTCGATATAATCACAAGTTCGACGTTCACTGCGTCGCTTCTCATACAGCTGAGGTGAAAGGGACCGTGAACACAGCAATGCATGTGATGCCGTAGAAATGTTGTATTGTTGCGAATACAGCCGGTGCACTCGCCTTTCACTGGCTTTGCAGACTGTTCCAAGTTTTAACAGCATTTGCTAAGCCTTCGATAGCTCAGTTGGTAGAGCGGTGGACTGTAGATGGTGTGAAACTGTTATCCATAGGTCGCTGGTTCAAATCCGGCTCGAAGGAGTAAAAAATGATATTTTTTTGTTATGTTTATTTTTATTATTTTTTATTATTTTGCCATTTTTAGTGCCACAAAATTCCCATATTTATTTGAAAATTAAGTGATTCAATTAGTCAATATGAATAAAGTTTACTGCAGAAAACACTTCCAAATTATGAATAAATTATCAACACAACAAGTAACAAAAAAATCATTCGGTACTCTTGACATTCATATTTGTAGGGCACAGCTGACTATTTTTTTGCATTTCCAGGCTTTCCTCCCATTAAAAATCTAAATGGATATGAAAAACTTTCTATGTTAATTATTGATTTACTGGAAAGGTTACAGCGGAGCACTAGAACGCTGGCCTCATATAAAATAACATAACATTTACATACAGGCACATACATTGCTTCTGGCCCTACACTAGGATACCCTGTGTAGTGGGAACCAGAAACAGCGACGTCACAAACATGTAAACATCCAAGTCCTGAGTTTTTTTTTGTCCCCAGCCGGGATTCGAACCCGGGACCTCTCGCATGGTAGGCAGATGCGCTAACCACAGCGCCACAGAGGTCGCCCATTCGGAAGGTCCTGGGTTTTAATCCCAGCATTTACCAACTTCTTTGTTTTGAGAGAGTGAGACTTATATATTGACTACCTAAAAAAATATATATTTGAAAAATATATATATATATATCTATCTGTAGACACCGCATCATCTTTTTTACGTAAGTAAGTAGTATTAAAATGTTATCAGTCATTAGCAACAGTTTACTTATCTCTTGTTTTTTTTTCTATGCTTCTTTGCGTAAACAACTTTGCTCAAAGTATGTAAATTGTGCTGGAATTATTCACGTCGTTTCCCAAGCACATTAAATGCACCTGCATTTTCACTTCTTTCATGGTTTCATTTTAGAAAAACGTTTTTATTACCAACGATCCTAATATTTTAATTTCGCTGTAGACAGTACTATTGCTCGCGACTTCGTTCGCATACGCTCTTGTAAATTTTATGAATAACCCTGTGAGAAAGTCGCATAATTAACACAAGGTCGCCTATCGTACTGTACTAAACTAATCTTATCGAATCGCTCGTAGCCTGGGCTGCCTGAGTGATCTTAAACGATCACGAAGGTTAAGTAACATACGGCGTGTCAGTCCATGGATGGGTCACCGTCTATGACTAACGCCAGTGCCATTTTTCCGAGCGATTCCGTGCTTCGCAAGGCACGTTAAGCAGTTGGTGCCGGCTGCCGTCGATAGATGGCAGTCGTTAAGCCAAGTCAGAGGCCTTAGGGGCGGCTTGAAAACTTCTGACAGTAAGACCAGCCACTAGTCTTACAAGCCTCCACCAATCCGGACTTGGCCCCCGTGGTGGCGTATGGCCTATACCTTCCTCAGGGAAGAGACCCGTGCCCCTCGGTTGGGATATAATGGGTTGATGATGATGATACTAATCTTTAATTCATATTATGTAGTTTCTGGTGTTTGTAAATACAATAGAGAATATTCCATCGAAAATTCTATGAAGAGGAAAATTCGTCTTGAATATCTACTTCAGGTGATAAGTTGATAACCCGTGATACGATCTACCGATATCTCTAATTCCATCCATCAAACTTATTATTTAAGTCTGTCCCAGTGAATCTCATTTATTTCATCTAAGTCGTAGGTTTCACATTAAGGGAGGGGCGTGGAAAGGCGCGAGATCCACAAGCCGGGCCTGGGAGGGACATTGCGGGTGGTAAGCCAGGGACCAGGGACTGGGCACCCCATATGGTCTCTGGCCGAGGGGTGTTTTCTTGGGAGGGCATTCGATGGACCGAGGATCCGGGCAGAGGGCCACAACGGGTCCTCGGTAGTTGGAGGCTTGTGGAGCTCGCGCCTCTCCGCCGGGAGAGCCGGTGGCGCGGGGGACGCCACGCGGAACTTGCGCCGCCGGTTGAGGGAGGGTCACAGACGGCAGGTTGGGGGACCTGCCGTCCGACATCGTGACGAGAGAAGGGGGTGGGGGGCCCATGCCCCTTCTCCAGAGAGGGTGGGCCCGACTCCTTGCGAGTCGGGTCGACGTCGCCAGGGCGCCGCTGTCGCATTCGCGTTGTTGTTCACCACTTGCGAGATCCGGCGGCGCCCCATTGCACGAGCGACAGAACGGCCCCCGGGGTGTTTTAGGAGGTATGCCTCTCCTATTATTAGGAGAGGAGAGTCCGACACACGGCCGTCGCCCTCCCCCAAGGGTGGCGGTTATGGTGCACAAAGCATTTCACCCCGTTAACAAAAAAAAAAAGCGTTCACATTAAAAAAAAATACATTACAAACATAATCAAAATTCACATAAAGCTTCGTGAAATAGTTGAGTTGATTTAGTAAATTTACATTTCTAATTTAAAAGAATATGCCATGCTAATAATATTATTATATACTAGCTGTTGCCCGCGACTACGTCCGCGTGGGCTTTACTTGAAAAAAGTGTTTGTAAATAACTCACGGATACTTTTGCGCATGGGAAATAATTGAAACAAAAAAAATATCATCATATTTATTACTTAATTTAGATTTTATTGACATAATTTTTAAAATCAGAGTGCTTTCATACTAACGTTCTACCCCCTTTTACCCCCTTAGGGATTGAATTAAAAAACGGGATGTCGGAATAATCATTAATATCACTGAGAACCCAAATACAACATTTTATTAAAAAAAACGTTGAAAATTTGAACTTTCATACTTATTTTGCACCCCTTTTTACTCCCTTAAGGGATGAATTTCGGAAAAATATTTTACACGTATTTCATGCATGACTTTCAATGAAGAACCTTCATACTGAGTTTCATTCGAATAACATCAAAAACGGCAAAGTTTTATACTAACTTTGCACCCCCCTTTTTCCCTCCTTAGGGGGTGAATGCACAAAAAGGGATATCGGAAATAATGGTTATTAGGAACGTATAACCCAAATACCACTTTTTATTGAAATAACTTTGACAATCAGGGAACTTTTATACTAACTTTGCACCCCCCTTTTACCCCTTTAAGGGATGATTTTCAAAAAAATATTTTATACATATTACATGACTTTTAACGAAGATCCTTCATACAGAATCTCAACAACAAAAACAACATCTACTTTCAACTGTTTATTCGTGGCTTAGTAATCACAACATTACTGAAATGACTCCCGTAACTAGTCTTCGGTATAATTTCCCCTGAATAAATAACAAGCTACTTCATTCGCGAGGCATTTACCTGAAAATTGACAGGCAATCATAGGAAAGGGCACCTCGCAAAGATCAAACAGAGGCCGGTGGAATAATTCAGGGGTTGTCGCCACTTAGCATAAGGTCAAACTGACATTTCGTACTACTCCCGGGTACATTATGTCGTCGCTACTCCATAATGTCCGACAACAACGGTGTGCCGAGGCACGCGAGCGATGTGAAGGGATGTTTTAGCTTGAGGTCGATGAAGTTATCGATAGGGTGTGATTTGGGAAAGGTCTGGCTTATGCCGTCTAATAATATACGATAATCCGCTACTTGACTCTTTTTTCAAGTATGTCTTAAATGCTAAATATCTCTTCCATTAGACCAAAAAATATTTTAGTATATTTTTTGAGGACCTAAAAGCAACAAAAACATTATTTTAAAACGTTGCTTTGCTAAACAGCCAAAAACGGGGTCCGCCATTTTTGTCTATGGTTTGAAGTCCTCTACGTTTGTAAACAAAGTTTGACATTCAATATAGGTAGAGTTCGTGCCACGAAAGAAGTATGAGTCACAATAGAACCTACGCACGCACGACTGACAGATGTTTGTTTACAACCAAAGGTGTTTTCAAGATGGCGGATAGTGTTTTCACCGTTCCGATGTAAAAGCGAAAAATATTTTTTTTATTTGCAAATTTTGCAGCCATCCTGCATATTTACTTAGCAAAGTCAATATATTTCGGGTATCATTTAAGCTATCACCAATTTAATTAGTTTTGTGTTTCTTAAATAATAGGGTTTGTCCTCAAAATAGTAGATCTGTCACCAAAATGTAGTCACCAAACAATGCAAAATCAGTTCCACAATAAATCACCTAAAATCCTGAGATATAAGGTCTAGTACCAAATAAATGTTTTTGTATGTATTATAATAGGTGTGTCCTAATAAGTATTTAAGCAAACTAATTTAAAGAGATCACCAATAAATCATATTATGTTAAAGAGGCAACAAGAGGCAAGGTAAGAACGCATCAAAGTCGAGTCTGTTTTCGATCTTACATAGAGAACCTAACGCTCCGACGCGCTCCGCTTCGCTACGCGCGTCGTCGCACCTATATTTCTGTTGTCACGTATTCTTTACACGATTTATTTGGTGACAGATCTACCATTCCGAGCACAGAGCTATTATTTAAGTAACAAAACTGTTATTATAAGAACGAAGTTTATATTCATGTAATGCTATATAATTTTATTGGTTATCGATCTCTTATTTTACACATATATTAACATTAATTTGATAATTCATACCTGGGAACAATTTTTGTTTATCTGAGAACGAAAATATTTCGTGGCGATAGATCTATTTATTAGGTGATACAACTTTATGACAAATATAAATTTTGGTGATAGAAAATATAGATGCCATATATTTCGGTTTCTTACGTTAGATACTACAGGAAATATCCATTTATTGCGTCCAATTTGATACGAGTCAAGTAGCGTATTTAATATGTCTGATATATGGGAAGAGTTGGCCGAGAACAGGGAGGATTGGGTATCAAAAGGGGAGGCCTTTGCCCAGCAGTGGGACACAGAAGGGGCTAATTAAAAAAATATTATATATAATGCGGGGGTTACAGGAGATAAGTTTATACTGATTCAGTTAAACTTGCAATGTACATTTAATAGATGGGCTACATTTTGGGAAAATGGGCTCGAGGTGTCTACGATAAAAATACAATATTTTCCAAAATTTCCAAAGTTACATTATAACCCCGATATAAAAGGTACAGTGATATTAACAATTGACAACAGACAATTTTTATCTTATCGATACATACTAACCATTTATCTTATCAGTCTGGCTAAACATAACAAAAAGAACAACGGTTACTCCTTCGAGCCGGATTTGAACCAGCGACCTATGGATAACAGTTAACCAGCTACAGTCCACCGCTCTACCAACTGAGCTATCGAAGGTATGCGTATACGCCCGAAAATGTAAACTAGATTCTGACAAACGAGGTCAGTTTTATGCAACAACGCGTATAGGTGAAAGTTGTTTGTAGACTATGAGATTTTTGTTAAGAGGTTAAAGCCCGTTACACATGTAGCTACAATATATGTAGGTATATTAATATGACGTACTATAATATAGTAAGCTACCACACACGGAGACGATGCCATTATATATATTTTTGCCTTCATTTCACTGATGGTCAGCCTATATTACTATCCAATAATATAAATTACGGTATACGTTGGTGACGTCATAGAAATATATATTATTATAGCTGCGTGTGCGGTCACTTGAATATATTTTAAAATATGTCGTAATATGCCTTGCTATAATTCATATTAATATATATTATAGCTACGTGTGTAACGGGCTTTAGGGCTTGGCGTTATTCGCTAGCGAGACCGAGGAATTTGAAGGGAAACAGAATTTGCAAAACATTTTACAATCTCTCAATCACGTAGACAGTGATATTTACAAAGAACCTAGGATCACGAACCTGGGATTACATAGCATTTCTGACTTATGTTCACGGCCTGGGTTCTAAAAATACTATTAACATGTTTAAAAGACTTTTGACAAATTCGTGCTGTAATAAAAGATATGATTTTATTCATCGGTGGATTTTCTACTCACTGAATACCCTTAATGGCTTGTCGTAACTAGGTTACACAGTGCGAGCTGGCATGCGAGCTGACCTAGTCAGTTACTGAGGAGCAGCTACTCGCACCGTGTGACTGCATCATACGAGTTACTATCATGTGCGAGTGGGTCAGTTGCTGGCGTCCTACTTAACTACAACATTTTTTGTTTTCACTCGCCACTCGCCTTCCCCCACTATGCCACAGTGCAGGTGTCACTCTCATAACCGTCTCATATTTCCGGGGATATTGATCGTGTAGCTCTTTAAATATTGTATGCACTGCCCTTTTTCTTTGCAGCCAATTCCTAACCCAAACACTTATTTTCTTCTTAATTTTTTGTATAGCACATTCAATTCTAAGTATTTCAACACGAAGTATTTTAGTAACCTCTTATATTGTGGTATGTACTGTGATCGTGTATTCTGCGACAACATTGTACGAGACATGATATCGTACATCGGGCGAAGTATGCGAATTACATTGACGAAGTACATACACTGATGCAGTTGCTGTCTACTGCGACGACAGCAGTTTGCATTAGCGTGACCAAGCGAGGCGAGTCGAGCTACTGTCATGCTGTCTACTATCACATCAGGTGTTGTACCTACTGTGTAACCTATCCATTACTCGTAAGTTACCTCTAAACCAAGTGTTGTCCCAAAGTGGTCCAGGTGGACCCCCAGGGGTTTACAATTTCTAAGTGGGGGTCCACTAAAAATTTTCTGGTTTTTCATAATAAAGAACAACAATTTTGGATTGGATTTACCTAGCTATCAAAGTCAATTAATTGTTGATTGTTTGAAATAATGAAAAATTCATAATTTTGTACAAACATAAGTATTATTTTAGTAGGTAGTAGTAGTAGGTACCACTAGAAAATGTGCTACTTTTTTTTTAACACCCCCAATTTAGGGTGATATTTTTTAGGAGTTTGGGAATACAGTAGAAATGTAGCAGCAGGGGAGCACTAAAATAGTAATACTTTGAAAGTGGTCCACGAGAAAAAATTGTTCAGGAACCTCTGGTCTAAACAATACGAGTTACTGTTGTGTTGTTTCAGCCTGCCAGGTCGTTGGGGTACCTATTTCTGGGTAACTTGCCCCAGGATGTTTTTTTTCAGTAATTACGCTCTTCTATTGTGGTGGGTCGGACAACTCGGTGCGTAACAATGATCCGCACTTATAAAGGTGTATCTATACAATCGCCCGTTTACCGGCGATTAATCGCGGGAGGTAGTTTAGTTTGCGCACCCGTCTAAATAGCACCTGGACAAATAGCACCTGGCCTAGTCCAGATTGGGCACCTATTGATATTTTTGGCAGAATAAATACATTTGAAGTCACTAACAGCACCTGCCAAAAATATCAATAGGTGCCCGATCTGGACTAGGCCAGGTGCTATTTGTGCAGGTGTTATTTAGGCGGGTGCGCAAACTGGACTACCTCAATCGCGGATACAATGTAACGGCGTTCTCCGTATTTCTGGTACGCATCAGTAGCCAGGAGAAGGGGTCATGATTGTCTGTTTAAGTGCATTCACGGATATTACAACGTAGTGAGACGAGCAACCGACGACGCGAACTTCGGCTCTGCTCACCATGATTAAGCTCTTTTAAGCGACTCAGAATCGCTCGTAGCCCCGGATCCCTGAGTGATCTTAAAACGATCACTAAGGTTAAGCAACATAGAGCGCGTTCAGTGCATGGATGGGTGACCTTCTATGACTAATACGCTAGTCTAGTGGCATTTTCCCGAGCGATTCCGTGCTTCGCAAGGCATGTAGCAGTTGGTGCCGGCTGCCGTCGATAGACAGCAGTCGTTAAGCCAAGTCAGAGACTTTAGGGTGGCTTGAAAACTTCTGACAATAAGACCAGCCACTAGTCTTACAAGCCTCCACCGATCCGGACTTGGCCCCTGTGGTGGATGTATGTGGATGGCTTATACCTCCTTAGGGAAGAGACCCGTGCTCCTCAGTGGGGACATAATGGGTAGATGATGATAAATGAAACTTGCAATGTACATATTGTACATTTAATAGATGGGCTACATTTTGAGAAAATTTTCTTAAGGTGTCTACGATAAAAATACAATATTTTCCAAATTTTTTTTTATAACCCCGGTATAAAAGGAACTGTGATATGAACAATTGACAACAGACAATTTTTATCTCATAGATACATACTAACCATTTATCTTATCAGTCTAGCTAAACATAACAAAAAGAACAACGCTTACTCCTTCGAGCCGGATTTGAACCAGCGACCTATGGATGTCAGTTAACCAGCTACAGTCCACCGCTCTACCAACTGAGCTATCGAAGGTATGCGTTTAAACCCGAAAATGTGAACTAGACTGTGCTTCGCAAGGCACGTTACGCAGTTGGTGTCGTCGATAGATGGTAGTCGTTAAGCCAAGTCAGAGGTCTTAGGGCGGCTTGAAAACTTTTGACAGTAAGACCAGCCACTAGTCTTACAAGCCTCCACCAATCCGGACTAATGTAGGGGACATGATGGGATGATGATGAAGCTTTCAGAGAAACCTGGTCGGACTCTTCCGACAAAAATAAAGAAAGAAAGAAAGAAAGTAAATCAAGAAAGGGTATGCGGATAGTCTCTATAAAAATGGATTGCTGTTCGTTAGTCTCATTAAAACTCGAGAACGGCTGGACCGATTTGGCTGATTTTTGGTTTTTTATATTTCTAGAGCCAGGAGGCACCATCTCCGTACAGGCCCGACGCCGGACCTTCTCTTTATATGTCCCACATGCGGTAGGGGCTGCCGCTCTCGAATTAGACTTTTCAGTCACTCAAAAAGTGTCGAAGTCCCAGAGGATACTGCTTGAATCGTCCGTAACGGACGCGAAGGCCTATGATGATGATATTTCTAGAATTCCAGGGAAGGTAAATGGTGAGAAAATATGGAAAAATTACAAAAACTTTGGCGGTACGAAGTTTTCCGGCACACCTAGTACTTTATAAAATGTAGTGCCCATACTAATCATCCGATTTTGATAAATTAAGTGGTAATCGATTTTTTACGGTTCTGGTGTCATAGGTTACATTTTATACGGACAACTTCAATATTAGGTACTAATGTTTCATTAAAAAGCGAGCGTCCCTGTTACCTTTATTTACTGTAGAATCGAATGAGATATCAAATGAAAAAGCGTCACCTTCAGCATTCGTAAATACTACAATATGAAAATAACCCATCAATTTTAGCATATTACACTTTTAAAAAATTTACCTAGTATCGTATCGACAATAATATGTCTGTCTAGTTAATATTAGCTGCCTAGAAATATTTTTTTTCTAATTTATATTGTCCGTCAACAAAAACTCTTCAAAAAAATTTTACAAAAATATTATCTTCACTCCTTCGAGCCGGATTTGAACCAGCGACCTATGGATGACAGTTAACCAGCTACAGTCCACCGCTCTACCAACTGAGCTATCGAAGGTACGTCTGTTGATTGCGAAAATTATGATAACATTCTAAGTCATTAATGAATATCCTAAAAGTGAGTGGAAACAATTCAATTGTTTTTTAATGGCAGCAATTAAGAACAAGTGACAACTCAATTAATAATACTCTCGTCTTATCTAGTGTTAACGAGCGTGTATTGTTTGTCGATAGTCATTAAACGAGTTTAAACTGAACCTTTAGTTCATATAAATAAATGATAACCTGCGCCCTTGAGTGATATTTTGATCAAAAGTAAAAGGTATCTATTCTATCTTTTAATCCAAGTAAGTAGCTATGCGTTCCACATTGCATCCAAATCAATTTAACCATAATGGTGATGACATGAAAAACATCGAAATATCTTTGAAATTCGTAAATATTTACATCAACATTTACAGCAGAACTAAGCAAAAATTACCAATTTTTAAATTTTCGTAAAAGTATCGATAACAATCTATGCCGATACAACCCTAACGCTTACCTTTCAGCATAAACTTGAAGGGTTCAAATACCCAAGTAGAAACAGAAAATGCCGTAACTAGTACCTGCAAAATGTTAATACTTGATTATACAGCTAGATAGGCACTTGTAGGTACTTAAAAAAGAATTCTTGGTTTAATTATTGCAGAGTTTGTAATTTTTAACCACCTCTTGGCATGAAATGCTTGCCGCTGACAAACCTAAACTGGTTTGAATCTAAAGTAGGTACTTATGTATTACGCATAGTAAAACAATTTATTTTGATATAATCTCTCAGGATCGTGGCAGGTGGCAGTCCCTGGTCTCTGCCTACCGTCTGGGATACTGGCGTGAGCTTCAAATGTATATATGGATGTAAAAGTGTGAATCGGACTCGCCCACCGAGGATTTCTGACTTTGTAAGTTATTACATAAATTATAAATAGTTCAGAAATCTTGTCTCATAGTTATTTGGAACTTCTCCTGGAATTCAAAGACATTTTTATTTTATTATGATTTAATTACAAACGTCTATTTACTAATTTTTTCCTATATTTGTAGTGCCTATGATACATTTATTACTAGCCACATATCATATTTCTAGGTCAACGTTACGTACCCTATGAATTTTGATTCCCATGAGTGTCGAAATATTTATTCTATTCGTTATTTGGGTTCATAAGTGGCCGTATCTATTTTCATGGTAAACTTAGGAGTTTGATTTTTTCAATGCTCCAAGGGACCGTAGACTTGAGTATGAGCCCAGAATATATAATAGTAGGTACAGGTACAGAAGATTCACTCCGCAAAATCAATTAAAGAAAAAGGGACGCTAGCAGCGATACAATTAGGTGCAATTCAGATCGCACGGCGCTAAAAAAGCTATGTTATATTGACCTACATGTTGCCTCGCTTTCTACCGCGTAACTCTTACCTCTTCTGGCGCCTGAATTCCTACCTATTTGTCACTCCGGAGTGGTCACCGCATGTAATTACACGTACGATATGGACACGCGTAGTGAAACAGCATGGTATATAATAATAATAATAATAAAATATTTATTTCCAACTAAATATTGTACAGCGTAGGTACAGATTACAATTAAACTAGTTTGGGGGTCCAAGTGTTGTATTAGCTTCTGTTGCTGTGCTAGGCTTATCACCTGTATTACAGCAATCAGTGCCAATTCCCGTTAACGTGAATCAGGTTCTAGTATCAGACATTGAATCGTCGCACTGTACAAAACTATTATTACGATTATGATTATGATTATTGTGTGTGTGTGTGTGTGTGTGTGTGTGTGTGTGTGTGTGTGTGTGTGCGTGCATGTGTGTATGTGAGTCTATGAGTATGAGTAGTAATTTCAACCCACTTCCGACAAAAATAAAGAAAGAAAGAAAGAAAGTAAATCAAGAAAGGGTATGCGGATAGTCTCTATAAAAATGGATTGCTGTTCGTTAGTCTCATTAAAACTCGAGAACGGCTGGACCGATTTGGCTGATTTTTGGTTTTTTATATTTCTAGAGCCAGGAGGCACCATCTCCGTACAGGCCCGACGCCGGACCTTCTCTTTATATGTCCCACATGCGGTAGGGGCTGCCGCTCTCGAATTAGACTTTTCAGTCACTCAAAAAGTGTCGAAGTCCCAGAGGATACTGCTTGAATCGTCCGTAACGGACGCGAAGGCCTATGATGATGATATTTCTAGAATTCCAGGGAAGGTAAATGGTGAGAAAATATGGAAAAATTACAAAAACTTTGGCGGTACGAAGTTTTCCGGCACACCTAGTACTTTATAAAATGTAGTGCCCATACTAATCATCCGATTTTGATAAATTAAGTGGTAATCGATTTTTTACGGTTCTGGTGTCATAGGTTACATTTTATACGGACAACTTCAATATTAGGTACTAATGTTTCATTAAAAAGCGAGCGTCCCTGTTACCTTTATTTACTGTAGAATCGAATGAGATATCAAATGAAAAAGCGTCACCTTCAGCATTCGTAAATACTACAATATGAAAATAACCCATCAATTTTAGCATATTACACTTTTAAAAAATTTACCTAGTATCGTATCGACAATAATATGTCTGTCTAGTTAATATTAGCTGCCTAGAAATATTTTTTTTCTAATTTATATTGTCCGTCAACAAAAACTCTTCAAAAAAATTTTACAAAAATATTATCTTCACTCCTTCGAGCCGGATTTGAACCAGCGACCTATGGATGACAGTTAACCAGCTACAGTCCACCGCTCTACCAACTGAGCTATCGAAGGTACGTCTGTTGATTGCGAAAATTATGATAACATTCTAAGTCATTAATGAATATCCTAAAAGTGAGTGGAAACAATTCAATTGTTTTTTAATGGCAGCAATTAAGAACAAGTGACAACTCAATTAATAATACTCTCGTCTTATCTAGTGTTAACGAGCGTGTATTGTTTGTCGATAGTCATTAAACGAGTTTAAACTGAACCTTTAGTTCATATAAATAAATGATAACCTGCGCCCTTGAGTGATATTTTGATCAAAAGTAAAAGGTATCTATTCTATCTTTTAATCCAAGTAAGTAGCTATGCGTTCCACATTGCATCCAAATCAATTTAACCATAATGGTGATGACATGAAAAACATCGAAATATCTTTGAAATTCGTAAATATTTACATCAACATTTACAGCAGAACTAAGCAAAAATTACCAATTTTTAAATTTTCGTAAAAGTATCGATAACAATCTATGCCGATACAACCCTAACGCTTACCTTTCAGCATAAACTTGAAGGGTTCAAATACCCAAGTAGAAACAGAAAATGCCGTAACTAGTACCTGCAAAATGTTAATACTTGATTATACAGCTAGATAGGCACTTGTAGGTACTTAAAAAAGAATTCTTGGTTTAATTATTGCAGAGTTTGTAATTTTTAACCACCTCTTGGCATGAAATGCTTGCCGCTGACAAACCTAAACTGGTTTGAATCTAAAGTAGGTACTTATGTATTACGCATAGTAAAACAATTTATTTTGATATAATCTCTCAGGATCGTGGCAGGTGGCAGTCCCTGGTCTCTGCCTACCGTCTGGGATACTGGCGTGAGCTTCAAATGTATATATGGATGTAAAAGTGTGAATCGGACTCGCCCACCGAGGATTTCTGACTTTGTAAGTTATTACATAAATTATAAATAGTTCAGAAATCTTGTCTCATAGTTATTTGGAACTTCTCCTGGAATTCAAAGACATTTTTATTTTATTATGATTTAATTACAAACGTCTATTTACTAATTTTTTCCTATATTTGTAGTGCCTATGATACATTTATTACTAGCCACATATCATATTTCTAGGTCAACGTTACGTACCCTATGAATTTTGATTCCCATGAGTGTCGAAATATTTATTCTATTCGTTATTTGGGTTCATAAGTGGCCGTATCTATTTTCATGGTAAACTTAGGAGTTTGATTTTTTCAATGCTCCAAGGGACCGTAGACTTGAGTATGAGCCCAGAATATATAATAGTAGGTACAGGTACAGAAGATTCACTCCGCAAAATCAATTAAAGAAAAAGGGACGCTAGCAGCGATACAATTAGGTGCAATTCAGATCGCACGGCGCTAAAAAAGCTATGTTATATTGACCTACATGTTGCCTCGCTTTCTACCGCGTAACTCTTACCTCTTCTGGCGCCTGAATTCCTACCTATTTGTCACTCCGGAGTGGTCACCGCATGTAATTACACGTACGATATGGACACGCGTAGTGAAACAGCATGGTATATAATAATAATAATAATAAAATATTTATTTCCAACTAAATATTGTACAGCGTAGGTACAGATTACAATTAAACTAGTTTGGGGGTCCAAGTGTTGTATTAGCTTCTGTTGCTGTGCTAGGCTTATCACCTGTATTACAGCAATCAGTGCCAATTCCCGTTAACGTGAATCAGGTTCTAGTATCAGACATTGAATCGTCGCACTGTACAAAACTATTATTACGATTATGATTATGATTATTGTGTGTGTGTGTGTGTGTGTGTGTGTGTGTGTGTGTGTGTGTGTGCGTGCATGTGTGTATGTGAGTCTATGAGTATGAGTAGTAATTTCAACGCGAAACCTCCACGATAGAAGGCCTTGGGAGACAGACGGACGGACAGACTGACAACTAGTTTTTTCCTTTTGAGGTACGGAACCCTGAAAAAGATATCAAAATTTACTTACTCTAGTTAATAACCTCTTAAAATATTAAATAGAAACTGACGGAAAATTAAATAAGGTATAAACATTAACATTAACATTTACACACAGGCACATACATTGCTTCTGGCCCCACACTAGGATACCCTGTGTCGTGGGAACCAGAAACAGCGACGTGACAAACATGTAAACATCCAAGACCTGAAGTTTTTTTTTTACTCTCTAGCCGGGGGATATCCTTTAGTAGGTATCCTTTTCAAAAATGTCGATATAATTCGATAAAACTCTTTTCCATGAACGCCAGTCTTCTCCAGACAAATCCTTTTTCAAATCGTATCAATCACAAGCAACTCGCTCTAATTTATGATGTTAATTAAGTCAATCTCCCATTAAAGCCCCCTTTCTTAGCGAGTTGTCTTTCGGAGGGCATAAAACGCGCGAAAACCTAATGCCATTTCACGCAGGAGTAAACCTATCTCGCGGAGTTAGCGTCTATTTAAACTCGGCTTACGTTAATCGATCGAGAAGGGCCTTAATTATGGCTTTATCTTGGAGGAAATGAGGATCGAAGCTGGCGGCTTTAAGTTAACTAGAGCTAAAGCGCGCGAGTTTCAAGCTAACTGTGTCTAAGTAGGATGTATTTAATGCAAAAGTTTGATCGCACTGATCCTGTCAATACAGAACTCTTGCCTGAGAGATCGCTCTAGAATGCAGTGCTATGGTGCTGTTTCATTTCAAACATCATGTAAAGACTAACGTATGCCCTTTCATTCGCTGTTAAAAAACTGATTCGATTATTCGAATCATCGGAACGGAAGGATCACATAGCTCATAACCCCTCTATCTCTCTTAGATAAGACTCGTAGAAAACATAAACATTTACATACAGGCACATAAAATGCACATACTATCTAACATCTGTTGGTTGTGTCTAATAAATATAAATGCTTCTGGCCCCACTCTAAGATTACCCTGTGTCGTGGAAACCAGAAACATTGACAGCACAAAAATCTACACATCCACGACTTAGCGTTTTTTTTTTGTTTGAATCCCGGGATTCAAACCCGAAAAATCGAAAAACAACATAATAGAACATTTTGTAGGCTCATGCTACGTTCATATCGTCGCTATCTGTATCCGTCGCTACCTATCTGTTCATCTACGTACTTCAAAGAAAACGCGGGCTTGGTATTCCATATTCTTACCTTGCCCCCTCTACATAACTTAATCAATCCGCTTCAGCATAATCACCTGGAGGTAAAATAACTGAAACCCAAGACGACGTGTTTCGCATAATGCACTAAGGAAGTTGGTGACTACATACAGAAAGTCAAATCATGTTTTTATTAGGTCATGTTAAAAACTTTGTGTAGTTATTTCTACGCTAGATAACTTTTCAGTGTAGCAACGTCTAGTGGCAACTTTTATCTACACTAGATAGATGAAGTGATCACTCAAGCGCTATGGTGCTAGTCGCAGTTTTTTTCTGAAATCGTCGGTGCGTGAGTACTTGCATTTTTTTTTTTTTTATAAAATTGAATATACCTTAAAAGGATTTCAGTTTCTCTCTCTCTCTCTCTCTCTCTCTCTACCTCCTCATCCTTTTCTCTGGGAACTATGTTCATGTACGTATTGACATCTACAAGGTGACCGAGTTAATCTGTCATCAGTGCAATTTATCTTGCTACGTTAGACATTTAAACCTTTATTAAGCATTGCGAAACCTTTAAATTAATACTAAAGAATTGTTTATCCATTTATTACTGCATTACCTAACACTAGCAATGCCCGCGACTGCGCTCACGTCAACGGATTCTCATAGTATATTATGTCCACCGTGAATGTCCATTCTGAATACTGTTGAAAGAGTTTTTGATATTGGATAAGTGTTTTCGGAAATGAAGATGAGACACGAATATTCTTTATTGTATGTTCTTTATACGAGGAAATACAAAAACATAACAAATTTACAAGGTAACAGTTCATTTGGCAGCCTTATTGCTATTAACAATTTCTTAGATAGATAAAATATTCGAATAGAACAGAATATATTCGAATATTCTATTTTTTTACTATTTTATAGGTATATATTTTTTTAGAATATATTCTTAGACATTACCGTTATACACAATCTTACAAACATACCCTGCTCATAATATTGTGTAGAAGAAGAAGTCATTCACGAACACGTGAGTTTTTGTAGGTCAACTCATGTATTGGCACACATTCTGATACAAGTAGATTTTCTAATATACGTAACATAAACATTTACATACTGGCACATACATTGCTTCCAGCCCCAGACTAGAATACCCTGTGTCGTGCGGGAACCAGAAACAGCGACGTCACAAACTTGTAAACAAGACCTGGAGGTTTTTTTCTCTCCAGCCGGGGATCAAACTCGGGACCTCTCGCATGGTAAGTAGATGCGCTAACCGCTACGCCACAGAGGTTGACAAACGAAAAACTTTATTCGGAGTTGACCATCTGTGTCTTAACACTTTGTAGCGGCAATCTTAAGAGGTGGTTTGTCTTCGCCGGTTAACGTCACTACCGGATAACCGGGAATGTCGTGAGCGCCATATTAATATTCATAATCGGCGCGCTTGATGATATTATTTTAGCTCCAAGAGTATAGAAACGAGTCCGAATGAAGTGGGTAGTTTGCACCATGAAGGTGTCATTACCGGTTCCTTAGTAAATTAAACTCTACGTAATTTAATCAGTTGCGTTATGACCTTGAACGGACTAATTAAAAACCATTATTACGGTTAGCCGGTGCGTTAGTGCCGGCTGCCGTCGTCGATAGATGGCAGTCGTTAAGCCAAGTCAGAGGCCGTGGAGCGGCTTGAAAACTTCTGACAGTAAGACCAGCCAGTAGTCTTACAAGCCTCCGCCAATCCGGACTAGGCCCCCGTGGTAGAGTATGGCCTATACCTTCCTCAGGGAAGAGACCCGTGCTCCTCGGTGTGGAGATAATGGGTTGATGCTTATGATTATGGTGACCCGATCGATCCACTAAAAATTGTACACGTCAAAGAAGCATTTTAGTACCTACTATTTCTTTCTTATCTCCGAGACATGACATGACTCCGAGACGAGAATGTAATCCAGCGGAAAATTTAATTACTGCCACATATTCCCAATGGCCAGCAAATAAGTGCAACACAAATTAGTCATTTCAGCCTCGTTACAGTACCATGCGGAAAGACACCACACCTCAGTTTGGGATCTTTTGAACTTTCAAAAATAGAATAAGAATACAATACAAAATCATCATCGTCATAATACTCGCAAATTACAATATCTCTATCGTTAAATAATGCAGACAATCACCAACAAACACCTGCAAATTAAGAGTCTTTGTTGGCGGTCGACTCAGAATTCATAAAGTGACAAGAAAAGAGCTCAATAAAATACGTTTCTTAATCGCCTGCTTGTAAGTAATTTATAAACACGTTATTTTGGATTAAATCGAATTTCAACCAAAGTTGCCTCATCCAAATATTACTTTACTCCTTATAAAGTATTGCACTCTTGAATTTCACCTCCCTCAGCGGGGTATGTGTCTTGAAAACAACAATGTTGACTGGAGGCTAAGAATTTAATAATATTAACATACACACAAGACAATCTAAGTCTCGCCAAAATGGCAGGGGAAATGTTTAAAACTGGATGAATTAAAGAAATAAGATAGTTATGTACCAGGTAAATTGGACGTAGTTTAGCAAAAAGGTTCCAACCCACAACAAGGTCATTTTTAAGTTGAATATAGCAAAATGATCACTATGCTCTATACTTTAAGAATCAAAGACTTGCATAGCGATCCGATGAGTATGTGCAAAGTTATGGCACATGGTCATCAACCAAAATGTATGGAGAGCGTAAATCAGGTGAAATCTAAAAACTCAAATATCTCAAAACTCACTTTGTATGGGTTGGAACCTTTTTGCGAAACTACGTTCAATTACTCCCCTAGTCGAATTATATCTGTCTCTTACCTTTCCCTAATAAAAATCAGTTATGCACTTATGAAAATATTTTTTGGCTCACCTGAGAAAAAGTCGGCAGTTTTTAAAAACTATGGTGCCCTCTGAAATATTAGGTCACCATCTTTCAGCTTGAAATAGAGACTCAACAACTAAAATGTCGTGTATTTCAAAACGCAACGCGTTAATCAAAACTAATTCAGCTTCCAATACAGGCTCAAGAGACAAAATGCCCGCAAGCCCGCGCACTTTTTGCCTGTAATGCCCCGAACAAACAGCCTTTCCCGATATGACTTGCAGTTACCTAGTGAACCTCTGCCCGCTGGGACCACAAACCCTAATTATGACAGAAACAATAGGCGGCGCGTTTTTACCCAGCTTGTGCTCAATCATAATTACGATTACCCGCGCCTTCCGCTGGGAACCACCCTTTCGCAAACTGTAAGAGGGAACAGAAGTGTGCTTTTCCCAGCTTGGGTTGAGAAGCTACCCGGTGTTAGCTAGCGCCACCAATGGAAAGGAAGGAAGTATAATACCTACTTTAGATCCGAGGTAAATAATAATAAGTCCACTTTTTTTGAAGATCGTTTTGAATTATTGTATACTCCTTACCGTTGTAAAAAGTATTAAGTTCTATCCGCAATATTTTTAATATATTCACAATTAAATAGTACTAAGTCACTTGAAGCTCTAGAGCAGGGATTCCCAAAGTTTCCTAGGGGTCGACATAAACGAAAACTGATTTTGGGGGTCGACGAGGTTTAAAAATCGACCCCTATTAAATTAACACAAGTTCTTAGTTAAAACTTTCAAGATAGGTAGGTAGGTACTGTATTGTTTATGTTATGTTACGTGTACTAAGAATAATTAATATTGTTGTAGGAAATAGCATTGTTGTAGTACGAGTAATGTAAAGTCTAAGTTCGTACAAGATGAAAAACTTGAAACTTTACTTACTTAACCAAGTGCAAAGTTTTTCAATTGGTACTTCAGTACCTAGGTATTTTGTATCACTAAAGATAGGCCCCCTTATACATAATAGTCTGCTAACTTAAAGCATTGCTGTCTTCTTCTATTGACCTAAGTCAGAATTAAAAATAACACTCCGTAGGAGCTGTTTTAAGTTAGCGGACCATTATGAATAAGGGGTTTGATCTTAAAAGTAGGTAATTTGGCCATGGGGGTCTAAGGTAACAGTTCATTTTGGAAAAGGGGTCACTTGTCCAAAATAGTTTGGGGATCCCTGCTCTAGAGGAAAATAACAAAATCACAACCCTTATCATAGTTTACCTGTAAAGCCATGACAAAGCTCGATGCAATCAGTCGATAACAAGTCCAAGCGCGCTTTCCACAGCGGAACTCAATCCGGACTTATATTATTGACCCCGCGTCGATCGAGCCGTTTTCGCACGTTTTTTGTTATTGGCAAACAACCACAAAAAATCCAGCTGCAGGCCTTTAAATGCTCGTCTTGAAAGTTTTGAATTTGGCGGTTGTTATTCTTTACCTCCCAGCTACAGTAACTTAACACATAAGTTTTATTTTTCTTCATAATTATAAACTGTTTTCCGGGAACAACATTCTTGACTTGTTTATCGGAAGAGTCCGACCAGGTGAGCTCCGTCTTGGGACACCATGATTAAGCTCTGCGAATCAGAGCGAAACCTGGTCGGACTCTTCTGGCAAAAGGTAAATAAGTGTATCTGGAAAAGAGTTTATAATGTCTAGTGGTTACGAAAGTTTTACTTCATCATAACGACAATTGCATGTTTGGAACAGAAAATTGAAGGAAATCGTTCTTTTATAGATTCCTAGTTTAGGCGTCTTTAGAGTAGAATCATAAGTATATGAGTGGAGAATCATCGTTTGTTTTATTACAGGTACCTCTGGGATAGCAGGCGCGGTATTCGTATTCCAAAGAGATTTGAAATGGGTTACCGGGAAAAGGAACCTTATTGGGAGATTGGTTGGAAGCTGAAGAGGTGATGATCCGATGATCTTGGAAATATTTATAACTTTATAGGTACATTGACATAACATGACCAGGGGTGCAATTACGTAAATCATCCACTATATGGAGTTGTCTTATTTAGCCTACTCATTATCAACTCATTATGTCCCCACCAAGGGGCACGGGTCTCTTCCCTGAGGAAGGTATAGGCCATACTCCACCACGGGGGCCAAGTCCGGATTGGTGGAGGCTTGTAAGACTAGTGGCTGGTCTTACTGTCAGAAGTTTTCAAGCCGCCCTAAGGCCTCTGACTTGGCTTAACGACTGCCATCTATCGACGGCAGCCGGCACCAACTGCTTAACGTGCCTTGCGAAGCACGGAACCGCTCGGAAAAATGCCACTAGCGTTAGTCATAGACGGTCACCCATCCATGGACTGAACGCGCCGTATGTTGCTTAACCTTAGTAATCGTTTAAGATCACTCAGGCAGCCTAGGCTACGAGCGAGTTTTAGCCTACTCGGAACTGCCAAATACAAACCTATTTTGACAGTTTGGAATTGTCTAAGTCCTTAGCCCGATAGAGTGGAAAGCTACGTAATACAAGAGTAGAAGTAATTTGTATATCTATGATGAAAATTAGTGTATGTAAATAGTTATATGTGCAAGATCCTTTTTTGTTAGCCGTCACGACCCTAACTGAATCAAAATCGTTTTAATCTGACAGTATCTTTTTAACATCCTAAATTATTCCTGGCTGGTTGTTAGCGGACTCTTTGAACAAATGTAATAATTTCACTTTTATCCAAAATCAAACTAGACAGCTGTGTCGGCCACCTACCACATGTAAAAATAAAAAAGTGGCGTTGCAAACACTTTATCGTGTGAATATCGCACCCTTGCAAGAACAACGTGATATTTCGAAGAAAACCATTTTTTATTCATAGTTTTTTTTAACACGACTTTATTTACTCCGAAAACGCCGGAATAATGAGCAAAAGAGACACTGCATCACGTTATAGTGCTATCTCTTTCGGCAATTACTTTGAAACGTTAAAAAAATGCTCTCATGTAACGTAAGGGTTCCGAAATAACACGTTGCAAGTGTGCGAATTATATTGTTCTCAGCTTGTGTTCTACAGGGCAACGTAGATAGCTACGTTGCCCTGTAGAACACAAGCTTTCTTACAAAGAGTTCATAGGCTTGATCACTATCCATGCTAGCCGTGGACTAGGGATTTAGAGCTTACCTGTATGAAAATATTTGATACTCGGGCTTCCTCACAAAGAGTGGGATATAATACGCACTCTTGAATGAAAAATTAAAGATATTCTTTCTGACTTTTTCAATCGCCAATATCATCTCAAAACGACAATATTTTCTTTTAATATTTTGAAGTACCTATCAAGTCATATTTCATAAGCTGTTGATAAGTTTTATGGATCTTATCCAATATGTCGGTCCCTCAATGAGGCCGCTAGGATGAGGATGAGTGTAGAGTGACCTCCATCTACCTATAGTTTGCTGTGTGGATCTCTCGGTGAACCTGAAAGACCTTGTAAATCGACCTAAATATGGCAATAAGCTTAAAAAAGCCGTATTTAAAATTCGAACAGTGGTCGAAGCAAAAAGGTTGACATTTAGATCTTTTTGATGTCTGGCACATCAAACGGTGAGAAGAACGACTCCATAAAAATGTAATATTACCTTTATCAATGCGGGCGGGCCGTGAATTTACCTCTTTAAACAATACGAATGCTTTGTGGTACAAAACAATGACTGAGGGGGTTCCGAGTCCGGTGTGGGGTGGCAAAGCTTTATAATTTATTTTTTAATTAATGTCGGGGGAAATATCAAAGTCATTGGGCGGGAAAGAGATTGAGATGTCAAACAGGTCTGTAAAGAATAAATAAAATTATTTCCCGTAGAAACAATTATATAACAAAAAAAAGTCAGTTTATATTCGTAACACGATCGCATCGATTCAATCTTCAGAGTAAGTAGTGATTTTAATTTGCTCGGACAGCGCGGGAAGCAAATAAAATATTTCGCATAATTGCTTTAATCTGTGTTCTGTTTGGGCGGTAAATACGCATTGGGCGATTCCCATTGAATCTAACATTGAAAGTCCAATCCGCCCCAATTTCTTCTTTCAATTAGTTCCATACATTTACTAAATTATTAACTTATTTCCAGAATCATTTACTATTACTACGTAGTCTTGCAAATTTTTAACTGGAGCTACTTATTTTCACGAAAGTTTAGTCATATTTGAGTATAACAACATATAGCGTGATTACTATAATATACTAACTTGTAAATGCTGTGTTTTAATTTAAATTTGTATCAACACATTTTTTTAAATAAAAAATAAATAACTGACGCTCGTTATTCCCGAGGGAGTAGGCAGAGGCACCAATCACGTTTTGCCAAGTTTATTAGGTCCCAAACGTGGCAAGCCTGTCGCCGTTATCCGGGCACAATTTATCAGCGATTTTTTTTTACTTTAGAATATTGTGTTCGGGCAGGAATGACCCACTGCCATTTCCTTTGTCCCAAATGAGGTTAGTCTATTGGAAATTCGTGTCACTTGAGCGGGATGAGTGCCCGCGCTTCAACCGCTTTGTAAAATTAACGCTCCAAGAATTGCCTTAGCATTGAGGTGAGCCGTAGACGAGCGTAGTGTAAAGACCCAATTAAATAAAATAGAAGTTTTATGTAAGTATTCATAGCATCAACTTATTTGGATAAATAATATTGTCGGGTGTCTTAGCTTTTGTCTGGGTAAAATCGTATGAAAGTTGACAAATTGATAATAATTAATAATAAGTGATAATATGCGTTGATAATCGTAATAACTTAATTAATGAGATAAATTAATGACACGAGAAGAGCAATGAGCTTGATTGTCTTCTGATACATAAAATTCTCGTGTCACCACTCACAGTGTTAGTGCGCATACTCCTCCGAAACGGCTTGACCGATTTTCATGAAATTTTACATGTTAATTAATTCGGTCGGTATGAGAATAGGTATTTATCTATTTTTCATGGCCCTAAGTGAAAAAAAAAATACATCGCGAAACAACGTTTGCGGGGTCAGCTAGTATTATATAACATTTTAACGATTGCTGTTTGGTTTGGTTTGTTTTGATTTGGTTTGTCACGGTGTGATTCCACGGAAACAAAAAAAAATTATCAGGATAAATTATTATTACATCAGGATATGTTTATATTGTACAGTATGCCCGGTGAAACGTATATGATTAATTGTACTTATCATTACATGTACTTTTAAATATATTATGGTCTAGGTTGGGTTTCCCCCGGCTCCAAAACTGTTAATATACTATTCACATGGGATTAACACCACAACTGTTGATAAATTTCTTCTGATTCTTTAATAAATAAAAATCATACTTAATGCTATTTTAATAGTTCTTTGTCCACAGGAAAAACAACAGACAGCTGTTAGTAGCTTAGGGATCTATCAGACAGAGAGCGGTCACGCGGTCAAGCGTTCAAGTGGTCAGTTTTGCGTTCTTTGTGTTATTTACGTTACATAGACGATATATTACGTTACATAGTATACTTCCATTAGACCGACGCGGTTAGAATGCCTCCTGTGTGAGTGTGTGAGTATATCTATGTAACGTAATACAACACAAAGAACGCAAAACTGACCGCTTGAACGCTTGACCGCGTGACCGCTCTCTGTCTGATAGATCCCTTAACATTAATAACAAATTGTTATCTGCGAATTGTTATTGTTGTTCCTTAGTTTCACCGGACCGTTCCGCAATGTGCTTTAAATAACTAACAAGTGTGAGCTGAGTTGGCTCTAACCAAACCAAAGTCGCCCTTTTGTTTGCTTTATTTTGTAATTTTAACATGACTTAAACCGATTAGCCGCTTGAGAAAACTCCTTAATTGTAACACATTTATTGACTAAACGTCCGTGTAAATTATGTTCTCTCGTTTGAGAATCGTGATTAAACCATTGAATATAATGCATCAACCAAACTCGATTCTCTGCTTTAGAGAAGGTTCTACTACTAGCGAAATCAACATTTCTCGAGAACAAAAAATGTGATCAGCGTGCCGTATTGATTTCACGGTTTTAAAAACTGAAGACCTATAAAAAGCAAACTTTTCGCAGAGGGTGTTTACCATTGGCACGTTCTGTGAGTTAGAAGGGTATGTACAGATAGTCCGCTCTCTTGCTCACTGTGTTTAAAGATCTCTTACGCAGTTACCTTAAAAATGTGTAATTTTTTCAATTTTATCCAGAAGAATACGCAAACATTGTTTTGTCACAAACTCTGAGATAAATAGCGAATGAATGAGGTAATGAATATCGATGAAGCGAAAGTGATCTGTCAAGATCGTAGTAAATTGCCGTCCCTGATCTGCCTAGAGGTGATATGTGTGCCGAGGCGAAGCCGAGGCACACATACGTGAGTCCATCAATGCCTAGTTGTGGCCAAGGCTTGTAAATGATTTTTGTCAAAGCAGAATGCAAATTCTTTACGTTGAAATAAATTTATGATTTCTGATAAGTAGTATCAACCTACTACTTGAATTTCAGGTGGCGTTAAAATAAGTTCATCGCAGTTCTGTTAAATTCAATAAACTTTCAAAATCAGACGAACCACGAACGAACAACAATAATTTTTGCCGCGTTAAAGTGTTCTTTTTTTTCAATATAGTGTGCCCACACAGTGCACCGGATCTTTTGTAAACTCAGTCATGTTTAGTAGGTTTCCTGAAAACCGATGCGCAAAACGTTCGAGATTTGATAAAATTTTATTACGCGAACAATGATCCGGACGCGGAGGCCAAATTAGCGTTATTAGGCGCTTTCATAAATCGCCGCCAATACGAATTTACTGTAATTGATTTAATAGCACCTTCTTTGTTACGTTTTAACGCACGAAAATCTACCAAAAAGCTAACCATTTATACTTAACCCTTATCCCGTACGGCAGAAGCACGAGAGTTGGACCACATCGTCACGGGGAGGTATGGTTGGGGGCTTTTAACAATTTTAAAGCAAATCGCGCGCAGTTTAATTTTATCCGTTTTGTAATAATTAGGAATAATTTGGGGACCGTAATTACGGCTTTTCATTGGCGATTGGCAATTAGGTACCACAGTTGTGGTTTACAATAACTGAAATAAATTCACGTTTTAAAACTAGACAAACTCACGCCTGTATCCCAGCGGGGTTGGCAGTCCCTGGTATCTGCCTAGCCCTTTGGGATACAAGCGTAATTTTATGTATGTATGTGCTTGTAACTTCATTCACGAGTTTTTCGGGTATCCTAGTTTGGGACCAGGACAAGTAATGAGCATTCATTGAAAACATTTTCAATAAAATATAACTCCGAAACGACAAACAATTGGCTGTTGGCGTCATAGTAACTTTTGCTCAGCTCGCTGAGATCTGTTTTATAATGTATCACACATGGCTATTGGGCTGAGGTCCAAAATTGCATTCCTTTGACAGCCGTAATATTTTGAGCCGTATAAAACGGCTCATTGTGTTGTGCGAAAGTTATAATATCTTAACTGGATGCCATTACTATACTAAACTTTGACATTCATAATAATTGTTAGTGTTCTCTATCTATATACTATTAGCGGTATTTACTCCCGGTTTCTCAAACGCTGACAATTTGTTAAACTACTGTTAATAGCCGTCAGTTGTTTTTTTTTTGTATGCACTTTTGACAACTAACAGCAGCTGTCAGTTGTCTGTTAACAATAGATTGACAGACTGTTAGCTTTCGAGAAACCGGGGGTAAATGTCTCGATAAAAACTTCCAGGTAATTTAGCAAATAGAACTAGCGTTGATCTATTACTCCTGAATTCAATAACGAATTCCAAAATTATACCCAATAATTGCTAGAATAAGTCTGAAACATAAATGTATTTTTGCTAGCTAACGTGAACTTAGCACTAAATGAAGTCAGATGCTCTAAGTTTCATGGATTTCCATACGCAATAGGAATTTAAGTAATTTATTTTTCTTACAGAAAAGCAAACAATGGTTTTTGTCATTCGTATCAAGAACCACTGAGTTGTAAGAAAACAAAGGAACTCCTTGTTAGCCAAAGACAAAGTGCTCAGAAATCCGGCGCGTTATCTTGCACCCTTTAATTGTGGCTCCCGGACTATCACCCTTTAACTGTGGCTGGCTATGAGCCTTAAAATATTAATTTACAGAATATTAACTCAGTGCAATGTATGCGGGACTTGCCCAGCTAAGATGTGTCGTTGGGTCAGTAAAATTCAGAGTGGCTTCTCTATAGATCCTCTATATGCTATTAATGCAACGGCGTAGCATGACCAAAATATTCCTCTTTAAATTTGAAACTCATCCTTATCTATGTCACGCAAAATCCCTAGTGCCAACTGCTAATCAGTCTTTTATTTTTGGTCGCAAACCCGGGAGATTGTACATAATTATAAACTCGTCGCATGTAATACTCATATGCAAAGATCTATGTTAAATCGAACGTGTATGCACAGTCAACAGCATAACTGCATCACCACCTTCCATTTTAGTTGCAAAATGCAGAAAGGCTGATTTGATGTCGACACGAGGAGGGCAATGGATGAGACTAGGAAGAATCCGAAGATATCGTTCGTGATGATGAAAAACCCTTTGCCCCTTCATCTACCTTCATAAGTTATATGTGTATACGTAGTTAGATTGATGATAGTACTACCAGTAACATACTGAGTTAACCTTCTGAGTGGAAGGGAGAGCGCTATCTGGCGGGTTTATAACGCGGATTGCGGGTAATAAAACGTTACGGCCCTCTTGTTCTCTAAAGCGTGCAATTCGCTCATATTTTGCAGACTCCTGTGTGTCGTCGGGAAGACGTCAAAATTCTCGCTGAAGATGGGAAAGTAGGTTATGTTTATGCTGTGTTTTTAATAAGATATTTTGCTTACCTTTGTGGAGAGGATACCTATAGTTATGTAAGGAGACTAGCTTTCGCCCGCGACTCCGTCCGCGTGGACTTTAGTTCAAAATTTTGCAACCCCGTTCAGTTCACTCTCTTAAGGGTTAAATTTAGACAAAACTGCGAAACACGTGTTCAATCAACTGTGTTGAAGAGTATTTATTTTAAGTTTCAAGAAAATTGGATTACATTACATTTTTTATACCTCCCATACAAATTTTGGCAACCCTTTTCGCCCCCTTCGGGGTTGAATTTCAAAAAATCCCGTCTTATCCCTTGCCTACATTATATATAGACCCTCTGTGCAAAATTTCAGCTTCTTAGGTCCAACGGCTTGGGCTGGGCGTTGATGAGTGAATGAATCAGTCAGTCAGGACTTTGAATTTTATTTATATAAGAAGTTAGATACCGGCAATATGTAAATAAAAATAACACATACCCACATAAACTCACACGCCTGCTGTATTCCTAACAGGTACTCATGTTATGCGTACTGTTGAAAAAATGTTTTTTTTTCTTTTGACCTAAAAATGTATTAGGTTCGTGTCTGTTCTCATTAAAAGGTCTCCGTTAACTTTACGCCAGCGCCTTATCTTCACAGTAGCGACTTTCCACCCTTTGTGCGTTGTGCTTTTTAAATATGTAAATTACCCGCGGTTTAATGCTCCATTCTGTTCGATTCTTAAACTTGCATTGGAAGTAATAAAAGCAGTGGCATCGCCCAGTGCTATAAAAATATAAAGCTATAAATTGGTGCTTTAATAAGACGCGGTAACGTAGCGGTAGATAGCCGGCCTCACATTCGGTAGGTCGTGGGATAGAATCCCGGCTTGTGACCAATGGCTTTGTTTTGATATGTTACGTACAGGTCGGTTCAAAGGTAAAACTTACTAAGTGACATTTTTTCTCATAATGAGATTTTGCTACCATTTGTTTTGAAATTACAAATGTTAACACATGGTAAAAAAATCTAATTTTCAGAAAAAAAAATCACCTGGTCAGTTTTACCTCGGAACCGACAACAGATTATGTGTAGTTGTAGTATCACTAACAGTGAAAGAAAACATCGTGGAGTAAGGTGAGTGTATCATGGCACGCCTGGTAGCTAAGCCCACAATGATTGAAGACCGTGCCTTGCAGTGGGACGTAATAAGTTGGGCTAGTATAAAGTGCAAAGTGGCAATGGTAAGTAAAATGGCAGGGAGACGCTGGATGCAAGCCGCTTCCAACCGGTCTTTTTGGAAATCCATGGAGGAGGCCTATGTCCAGCAGTGGACTTCTTATGGCTGAATGATGATGATGATGATGAAAATGCGAAGTATCGACTTAAGTTCTGCTACTTAATAGGCAACCGTCAGACTATCTTATATAGAGATTGCTAAATTGCGATTGTCTCGTTGGTCTAGCAGTTAAGACGCCTTACTTTCAAGACTGAGGCCATGGGTTTGATTTTCACAGGGGGCCGCCGTGCGTTTGTTCAAATGGCCTCAGTCTGGGTGTATTTACATGTATGTGATGTCCTTACCTTACCATAGCACAGGGTATCCTAGTGTGAGAAGAGGGCAAATTATTGTATTGTTTGCAGGTTTTTATTACCTATTATTATAAATGTTAAATTCAATCCTCAAGCAAACCTGTTATTATTATTATTATTTATTTATTTTGGTGTATATCCATCTAAAAATTATTAGTATTACTTAATTAACCTATATTAGTAACTAACTCTAGGTAAGCTAATTTAATTTAAATTTAAATTGATGGGTTCTCGCGTATAATGATGGGTTACAAGTGACCAATCTACATTTTCGTTATTAAAAATAAACATAATTTTTACTACGATTTTAAATTAAATCTATAGTTCTCGACATTTCGGTACCGTTGTAGGCACCACAGTTGCGAGTGGATTGAAGATCACACAACGTCGCTGAGTAGAATGCACGTATATAGGGACGATGTTCTGTCGATTATACCAAAAAAATAGTAATAATAACATCCACACAACCACTTGACCTGGTCTCAGACTAGGATACCTTGCGCTATGGTAACCAGGCAATGGCATTACGAACACCGAAAATTACCCAGACTGAAGCCATTTGTACAAATGTACGGCGGCCCAGCGTACGGCGGGAATCGAATCTACGACCTCTTTCTTGGTAGCTAAGGGCCTTAACGGCTAGACCAAAGAGGCAATCGCAATTAGGTAACTATATGACAAAATGTCAAATGAGTCACTTTTAAAAAGAAATTTTGTATGAAAATACTTAACATAACATAGGTAACATAACATTTACATACAGGCACAAACATTGCTTCTGGCCCCACACTAGGATACCCTGTGTCGTGGGAACCAGAAACAGCGACGTTTGGTGCAATTTCTTTTATTCCCTCTTCCCTCTGTGTATCCTGGTATTGAGTCGTAAAATGCTTTAAATAACCAGTTTAAAGGATCAAAAACTTTTGTTTGCAAACTTCTCCCCGCTTTCTTTATGGTAGGACGTCCCTATCAAAATTCCACACAAGTGCCATATATCTCAACAACCATGGTTTACAATAAGCGCGCCTCGTCTCACTCTGAATAATTTAGCGAAATCTCGCGAGGCTGAGACACACCGAAGCGAAGAAAAGTTTCGATGTTATTATTAAGTTCTCCTTTTCTTAGCTTGTCGAGGTCCATAATCGCTGTGAAAAGATTTGCCAATCAGCTTTAGTACCTCGCTTATCTGTATAATAATTTCGTACCGATCTACGGTAGACGCGAATGAAATGCACATCAAATTGAAGAACGTAAAAAAATTGCCGATCGGAGTCGACAACTTATAGGCGGAAAATTCGGATTATCGAGTATTTTTTATTTAAAAGTGATCTTTCTACAGAATGGCGTTGCGAAGTAAACATGTCAATGTCGCCAATGTTGCGTTGGTGTCACGTCATCACGTGTCCGGTGTCACAGGTGTCCATTGTGAACTCGATGGTCTAATTAGTGGAAATTAAAAAGCAAGTGGATATCAAAAATACCAAAAATTTAATGCTGAACAAAAATATGTGGTCGATTCGATGTGAAATATCATTATGAGACTACATTTTAGCCGAGCAAAGCCGGGTTTTCATCTAGTTTATTAATAAATTGCACTTAACTTGTTCGTGATTGATAAAAAACTATGTCAATAAAATATTTTTTTTAAGCCGTACCTAAGATTGCAGTTCAGCTTTTGGTCGACATAGTCTTAAAACTAACGTTTATGGTAACATTGATTACGTATTAGCGTTCGCATACAAATTTGGAAATCCCTAGGTTGGTTCCTCAATTATCATGTGATTTAAGATTTAGAAGTCTAGGCAGATGAACTCACGTCTGTATCCCAGAGGGGTAGGCAAAGACCAGGGCTTGCCACTTGTTATGATCCTGACATACCTTTTTCGCTTCATCAATATTCATGATTTGCACGCACGCGTGTTTCACGTTACTTTTTATTTTACTCTTCGCTTATACATTCCCTATTTCATTGAAATATGTCCGGTACGCCTCTTACGCCTGGGACGTCTCTTATTCTCCCGAATCTTTCTTCCTTCATCCTCCCCACACGTCGAAACCAATGCAGCATTCCTTTCTCAATTCTAGTAATATTTACAAAAAAAAATCGGCACAGCAAATAATAATGAGGTAACGCAGGAATCGCCAAGCTCGGTTGCGTCATCTTAAATGCTTACATTTAATGTGGTGACTGCCTTTTGCATGTGATCTAGCCATTTTGTGTGAATCCACCTTATGATACCCTTGCACAATAAAAGAAGTTTCTTTGTTGTACCGACACGCATGTGCTCGCGGAAAGATGAGCCTACAATTTTACTTCATTTCCCTTTACAGCGCCGCACTATGGAAAACAGTATCGTATTTGCTCTCGCATATAGGCAATAGGCTGAAAAATATTCGAGTAGGTCTTTGTGAAAAACGCTCACGCCTCGCACGCGTCACGCGCCGCGATCAGATTTGACGCGTGTTTACCCCGATTTTTTGGCAGGGCTGCGCCAAACCCTTTCATTCTTACGTTACACCTCAACTAAGGTTAATTTTAAACCTTTTATTTGCAAAAATGATCGAAAATTATACACACTGAAAACCCTGAAAAACACTGAAAAAAGTGGTTTGAGAGTTATTTGGTTTCAAAATTAGACTTTTTATCAAGTATGTAAAAAAATTAGAAAAAAAGTTAATATTGTTTCGAGTTGAGAAATCTTGTTTTTTTTTAATTCTTGTTTTTTGGTAGGTCGATCGGCTCAACATAACAATGCTTTTTTTTATTATTATACTTTATTGCACATGAAAGATATAAGAGGATCATCATCATCAACCCATTATGTCCCCACCGAGGGGCACAGGTCTCTTCCCTGTAAGTTCCTTCCCTGCAGGAACGTATAGGGCATACTCCCCCACGGGGGCCAAGTCCGGATTGGTGGAGGCTTTGTAAGACTAGTGGCTGGTCTTACTGTCAGAAGTTTCCAAACCGCCCTAAGGCCTCTGACTTGGCTAAACAACTGCCATCTATCGACGGCAGCCGGCACCAACTGCTTAACGTGCCTTGCGAAGCACGGAACCGCTCGGTAAAATCTCTCGTAGCCTGGGCTGCCTGAGTGATCTCGAACGATCGCTAAGGTTAAACAACATACGGCGCCTTCAGTCCATGGATGGGTCCACCGTCTATGACTAACGCTAGTGGCATATAACAGGATAATACATGTGAAATAGCATGTACAAAGTCGAGCTTAATTCTTCGTTTCAAGGTCATAATGCAAGTTGTGCCACCACCAATCCGGACTTGGCCCCCGTGGTGGTCAGTATGGCCTATACCTTCCTCAGGGAAAAGACCCGTGCTCCTCGGTGGGGACATAATGGGATGATGATGATGATGATGATAATGAACGCAAGTGATCAAAAAAATGAGCCATCTCTCTGTCTTTCAGAATAAGGAACCACGGATCTGCAGTCCCCGCGCACTGCGAACTCTATAGTTTAAAAAATATATTTTTGGATAGGGTTCCAAGGGTTGGAACCTGTTGTTAAGGCACGTTCATTTTGTCTTTAAAACACCCAGCTTTCACGGTGTATAAGATGTAGTTAATTTGGATTATGAGGAGTTTCGCGGTGACCTCCTCGTCGGCAGTTTGACTGGTCCTAACTTTCCAGTACACACCCCTGCCAGCAACCTATGAAATGTCGGACTTCGTCAATAGTCGGGGAATATATCGCGCTATTTTCCCATATTTGCCTGACAAACAGCGCTCCACAGTTCGGGCGGAGCGCCAGCGATTGTGGCGGACGCTGTCAACACGCTCTCCACACGACTCGACATTTTCATGCCTTTTTTCCAGTGTGGGATACAATTCTGTGTTTACATTTATTAAACTTGAGTTAGAACCTTTTCACTTTCCTATCCTTTTGACGTGCACACAAACATAACGATAAAGAGTGCTAACGCTGTAAAATATATCGAGAGTCATTTTCATCGTGTTTAATATCCGGCATATAACTAAAGGTCGTCTTGAAAAGGACAAGATATTTAGAACTAGAAACCGGTGTGCAGAGATAATTGAATGTTTATGAAACAAAATGGGCATGTTATGATAGTGACAAGTGGCAAATGTTATGCTGCATTAAAAAACAAAGACAAAGACATAAATTTATGTAAGATAAGATAAAAATATTCTCAATTATACCTACACCAGGCAAAACACATACAAAGAAAAGAAATAAAATATGTATGTATTTATATAACTACCACTCGGCGTAGTCACAACGAGTTTGGAATTTTATTAACACTAACCGTCGTATTTACACACACGTACACGAGTCGTCTAAAACACTCCTCAGTGTTTTAGACGACTCGTGTATTTATAAATATGTATTTATGCTCATCTCAGAAGCAGATTAATAATTTGCGATTACGTCTCGGTAACAGACTGTTTTAACCTACTCTTAGGAGTTTTTAAGGAATAGAGTTTTCTTTAACAAAACTGTTAACTACTATATTAATTATTGGTTCATTCCGAAGTTCGAAGAAGTATAGTATATGTACAATTAACAACCCGCGTCTCCTACAATGAGACCCAATATAGAAGTAATTGGTCATGCTATTTGCTGAGTATTATAACTGCCGTGGCCCAGTTATTTCTTCGCATACTCCGTTTACCCATGAGTGGAGACCGCGGATCGGTAAACGTAGCGTAGGACGTCCTCAGAGTCGGTGGAGCGATGATCTTCGCAAGGCGACTGGGAAGAGCTGGATGAGAATAGCCGAGGACCGTGCTCAGTGGCGTGCAATGCGCACCCACAGCAATATTACGTCATACTTGATGTAGGTACATACCGTACCTTACATCCTTCCACGTTATATTATGTTCGATTTGTTATGTTTGTCTCTTTGTTGTGTTTCACCGATCCACTGTACTCCTTTTATGCTGTATCGTTCTTTTTTTTGTACAATTAGTGTGTGTGTGTGTGTGCAAGTGTAAATAAATGATTTTATCTATCTATCTATCTGTAAATAGGAGAGGCCTATGTCCAGCAGTGGACAAGTATACGCCGATGATGATGATGACGATGATGAAGCTCTACATAGTGATTAAGTCCAAAAACGTCTTGCACCACGATATTTGCAACGCTATATACAAATTTACCTATAACTGACAAGTTTAGTAAGCCCTGAATAATTATTTACTTACTTATCTGGTGACTTAGCGCAAGTCACTCCAACTCAGGTTTCTTCGTAAGTGTTGGGGAGTGGACTGTATTTTAAAGGAAAGTGGTGAAATTGGTAAAATAAAATATAATAACAGAAAACGAGAACAAAATGCGTGAAGATGAGGTGACATGCAGAATATTACAACGATGAGTGACATGCGATAAAAGTCATAAAGGCAAAAATATAAAACACAAAAGTGTTGTTCCAAGGAGTCCTCAACAGTAAGAGTTATCTTCACTTTGTTGTGCTACATTTGGTCGTAGCATTTCCCCGGAATGGCGGCTGACAGTAGCGTGTAACCTATGGCCAATTAGGCACACGAGCGTTAGTCTCCCGGCACAAAAACAGGCACATTTCAACGGGAACAAACGTTTGGTATTGCGTCTGAGCTGCGATAATTTATCAGGTGGTGAGTGCGCAAAGACGAGTTTACTTACGTAGAAAATAATACAATTTTTGAAGAGAGATGCGGGAGTTTTAATGAAATATACCTGCAATAACGAAAAAACGTGATAGGTATAAGATAAGATGAGATAAGAATACTCTTTATTGTATCAGGAAAACACATACAGAACATTTACAAGGCTTTTAATGTTTTTTTCTTGTGGTGCGTACAAAAAGGAGTTGTAATGACATTTTTTGACTACCTCTGTGGCGTAGCGGTTAGCGCATCTGCTGTCCATGCGAGAGGTCCCAGATCCAATCCCCGGCTGTCGAGAAAAAAAAACTCCAGGCCTTGGATGTGTACATGTTAGCCCAGTTGTTACTGAAGCTATTTTTGCCTAGTATCACTACAATTTTTTGATATTGTTGCTTTGGATCATAAAGCTATAAGGGAAAAATACCAAAAAAAATCTGGGTTTTCTGGAAAGCTTGGAAAATTAGGATCGTTTTAACGATCAGTAGTAATATGCTGGTAGGATATCGCCCATACAAGAACTCGTTTGGCGAATGTCTCGAATATATATGAGAAAAACACGAAAATGTTACTAATAAAACAGTTTTATTTTTATTATGAAAATTAACAATAACAAAATTAATATTAGGTACGTACTTATGCAGTGGTATGTATTGAAACATGTTTTTGGATGCAAATGGATCCCACACCTTTGACATTAAAAGTTAGTATTTTTTTTGCAAAGCGCACATCGAAGCTGAGAGTTGCCGTACACCATTAGGTGATCAATTCTGTCATAGCGAGAATTTTCCCGAAAGGGACACGGACCGCGCTTTTTACTTTTTTTATGTCTTTCTAAGATACTCCTGGCAATAGTTCCCCGAAATGTAAGATGATCGTACTCTCCTCCATTACTTTTATAAAGTTGCCATGCATTGTGAGTGGCCATATCCAAGCAGTGGCATAATGAAAAATACCATTTCTTGCCACGGACAGATGTACGGTATAGACCTATGTTTTGGTCGGACCTATCGACACCTCCCATATTTTCATTGTAGCGTAAAACTAAAGTATAGTAAAGTGTATATCATTGTACCGTTGGAGTAAGAAAAGTAACTGCAACCGAATACCGGCTGACTGTAACCGAATCTGAACTGTCTAAAGATGAAGATGTAGATGGCTCAGATTGACGATGTTCAACCAGGGCTTCTTGGGTGGTTCGACTTCTTTTTGCTAAAGGCGCACTATCCGAATCAATGCCCGAGGACATAATATGAATATATTATATTCTACCCCTGCAGGAGCTCTTAGCTGTGAACCTAGAAAAAATAAAAAATATGTAACAACTAAGAGACATACGTCAGCATTTCTACAAAATATTTATATCAAACCTGGAAGATTGGTCAAAATAACATTTTCCTCATCACCTGAATTTTCATCTATGACATCAGCATTAGCGTTATCTGGTGGAATTTATTTAACTTCCTTGGAACTGAGGCTTCAACGTCTAATTGCTCCAATTCGTCAATGATTTCGTTCAGAGACAATGGCTTGTTACACCTTGGTCTGGAAATACAAAATGCATCCCCATATTACTATTGATCTTTATAACGATCATGAAAGTTATCATCATATCTCATTATAAAAAGGAATACAATTATGCAATACTATGGCACAGGGTTACTTTATAGGTTATAGATTTGTCAATAACATACACTAAGTTTATTATATTTAAAGGCAAATTTATCAAAACTTACCGCTTTGAAGAGATGGCAAATGTTTATTCAACTGATACAAGTTAAAACACAAATTCACTTCAAAATAACAGTTATTTGTTTATTATGACTATGCTAAAACACTGTCAGACGATCTCTGCGACAATTGAAAAACAGCAAGTGAACGTTTCCATTAGTTAACATTTTTAAATCGAGGGTACTTTTGATACATTATTTTGATCTTTATAACGATCGGTCGCTGTAAATGGGTTAGTGACGTCGCTGATTCTGATTTCCACGACACAGGGTATCCTAGTGTAGGGCCAGAAGCATGTATGTGCCTGTATGTGAATGTTTATGTTATGTTATGTTTTAGGTACAGTGCCAATTGTAATACTGAAAAGATTAGATGGATGGACTAGATGGATTAATTACAAACACTCTAAAGAAGAATAATGGAGAGATAATCCGGAGTCAATTATCCAGGAAGATATTAGTCGTATCACGTATCAGAGGTCCCGGGTTCGAATCCCGGCTAGGGGCAGAAAAAAAACCCAGGCCTTGGATGTTTAGATGTTTGTGACGTCGCTGTTTCTGGGTCCCACGCCACAGGGTATCCTACTGTAGGGCCATAAGCAATGTATGTGCCTGTATGTAAATGTGTATGTTATGTTATGGTTTAGGTGCAGTGCCAATTGTAATACTGAAAAGATACTACAGTAAATGGGTTCATTACAAACACTCTAAAGAAAAAAAATGGAGAGACAATCCGGAGTCTATTATCCAGGAAGATGTTAGTCGGATAACCAAAACCAAAGCCTACTCAAGCGCCGAAAACAAACTTTCAACAAAGCCTCCGAGAGACAAACAAGGCTTCTTTTATTCCGCCGCGGAGTTTTCTTTGCCAAACCGTATTTGTCTTCGGACAACGCGCGTGGGAACCATCCACACCGGTGCGCCCTAATGTCTTCTTCATGGGGCTGGGGATGAAATATCTCAACGCGAGCCTCTTAATGGTCCCAATTTGTTTCACTCCTAAATCTCGCTGCCTCCGAGTAATTATATCGTCTTACCGTACGGAGTGAACGGAACAGAATGGCTGGTTTTGTATCATCAAAGCCGTACTTGTGGTACGATTCCAACATAGAGCTGAACGGTGCGGCAATTTGATGCACAGTGTACGACGCTAATGTTGCCTGGCAACACTATGGTTGCCTGGAAAAAATTGTTTATAGTATAATATAAGGGCGCCCATTGTACTTAGATTTATAAAAATCTGTAAATGTAAGTTATGAGTACAATTAAGAATATTCTATCTAATGTTGATTCTGGTCGACCCACTCATGCAAGCAATAACGAATTGTGCGCGAACATTCAGAAATGTTTGCGAACATCTGTATTCTTTTTTTTATGTACACAAGCAAACGGTGGACTCGCGTCGACCCATACACACTTGTTCTTCGCAAACTCAGTCTCGCCTTCACTGCTGAAGTGAAAAGATTATTATTACCCGCACATTGTTTTGCCAAGTTAAATCTGGCGGATCGGATGGGTAACAAAATTTATTCAAGTTACTAAAACCTATCCTATTATATAGGATTCCAGTCAGTGAACATGTTCGTGCACAAGGTGTGCTTCACTGAACGCCTACAAAAGTTACGCACAGCATTGCCGGTGGAGAAGGCTAGACACGATACCAGCTGCTTAGTAGGTACTATAAGCAAATTGGCGGCTAGAATTGCGAATACGCCTGCGGGCGTTAATTTGAAGCGGACATTTAAGGAAATTTAATCAACGCAGTCATGCAACTGTCATTTTACTACAATGCAATAGCAGAATCTAGGTCCTGGTAGTTTTTGTACGCCTGATGCGATTACAACGTAAACTTTAGGCTAAATTGACCAAAACTCTTACGACGCAAAGATTCGTTTGAATGCCTCCTCTAGCACTCATTTGCTGGTGTTAAATAAAAACATTTTATAATACTTACTTTCTAATAGAAGGAATGCCTTGCAGTGATAGAGGCAATAGAATAGCTTGTGATCGTATTATATGTTTTAGAGTCCGTTTATTTCTCCTTTTCGCCTTCTATACATTGTACTTAGTAGGACCTGATTACATATCTTTGTCGTTTGTTCTAATTATTTCATATTTATGTACCGTTTATGTATGTGTATTAGACATAAAGATATCTTGTTTCATAATGTCTAACTGCACCGACTAGGTACCCGTCATTCCACTTATTTATTTCTTTCCGTCTATGGTTGTCTGGAAGAAATTACTTTTAGTAATAATTCCGCCAATTGTACTGAACTATGTTATTGTCAAATCTCATGTGTAATTCCTGGTGTACATACAATAAAGAATATTTTATTTATCTATCTAACTAATCGGTTATATGGAAACAAGTCTACGCTGACCTGTATTTCTACTACTTTTTTTTGTATTCGTATGCCCGAACCACACTTTTACTTTGCAATTATTACGCAACCAGTAAGTACCGTTATTAAGTTTCCCGCCGTTTGAAATGAGAAACGACCACGCTCAATGCTCATCCCGAAATGGCAATATTATTTGGCCACTGAAAGGGTTGTCGAAATTTAATTTCACATGGCTTTCTGATGGGGTGATTTAATTTGTTTTTCGCTATAGATTAGAGTGCCTGTGTCAAAGGCTGTGTATAGATTACTCTCCCATAAATTCTGATATTATTAACATGATTAAATACCAGCTTCTATTTGACCTATTCTACGTAGATACCTACAGGTTAACTTCTTCTTTGTTAAGATTAACCTCACATACACGAAAATCATATTGATGGTGTGAAAATTTGTGGATTTATAGTAGCAGTACTAATTGCTAACGATATTAAAAACATCGTGAGGAAACCCGAGTGCCTGAGATGTTCACGTACCTCAGAGCTTGAAATTACTAATCTGCGGTGGGCACGCGTGGTAATTAAGCACAATTTCAGGCTTTCAGGCAATCAGTACAAGACGTAGAATCATTATTCATCATCCACCCATTCCGGATTGGTGGAGGCTTGTAAGACTAGTGGCGGAGTATGGCCTAAACCTTCCTCAGGGAAGAGACCCGTGCCCCTCGGTGGGGACATAATGGGTTGATGATGATGATGATGATCCACCCATTATGACCCCACCGAGGTGGAGATACTCCGCCACGGGGGCCAATACCGGATTGGTGGAGACTTGTAAGACTAGTGACAGGTTTCACTATCAGAAGTTTTCAAGCTGGTCCTAAGGCATCTGCGCCCGATGTTGCTTAACCTTCGATCGTTTTTAAGATCACTAAGGCAGCCGAGACATTCGAGACGAAGAATAATTCACTCGAGTGTGTCTGCCCCTTTTACAACGTTACTATGAAGGCAATACAAAGAATAATTCAAACCAATTCCTTCACAATTTACTTCCCCCTCATAAGCTTCTCCCATTAACTATCCTCACGGCCGGATTCGATAACGTAGAATTGAATGTGGCCGATAAGCCTGAACTCAATGGCGGAAGAGACGGATGGCCGCTTGTAAGTTAACGTAGATTAGATCAGGGACAAATCGCGCGGCTAATCACCTATCCTGAATCCTGACAAAAAAGTAAGGCACAGAAGTTTTGTCAACTTGATTTGTACGGATACACTTCAATTTTTGTCGGAATAGTCCGACGGTTTCGCTATAATTCGCAGATCTGAAGTAATTCGTATAAGTTTATCCGGAATAAAGTTAAAGTTTTAGTTCAAATACAGAAGTTTCATCTACTCGGAGTTACTAATACGCTATCGCGTTAGGCTAGCAAATACATGACAGACCACGCTAACAGAAGTCGATGGTAGTCGAAGCTACGGTGACTATACTGTTGACGTTAAAATGCAAATAAGCTGTGGAGGTCTGTTTGATCATAAAGATCATATTTCGGGTAATTTTTTGCAATAATAAAAATTATATTATAAATATGCAAACAGAGTTTTAAGCTAATGTTATATCGAGAACTATTACTGTCATCTAATATCATCAAATATAAACATAAACATAAACATTTACATACAGGTACATACATTGCACACTAAATTTGGTATGGAGTTAGCCGATACCCTGGATTAAAACATAGGCTACGTTTTACCGCGGGGAAATATCTTATTCCTACGGGAAAATCGATGAACCGCGGGTAACACCGCGGGGCACAGCTAGTTATAACATAACATAACATTTACATACAGGCACATACATTGCTTCTGGCCCCACACTAGGATACCCTGTGTCGTGGGAACCAGAAACAGCGATGTCACAAACATGTAAACATCCAAGACCTAGAGTTTTTTTTTTCTTTCTCCCCAGCCGGGGATCAAACCCGGGACCTCTCGCATGGTAAGCAGATGCGCTAACCGCTACGCCACAGAGGTCGTAATTAGAAGATAATTAGAGATAATACCTGACTACACCAAATGATCAGAATACATTTCAACATTGCCCTTAATTTTGTTAAGTCTTAACCTCCTCAGTCCCGGGTACACAAAGTAACAATAGAAAACTATTGTTATTTTCAAGGTCAGGACTGAGGAGGTTAAGGTGCTTTACTGTCATTATACCCGAAACCGGCGTGCATGCATGCCGCGACTAAGGAATGTCGAAAAAACAATAGAGATCTGTCAGAATGATGGCATGTGACTGCCTCGTCGGCAGCCGTTAAGTTTCTTAGCTACCAAGACAGCGGTCGTGGACTCGATTTCCACTAGGCGCCGCCGTACATTTGTATAAATGGACACAATCTGGGTGCTTTTTCATGTTTATAATGTCCTTGCCTGCTTACCACAGCACAGGGTATCCTGGTTTGGAACTAGTTAAAGTATCGTGTTATGTGGAAGTGGCAGACCCTAGTATGTGCTTACCCTTTTAAGGTACAGGTGAGTTTATGTTCTGTTATGTAAATTTATCAACTTCATAAATCTTGGCCAGAAATCTCAAACAATAACTAAAGAAATAAAAAATAAGTCCGCCTTTTGTCACGAACCTGTTATTTAAGTTATAAATAAAAATAAAAAATAATAATAAATAAACTCACGCCCGTTATCCCCGAAGGGGTAGGCAGAGGCACCAGTCTCTAGAACTGGACCCACGTTTTGCCGAGTTTATTAGGTCCCAAACGTGACAAGTGGCAAGCCTGTCGCCGTTATCCGGGCACAATTTATCAGCGAATGGTGTTGCTGTACAAACAAATGTACGTAACTAAAAGTCATTGGTACATGCGTGGTTCGAACCCAGACCCTCATGATCGAGAAGCAAGGGTCAACCCCACTACGCCACCACCGCTTTTTTAAGTTATTATATTTATTTATTTTTGTGCAATAAAGTGTAACAACAACAAACATGACTTGACTGTCTCCGATACAGAAAGTAGCGATCAAAGCGTTGTCTGATATTTCGCGGTAAAGCCCCGAGGCGCTTGCAAATTCCGAACTTCGTCGAGATAACGCTAAGCCAAGCCTTCGCTAAGCCCCTCCTTCAAGGCGCTATCCTTTGCGTAACTTATTAGGATATAATGGATAGATTTACTTACTGACTTCTTAGTTGTGTTTTGTACTCTACACTAAATTGCCATTATAAATATAACAGTACCACACAATACAATCACTTGTCTTGATCCCAAACTAGGATACCTTGGTATAAGCCATCCAGACAAGGACATCGTATAATGAAGGACGACCTCTGTGGCGCAGCGGTTAGCGCATCTGACTACCATGCGAGAGGTCCCGGGTTCGAATCCCGGCTGGGGACAAAAAAAAGAAACCCAGGTCTTGGATGTTTACATGTTTGTGACGTCGCTGTTTCTGGTTCCCACGACACAGGGTAGCCTAGTGTGGGGCCAGAAGCAATGTATGTGCCTGTATGTAAATGTCATGTTATGTTATAACTAGCTGTGCCCCGCGGTGTTACCCGCGGTTCATCGATTTTCCCGTAGGAATAAGATATTTCCCCGCGGTAAAACGTAGCCTATGTTTTAATCCAGGGTATCGGCTAACTCCATACCAAATTTTATTAAAATCCGTCCAGCCGTTTCAGCGCTAAAGACTGACAAACATATAAACACACACACAAACTTTCACGTTTATAATATTAGTGTGATATGTGGAAATATACATAGACTGAGGTCTAATTCCTCAGTGGGAATGGAATCCACGGGCTTATCGTAGTCAAGCGAGTTACCCGCTGGGACAGCTATCAGTCTACCAGTTTTTTGAATACCTGTCTTCTCTGGTGCTTATAGCACCACCTAATTATTCACAGGGTAACTAAAAAACGCAAATGCAAATCCCAAAACAATTCGGTTATGTTTCGTTTTAATATGTTTTTTTATGTTTCTTTAAAAGTTGTTTTGTTGAATTTTCTGTTATGTACTTCCTGTAATATTTGATGATATCCTTATTATATATATATATTATGAGTTATATATATAATAAATTTTGTAATAATACATTTTTGCAGTGTCGCTGTTCTGTTGTGGCGCTGTGTCAGAAATTATGGTTAACATTGGATGTTGTAAATAGACGGTCTTCTAGATACAACTGCTCAACGATTTACTGAAGGTATTGGTAGGATGCGTTAAACCCAAAACATAAAAATCACAAAAACTCATAAACAAAAGTTGTTGCCAAACACAAATTGTAATTGGAACGTGTCAATAATCGTCATTTTACTATTTTAATTTACGTAATTATCCTCTTTTGTGTCCCACTATGCCTGTATATTATAACCTCTGCTAGATATCAGGTTGTACATGAAATTGGTTATAATTCCTCGACACACGTCTAGAAATCCAGGGCAGCCGAGCGATTTGTAGCACGTAGCGCTACGCGGTGCCCGCTACGGCATTCTCGCTACGCCGCCGCGTAGTATGCTCTATGACGTAGCACGGAAGCATATAAACCTTTACCGTGTACTCAACTAGTTTCGAGTACACTTTCGTAATATTCACGTCAGAAGACAGTTAAGACTCTCGACGGAACGGTCCGTTCAATCAAGAGACTGAACCGACTTCGGACGTGAGTATTATGATGATTATGGTATTAAATAAAGGTGTATGTACATAAATCGATACCTGTAATTTCAATTGACGTAAAGCACATTTTGGCCAAAACGAGCTTTGAATGCCATCTTACTTAGTTTTTTTTCCCTTTTTTCTGTCTAATCCACGTAGCGATAGGACCATTAATAACGATTTTAGACACATTGAAAAAGTAATGTAAAGAACATTATAGCTGTCAAATTGAAAAATTACAAACTTAAAGGACATATTTTGATGTCCTTTAAGTTTGAGTTGTTTTTTACTGCCCAACCATTCAGTATAAATAATACTAAATGTGCTTTAAGTCAAAGTCTGTTTATCACCTCTTTAAACATAAAGGGGCGTAAAGCACATTTTGCAAAATTATGTGCTTTACTTACCACCTAACCTGCTATACCTACTAGTTCTTGCTTAAATTTTAAGGGCGTAAATAACTTTTACGGTTGGTATTTGTGTTTTACACCCTAATTAAGTGTTAATGTCAAAACAATAGATACCTTACAACCTTACACCCGAGACTAATAACATCATTTTATATTTTGTTTCTTTAACCTATTCATCAAAATCACAAGTAATATTATTTGAACTCTATTGCAATGAACAATAGCTCTAAAATTCCTTGACAAACTTTGAATGTTGGTAAAACAGCATCAAAAGTTTTGACTCTTGCGGTGCCGCGCAAGCATTACAGACCCCTCAACGTTCTTCATTGTCTCAAAATAATTAAAAAGAATACTTTATGAATTGCATCTATACTATTTTTAAGAAGTTGATTCAAAGTACATTAATCCAAACGCAATTCAAACAACAAAACACTGCACGATTAATGAGAACTCTCGTTAAAAACAACAATTTATTTGTGTTATTATAACAGTAAACGATATAAATGGCTGATGAAGACAAATACGTAAGCGTAGATATAAATTATAATATAGCTAGCCAAAAGGCGTTAAGAAAATTTAAGGTAAGAACTATCCGGAATGTTCTTTAAGCGAGTATTTCTTATTTCAAAGTGCCTGAATAAAAATGTCGTCCATAAAAAGGTCAATATATATATACAGAGGTACCTATAAGTCGACAGCAGGTCAACCTTTACCATTCTTTTTCTTAAAGAGCCTCTCCATCACTGTAGGTTTGAAGTCAGCTCTTTACAACGGTCTCTGTTCAGTGCAATTATGAACAGCTCCTCCGGGGTTTTAACACCGATCCATTCTTTGATGTTACACAACCATGACATCTTTCTCCTGCCCGGCCTCCTCTTTCCTTCCACCTTGCCCATCAAAATGGTCTGCTACATTTGATATTTCTTGCTTCGCAGCACATGGCCTTAGTAGGCTCTATTCCGCTGCTTGATGGTATGAACAAGATCCACGTCCTTGTGCATCCGTCTAAGGGCTTCGGCGTTGGTCACTTTTTCAGTCCAACTGATCCGCAGCATTCGCCAATAGCACAACATCTCGAAAGCCGTGAGTCTTCTTCTGAGGTCTTCCTTTATGGTCCATGACTCGCACTCGTAAAGAACGACAGGCGATCTATGTAGCAGTGCAGAATCTTATTGCGGAGTTTCATGAAGAGTTCTCGACAACACAGAACTTTATTTAACTTCGTTAATGAAGCTCGGGCTATTTCGATACGGACTTGTATTTTAGTGTCACTTGCTATGATCCCAAATACCTGTACTTCTCTACTCTTTCTACGATATTCGCTCCGATTCGTAAGTCCACCTGTTGTCCAATCTAACTCTTCTGCTACACTCAGAGACCAAGTCTATAATAATTTGAAGACTTTCTTGGGTGGATGCTAGCAGGACAGCATCAGCTTACCGCAGGTTTTTGACCACACGCCCATTGTCGACGACTCCTGCTTCCGCATCTTCAAGTGCGTCCTGGATGATTGTCTCGGAGTATAGGTTGAAAAACAACAGGAACAAGATGGAACCTTGACGGACACCTCTTTGTATTTCAACTGCGTGAGTTTCTTCGCCTTCCAGTCTTCCACACTTCCGTTGCTGTTTGCCTCCATTAAAGGCTAGTGATGATGCGTATGTCCTATCCAGGTCTATAGCTATAAGTATCTTAATCAATACCTCGTATTATACACGGTCAAAAGCTTTCTTAAAGTTTATAAAGCACAAGAACACGGTTTGTTGCATTTCTCTACACTACGAGTCCCATGAGTCCCAGCCAGCTACTGAGCACGTCTCGCCATCCGACCAGCGTGCCCTGCCGCCGGCGCTCACTCTTGATCCTGTGTGTTACGTCCCTTGACAACACACGTTATTTAAAACTACTTGTAGCTATGTATGCTTCACCGCCTTAAAAATTAATAAAGTTAGTTCTTTAACTCAAAATATAAGATAAAAGATAGTTTTTATTTAGCTTTACACTTGCACTTACTTTAATCTTAAGCGTTTATTTTTAGGGCGTAGAGAGTATAATATTTTCAGTAGTGCTTTAAGCCCAAAATAAATCTGAGCCTCATAATATTATTTGGCGTAAAGAACATTTTAGTGAATTTTCTTAGATGTAAGGCACATCTATTTTCTAAAATAATACACTAAACTAAAAACTAAATATTTCATCGTCTGCATCTCAAGATTTTAGGTATATTTTGTCTACATCACTTTTATATAACTTTAAAAACAGAAGCGTAATGAATTAAATTATTAAAAAAAAAACTTATTTTGGCTGTCCTGTAAAGTTGGGTTTTGTGCTTTAGGTCAATTGAAATTAAAAGTATCGAAATATTAAATGGTGTTGATTTGTACAGTTTCACCGACTCAGCGGTGGTTATTTACATGATACTGAAGCAAAAAAAATATTAAAAGAAAATTTTTTTTTAGTGAAAGTCACCTAAAAATCATAAAGTTTAGGCTTAGCTTCCTCTCCTTTGCACTTGCTATCCGCGGCGTCCCAAAAACTGCGATTTTAGGTGATATTCACTAAAAAAAATATTTTTTTGCTCCAGTATCATGTTAATAACCACTCCTGAGTCGGACGAAACTGGGTCTTCAAAAAGGTCAATAAAAGGTCTTCAAAGTTAGACTACAAAACTTAACGTTAAATATTATGACGAAACAATCTATGCATATACTCGTATTGCACTTTGCTATTTTTTATGTTTATACACGGTGTTGTTTTGCAAAGTAACGCCTGACTCAGGATACTTTGTACTCACCAAAACGAACAATTTTCACTGTGGGACAGACTAAAATGTTTAAAAAAAAACAACCCTTCCATAAATTTTGTTCAGTGAGTATCGAATTTCAGTATGACTCAGCAAATTTTTTTTTTTCGCGATCGTTGTCGACCCTATAGTAAAATTGGTTGATGTTGACGAGTAGAAAGTACACAGCGTCGGGCGTTACTTTACAAATCAACATAATTGTTTAATTTTTTTTTATATGCACTATAAGAACTTTTATTAATTAAATAATATTAATAATGAACTAACAAAAAATATATAAAAATGTAACTTAAATATAAAACTATTTTAGTACCTTGATAAATAAATTAGCTTAATATATTTACAATATTTACAAATAAAATACCTGCCCCGGGCCACTGTCCCGCGGCAATGAGCCCAGAATGCTGGCGACGTTACCTCTTTCCCATTGTTTAATTATTTCCAACTTAAGTAGAGCAACCTCCCCTCTTACGGCCGGACTAAGTCTGAAGCCCTGCGGCTCAAGGCACGGGCAAGACAAACCGAAATCTTATCAAACGGCCGCCATGTTGCCGTCGTTAATAAGCAAAACTGCACACAAGGGCCGCACCTGGGGCTGTTTGTGCGCTGGAAGTAAACAGGAGGGTCGGCAGGGAAGTGTTGGTCAGCTGGCTTACAAGCCAAGATAACAGGGATGATTTACACGGTTTCTTGTTAGCTCATGCTTGACTACTGTGTCAGAGGTCGTGAATTTGATTCACGCTAAGGTGTCGATGTTTCTCTTGGTTGTAACTTCCTTGAATGGTTATTAAAAAATAAAATATGTTTCTTTTCAGTTTTAAACTTAATGTAGGTTAAAGTCTGTTATCTTTTAGAATATACCTCGGGCTCTAGAGTAGGCTTCGGTTTTCGCCGAAAGCACACGAGTGTGCTTACTACTTCTTACTCTGTATAAAACTTTTCTGAACTATTTTGAAAAGTTATGTAATTTTTGAAATTCAGTTACAATGAAATCATGGCATTTTGAGATTTAGTCGTTACGGACCGGAGATCTAAAAGCGAACAGACTGTACAATTTTTTGTGGAAGTTTCCTTTTAAGTAAGAATCACGTCTGCAAGTAAAACTCCCACTCTTCCTAATTATTATTGTCTGAAATATTTGCAGCGAGAGCATCGAGGAAACCAACAACTTTTCTGGCACATGAAGGGTTGAAACACTCGACTGTGAGATGAGAAATAATAATAATAACTTCGACACAACAAAATCACTTGAGCTGATCTCAAACTAGGATACGCTGTTCTGCAGTAACCAGGCAAGCACATTATTACAAACTTGGTCCCAGACTGAAGCCAATTGTGCAAACAGCGGCACTAGTGGGAACCGAACCCACGACCTGTCTTGATAGTTAAGCGTCTTAAACCTAGCGGCTAGACCAACGAGGCAGTGAAATTACATGATAAATTAGTTACCTAACAAAACAGTTTTAAGTCATCATCATCATCATCATCAGGCTATATTAGTCCACTGCTGGACATAGCCCTCCCCTAATGAGCGCCATAGCGCCCTGTCCTCAGCTTGCCGCATCCAGCATCTGCCTGCAGTCCTTCGCAGATCGTCATCCCACCTGGTTAAAGGGCGTCCTACACTACGTTTGCCGAGTCGCGGTCTCCACTCAAGAACACGTTTACCCCAGCGGTTGTCGGTTCTTCGCGAAATATGGCCAGCCCACTGCCACTTCAGCTTGCTAAGTTAAGTATTTTTGCTAAGTTAAGTTGCTAGTTTTAAGTATTTTTGGCAAACGACCTAGTTTTAACATGTTATTGTTTGTTTTGTCGTTGATATTTTATTTATTGGAAGAAATCTCTTACAGAGATAAACTCGCCTTTGTACATATTGTTTTTAATGTAATGTTATGTTTAATGTCTCGTGTGCAATAAAGTATTACTATTATTATATTGTCGGGGCAAATGTGTCTTGTGTCTTGCAAATGTGAGCGAACAAACTTGTAATCAATAACAATAAAATCAGAAAACGAGTATAATTGAAACACTGAATAAAAAATCTACAAAATTCGACTTCTAAACTAATTCTTCACTTCTAGCCTGTACATGACATGTAACAACATGTACATTACCATGTGTGTTGCTACATTATTACAGTTATTACTGGAGACACTCGAAACGATCCTCCTCGGTTGCTAACGGTACTTAGAGCTTAAAGAACTTATGCCTATTTAAAGCCTGTGTAAGTTATGATTAGTTTCGGATCACGTGTTCTACTTTGCCAAACCTGTGCGTTTTACCCGAAAGCTTTCGCAATTTTCCTTGAGAAAAAAAGTTAAATGAGTAAACTGTTCAACGAGAAACCTTATGAATCACTTGCCTTCTGAGTGGGCCTTTGTTATTCCAACCTGCTTTTGTGAAGAGTTGTTTGAAGCTAAAAGCGTCCACAAAATCATTGGAGAAACGCTAGTAAGTTTTCCGTGTTAAAAAATACAATCATTATTCTTGGAATTTTAAAAATAAAAAATTAAAAATAAACTCACGCCCGTTATTCCCGAGGGGGTAGGCAGAGGCACCGATCACTAGAACTTGGCCCACGTTTTGCCAAGTTTATTAGGTCCCAACTATATATAACTATGGTATGTATTTTAAATTTCGCTAATAATGCACGTTTACATTACCGCAATGATTGTGACTTCGACAAGTGCACCGATTTATTTGCTAGAGTATCGAGAGGCATGGAAAATAAAAATGTCAATAGAATTATTTAACTCAAAGTAAGCAAGTTATTATTGATTTTATTTTCCGTAGAATCTAAAAAACTTAAAATTAATTTTAAACTTTTGCTCACTGTTTAAATTAAACATCGCAACTGTAGAAATAGTTTGCTAGGCTTATATCAATAACGAGTTGTATCTGTCAAAGGCAGTGTATTAATAAAAAAGGCACCAACAACTATTGCAAGAAAGTATTGTATTTGAGTGCATCTATTACTATAACAATGTAAGGAGTTATCTACAAACCCACGCCTTATTTACCTCAATGGGTGTTTCAAAATAAAGTCATTCACTCCGTCTCCGCGCCACAAGACAATTTCGATTAAAACAAAATCGCGGCTCCCATCCCGCGGGACTTGTTTAATTTCATAGCAATTAGTTAGCTATAGGCGGCGGATTCGTCACGAGTGAACGGGTACCCCCTTTTCGGAGGGTATTTAAAGGCTACGAAATGTTCCAAATGTTAATATTATTGAAGTTAGAACCTTAATATTATCTACGCTGTTGCTGAGCGCGAGTGCGCGCTGTTGCTCAGGGCGAGTACAAATGAATTGCTGTTCGTTAATCTCGCTAAAACTCTACAAAAGTGATTATAAAATCGCTAGCTATATTTTGAGACAATATTATTTTCTTTGTAAAAAACAGTATCATTAAAGATTTATCTGTTATTGTTTATAAATATTTGTTAATATTCTTTTGCTCGAAACTGTTAGTTAAAAGTGGTAGAAGGTACAATGACGTTGACAAATGTTTTCTAATATGTTAATTGCGTAAACAATCAAAAGAACATTGAGTTGACCAACGTCAACCATAAGACGTTCGACGCAAAGAGTTTAACCATTTTTATAACATTTCGTCCAGAAATAGTATAGACATACCTTACTGAATCAATTTTGGATAACTAAAAAAATGTTTTTGACCCAACAATAAATTTCAAAACTAGTGTCCTAAATATGTTTAGAATTTCTCCTTAAATTTTGTCAATTGAAATGAAAGTCACCCTGTAGAACATGTGAACCGATTTGGCAAATTTGATTTTTTTAAAGTTGTTTTGCCACTTCTGCATGAGAAATCACGCTTGAAAACACGTCGCTTTGGGTAGACAATAATTTTTATAATGTAAGCAATCATTATTTTTACCTATAGAAAGAAAATCATACAAAGTACAGAGGTAGATACTTACTTCATTATATTTTAGTTTATCGGGTATTTCTCGAGCCGAGTGCGTATACTGAGTTTTGTCATTCACTTTCGATAGCGAGAGCGTTTGCGATTTGCATACGAGTGACAAAGCGCGCCATCTAGTTGTCTCTTTGTCACTCCTATGCAAATCGCAAACGATCTCACTATCGAGAGTGAATGAAAAAACTCAGTATACGCACTCTGACAATCGTGCAGTGTAAACGTCCTCCGAAAGGAAACGACTAACTTACTCATCTAAACTGAGTTGTCAGGAAATTGGCAACAAAACGGCTATCCGACGAACTTCAGACAATAAACATGGAGACTGTGATAAGACGGAGTTTCGCCCTCGCGTTTACTCCGCGCCCGAGTTAACTTCGCCATTCGTGAAGTCTTTACCCTTCCAGACATAAGGGCTATTTTAGACAATCGCAGGATAGTGAATAGGTTGGTGGGCGTAAGGGTGTTGTTTGAGAACACGACGAAAGTGACGCGACGATATCTCGTCGGCTTTCCCGCTAAATAAAAGTTACGCGGCACTGAAAAGGGGTAATTGTTACGTGTTTATCCATGCATGTTTACCGAATTACATTCACTGGAATGTCTCTTAGCATTGTAAGCGTTCTTATCATTATTTAAAATATATATTGCATTAACCTGTAGAATTTTTGATGAACCGATCGGCTTACGGTATCAATGGTTTTATTCTTTTCAAGGTCAAGGACCAACTGATCGATAAAAATAAAAGTACGAAGGCTAGTGACAAAGTATTATAAATTTGATAGGTAGGTAGGTATATTTTTTCTTAATTTTTGGTTGTGTGGACATCCACAAACTTATAGCTTTTAAATTAATGTCTACCAATTTCACAAATTTTCAATATCACCAATCTTTACCACGGTAACTAATCAAAAATGGGAAAAAATGTATTTGGTCCGTACCCACTATGGCATTACTATTATTAATATTATTTTCGCGATAAGTATAGAAGAGTACTTATACGATAACAGTAACTAAATCAACTAAAGTGGTTCATATTGCCGAGTAAGTACCTACACTCTTCCATTTTCCAATAGTTATGAAGACTTTGATACCTACTACACCTTTTACACAGAGATGCGTCCGAGACATCGTTCTCAGCCAAAATTAACCAAAAATTATTGGCCGTTACTGGCACCACTTCTTAAATTTTAAGATTTATTTTTTATGAAGAAGTTGAGTTAAATGCTACTTTAAAAAAAGTGGTGCAAGTCCAGATCGCCATTTTGGATTCTGAGAGATTCTGTTTGGTTATTTATGATTATGATTATTAATCTCATTAGCTGAGGATATTTTCTGAGCAGTTGCAATAGACTAGAAAATTCGCAAGTACAAAAATTACCCATTTATCAAAAAAATATCGCCAACTTGTTCCTTGGTACGACGTAACGGTCGCCCCGAACGCTCGCTACCCCGTATGTTGCGACTCCGTAGCACACACACAATAATGTATTAAACTCTCATTGTCAGACGAAATAACAATAAATACGCCAATAACAAACCCGAATCCCACACATCCGAACTAATCCCAGCCAGCCATCACCCCTAGCCATCGAAAGTTCGTTAAAGCTATGTCACTCTATCTCTTGAATCCCCTTCCGGACCGATAGAGATGGCAATACGCTTTGAAGGTAGAGCGAATGGAACAGAAGCAGTCGACGATAATACCGTATAATCACAGTTTTGTTTTCCAATCGCTGCTAACGATTATTGGCATGTTATTCAGGGGCCGTTTTGAAATTGCTTTAGTGCCCCAAGACAAGTCGTTAGCAAGTGCTGTAAAAGAAAAGGGCTCGGTGATAAGCTATTTTTCGCGTTTTTCCTCCGTTTTCTGTATTTGAATTTGGAATTTTATTATTTGTCTTCAGTATCACGGAAGCAAATTGAATTTAATGTTCACGAATTACGATTCAGGAATTATGATTATATCGAGTACAATCCTTTGTGGGTCTCTTCAAACTAGCTCTTATTTAATTCAATACAAAGCAAAAAAAGCTCGAGATTTCATGTTTATACCTCGTCGCCACAGCGGCGATTGCGATTTGCAAGTAAAGTACCGACCTACCTAGTTATTTCACTTGTAAATTGGCTTAATCTGCATGTTCCGTTTTTTGTAGATACATAGATAAGGGCGATTCCTGTAAGCTTGTGAACAGCGGTCCTGACTATTTTGTACAAAAAGTTTCGCTGTAAGATATGAAAAATGCAAACAATTCCTTTTTGGTGCAGTTGTAACTAAACAATGGTATCTATAATTTACTGTTTTATTCTAGTAACAATGTAGTTACTTCTTTCGCATTTATAAATTTTCCATAAACACACAAAAAAATGACGCTGCAGAAAATTATTATACCTAACTACTCTTGAAACAAAGGTTTTTATTTTCACCGAGAGTTGGCGTAATCCAATTTTAAAATGTTGCGCGGGCACATATTATAAAACCTTAACGAGACCGGGAGCTTAGCGTTTTAAAATTAGTTTATCCCCCAAAGCGTACCGAACGGAAGGGTTGCGAAATTTAAATTACAAATAAAAGCACTGAAAAATGTCTACCAATGGGCATAGTGGCGCAATAACGATGTCTTTTAATTAAAGTGGGAAGGGTAATAAAGCGACTTAATTTGGAAAACTTGTTACCGTATAATCGTCAAAGACTCCCGAGAGCTCTCAGAATTTTTGTATAAAAGTTTACACGCTGTTTTGAACAGTTAAAACGTATATCTTATTATCTCTAAGCCTTTTTAATTTTCTTACTTTGGTGGTGCTACAACCTTTATGTGGATACTTTATAAAGAAATAAAACTAAAATAATAAATTAATAACCCTTTACAAATACAAATAGTTTATTTGGTATAAGTATTATGTCATACTGTTACACAACCTTAAAGCGCTAATACATATACCTTTAATCTACTTAACAATGCCAATTATGTAAACATTCGAAGGTAGGTACATATTTAGCAAAGGTGAACCATAAACGGCAACCACCTAACAGCAACCACTACCCTCCGCGCTAGTTAAAAAACTGTGTTGCAGCAGAGTAGAAGTCATCGCCAAACGTAACCAATATTGTTGACCCCGTACAGTACCTACATTCAGTGTAAGGAAAGCAGATCCTTTATGATCAGAGACGAGCAGCCGACGACGCAAGCTCCGTCTCTGCTCATCACGATTAAGCTCTGCGAATCAGAGCGAAACCTGTACGGACTCTTCCGACAAACAGTCAATAAGTGTATCCAGAATAAAGATAATAACCCTTCATGGATCTTGACCTCTGAGTTTTTTCAGCTGTAGCGATTGATTATTTTACTATGGACTAAGTAACCCAGACAAGAAACTTACTGGCAACGTTTTGCTCGGCCTCGGTTCGTTACGACCAATATCCAATGTCCCGGAGTCCCGTCAGATTCACGCCAGAGCGAACACAACCCGGTCATCCAAGAGCGATGCGCTATATTGAAAATTGTGTCCACTGACCGGCCGTCGGATCACATCACTATCGTACGTTACGTGCCAACTGCCTCCAGGAATCTTCCTGCCTATATTTGACAAAATTTACGGCTCACCGCTCATCGGCAAATATGCGAAGAATACCCGCTACCTATATGGAAATTTCGCTCAATGACGCATAAGGCGAAGCTATAAACATTATATTTAGGTACGAAATTTTGCACCTTAACTTCAAATTCGAAAAAGATAAAGTTCGTACGCTCTTTTGAGTAGATAAGTAGGTTAAGCCACCGACAGGGTTAAATAAATATGTACCATTTATGAAATAGATAAGTACATAACTGATAGTGTGTCATTTACGGCAACTTTTGTTTTTAGGAACAACTCTGCTAAATCCTTTGTTATCATTTTTAATGTTTTCTTTTTTAATGATGTTTGTAAAATAGGTTTGGCGTCTTTTTATGTTATAGGACAGTTAGGTATTTACCGCACGAAGCGATAACATCATATTTCGAAAAAAATAAATCAAAGAGAATACTCAGTCAACAAAAGTTTTAAAACACAAACTAATTGAGGTGTTTCAACAATTGTACATTTTTGGTAACCCAATACGAGTACAAAGTGGCACCAAACCCTATGAAAGGAACTTAATTCGGGCAGCGAATGGGCCGTCAATTCAAGTTAAAGATCATTTACTTAAATAAAATTTTACTGTAAATAAATAATTACCTAAGCTTAGCTACATTCATTGCCGCCTATAATTATACACCAACCGATTGATCTTGCTAGCCTCTACACCGCCTTCCCTACCAGTAGCCGCCGGTTGGGCAGCATAATAGGTGTCATCGTAAGTCGCGTACCGCTGCCCACTTGGTCTGTACTCCAATTGCAGATAATCCCCTTCCTCCCGCCTCAGCTTCCCTTTATCCTTGCCGTCATACCTCGGGTCCTCGTAAATGGTGATAGTCTGCTTCCTATGGGCCACGACCGGAGCGTTTTTAGGAACTTGTGCTACAGGATCCGCACGGGATTCGTCGTAACTATATCCATAACCGTACCCATTGTGAGGGCCGTGCCCGTAACCGCCCTCGTGACGTAAGCCGTGATCATCGTAGTAACCTGGACCGCCATAATCTCTGCCCCAACCCCGGTCATTAGTGTTCCACCCCGGGTCTCTCTCCCATCCTGGATCCCTAGGTGCTTCCCAACCACGTCTGTTATCCCACTTCTGCCATCCCCATCCTCTGTCGTTGTGAACAGGTTGTCGATGGTCGTATCTATCGTGAACTTTGCTTCTGTCGTAGTGGTTCTGCCCGTTGTGGTACTTGTTGTAATTATCATGGTCATCCAAGTAGTACTTTCTGCCGTGGTCTTGATGTCCTGTATGTTTCAGGCCATTTTCTCCGTATCGGTTGTTTCCTCCTGAGTGGTAGTCGTCCCTTATGTATTCCTTCCCGTTGTTGTGTGATCCGTGATAGCTTCTACCACCTTGGTCGTCGTGACTACTCAGTCTGCTTTTATACGCCGCTTGATCGCCTTCGTCGTTTGAATCATCAAAGAAGGTGCTCTTGTTGGAAGACTCATCTTTATGGTAGGAGTTCTGGAACCCTTGCTTATGATGCCCTTTCTTGTGTCCCCGTTTGTAACCACCAGCTTCACTTTCTTCAGCTTTATCTTGTTTTGCGTTGTGTCCCTCGTAAGCATCGCCCTCCGTATGAGATTTTATATCGTGATCCTTTTTCACGAACTTTGATTCGTCGTTGGCTTTTGAATATTGATTTTTCAGGATGTCTTTTACTTGAGTATCGATCTCGTGCACCTTTTCGCCTTTCTGTTTCTCATGTTTGACAGATTCGGCGCCCTCATCGTGAGCCACATCCTTCAGGTGTTCTTCTAAAGCTTCCTTCAGCACTGAAGCACTCACAGTCGACGTCAGTAACAACACACATAACATAAGACTAATATACACTTTGAGTCGAGGAATCATTTCATCACTACTGGATTCTACAGCAGGTGTTTGTATGAAAGAGTTCGATCTGTTAATGAGTAGGAGCTATATTGCACAAACAGTTTTATATTGGTCCTAATCGGGCCTGGTCTTCGCGCCGTGTTAAGTGACAATGGCAGGAACCAGGGCAACAATGGGGCCAAAAAGACAAACTTGAAGCGTCCCTGACATAGCATTATGAAGTTAGAGCTCTTGAACGAGACGGCTCGATGTCATTAGAAGTATCGGAACTTCGGTGGTGGTACATAAGAAGCAACCTTTAACCCTTAGTTTGTAAGGTGGAAAAAAGTTACACAAAATGTAACGTGGAGTCCTGGGGACTCCGGGAAGAAAAATTAAAATAAACACAAGAATTTAGGAAAATCAATCGTTTATTTGGTATCCATTGGTAAATTTAGTTATCTTACTACAACATAACATTAGCTTATTAGTGGAAACTCTAATTGAGACAATTATTTGTCTTAGTTTAGTAAACAGCCTCTAAAATCTCAAAAAAATCCACATGGTGACTTTAAGCCTCCATAATTAAATTAAATGTCTTAGAAAAACGATGTTCTTGACTTTGTTTTGTTTAACATAATATTCTTCTTGATAAAAAAAATATTAAAACTTGAAAATATTCAAAAACCAAAAATCGTGCAACCCCTTACTCATCTCTTCGCACCGCACATTGCCTGCATACTTTGTACGAGCAAGCCAACCATATTGGCTTACCACAGGTACAACAAAGGTTTTTCTTCTAAGCCTTGAAGAACAGAGAAAACAATATTTTCTTTGTTCACGCAATAATTTTTCTTCGGGTTCATTGTCTATGTCAGTAGGAAGATCTTCACGAATGATCCAGGATATTTGAAGTCGGATGTTCTTAGGCAATCATTCCGTGATCACAGAGCTAACATTTTATTCCAGAACATTTACAGACCTAATATTCCGACTACTAGAAGCCATATTGGTGATCTGAAATGACAAACTGAAACGTTTTCAACAAATCCACAAAAAATGGAAATATAAAAAAAAGTTACGTAAAATGTAAGGTGGAGTCCCAGGGACTCCGCGCCTGTTAATTACTCACCTTGCGAGATGCGTGTGTGCACGTCCTCCCACTACCGGGTTGGCGGCGCCACTTACGGAAGCTACCGAAACGCACAGCTCCTAGTTCGCTTTTGAAAGAAAGTTACGGATGATTTTTGTTTCCGGCGGAGTCCCTGGGACTCACCTTACAAACTAAGGGTTAAGAAAAAACTCAAAAATCACCTTTGAATTATACTTACAGAAAAAATCACACTAAACGCTAACGGTCTTATTTAAAATAAGACTCCTTAAAACACTCCGATTATAATAATTTGTGGTGGAGATATTACAAGGAAATTACGTAACAGATCGAATAAACTACCTCTGAGGAGGGCTTTAGAGGAATCGTGTAAATAGTGAACGGTTGGAGTATAAAGTATTGATGTTTAGTCAATGGTCAGTTCTATGGTCAGGTAAACGCTTACGTTTGTAGGTTCTTTTTCATAGGTAGAACCATAGTTAGTTACACCTGAGATTTCCGCACTTAGCCTCATCGTGGGGCTATCGTACCTACGTAGCAAGGCTGTGAGTTTACTCTAGACACCCTATCTCTGCCCAGAAGGCCAGCAGTGCTCTGATGTCACTGCATGCCTCCCGAAGAGATCCCAGCTTCTCAATGATTACGTATGACTAAGCATACCTACAGGGACCAAATATATTGACAAGGCGAAAACAAAACAACCAAGTTGAATAGAACGTTAGTAGGTTGGATAACGGATAGTTTTTAGTCGCTATTTTGTACCGAAACAAGTTTATTTCAAGAGTTAACCACGGTACATCCGACGATTGTATCAAATGTTAAGGTCACGAATAATTGTGCGGGTGACCGTGATGGAACAATGAATTTATATTATAATGCTCCCTGAGCATTCACTTTAAGCTACGACCTCTTGGGGCTAGCATCTTTCACTCGATTCAAGCATTAACGTTCGAGTAAAGTACCTAAACTAATTGTGTGTCAATTCTCTATAAAAGTAACCTCAGAAAACCTCATTACTTTAAAGGTAATTAGCAGATAGTTACTATGAAAACCGAAAATGTATTTATTTCAAATTAATATAATGTACTTAGTACCTACCAAGCCACTATTTTTAAAGTGTCATAGGTACCTACACTTTAAAATAGTGACGAGTGACCTACTTCACAATATGTACGCGGTACTTCTAATCCCTTTGCGTCACTCAATACAGTTGTAAGCGATCTATTTAAGAGCTGGTACACACTAGGCGTTTTGAAGCGCGCGCAGTAAGCGCGCTGCAAGCGCGCGTTTGCATGTGTACACTTCAATCGGACGGACCTCATAGTTCTTACCACGCGCGCGTACAAAAGCGCGCGCTTCAAAACGCCTAGTGTGTACCAGCTCTTAGCGGATAAAAAAGTCCGCGGACAAAAATCCCTCGTCTGCGCAAGCTATTAGGTAATAGCATTGAATTTAGAAGGAAATTCAATGGTAATAGGTAATAGTATCAAATTAGATAACTTCTTGGAAAATAAATTGGATCATCGCCTGAAAACAGGATTCCTTAAAACATTCCTCACTCTCGTAAAGGGAAATACGTAACAACAGATTAATAGTTAGTTTAATTAGTAATCTACCTACAAAACATTTCTGGTTTAAGAGGAATCATATTTTTATATATGAGATCGTCAGTATTTGCTGGATTATGTGGGTTTCATAAAAGCCTATGCCAACTGCACAAATACGATGAATCACTGAGACCTTATTTGCCAATATCCGAGCACTGGGTTAAGGAATATAGATTATACTAGCTGACTCGGCAAATGTTGTTTCGCCGTAATTTTTTTTTTCACTTAGGGCTATGAAAAATAGATAACAACCTATTCTCAGACTACCGAATACAAATATAAAATTTCATCAAAATAGGTCAAGCCGTTTCGGAGGAGTTTGCGCACTATCACTGTGACACGAGAATTTTATACAGTGTGAGTCTTCATAAAGTGCACATATCAAAATCAGGGAAACTACACCCCATTTCATCGACGGAAAAAATAAAATAAAAAATAAAAAAATATATTTGTAAAAAAGGTGATAAACAATAGCAAAACGATGCGCATGGGCTTTTTTCAAACGGTCATAAAAACTGTTGTTTTTGAGTAATAAACGTGCAGTTTTTACTTTTAGAAAGCTAATGCCATGTAAAATAAGCTAGAATGAAAAAAAAGTAGGGTCAATAGCATGATTTTAGGAGAAATTGTAAAACAAATGCAAAAATGATGAAAAAAAATACAGATTTTCTTCAAGTTTCACTTAATTGTAAATTTATAGGGTTAGTTTTCTTGGATATTTTTACTTTATGGGTACGGCTTATTATTAGACATCATCACAAAATTTATTTCACTGCGATAACGCACTTAGTTTAAAAATTATGACGATTTATCTAAATGGGTCAACAGGTGCAACTCATAATTTTTTAAAAATCATAATAAATACAAATAATTTTTTTTATTGATTTTTTTATTTTTTCCGTCGATGAAATGGGGTGTAGTTTCCCTGATTTTGATATGTGCACTTTATGAAGACTCACATTGTATATTAGCTTTCTAATATATAAAATTCTCGTGTCACGTTCTTAGATTAGAAGATAGAAGAAGAAGAAGAAAGAAAGATTATAACATTAAAACCCTGGAATTAATAATTTTGACGAACATTTCTCTTAATTTTCTTTCTAAGTAGTTTCCAGCATTTCATTGAAACGAAACAATGTTAAACAGTCACAGTGCCTACGTATATAAATAACTGAAAACAAATATATCATGATAAAAAGTTTTAATAAAATTTCTGTTAACAATGTTGTTTTTCATACGATAAAGTCAGCAGATCAGCCTTAACATTTTTGTTGCAAAATCGTCATTAATGTAACTGATTAGAGTTCACGAATGTATAGGTGGTCGGGCTGTAGACTGTACATAACAATATAAGACCGGAAAATGTTGCCATGCTAATTAATAAACAAAAAAAAAACACCTTAAAAATAAATCCGATTCGGTGTGACGGTTATTAGAATTAATATACAAATTATTATTGCTCGCAAGGAATTTAAAAATTAATATTGTACTATAAATGCAATAACTATTACTTGTAGATTCAGAGCCTTGGAAAATCACAAAATCTTTGATATATTATCCAACATTAACTAAATTTAAGCTGAGAATAGACATGAGGTAAACACAATAAACACAAAAATTATCACCAAGTAGCAAATGAGCACAAACTGATATACTTAGTATGAGAAGTTTTCTAATTGTACAAACAGAAATTAAGTAAATAAACAAAAGTATTTCATTAAGACAATATTATGGAACCATAATATCGTCTATTATTAAATATTAATGTCTTAATCAGTAGAAAATTAGCACGAAACTGCTATAAGAAAAGAAGGTTACTTATGGTACAAAAGAAAATTAAGTAGATAATGGGGCTTCTAAACGGGCCATGTTTAGCAGCAATATGTGGCTCGGCAACATTGCGTGTAATACCAGCCAGACTAAGCAATATTGCAGTAATCTCCCGGCAATATAGACAAACATGTTTTGTATTGCCACTTATGGGCCAACATTGTCCCGCAAAACATGGCCTGTTTAGAAGCCCCTTAAAGAAAAGTATACATCTTCCAATAAATAACTACCTAAAAACCAAATCACTTGACCTGATCACATACTAGGATACCCTGTGCTATGGTAACCAGGCAAGGACATACACATACACGGAAATACACCCAGACTGAGCTCATTTTTACAAATGTACGCGGCTTCCAGTAGGGAATCCAACCCACGACCTTCAGCATGGTAACCAGACGTGATACCGCTAGACCAACGAGGCAGTCAATAAGACTAAGACAATGTTAATCAGTTGCTTTATGAACGTGAAAAAAAAACAATTATAAAAAAATCGGCTTGCTGCGAGTCGGATTCGCGCAAAAAAGGTTCCGTACCATTATCGATATAAACGGCAAAAAAATCACGTTAGTTGTATGGGAGCCCCCCTTAAATATTTATTTTATATTAATTATTTATGTTTAAAATTAAACAATGAAACTCAATATTGTGTAAATATTTCAAGCGTCTACCCTACCTGGTGCCTTTATATCGAGCAAAAACGAGCAAAAAAATTACGTTTGTTGTATGGGAGCCCCCTTGAATATTATTTGTTTTCTGTTTAGTAGTATTATTTTGCCAAGATATTATTTTGTAAGTTTGATTTGTATTAGCTTTAAGGTGATTTGAGAAAAGATGGTCAGAGTGGAGTTTTTTTTCGCTGCCTTTTTCTCTACTACAGACGGCCCCAAGGCAGCGGCTAACATTATACATAACTTTACATACAGTTATTGACATTCAACAAGCAGAATGTAAATTCTTTACGTTGAAATATTTTTTTTATTTCTGATTTTAATGTTATAGCGGCAACAGCACACATCTGTGAAAATATCAACTGTCTAACTATCACGGTTCATGAGATATACACTGATGACAGACGGATGGTCGGACGGAACGGACGGCGGAGTCTTAGTAATAGGGTCCGTTTTACCCTTTGGGTACGGAGCCCTAAGAGTTATTATTATGGTGAGCCGATCGGCCAAGGGACTCCAAATAAAAAATTGCAACTTTGTCTTGCTTTTTTGTGGTATTGCTGATGCCACCCGCAAATGAACGATAAATAAAAAAAAAATGAAGTAAGCACTTTGCACTATACTGGAGGCATCCTTCAATCTTACTGTTGACGGCGCTAAGCAAAAAGTATTCACAAAATAAATAAAAATAAACATTTACATACAGGGACATACATTGCTTAATAGTAGTCTAGGCCTAGTATAAGTTTCCGTACCACCTTCGAAACTTACTAAGTATTTATGAATAATTTAGACACAGTCGGCGACAATTTTGTATAATCGCTTTTTGTCGCATAAGAGCTAAATGCGAACCAAAAGCTATTTCCAAGTATTTTTGGCTGCTATCGCCGTTTAACTAACACGTTACGTCGGTTAACAAAATAACACAGTTCTTAAAGGAACACTGATTTTTATATCACGCATTTACATGTAAACGTTTCTTTCTTTGTGTACAGCAAAGTAATTAAGCATTCAGCATTCACCAAACCACGCATAAAGTGTTGTTGAGTTTTATAATAAAAGTATATACATTAAAATCGCCGATGTAAGGACTTATACGATTCAGTTCTTTTAACCCACGAACTCGAGTGTATATGTAGATACATGTGTAATATTTCAGTATATTAGGCACAGTTGTATGCGTAAGCACATTAGTGCGCAAGCGCATTACAACAAGTATGGACGGGCGGCCGGTAATCGTGAGATAAAAGAACTGGACGAATATCGTACCATCGCTGAAGTATACAATGCAACCTCTTTGCGATGTAGCTATCGGCGAAGATCTTATGTACATCATCATCGGCCAACTGAGCAGCACTTTTAATTTGCAGTGACGCGGTTGAAATACCTACACAAAGAAACTATTACGAGTACATTGAGCGTATTGGAAATATTGCATTTAAACGACCCAATTCCTAGGTCATTGCAGTATCGCCTCGGCTTTCAGTGGTGTACCAGCAGTGAAGTAACTGATTATTTTCCGAATTCGTGTCATTTGCAACGTTCTCATTGACAAGTGGCGAGGTTTTCAGCGTGATGGCCTAATACTGACATGATTTCCTTCACCACAAATCATCAAGGACATTACAAGCCTCTATAGTTATCACGCGCACCAGATCTTGAACAATTCGTATCCTCCGTCAAATACCATAATAAATACTATCGTAAACGACAGCTTTCAGACAGGATTTAGTGCGCATTATTTGGCCTCAGGTGACGGCATATGTTGGTCGGCATATGATAAGCTCGTTAATAAAAACTAAAATTTACTGATAAACCATTTCAGAGCCGCGCCTTTTAATAAAAACTACTTATATAAGAGCTCGTTTTCAGTAGGGAACCAGTTTGTGTTACGTTCTTACTCAAAATTGCTCTCAATCACAAGTGCATAGCCACAAACGTTCACGTCGATCTCCCCAATCCAACCCCTGACAGGACTCTCGTTACGTTACTGCCCATTGACATCAACCTTAAGCGCCTGCAATCGGGTGTTTAACTCCTCAACGAGACTGTCCCTGGCCACCTCAACTTCCTCCCTGGACGTGATGTCTCTTATCTTGACCAAGCCGCGCTTGAGCTCAGACTCGCCGAGTACCACGGCGAAGGGGATCCCCGTCTCTTCGCAGTACTGTAGCTGGTTTAGCATCTTCGGATTCTTCTTGTAGGACTGCTCGGTCTGTGAAGAGAAGGGAGTGGGAAGTTGTTAGGTTCGAAAAATTGCAGAGGTTCACGTTGATTGTAATAATATTTTTCACCCAACACATTCAAATTGTCCTGTCTCTATTTATTGATCTATTTATTTATTGCAAGAAAAATAATTACATTACAGTTAAAACTTTTGCGTTATTTATTGCATTAAGCATAATACATTATTTACATTATACACATTACATTTAAATTATAAAGAAACGTTAAAATTATATACAATTTACCTTAGATTTAATTTCAAATTAAAATTCATTCAAAAACAAACTTTAAACTACAATTCATTCTATATTAAGCGCACAAAATCCTAAGCGATTAAAATCGTCTAACTGTCAAATAATTATGGAATCTGACACGTGGCGCGTGGCTGTCTCAAACTAATATGCCCTGTGCTATGGTAATCGGGCAATGAAATCACAAATACATCCGGACATAAGATATTTTTACAAATTAAGTACGGGTGCGTTCCGCGGGAATTGATCCCACGACCTCTGGTTTGGTAGTTAAATATACTTAAAAATTGCTGGAAGACCAAAGAGGTCATCGATACCCTAAGGCTTTTACCCGTTGTTTTTTATGTGATTTGAGGTCATAAAAGTGGCTGTTTCTGAATAAAAATTCTGTAAATGTAATTCATGTGTACAATAAATAATGATATATCTATCTATTTTCTCCAGGAGACCTAATCATGATTAGTTGAGGCCTATGTCAAACAGTTTATGGTCTGATTGAGTGACTAGTTTTCACTTTGTAAACCACTGCCCTAGCTTATGTTAAAGCCGAATTTTCCGTTGCCATTCGCAAACTCCGCTCACCTTAATGCCAGCGTTCCAGAGCTCTGTGCATATTCTCATTCGCTCCTCGAGGAAATTCTTCTGCGCGGACGCCACGTAGACTTCCACCTCGTTGGAGCGCACGCGCATCTCGCCAGCGGCCAGACGCGCCTCCATCACAGAGAATATCCGCTCGACGCCGATACTTACGCCCACACAGGGCACCTGGAGACAAAATGCCACAATTATTATAATATTAAAAAAAATTTTTTTTTTTAATCTATTTTATGTTCGGAACTTTTGTCACAAGGTGACGATGACAGTTCCATCGTACCCGTTATAAAATTATATCCTAATTAACTATATACATAACAAAAACGACTTAATTTTAGCTTAAACACATTGCAAAGCAAAAATAAAAAACAAATTTAGTCTCTTAACTTAAAATAAAATAATAATTTGGCTGAGTTAGGCTCAGCCAATATACTTTGAATGAATATTTAAAAATCTCGTGTTGTTATTTGTTATCGTTACCGAACGGAACTCCGGAACTGCTTCACCGATGATATTATGAGATATTTTGTATTTGTATTTTTTTACGTATTTGGTAGGTCGGAGAATAGGGCTATATTTACTAACTTAATTACGGATTCACTTATGAAATCAAATGAGATAGTGTAGTGCTTTGAGAAGGTGATTTGTAAGCTGTAAGGTGATTAGAGAAAAGATGGCCAGAGTGGAGTTTTTTTTTTCGCTGCCTTTTTCTCCACTACACACGGCCGCAAGGCAGCGGCTAACATTATAAATAAGTGTATGTACATTAACATTCAACAAACAGAATGTAAATTCTTTACTTTGAAAAAAATTTTTGATTTGTCATTTCTGCTTACGAAAGTTTTGATTCGAAAGTCATTCACCAGTTCGATATATGTACATATTAACTTTATTCCGGATACACTTCATCATCATCATCATTCAGCCACTAGAAGTCCACTGCTGGACATAGGCCTCCTCCAAAGATTTCCAAAAAGACCGGTTGGAAGCGGCTTGCATCCAGCGTCTCCCTGCCACTTGTCTGAGATCTTCTGTCCATCTTATGGCTGGTAGTCCTACGCTGCGCTTGCCGATTATGTCGATATGCTGGCCGGATACACTTACTATATTTAAACTGCACGTGAGTGTAGTCAATCGATCAATCTGCAAGTGTTTCCGTAATAAAGTATATAGTGAATTTCGGTATATTTACTTTTATTGCACTTAATACATAGCCAGTGACAACGAAATAACGCAATTCCTGGCAACTGTTTAACGATTTAAAGCAATTTTTGTTTTTTATAAAGTTACATCTCGCGTTTACGCCTCTAACATTTCGCTGCGGACTACAGATTTCGCCGTTTCGCAATTATTTCGCGGTTCGCGGCGTCAGTGTGGTAAAGGGGTGACTAATATAATTGCCTCACCTGTTTGTTCTTTGAGTCGAACATTCCAACGAGATTGTCATACCGGCCGCCGCCGGCGATGGATCCCACCGTTTGCTCCTCGCCGCCGACCTTTATAGGCTCTGAAAGGCAGTTACGAGTTTCGTGAATAAACTGAATATTTAGTGCTGAGCACATCATCATCATCATCATCGGCCTATGCTTGTCTACTGCTGGACATAGGCCTCTCCCATTGCACGCCACTGAGCATGTCCTCGGCTATTCTCATCCAGTTCTTGCCAGCCGCCTTGCGAAGATCATCGCTCCACCGAATCCTACACTACGTTTACAGATCCGCGGTCTCCACTCAAGAACTCATCTACCCCATCGGTTATCAGTTCTTCGGGTGATATGGCCGGCCCACTGACACTTCAGCATGCTAATTCGGTGGGCTATGTCGGTGACTGAGTACTGAGCACATGATTGATTAATAAAGCAAGTTAAAAACGTTGGGACGTTTATAGGACGTAAGCCGTGCCCTACAGTGAACTATAGGGCAGGCCTGCTCTCAGAGATATAGCATAATGTATGCGGTATTTATGAGTAAAGTTTAATCACCACCTGTGCCCGCTGCGGATTTGCGATAGACAATGGCTTAAAATTCACAAATATACGCAACTTTTGAAATAAAATCTTTGGTACAGGCTTCGATTCGATCCCACGACCTTCCGAATGAGAAGCCGGTTTTCTACCGCTCCGCTACCACCACCAATGCTTATTAGATTACATATGACTATATATTGACAACAGTCAATATAATAATATGTCACCTTAACAGGCATATTAGGGGGACTGACAGTCTAGAAAATTCGCAAGTTGATGGATGGCAAAGAGCTGATCACCTCTACGCAAGAATCGATAGCCTACAGGGTAAAAAAAAGGTTTTCAAGTGGAGACCAAGAACTGCTCCGTATTACGTCCACCATGATCTCAAGTAGATTTCGGGTAGCATTATAGCTCCAATATTTTCCTAAGTTTTTTAGCATACAGTCAACTATTTATCATAGTCAACTATTTAACATAAAAAAGTTAAAAGTATTTCCGCTGAATTTATTCAACTGTTACAGTTTTCTCTTACACACTCTTTCACACACTCTTATTGAAATTAAATTATAATATACTTGTAATTATGCTAAACAGTACCAATAGTGTACCTAACCATTGCAGATATTATACCTCACTTCATCACATTGAATGAGTGTCATTAGCATCTATCTCGCTCGCACTACAAGCGTTAGACGAGCATCTGTGTTTAACTGTTTTTATGTTAGTGTCATTTTTCTCTATGAGATGCACTCGGACTTGCAATTTTGGCTCGCGCCAACAACCAGACGCCCAAAAATAATAATTTGTAACCTGTGAGAACGTCCAAGTAAAACCCTGCGTTAAAGTTACCTACATCGTTTTATTGACCACCCGTTTCACAACATTGGTATTGCTACAATGCGAAAGAATCCTCGCCTAGTGATTAAATTTATCTCACTAACTAAGAGAAGGCATGCTCTGCAAGCAGCTACAGTAGGCTGCTTATGCTAACTTTTGTAATTTAGGCTAAAACTGTTTTGAAAAGATTAAATGTGGAGTTTCTTTGTTAGTTTCTTCTCCATGTAATCTATTAATTGTGAAACTAACAACTATGACGTCCATAAAGTAAATATTCTATTTGTACTATGAATAAAATATTTGAATTTGAATTTTGTATTAAGTATCTTATTATGCATGACTACTTACGAGTAAGTACAGCTTCATAAATCACGCCGGTGTAATAATCCAACCCTCTGGCCAAGCTCAAGTCGAAAAGGATCTTATCTTTTATGCCAAAGAGTTCACAGTAGTGCAGCAGCAACTGTATCCCTTCCAAGCCCTCGATCGCAGCTTTCGTCTTAGACAATTTCTCATCTTTCATCAAGGCTTCGGCTAACTCCGTGCCTCCGTTCAGACGGACGTATTCGCCGATTTTGTCGGCCGCCTCTGGAGTAACGCCTTTCTCGTTTATCATTTCTGTTCGCACTTCGTTCCACGGTGACTGAAATACACAGAAAATAACTTTACAAATGCCGAAGCCGAAACCCGGTCAATACGGCCTTTTTTTCTAAAGTAATAACTATTTCCTAAGGTCACCACTATACAGGTTCTTGCCTAGTGTAGAGACCACTGATGTGTATTTGTTTTTGGAATTAAAAATACGTCATTTCATTTCAATGATTAGAAGATCTAATGCTATCAGCGTTACGGCCTGGCCACGGGACATTCGCCCGCGCGAAAATTCGCGGCGTCTAGCGACGGAAACAAACTCATAGAAATGTACGTAGCAAGCCACGCGGTAAGACGCCTCGCCGGTCGCACGGCGCGAATTTTCGCGCGGGCGAATGTCCCGTGGCCAGGCCGTTAGCCGAACGCGAAGTTAGTAAGCTAAGTAGAGACTTGTACCCGCCATCAGAAAGAGTGGTTAAGAACTGAAGAAAATTAATTGGCATCTGCTCCAAGGAAAGGGAACCAATCCAACTAGCCTACAAGGGAATAGGACTATAGATGTGCAAATTTAGTACTAGCTAGCACTAAATTTGTAAACTGTTTCGAGTTTTCTACCGCTAAAGGTTTTTAATTTAGTGTCGTTTAAAGTTTGGAAAAAAAGTCAAGGATAGATAAATGGATTATACATAAGCACACGCCTGTATCCCGGACCGACAGTCAGAGACCAGGGGGCCGACCATATGGGTAGACAAAGACTGTCATTTGCCAACAGACATGAACTTGACATTCATTCATTTCCACTCGGTACCATTGTAAAGTCCGTTCGCTTAGATAGTGTCGGTACACACGAAGGCAATTTTGGTTTTAGTAAAAAACATTTATTTCAATAATACAACTTAGACGGCCAAAACACTTTAAATAGAAAAAAAACATGGTACACAATATACCTAATGAAGCACAAAATAAAACACTACTCTTCATCACTCGAAGTGTCCTCAGAATATTCATCTCCACCGGTATTTAGAATAGGTACCTACCTAAGTGATGTAGGATCGTTTCGTTATAAATCCATTCTAAAATACTGATTGATTTACTTCTTTAATTGCGTGATCTACATAATAGTAGAATGAGGCGAGCTGCGAGCCAAATTCACTGGCGTGTTTGCGCCGCGTCGGCTTCCTTTAATTTCTTTTGTCAAAAGCCGCCGCCTCAAAAGAGGCGGTAAATATCAAAGTGACACTATGATAGCGAACAGACTTTACCAATACGCGCCTCACTCTCAACTAAATAGAGCGGAACAGTACTCGAATTAAATACAAGTGCGTGATAAGTGACGCACCCACAAGTTGCAATGTTGTAATCGCCTCACCTTGTCCAACTTATCGACAGTCGAGCACGTGGTACGGAACTTGTCAGCGGGCACGCCACACGCCTCGAACATGCCGTCGAGTAACCGTCTGTGGTTCACCTTCAAAACGTACTTGCCCACGTTTAAAGTCTCCAAGATCTCAGTGACCACTTTCAGGCACTCCGCGTCCGGCACCATTGGGTCGTACGCGCCGGCTATGTCGAAATCCTCGAAAAGCGGAAGAAAAAGAGTGAAACTAAGGAAATCCCAATTGACAGTGTTGTACACAAAACTGGTCTAAACGCGATTATTTATTAGGTTATTCATGAGAAGGAATACACAGTGAGTAAACCTGAGTGTCTAACGGTGAAAGTCAACGTACAAAGCGCTTAAAATTGCGAATTGGCAGTGGGCGTGCGTGATGATTAATCTCATACACTTTCTCTCTCTCGGAGAAGGCCTGTATATATACCTATTAAAGGCGGCCGTACAGTCCGTTAGCTTTTAGAATATACCTCGGCTACTATCGGATAGAATCGGATATATTCGTGTAATAGAAATATCGGAACTAATATGACACTTAATTTCGAAATCGGAACTAATGACGGAAATCACTCGTATTACACTCGTGTGCTTTCGGCGAAAACCGAAGCCTACTCTAGAGCCCGAGGTATATTCTAAAAGCTAACAGACTGTACTATTATTATTAAGGTGATTAAGTTTACTTAATATATAATTACGAGTAGCACATTAACTCATAAAAAAATCACTTGACGATGTATTATAGTACAAGAGACAGTCCAGTATTCAGTAATATAATGTTTTCTAAGGAAAGATTACAAAGGTTAAATTGCAGTTGATACTAAGCTTGTAGTCTACAGATTTAGGCATGTAAGCATGCATTCTAAACATCTTGTTTGCAGTCGGTACATCCCGTTATTAAGCTGCTTCCTTTTATTATGAACACAATCGTTCCCCACTTTTCAACACTTAAAATCTGAAATCAATTCTGCCTCCAACTTTGTATTCACAAAACTTGACTTTGAATTATAAAACATATTTGATTACTATTTATTCCAAGTAATGGAGACTCATTACACAGATTGGTACCCTGACAAAAGACATACATTGTTAGTAAAATTATTTATTACAAAATTGGCGCAAAATTACTTACGCACTGATAAAACTCCCTGTATCGACCCTTCGTCATCGCAGGGTTATCTCTTCTGTACACCTTGGCAACGTGGTAGCGTTTGAGTGTGTTAATCTTGCTCATGGCCAAGTAGCGTGCCAGCGGCACAGTAAGGTCATAGCGGAGGGACAAGATCTCGCCTCCTTGGTCCTTTAGATCGTAAATGAGTTTGGAGTCTTCCCCATATTTTCCAGTTAGCACATCCTGTAGTAAGAGAAGCAATAAGTTAGACGACCTCTGTGGCGTAGTGGTTAGCACATCTGCCTACCATGCGAGAGGTCCCGGGTTTGAACCCCGGTTGGGGACAAAAAATAAGCATCAGGTCTTGGATGTTTATGACGTTTGTGATGTCGCTGTTTTTGGTTCCCACGACATAGGGTATCCTATGTCGTGGGAAACAAGTGGGGCCAAGCAATGTGTCAGTCTGTATGTAAATATTGTTTCATATTACATCATGAGGATGGTCGGTAGAAAAAATTACATTACTGGTATTTAAGCGCTAAAATGTTAATCTTACGTTTACGATCGTTTCGTTGTCGTAAGCACTAGCTAATGTCTAGACTGTCCAATTATATGCCGGATACACTCACTTGACTTTAACCTGGTCGGACAAGAAAGATCGCACAAGAGGTTTAATATGAATCCGGAATAAAGTTTAAAGCAAATTGAACTACTTTTAAAAAAGGATCTAAATAGCTCTCGCGTATTAATTATTCTCGCGTGAAAGTACCTATATTATAATAGCCAAATGATAGATTAGTAATAGAAAAAATAACGAAAATAATTTAAAAACATCGATCATTCACCAAAATATTTGGTCAGGTACCTTCAGCTCAAACACGGGTGTGTCAATGCACTCAGCTCCATGCCTTTTGAACACTGTAATAATCTTCTCTAAGACGCCATTTCTGATGGACATCTGCTGTGGGGTGTAATCCCTGGTGCCCTTTGCTGTCTTGAGTGTGAACTTCTGAGGAACTGTCTCTTCTGTGCCCAGTTGCGACTTTAGTTCTAGAAGTTTCGTGACTTCTTCTTGGATCTGGAAGTAGAGTTCAGATGAGGCTGCTTTTACATCTGGCATTAATTTATAAATTTTTTTTTACCTTCCTCAGGAAAGAGATTCGTGCCCCTCGGTGGGGACATAATGGGTTGATGATGATGACGATGATTAATTTCGACAAATTAATTACTGTACTTTACATGGATGTCATCTGATTTACTGTTAGGAATTAAAACTAGGGACATTTTAAATATATTTTTATTAGTTTTTTATAAAGAAAATTAGCCATTGCAATTATGAACTTCTTGGCCATTTTTCTCTTTCAAAAACCAAACCTTTGTTCCCAACGAGTCACACTGTTACTCGTTGGGGTGTGACTCTTTGGGAACAAAGGAAAACCAAATACTTACAGTATGAAAGTGAAAATATATTTAAAACGTCTGTAGTTTTATTAAATTCCATAATAGTTACGACTAGGACCTCATTTGTAACACTATTTATTTGTTCTACAAAATTAAAATAATTAAGACACATAACATAGTAACAATTAAATTCATTCGCAAAAACTAAACAAACATCAAAAAGAAGTCAATAGTATACTCATAATAATTTGTAATATCATGTTTGCTTAGTCACTAGTCTCCCTAAATATTAAATAAATAAATTAAAATATTTTTTCAGTAATTGTTTTACAATAATTATAATGTTAGAATGTGAAAGTGTAAGAGATGCCAGTGGAACGAACACCTTTAACCTGTAGAATGGCTTGGGTTGGCTCAAGATAACAATGGTTTTTAATTTTCAAGGTCTTAACAACGCAACTGATTAAGATTATGTATATTTTTTTAAGATTACTTATGTGTTATAAATCCTGAGAGAGTGTTGAAATTATCACTTTGCCGGACAGGATCTTTGTTTTTTTTATTGTTATCGACTGCTATAGCTGTCACTGCCCCGCATCGTGTTAAAGATGACTCGTACATCTAGTATATAAAAATCTCATGGCACGAAGCAAACTTCTCCAAAACGGCTTCACATTATTTTATGTATATTTGGTAGGTTTGTCAATAGGTCATATGCTAATTAATATGGCAAAACAAAGTTTTTTCAGATCAACTAGTTACATACAATCATCATCATCATCATCATTATCACCATCATCATAAGGATGATTTATTTTGTAATAATAATTGATCAATTTATTTAAACAACAAATATTCTACCTTTATTAAAAAAATGAAAGTATGCCTAACATACAGGACACTTGTAAGTTAACTAGTAAGCAACACTTATTATCCTAGTTTAATTTATTTTAGATTAACCATAAGAATGGTTTTAATTATACTTTTCACCATTTTCACAATGCAACTTATTAAGGTGAAAAATATGTCAAGCTCCATTTATGAAATCAAACAATAATAATTTTAATGTTATGATTTTAAAGATTAGGTGGTAGTTGGAAACCACTATTTAAAACTACAGTTAAATACACATTCCCTTTCTTTCCAAAAAAAGTGGCTTGAATTTCAACCAACAAAAAAGTAAATTATTGAGTACCATCATAATACTAGTTTCATGTGTAGTACATAGTCATTCTTTGTTGCATTCTAATTATAATGGTGATTTATATATGTGCAAGTGGATTTTAGCATGTGCAAGCATTTTCTACCAATGAACTGACTTAAAAAGGTTGGCAATATCAGTTACAATAACTTGGTTACAGCTTAATTGTAATGACATATGTATAAAGTGTAGTGTTGTGTCCATTTTAGAGGAACAGTTAACTATAGTGACCTTGACTGTCTCTTCAATACCAAAGGTTTGCTGGAAGAGAATGCTTTTTCTATAAACACACTGTTGTACATGTATGTTATTTTAATTAGTGCATAAAAGTATTCAAATAAATTACAAGTTATTTTTGTGAATTTTGATTGTGTTTGAAATGTAATTTTTTTTTAATGTGAAATAAATAACTAAAAAGTGATATCACCGAAACTAAGGGCTGGTTTCTGAATTGAGAATTTCACTCAGTAAATACTTAATTAACGTTCTGCCACACTTTTCTGAGAAATTCGATGAGACAGCACTACGGTTAAGTAGTTACTTAGTGAAATTCTCAATTCGGAAACTGGCCCAAAGTCTAAGAATAGCATAGTAGCCACCAATACTAAACTGCAAGGCACAGGCTTTCTCTCTGATTTATTTATAAGCAAAATAAACTAAATGGTCTACAGTTCAGCGTTTTTGGGCAGAACCCGCTAAGGGTAATGAAGCATGGAAATACTTTCTAATTCGTAGTATCCTACCTTCAGTTGAGAAGATGTTGAAATAGTTGCAGCAATATAATTCTTAGCAACCAGATTGCGTAACTGAACAATCGCCATTTTACTTCTACAAAAACTCAGTGCTTTGTAAGCTGACATGCTGTACATTTGCTAAGTGTATTCTACTTTATGCTCCAAAAACAGTCCTCCATCACCACTGGTTTCCGATGAAGTAGGTACCCAGAAAAAAAGATCTTTGTATGAATTTTGTTACAGGTGAACAAGGACATTTTTCTATGTAATATGAGCAGTGGTGATGCACAACCATATGAGGAGCTTCAAAATAGTATGAAAATATTTAATAAGGGAAAAATAAAACATTGGCTGGGCTCAGATTTCAATGTACAATAGCAAAACTAAAAGTTTATACACCCCATGCAAACAAATTTTCTGACTGACCTGAAGTTCCAGAGTTTCAGAACTCTGTTTGACGATTTTCAAGATATCTGGAGGGTGAGTCACAGGGAATAATGACTTCTCTAAGTCTGTGAAACTCCGCATATGGTACCACCAACGTCGCAAGTTTAAACAATTATCAAAGTTTGGGGTTGAGGAACCAAGGTCTTTTAACAACTCCAGGTCAATGTTAGTAGGCTCATATCCACAAATATAACTATAATCTAAAAAGTGACGGTCAAGTTCCTCGAAATTTACATTTTTACCCACTTGTGTCTTTCCCTACAAAGGAAAATGCACTCATGAACGAAAATGATGCAACACTGACAATAATAATTAGGTAGGCTTCTGCGGAATTTCCAAGTATACAAAAACTTACCTTCTCCTTGGGTTCCTTTGCTGCTTTTAGTTTTCTCACGAGATCACCTTGAACCTTGATTTTTTGAAGCAAAATATCTTTGGAATCCGTCATGGTGGTCAAACGAAAGTAAGTTTCATTCAAGGCGTCCAACTCCGAGGTACTCAAGGCTTCTAATACTGGAGTAATGCATGCGATAGTACAATAATTACAGCCTTTCTATTGTAGACCATAATGCAATCTCAAGCAAGGCAACGTCATGAAATTTTTTTTAGGTTATGTTATGAATGAATGAAACTATTCTGTGAACTCTTCTCACAGAAAAAAAAACACATGTAAACTACATTAGACGGTCAATCTTTGACGTTCCGTTATCACTATAGGTATACATTTTATTGCATGACAGTTCTCGTCTGCGTAAATTAGAACATTTATAAAATGTCAAAAACATTTGTCTTGTCTGGGTCGTTCGTATATTCTGTGAACAACAAAATTTTACCAAAAGCAGGCCAACAAACTAAAATAATTTGTTTTTGTTGTTGAATATGGATCGATTTGAATACATTGAAGCACGTTTGTTTGAAGGTGAATCCTACTTGAAACGTGACAAAAATGTAAAAATATATGACGGTGACGATAAGGTAATGAATTCATAGGTACCACAAACTTGCATTTTTCCACAATTACCACTTTCGATCATTTCTTTACAGACTCACTTTACTGACGGAGAAGTCGTGCTAACAACACATAGAATACTGTGGGGTAAACCAGGAGACATACCCAGAGGTTTAACATGCTTGTCCCTGCATCTTTTCTACGCATTTTGCGTCGAAGAGGAGAGTGGAGGGGTGTTCGGCTTAGGAGGCCCAAAACGGATAATTATACACCTAGGGCCAGCGCTTCCTGGTAAGAGGCCAGGTCCTTCAGTGACTAGCCCATTCCATTTTGTGAAATTCTCTTTCAAAGATGGTATTGACTCCAGTTTCTATAAGGCATTGAATGAAGCTATTGCTTCAAAAGCCTGGGAGAGACAGAATATTAACCAAACATCACCTAGTAGTGAATCAAGTCTTAGCGCGGGCCCAAAAACTTCTACAGCCCCTCCAAATAGTAAAATAAGATCTGGAATAGTTGGGATTGAAAGAAGCATTGAGGAACTACACAGAGCTACAGACCAGAGCATTAGTGTAGCCTTCCAAGACTTGACTAAATTGATGGAGAAAGCTAAGGAAATGGTTGTCATTTCTAAGAATATTTCTACTAAAATAAGAGTAAGTTTCTTTTAATTTGACATCAGCTTTAGGCTTGCTACTCAGGTTGTTCTTTTGTTGTTTTATATTTGTCCAGACACAGTTTATGACAACCTCTGTGGCGCAGCAGTTAGTGAAACTGAGTGCCATGCGAGAGGGCCTGGGTTCGAACCCCGGCTGGGGACAAAAAAACACCACGTCTTGGATGTTTACATGTTTGTGATGTTGCCGTTTCTGGTTACCACAACACAGAGTATCCTAGTGTGGGGCCAGAAGCAATGTATGTGCTATGTATCTGTAAGTCAATGTTAATGTTTATTTAAAAAAACTTCTTGAAAATGATCTTTAGTAAATTGCAACCATGTCGTAAATTGAAGAAGAAGAAGAAATATTTGCAATTTGTATTAATAAATTGCTGTGAGTTTGTACCATTCAGTGTTCTCCTGACCCACGACCCACAAAATATTTTGGATTGTGGTAATTATGAAAAATATCATGCTTGTTTTTCAGGAGAAACAAGGTGGCATCTCTGAAGATGACACAGTGAGATTCAAGTCCTACCTAATGAGTTTAGGTATTGATGATCCAGTAACAAGAGATACCTTTAGGTCTGACTCAGAGTACTACATGGGATTAGCACAACAGATCTCTGATATGATGGTTGCTGTGTTAATGGTAAATCCTTTTCATTGGCTCTGTAACATCTTTTATAGCAAAATCAAAGAACACCTTGCAAATGATCATACTTTAATTCACACTGGTGTAAATGGCTGTGGTAAAGAAAAAGTTTATTTCCACATACATATAAACTTGTGAGGGGTGTTTTATAGGAATTTTGTTTTTTATAAATTACACCGAAATTACATTAATTGCATTTGGGAGAAAATGCCATCTCTCACCCAGCACTGCGAAGTGGTGGGGGGATGATAAATTGAACTCTTGTAATTCGCCTTTTTCAGGATTGTGGTGGCATCATGTCCTTAGCTGATGTGTGGTGCAGAGTGAACAGAGCAAGAGGCTTAGAACTGATTTCACCAGAGGACCTGCTAAATGCTTGCAAGTGAGTGTTGTGAATGTGTAAACTATACATGTTAACAGTTTCTTCAGTATTGATAGCAAAGGAGAACTCGCAAGAATGTCATTAGAATAAAAAAAAAAATGGTGCTTTTTACAATCACTAGATAATGTTCTTAGATTTTGGTGCTGTTTATTAAAAGACAATGCCACTAAAACTCTGGTAATGGAAAAACCAACTTGAACTGTATTCAATGAGGAGTAGGAGTCTGAATTTACGGAGTTGTGTGTTTCTAGATTAATGCTGTTTATTATAAATTTTCTAAAACGTAAATAAAATAAATGCTCCTCATTTTACTGCAGCACCATCTCATGTCACATATGTCCAAATATAATATCCCATTATATCATTTTATTAAATGTGCGAGCGAAACAAATGCCAGATGCACAGCATTTTTAAGCCTGTACAGAATTTTAATAAACACTGTCCTTTTTAGGTTGCTGGAGACTATTGGTGCTCCTATGTCTCTTCGAAAGTTTCCCAGTGGTGCTTGCGTCCTGCAGTTAAACTCTCAGCAGGATGATGAGGTTGCAAAGGCAACTTGTGAATTGGTGAGTATTCTTTTATAGGTCAAGCCACTGCTGTATATTGGGATATTGGCCCTGAAAAGCGATGGCCTGGTGCACCGAATCTCTAGGTATATACATCTGAGCATCTTGCACTGTCTTGTCTTAAGCAATGTTCATAAAATAAAACTTCTTTTCCTCACTTTCAGTTTGAAGAAAACGACTTCCTAACACCAGAGAAGCTGTCGCAACTGGCCCAAGTGTCTGTACTGCTCGCGCGTGAACGCCTCTTCACGACTGAAAGACTAGGCCTCGCCTGCAGAGACGAGTCCATTGAGGGGTTAGCTTTCTACCCCAATCGCTTCCTCAATGTTTCTTAGCAATAAAAGATTACGCTTCAATTGTTTCAGCTGTTAAATGTGACTGTGTTAAGAGTTTATAAATGACGTTTATTTTCTACTAGCCTTTGGTCTTTTCTTCATCAAAAAAATCATTCATTAAAAAAAAATGTTTTGAACAGCGTGTATGTAAGCAGCCTATGTACATGCCACTGTAGGGTTTGAGCCCTTCTCCCACAGAGATTATGGGGTTAGCCCGGTTTTAGAGTCACGCTGACACTCTGCGCTGACAGCCCAATTATAAGTACTATACGTCCTAAGGAGCGTTTTAGAAAAACGCCAACTCAGCGCTGAGCAGCCATATACATATATTTTGTCTATCAGCGTGACTCTAGAACCAGCCAAGGGTTTCATACAAAGATTATGGTATTTACTTCCAATTGTTTATTCAGACAAGGCTTGAAAGTAACAAAAGCGTTTAGCTTCTTATTTGATAGTTGTTAGTTAAGACATTCCACTCATCAATCCAATAAAAACATCTCAACAGGAGTTGAGTAAATCCTGTCTCAAAATATTATACTTTCTTGATTAGCTACTAGTTTTTGGAGAGATCACAAAGCAAACACCTTAAGCATAAGTGTCTATTCCTGTTAGTCTTCATAAATGAGACAGGCCAAAACTAACAGTGCAACATGATTCTTCTAAAGCACTCCTCAGATGGAGTTTAGTCTGTTTTTCGGTCTCTGCCTTTATCACAGACCATTTAAACTGCCTTTGACAACTGGTTTTATACATGACTGTAGTACATATTTATATCTTAATCCAGTTCGAACCCCGGTTAGGGACAAAAAACCCCATGTTTTGGATGTTTACATGTTTGTGATGTCGCTGTTTCTTGTTCCCACAACACAGGGTATCCTAATGTGGGGTCAGAAGCAATGTATGTGTCCTATGTAAATATTAATGTTGTTTATGTTCAATTCAGAAACAGGATAAAAAGTAGGTACTTATAGATAAAAGATACGAAAATGCTATGTCAAGCCTTACATCCTATTTTGTAAGCAAGACCATTTCATATAGAATACATGATTAACTGTATTAATAATGGGGTACAGTCGACAGAACATCATGGTATACACCCATGCACTCTACTCCGTTGCGTTACGGGCGACTTTGCAACTAAAATGTGAAGATTGACGTGCTGTCGACTGTACATACATAGTAAGTGTGATCCTAAAAGTATCCATATCATTACACTTAAAGACACACCAAAGTGACAAAATATTGTGCTTCCTGTGCAACACTGACTCAACATTTGCAGTGATGAATTGATAATAAAGCAATTAACTTCAACAGCAATAAAAAATCTACAAAAAACAAATTGAACATCCTATGCTACACTTGTTCATTAATGGAATGTCCACAGAAATTAACTTAATATTCAATTGCACTCTTAAAGTCTTTGGGCATTTGGTTGAGTTTTCCACAGAGTTCCCAGGCCTTGAAATCGTCACAGGAGCGCAGGTTTTCTACGTAGCATTCCACTCCCCTCATGAATGGTAGCGACATCTCATCGTTAATCATTTCTGACAGATGATGCAAATATGATATGTTTTTAGCCAGTACATCTTTTATGGATGTTGATAAGGGCCGTTCCGTGCATTGCACTATGTCAAGCTGAAACCAATAAATTTTATTAAATTGCTACTCTGTTATGCAACAAAGGACACCATAACTTTCTTTTGCTACATTACATCTTTTATCAGAACAAATTGCAAACCTTTTCATCAACAGTGCTTGGTGGCAGACCTAAGTAGGCATTGAGACACTCTTGTAAAGTTTTCACTTGGTTGGGCAAGCGTCCAATCTTATTCTTTGTGATGATAATATCTCCCACCTAAAAATGTGAAGTGTTTTCATCAGTTTGACCTCATTAAATGTTAGCAAAATGTGCAAATAAGTAAGAAATCAGTTAGAAACAAACCTGAGTATCAAACACAGATTTCAGCTCAACATTGTGTTTGTGGGACAAACAGTCTGATAACTTCCTGCAGTCATGGACAATCTTTTTTGGGTAGTTGCTTTGCAGGATATTTCTTAGACCGGCTTCAAATGCATGATACTGCATGACTTGAATGTCAAAAATGTAGATTTGGTGAGGAGAGGACACAACCAAAAATGGCATCTTGCATTTGCGTCCCATGCTAGCACCATCAGTGCTGACTGCAATATAGCTGTACTCCTTCAAATCTTCCAAAGCTTCATGGAAACTTTTATCAACCTGATTGATAAAAATATACTTTTTTGAGATCTTTATTACATTCTCACACTGCTTCTGTGATATCTTAAGATATTTCTGCACATTGTTTGCAAGGTCTTCTGGATCTCTGAGCTTTACTATGTCGTGGACCTCAGAACCATAGTAATGATTTACGCCACCATCACCAGCTTGGGCCAAGTCCTTGACTCCATAGAGGGATATACGCGTTTTATCACTGTTCATGCCGTAGAATCTTCCTTCAACTACTTCGTTGTTCTTAGTATGAACTTGCAACAGTTCACCTTTCATGTACATTTTATCCATTCTGACTTATACTTAAACTGACCAAATCTTGCAAAACTGATGTGGAAAACTTAATTAATCTTTCTTGACCGGCTTGGAGGGTTTGTCACCCGCTTCGATGTACGCTCGGTATATGTATGCGCCTAGAGTGACATGTAAGATAATGACTGCAACCACTGCAGCATAGACGCTGCTCGAAACAGGCGACAGCTGAAGGATGCCATCAAACAATATGAGCTTCGCCACAAAGAAGGAGAGGACAGGAACTATGATAATGAATAAACAGTACCGTATCACTGTCATGAAAACCTGAAAATCGGGCAGTTCCTGTAACAAAGGCGAGTTTGTCTTGTTAGTTTTCTGATACCTAAATTTATTTTTCATGTAAATGTTAGGTACTAATACTTGCATTGGCACGGCCTTCAATCATTATAAATAAAACGTAAAATGAAAAGAAACAAAGTTGAGAAAATTGACGAAAATGCACATCGATGTCGACCGATGTCACATGAATCGAACAGTGTTGCCATCAATCAAAGGAACATGAATGAATGAAATTAAAGTCTGTGGGGTGAATGAAATAAATGTCTGTGTCAAGCCTAAAATAGTGTACAGTCGACAGCTCGTCAATCTTCACATTTTAGTTGCAAAGTCGCCCGTAATGCAAAGCAGTAGAGTGCATGGGTGTATACCATGATGTGCTGTCGACGTACAGTCGATGCACTCTACTTCGTTGCATTACGAGCAACTTTGCAACTAACATGTGAAGGTCGATGTGCTGTCCACTGTACTAAGTAATGTTGCCTGAATAAAATTAATTTTCAGTGCAAAAGTTACCTATCGTTCGAAAAAGCAAAGTAGGTACATAATGTACATCAAACGAAACGTACATCAAAATGTATAATATAAAACCAATTCACAAAAATCCACGGTCTAATTCACTGATCACAAAAGGAAACTGGTGTTTTCATGAATACCTACCTTATCATGTGGTGTGATAATTTGATCAGACTACATACAGCAGTGCCGTACTTAGGGAAAGGGTGTTATTTAAATGGTTAGCATAGTATTGGTATTTTTGTGAGCAGAAAAATATAATCTGTGAGCAGAAATTTCTAATTGATCAGCAATTCATGGCCCGCAAACATTTCAAAATCAATCAGCAATTTATGTACAGAATATTAATTACAAAAGCCGCAATGAACTACTCCTGTTTAATAAAATTTTGGTGAGCACTCAGAGTGTAAGCAAAAAAATTCATTTTGTGCTGCATATATTATTATAAAGATAGCAAAAATACTTTACTTGTCTTGCGCAAAATGGATGCATTTCATACAAAGATTATTTAATTTATTTACTCCCTGAGTGGATGTGTTTGTTTGGGTATGTTTTATTATTTATATAAATGTAAATTAATATATTTTTTTATTCTAACAAAAAACTAGCTTTCACCCGCGACTCCATCCGCGTGGACATTAGTTCAAAATTTTGCGACCCTGTTAACTCCTTTAAGTATTAAATTTACAAAAACGGCGAAATACGTGTTCAATTAATTGTGTTGAAGAGTATTTATTTTAAGTTTCAAGAAAATTAGACAACATTCTATATACCTCCGATACAAATTTCGGCAACCCTTTTCGCCCCCTTTGGGGTTGAATTTCAAAAAATCCGGTCTTATTCCTTGCCTACATTATATAGACCCTCTGTGCAAAATTTCAGCTTCCTAGGTCTAACGGCTTGGGCAGGTCGTTGATGAGTGAATCAGTCAGTCAGTCAGTCAGGACTTTGAATTTTATTTATATATAGATAATTCAGAAAAAATAAAAAAAAGTAGGTACTCAAGCTATAATTATCTTTATTCTTAAAATACAGACATAGCGAAAATTATCTGCCCTTGCTCCGCTCACTTTTATTTTATTGTTATTTTTTATTTTATTTGTTTATTTCATCCATCAAGAGAAGTTACATTAAATCGTATATTACATACTAGGGATATTATTATGAATTTCATCCTTGCTTAATGTGCCTCCAATTACATATATGTAGATACCGCATGCATAAATAACGTACCTACATTGCCGATTTTTCAACAAAAACGCAATCTAATTAGTTATTTTGCTCACCATGTTTTAAATATGCATACCAATCAAATACACTGCTTACAGACATGTTTTATCTGCTGATTAATCATGAAATCTTGCTGATCAAGTAGTTATTTTGCGGACTGAATGTTTATTGTGCCAACTGTTATTATTGTAAGTTGCCTATTATGATTTAATTTTTTACCGTTATCAAAATTAGTTGCCGAACAAGGATTGCGGCCTGTTTTTTTTTTATTGCAAACAAAATCTTTGTATGCTGACCAAATTATTTAAATGCTGTTTTTTGTGGTTGACCAAGTTTTATAATTGCTAACCATTTTAATTACTTCTCTTAGGGAAATATTCACATAATACGGAAATAAAGACATCACTTAAATAGGTACCTACCTACTAACTTAATGAAAATAACACAGGTATGAAAGCTAACTACCTATCTAAGAAATATCAATAAGGGGGGTTTTTCTTAATTGATAAATTTATTTTGTATAGTGCATCTTAAGTTAAGATGCACTATACAAAATAAATTTACCAATTATTAAAATTCTTAACCACATAATTATCCTATGTAAGTATGTACTTACCATTAAATCACTTCGTTGTATATTTTACAGCAAAATTGTAAAACGAACTTTACAATGTAGGTAGGTAGCAAAAAGGTTTTGAGCTGAAGCGTATTTAGGAACTGCATCTTTAACTAACCATGCTTTACCAACAAGTCAATCTCTCTAAAGTCCATCTGTCTATACTTGAGTATTTCGGTAAACAAACCTCACTCTAGCACAAATCACAACATTCCTAAGACATAACACATCGTAGATAACCACAATAAGTTTTAAACACTAGTTTGAACACTAACGCGTCTAATTAATCAGGAAACTGCTCAAAAATATCTTCAAATATGTGATTTTTAACCAAAATCGTAATTCGGTATAAAATCAGGACACAGGTTAGCAAAACACACAGATTAGTTTTGATACTTTGTTGTAGGGATGGGTGCAAGTGAATGAAAGAACAGTTTGAAGTGAATAAAAAAACGTATGTATAAGTGTTGATAGCAGAACGACTATGGGTTAATAAGTCATCATAATAGTTGCATCGGTAGTTTCCGAAAACAAAATTAGTCCAAATGTTGTGTGCTTGACTTATTGTTGTCTATGGTATCCTTGAGGGTAAATCTACAGATCTCTATAGAAAGAACATTAGTCCAATGAATATCAATGAACTACGTGGCACTGAAAATCTCAGTAGACGCAGAAACACATAAGTCCCACTATGAAATCAGTTTTTTATGTCTACTGAAAAGTAAGCAGATTATGACTAATGTTCTTTCTGAAACTACCGATTCAGTTATTACAACTCTTTAAACCCTTTTTAAGCCTTTTCAACATTAGAAGGGCCGTATTTAAAATATTTTTTAGAGAGTTATTAATAAGACCGTTAATGTTCTTCGTCTCTTAGTTTGCGCTCATAAATCATGACTTAAAATTAAAAAAAAACACCAATCATAATATATTATGCTGCAGCAAAGATATCCTTTAAATAAATGTCTACCATATTTTTTCACAGACAACTTTTTTCTCGCGCCATCTATTTTGTAATTTGATATGGCAATACGAACCTGCCCACGCACACGCACATCTGACACTGACTTCTAGGTCCTATGACCGAAAACCTAGGGCCAAGGACTTGGGACTAGCATATAAGCCAAAAACGCCAGTTTTTGCGGAATTGCTGTCTAGTTAAGACTTGACTAGTGATTTGGCCCCATTTTTCGTTTACGAGCGCCAAAAATCGCTATTAGGACGATTGAGAGATTTAAAAACCACTTTGTGTAAAAATAAGAAAAGAAGGAATAATTTTATTTTCACTTACATCGCCAGTGAACCTTGTGAACCTCCTTTACTTTGTAACTTTGTTAATTAGGACTAGACTAGAAAATAGTCCTATTGATTATGAAAATATCCACTGTGACAAATTATCTACTTAGAAGACTCAGAACAGTAAAAAATGAATGTATCTGATAGTACAAGTTGCCAAAGCTGACGTCATTCTACTGGCACATAAGTGCACCTCATAATAGGGATTTATTTTTATATCCTGAATAGTAACGGGTCTAAAGTCGCAAATTTTATTAATTTATAAACAAAAGATAAAATAATATTTAATATGTTACTTTTACATCTTTTTATTTTACTATGAAATATGGTGGTGTTCGGTACCGTTGAAGTTGTAGTAGGTATTCTAAATTATGGGTATTTTTTATGTTATTTCTGCTAATAGCAAGCTAAAGATTGTTTTTTTATTATCATAATAATCAATCACATATCTCCAAGTAACAATCACCACATTCATGAACATTTTTAAAACCCAATTCATTCATTCACCAATAAATATTGCTAATCTCAAATAGTTCATTCACTGTTTCTCAACCCTGTAAGTGTCAAATTTTATTGATACGCCATTGTTGTTTACCGCAATACTCAAGTATAGACAGATGGACCTTATATCGAAACATCCTTTTAATATGGGGGACCCAAAATGAGACACCCGCGTCGCTGGAGCCTGAAAACGGCGGGCAATAAACCTAAAGTTGAATGCTGTCCTATGTTTATGAGATGAATTACAAAAAAAAATTGGATAAATTTATTTCATAAGCCTGTAGGGTGAATTTTCTTTAAATACTGTGAGGAATGAAATGCTTAAAAGTACCTATGACGTAAATGTTCTAAATAAGGGGTAGAGACAACTGCCTTTATTTAATATAGTTAGGGGGAGAGGAGGGAGTAGCTGCCTGTGACGCTTATGTAAATTTAATTTGTATTAAGCGTTTTTATACAATACCACGGGATCTACTTATACTTATTAGTTGTAGACAAAATCTTTCATACGATTGTTAACTTATATGTATTATCTATCTAAACATACACTATCTGCTCTTGCATTATTTAGAAAAAATCACCTGTCTACCACCTCCACAACGCTATTCTTTGTCTGTCCTGAATACGCTACGGACATAATAGACCATTGTGTGAAAAGTGCGAGTAATTTGTGAATTGTATTTTATTCTTACTTGTCAGTACCCAACAAATATCGAACCAAACACGATGTATTCTAAATAAAAACTATGAATAAAATACAGTTTATTATCATATTGGCGGTACTGGTAGGTTGATGAAATGAAACAAATAAACCACCTAAATTCGTAAACTACCTACTTCAATATAATTTTGTGTTCTAATTTAGTCTACTGTTAAAAATAAAAAATAAACTAAATTCTTTACAAATTTTTTTTGTTAGATCTTATTTTTTTCAACAGGTTAAAAGTAGTGGTCACTCTCTATTAGATATCGAACTAATCAAAAACTTTTTTTACCAATGGAGAAACCTCTATTTCAATATAAGTGAGGTTAGCATTTTCTTTCTAGGTACCTACCTACCTACCCACCTATTTTAACCGTTCTAGTGGGACTGTGTTTTTTGACATAATAGTAAAGTTGGGTTTTCAGGTTACTGCAACACCAAATGGACTTTTTGACGTTAGTGACATTAAGAACAAAATTTTACAATGGAAAACACAAAAACTATCCGCTCTTTGTCCATCGAATGCGTAAGTACATTACATAATAATAGTATCACAAAGACATCTATCTTGAGACTTTCATAGATATTCCATGAACTCATGAAGTATTATAAAATATCATAATATAGGTATAGGTTGCCTGGAAGAGATCACTTTAGAGGTAAGGCCGCAGTCTCTTTTTTTTTTAGACTAGGAAATACCGGTGTAATCTCCTTTTTTATGTACAATAAAGTGTTCTCTATCTAGTTATGTATATTTTTCATAGTTGGCGCGCTTATTAAAAATATGATAATTAGTTTCGGTAGTTACTGAAACATTTCAGTTAGAGATCGAGTTTGACATTCTCAGGATTTTTACATTATTTTTTCATGTTTGTAAAAAACACCATTATGGCTGTCTTTTAGCAACAGTATTTGCCCTACTGTGGGGGACTGCAAAAGGAAGGATGCATAGGTAATACTTAATTATTTTAATAAGAGTGGACACTCTCTTATCTAAGGTAATGATTTACTGAATGCCGTGATATTATTACTGCGCGTAAAGCGCGACTCTGATATTACAGGAAATAAAAAATAGATTGATCAAAATTAAATGTGAAACATAGTTTAATTGTAATTGGAGAAATTGTGCAATAAAGAAATAACACTGCATTTACGTGATTAGGTACTTCTAGACAATTATTTATCATGGTGACAATAATCATGCAAAAACAGGGATTTTTCTTAATCATATTTATACTTGTTTTTATGAATTTTAGGGGGCAATTGCAGAACTTGTTAAATATAGTGTGTAGCACTGCGCAATCGACAAATGTAACTGCAAGAGATTCATGCATTTCCTGCTTTTCAAGAGTTACTTCACTACCAGAGGTAGTAAATTAAATATAAAATGTAAAAACATCATGTACAAGAATGCAAACTTGAACCACATGCTTGAACATGCCCACACACATAGATTCAAACACACACACACAGATTCAAACACACACACACACACACACCCACACACCCACACACACACACACACACACACACACACACACTCACACTCACACACACACACACACACACACACACACACACACACACACACACACACACACACACACACACACACACACACACACAGACACACACACATGCGCACCCAATTGCATAAAGCATAAAATTAAATTAATGTGTACCTTGTTATTCTTTAAACATGGTATGGTTTATTGTTCTTTTGATTTATTAATTCAAGCTTTTCTGGTTTTTTTTTTGCTTTCTTTAATACTTACTTTTATTTTACTTTTTGTTCTGCTGTATGCTGCAATTCATTTAAAATGTATGTATTTTAAATAAAATAACATGTTTAAAGTGTTTATCACGACGATGATGGTTATGAATTCAGACCATAATATCCCGGGCCTAAAGGGTAAAGAGTGGGCACTCACTGCACATATTTACCTACTGTAGGTGTGAATTGCACACTATACGAGGTAAAATAACAAAACTGTTTAACATAGATATAGAAGGTTCAATTTAGTTTATAAAGTAGGTATTATAGGCCGAAGATATTATTATGTTTTTAATTATTTTAGGGACCACAAGAACTGACCGCTCTCAGTGTTTGTGCTACACAGTACTTTACTAATACTTCATATGCGGCATGTGCAACTAATTTGGCAGTAAGTAAACCAGATTTTTTTTCATTAAAACAATATAAGAACTGTAATACCTTTCATTATGTAATTGCGGAGACTTATACAATACACTTCTTGTTGTTTATAAAAAACAAGACTAAAGCCGGGTCCGCTGCGCCATTACAAAAAATGTAACACTTTATTAAAACAAAAATGGGGAGTGGTATTAACACTTTACGTGTTACGTAACACGTAACGTAACGTTATGTAACACGTAACGTTACGTGTTACGTTACGTGTTACGTTTTTTGTAACACGCGTAACATGGCGCAGCGGACCCGGCTTAAGTTAAAGGGTCTGTGTTAGGTTGGTATCCTCTTCTTTAATATTAAATCTGTTAACGATTGTAAAAGAATGAGTATGTATATTTTTTACAAATGTGCAAAACATAGACACAATAAATTGAGTTCATGAGCACTTTAGTCGTATTACGTATTACTATAAATTATTATAATATATGGTTTCATATTTCTTTTCATTATTCATATAAACAAAATATATTTAAATTGAAGTACATACCTATGACTCAAAGTCAGAAAATTTATTTCCTATTGCTTATAGGTAGTTCCTACATTTATTAAAAAAATATTAATTTCTTTATAATCATAAAAAATGTACGAAATGTGACTGAGAGAGAGTCCCAATGTATAATTTATAATCTCTCTAAATAACTCTTCTCATTCCTTTTTTACGATTTTCTTAATCGAATTTCGAATAACATTTATTGTAATTTTAGGCACTTTCTACATCTGCTTTGAATGTTCAAACAGCTGGATGCTATATGGGCTATTGTGATTTTGTTCGTTGCCTTAGAAGAGTAAATTCTGTGAACTTGGTAAGTAATTTTAATCCTAGTTTGATTTAATAATGATTTATAATTCGATAGAGTGGATCTACTAAAAACATTTTCTCATGAAGAAAATAATACAGGTGTATTATATTATGATGGTTTAATTATTTTAAATTAAAAAAAATTTTTAGTTAATTGTTACAATAATTTTGATTTGATATACAGATAAACTAGGTTGTGCTAAGCAAAATGTTTTGTTTTCGAATCCCTTGGGAACGAAGTTGAAAGGAACAGAGGCATTTTTATTTACAAACGACATAAACATCAACGTAACATAAACATTTACATACAGGTCAGTTAAGTAAAGCTGGCACGTTCAACACATTTACACGTTGCGCTTGTGTAGTGTACTGCATGCGCATCATGAAAAGTCTGCCCGTCTCTCTTGCGCGCAGTCTAGCTTATGAGTGTGAAGGGGACAGTTATAGTTTTACATTTGCTACTGTTTATAAATACTTGGCTGTTGACTTCATAGTAACTTTTATTCAGCTCGCTGAGACCTATTCGATGATGTATCACACATGGCTATTGGGCTGAGGTCCAAAATTGCATTTCTTTGACAGCCATTAGATTTTTTTTTTTAGTTCATCTGAAAACGGTTCATTCATCCAGTAACTGACCACTGAGCGTCCGTGACCCTTTGTTACATAATTAAATTATAATTAAATTGTTGAGGATTTCTGGGATAATTATTTTCTGTTTTGGTAAAGATTTTCTTAACTAGGTGAAATTATTTTTGTTCATATGGAAATTTATTGTATTTTAAAACTATTTTATGACCAATGATTTAACCTTATTTTTAATACTTTTCGCTCGAATGTGCTAAAGATATATTATAACAAGTAACACATATATTTGTTTATCTATTTATTTATCTACAACGCACCCATCTTACTAAAACCTAACTCTAGTCTACACTTAAACTAGAGTCGCATTTTGAATCAAAATCATTTATTTTTAAACATACTGTATAGTAAAATTGTACAAGTGTGAGTACTGTGAACGTGCCAGCTTTAGATAACTAACCTGTACAGGCACATACATGCCCGATTGTAAAGAAACGTTACTTATACATTTTAAGCATACAAACGGAGAATCCGTTGGCCCGGATGTGGCCCCAGTTCTAGTGATTGGTTCCTCTACCTACCCCTTCGGGGATAACGAGCGTGAGTTTTTTTTTTCTTTTTTAAACAGAGAATCCATCGTGTTTTGAATTGGAAACAGACTCGACATAAAATTACTTTATATATCTAAATAGACTTGTGAAATGTTTTTAAGAAAACCAAACTACGTTTGTATGGGGATTGCTCCCCGAGGGACCGCCTTAACTATTCAAAACTTTTTTTTCTTTATTGACTTTGTCAAGTTATATAAGCAAAAAATTTGTCAAGGCCAGTAAGTAAGTAAGTTATAAATTAACGGTCACTCATGGTGTGGCAAACCATAGCCTTAAATTGTATTTTATTACTCACTAGTTGCCCCGGCAAACGTTGTTTTGCCATATAACCTACTAGTTATTTAAATAACTTCAAAAACGGCAAAGTTTCATACTAACTTTGCACCCCTATTTTACCCCCTTACGGAGTGAATTTTCAAAAATCCTTTCTTAGTGCTCCCCTACACTATAAAAGGAACCCCTGTGCAAAATGTCAAGTTTCTAACTCTTATGGTTTGGGCTTTGCGTTGATATGTTAGTCAGTCAGTCAATCAGCTTCTCGTTTTATATATATAGGTAGATAGAAGATAGATAGATAGGTAGATTTGTAGGCATTGTAATAAAAAAAACTTTAAGGGCTATTAAAAATAAATAACAACCCATTCCCAAACCTGCTGAAAAAACATATAAAATTTTATCAAAATTGGTCAAGCCGTCTCGGTGGAGTATGCCCACTAATACTGTGACACGATAATTTTGTATATTAGAAGAGATTATACTGATAATAATCAAATAAAATAAAGAAATTGAACAAGCTATGGTAAGTATGTACCTACATGCTAATGTAGGTACATACTTACCTTTTTTTTTTGTTAACGGGGTGAAATGCTTTGTGCACCATAACCGCCACCCTTGGGGGAGGGCGACGGCCGTGTGTCGGACTCTCCTCTCCTAATAATAGGAGAGGCATACCTCCTAAAACACCCCGGGGGCCGTCCTGTCGCTCGTGCAATGGGGCGCCGCCGGATCTCGCAAGTGGTAGACCACAGTGCGAATGCTACAGCGGCGCCCCGGCGACGTCGACCCGACTCGCAAAGGAGCCGGGCCCACCCTCACTGGAGAAGGGGCATGGGCCCCCCACCCCCTTCTCCCGTCACGATGTCGGACGGCAGGTCCCCCAACCTGCCGTCTGTGACCCTCACTCAACCGGCGGCGCAAGGTCCGCGTAGCGTCCCCCGCGCCACCGGCTCTCCCGGCGGAGAGGCGCGAGCTCCCCAAGCCTCCAGCTACCGAAGACCCGTTTTCTGGCCCTCTGCCAGGTCTTCGGCCCCGTCTGGTCCTCCCCTCCCTAGTCCTCCCTTGGCCAAGGACCATGGGGTCCTCAATAACTGGTCCCCGGCCCCCCTCCCAATGTCCCTCCCGGCCCGGCCTGCAGAACTCGCGCCCCTTCCCTCCCCGTCCGGCCCTCCTCTATGCCCTCTGCTGAACAGAGGGACATAGAGGAGCGCCCCCACCGTGTGTTTTTTATAGAGGTTAGGTACATACTTACCTACCATAGCTGGTTCCATGTCTTTATTTATTTGATTGACTGTTATAATTCTTTATTAAGATGTTATGTAGATAAACTAAACAGGACCCATCACAAAACTTAAGCCCAATGTTAGAGCTATGATTAAACTTTTCATTACATTTTCAGCAGAAAAATACTTCTTAAGCTGAAATGTTACTACATAGTTTTTTTTTTCAGATAACGCAATGTACGAGAGAAGCAAGAACGGGGGTGAATATTACAGTAGATGCAGACAATGTTAGGTTTTTTAATAATGTAACATCATGCATACTAGCAAAGTCTCGATGTGGAACGTTCAATCCTATTACTGGAGATCCTCAAACACCTGGTGCGGCGACCACAGGGATTAGAGTTAGTAATGCTCTTCAGATAACAGCAGCGGGTGACTTAAGAGTTATTGCTTTTTCCGCGAACACACCAGTAACTGCTTCTTTTTGTACCACTACTACTAATTTGACACAGTCGAGTTGGCTTACAAATGTGTGTTGAAATAAACAACCTCTCGTTTGAAATTGGCAGTTTTTTGAAGCTTTTTACTATGGCCACTAGATGGTATGTGACTAGTTCTAGTTAGATCTGTGATTTCCTCCATTTGCATCATAGAACTAGGCCTGTTGTGCAATCGACAGCACGTCAACCTTCACATTTTAGTTGCCCGTAATGCAACGGAATAGAGTGTATGGGTGTTTAGGATGACGTGCTGTCGAGTGTACCTACGCGTAGGTACACTCTACGTAGCAAATTAACGCTGAGGTACGTAATAATTCAGACACTAAGTTTCCCCTCGAGGGTTTTCTTCATTGATAGCGAGTGGTATTGCTACTATAACTTCAAAAATGTTCGTAATTAAAAAAATAAAGTCATAGGTATATGCAGAAATTTCATCCCACAACCTTAAGCCGGGTCCGCTGCTCCATGTTACGCGTGTTACAAAAAATGTAACATGTTACGGTTATCGTAACAGCCCGTCTGCTGCGACTTTCTAGTTCTGTTATGTTACAGTTTTTGTGACAAAAACAAAATGAGTTTCGACGAAGCAGACGTGTCTGCTATTTTGTCCCTTTATCCACTTTGTATTCACTTGTTCTTTTGAAATTACTATTATTTCTGCTTTATCACTACATAAGGCGTCCCAAAGCACTTGTCTGTCTCGAAATAATCGTATGATAAGCAAGGTATTTTCTTTTTTCCACTCCATCACCGAATCGCGAGACGTGTACGTCCGGTGAGCGCTAACACAAAATGAATGACTTCACCCCCCCGCAGGCAAACGCGGGGGATGTTATCCATTCGCCGCGGCTACCGTGTTACGTGTTACGTAACACGTAACATGTTATACCACGCCCCATTATAACGTGTTACATTTTTTGTAACACGCGTAACATGGCAGCGGACCCGGCTTTACGAACGAGAATTCTGCATTCTACCGCTCCGCTACGACCACTCTCTTACGTTCCATGCAGCGTGTGATAAAATCAAATTATAACACGTTCGAATTTATGATAACGGGTTGGAATCCCGGCTGGGGACAAAAAAAAAAGAAACCCAGGTCGTGGATGTTTACATGTTTGTGACGTCGCTGTTTCTGGTTCCTACGACACAGGGTATCCTAGTGTGAGGCCAAAAGCAATGTATGTGCCTGTATGTAAATGTTATGTTATGTTAAAAAAATGTTAACAGAAAAGAGTTCTGTAAAACGACTTGTACACTACCTACCAGGTTGGGTGGTTCGTATGCTTGGACTTTCCAAGGATCACCTTGCGATTTGGCAGGCTTGCATGCAGTAACATAGACCTAGCAGGCTGGTAACACAATAGGCTATTTTGACAGGTTTCTGAAAACCATCTAAGTTTCTTTGTAAGTGTTCATTGAGTGCTCAGAAAGTGGAAATTTTAAATTCTTTAGGGTATTTCTTCTAAAAAACAAATACAAATTATCTTTTAAAATAAGCCGCCCAAACGTCATCTCGAGCAATATGGCGTCTTGGTGACGTCACTGGCCAGTAAACAAAACAAATTAACGTAAGAAAGACATGAATGACAGATGCCATTTTTACTTAGCTGTGTGATGTCATCATAGACTCGACCAATCCAGGGCGTTTTCAATAAAATGGCTACAGATAGGAAATTATCAAATTTTATCCTGGTTTTTAGGACAAAAGATCCATTTTCTTTAAGTTGAAGTGCCTTAATAGAGCCGACTCTCAGTGAAGTTCCGTTTGCAAAAATTGCGGACCGCATTCTGACTTCTGATGTATTATGTTGTATAGATCCCAGACATAAAGCGGTTCGAATCGAAGACTCATAATAGGCTAGTTGCCCTAAAAAATGTAATTAGTCCGTATTTTAGATTATTCAAAAATAAGGGACACGTATTTTTTTATTTGTAAATTAGACCAAAAATGACGAAGATATAGCCCATTAAAGTTACGTGTGACGTCACGCCGTGCTGCATTTTTTAGCACGGAGTGACGTCACACGTAACTTTAATGGGGTAAATCTTTGTTATTTTTTGTTTAATCGAAAAAAGAAAAAATACGTGTCCAATATTTTTTTATAATCTAAAATACGTACTAAATAGAATTTAATTCTTTTGACCCTGAAAACCCTATTTAGGACGAATATATTTGTGAGTGGTTGACCAAAAAGGGACCGGAGGGTTTGGAAAACGTTATTTTTTTATTTGATTTTTTTAATTTCTGGTATTTTAGCTTTGTTTTGGTCTAACCAGAATATTTTTAGGTACTGTAGTTATTTTTCTATGATTTATTTTTGTGAGCCGAGCCGAGTCGAAATCTGTCTACACGAAACATCAATCGCGATTTTCTAGAAATCAATTTTATTATTTTCCCTTGAGGTCCCTTTTTGGTCAACCACTCACATTAAAATAATACTTTTTTGTACAAATAGCAATTATTGTTAACTTATTTTTTCTTGCCTCTATACTTATCTATACTAATATTATAAAGAGGAAGAGGAAGTTTGTAAGTTTGTGTAACCGATTTTAAAAATTCGTTCACAAGTACTTAGAATGGACCTCAGGGTGGCTTTACAGGCTCATCCATTGACGCGAACGAAGTCACGGGCACTGCGAGTTTATTATAATAAAGTCTTATAAAAAAACTAAGGCGTTTTCGGTTTTTTCGATTTTTGGTTACTTTTTGTATTCAAAAACATCAGTTTATTTACGGCTACACTTGCGAGTTGCACACTACACAGATATTATGAATATAATAATAACAAGATTATTATTTTTAGGAGAATCGGGACCCCGAATCTACCAGTGCTGCCATTTTAGAACATTATTCATTCATTCATTCATTACAATTTTTAACTAGGTATGTACTATTTACCTACGGGTTGTCCATAACGATTTTAGTATTCGTAAAATAATATTAGCCTTTAATGTTTAGATTGTTTTAAGGAGAAAGTGAAATAAAGATTGGTAGGCGTAGATAGAGAATGGAGAATGTTACTAGGTATGCCAAATCGCTTGAAATGTTGTCTCAGTAAAGCCTGTATGTATAAAAATACACTAGTTTTTGTTTTTGTCAAAAATACCTAGTAGTTTTGATTTTATAGGCATTCAAAATTTCGAAAAATATCCCGTCCCGCTAACAGTCACGAGACCGCTTGTGACGTCATGTTACAACGCGCCGCGCGGGCCGCCCGCCTTATCAAGTCGCCAGCGGTTATAGTAGTAGGTGTAATAGCTTGCGCAGTATTTTGTTGTGTTTTCTTTCGCGTATTAAGTTAATAGTCTAATAATAGTAAATATTATTCGATTAACAAAATGGATGAAGGATTCGAAAAAGGGCAATCGGATAATCTATCTAAAATAGATGGATTTATCAACAAATAGTTATTTCGTTGCCGCCGAAACGCGAGGAATAAAAATGCAAAGGTGAGTTAACTTTCCGTGCTACTAGTTATGCTTAATAGTTTATCTGTTCTAAATTGTTTTATCAAAACAAAATACCCAAATAATGTCATAATGGAATAATGTAACTCAAATAGTCGAAGTACCTAGTTACCTACCATTAATAACAAAATACGTATTATAGTTTTGTAGCTATATACGTATGTATATATATTATATAGGTAGGTACCGCTCTTCTTAGTAAATTTAAATGAATAAATACATTGATTTATTGCAAACTAGCTTCCGCCAGCAGCTTCGCCCCCGTTTCCCTCGGGAACTGTACATTTTCCCAGGATTAAAACTTCGTTGATTAAAACTACTGAACGGATCTGGACCTCCGTTCAGTAGTTTTTTCGTGAAAGATAACAAACACACACACACACACACACACACACACACTCACAAACTTTCGCATTTATATTATTATGGTACGGCCACACTATCGCGATAACGCGAAGATTTGCGTTGTCGCGACATGTCTGGCCAAAAAATTCGTCCTATCGCGAATCATCAACGCGAATACAAACACCCTTCGCGCTGCTGTCGGTAAAATACCGCACATCAAAGGGCAAAATGAATTTAGCAACGTTCTAGATTGTCGCGACGTAGCGAAGGTTTACTTGATGTGGCCAAGCTCTTCGCCGTAGAGCGAACACGAAATTTTGTCGCGACAACGCGAACACGAATCTTCGCCTTCAAGTGTGGCCGCAGCATTAGTAGGAAGTAGGATAGGTATTTAGGATGTAGATGTAGTGGTTTGAACTTTACAGATGTATAAACCTTTTTTTTATTTGTATTTATTTTACTCACAAAATACGTAAGGCCATTTATTTTTATTTGAAACTTATTTCATGTCGGCAAGGGACAGCTATGGCGATGATGCTATTGGTTTGGTTCAAGTAAAAAAGTAGGTGATGTATGTACTGTACGGTTAAATGTAGAATCATGCCAGAACAGCGCGTACGTACAGTCGACAGAACGTCAATCTTCACATTTTAGTTGCAAAGTCGCCCGTAACGCAACGGAGTAGAGTGCATAGGTGTATACCATAATGTGCTGTCGACTGCACCACACCTTATCATTGCAGTTTAGAATGCAATGAAAAGGATCAAGAAGTTTTAAACGTAACCTGCGAAGATTGCGACACAGGGTATCCTAGTGTGGGGCCAGAAGCAATGTATGTGCCTGTATGTAAATGTTATGTTATGCTATTGTGCCGCCAGCAGAGGTGGCTGTAAACATACTAGTTAGGTATAGCATTTTTAATGTGGCTACATCGTCGAAGCAAGGAGCCTTCAACTACTGCTACCAAGTGTTATTGGAAAAAATCTAAGCTTTTAGGTATAGGTACCAAACTGAAAATTATTAAAGCTAAAGATTTAGGTACAAGTTTTTTAACACTTCTATCTAATCTAATCTACCTAATTTAACCTCTTCATAGCTTTTATCCATTTTTCGCATTTTAACGTTGTGGCAGTTCACTGTGTGCGACACGCGAACCAACGAGGCCGGCCGGCTTAATCTGTTTACGTCAGTCTCAACTCTGTGTTCTGTCTGCATCAGATATTGAAGCTAAGCACACGCTTTAGAGTTTTACTGCTTTACTTGCTAAGCATATCTGCTCGTCCTATCGCTCTGTTCTCCGCCTTATCTCACTCCTTCTATCTCGCTAATGTACCTGTGAACTATCTGTGCTGTGCCTATCAAACACAATAAATAGTGACAACCTTTCTACGTGTTTCATCGCACCTATTCACATCACCCGCATTAGCTCCCCTTCACTGGTGACCCCGATCGAGCACTGACATCAAGATGAGCAGGGCTGACAACGCCGAAACCGATCCTGAGCCCGGAATTTTCCGTGACGCGTGGAATGTTCCAGAAGCGCATGTGGGCGTTTCCACTACACACACGTCAACCGAGGTACATCGTGTCGGTGTCAAAGTCCCGCCATTCTACGCGGAGAAACCATCGGTGTGGTTTAAGCAACTAGAAGGCCAATTCAAATTGGCAGGCATAAAATCAGAAGAAACTAAGTTCTATTACGCCACTTCGCAGCTAGAGCCACCGTACGTAGATATAATTGACGACATTATTGAAAATCCGCCGGAATCCAATATGTACGAGAAACTCAAGCAAGAGCTTATCAAGCGCCTGACAAAGTCAAAGGAGAAGAAGGTCCTCCAGCTGCTGACGCATGAGGAATTGGGCGATCGGAAACCTTCGCAGTTTCTCCGGCATTTACAAAACCTGGCCGGACCTGGAGTTCCTGACGATTTTATAAAGACGATCTGGTCCAGTCGACTACCTAGCAGCACACAAACCATACTTGCTGCCCAACCATCGACTGCATTAGAGGTGATTGCAGAACTCGCCGACAGAGTACACGACGTTGTACCAACATACCACCAAGTAGCTTCAGCTGCTAAAACGTATGGAAACGTTGGAGGCCCTCAACCAGAAGCTTCAACTTCAGCTCAGACGCAGCAGAATACTCTGGACTTCATGGCCAAGCAAATATCCGAATTGACGAGGCAAGTAAGCTCACTTTCGGCCCAAGTAAGACAGTCAAGACCCAGATCTCGGCCGCAACGTGACCAATCCAGACACCGTCGTGGCGAATCTAGAAGCCGGTCACAGTCAAGCTACCGAAAATTTCCAAATTGTTGGTACCACGCCAAATTTGGTGCCAACGCACAGAAATGCCTGAAACCTTGTGACTTCCAATCGGAAAACTGCTCAGGCGGTCGATAATGGCGACCAGCGACTGCCTCTCATCCTCCGGTCGCCTATTCGTAACAGACCGCAGAACGAAAACACAATTTCTCGTCGATACTGGTAGCGATCTTTGTGTCTTTCCACGCTCTGCCCTGAAGGAACGCCGACCCAAGACTACGTACCAACTGTCTGCCGCCAATGGTTCTGTCATCGATACATACGGCGACGTCCATCTGGAGCTGGACTTCGGACTACGCAGAGAGTTCTCATGGCGATTCACGGTGGCCGACGTCACCAAGGCCATAATTGGAGTGGACTTCCTGTCCCATTACAACATCATCATTGACTGCAGAAATCAATGCCTCATTGATAACACAACCACTCTCTCAGCGATTGGATCACCTGCGCCGTCGTCAGATACGATATCTTCAGTGAAGATCGTGACAGGCGACACTAAATTCCATGCGTTATTGAAGAAGTTCCCCGAAATCACAAGACCTACTGGTACTGAACGAGTGCACCATCACAACACAGTGCACCATATACAAACTACACCTGGACCACCAGTCGCAAGTCCAGCGCGACGACTAGCACCAGACAGACTGAAGATAGCTCGGCAAGAATTCGAGTCCATGTTGAAGAATGGAACTTGCCGGCCCTCAAAAAGTCCATGGTCGTCCCCACTACATCTAGCACCCAAGAAGGACAATGGATGGCGCCCATGCGGCGACTATAGGATGCTGAACGCACGAACTGTACCAGACCGTTACCCTATACGCCACATTCACGACTTTACGCATAACATCACTGGTTGTTCAATCTTCTCAACCATCGACCTAGTAAAAGCGTACAACCAGATACCAGTCAGCCCCGAAGATATAGACAAAACGGCTATCACAACTCCGTTTGGCCTGTACGAGTTCCCATACATGACATTCGGATTAAGGAACGCAGGCCAAACATTTCAACGTTTTGTTGACGAGATGACGCGAGGACTCGACTTCTGTTATGTCTATTTGGACGACTTCTTGGTCTCTTCGGTGAACGAGACCGAACACTTGGAACACCTGGGCCAGCTCTTCACGAGAATGAAGCAATATGGCATGTTGATTAACACATCCAAGTGCGTGTTCGGTGCACCAGAAGTCACCTTCCTCGGATACCGCATCAACGCGAATGGCATAAAACCCCTCGAAGAAAAGGTGCAGGCCATAAGAAACTTTCCAGCCCCAAAGACCATTAAAGAACTTCGGAGATTCTTGGGAATGCTAAACTTTTATAGAAGATTCGTTCCAGAAGCTGCACAACTGCAAGCTCCTTTAAACAGGCTACTTACCGGCTCCGTTAAAGGATCGCATCCAGTCAAGCTTACAGGGGACACTTTGAAATCGTTCGAGACTTGCAAGCAAAGCCTCTGCCATGCCGCACTGTTGGCTCACCCAGATAGTCAATCAAAGCTGTCGTTGGTCACTGACGCCTCTGATACAGCAATGGGTGCGACACTACAGCAACAAAAAGATGGCGAATGGCAACCCCTCGCCTTTTTCTCCCGGAAACTGAGCCCCAGCCAGCAAAAATATTCACCCTATGACCGGGAACTGTTGGCATTATACGAGGCCATCAAATACTTTCGTCACATGGTCGAAGCGAGAGAATTTGTCATTTACACTGACCATAAACCTCTCTGTTTTGCCTTTAAAAGCCGTAAAGAGAACATCTCGCCACGACAGTACAGGCACCTCGATTATATCAGCCAATTCACTACTGATATCCGACATATAGCAGGCAAGGATAACGTGGTCGCCGACACTCTGTCCCGAATAGACGAAATAGCAGCTCCACTCGACCTTAGCTTGCTAGCCAAAGCACAAACAGATGACACGGAACTCATGCAGCTCCTAAAGAATGGATCAGCACTACGCTTAGAGAAGCATGACGGAGTATACTGTGACGTCAGTACCGGATCTCTGCGACCCTTCGTGGTGAAGCAACTGCGCCGACAAGCATTCGAGAGCCTACATTCTCTGAGTCACCCAGGAATCAATACTACGGTAAAGATAGTTGCAGAGCGCTATGTATGGCCAGGCATGAGAAAGGACTGCAGAGAATACGCCCGCAAATGCCTACCGTGCCAACGCGCCAAGATCACCCGACACGTTTCCGCGCCGACGGGAACTTTCGGTTTACCAAAGGCACGCTTTTGCCATGTTCACATCGATCTAATCGGCCCCCTACCCATATCAGATGGAAAACGGTACTGTCTCACCGCCATTGATAGATTCACGCGATGGCCTGAGGCAATCCCAATACCGGATATTACAGCAGAAACCGTCGCAAAGGCTCTCCTGTCGGGTTGGATCGCTCGTTTCGGCTGCCCAGTATCGATAGTCACAGACAGAGGGCGGCAGTTCGAAAGCGCCTTGTTCGAGCAGCTATCCAAACTAGCTGGTTTCCAACACCGCAAGACCACGGCATATCACCCTGCTTGCAACGGGCTTATCGAGCGCTTCCATAGACAGCTAAAAGCTGCCATCATATGCCATGCGAACACCAGTTGGACGGAATCACTACCCCTGGTCCTACTTGGCATAAGGAGCGCTATTAAAGAAGATGCACAAACCTCGGCCGCAGAATTACTATACGGCGAGCCATTAAGATTACCAGGCGAGATGTTTAACACCAGCGACAGCAATCTAACCGACCTCACGGAATATACCGCACGCATACGGTCATTTGCAAGAAAACTACAACCGACACCAGCATCTCGTCACAGGCGCGACAGTACCTTTATTTTTAAAGATTTGGCCACAACAAATCATGTATTTGTTCGAGATGATACGGTACGAGGAGCCCTTCAACCAGCTTATACTGGGCCGTACGAAGTTCTGGAGAGAGGTGATAAGACCTTCAAGATACTCGTCAAAGGAAAGAGCAATACAGTCTCCATTGACCGCCTGAAGCCAGCTTACATGGCCACTGAAGAGCCCATCGAAACCAAAGACCGGAAAGACGATGCACCAAAACCACTTCGTATGACACGCTCCGGAAGGACTGTGAGATTTCCAGGTCACTACCGCCCGTAGTAACGGTCTCCGCGGGGGAGTGATGTGGCAGTTCACTGTGTGCGACACGCGAACCAACGAGGCCGGCCGGCTTAATCTGTTTACGTCAGTCTCAACTCTGTGTTCTGTCTGCATCAGATATTGAAGCTAAGCACACGCTTTAGAGTTTTACTGCTTTACTTGCTAAGCATATCTGCTCGTCCTATCGCTCTGTTCTCCGCCTTATCTCACTCCTTCTATCTCGCTAATGTACCTGTGAACTATCTGTGCTGTGCCTATCAAACACAATAAATAGTGACAACCTTTCTACGTGTTTCATCGCACCTATTCACATCACCCGCATTAGCTCCCCTTCAACGTCTTTTGGAACTATAAAAAACAACTTTTCCGGCGAATTGATAGTTGTATTTTTACATTTAGGTACAACACATGATTTCCTAGTATTTCGATTGGACATTTTTTAAAGTATTTAGGTATAATTTCGACGGCCCGGGCGCGCGACTGCGAGCGGACTAGTGAGCCAGACTGGCGGCCCGCGTCGTACGGTTACAACTTGTTTTACTTCTAAATCGGGCACTACGAAAAACCTTCCATAGAAAACTAAACTCTTTGTCTTCTCAAATAAAACATAAAATCGTATAAGTAAGCAACTAGAGTAAAGTTTCCAGAGCGAGAGCCACAAACTGAAGGAGAATTCAAAAGAGTCAAAATCAAAGAGTCTTACTCTTACTCATTTTATGTGGAATACTATGACCACGATGTTGTAAAATGTAGGCCATGTGCTTGATTACCCAATGGTCTCTTTTCAGTTTTACTAAAAACTAAAGCTTACGTTTAAAATGGATGGATGCTATATGAGGCTCTGGTTCGACATCACAAAATCCTGCATTTTGTGAAGCCTGCAAAAGCCGGTATTTTAGAAAATAAGATTTTAAACCTACGGTCTTACCTAGGTTGAAGGAAGATCCTGTACCATTTGTAGTGGTGAGTAAAAGGCTTCAAACCTCTGTAGCATACCTAAAGTTTGTACGTTTGTACATGAAAAGTTTCCGTTTGGTGTACATTACGCCAATCGATAGAAAAAATAATTATCACAAACAACAAATACTCTTTGACAAAATGTCCCCAATTTATTACTAATTGTAACGAAAAATACTTTAAAATTATGATAATGGACAATTTAATGAATTAAATTGTTTTTTTTTATATTTTATATTTTCAAACAGGAATAACTCAGAAAGTATCACTTAGTTTACTTTTTATTGACGTGCTTACCAACCCCTTTAGGTACGTTGCACAGGACTTTTCTATTACCTTTGTGTTTTTTTTGCTAAGAAGTTTATTAGAAAGTGAGTAATAAATAAATATTTACAGCCTGTGGCGAAAAAAGTAATGGTACTAAGCGACGGAAGAAAATGTTGAACTGGAAGAACTACCAACGAAGCAACCACAGCTCGATGCAGGTGCCCAAACTGACTGAATGCATTCCCCAAAAGAAGAAGCTTTGAATATTATGTTTGAATAGAAAAATTGACAGGAGGTATAATAAAATATTTAATTTTATACTTCATAATTATATTCTATTTTGTAATGTACCTACTCGTATATTAGCTTTTATGCATATTTTAAATGTAAAAAAAAACATTCAAATGTTTGTCATCAATCTAGCTAGCTACATGAGTTTTATTCGTATTGGCAAGTTAGATTTTATTATCTGAATTTACAATTTGTACACTAAAATTTGTCTGCCACATATAAAGTTCTAAATTGGTTCACTGAAAATAATTTGTAAACTTATGTAGATCAAAATATGATTAATTTAATTCCGCAGAATGAGTGCGATTTCCGCGATAAAAAGTAGCCTACTGTACTGTAACTGATGATAAAAAATGTAAGAAAAGTTCACTATTAATAACTGTGAATATAAGTAAGGTTTGCTATCTTGCATGTATCCATGTATCCATGCAAGATAGTGAACTTTACTTATTCTCAAATTACATATAGGCCCAGACTCGAATCGAGCCATGAATGTATGCTAAGTAATTTTTGTAGCAATACCACTCAAGGTTTTAAAAACGTATTTTAACATGGTCGAAGTTGAGTTTTATCTTTACTCTTCTCTCTACTCTTCTTTTCCACTACAAACCTTATTTGAGGGCAGTATGTAATGTACTGTACATTAACACTCAATAAGCAAGTTGTAAATTCTATACATTTAAATGAGTTATTTCTTTGTGTTTATTTTTGGATCAAAGCTAATTTTATGACTTGATTTTGGCTTTCATTTTATAATGTTAAAACTCCGTTAAATGCAAATATAAGTATAATTAAAGTTCTTCAGTCAATGAATATACCTACCACTAGGTACTGTGTCGCCCATTATGGAAGTAAATGCCCAAGTTACTCCTAAAGAGAGAACTTCGCTCGTTCCTTCCGGCTGGCTTCCCTTATGTTTCGTCCGGTTTTCATTGACATCAAGGTCACCCTACTTAGAAAGAGATGACATTCACTAGTTCGAGCCTCCTTGTCAGGACATTTTTTTGTCAGAGTACTCAATCCTCTTTGATTATTACATCCATGTTTTTGCTCAGAAGAAGGAGTACCTCTTCTGAGTGTTTTTGACAGAGAATATGGAGTGCTAATAATCAGTGGTGGCAGATTAGGCGATTTATCGCCATTTGGGCTATCTCTGAGGGTGAAATGGCGACCTGAAATGGCAATCGCGACCAGTCGCCATTTGGGCTATTATGTAATTTTTTTCAGCGACTTTTGGGCTACTTTGAAACCGTGATGCGTTCAGACCAGCAAAGCAATCTTTTACTGCAGTAAAGGCGAGGCTCACTCACTACGAAAGTTTTTCTGTTAACATTTTATTGTTTTGTGAACTGACTTTCTATTACAAAAGTCATAATCAAGCTACACAATTCAAAAACTAGCTTTAAAATTTACTCCAAAAGGTGCTGGACCCTCTAGTGCACCTCAGGCTGATGATGAGGAAGGCTTGGAAGGCTTAATTTTATTAATAGCTGAGGTGGAGTCGCTTGCTCGTAGATCCAGCCGCCTGAATGATCTTAAACGATCACGAAGGTTAAGCAACATAGGGCGCGTTCAGTGCATGGAAGGGTGACCGTTGTATGACTAACACTAGTGGCATTTTTCCGAGCGGTTCCGTGTTCCGCAAGACACGTTAAGCAGTTGATGCCGGATGCCGCGATAGATTGCAGTCGTTAAGCCAGGCCTTAGGGTTAGGGCGGCTTGAAAACTTCTGACAGTAAGACCAACACTAGTCTTACTACAAGCATCCACCAATCCGGACTTGGCCTCCGTTGAGGAGTATGGCCTATACGTTCCTCGGGGAAGAGACCCGTGCTCCTCGGTGAGGACATAATGATGACGAGGCGAAGTAATTTTTGATTGTGATTGACCGCGATGGCGTGTTAACTAATAATTTAATAATTTCTATGAATAAACTATAGTTTTGGTTGAACTGAAGTTTATTTGCCCTGTTTTTCATCTCCTCAAGTCTAGATTTTGAAATGGTGCCTCAATACTAGACATTAATTACATCGTGCCTGCGCCTTATTAGGTACAGTCTTTGCGGTCATTATAGGGTTGCGTTAAAAAGTTAGCTATTTGGGCTACGAAAAATTTTAGGCGATTTGGGCTACGTTTTTTCAAAATTTGGCCGGCCCAGATCTGGCAACACTGCTAATAATCAAAATCAGTTACCCAGAGCCGTAAAACCAATTAAAAAAAAAAAAATCAAAATCAGTTGACATTCTTCATTCTCTGTCTACGTTGGTAGGTTTGTCTGTGAACAGCTTAGCATTTTGACACTTGGTGGCTGACTGACAGACAGAGATTTTTCCCTATTATCTGTGAAACACAACCAAACAAACAAAACTGGAAAAATTTTCGAAAACAAACTTTTAAACAGATTTTTAAGTGTGTGGACTATAACTTATTCTCACTCAACAGTCTCTTAGACAAAAACATAAGGTACGTTAACGCAATTTAATTTCGCTAAGACACAATAATTTCGCTATCAACCAAGCAAAGTTAACGGTTGTTGTTTTTCTAATTTCAATACATTGCGGCTATATAAAATACCAATGTCCAGTACCTACATATTGCACTTCGCCATCGCCAGTACCTACTTCCGCAAACGTTGACTGCGGGGGTCAAAACCAAAACGTTCCCTATTGTCGTTAATCCTAAAGTTTGTCCCGAGATTTTCAGGGTCAAATGGTACGAAGGTAAGACTCGCTAACCAAATCTATAACCTTACTTAGGGAAGCATTTATTTTTACTGTCAGTAAAAAAGTTTGTTCCGTCGATAATATGTGTAAATAAAAATGACTTTTACTTACGAATTGGTAATTTAGGTTACAAAACTATTTCATGTATGTAGGTTACGCTTGCATGTTGCATAAATAACACTAGCTTAGATAATGTTATCTTTTATTTCAATTTTGGAAACCAAATTTTGGTGAAGCTCTCCTTCATCTCGTGCAACCTACAGCGAGAGAGGATCTATTACCTGACACACCATGCCTTAATATTCAGATATTATAAAAGAAACTGCTGGTAATTTGAATTTTTTGTTTGATTTCATTACAAAATCTAGAAAATTTTTGCCTAAGCACAAAAGTGGAAACCTAATTTTTATTGATGTCATTTGAGCTCTTTATTAATTCTTACTTTTATTCTCAGAATTACTTTTACGAAGTTTAGTCTTTGTAGTCTTGTTTTTCTTCTTAACTTTTTTTGTTGCTGTTATAGAATCTTCTGAATCAGAGTCGTCGGAAACGGGATTGATCCCCTTAGAAGATTTCTTATTCTGGACAGCTGTAGTCACAAAGGCTGATTTTCTGAATCTGCTTTTCGCTACTCTGTTCTCCTTCGGACTCAGTTTCTGCATTGTTGTATTTGTATTGCGCGGTATATCTGTGAAGCTTGTATTGTGTAAGTAGGTAGTTGAACTTTCTGATTTAGCGTGTTTTAACCTGTAAAATAAACATTTTGCTATAAATAAATTATCTTCAATTGGACAATATAAATGGAATCAACAGTCTTTTAAAGATCCTCATACATTTTTCAATGGACACCTTTTAAAAAAAATACTTTTATCTGTGAAGGCTTGTACATGGTTTTTGTATTTAATTTATACATCATCGTGTGATGATGACTTTTACCTATAGTACACAGTGTCCAAATGCGAGTTGGCCTGGCACACCACAGGTTCCATATCATTATCTCAACAACATTTAAATATTCCAAGCGTCTATCTGTTGCCGTTATTAATGTCAAATAAAAAAAAAATGTTTGATGTATGGGAGCTCCCATAAATATTTACTTTATTTTAATAAATGTAAATCATTAATAACATTTAAAGTGAATACACAACTACATATTCTATGAATATTTCAAGCATCTTCCTGTTGCTATTAGGAATATCACTAATACTTATTATTTGGGAGCTCCACTTAATTATTTATTTTATTCTATTTTAGTATTTGTTGTTAGAGGCTGTGAAATTTTCAACTGTCTAGCTAACACGGTTCATGAAATACAGCTTGGAGATATACAAATAGAAGTCTCTTAGAAATAGGGTCCCTTACTCTTTGGGTACGGACCCCTAAAAAGTTTGTAGTAATTTCTCTTTGATTTGGTCTATTACTCTACTGAAGTATTTTCTAATGAACAGTATAATACATACTTCCCCTTTTTCTTCAAAACCTTTGGCAACTTGCTTATAGGGTCCAGTACATCATGCAAAGCATTTGGCACTTTCAAGGCAATTTTACTTTTAATTTTGTTTTTGTTTTTCTTTTTCTCCTGTTTGCTTTTCATCTGATCCTCTTCCAGCTCTTCTAGCTTCTTAGAACAGGACCTATAAATAAAAAATAGTCCTACTACAGTTCATCATGAATAATCTTAACCCAAAATGAAATGGTAAACATTACCTTAGTAAAGCCTCACTATCAGTAAAATAAGAGTTCATGGCGAAACTGGAAATACCCCAAGATAAAGGTCCTTTTTTCTCCCCCTGAACTCCAGTCCAGACATTCTTTCGTAAAGAATTTAGTTTTACTTGTAGCTCCGAAGGTTGAGCATTTCTACTCTTGATTTCGGTAAGGCATCTGTAACATGGAATTAACTATGAGGCATAGTGGATGTTGCCTCAAAGACTAGTCTTTCGGGGTTTTCTGCCGATTTCATCGGAAACAGTTAGTCAGGTAAGTTTTTAATCCCATCAAAAACATAAATGTGAATGATATGAGAGTCAAGTTCAATAGGTATTAAGAACAGACTTCGTTATCGACTTCGCCGACAAAAGAATTGAGATCTCTAAGGGTGCTGCCAAGTTCTCTGAAGAAAATCATGAAATTTTAGTTACAAGATCACTGAGATGTAAATTGTAATTCAAGCTCAAGATTTGACTGCTAGTTTTTACCAACAAACCAAATTTGAGAAAAGTCACATAGGTAGGATATCAACCTAACAGCATAAGTACAATACAAACAGAAAGTACACTAACCTCCGTATGACTAAACGAAGTAGAGTTCATTAAATAAATATTATTTAGCCTGTACGTGTCTAGCCAAGTCAAATCTTAAGCTTGAATAACAATTTACATCTCTAGTGATCTTGTAACTAAAATTTCATGATTTTCTTCAGAGAACTTGGCAGCACCCTTAGAGATCTAAATTCTTTTGTCGGCGAAGTCGATAACTAAGTCTGTTCTTAATACCTATTGAACTTGGCTCTCATATCATTCACATTTATGTTTTTGATGGGATATCACTGCTTTTTGTACAGAGATTATTGGTATTAATCACTAATAAATACACCGTTATTTAATTTATTACCAAGGAACCGATAACCGATGGGTTAGAAATCGGCTACGAACATACGACTTTTCAGAAACTCATTTACAATTCAGAGAAACGTGCACAGGAAGTCGTTTACTTATATAGAATCGGTTGAGACCAAACCATACCGCGATATACAGTGTGAGTCTTCATAAAGTGCACATATCAAAATCAGGGAAACTACACCCCATTTCATCGACGGAAAAAAAAAAAAAAATTTGTAAAAAAGGTGATAAACAATGGTGTGTAGCAAAACGATGCGCATGGGCTTTTTTCAAACGGTCATAAAAACTGTTGTTTTTGAGTAATAAACGTGCAGTTTTTACTGTTAGAAAGCTAATGCCATGTAAAATAAGCTAGAATGAAAAAAAAGTAGGGTCAATAGCATGATTTTAGGAGAACTTGTAAAACAAATGCAAAAATGATGAAAAAAAATACAGATTTTCTTCAAGTTTCACTTAATTGTAAATTTATAGGGTTAGTTTTCTTGGATATTTTTACTTTATGGGTACGGCTTATTATTAGACATCATCACAAAATTTATTTCACTGCGATAACGCACTTAGTTTAAAAATTATGACGATTTATCTAAATGGGTCAACAGGTGCAACTCATAATTTTTAAAAAATCAGAATAAATACAAATATTTTTTTTTATTGAATTTTTTATTTTTTCCGTCGATGAAATGGGGTGTAGTTTCCCTGATTTTGATATGTGCACTTTATGAAGACTCACATTGTAGAATTAAAAAGCGCCATCTATTGGCAGAATTTGGAACTAAATACTATGAGGATATTAATATCAATAATTTTCAGTTTTTAGATTTTTTCCTTTGTATATGCCTAATAGTCTACCTTGATGCCAAATATCAAGTTACTAGGTCATCTAGAAGTGGGTTAGGTTTTTGATCTATAAGTGAGTCAGTCAGTCAGTCATAAAAATGCCGGTTTTTAAACGTTAATATATATATAACTGTTTGAGCAAAATTGATGAAACTTTGGATTCTAGGCAAGCTAATGGACTTTAAGAAATGTGCGAAATTTCATATACGTAGGTTATTATAGTTGTAGAGTTGTGAAGGGGTCAAAAGTAGCTCGAAGTGATTCCTGTAATATTACACACGGCTGCTGCGTCGCCAGTTCCTTTTTTCTAGAACTTGGCTGGACTCGCTGGCGCGAGTCTAGATGAGTTGAATTAATCTGTATATTCCTAACAAAGCATGGAACACAAAAATATGTACGCAAGTCTATATTGTTCACTTCTCTTCTACTTGCAGAGTTTTTTTTAAAATTCTACTTCGTGATTTCATATTTACTATTTAAATAGTAGTTTAATATTAAATTAAATCAGAGGATAAATGTGTCTAGTGTTCAACACATCCAAGATATTATTTTGTATGTTTTATTTGTATTAGCTTTAAGGTGATTTGAGAAAAGATGGTCAGAGTGGAGTTTTTTTTCGCTGCCTTTTTCTCCACTACAGACGGCCCCAAGGCAGCGGCTAACATTATACATAACTGTATGTACATTGACATTCAACAAGCAGAATGTAAATTCTTTACGTTGAAATAAATTCTTGATTCTTGATTCTTGATACTTACTTGGGACGAGGTAGTCGTCGGAACTGATGCCAAGAAGCGGGATTCAGTCGTGGTCTCTCAATAGTCTCATTGAACATTGACACACTTCGGGGTCTACCGCATTTAGGCGATATCTTCTCTCTATCCGAGTGGTAAGGAGAATCACTTGTCTGTAAAGGACTTTTTTTTAGCATTTCCTCGCAGATTGATATTTAACTCTAGAGCCTATAGAGGCAACATAAATATGATAGTGTGGTTCCTGGCGACTACGCGCGCTTAACACGATCCCTAGTACGTACATTAGCTTTTACCCCATGTCTGTGCATCAAAAGTAGTACTTACTGGTGCAGGTATAATCTTGAGCTCGGGAGGCATTTTCTTTTTTCGCCTCGGCTTTTGTTTTGGTGAGGAGTGCAGCAGTCTTTGTACCCGACGCATTGGACTGATGTTTTCTTCGAAGGATTCGCCATCCGATGACTGATCAGTCATCGCGTCTGACGTCAGGTCTATTGTTGCCGTCGACACCTTTAGACAAATTCAATTATTAATGAGCTGGTATAATTTGAAAATTATGCACATTGATGGCTATAACTCACCTGTAAAGTTTCTCGTTTACTTTTCTTATCGATACGACTGATCCTTTCGAGTTTCGGTCTTTGTTTTCTGGGTTTCTAAAAAGAAATATTAAACATAAACATTTACATACATGCACATACATTGCTAGTATATATTGGTAGTAGTCAGGCTAGTTATCTTAGAGTTACAATTTAGTATCTTTAATTTCTTTGTGAATTTGATAACTTCAACCCTTGTGATAAAAAGTGTTAAGACGTTCATCGAATTCCAAGACTAGAATTAACCAAAGTGTACCTCGCTAAAACTTCTGTTGATGTCTGGGAAGATAGGTGACGGCGGTGGAGCCGTTTGCGACTTTACAGACTTTTCCCTCATTGGTGTAGCTTCAGAACTGCTGCTGGAAGTGTCTCCTTCATCACTAAAACCCAAATTAACAGGATAACAATACTTCATAAGTGTAATCATAGAAACTAAAAATTATTACTTCGACTAACCTTGAATAATCCGAAAGATCAATATTTGTTGGCTCGTCAGCGTTAGAACCCTCCTTTAGAAGCCTTGTCACAATTTTGTTCCTCAATCTTTCTTTGCTTGGATCCTCATCGTAGAAATCTAGTAGAGTCTCGCAAAAGGTTTTTCCTAGACTTTCATAGTCTTGCACAGAGAAGTGTGTAGACATTCTGCTTCCCAATTCTGATCCACCAAATGAAGCTTCCATAGTGTAGCTATTAGCTACTCCCAGCATCCATACAACAACTCGTCCAGTCCCTTCTTTGCTACGTTGAATGCGGAATTTGCAGTTTTCAAATGAGAACTGCAATATTTAAAATATGTATATTATATTATTATGTAATCGCTCGTAGCCTGGGGAATCGCTCGTAGCCTGGGCTGCCTGAGTGATCTTAAACGATCACTAAGGTTAAGCAACATACGGCGCGTTCAGTCCATGGATGGGTCACCGTCTATGACTAACGCTAGTGGCATTTTTCCGAGCGATTCCGTGCTTCGCAAGGCACGTTAAGCAGTTGGTGCCGGCTGCCGTCGATAGATGGCAGTCGTTAAGCCAAGTCAGAGGCCCTAGGGCGGCTTGAAAACTTCTGACAGTAAGACCAGCCACTAGTCTTACAAGCCTCCACCAATCCGGACTTGGCCCCCGTGGTGGAGTATGGCCTATACCTTCCTCAGGGAAGAGACCCGTGCCCCTCGGTGGGGAAATAATGGGTTGATTATGAAGAAGGTTCTAATTCCGGGTTTATTCTGTTAAGAAAACAATGAGTTTGATAGGTGTTAATATTGCAATAAAGCCAAAGAGAGCGAGCGAACTTGTAGCGACAATGGAATAAAACCATGTGTCAAAGTGAAAACAATAGCCTTAGCAATGGTTTCTTGCACCTTTGCATTCACATAATCTAGGGTCAGATTGATTGATCAGATTTAGTATAAATTTGCTCATTTATAATATTGGTTGGTCCATCTGTACCGTAAGCAACTACACTACATCTTTACGATAAAATTTATAACAACCTTATCTGCGGCGTTTTTATGCAGCATCAGCGGAAACACTTGCTCCTGCAATCGCTTGTCCGAGTTCCTTCGACTCTCGCATCCGTAAATGAACACATTATGCTTTCGCGAATGTGCATGCAAATCTACGTACATCGCTACACCGCACTCCTCCTGCAATCTAACATTTGGTTATTTCAGTATGCCGTATTTTTATCAACGTCCAACGTTGCAACATACCTGCGTATAAGTACTTTGGTGTGCCATACGGGTGGGTAGGTTTCCCTTATAACAGTCCTGTATTGTCTGTTTAGGTCCTTTCCGGTCAGCGAACATCTATTATTACCAACAATAACCTGTTGTGAAAATATAAATTTTTCATTATCACCTGCAATGTGTCAATAGGGTGCGTGATTATTTTGACCTAGTAACTTACGCCATCCGGGTTCAGCATTGGTACTAGTTTGAATATAAACTTTTCTCTCAACTCTCTCGCTTGGTTTGTGTCGCCTGTTAAGTAATCCATGAACCCTTTCATCATCCATGATGACGGCGTTTCGCCTGGATGCACTCTCGCAGTTATGATGACTGCTTTCTTTTTCTGTACAAAACAATATGAAAATAGTAGCATCTAAATAAGCAGCCTATGTATACGTCTAACTTTAGGGCACATGCCTTCTCTCAACGAGAGAATTATCACCACGCGTGACCACCGGATTGGCGATTTCAAGCGCTGAGGTATGTGAATACCTAGCTCAGACACTCAGATTTCCACACGATGTTTTCTTTCACAGTTAGCTTAGAGTAGAGTTCGTAATTTACCCTGGTTTATCGTGCACTAATAAGCAGAGACCGGATTATATGCAACATGAAGTAGATAGATAGATAAACAATTTATTTGAACTTCTTACACACACAAGTAATAAAATACTTATGTTTTAGTTCAAAAAGCCATTAGTTCACAGATCTCTTGTTTCTTGTATACTAACAGTTGGCCTAGTTGCATATATGCAAGAATAATTTAACAGCTGTTAACAGTAGATTCAGTATCTCGTACGCTAACAAGCTGTTAGCACTATATTAACAGCTTGTTAGATTACGAGAAACTGGGGGACAATCACAGACATCTCAGATATCTATGGGGACAATCAATCATATCTGCTGAAATATAAATTACAAAATATAATCTTCAATCTATATATATAAAAGGAGAAGCTGACTGACTGATTGACTGACTGACTAACTGACTGACTAACTGACTGACTGACTGACATATCAACGCAGGGCCTAAACTATAAGAGTTAGAAACTTGAAATTTTGCACAGGGGTTTCTTTTGTAACGTAGGGGAGCACTAAGAAAAGATTTTTGAAAATTCATCCCCTAAGGGGGTAAAATGGGGGTTCAAAGTTACTATGAAACTTTGCCGTTTTTGAAGTTATTCGAATGAAATTTGGTACGAAGGTTTTTCATTTAAAATTATGAAACACGTGTAAAATAGTTTTTTAAAAATCATCCCTTAAGGGGGAAAAAGGGGGGTGCAAACTTAGTATGAAACTTTGCCGTGATTTGAAGTTATTCGAATGAAATTCAGCATAAAGTCCCTTCATTGAAAAACATGAAAGACGTGTAAAGTAGTTTTTCGAAAATCATCCCTAAGGGGGTACGAGGGGGTTGCGAAGTTAGTATAAAAGCTCTTTCGCATGCACTAAAAGTGTCCCTATCTTATTTGCAAACAGTTTACTCAACTAAAGCCCACGCGGACGTAGTCGCGGGCAACAGCTAGTCTATATATACATATAAAAGGAGAAGCTGACTGACTGACTGACTGACATATCAACGCAGGGCCTAAACTATAAGGGTTAGAAACTTGAAATTTTGCACAGGGGTTCCTTTTGTAACGTAGGGGAGCACTAAGAAAGGATTTTTGAAAATTCATCCCCTAAGGGGGTAAAGTGGGGGTTCAAAGTTAGTACCTTAGTACGTTCAAACTTTGCCGTTTTTGAAGCTATTCGAATGAAAGTTGGTACAAAGGTTCTTCATGTAAAATTATGAATCACGTGTAAAATGGTTTTCCAAAAATCATACCTTAAGGGGGAAAAAGGAGAGTGCAAACTTAGTATGAAATTTTGCCTTTTTTTAAGTTATTCGAATGAGATTCAATATGAAGGTCCTTCATTAAAAGTTATGAAAAACATGTAAAATAGTTTTTCGAAAATCATCCCTTAAGGGGATAAAAAGGGGGGGTGCAAAGTTAGTTTAAAACTTTGCCGTTTTTGAAGTTATTCGAATGTTCCTCATTGGATGTCATGAAACACATTTAAAATATTTTTCCGAAAATCATCCCTTAAGGGGTTAAAAGGGGGGTGCAAAGTTAGTATTAAAGTTCTGTGATTTTCAATGTTATCTCAATAAAAAGTGGTATTTGGGTTATAAGTTCCTAATAATGATTATTGCCGATTTCTTTTTTTATGAATTCACCCACTAAGAGGGTAAAAAGGGGGTGCAAAGTTAGTATGAAACTTTTTGTGAAGTTATTAAATGAAACTCAGTATGAAGGTTCTTCATTGAAAGTCATAAAACACGTGTAAAATATTTTTCCGAAAATCATCCCTTGAGGGGGTAAAAGGGGGGTGCAAAGTTAGTATGAAACTTTGCCGTTTGTGAAGTTATTCCAATGAAACTCGGTATGAATGTTCCTCATTGAAAGTCATGAAACAGGTGTAAAATATTTTTCCGAAAATCAACCCTTATGGGGGAAAAGGGGGTGCAACGTTAATATGTAAGTTCTCTGATTTTCTAAATTATTTCAATAAAATGTAAATTACTGTAAATTACTAAAATTAAATGTAAGATTACACAATTTTTTTGTTTTAAATATTTCACATGCGCTAAAAGTATGCGTGACTTATTTGCAAATACTTTTTTCAACTAAAGCCCACGCGGACGAAGTCGCGGGCAACAGCTAGTGAAATATATAATTTACCTTTTTAAATGTACATGTCGACAGCACATCATCCTATACACCCAAGCATTCTACCCCGTTGCATTACGGGCAACTTTGCAACTAAAATGTGAAGGTTTATTTACATAAACCTTCTAGTAATATTTACCTTTAATATTTCACAATTTTAATGTTAACTTATTTATAAGTGAGTTGAATATTGTAGTATAGGTTAATAAACTAATAATAATAAATAGTATTGTATTGTAGTGCCCTTACAGGGTGTCATGTACCTTAACAAATTATATTTACCAGCTGTAACATTCTCTTGACAAAACAGTAAATGATTGATTGATTGAGGTTGACATGCTGTTGACTCTATTGTTCTAAGTATTCCGCAGGCAAAAATTGTGTCTACAATCTTTTAATATAGTTTGAGTGGCAAAGGACCATTCTACATCCACTGAGGTGTCTGTTATGATTTGATTTATTCTGAGTCGAATTGAATTAAAATTTGGTGACATCCCTTATGTCCAATTCAAGCGCTGGATTATCGTTCAATATGTTTTGAAACAAACCTTTCTTTGATTTTACATAGGAACAGCTCGGGCGTCGACGAATCTATGAGACAGATTTTCCTGATTTCTGAGGAACGAGATCGAGATACTGCGTAAATAAGCATGAATTCGAAACATTTGCTAATACATATATGCAACAACCGCTAAAGTGGACCTAAATATGCAAAAGCATATCCAAATACATATAATCCGGTCTGTCCTAATTAGATACGAATCTATTAACATTTGATTAATGTCTTATTAGTGTACGAGAAACAGGAGTTAATAGGTGTCAAGTTCAGTCGCAGCTACTTAGATACTATAGTGTGTGGCAGACTTTCATCTTTAAATAATTAATTTCTCATTACCTTAGGTTCTAGCTCAGCAGGATTCGGTGGCGCAGTGATAGTTAAGTAGTAAACGTTGTTTCCAGCTAAAGTTCGACACAAAAGTCGCAATTTCGAATAAGTTGATTTCACTGGATGCGCTTGTAATTTGGAGAGGTACTCTTGTAAATCAGAATAAGTGTATGGATAACAATGTGCTATGTAAACGGCATCGTCAGTGTGAGGGAATTCTATGTTGAAAGTCAGCGTGTAGCTCGGGAATTGTTCCTCTTCATCACATCTGAAAGTTGTATATGATTTTTAAAAATTGCAAGTTGATCGCTACAAATTCTCTTCGCAAACTTACGTGGGATCATTTTTATAATATGCAATGTTATCGCCGCAGCGTCGCCAACCGATCGAATGCAATTGGGCGTCCTTCGTCGAATATAATAAAGGTTGCATGCCCTCATTGTAAAGGCTTTCCGCTTTCGATAAATTCACTATCGAAAACCTAAAAGGAAAGTTATTTTTAGCAGTCAATAATGGTACGTTGCAAGTAAACTCTGTTTTTTTTACCTGTACGACATTTGTTTTCTCGTATTTGTCACGCGGAAGTAAAACCATTGCATGTGTCTGTTAGTGTAGAGATCGGTTCGTAAATGAAGTTCATAATAAGCTGACGTAATACGGATTGCCTTGGCCAGATTCCCGCTCTCGAATCTAGACTCAAATCTTAGCTCATCATCTCCTCCAGCGGTAGCACACGCTGACAAGTATAGCCGAGAACCTCCAACTGAAGATCGGCTGAACTGAAATTAGGTCACGGATTCGCAATCGATACCGATTTGTGGCTAAACATCGCGTCGCGGCGTTTAGAAAGACATTATGTAAAAACAGTCATAAGTTCTAAACTTACAATTACCAAGCTTGGAAAGTTGTCTGTCCTTGCCAAATTAACTTACGTAATTGACAGCACTCATGGAGTAGTATTGGAAAATTACAAAGCCAGCCTCTTCTCCGACTGGTTGTGGCCATTATGTAAAAACAGTCATAAGTTCTAAACTTACAATTACCAAGCTTGGAAAGTTGTCTGTCCTTGCCAAATTAACTTACGTAATTGACAGCACTCATGGGGTAGTATTGGAAAATTACAGAGCCAGCCTCTTCTCCGACTGGTTGTGGCCTCAGCTCTTTCCCTGTTGCCATGTAATAAGGTTCTGGTGCTGCAGGGCACCATGTCAAATGCGAAATTCTCTCTTCGACCACCTAGAATTTGAAATATTATTGAGTACTTGTCGATAAAACTACTGCGACTAAGTGGCTTAGAGTTATTTTCATACTTGACACTCTGTTGGCCAGCGAGGAGCTTGCTGTGGGCAGTCCAACTCTTTTGGAAGTGCAAACAAATCTCTTGGTTCCTTTAATTTGGCGTAAGTTCTAAATGTTTTTACATCGGTATCGATTTCTAATTGGTTTGTCTTGAGATTGTTTTTCAGAAAACTTGTAATGAATGTTCCTGGGGTGATAAAAGAGGGATTTAGTTTTCGTTCCATTGGAATTTAAAGTTTGTCAAACTTTGCAAACTAAAGAAATTTAAGTTGGCGAACTTTTTAATAAAGTTCAGTCTCTCGATTTCTGTTTTGGCACGATAAACAGCAACAACAACTGGCAGCAACTGGAGTCAGTCAAAGTGTTAAGTCAAAAAGGGTTGTCTGCCGGAACATATAAATTGATAAGCACGCGACGTTAACTTAGATCGATTGAGCGGTCACACAAATTATAACACGGAAACCAATCAATATCTTTAGTAACTAAGAGCTATATTGCTCTGCAAAAAAGATTCAATGTCAGTTAACCACCATAGTCGTTTAAGTACTTGGCGTGCCCAAACTTCTAGGCAATAATGTAATTGTGTTTCGGGAGCTTTACCATTGTAAGCGGCGATGCTGATTACCTACACACTTCTACTAACTGACAAACAGATTTAAACTTTATATTAAGTATTTTATACCTTTCGTATATATTGGGAATAGTGAAGCCTGCAACCTCTTGACTTGTTCCAAATTAGCTAGTAAAAAATTGTCCTGTATCACTGGATCCCTACTCGGAAACGATAGGGTGAGAGTAGTGTGCTCGGAGTACTCCCTATTTCTTTGTTCTTCTCTCTCTATCATGATGACGCTTTGCTGTGTGCTCTCCAGCTGCTTCCACCATAACATTTTAGGCTGCTCTTTTGCTAGCAACATTTATTACTGACTAGATCGACTTGATAGTCATATCTCGTTGTTAAACCACGCCGTCTCCATGGTGATTCGATTAATTTATCTTATTGTTTATCACCAGCATGTCTTGCCGTGTCTGCCGGCTGCTCGCGCGACGGTTAGCGTAGGACTGTTGGTATCATGCAAGCAATTCGGGGGCTTTGGAAGACGATTGGGCTGTGTCAGTCAGCCCTCTATCGAACCGGGGTGTTTAGTCAGATGATCGGTGACGTCACCACAGTACATTGGCTTTCGCGGATTTTTATTCCAATTCGTGTAACTGAACGTTATCGTTTTACTTTTAGTATATTTTTACAGTTCAAAAGTAGTTTTGCACGCATACAGTGGAATTCGATGAACTCTTTAATACAGGATCGTTGACCTTTATTGCTTAGGATATTTCTAATTCGAGGAACTCCTGATTCGATTTATGGATATACTCGATAGGCCAAGATGTATTTACTAGGCTTCACAAAAACATTCTTTGTTGTGAAAACTAAAGAAGCTGAGACAAATTATCTTAAGTCTTTCACGCCCCCTTACAAATAAATGTGGCATGAGATTACATCGAATTTAAAAGTTGGAAATAAAAACTTCGTACATAGGTGTTATAGAATTCTTATTTCGAACTTTTAAGTTGTGCCTTTTTCTAGTTAAATATTATTTAGATCTGAAGTACCTACTCAAACTTTTAAAAGTTTTCTTTTGTTTAGTTAAGACTAGTATGTACTCGTAGATATTTAATCCAGTGATGTCCAGTGCAGTGCATTATTTAGTTCAAGTGTAATGATAATAATAATAACTTCCACACAACGCAACCACTTGACCTGGTCCCAAACTAGGATACCATGTGCTATGGTATCCAAAGAAAGACATTACAAAAATAGAAAAAAAAAACATTTTTACAATTGTACAGCGGCTTTCAGTGTGACTCGAACCCACGAGGTAAGCGCCTTAACAGCTAGAAAAACGAGGCAGTCAAATTTTTTGTTTGAAATCTTACAATTATAATAAAAAATACTGATAGGAACTAAGGACTTAGATATTTTTCCAGTGTTACTTACCTTTGTCATGACTTTGCGTGTTTTCCTTTTCATCCAATAAAGAAGATTCGATTGATTCCTCACCGTTATCTTGCTCTAAATCTGATCCCATGTTCGTACAATAATATATTCAGTTTTCCTTTTTGTTCTTCCTTTCTTCTTTTTTGTCTTGTTACAATGTTTCGTCTGAATACATTACGTTTACTGTGTATCATTAATTCCTCTAATTTCAAACGTACATCTTTTCTCCTCGTATTCTAGCGTGCGAATGTAAGGCTTTCAGTTCACTCGAGTACAAGCCGACACCTCCGTTATATGTCTAGACTGCACCGCATGTACTGTTACGTAGTATTATATCAGAGACGTTCTCATGGCAATTATCAACGCGTCACGATACGGGTACGAACATTTTACAATCTTTGAACAATATGTCACACAACTTTGCATTTTATGGTCTCATGCAAAAATTGCACTTTTAATACAAAGTATTAGGGTAGTCATACGAATCTAGACAATTTGACTTTACGTTCTTGCGTTTTTCAGAAAACGAGCGTCAAAAGCCCTTTAAAATAATTTTCACTAACTCGTATCAGTACTAGGAATTCGTGTTAGACGGGGTGACTACACTTCCTCGTAAAGCTAACCTGCGTTGTGGCCGCCGCCGGCCGCGTGGAAAGTCTGAAACTGCTCGTATAAACTTGCCTAAGTCACAGACTTCGGAACTTTCTTAACGTACGACGTACTTTTAAATATTTATGTCCTGCTGTGCCATGACACGTAACTAAGCGGTTTCGAGTTCTCCTATTTCATTGTGTTCTTTTTTGTAAATTCTGGATGTATTTCTGGTTCGGACCCATTTCTGTCTTCATATGTAGACAGGAATAGGAATCGATATTTTCTACATGTTTAATCTAAAATAACCACTCATTATTAACGTCAATTCAAATCGTCAAAGAGTAGCCCACTCCAACGTTTTGTTCATTAAGTTTGTTGGTAATTATATTTTTCGTAATATCAGCGATCAGCGTATATGATTTCATTAAATGACAATGGGCAAAAATGTATGGAGCTTGGTCCAAGAACCTCCACGATTGAGACATGTGCCAAAGTATAGGCCCATGTCCTTACTTCAAATTCTCAGAAGGGCATCAAAATTGGTCCTGGTGATTTCGAAAAAAAAAACCTTTTTTTTAAACTAAGTAACTAGGTTAAGTACTGCTGTTGCGCTCCAAATTCGTTTTGTACAAAATATGGTTTGGTTGTAAGAAGCAACTACTGTCTAGATACCCAGGGGCCTGTTTCATAAAAATATATGTAAAAAATATTCATGTATATTTGGTTTTTATGAAAAAGATGCCATAGTCGATTCTAAAAATAAAACAAAAGAAAACAAATAAACAACAACACAAGGTTTTTAAACAGCATTACAACATTGGAGGAGACTAGCACTGGACCGGATGGGTTCGCGTGAAAGAGTAGAGGCCTATGCCCAACAGTGGGCTCCATTTACGGGCTGATTAAGTTAAGTTAAGTAAGTCAATATTACACTTGTGAGGGGGGGATGCTTTGCTCCTCAACAATGTGATCAGCATTGACGGTCAAAAAGGTTTCAGCAGAATGTATTTTGGTGCGCCTGAAAATTCGTGGTAGCAAAAAGAGGGGCTTGATGTGAATGTTTTATAATGACACTTGTCTGGCGCGGTGGCGAGAGCATTCCGCCGGCCATCACGCGTGAGGCGCGCGAACTCTCCATGTATGTAGGATGCACTACATCACCCCCCTTGGAAAGGATTACTCCGGGGATACGTCCTTGAACCGGACTCTTCGTCCTGACAGCATCGTATAGTCGCGGCGCGGAATGGTCGCAGTAGGCGCATTCTGTGCATTTGACGGTGCTGTAGCTACTTTGGCTCCTTCCGTGGGTGTGATTGAGATGGATGGTGATGGGTGTTTATCGGCAAGGATGTAAGCCGGTTTGGCACGATCCATAGAAACGGTCACTGGTCCTTGCGATGAGTCGACAGTGAATGTTTTGCTCGTCCTCCTTAGCACCTTAAACGGACCTGTGTACGGAGCTTCTAATGCGGCGCGTAATGCATCTTTGAGTAAAAAAACTTGTGTGCAACTCTCGAGGTCTTTTTGAACAAACAGGGACTTGTTGCCGTGCTTTGATGCTGGGGTCGGTTTTAATTTTGCCATGTGTTCCCATAGACTGGCAACGAAATCTTGTGTCTGTAGAATAGGAGTTGTTGACGTTGATTGTAGGAACTCTCCAGGAACCTTCAGTGGCTCTCCATAAACAAGTTCCGCAGCAGAGTTTTTTAGATTCTCTTTCCATGCAGTCCGGACGCCGAGCAGAATAAAATGATGGGGAGAACTTCCGTCCATCGAGTGTTTTTCAGGGTTCACGCAGGGTTCTGCGTAGGCGTTCTACCATGCCGTTGGCTTGTGGGTGATATGCAGTAGTGTACTGCAGTTTAATACCACACAACTTTGCCAGTGCCTTGAATAGGTGGGATTCAAATTGCCTGCCCTGGTTGGTAGTCACTATCCGAGGTCAACCGAACCTTGCTATCCAAGTCTCGTAGAAAGCTTTGGCTACAGTTACGGCAGTCATGTCGTAAAGCGGTGTAACCTCAGGCCATCTAGTAAACCTGTCAACGGCTGCATAGCAGTATCTGTAGTTATCTGACGGTGGTAGTGGTCCTACTAAGTCAATGTGAATATGTGAAAATCGAGCTCCGGGTGACTCAAAAACTCCAAGTGGTGTCGCTGTGTGTCGTTGCACCTTGGCACGTTGGCATGCGAACCCCGTTAGAACCCAAGTACGACAGTACTTGCGTAACGAAGACCATACAAACCGTTGTGACATGTTGTTGATCTGATGTCTGCGTGACTCATGCCATGAGTTGAGTTAAAGACTTGGCGACGTAACTGACATGTGTTGAAAGGACGAGGTCCGGCTTGCGATACATCGTAGAACAAAGTTACCTACGTATGTGCCTGGTGCTGGTACTTTCTTTAGTTTTAATGAAGACCCGCCCGACAACAGCGATAGCAGTTCTGCATCATCTTCCTGTGTGCAGGAGATAGAAAGTCGTTGGTTGCTGTGGATTCAATTCTGGAGAGAGCATCGGCTGTAATGTAATGTACTGGGTACACATACCTGATATGGATGCTGATTTTCTGTAGCAATTGCAGCTGCTTCTGGGTGTTCATTAAACTGCGCTTGTGTTAATGTAATTCGCCTTTTTCGTAACACAGAACGGTTACACAACAAACGAATAACTCCCACTGAAGGTCGATACATATCGAAAACACAGTTCAACAATTAACAATCACAAAGAAAAAGAGGTGTCCATAAACAAGCATAAGTGGGGTTGAAGTCCAGCACAAGTACAGCACAGAAAAACACAGCGAACAAGGTGAGATCTAGCTCCAGACTACCTGCGGCGTGCGCGCGCGTCTTTTGCTTCGGAAGCGAGGGTTTAAGGGGACGGGGAGAGAGTGGGGGTGGCAGGGTGATGCGAATATGCCGTCTGCGTCGCGCTGCCGCAAATAAAGCGGCATTTCATTGTATATAAAATATTAAAGTAGGCCGTTTCTAGGAAAAAAAGATTAATACAATGAATAAAAATCACATTTAAAAAAAATCTCTCGGATGGATTTTAATGTTCTTTGGAGAGAAAAAATATACCTATCGATTGGTATTATCCTTATCCGTGGAGGCTCTTGGACCACTTTTGCCCATCCTCCTTTGCGGTTTACGCTCTCCACCAATTTCGCACCCTTTATTATGAATAGTTGCCCTGCAATACAATAATCATTATAATTTTGTTTTTAGGTATTACCTATCAAGCAGCGTCGCTACAAAAACAAACTGTAAACCACATTTTATTAGAATATAAAAAAAAAATTCAATGTTGATGGAAAAAAAATCACTACAACGATGGTCGCACCATAGTTGTTGTGATAAACTTTACGTACTCTACCTAATGTGTTATAGGAAACGTGCATGTTAGGTAACCATATGTGTAAAATTGATAGTGCCATATTCCAGGGTGTCCTGTCTATCATTTCCATAGCTAACGTCTTTCCATCAAAAAGAAAGGAAATTACACGTGCAACCCAGTTAGAAATAAAGTGATTATTTAAATTGTTCCGCTCGTAGAGCAATGACTCAGCCATTCGTTGTACATAATGTTGGGGTTTTCATGTCATATTTTTACAAAAACAGGCAAATGGTCTAGGTACAATTTTGTGATAGATTCCTTTTGTGCCGACGAAATGCCGATACAGTGTGACACCGTTGCACCGGATACATTATTTTTTTGTGCAATGCACGCGAATAAAACGATCAGAAACCCGTGCTAATAGGAATTGCGGGGAAAGGGTTCTATAGTACCAGTGATGGGGCTATATAAGTACTTAGGTACCTAGGTATGACTACTCACTTTCCTGAGGGAATTTGAAGTCGTTGGAATTTGGTTAGTAAACCATGACATGAAATATAGGAGTTTTTTAAACAAATTTTTAGATAGTGTGGCCTCCTCACTTATCTTTAAAGTTATGAGAAGACTAGAGAAATTTGAATTTTTCACAGCTTCAAGACACCGTAGAATTGAGTATATGGTTTTAATTTCAACTCGATACCTTCACGCATTTACGAGATAAAGGGTATGGACAGACGGACGCACGGATGGAAAGACAACAAAGTGATCCTATAAGGGTGGGCAGCGCCTCAGTGGCTGATGAAGTGATGATGGTGATAAAAAAATGTCTTTGAAGTTCGGGAAAAGTTCGGAAAAACTGCGGAAGCTTCGGTGGGCGAGCCCGCTCTTGTCCGGTTTTTCCTTTTGATGTACGAAACCCTAACAAGAACTTTTTTAATAGTGTTGTTTTTACAATTTGCTTTACTACGTTGCTTGTGTCAGTGATCTGATACAGAGTATGCAGTATGCAGATAAGAGTGTCGCACTCTTCGGTATGATACTCTTGACGTAAGTTGAATTTTATTTTGTTTCGTAATTTCCTCCAAAAATTAACCTCCAAAATCTGCTTTTCTTTAGTTAAGCTGCTCGTAATTGAATTAATTTTATTCCTTTTGATTCGGCGGAGAAAATAGGACAGGATCGGTGATAAATGGAAAGACAGATCCTATAGGTAAACCGTTTTTTCGTGGGATATAGGTACGGAACCCAAAAAAATAAAGCAACTACTAAATATAAACTATCTACGTGACATCTATGAATAACTAATAAAAATTTAATTACAATCTGATCTGCGGTTGTCGCAGTTGTAAATAATGTGGTTTTCTGAGACTAATCTACATTAAACTACAGTATTAACGTTTGGATTAGTTGCCAAGGGAACACAAAATTGTTTTGTCGATCGTATAACTTAACGAATTACCAACTGGAACCACTGTTTTTTGTGAAATCTCAGATGTCTCATCATCCTTGATAAGGTAATTTATACTTTTCCTGTATTACACTCCGGCGTTGATTTGTAAAACACAACAATTTCAGTCTATTTCATCTGCATAATTCCTCCCCTCTCTGACCTACTTACATACATATTGGACTCAATGTAAGCGGGACATTCATGCATGTCATACCTACATTAATAAAAGTTCCTCGTGTTGGATATTATAATAATTTAACGTTCTGTCGAATGGCGGTGACTTTGGTCAAGTTATGATTCTGTCTTACAAACCCACGGATAGCTTAATTTTTATCTGGAATCACTTAAGCCTATCTACAAGTTGCTGTAAATACGTAAAATATATTGTTTCACAAATTGAATGTAACTATCGCATGCGATCTTGTCTATTTCGTTTCTTTTTCCAGGAACAAAACTCGTTTCAGTGCTTTCCGACAAAGCAATGAACTTTTGTTAGCAGACCTGTTGTAAAGATGCTATCAGCACCTTTGAATGCCTGTTATGATTAAAAGCCACCGCAAATTAGGTGCAGACCTTGGAAGTTACAATTCCAGTGAAAGACTGCAGACATTTTGTGGCGTGCCTTAGTAACTAATTGACTATGCCTTCGTATTATTGATAGCTTGATAAGCGGAATAAATTCTCAACGGGCTGAAAACTTTACCTACTGCTATTGTTGCTATTCTTTGGAGACAAATATTCTGACGATTGTCTGATGAATATGCAATAAGGTTTAAGTACACGATGGATGTGGACATCATTAATGAATTCCTCATTTACCCACTCTTGGTTAACGGTACCCATGAAGAAATCCATGTCGCACAATATTTATGGCAACGTTATCAGACCAGTGCTCTCTTTCTTCAATTAAGATAGACGGTTCCTAATCCAGAGACTGTGATGAATCCCTCCGTACCTGCCATAAGTTTACCTATATTTCAGTCTTAATGACGGTTTTCGTGAAGGAGACGACTAATATCTCAAAGCTGACGCTCCTCTATACCTATATTCCTTTACTATTCCACTTGCATTCCACATCCTTGTACAATTGTTAAAAACGTTTGAGCATACGATCCAATGCCACAATTCGTATAAAATTAGTCACCTAAACTACAGGTTGATAAGACAACTTTGACGTTCATAAAGTAAATATTCTATTTGTACTATGAATAAAATATTTGAGTTTGAGTTACAGGCTCTTCCCTAGGGTTAGTAGGTGTGTACTTTTTACAATCTGTTCTCTAATTGTGAAATTCCTTTCACAATTAGCGTGCGTACAGTCGACATGTGAGATGGCAGGCAGGAGCGACGGCTAGGGGTGAGTGGCCGACTCCTGGCACGAAGCGGCGCGGATCGAAGCCCAAGACCCTATTCGCGAGCACTGGAAAGTCAGGAATTCGATATATTTTTCCACTGCCTTTCTTTTGCCTAATACTGGTAAAATGGTATCTCTAAAATATACCTGTCATAGGTAGCAGTAAGATACCAGAAACAATATCTATCTAATCTCTTTAAACGAGCAATTCTTGTATATATATTTATATATAATCAGAATCTCGGAAACGGCTCCAACGATTTTCACGAAATTTTGTAGGCAGATGCTTTCGGGGGCGTTTAATTGATCTAACTAGGTTACATTTTTAGAAAACGTTGTTTTATCCGTGTTTTAAGGCAATTGAAATTTGCTATAATAACATACAGAGGTAAATTTCTCGTCTATCTGCAAGGTTGGGATAGTCCTGACGGGAAAACGGGCGACCCGTTTCGGGCCGATTTCAAGAGACCCGGTTCGAGTCATGATGTTTTTTTTCCAAGTTCTTTTTTTTTGGAAAAGGATTATTTTAATTTGATATTACATATTTTATATTACAAAAAAAGTAACGAGCAAAGCTCGGTCACCCAGGTACTTATATTTAATTTTGTTATTGAAGCAACACGTAGTAAGCTGAAAGCTTTCCCCAGTATCGATAAATTGGTAAATTTCCAACTAGCAAATGTTCATTTTCATATATTCATATAAATATTGCAATGGTTTAATCATTTATCGATACTTCTTCTTTGCCTGGCTTTTTCCCAGAACCCCAGGCGGCTCGGTCCTGGAGACGCTTTATTATTTATCGGTACTGAAGAAACTAATTTTAGTTTTTCAATAACACTTTGTATGGAAAACTTTCGTAAGCACTACACATTGTAAAATATGGCTCAAAACCAAGTAAGTTATCCGGGCCATATCTTACTTTCTACTGTATTTTAGAGTTTCTTTCATGTCGTTTGGTGGTCCTACTACTGTAGATATATGAAGCTTCACATGGAGAACCTTGATTAATATGATCTGTCCTAAAGATGGTACAGTCACGAGCAATAATATACATTTTCTAAAAATCTTAACTTATAACACTAGAAAGAAGTGTACGACAATTTGTCCTAAATTATGTAACCAATGGTTAGATAATTTAGGACAAATTGTCGTACACATGCGCAGGACAAAACAAAATGTGTACGTCGTACAAAATATGACACTGTATATATATATTATTATTGCTCGTGACTGTACATGACCTTATCGAGTCGCAGTGAATTTGATCCCGCAGGATAGCATCTAGACTATGATAGGCTTGTGTTGTGTCCCCTAGACATTCTATAGGCTTTTAAATATGCCTATGTTATTACATCGTTTCTCCATGGAATAACATCTAACATTTATTGCGGGAGATAGGGTACCTCGCCCGACTTAGCTTCTTGACTTTTATCAAAGTCATTTGAAATACATAGTCTCTGCGGTTGTAACCGTTTGACTAGGGCCTAAATAAAGGTTAAATTGCAGGTTGATAACGTCACAAAATGTCAAGTAGAGCTTATGTTCCGCTCTTCCAGAATTAATTTGTCGCTGATAAGTGTTTTTGCATAGATTACGCTTCAATTGAGTTTAATCAAAATTCACCAAGTATTTTGGGCTCTGTTTTACTTTTTTGAAACCAGTGAATACCTAGTTTTTTTAGTTTCAGCAGTCATGGGTCGGAAGGTAACAGTCGCGGTATGCACTCTGAACCAATGGGCTCTGGACTTCGAGGGGAATATGAATCGGATACTCCAGTCCATTCAGGAAGCGAAGGAAATGGGTGCGCTGTACAGAACCGGGCCTGAATTGGAAATATGGTACTTGTTTAACTAAACAACAGCTTGGCTTTCAGTAATATGTGCTGATATTATTGTATTTGAAGTTGCATTGCATACATGAATAATGAATAAGTCTTATGCCAACTTTTATCGGTTGCTTTTCAGTGGCTTTGAGCTTCGCTTCGAGCGAAGTTATGCACATTTTAATTCTAAATCACATAACAAACATGTCTTTTAATCAAAGAAACTAATATTGCGGGTAACTAGTTCACACTTTCACCTATTTATTTACCACTTCGACGTCTCCAGTCTTTATAATAGAAATGGTTGTTCCAGTGGATACAGCTGCGAAGATCATTTTCATGAGCCAGACACTTATCTGCACAGCTGGCAGGTGTTGGCAGAACTTCTGAAGTCACCAACGTGTAAAGACATGTTGATAGATGTAGGGATGCCAGTGCTGCACAGAAATGTTGCATACAACTGCCGCGTGGTGTTTCTCAATAAGGAACTGCTTCTAATCAGGCCTAAGATGATGATGTGCGAAGATGGGAATTACAGGGAATCCAGATGGTTTTCTAGTTGGACCAAAGTAAGAAACATTTATTGATTGTAAAAGCGTGGCTGGTTGAGTTCACTGAACACGCGTCGGCCAAACAATTAATTTCTCTCTGAATTGGCTTACTTTGAAGGGTCTTTATATCTGCAGGAAAGACAGACGGAAGACTACTACTTGCCAAGGATGATTACTGCCATAACGAATCAAACAACGGTGCCTATTGGAGATGCTGTTATTGCCACGAGAGACACTTGCATTGGGTTCGAAATATGCGAGGAGTTGTGGAACCCGCAGAGGTAATTATAATATAGTTTATGGAAAGCTTTAAGGATTTTTCTTATAATTTTCAACCAGCAGGGCACATCCACTATAGCGAGCGCAACAATCCGGTCAAGGAGCTTTAAGCTTCCTTGAATGTAACACGGTTCCACGAATCTCTCCTTTTTACGTTTTTGCTTTTCTTTAATATTATGTGGATTATATGATTTTACTCAGTTTTTTCCAAACCTTTGTTCCAGTCGGCACATTCCGCTGGGCCTTGACGGTGTAGAGATCATATCCAATGGTTCCGGTAGCTACATGGAGCTACGCAAGGCCTACGTCACCGTGGATCTGGTCAAAAGTGCCACATTCAAGAGTGGGGGGGCGTACTTGTTTAGTAACTTGAGGGGCTGTGACGGACAAAGAGTATATTTCAACGGTTGCTCCTGTGTGGCTGTTAATGGGCATATTGTGAGCAGGGGTCTGCAGTTTGCTTTGCATGACGTGGTGAGTTATTGACTTCCCTAAGGATTTTTTGGGTAGGGACTCTTGTGTTTCCCAGGTACACTCATTATCAGCAAGTCTTAATTTTGCAGTCATGTGTTACCGTGCCCCTCGGTGGGGACATAATGGGTTGATGATGATGATGATGATGATGATGTTACCTTGATTATAAAACCTTTACTGTGTTGTGTTGTGCTGAATGGCGAAATTTTTTGTAATTATTTTCATCGTTTTTTTTCTTGCTAAAAAACTCCACTTCCACTTTTTTCAAGGAAGTAGTCCCGGCAACGATAGATCTGGAAGATATCAGGTCTTACAGGACCAGTATACGTTCCCGGAGTCACCTGGCTGCGTCCAACCCGCCTTTCCCGCGCATTACTGTGGATTTCGCTTTGTCAGACGATGACGATATTAATGTCACGCCAAGCCCTCCTATAGATTGGGTCTACTTGACGCCTGAAGAGGAAATTGAATTGGGTGCGTATACGACATTACCTGTTAGGCTTGGGTTGAATTGGGCTGGTTGGATTGAAGCTCTTGTCACACATTTGGGAGAGTCCGTTCGTCATCCGTTCATATCCCGGCACGTACATACGACTTGGATTTTCTAATTGTTTAGTAACACATCTCGATAACCTTTGAAGGAAATATTGAGGAAACCTATGGTTCAGTTGGCTTCACACGTAAAACGTATAAAATAAACGTAATTCTTTGTTCTGGTTGTGTAATAAAGTGTTATCTATCTGTCTACACTTAAATTTATTAAACGATTGCTTACATTGCTTCCGATTATTGCTTACATTGCTACAATAAGAACCTTTTATCAGATGGTTCTCTTGGTTTCCCCAGTCGCTTGGAAGCATGTGCTTGTTTAAATAGCGGTTGACGATTGCTTGGCATGATTCCGACTTTGCCCTGTTGTAGGCATATTGTAGTGTTGTATGAAACCTAAACGTCATTGTTTTACAGGTCCGGCGTGTTGGTTATGGGACTACCTGCGTAGATCCGGCCAAGGAGGCTTCTTCTTGCCACTGAGTGGTGGCGTGGACTCTACTAGCACAGCATGTATTGTCTTCTCCATGTGCACGCAGATTTGCGACGCTATCCAAAAAGGAGGTACCTTTAAACGTTTTTTGTCTCGTAGACGTGGCGGAAATCCGTGAAATTGCCTAATTATTGCTTCGGCATGGTTGTTAGAACTCCACGGAACGAAAGAGGTTCCCGAGGTTTCCAGATGTAATAAATACAGCAACCTCAAAATTAGTAGCTGGGCGACCTTTACATATTTGCAAAGTAGTCCATAACGTAACTGGACAACACTCTTGTAAAGGTTGGTACCCTACCCAGGAGGTTTACTACTTTAATTAAAATGTGGTCATACAAGTGTACTTACATAACTACTTACTAAAAGTTCGTACAGTTGTTAAAAAAAACTACTTCTATTTGGCTACCACTAATTAAGTAAATTCTTCTTTCTGTTTTAATAATAAGAAGTAAATTCTTCACGACAAACCTTTTATTTCCAGAAAGCCAAGTCTTATACGACGTACGGAAGATTCTCTGCCAATCAGACTATACGCCGTCAGATCCCATGGAATTGTGCAACCGTTTGCTGGTCACCTGCTACATGGGCACGGAAAACTCGAGCCAAGAAACTAAGCAGCGGGCGACGCAGGTAAATTCGATTTCTGACTCGTTGTCCCTCCGATTCTGTCCCATCGTACTCGCTGTCCCACCAGTTTAAGGCTCGTGGTCCCATCACTTATTCCTACTAATAGCTACAACTGCATCATGGGGTCATGGTCCCACTAAATAGATCTCTAAGGAATAATTAAACTATTAATTACATTTTTCGTAGATTTTTTTGACAGATATCAATATATAATTGTTATCATAAGTGGCCAGTACCTATCTTCTATTTCTTTACTTGTATTATGACCTACCTTTGTGCATGGCCATTGGCCGTGCGCCCTGGGACCACGAGCCATTCTCTATAGCTATGACTGGTGGCCCCACCAAGCAGTGGGACCACGAGTCAATGTTTTCAGGATTAGTGGGACCACGAGCAATAGTGGGACAAACACAGTAGGGCCACGAGTCATGAATCGTAAATTCACATCCCACTAGTACAACTTAAGAGTCTGCTTCAGATCGTTTATAGTTTATTGCACACGAGACATTAAACATAACATTACATTGAAACAATATGTACAAAGGCGAGCTTATCTCTGTAAGAGATTTCTTCCAGCAAGCCTTAGTGAGTCGGAGCAGCAGTAAAAAACGGGTCTATATTATACGTGTACAAAATAGACTACATAAACTACAAAATACCTAAACAGTTTCCTACGCTATGCAAAAAATAAATTCACTACATAGACTAAATAAATGTAAAAATAATAGAATACATAATTAAAAAATATATAAATAAATATATAGCTCGAAATTATGATAGAGATAGATAATGCTCTTTCAGCTGCTTCTTAAATAGACCAATTGTGGGGCTAGCGCATATTTTCTGTGGCAGTGCATTCCACAGTCTCACCGAATGGACTGTAAATGAGTCACCGTAAGCTCCAGTGTTATGAGCAGGGATTTTTAGAAGGTGGGAGTTGATATTTCTAATCGGTCTTTCTCCAGAATGCAGGTACTGAAACCTTTCTCTGAGGTATGAAGGAGAGGAGGGATAGTTTAAAATTTTATATAATAAAGAGAGTATATGTGCATTCCGGCGAAGTCGAATTGGGAGCCATTTTAACTCATGCCGAAAACGAGACACATGATCAAATTTGCGTAGTCCGTATATGTACCGGATACCCAAATTTTGTAATCGTTCGAGTTAATATTGCCAGCTAATATCCGTTAGCCTATGCAGTGGTTACGACATATGGACGGAGAGACAGACACGACGAATCCATAAGGTTTCCGTTTTTTGTAAAATGTTTAATAAATATGAAGAATAATTTCAGCCTGCAGCTTTCCTAAAGTATATTATGTACTGGATTAATGTTATTTGTTACAATTCCTGTGACTAGAAGTAGTGCTGAACGATCATTTTCATAACTAAAATTAATAAAAACCTATTTAAGAAACTCTATGGGACAAGACAGGTTATGTAACTTGGCTATTCTGTCTATTGGAAATTCTATGGCCCGATCTTTAAACTTGGATGATGTTATAGACACTTTTGCGGAACAGAAAGCTCGAAGAAAAGAATTTTGTTAATTAATACGTAATTGAAATTAAATTGTTATTTTTATTTCATTGTATTATGCAGGTTTCCTCCAAATAATAAAAATCCAAATAGCGTGGGGACCCATTCCCTCTCGCCTAAGAGAGGAGGCATGAATGTAAATGAATAAGGTGAATGAAAGTACCCGTAATATATAAACCCATGCTCTCGAAAATGAAATTGTTATTAGTATTGGATAACTATTAAGTGGTTTATTAAAAGCAAACTTAGTACCACGTGTCATTTTTATTGATGGGCCCCAGATATAGTTACGCCACTGCCCATGCTTCACGAGTAATTTCTTGTTCCAACTCAAGACTTATGGAATCATGCGTGGAACCCTATCCTATCAGTATAAACGTCTTAATACAAAGCGAAAAGTTCAGAGAACAATTTTTTTTGCTTCGATTTATTTCAGTTATCAAGTGAGATCGGAAGCTATCACTTCTCCATAGTCATCGACTCTGCTATCAGCGCTGTGATTGGGATCTTCACAACCGCTACGAGCCTTGTTCCCAAGTTTAGGACAAAAGGCGGATGTCCGAGGCAGAATCTCGCCTTGCAGAACATTCAGGTGAGAAATAGATTAATTTTAATAGGCACTTAGAGCATAATATAATTGTGTAGTGTTCAAAGTTATTTTTTAGTTATATTAATTAAGTAGAAACTTTTTGAAATTAATAATTGTGGAGTTTCTACGTTAGCTTCTTCTCCACATAATCTATTAATTGTGAAATTAACAACTTTGACGATCATGAAAAAATTTCATTTTTATAATAAATACTTTTTCAATTAAAAACAGTCGTCATCACCACCTCCGTCCCCGTTTTCTCGTCGTCCTACTGATTTGTCCTACTAGTGCCATTACATTGTGTACTATTTGTACTACTGGACCACGAGGGAGACCCATTTCTGTTTGTCCTACTATGTGCCTTAGTAGCTGTTGTCAATTATTTAAACCACCTGTATATTCAATGGTTCCGATTCGCAATGGTTTTTCATTAGAACTTGTTTAGTCCTCTTGAAAAACCAAGAGGGATACAAAAACAAAACAAGAGGTACCTAATTTTGAATATATCTATTTAAAACAGCTACTAAGGCACATAGTAGGGTAGACAGAAATAGGTCTCGCTCGTGGTCACACTAGTAAGACAAATGGACTTGACCGGATTGAAATAACATTAGTAGACTATTTAGATATTAGAGTGCCTTGTTAATCTATCGATAGTAATTTCATTACAATTGCAGAGATTTTTTTTAATACGTTTATTTCACATAAGTAAAAAAATACAATAGCATTAAACATTAAGACTATCATTACAATCACCAAAAATTTTAAATTTCGCAAGCAAAACAGCATGCTCCACGTAGGAACAGCCTTAACGCTGACGTAAAATCCTATCAAACACAATAAAATGTGTATTTTCCTTTGAACATAAGCTTTTTTACAGGCCCGCCTCCGCATGGTATTATCCTACCTGTTCGCACAACTCATGCTGTGGGTACGAGGCAGGCCAGGCGGTCTGCTAGTGTTGGGCTCTTCCAACGTAGACGAAGCGCTCAGAGGCTATATGACCAAGTATGACTGCTCCAGTGCCGATGTCAACCCCATTGGGGGGATATCGAAGACCGATCTGAAGTCTTTCCTGCAGTATGCCAAGAATCGGTTAGTGTACTAGTTTACTAAAGTGATTGGTAAGGCTTTTTGGGTCTTTTGGGGCCAGTTGCAGTCTGGGTACGAAGGTGACGGGTTAGCAGTTTGAGTCGAGACGAGATGGATATATTTAGTGGCATAAGTAGAATAAGATAATTATGTCAGGATTGCCCTCTTAAAAGGCTCTATCCGGTTCACTGGCGCCACCAACAAAGAAAAAATTATATCCTTTATGCCGATTTTTTTTAAAAGTATCCATGTACAATTTGTCAATCATGTAACATTGTAATTGTTGATGTGATTTGTTGTATCCTCGGATGTGAATCTAAGGCAGAAGACCTTGGACCAGACAGCATTAACGCCTTGGCCGGCTTTTTTTCTATCTAGGCCCTAAAAATAAATTTTAACATGATTGAGATCACACACACTTTGTAAGTTCAACCTGTGGCGCTAGTTACCCAGTGTCGCCACCTTATAAAGAAACGGGCCATAATCAATATCTAGCGTTTAGGGCTCTCGCCCACGGCGGCTTTTTGTAGCGCTACGGCCGCGCGACGGTGGCGCGTTCGCCGCGCTACAGCCGCGATGCGGTCGCTAGCTGTGTGCCCTCGCCCACGTAACCACGCTTCTGTCGCGATGCGAACGCGCCACCGTCGCGCGGCCGTAGCGCTTCGAACGCGCCACCGTCGCGCGGCCGTAGCGCTTCGAACGCGCCACCGTCGCGCGGCCGTAGCGCTTCTGTCGCGACTTCCAATCGCCACAGTTGCAAGATGGACTCAGTTGAGGCAACATTAGTCAGGTTGTCTTTGGTGCTGCTTTTAAGTAAGCAGCCGAAGCGCCGACAACGACAGCGACGTCACGTAGCCCCGGCTGCCTGAGTATTCGGGCCCTCGCCCACGGCGGCTTTTTGTAGCGCTACGGCCGCGCCACGGTGGCGCGTTAGCAGCGCTACAGCCGCGCTACGGTCGCGCGTTGCAAAAGCGACCTACGCACGTTAGTAGCGATGCCGTCGCGCGTTTACGAAACGCGCGACGGCAGCGCTACAAAAAGCCGCCGTGGGCGAGGGCCCTTAAGGTCGTTCGGCGCAAAGGCAGTAAGATTTGCTATTATACCAATGAAGTAAGTTCTATGGAGAGAAAACAATATACTATCCTGCTTTCACGTGTATCAAATTCAGAAAAATTCAATATTTTGCCCAACAGAGGCAAATCTATCTATCTGGGTGTGTTTATCAGCCTACAAATACACTCACTGTTGACCACAGAGGCAAAGGCACGGTAACTTCTATTGGCAATATACTGATGTTAATTGCGGATAACATAGATAGATAGATAGATAGAATATTCTTTATTGTACTCATATATAACATTTACAATTATATTGTAATTTGCCACAATAATCCCACGCGAACTAAGTCGCGGGTACAGCATAAGACTTTCTTCACACTCACCAAAGGTCGCGTCCCTCCAGGGTTGAAAAATGCAACCTTGTTCCTGCTATCACTCTCCTGAAAGATCTTGCAAGCGCCGCCTACTACAGAACCGAACTCGCTGATAGACTCATATCAAACAAGTACGACCTCCGCCTAACTAAACCACCAACTTTCCAGCTTCTTCTTGCCATCCCTCTCGGAGATCCTGCAAGCGCCCCCCACGGCAGAATTGGAGCCGCTAACTGATGGTCAGATCACGCAAACAGACGAGCAAGACATGGGCATGACTTATGCGGAGCTCAGCGAGTTCGGTAGACTGCGGAAGACACATTGCTGCGGCCCTTACAGCATGTACCAAAAGCTGGCGCTGACGTGGAAGGATAAGTGCACACCGCAGGAGGTAAGTGGCTCTTTATAAAACTTAGTAGAATATGCGGCTAACTCATTATAATCCAAAAATATACCATGTAATAATTTTTCACTGTATAATAAAATTATTCTTGGATTTATTCGTCTTTATTACTTTTATTTTTTCGAAGTGACTTAATGATTCATTTGAATCAATGAGTTTTTAAAATCAATTCAAAACAATGAACAACACTAACTTTCCAAAGACAAATAAGACTTTGATGAGTAAAAAAATAATATGTCAGCTTTACAAATTATTGAAATTATTTGGTATTAAAATTGTTGTAAGAACAATGTATGGTTCCTTGAAATGTGATTAATTGATATTAAAATGTTAGTAATTACGGAGTAATCGTGATTAAATTGGTTTGTTTACATGATTGCGGGATTCTATAGAAAGCTGGTATAATTTATCGTTCTGAATTGTAATGTTTTATCTATCTATTATATCGAATACTTCTGCTCTGGACTGTTTCGATTGGATTACAGGTAGAGCGGAACCTTAACATGGCGGCGTATATCGTAACTCTAGTTTTCCTTTGCGCTAGTCGAAGAGAATTCTATACGAATAAACTTATATCCACGGCTTTAAAATAAGTCACCGCAGACCAAAAATATTTAATATTTACATAGGTTTAGAACGATTTTCTAATAATTTCGAAATTTGTTCCTTTCGTAAATTAATTATGTTACCTACCTACATCAATTTGTTTGTGAAGGTTGTGAAGGTCTATTATATGTCAATTTCACGCCCCAATTATGTAAAAGAACCACGCCAGATGTTACTTGCTAACTAAATGTACGCAGTACCTTAATTTGTTATAAATTCGAATAACACTTTGATCGTGTCGCCATGGATTTACATATATTAGTTATTTATCTCAACTCAAAATATTCTCGCAGCAGAAATTCTGTTACTTACTTAAAAATTGTAGGGATACATTAGGTTCTCTCTTCACTGTTAAATATTTTTTGCTCTAAGCAAGCATTCATCACGTTATTTATGTACCTACACTACATCTATTTACATCTAGCCTATGAGGTAGTTACTTTATTCAGGATACACATACTTACCAACGCCCGCCCCTCCGCCCACGTCTCGCGTAGTGCTTACGAAAGGTTTACTTCAGAAGTAGAATATATATCACTGCTAGCTTGTTACTTTTGTATAATTTTTATGTCGACAGAATCTATATTTACAAAGACGTCGCCGTATGCTTTTCCCACTTTTTGTTTCTATTCATAAGTTTATTTGCACACTTTAAAAGTTACCGAAGTATCTACAAATTTTGTTATAGGGTACTAACAAGTAATTACACGATACAAAATTGTGAACACTGACGTTTGAACTAGGCCGGGCCTGTGTCTTAGACGCCAGTTCCTTCCATTGACACTGATAAGTACAGTCACGAGCAATAATATGTATACACGGTCACATGTTCTAAAAATCTTAACTTAATATTATCAAGAAAGAAGTGTACGACAATTTGTCCTAAATTATGTAACCAATGGTTAGATAATTTAGGACAAATTGTTGTACACATGTGCATTACAAAAAAAAGATGTAGGTACGTCGTACGAAATGTGACAGTGTATACATATTATTGCTCGTGACTGTACAAGACATTCTTTCAAACCAAATTTGTCACAGTTAATACTGTAAGCACGTGTCTCTGCAGGTCGCCGAGAAGGTGAAGCACTTTTTCCGGTGCTACGCGATCAACCGCCACAAAATGACGGTCCTCACGCCATCGTATCACGCTGAGACATATAGCCCTGACGACAACCGCTTCGATCATCGGCCTTTCCTGTACCGCGTGCACTGGAACTGGCAGTTCAAGGCCATCGATGACGCTGTAAGTTCAGGGTCTAGCAGTATTGGTCGCCTTCGGCCGCCTACTTTTAAGTGGATTTAAGAGGGTAACACTGGCGCCACTGAGGAATAAAAATCATATATTTTTTTACAGATCGAATTTGCAAAAAGTGTCTACAATATCTCAATCTCAATCGATGTAGACAGTGATTTTAGGACCTAGGATCACAAACCAGGGACTAGATTGAATTTACACCAAAAACTGCATCGGGTTCACGGCCATAGGTTCTAAAAATCACTCAAACACGTGATTGAGATAATGTACAGACGCTTTTCGCAAATTCGATATGTAAAAAATAAGATAAAAAATATTCTTTATTGTACACGAGGTATAACACAAACATAAAATATTTACAAGGTAACAGTACAATTGGCGGCTTTATTGCTAATAGCAATTTCTTCCAGACAACCCTATGATGGAAAAATGGATGGATTCTATGAACATATATGATTTTTCTTCCGGTGGCAATAGTTTTACTCAGTGGATCCCCTTAACTAGCTAACCTCTTGCTTTATGACATAAATATATTATAGCTCGAAGTTATGACAGAGATAGATAATCTATCGTAGCCTGAGCTGCCTGAGTGATCTTAAACGATCACTAAGGGTAAGCAACATACGGCACGTTCAGTCCATGGATGGGTCACCGTCTATGACTAACGCTAGTGGCATTTTTTACGAGCGATTCCGTGCTTCGCAAGGTACGTTAAGCCGTTGGTGCCGGCTGCCGTCGATAGATGGCAGTCGTTAAGCCAAGTCAGAGGCCTTAGTGCGGCTTGAAAACTTCTGATAGTAAGGCCAGCCACTAGTCTTACAAGCCACCACCAATCCGGACTTGGCCCCCGTGGTGGAGTATGTCCTATACCTTCCTCAGGGGAGAGACCCTAACCCCTCGGTGGGGACATAATGGGTTGATGATGATGAGAGATAATCTATCTCTATCGTAACTTTGAGCTGTTATATTAATTTATTTATTGTTTACCATGTATTTTATATTATTTAGGTATTTATTGAGTCTATGTAGTGTATTTATTTTCTGCACAAAGTAGGCTATTCTTCAGGACTTTTGTAGTTTATGTATAGTGGAGTTCATTAGAATCCGGCAATCATAGACAAGATAATTATTTGTCAGTTGTCTATGATCGATAGACAGTGATAGTGTTGTACCTATACTGATGTCAAAGTGAGTGATTGAGCATTGATCAATGAGATATGGGATATGGTTCACTGTTCGTTGGTTTATCCTAAGTATTTGAATAAGTCCAAAATGATTATGAAGTAATTCAAATCAAGATACACTTTTTATGTACCTATCGATTTTTTTCTATAAAATCAGGATTCACTTTTGTATTTGATATTTAATGAAGTGACTATCGCACAAACATGATAAACGATCACCATGCATTAATATATGAATTATAACGGCCTAATATGCATTAAAATACGTTATGTTTTAGGCTTTCAGTACCTACATAAATTAAATTTGTAAAAGGGCTTTTTGCAATATTTCAAAACTTAGGGCAAGGCTCTTTAGAAAATTTAGTAGAATATGCGGCTCACTCATTATAATCTAAAAATACCATGTAATAATTTTTCACTTTCTAATTATTGTTGGATTTATTCGTAGCATATCTGAGTGATTCTGTGTATATCTTTATTACTTTTTAAAGAACTAATAGTTTATTGTTACCTCCGTGTTTCTTGAGAAAGAGATCCAATCGTAAGCAAAAACAATGTCCGTTATGTCCGTAGAAGTCGTCGTCCCTAGAGTAAGTCCAACCAAATCGCAAAGAAAATGTCCAAAATTTATACAAAAAAGCAAAGTCGTCGATTATTAGAGGAAACAGAAAAACGCACAGAACTCGGAACAATTCCCACTCACACAGGACGGCGACAGTGAGTGAAGTATAAACGTGTTTTTAATATTTACCCTTTTATGCGTAGATGGAGTACGAGTAGAACTACCTTTACGCTTTTATGGTTCTAGATACAAAACTCTTTTATTGAGAGGCAGTAAAGAGAATGCAATGATATCCTTCATCTTAAACGACAACGCAAAGTCTTTTTGTCGTTCAAAACATAAACATGACGGTTTGTTGTGGAACAAAAAAATGACAGATTTGAAAAAGTGAGTTGTCTTGGGTGATAAAAGTGGGAACAGAATTTTTTTTCTTATTAAAATAATAATACGCTTTTAAGTTATATAGAAACCCCACTGTGCTAGTTTGACGCTGTTTGTGCTGCAAGTTTGAGTTTCAATGCCTTTTGAAATATCATGCAATCCGCATTTACAGTTTAGCCGTCATTATTAAAGTTTATTTTTTCGACCTGACTTATTCAAATATTGAAACATTCGAATCAATCAATTTTTTTAATCAATTCAAAAAAATGAACATCATTAACTTTCCAAAGACAAATAAGACTTTGATGGGTAAAAAATAATATGTCAGCTTTACAAACTATTGAAATTTTCGTCGTCCGAGTATTTTGTATTAAAATAACTATCTTAAAGAAGTTATTTAGTATCCAAATGATTGTAAGAACAATGAATGGTTCCTTGAAATGTGATTATGATCAGGATTGATATTCAAATGTAAGTAATTACGGAGTAATCGTTATTGAATTGGTTTGTTTACATGATTGTGAGATTCTAAAGCAAGCTGGTATAGTCTATTTTGTACACGTAAATAGACCCGTTCTTTACCGTTGCTCTTGTCTCTCCAACATTTGCGGTAGAAACATCTTACAGAGATAAGCTCGCCTTCGTACTTGTTTTATTATGTAATGTTCTGTTCAATGTTTTGTGTGCAATAAAGTGTTATTATTACAAGTTTCTTATCCTGTGCTAAATGTTTGAATAACGCATTTCTTTGCTTTCTTACAACTTTCATGTCTCACCTTTAGGTGGCGCTGATGTCCAAGGACAAACGAGCTTCGAACGCCGACCGTCCAACACAGACGAGACAGGTGCTTAACAAAATGAGCAACAGTAGCGCTAACTCGGCACAGGCCAGTGCGAACGGACCTTACGGCATGCGTAGTGGCGACCGGAAAGGCGTCCTTATTTAGTGGTCCGCCGTTTGTATCCCCGCCTTGAAATGAGGCAATGTTGCACTCATCCCAACTGTGATGTGATAATGCCGCACTTATGTAGTTTTTAGAAGTAGATGTAGAGTACTCTTATTGGTATATTTTAAGTTCGCGGGTGATTTGATGGTTTGTGAAATAGCCCTAATGATTTGTTTCCTAATGCCGATTGTTTGTTTGTAAATAATTTTAAGGGCGATCCTATAAAATTGTTCATTCCACATACGGATGTTCTAAAAATACTATTATTAAACAGACCCATTGATGTCTGTGTTTTTATATTCACCCAGTTATGTTACTTGTCACAAGTACAAAAGTGCACATTTTGGTAAATGATCGTGAAGATTATGTCGAGCTTGGGTAGAGTATGTTGTGAGTAGATAGCTTAGTTGAGACCTTAAGAACGAATACAACGCTAGCAAAATGAAATAGTTCTAGATTGTAACAAATTATTACAATCAATCTTGAACATTTTCCAGCTTGATTTTAATAATTTGCCCAGAATAAAGGGCCTATTAAAATAAATAGCTTTTTTGCACCTTGCCTTAGCTTTGTCAGGTGCTTAGTTAATTAATCGTAGTTTGTATTCCGTTTAATCACGGAATTAGACACATATTAACGTCATTGTAATTATGATATCGTTCTTTGGCGCCTATTTTATCGTGAAATATTAAGTGTATGTTGTATGTGCCTTCTTCAAATTGCCAATCTGCGGTTGGCACGCGTGGTTATAAAGCTCATAATATCTCTCTGAGATAAGGACTATGTCATGCAGTGAGACGCAGTATATAGCGATTATAAAAAAAATACTGATAGGCATGCTATACCTAAACAGTAAAGAAAATCTTTTTGTTATACATCATGTTTAAGGCCACAAGCCAGTTGGGAATTACCACGGTGGCACCATCGCATCAAATATCCTTGCCGGCTAAATGCTTATGAGTTAAATCCTTTGGCATGAAATTCTCTGGCGTTTTCTGGATTACGCTGGATTTTTAAACTTTCCGTAATTCAATAATTTGGCCTGACTGAAAATGGTTGCTAAGTTTTTCCTTAAAATACCGTTACAAAGTAACGATGTAGAAACATTCCATAACTTATTTCTTATCGATTGGGCTATGTGATTTCTTTCTATCTTTCAAATCGGTTGCGCGCCGTGGGACGGGACCGTTTGTATGATTTTACTAACAATAATCTGTTCATGATCTTTGGCGTCCATTTATTTGAGGTTGGTGGCGCAGCCGTTAATGCCCACAACTTAACCTTAAGCCTTTGACTGAAATTAAATCAAACGTAGTTCACCTAGTTTAGTCGGATTTCGACACACACCCTTACTGCTCTTTGCTTAGAGGCTAAGGCTGACATTCAGAGACGAAAACTAAGCAAAGACTGGTCTCAGAAATGTCATAATCACGTACTTAAAAACATTTCGTATTCAGAATCGAATCTTAGCAAGTTTAGTATGAAATGGTGCTTAGCTAAGTGTAAGTATTCAATATCGGTGACTTTACGTGAACTTAGAACTGTCACTTCTAAGCCTTCTGTTCACAGACTACTCCAAACTTCATTTCACTGATGTTCTACGAGCATTATCTGTGGGATTTTTTTATTCACTCTGACATATATAAAATTGTATGATGTTGTCCTGCTCTCGTGTAGCAATGTCAAATTTAAAAAACCGGTAAGAACTACATCACTAAAAAATGATAGACAATATAAATGACTTTCTTAGGGACTGTGAATACGAAAATTACGGCGCTTTACTAAGTACGACTTTAGTTTACTTTGCTAAGTCTGATCTAAGCGTGAACTTAGGATTCGTCTCTGAATGTCGGCCTAAAATTGGTTCCATTATTGTAATTGTACATTTTGCGCACAAAAAGATAAAGTATTGACGCAACGCAGGGTATTTTATTTACACAGGTCTTGTAAATAAGCGCTTTGTAATTGTAATTTATTTCTTTCTCGAGCTACTTGTACTAAATATAATTTGGGTAATGTAGAGTTGGCTATGTTTACACGATATACGTACGCACTGCGTACACGCAACGATTAACAAGGTACTAGTATTTGTGGACGCATAATCTTGCTTAAGTTGTCCATTTAGCACTTTATTTATATCTGTACTAAACTCGGATGTAAATTCTATCAAGCACTAATGCTAATGTTTGACTGAATGCAAATGTAATATTTGTGCTTGATACTTTTGTTACTTTTTATCCATTCTATGTTGGTGTTAATAGACCGTCAACACCGTCCTAGGAGAAATGAAATTGTCTTGTGCTGTCAGCTATTATTATTAATAAAAAAATCGAGTAACTAATATTATATTTTAATTTATTTGCGTCGGTAGCTATGTATAATTTATACACTAATTAAGCTCAGATCGTCGCTAACCAACTATTACTTTATAAATTATGATTGTTTTTGTTGCAATAAAATGTTGTTTTCAAAATAACTGCTACTAAAATTATTCAGATTACTTAAGTAGTAGGTAAAAGATATGCAAGAATCGCTCGTAGCCTCGGCTCCAGCGTGATCTTAAACGATCACGAAGCTTAAGCAACACAAGGCGCGTTCCCCCGTTTCCTGGTGGTCATACTAATTCGTCATATCAGTATAATTACGATGATATACATGTCCTCCTGGTCATACTCTCATTTCTACCTGAAAGCTAGTAGCCTAGGATCAACACTTTTCGAGATATGATGGCCTTTTCAAGTTTGACAGCTGTCATTTTGCTAACGTGATATAATGGGGCGACATGACATTGAAATATTGTTTGGAAGAAATCGCTTTAAATAAAACAACCATTTGTACTCTTAGTATAAGATTACGTTTGTAAAATGTAGTTTTAGGTGCTGGGATTTGTTTATCCCTCTACAGGATGACCAGAAAAGTGAGTATGACGTAGTCATACTGATATGACAAATTAGTATGACCACCAGGAAACTGGGACGCGTTCAGTGCATCATGGGTGGGTCACCGTCTATGACTAACGCTAGGGGGCTTTTTCCGAGCAGTTCCGTGCTTTCCAAGGCACATTAAGCAATTGGTGCCGGCTGCCGTCGATAGATGGCTTGAAAACTTAGGACAGAAAGACCAGCCACTAGTCTTACAGCCCTCCACCATTCCGGACGTGGCCCCCGTGGTGGAGTATGGCCTATATCTTTCTCAGGGAAGAGACCCGTATCCCTCGGTGGGGACATAATGGGTTGATGATGATGATGAAAAGAAAGGGGCCCCCGTGGTGGATTATGGCCTATACCTTTCTCAGGGAAGAGACCCGTACCCCTCGGTGGGGACATAATGGGTTGATGATGATGAAAAGAAAGGGCTTGCTTATTTTAAGACAAATACGTACAGTGATCTAGTTATCACTTTGACAGAGAGTAGGTCAGGCATAAAAACCCGGCCAACTGCAAGACGGGTTCCGTACCATTATCTGCACAACATTTAAATATTTGCCGGTCGCTGGTCGATCTATTTCGACAAAAAGGCAAGTATGCTAAATCCGGAAAGTAAATAATTGAGAAGGTTTTAGTTCCAAAATATCATATATTTTATCTAATCTCTTTAAACTAGCAATTCTTGCATGTATATAATCAGAATCTCGGAAACTGCTCCAACGATATTCACGAATTTTGGTATGCAGGTAGTTTCAGGGGCGATTAATTGATCTAGTTTTATTTTTATAAAACGTCATTTTATCCGTGTTTTAGGCAGTGAAACACTGATAATTTTCGCATCAGTCAGGTGGGAAAACGTGCGGTCCAGATCGAAAAGACCCTGGTTCAAATCCTGATGAATATTTTTTCCCTTTTTTTTTTCAAGTTCCTTCTTTTGCGAGAAAAACTATTATTGGAAGCTCGAAAAACCAGATTACAGGTACTACAACTTAAGTATCCACCAGCGGCATTGGCAATGGTTGTTCTACGATGGAATTTCTGGAAGGGATCACTTTTAGTGATAAGTCTGCACTCGTATAATTTTTATGTGGGTACAGTAAAGTGTTTTCTATCTATCTATTTTTCTAAATACTCTATATATCCATCCGTCCAACGTGTAAAGCAGCGTTTTCCCGTTTTTTAAGTTTTCTCCGTACTAAAAATTGTGCATAGGAATTGATGTGTAGAGTCAGAGAATTTGGTTACAATTAATTACAATTCCTTCAAAACAACCGATTAGTCAACCACTGATAGCAGAGATCTTAGGCAGAACAAAAACTTAATGTCTCTATGTAGGTACAAACCACTTGAGTAAATACAATTTCTGTTTTTTGCCACGACTGTATAAGTACGATACTAAAATTCATTTACCTACAATATTTCTTTGTTAAATCGATATTATTTCTCGGCATAAATATGCCATAACCCAGTGACGAACACAGCTGGTAGCTATAGATAATTTTATGGTTTTAGAGTTCATTTCAAAATGATAAGTAAGATTGAAAGATAAGGCTACTATTATGGGGCTGCCTGAAAAAGAGTTAATTGAAGAAGGTAGGTACTGGCACATGACATTAACTCACGACTGTATGCCAGACGGGTAGGCAGAAACCAGAGACTGTCACTTCGGTTTCGGGTACATTTCGTCGAAGTGTATGCGCCCTGGGCGTCCCTTACCGGCCCTTCCATCCACATTAGTTTTCTCCACATGTTCAAACCAACACAACATTTCTTTTTCAATCCTAGTCACGTTATCCTCTGTCAGTCCACAACGTTCTCTAATCAAACTATAGCGTACCTACATTGTCATACAAAGTAATACCACGGATACTTCCCAAGGACATTATTTCTACTTTTTTTGTTCTGTGTACCTATTAATCCTAGTTTCTTGATTCTTTTGCCATACACAATTCTCGATATCATACATCGGTGTTGGGACCAGCACTCCATTGTGGAGAAAGAAGAAATAATGTATAGATAGGTAGATACTACAATCATAATTTGTAGATTTCTCTACAAATTGTAGTATCTACCTATCTATACATTATTTCTTCTTTCACCACAATGGAGTGCTGGTGCTGACCACGGCTTAGATACGCGTGTCTAGCGGTGTCAGAGCCTCAAAATTTTTACAATCCCTATTTGTATATGATCCATTTGTCTATATCTACTTGACATTTTTCTCAGACTTTAAACGACAATAAATAAAAAACCTTTAGCGTCAGAAAACTCGATACCGTTTGCAAATTTAGTACTAGCTAGCACTAAATTTGCAAACTGTTTCGAGCCCTCTACCGCTAAAGGTTTTTGATTGATTGTCGTTTAAAGTCTGAAAAAAATGACAATTATAGACAAATGGATAGGACACACTCTCAAAACATATAGGGGATTTCATCGCGGACCCACGGTTGTTCCCAGAAGCAAAGTAATACATAAGTTTTCTTTACAGCGTTGGCCATGGCCATCGCCCGGAAATACCCAGCCAACAGCGAAGAGGGGCCAATGCTTCGAACTAACCAAAGTTGGGCAGGACGATTAGGTATGAAAAGTTAATTTACTGTATAAAGAATCGCTCGTAGCCTGGGCTGCCTGAGTGATCATGAACGATCACTAATGTTAACAAACATACGGCGCGTTCAGTCTATGGATGGGTCACCGTCTATGACTAACGCTAGTGGCATTTTTTCCGAGCGATTCCGTGCTTCGCAAGGTATGTTAATCAGTTGGTGCCGGCTGCCGTCGATAGATGGCAGTCGTTAAGCCAAGTCAGAGGCCTTTAGCGGCGGCTTGAAAACTTCTGACAGTAAGACCACCCACTAGTCTTACAAGCCTCCACCAATCCGGACTTGGACCCCGTGGTGGAGTATGGCTTATACCTTCCTCAGGGAAGAGACCCGTGCCCCTCGGTGGGGACATAATGGGTTGATGATGATGATAAAGCGGTTAAAGTGAGACTGGGCTGGCCATGTCTGCCGTAGGTACGAGCGCAGGTAGGCGGACCAATATTGCTACCGACTGGGTAACGCAAAATGGACACCGATGTCGCGGCAGACTAAGGCGAAGATGGCGGGACGACCTAAATGCATTCTTACCGAGATGTTGCGAGGTGCCTCGAGACAGAGAGAGATGGAAAGCGGAAGGGAGGCCTTTGCCCAGTAGTGGGATATAAAAGAGGCTATGGGAAAAAATGGGGTAGGCATATACCCAATGGACCTTTTCTTTCCTCTGCCATCCTCATCTAGCCGCTGCCAGCAGTTCGCTTCAGATCGACGGACCAGCGAGATGGTGGCGACTTAATTTATTTGTCAGCTGAGATCCACGTTCGATATCGCGTCTACAGCTTATCGACTTATACAATGTTAGTGAACTTAGCAAATCATTGTCCAGCAGATCACAAATATAATATGAGAGATCTTGTCGCATGCACCAAAGTTCTACTGTTCCTGATACTTTTTGGAAATAGTTCTGCGTGCAGTTACAGCTTAAAAGGCTATGGGGCCCATCCATGAATGACGTCACACGAGTTTAATGATTTTTGAAGTCTGGATGAGGCGGGTTCTTGTTACTCATCATATTTGTGTGACCTCCACTCCCCTGGTGTGTCGTCACATATTTTAGAAATGTTGCACTTCCAAAATTATTGGTGCCATCACAGAAAATCACAAAGTGATAAAAAAATTAAACCTTTTTTAATACTTAAGTATATTAGGTTTTTCGTTACCTATTGCCTGAAGTTATAGCCAGAATTAATAACTTTATGCTCCCACTAATAAAGCAATGAATGGATTATGAAAATTTTATTGAGACACATTATTTATTTTAGCAGGTATTTATTATATTATCGAATAGGTTTTTACACGATGGTTGTTCTCTGGTAGGTAGGTACTATAGGTATGTTGCACGACGGACTTTCTACGTTTTAAAACATTCTCATAAAACCTGAAAAAAAGAATACTTTGTATTATTATATTATAATTTAGATAAATTATTAGTATTTCGAACTTTCGGTTACATTTGCTGTGTTTTTATTTGCTCTTGACAGGGAATTTAGACTAAGGCCCTGTTTCACAATGTTCAAATAAAGTTCCTGATAAGCTATCCGCAACCAGGGCTGCCGTTGTTCTAAATTTAATTTTTTTTTCCTATATTGCGTGTGTTCGTTTATGGCTTCAAATTTAGAACAAACGGCAGCCCTGGTTGCGGATAGCTTATCCGGAACTTTATCTGCAGATTGTGAAACATACCCTTAATGTCCTGCGCCCGTTGTAAGTATTTCGATCCACTTTACAACGATCCAGCGACATGCGGGGGTATACGATTTCAATGCAATCATCTTCAGCCATTTGAGGCTTACTGCCAGACATAGGCCTCCCCCAGGACATAAGATAAGATAAGAATATTCTTTATGCACATAAGAAACAAAAGACAAAAGTTATAATTTAAAATAATACAATAGGCTGTCTTAGGGCCGCCGGCCGGCTTCTGAATTGAGAATTTCGCTAAGTAGTACTCAACTCTAGTGCTGTCTCGTCAAATTTCTCAGAAAAGAGCGTGACAGAACGTTACTTATTTGCTTAGAGTAAATTCTCAATTCAGAAATCGGCCCTTAGACGTAGGGCAGATTCCTGTGCTGTGAAGTACCAAGGAGAATTAATACGTATAGAGATTCGCTCACCCGAAAATATGTGACATTTTCAGGGATGTTTTATAAGGGTATTTATTAAATTAATTTATTTTTATGTTATTGTTATCATATACCTGTATATCGCATACAGTTTATGAAAAATCAAAAAAGTCGAACATTTTATTTTTGTATGTCTCGATTTATGTAATTTCCTTTCGATTTTTCAAAATTTTTTTTTTTAGATTTCTTTCCTCTCTATGTAGGTACCTATATTATATTCGTTGTATCTTCCTCTTACAGGAGGTGTTATAATTTATTTATGTAGTAGCTTATAACTAGGGTTGCCAACTTTTTTTCTAACAAATATAGTATTTTTGAAGCTATTACCAGTAGAGGGCAAAATAATTGTAAAGGTATGTGGTTTAATATTTTCTTTTTTTTTTTGTTTTACCTTATTTGACTTGAAGAGCTAGCTTTAAAAAAAGATGGGTTCCGCTTTACGCAAAATATAGTAGTTTCGCCTACTATATTTTTTAGAAATAATGTGTTTGAGCCCCTAATATAGTACGAATTACTATATTATATAGTAGGGTCTGCAACCCTATTTATAACCTCTATCTAAGTAAGATTTATGTCGGTTTATTATTAAGTATAAGTAGTTATGTATTGTTTGCACCAATTAAGTACCCGTCTCTTTTTTTATTTCGGCAACATTTCCGTCACAAGGTCGTTCTGGAAGAAGTTGCTGTTAGCAATAAGACCACCTATTGAAATTGCTGTTAGCAATAAGACCACCTATTGTATATAATTTTTTTTTAATAAATAAGGAATATTGTTAACTTATCTTTTCTTACTATAACAAGGTTGATAAAATAACCACGCCAGAGCAGTTTTTCATTCAGTATGATAAAAGGAGCTTTAGCATAACAATCAATCAAAATAATTCATAGATTGTGTTTTATATTTTTTGTTCGTTAGTCCCTTTATATTATATATAATGTAAATTAAACTTACCTGACATTAGAGCCATCGGTACTTTCGTCATTTCTCCTATTATATTTCCCGAAGGCGGACCTAGAAATTATATACCAATAGTTAAATATGGTATTATCTTCGACACAGTGTTAACCCTATACTTGACATTGTGAACTTAAATGCACAGACTTTTTAGAAAAAAAATCTGGTCAAACTTATTATCAAATCGTTTCGTTCGGCATGCAAACATAGTTTCTGAAGGACCGTGAACGCTAAGAAAAAAAACTATATCTATCTCGCTTACGATCTGTCAGTGGTGATCAAAATGGCGAATCGCTCGTCTGCTCCCTTGCACCTTAAAGGTAAGTATCGATTTTTATCCAAATTTATAATTCTTAGTCAACAAAAATGTATGCAGTTTTACTTTCTACAAACCTTAAACTATTGATATCTAATAATATTTTGGTGAAATATATTCAATTTTTTTCATAATTCACGACTTTTTCATAGTGTGCATTTGAATTCGTACCGCCCGTTGCTATGTGATCGACTTAGTATTTGTCATGTGTATTCAAATGCACACTGCCTGGTCCTCCCGGCTTGCACATTTACTTAATAATGTATCTAATAATGCACATCGCGAGCAACACGACCGCTTGACTGCTAAATCGAAATAACTTAAATTATTTCATGAAGCATAAAACCGCAATTCAAATAACATCTTTAACCAAACTCCACACCTCTTAGCTTGCACTGCTTTAATTTCGGAGTACAAGATCCCAAAAAATCCTTGCTTTAGTGCCTAAATCCTGAGCTAAATCTGATAAATGTCCATCCAAAGGTTGTCTGGAAGAGATCACTTTTAGCGATAAGGCCGCCGTCTGTACTCTTAGTTTAAGAAATAGATGTGTAATCTCCTTTTTTTGTACAATAACGTGATCTCTATCTATATCTATCTATCTAAAGAATCTAGCGAATCTTCGGAAGATGAAGGCAACATATGCATGTCGCGCCCCTACACCTTCGACGATAGTTCCCCTGTGCGATCACTGGCGTCTTCTGTCGAAAACATAAACATCTCCGATAGTGATAACTGTGAGTATCGAGAAATGCGTACTATTGCTGCCGTCCACGAAGAACCAGTATTACTACATGCACGACCCATTTTATGGTTGAAAAGGACAAAGGATTTTACACCAAACTCACTCTCAACTCTTCAAATCGATCCTGATGTTTTAGACCACCTTCACCATCAGTTTATGTCCTACAGTCACCGTTTGTGGACTCGATCTGCAGCCTTGCATTTGCAGTAGAAACTCATTCACCTCTTCCCGTTGGTCGTAAGATATCCCTGGTAGTCGTAAAAAAAACTGGTTGGAAACTGACCAAATTGTTCCCCAAATGGACAAGAGTGAAGTTGTATCATTGATATTTACTACTATTTTCGCAGCTCCTGGACATTGGTGTAAATACTGCCTGGTTGATTTATCGTAGCGAGAACAGTTTTAGACGAAAGCTGATGCCTCTCAAAAAGTTTCGCGTGGTGATTTTTCGACAATTGTTGTTATGAAAGAAATTCTCCGGATCTACAGTCTGACGGTCTCCCCAACTCCGTAAACACACATACATAGGTACAAAAGCTCCCGCCTGTATTCCAGAGAGGTAGACAGAGATCAGGGATTGCCACCTCCCACGATCTTGACAAATCACTTTCGCTTCATCGATATCGTCGTTGCATGCATGCACGTCGGTTTCGGGTACTTTTTGTCTTGCCCTTTGCTAATTAATCCCCTATTTGGTCGAAGTATGTCCGCCTGGGGCATCCTTTACCGGCCCTTCCACTCACATTCGCTCGACACATTTGCTTCGTCAGTCTTTCTTTCTTCATCCTCTCCACATGTCCAAGCCAACGGAACATACCTCTCTCATTTCTAGTCACTACATCCTGTTTCATTCATTATTTACGGATGAAATTCTGTCATCCGTAAAGAATATAAAAAACCGGTTGCCGAAAGGGCTGATGATGATATGATGTGGTGGGAAATCTGCCTACTTTGACGATAGAAGCAAGGTGTAGAAACTGTACCAAAAACCAAACAAAGCATTTTTGTCAAAAAATTAATGCACGGTTATCTCAAAACCCATTGTTATGTTTTATATGTTTAATTATAAGTTAAAAACTTTTGTAAGAAGTGTTTTTATAGTATAATGTTATTATTTATTTTGTTTGCATAAGACAAGGCAGTGTGCATATAAAGACACATGTTTTTTTATTGTCCCATTCTTGCGACCCCGGCGGTGTGAATTCAAATACACATACACATACTTTTAATGCATATCGACTATTTTTAAAGCATTTTGAAGCATGCTCAAATGCGCCTGTTAATTAGTTGCTAAACTGTGAAGAACTTTTTTTTTAAAAATAAACATAAACATTAACATAAACATTTACACACAGGCACATACATTGCTTCTGGCCCCACAATAGGATACCCTGTGTCGTGGGCACCAGAAACAGCGACGTCACAAACATGTAAACATCCAAGACCTGGAGTTTTTTTTTTCTCTCCAGCCGGGGATCGAACCCGGGACCTCTCGCATGGTAAGCAGATGCGCTAACCGCTACGCCACAGAGGTCGTCAAAATAAAGGACCATTTAAAGGGAGGGCCATAGATGAATGACAAGCATATGAAGGATAAGCTATTTGACAGTGTAAAAAAAAAGTATTATTTATACGCATAAATTCGTAAAAATTATGAGTTTTAAAACCGCTTTAAAGCATTTTAACTTAAAAAAAAAGTATTTATAAAAAAAACACAGGATAAAATTTGATAATTACATATCTGCAGACATTTTGTCGAAAACGGCCTGGATTGGCCGAATCTATGATGACGTCACAGTTCAGTAAAAATGGCGTCTGTCATTCATGTCTTCTTAAGTTCATTGGTTTTGTTTACTGCATGACGTCATGACGCCGATAGCGTTTTAGCTGCTTATTTTAAAACTAAGTTTTCATTTGCTTTTTTTGGAAGTAATACACGAAAGAATTAAAATTACTACAATTATCTGAGGACTTAATGAACACCATCAAAAAAATTATCTCATAATTTTTTTACATAAGGTTTTCACAAAACTATCAAATAGCCTATTGTAGCATTACATTCACTAACCTTACCTTTAAAATTAAATATCATTTGGAAATATGTATTGTCAAAATTTTAGACAACACCCATTGAGTTTTAAACATAATCATTATTTGTTAAATAAAACTTTCGTAAACACCACACATTATTAACCCGGTTGGACTCTTCCGAGAAAAAATCAAGTAATAAGCATTCTTTTTATGCCGATTTGCACCACTTTTTAAATCTTAATAAAATAGCCATTACTGTTCAACTGTTTTATGAATAATTTGAGTTGAGGGGCCCCAGGGGGTAACACTAGCGCCACCGAGGAAAAAATGTCAGTGCAATCCCTCTAGGATCCCAAAGGATCATGAAACAGCAGTTTTTGGCGTTAATGCTGTCTAGTCCTAGGTTTTTGCCCTAGGGTCCTAGAAATCACAATCAACATGATTGAGAGATTTGTATACACACCTTTTGCAAATTCGATCTGCAAAAGATCATTGTGATGTTTTGTCCTTGGTGGCGCTAGTGAAGCGCATGGAGCCCCTTAAATGCCACATTTAAGAATGTGGTGCAAGTCGGCCTCAGTTTTTTTTTTATTTTTTTTTTGTAATGGTTTAATATCTATACTGGAACTTACTAGAGGGGGCAGATGCAGGTGTCGGAGGTTGGGTAGCAGGAGCACTAGCGGCAGCCTTTGCTGCATCTTCCTTAGCCTTAGCGTCCGCTGAAAAAATAACTTTAGGTCACTTTTGCTATAAAAGTAATAACTTCCGGGCTAAACATAAGCTAAATGTGGCTAAACATCGCTCGATATTAATAACGGCAACAGGTAGACGCACGATATATTCAAATCTTTTATAACATAACATAACATTTACATACAGGCACATACATTGCTTCTGGCCCCACACTAGGATACCCTGTGTCGTGGGAACCAGAAACAGCGACGTCACAAACATGTAAACATCCAAGACCTGGAGTTTTTTTTTTGTCCAGCCGGTGGTCGAACCCGGGACCTCTCGCATGGTAAGCAGATACGCTAACCACTACGCCACAGAGGTCGTCAAGTTTATAGACATTCGACTTGACACGTTCGACAAGTGTCGCGGTAGCCTAGTGGGCGTGAAAGTTGGCATCTTGTGTCGCGTCCTTAGGCACCCGGTTCAAGCCGCTGCCACAGTACTCTTTTTGTTAGACTATATTTATAAAAAGTGACATCTACAGTTAGGACGATGAAATTCTTTGACAATATTACGCGCAGGCGACAGCAGCGAACCCATTCAGATCTTCTTCGAGCGCCTGGACGGACTGCTATTGGAACTATCGAGGAAACGTAAGCATTTAATAGTTGCTGGCGACTTTAATATAGATTTACTAAAATAAAGTGCTGTTAAACTAGAGTTTGAGTGTTTACTTTTGAACTTTAACCTAAAACTAGAATTAAGACAGCCAACGAGACTTGTAAGTGGAAGCTGTATAGATAATTTTGCACATGACTTCAGAAAAAATTGTAAAGCGGAAGTGATAGAATTATCATTATCTGACCATACTGCTCAGCTGCTAAAATGTCCAGCAAAAAAAGTCTGCCTCCTACCTTTTTGGCGTACCAAACATAGAGACTACAATAAAGAAAATATGGAGAAATTTAAGGAAATTATTAAAACTCTTTCTTTTTCCAAAATATACGAAACTAGTGACCCTAACACCGCGTATAACGAATTCATAGAAGAATTTCGATTGTTCTACGACCTTTGCTTTCCCTATAAAGTAGTCACAATAAAAACAGTTAAACGCCCTAGCTGGGTTTCGCGTGGTATAAAAGCTTGCAGCCGAAAAAAGAGAAAGTTACTATGGTTGTACAGACTTGAACCTAATACACTAAATAAAACAAATTTTAAAAATTATACACAAATTTTCAAAAAAATCGAACGTTTAACAAAACGCGCCCAAAATAATTATAAAATAAAAATGTCGGACAATAAGTCTAAGGCCACATGGCAAATAATAAATAGTTCCAAGCAAACCATACCTAAAGACTCTATCTCTAAAATAGAAATTGACAAAAAGACGATTACAGATCTACAAGCCATATCAAATGCATTTAATGACTTTTTCATTGACAAAATTAAGCCCATTGACAATGCTGGCACACACACACGTTTATTAGGATCCTATATTACACCGTGTAGTAATTCGATGTTCATGGAGGCTTTATTTATAAGTATTTTTTAATGATTTTTAATTAAATCATTAAAAAATACAAACAGTGTGGGATACGATGGCGTATCTACAAAGATAATAAAATACGTAGCCCTAGAAATTTGCCATCATCTAAGTCACATTATTAATCTATGCATAGCAGCGGGTATATATCCTAATAATTTGAAACAAGCGATAATAAAACCAGTCTTAAAAAAAGAAAACCGACACCTAATGGAATTTTATAGACCAATTGCCCTTATTCCGATAATAGCAAAAAATTTTGAGAAATATATTTATGCAAAAATGTACGCCTATCTGGAACATAATAACATATTAACTAAGGAACAAAAGGGATTCAGGCAAAATAAGACGATTAATCTGGCTGTTTACGATTTCTTAAACACAGTTATGACATGTGTAGATGCAAGAGTTCCAGTCTCTGCGTTATACATGGATATGACACAGGCTGTCGATTACGTAGAACATACTATCTTACTGCGAAAGCTTGAGGCATACGGAATAAGGGGAAATGTGTGGAAATTAATAGAGTCATATCTTAAAAACAGGACACAATGTACAGAAATCTCAAAAATCAATCCTAAAACTAAACATGAAGATATTTATAGGTCACGTGAGCGTGAAGTTCGCCATGGCGTCCCACAGGGCAGTGTAATGGGACCGTTACTATTCTTACTGTACATTAATGATCTTCCCAGAGCCACTCCACACCCAATGACCCTATTTGCAGATGATAGCACTGTCACAATCCAATGTGACCAAGAAACTTTTTACGAATGTGATATAAATCGGACTCTACAATCTATTATAATTTGGTTAAACAATAATAACTTGAAGGTAAATTTAAGTAAAACTAATTTTATGCAATTTAGCCAAAGGTTACCAACAGCAAATTTGGATATTCATTATGAAAATATTAAAATACAACAAGTAGAGACCACAAAATTCTTAGGACTAACGGTGGACCGAAATTTAAACTGGAAAGCGCATATTGCGGAACTTTGCAAAAAAGTTAGCTCGTCTGCTTATCTCCTCTATAAACTTGCCCCTGTCACTAATATTGATGCTCTAATTACTGCATATCATGGCACGGTAGCTTCATTGTTGCGGTATGGTCTGATCTTTTGGGGTAACTCAACCGACAGAGAGATAGCATTCAAAGTACAAAAAAGGTGTCTAAGGGCAATGTTTGGACTGAAAAAGACGGATAGTTGTAAACCATACTTTCAAAACTACAATATTCTACAGATGTAGCACTCTTTGTAAAATCGAACCCAGACATTTTCCGACCGATCTCGCTAGCCAGTACCTACCCGCTTACAACGGGATGAAAATAGAGTATGTATACGTAGAGCCAATACCGCACTTATGCATAAAAGTCTATATTGTATGGGGCCTATGATTTATAATAAAATACCAAGAGATATACGAGAATTTGACATGGGCCAATTCAAATTTAAATTGAAAAAAATGCTACTAGAAAAATGCTACTATAAGCTAATATAATTTCTAACTGATTGATTTATTATTATATGACTATGTACTGACTCTTCTACACACAAACTTGACTTTAAATGTACTTTAATATTTGACAAGTTGATATTTCTTTTTTTTTTTGGACTGCATTTGATTTTACCAATATAAACATAATTGACGTAAATATAGCTCGTATGGAAAGTATTTTGTGATAGAGATATATTTTAATGACAAACGATGGTGCTCTCTCTAAATATTTTGTAAGTCCCGATGGGCGAAACATGTACAGGACGTATTTCAATGTAACAACCTTATATCTCATGTTTGACAAATAAATAATCTTTATCTTTAGATTATAGAGTTACAAGTCAGTTTATAGATGTACGGAACCCTTCGTGTGCGAGTTCGACGAAAAACTTAACAGTTTGATTTCGTCTTAACTTATTTAGAACAAAACAACTTACCAGCAGCGTCAGGTCTGGCAAACTGTAAAAGAAAAAAATATATTATTGTAGGCAATAATATTGCCCTAAATCGCAGAATCTTACTTTCTTTACTAGCTGACCCCGCAAACGTTGTTTTGCCATATAGGGATATAAAAAACAGATAACAACCTACCTACCGAATATGTTAGCGCCGAAAATGGAAAGCCCGAATTGTAGATATTAGCTATATTTATAACAAATTAAATAATAAAAAGGACAATAAAATAGAAATCGATCCAGGCCGATACCCGGTTGCTAAGTAAGTTTTTATAACATTCTCACAGCAACCGGGTTGCCAGATCTGTCGCCAACATCCTCCCCCTGGTAAAAGAATAGTTTTAAAACTAAGGTGACAGGTCTAGCTTGACCAGCTTTCGAGCGGGGCGGCGCAGCACCCCTGCCCTAGTCCGTACGTCCGCTACCCGCACGACGCCATCTCTGCCTGGGAATACCTTCTCGATCCTGCCGCGTGTCCAAACTGCGCGCGGCATGTTACTGTCGGTGATCAGGACACAATCACCCTCTCGTAGATTAGTATGTGTGGACCAGGTGCCTCTTGGCAGAAGGTCGGGGAGGTACTCCCTTACCCATCGAGCCCAGAAGTGGTCGGCTAATCGCAGCGCCTTCTTATAACCTTCTCGGCTGATAAGGTCCGCGTCCGTGGCTTCTGGTGAGGGTAAAGTCGAGCTCGACCCCAGGATAAAATGGTTCGGCGTCAGGGCGGGCTCGTCATCGTGTGCCACAGGAACGTGTGTGAGGGGTCTAGAGTTGATGATGAATTCAGCTTCGGCTAAAAGCGTGCCAAGAACTTCTTCCTTCGGCGCCCTTTCCTTGAGGGTAACCGAGAGGGCACGCTTGACACTCTGGACCAGGCGCTCCCATGCGCCCCCCATGAATGGCGACGCGGGTGGGATGAAATGCCACTCTATTTCGTGGGATGCGGCGAAGTCAAGAATTCGTGTGTGGTTAATGGCAGCCCACGCCTCTCTCAACAGTCTGCTTGCGCCAATGAAGGCTGTCCTATTGTCGGACAGTATCTTTTTAGGGCATCCGCGGCGAGCTATAAGGCGGCGTAGAGCCATTATGGCGCTGTCTGCGGCGAGACTTCCCACTATCTCCAGATGGACCCCTCTGGTCACAAGACATGTAAATAGAGCCAAATACCTCTTCTCCCGACTCCTCTTCACGGCTACTTCTACCGGGCCGAAGTAATCTAGCCCGACGAAGGATTATGGCGGGTGATGGTGTTGAAGCCGCTCTTCGGGTAAGTCGCCCATGGGTGGATTGGAAGCCATAACCTTCCGGATGCGGCAAGCCTGGCATCTGGCGGCAATCTTGCGAACTGTGGGTCTTAGGTGCAGTATTACGTATTTTTGACGGAGCGTGTTCACAACCGTTTCATTGTTGCCGTGCATGGCCCAAGCGTGGTAGCGCGCGATCAACAGCTGTATGATAGTATGTCGACCGTCAAGGATGACTGGCTCTCTCGTCTCTGATGTCGCTTCAGGGGCCGAGCTCGTTCTTCCGTGCGCTCTGAGTAGACCGTCATCACCGAGTTTTGGAGATAATTTGTGCAGTCGGCTCCTCTTCGACAGAGCTTTGTTCTCACTCAGACAAGCGAGTTCTTCTGCAAAACTCTGCTGCTGTGACTCCTTGAGCAGGTGGGCTGTGGCATCTTTGACGTCCCGTGCGAGCAGCGGACGGAGACCACCGCCAGAAGTGTCGAGCAGAGCATGCTATCTGGGGTATCTGCTACTAGTTTTGCTAGCACTATGATAGAAATTGCGTGACCCTTTTTGTCTAGCTAGATTGGCCTTTCGTTTCATAGTGCGCAGATCTAGTGAGGCGATACCGGCGATTTTAGTTCACTCCGATGAAAACGTTCAATCTCAGTGAATGGGCATTGCGGTAAATATTGACAATAATTACAAATGATACTTCATTTTAAAGGTATAAGGTCAGATAATATAATGCTACACTTATTATTTAATAATATTTACAGATTTTTGTATTTTTGGAATAATTGTTAAACTAATTCGACCTTCTAATGTTAGTGTCACACGTCAATGAAAGTACATAATTTTAATAAGAAACGCACGATATTCACGTCTCAGTATACTGTAAAAAACTAATATCTTAATTTATCTTTTACGTTTGCACAAATTATTATTGTTAAATTCTTTATTGCACAAAACACATGTCTGGTACAAAGGCGTACTTAATGCTAAATAGTATTTTCTACCAGTCAACTAAATTCGGAGTCTTTTTAATTTTATTTATTCAACGAGTTGTTTTCGTGTCTCGACGGTATCCCTAGAAACTGATAGCTGATACGATCTCAGTGTTTCCATTTATTACGTACCTACTTCCAGTTACTATAACTGTGGTTCGTTTTTTTCTCTTTAAAATGTATTTAAAGCGCACTCAAAAACGAAATATTTGGCAATACTTTCAAAAACGCCTTAGGTAATCAGCTTATTTTGCAACAATGCCAATTCTATAGTTCTTTAGCCGGGTCAACACCTCTTATGTAGTCTGGCTGAAAAGTACGACATGACCTGCTATGTTCTGTGCCTACTTAAATAAATAATACCTAGATACTTACACTCTGCGCCACCAATGCGGCTACGATAAGTACGCTCAGAATTTTCATCATCTTCTCTACTTTTACAAAATATCTCACTTGCACAAACACTGAGATTAAACTCAGTTGCAGATCCTGAAAGACTGTGCCTGCCTTCAAGTAGCTATGGTGTTATATACGAGAAAACAGTAACGCACACACCCTCATTATGTACACAGCCACGACGAACACATTTGAACAAATACTGTATTACGCACGAAATTAGGTTTTGAAACTTCGCGGAATCTGTGGAATAATATTACTAACAATAAATTAACTCTAACGTATTCGCGACTTTTGTTCTAAGGGACATTTTTAAGTAATAGATGACGACTGAAACGAATCGATTGTGCGCGGTTATGGCTTCCATGAGCACTGAAGAGGATAAATACTTGTTATTAGACACGATGAATATGTTTTTTTGAATGCCTATAACGTTGACGGCCGTCTGTGACGAATTATTTTGGTGACGAAGTTCTTGATTGTTTGTCATAAGTTGTTTGGCTTAGCATCAACTAGAGTAGAGTACATTTTCGACATTAGATTACAGGGTTTACACTTAAATAATTAGTACCTGGATGACCGAGCTTTGCTCGGTATGTAGGTTTTCACACAAAAGGAGGAACTTGAAAAAAAAAAGAAAAATTATCAAGTCTCGAACCAGGGTCTTCTGTTTACGGTATCGTCCTATTTCCCACTTGAGCTATGACAACCTTACAGATGGTTGCGAAAATTATCTTATTTCTTTGCCTTAAAACACGGTTAAAACGACGTTTTATAAAAATGAAACCTAGTTGGATTAATTAATTGCCCCCGAAACCCCCTGCATACAAAATTTCATGAAAATCGTTGGAGCCGTTTCCGAGATTCTGATTATATATAAATATATATACAAGAATTGCTCGTTTAAAGAGATTAGATAGATTTATAATTATTCGAGCATTAATAATTATTAATGGGCCTGCCTAGTTTAGACATCGGTCATTAATTATAATTAATGACCGATGTCTAAACTAGGCAGGCCCTGTAGTATAGAGCAATGTTGTATTGGTCAAATCAATCTGGCTCGAACTTCTCCAAGAACATGATTAAGTTATTTATTTGATATTTGGTGAAAATATTTCTTTATCGCTCGTAGCCTGGGCTGCCTGAGTGATCTTAAACGATCACTAAGGTTAAGCAACATACGGCGCGTTCAGTCCATGGGTGGGTCTCCATCTATGACTAACGCTAGTGGCATTTTTCCGAGCGGTTCCGTGCTTCGCAAGGCACGTTAAGCAGTTGGTGCCGGCTGCCGTCCATAGATGGCAGTCGTTAAGCCAAGTCAGAGGCCTTAGGGCGGCTTGAAAACTTCTGACAATAATACCAGCCACTAGTCTTACAAGCCTCCACCAATCCAGATTTGGCCCCCGTGGTGGAGTATGGCCTATAACTTCCTCAGGGAAGAGACCCGTGCCCCTCGGTGGGGACATAATGGGTTGATGATGATGATGATTTCTTTATTATTTTATTTCACATAAATTCTCTTCCAAGGAGATAAATATGTTAGTAGGTATGAGGAGATGATAACTTAGGTACTCGCCGGTAAAATATATAGGTAGGTAAGTATCGCATATTTTATTTACATTAAAACTTGTACCAACTTAACTTGTACTTACTAACTAAAGCTACTGGGCAGTGAACGGACGGTTACGGTTAATAACCGAAACAAATCTATTATTAACCCTTTCTTATTTACCCCATTATATGATGTTATCGAATCATTTCGGTTAACAGAAACGTCTCTGTTAACAGATGGTCTGTTCACATAGATGTGTCTATTACGGTTACTCAATATAACGAATGGGTATATTTTTTGTCTTAGTCTATCTGGTTGAGTGTAATAGAAAGAGGCATTACTCACTTCGGCGAGGTTAACCGTAACCATAATGACATTTTGAATTTGAAACCTGTTTAACCTTAGAAATGGGTCAACCGAGTTTCGGTTTATCGTTCGTTTCATACTGTTAACACGTCAAATTTTTGTTTCAAAATCGTTTGAAAGGGTTAAAATTATGAATGGGTAATCCGTTCCCTGATACTGGGTATTTGCATGCCATCGCAAAAAGCCAGACTATGTTTTTTATCTGTAAGATAAACCCCTTGTGATTAATAGTGATAGTGGAAGTTGATTGCATATTATTCTAGGTTTGTACCTACAGTGGCTTCCAGTGTGTAGCTAGGATCGGCGATGCAATCACCGATGGGTGCAATGCAAAGGCCATATTACACTAGTTCCTAGCTAGGATCCATAGGTGATATCCATTGCTGGTGTCGACACGTGTCATGATTTTTATTGTCTTATAAGCAATGTCATCAATGAATAAAGTTCAGAGTATAATTGGCGGCCTGATTAAATAAAGGCCTTCGCTAAATGGGTAATTCTTTTAGGTACGTTTTTCAAGCGGCATCACCTTAAAAATATAGAAATTGAAAAGTCAGCAAGCCACTTTTTTTTTCAGGCAAACCTTTAATCATCTCTTATCTAGGTCATTGATTATTATTCAATTATCTTTATATTTATCAAAAACTACAAAACCCCCGTTCTTTGATTTTCGTGGAGTGTCCTTTCCCCCGATCGAATCACTTAGTTAATTATATGTTTTACACTAAATGGTATACGCTAACTAAAAAATAAACACTAAGTTTTAATAAGTTGCCAATGCTATAAAAAATTACACCGATGTTCTAAAAGAATTACATTGTCTAAAAAAAATTAAAATATAACTGTCCCGGGGCAGTTGATTTGCGTGGACATTATAAAGCCACTTGCACATCCCTAACTTCGCGGCCCAATGCTGCGTCATCCTAATTCATGTCACACACAACTAGCCGCTCTCCGATGGCCAGACAGAGTGCTTGTGTGACGACCACGTCGAGTTTCCGAAAAATTAAGGTAAGAACCCCGTTACGTGGGTATGGTTTCTCAAAACTTTGATTTGCGTGGTACAATTTTCTCCGTCGTCGGTGAATTTATTTTTTTAATAAAATATTGTAGCGAACAAATATAAGGTAACATAACTTATATTCAAAACACAGTTTATTTGCTTAAAAGGTTTTTGATTATTTTTAGAATAAATGATTTATTTTGATTTTCGTGGTCGTGATTTGCGTGGTTTACATGGTAGATTTGACCCACGCAAATCAATTATGGGCCATGCAAATGAAATAACTTCATGTTTTATTATGGTATTGTAGGATTAATATTTTTATTACTTGAGTTAAATGTAAATTTGTTTAATAAATAAATATTGTGTCAGATTACCTAACTATATTAATTTTTACTAAAATTTTAATGAATTATTTTTTAAGTAAAAAATGGCATTAATAAAAGAGGATTTTTTTTCCGAAAAATGAAGAGAGAGTTAAAAAAATCTAAAAAAAATATATTAAATTAAAAAAAATCATTTTTGGGGTGTTTTGTGATTTGCGTGGCCCTCATTTTTTTAACCTCGATTATCTCTGTAAGTTTATTGCTTTTTGAGGTGCCTTTCCTATAACAAGTATTACTTTTACGTATAATTAACGATACGGATGTCGATTTAGGAAAAATATTAAATTTGAAAATTGCCATGAAAATCTCCAAAGAAGGACTTACTCGAAGAAGCACCCAAATATTGCTTACCTAGTATTAAAATGTACTATTTTATGATTGTCAGTAGACACTTTAATGCCTCACCTGAAGTTGGTAAACATTTTATTATTATTTTTATTTATTACTAAAATTACAGAAGAACATCGCAAAGCTGTTGATGTTAATAAATTGTAGATAACACTAACTTGGGTAGGTATTCAAATAGCCTAAGTAACTAGTTTGCTTTATTTTTATTAAATTGGTGTTGTTTCGAACCCTTAATCGCTGCATCATTGACAGAGAATTGGAAACAACTTTAGTCTTACGTAACATTTAACAAAACATACATATAGTAATCACATTTAACATAGAACGTATCAGAAACACGATTAAGAGGCAAAACTTATACACGTTATTAATGTTAAATTACTAGCATAAAACTAACTAAATTCCAAAAGCTAACTGCAATTGCACTGTTGTATACACTGAGACTGAGGCCGCGACATTCAATATGAAGCCAGGATCAGCGACGTAAATACCGTAGATCCATGAGCGCAAGTCGCTCATTTCCAATATGCTTAGCACGCTTTCGCATAGCTTTACATGACTTTCTGAAATATACAAGTGCGTTAGCGGGAGTTGAAGAAGAGGTAGATACTCGTAAGCAAGCCACATCTATTTCGGTATGTTTTATAGAGTACCTACTAATGCTAGATGTGAAGTAATGATCCGATTTGTGGTTTACTTAATAAAAATGTTCTGTACGACATAACAATAGTTTTGCGTAGTTTAAATATTATAGTAGATAAAGTATCTCTTCTTCCGGTATATTGTAGGAAAGCTCAGTAGGACTAACTTTGTCAAACTCTAGTAGGAAAAAAATCCCAAATGTTATGATCTTCACGTCCGAACTTTTACAATATTTTAACTGTACCTACTATCAAAGTACTCGTATATGATTTTGCGTAATATAAATTACACACCGTAATAAAATACTAACCATCTATGGATGTTTTCAGTATATTGTAGCTGCATATAAATCTGGTCTGGTGTGACTGTATATGAACCAGATTGGCAAAACTAACTAAAACCAAACCCATTAGCCAATTCGACGCGCTCCAGAAAGATAAAATACCCAAACGCATTACGTTGCTCTCCACCTCCAAACTCTACAAAATAAAATAAGATTTAATACATTTATATTAAGTTACATTGTAAGATTAAACTGGAGTTTGAGATTATTTAGGCTTGAGTCTTACCATAGAATCCTGAGATTGCATATATAGAACCAAGTTTTGAACTGCTGTGAAGTTTGCGACGATTAATGTTAATGCACCCACTGCCATCTGCAAATTAAATTTAATATAAAGCAAACGTTTTCTAATCCCATGCTATATTTTAAATATATTAATATTAATATATTAATATTGTTATGTAGACTACCAGCTTCATAATGAAGCTTCATTTTTCAAGATTGCGGACTTTTATTTCAATACGCATCCTAAACCCTATCATTCTGGCTCTTATTTTAGTTCATTCAGAAGAACTCCACCATCATGCGTCATCTTTTCGGTTAATGTACCCCACCAAAATTAACAACACAGGTAAGAGGGCATTTCTCTGCTTCATAATGGCAAGTTCCTCAGTTTAATGGTCTTAGACCACCGATACCCGCATCTTTTATCCGTTGGTTTCCGCTTTTATCTTGTAGGTAATCGTGAAAGTTGTGTGGTTCTCCGCCGCAGAGCCACCATCATATAATTTGACCATTTATAGCTTAAAATCATGTACGTAAAATTTTGGTAAACTTAAAATAAATAAAACCCCTGTCTGATTATGACATTTTTTAACACGTACTCAAGAAACACTACTCGTACAACAGTTTTAATCCAAAACCAGGAGTTTTTATCTTTCCTGAGTACATATCAATGTTTATTTTATCATTACCTAAGGCACGTACAGCCGATAATGGCGTACGTACGTAATGTTGGTTTGATTAACATTCTTCTAAGCTATAAATGATCAGATTCTAAGATGGCTCTGCGGCAGAGCACCATACTGAAAGTTTTTTTAAAGTAAAATATGTTGGGCCATGGGCAAGATGCTGCGGATCCTAGAAACTTTTGGTGTTTTCTTCTTAGAAATAGATAATTTTATACGGATCGCCCACTATGTGAAAGTTAATTTATTTTGGATACCGGACGACGCAGCGTGGGCAGGCTCCCCACCAGATGATCTAACGACCTGGTTATAGTGGTAGGGAGTCGCTGGATGCGGGCGGCACGTCGAGACCGGGAAATTTTATAACATTATCGCAAATGAGATGCAAAAGTTTGTGGTGAAAATGGAAAGAATAATTCCTCTAAAAGAAATATATTTTTATTATTATTACCGCTAGCTATTTTTTGACAGGCCTCAAAAAAAGAGGAGGTTCTAAATTCTCCGATTACTCAAAAACGTTTGTATCGATGTGGAAAATTGTCACTGCCATAAATGTACTTATGTGTTATTTGGCATCATTTAGTAATCAAATTATAATAATGAATAAAATACATGCATTAAATTTTTATCCAAAAATCAACTTACCATGCAACTAAAGCAGTCGTCAGATAATGCTTTGAGTTCGATTATTGCCTGCAGTAGTTTTAAAATCTGCTTCGAGGTGGCCCTTTCGTGAAAATCAACTTTGTCATCAAAGTGTTTCTTCCAAAACATACTCGTGTAGTGGTCAATCATGTATTCTGAGTTCATTTTAGTTAATTTTACAAGAGTCACATTGACATATGTCAATCTCATTGTTATAAACAAATAAAATACTACACAGCAAGACATATCAACGTAAATGTAAGATATAATAATGCATGCGGCTGCGATAGTAAAATAGATCTCAGGAGGAAAATTGTAAGCCCAAGTTATTACAGAAAAAATACAGAAGGTTGAAATGGATGCAATTGAACAGAAAGTTTTTGCCAATACAGCTTCTTGTTCTCTCAAGAACATAGATTCTTTCAGTCCTATAAGACAATCTACTTCAATTAACATTCGGAACAAGTCAAGCCCGCGTTTATTAAAAAACGTTACGTTTATTAAAAGAATTATACAGAATGATGTAAAATTTAAGTCCACCATAATTTCCGTGGGCATCAAGGTATTTTTCCCGAAAACTAGATACTGAAAAACATGTAATAACAGACTAACAATAACAATTAGTGATACCAAGGCATATATCTTGTTTCCTACTGATTTCTTCACACATTGTCCATTTTTTATTTCTACTCTGTTAAATCCTCCAATTTTTAAATAATAGTAGAGTATCTTGTAATTCTTTATGTATTCTTTTCTTAGCATTTTTCTCGATTTTTTCAAATCCATCTTAATACACAACTTCTTATCGTGAAGAACAGAGCTAATTTAAAAAAAAAAACAGCAGCTAATAATTAACCTAAAAGTTCTAATAGTACAACGCTTTGAAAATCCCTCGAGGTCCACCAACAAAATTACGTTTATTAAATTGGTTTACCCAGAGGTAATTTTTTACATGGTTTTTAAATTCGACATATTAAATTGAATTGATTGCCCACATAAAACCGGCCAACTGCGTGTTCATACCACGACATTTTTGTATTAATTACACCAAAGATATAAAAATCTTGTGTCGTAGCGTCGTAGGTATTCGAGATCGCATTCAGTCATTTGCATTATATTGCTAATGTATGTAGATATTACAGTTTTTTTTTCTCCAAACTCTTGTGCTTTTTCTGTAGAACCGTTTTGTTTTTGACTGTGTCCGTCCAAGATGTTTGAATTTTGATTTTTAAAGAATTATTCGACGTTAAAATTCTGCAGAAAGCGGTTTTTTGCATTTTTCAGCTAAATGGCATGTCTTATCACAAAAATAGGTGATAGAAACATTATTCATCATGCAGTTATCTATAAAAAGTGTTTTTACACTTTTTTTCTAAGACTCATCATTTCGGAGATACAGCAATGCAAAAAATTATGTTCTTCATAATAATGTACACGTTTTCGCGCCATGCGCAGGCGAAAGGTCTGAATCCCATCTGGGGTAAAAAAAATTATCCTTGATTTCCGAAAAATTCTTGGAAGAAATTCTATATATTTACACGTTTGTGATGTCGCTGTTTCTGGTTCCCACTACACAAGGTATCCTAGTGTGGGGGCAGAAGCAATGTATGTGCCTGTATGTAAATGTTTATTATTATCACGCTCATGCATATCATCGTCCATAAAGCAAATTTAAATACTAGAACGGGGCATGGGAACAAACTAAGATAGTCACCAAAATTTATAAAAATGCCACTGGAAACGAGTTCACTCTCCCGGACTTTTCGCATACAGACTTTTTGCCAATAAAAAATAAAAAAACTCACGCCCGTTATCCCTGAGGGGGTAGGCAGAGGCACCAATCACGAGAACTGGGCCCATAAATGAAGCAAAATATAAAGACATACTAAGCTTAGCACCATTTTGCACTAGGGAGGCTTAAACCTACTTTAAATCCTTGTGTTATGACAGCAAAACTAAAGATGGTCAAGAAGACATTCCTGGTCCTTTTTAGAAATGAACAAATATGATGTGTTAAAAACAATTTTAAAGTAATAAATAATTAAAGTAACATAACACATAACATAACATTTACATAACACTTACATAACATTTACCTAACATTTACATACAGACACATACATTGCTTCTGGCCACACACTAGGATACCCTATGGTATGAGAACCAGATACAGCGACGTCACAGTTACTGAAAGTGATGTGTTCAATCGCTTTTTTTTCTTATTACAAATGTTAATACTTTTAAAGTTTAGAAAAGTTTTTTTCTCTCAATTTACTAAGATGGATAGATAGGCAGAGAACACTTTATTGAATGGATATTCCGTGCACCCTTCAAATGAGGGACTGGTTTTTATTATAAATTAGTATATTCTTAGAACTGCATAATATGTATGTTTACGCCACGAAAACTAATATTTTTACTTGTATTACCGTTCTGTAATGTATTGTATAACGCTCATTGACATACATATTATGAAGAACACACCTTTTTCAACTTTTTGCATCGCTATATCTCAGATCACTAAGGTTAAGCAACATACGGCGCGTTCAGTCCATGGATAGGTCAAGGTGGCGGTTTGCGCCGCGACAGAGACAAGCGACCGAGACAGGAGACTGAGACGGGAGACCGCGACAACTGTCTCGCGCGACAAACGCGACACGAGACACTACTGGTTCGAGACAGCGACCGTCTCGCTGTCTCTTGTCTCGCGTCTCTGTCTCCTGTCTCTGTCTCGCTCGCGAACTGTCGCTTATACATTGCCTAACGTCAAGTAAACACTCGCGGTCTCTGAGTGCTTATACTGAGTTTTGTCCTTCACTTTCGATAGCGAGAGCGTTTGCAGTTTGTATAGGAGTGACAGAGCGCGCCACCTAGTTGTCTCTTTGTCACTCCTATGCAAATCGCAAACGCTCTCGCTATCGAAAGTGAATGAAAAAACAGTATAAGCACTCTGGTCGCGGTCTCCTGTCTCGGTCGTTTGTCTCTGTCGCGGCGCGAACCGCCACCTTTACGCTAGTGGCATTTTTCTGAGCGGTTCCGTGCTTCGCAAGGCACGTTAAGGGTGTAACAAGGGTAAATGTTGCAAAATTGGCTAGCTTTAACTGAAATGTTAGGCAAAAGTACGCATTAAAAAATTCTGAAAGCTTTATTTTCCACAGAATCTAATTTCGCTGGTAAACGATAGTAGCTTTTCATTTAAATCTTTCATGCAAATATCGGCCACATCAATATCTGCAATCCTATCTGATCATATATTTTCAAATGTTAATATTAAGCGGGATTAGTACAAAATTGTACGATTTCTTAATTAGCGCAGGGAACAATCGCCATCGAACATCCGCCACATCTCTTATCTGTGTAATCTTTGGATTATGGATTAGCCTCTAAAGTATTCGTCGAAGAAGTACAACAAACATTCAAGAGATTGCGCTAGTTTAGTAATTTCTAACTCAGAGGTCAAATGCTCAAAGTCATTCGCCCTTGTTACAGCCTAAGCAGTTGGTGCGGGCTGCCGTTGATAGATGGCAGTCGTTAAGCCAAGTCAGAGGCCTTAGGGCGGCTTGAAAACTTCTGACGGTAAGACCAGCCACTTGTCTTACAAGCCTCCACCAATCCGGACTTGGCCCCCGTGGTGGAGTCTGGCCTATACCTTCCTCAGGGAAGAGACCTGTGCCCCTTGGTGGGGACATAATGGGTTGATGATGATATCTCCGAAATGGAAAAATAGTGGCAAAACAATTTTTACAGACAACATTCTTATAGCATGTTGAATAATAAAATTTGTTTCATCTATTTTTGTGACAAAACTTGTCGTTTAGCTGAAACACCGATTTCTGCAACATTTGACGTAGAATAATTTTTTTTCCACAAATCGGTTCGATGGGGATTTTTGACAAATTGTAATAGTGTTCCCAACATTCGTGCCAATTTTCAGCTCTGTGCGAATTAATCTAACCTTACCCCTACCCCTATTTTTGAAGCTATATGACCGAGCTAAAAGGAGGTAACTCATCCTGATAAATGCAACTCTGGCTAGCTCGATGCAACATCTGCTTCATCTGCATATGTCTTTCACACTGTGATTCTCTACATTTGTGAAGTTTCACTTAGCAGCAATACAGGCTGGCAATACATCAGGAGGAAACCTGAACGCTTGGAACTGCCAATTCATGGCAAACACGCTTGGTGATTAAACTCATGCTCTGTTTTTCTGAGAGATTGTCGATGCCCCGCAGTGGGATATACATAGGCTACATAAAAAAAGAAACAACTTTAGATGTAAAACTAAAGATAGATAGATTATTTTTTATTGGACATGGAAATTACATACATTAACAGAACGTTTATAGAACGAAACTAAGCGACCTGTTCTCAGACCTGCCAATATTATACGAAAAGTCACATAAATCTGTGAAGCCGCAATGGAGGAGTTCCATAACAAACGCTGACACACGAGATTTTACATATTAGATAAAGTAAAATTGCCAGCCTTATTACTAAAAGTAATTTATTCCAGGGAACCATAAATAAACAAACTCGTACACAAACACACTTGGTTTAAATACGTAGTTTAATTACGTTTTTAGTATCAAAACATTTGAGTAACACTGTTTTGTAACAGTGTTACTCAACTGGTACTCAAAGTAAATTGCAACAAAGTGCTTCATTCCCTTGTGGGAATGAATCAATTTGTTGTAATTATATTATGACACGATATAAAGTGGTATTAACATAATTAATTAATATCCAAAAGCTAACTGCAATTGCATTGTCGTATATACTGAGACTGAGGCCGCAACATTCAATATGAAGCCGGGATCAGCGACGTAAATACCGTAGACCCATGAGCGCAGGTCGCTCATCTCCAATATGCTTAGCACACTTTCGCATAGCTTTACATGACTCTATGAAATATACAAGTGCGTCAGCGGGAGCTGAAGAAGAAGTAAGCAAGCTACATGGTATATCGGTATGTTTTATACAGTACTAATGCTTGGCATGAAGTACTGATCCAATTTGTGGTATATTACAACTGTTCTTTAGGTACATAGGCTGCTACTTATGTATGCGGAATCTGGGATTCCAATAATTTTAAACGCAATGTCTGACCTCCATGGTCAAATTCGTTCTTTTTTTAAATACTGGTTGCTAATATTTTTCTCTTGTATACTTTAGTGTTTTGTTTTTCTTGGGTTTAAAATGTCATATCGCTGAAAAAATTCAACTCACTCGTGAAAATATTCGTGCTATGATTTATTACGATTTACGACGTGGTTTAACGCAACAACAGTGCGTAGATCAATTAACTTCGACTTTTGGTGGTGAAGCTCCATCGAAAACGACTGTGTATCACTGGTTTAGTGAGTTTAATCGCGGGCGCAGTAAGCTCACGGACGAAGTTAAAGAAGGTCGCCCGAAATCGGTGGTTGTGCCACAAAATATTGAAGCTGTGCGAAAACTAATAATGCAAGACCGCCATGTTACGTATCGCGAGATAGAGGCTATTCTGGGCATATGTATGACGAGCATTCATAGGATATTACATGAACACTTGTCTGTAAAAAAAAATTTGTTCGCGTTGGATCCCGCACAACTTAACTCAGGTTTTTTTTTTTTTTTTATTAAAAACTGACCAACGATTGACCCCGATCTCACCTGATGGTAAGTGAAGATGGAGCCGACGATGTTCCTCGTTGGTTCAGTAAGAGCCTATTCACTCTAGCCTTAAAGGCACCCAAATTGTACCTTTCCGGAAAAACAGAGGAAGGGAGCGAATTCCATTCCTTAGCGGTGCGCATTAGAAACGACGAGGCGAAACGCTTCGTGCGCACAAAAGGTGTCTGTACCACATAAGGATGAAGTCGCTCCCCTCTCCTGGTTGTCCGGTGATGGAAAGGAGATGGCGGGATAAGGTCGTGTAATTCCCGTGCGCACTCTCCAAAATGTATCCTGTAAAATACCGCCAAACAAGCTACCTTCCGTCGGTGTTCGAGGCTTTGGAGTTTGGCCTCTACCAAAGGAGCATCACCAATTAGCTTGCGCGCTCGAAAGACTCAAGAGCTGTCCCGGTGTGAAATACCGCCGCACTTTAAACAGGATCCCCAGCTTCTTGGCCGCAGTCTTCGCTTTGGACTCAATACAACGGCCGAAGTTTAGGTTAGAACAAAGGTCCAAACCCAGCAGCTCAAGGTGATTGGTTAGCGGTACGGATACACCTTGAAAAGTAGGAGTCGAGTAGATCAAAAAGATGCTCGCGTCGAATGGTGCACGAAAACCTTAAAAAAATTCAACGGAGGCGACTCAAAATCTGTTTATAATATCTACACAGGTGATGAATCCTGGATCTACGCGTACGATCCCGAAACTAAACAACAATCAACAGTTTGGGTGTTTCAAAATGAGCCGAACTCTACGAAAGTGGCTCGTGCAAAAAGCACTGTAAAGCAAATGGTGGCCTGCTTTTTTGGTATTAATGGCCATGTGGCTACAATACCACTGGAGAATCGCAGAACGGTTAATTCGGAGTGGTACACGACCATTTTGTTTGCCGGAAGTATTTGAAGAAATACGCCAAAACAACCAGCGACGCAGAATCATACTTCACCATGACAATACCAGCTGTCATACATCTCAGGAAACAACTACATTTTTGGATGGTCAAAAAATAGAATTGATGGGTCATCCACCGTACAGCCCTGATTTGGCTCCCAATGATTTCTATTTATTCCCAGATGTAAAGAATAAATTACGTGGTCAACGATTTTCGACCCGTGAAGATGCCGTAGATGCGTTCAAACAGCACGTTTTGGAGATACCTCAATCAGAGTGGAAAAAGTGTTTTACAAATTGGTTTCATCGAATGCAAAAGTGCATCGATCATAGTAGAGAATACGTTGAAAAACAATAAAAGCATATTTAGCCATATTCATTTGTTTATTTTTTCTATTCCGCATACATAAGTAGCAGCCCTCGTACTACATAACTAATTGTACAGCTTTGCGTAGTTTAAATTGTCTGCGTAGATAAAATATTAACAATATATCTCTTCTTTCTGTAAATTGTTGCTGGTCTGATGTGAATGAATGAACTATATTAGGAAAGCTCAGTTGAACTAGCACATAAACTAATTTGTTGAGCTCCAGAAACAAATATCAAAGTATACGATTTTGATTAATTTAAATTACACACCTTAATAAAATACTAACCATCTAGGGATGCTTTCAGTATATTGTAGCTGTATATAAATTTGGTCTGGTGTGACTGGACATGAACCAAATTGGCAAACTCACTCACATAACCAAACCCATCAGCCAATTTGCTGCGCTCCAGAAAGACAAAATACCTAAACGCATAACATTGCTCTCCATCTCCAAACTCTACAAAATAAAACATGATTGATTAAATGTAGATGTTGGTTAAGTTGGTTGGTAAGATTAAACGTCATTGGTACGGTGGAAAAATCGATAGACTGATGTTGGAGTTTGAAGTTATTTGATCTTGAATTTGATCCTCCACAATCAGGACTTTGCCTCCGTGGTAGAGTATGGCCTTTACCTTCCTCAAGAATGAGACCCGTGGCCCACGGTGGGAACATAATGGGTTGATGATGATGATGATCATGAATCTTACCATAGAATCCTGAGATTGCATATACAAAACCTAGTTTTGAACTGCTGTGAAGTTTGCGACAATTAATGTTATAGCACCCAAATTCTATCTTTGAAATTTTGGAATTATATTATTACTAGCTTTCGCCCGCGACTCCGTCCGCGTGGACTTTAGTTCAAAATGTTGCAACCCCGTTCACTCCCGTTAAGGGTTAACTTTAGAAAAACCGTGAAACACGTGTTCAATCAATTGTGTTGAAGAGTATTTATTTCAAGTTTCAAGAAAATCTGACAACATTTTTTTATACCTCCATACAAACTTTAACACCGCCGTTTACCCCTTTAGAGGGTGAGTTTCAAAAAATCCTTTCTTAGTGCTCCCCTAGGCTCCCTAAAGAACTCCCATGCCAAATTTCAACACCCTAGGTTCAGTAGTTTGGGCCCTGCGTTGATTCTAAGTCAGTCAGTCAGCTTCTCCTTTTATATATATAGAATAGATATACACTACTGCTTCATGTAAGCTATTCAGTTTTTTAATATTCAGATTTCATAATTGTGGGCTTTTTCTTCCGATGTGCATATGCTTCCTAAATCTATTGTTCATTCTGGCTATGTAGTTCATTCCGAAGTACCCCATCATCATGCGTCATCTTTTCGAATAATGTTATAATAACTCCAACACCAAAATTAACAACACAGGTGAGGCATTCCTCTGCTTCACAACGGCAAGTTCGTCAGTCAAGTGGTCCTAAACCACCGATACACTCATCCTATATACTTTGGTTTCCGCTTTTATTTCTCAATAGTAAAGGTTTTTTTGAAAGTAAAATATGTTTGGCCATGGGCAAGATGCTGCGGACCCTAGAACCTTTTGCCGATTTCCTCTTAAAAATAGATAATTATGTAATGTTATGCGGATTGCCAATTATCTGAAGTATAATTTATTCTGGCGACCGCAAACTTTACGAGGCAGCGTGGCTAGGCCTCCCACCAGATGGTCTGATGGCCTGGTTACGGTAGTAGGAAGCTGGATGCGGGAGGCACACGACCGAGAAACTTGTAAAACCATGAGGGAGGCCTACGTCCTGCAGAATTAGATGGCAATTGATGATGATCTCCTGATGATTTAAGATCTCCCTGTCTCACTTCGCGTTTCAAATGAACAGGATTTATATTCTGATCCTGTAGTCAAAGTGACATTGTGGCGTTTGGGCGTACCGCCCATATCTCAAAGCTTTTCGTAGTCTTAGCGGAAGATTGTACTCCTCGGTATTCTGTATAATTTGCCGTAGCGTCAGTTTGTAGTCCACGGTACTAAAGATTTTTCGCAAACCAGCTTGATCAGGAGGATAGAAGTCATCGAACTTACATGCGGGATGATTCGTAATGACTCTTGAGAACAGCTTATGGACATGGCTCAGAAGTAAAATGGGTCTATATTTCTATTAAACGGTTCTATCACCTGTCTTAAATACCACACTTCGGTTCCATGCCTCTGGCGTGTTGCCTTCGAGAATGACGGAATTAAATAACATTTGGAGAACCCTAAGAACCGGTTTTACTCCAGTTTTCAAAAACTCAGCTGAAGTCAGCAGTTCTTAAACTATTTGAGACCCTTTCTAATATCGCACATACTGTCCGCGGCGTAGTGCCGGGTTAGTATAGCGAGGTTTTTCGGCTAGATCTGTATAAGGTTTTTGTAAAGTCGTATATAACTGTCCATAAAATTTTACGACCTCCCTCAAAATTTCTGGATGTGACGAGACGACACTACTACAATCAAGTCTTCAACTTTGAAAGTCGGCTCTGGCCTTTGGGAATTTCTCTGGAATTTTCCTATAGAGCCCTTGTCCTTTTTAATAGCCTTTTCAGTACGGTTAGTATTGAAGTGTCACAAGTCTCTCTTCAACGATCCACAGATTTATTAATCCTGTAATACTCTGATGCATCACGCGAAGATTGCAGCCTCGGTTGCCGTCGCTCTTCTATGAGTTTGAGGGTGTGTTCTGAAAGCTTTTTGGTTTTATTAGTACGGTGGGTTTCTTAAAACTTAGAACGTATAGAAATTTTAAAGGAACCTGTTTTAGATAACATGTACATTTTCGCCAATGTCTAGGCCTCAAAAGTGGTTTTGACGTTCAATTTGAAATCTTGAAATCTCACAGTTTTGAGTTTGGGCCGCCACTTGAGTTTGAGTTTGATATTAAGCATGTCTCGTATCATCGGTGATCGCTGAATGTTTTAATTCCAATTGCTTCATCTCAAAATAGCCCCAAATTACGCCTTATATAGGGGTTGGGTTGTTCGTTTAAAAATAGTTTCTTTTGACGATTGGTCTTAGTGTTGGTGTACTTAGAAGCTTTAGAAATTTTGCCGTAATTTCCAGCAATATTTCGTTAATATTTATAGTAGTTTCCAGGGTCAAAATAATTAAATTCTATTTAGTCCGTATTTTAGATTATAAAAAAATATTGGACACGTATTTTTTCTTTTTTCGATTAAACAAAAAATAACAAAGATATAGCCCATTAAAGTTACGTGTGACGTCTATATCTTGCACTATATCTTTGTAATTTTTGGTCTAATTTAGGTACAAATAAAAAAATACGTGTCCCTTATTTTTGAATAATCTAAAAGACGGACTAATTACATTTTTTAAGGCAACTAGCCTATTACAATTACTGATACCAAGCCATACAGCTTGTTTCCTACTGATTTCTCCACATATTGTCCATTTTTTATTTCTACTCTGTTACATCCTCCGATTTTTAAATAATAGTACAGTATCCTGCAATTCTTTATGTATTCTTTTCGAAGCATTTTCTCGATGTTTTCAAATCCATCTTAAAACCCGACTTCATTTCATGAAACACGGAGCAAATTTGAAAGAAAACCGCAGTTAATATTGAATTTAAAAGTTCTCATAGTTACAACGCTTCGAAAATCCCTCGAGGTCCACGAACAATTAGGGTATTAACTTCGTTTACTCGGTGCTCATTTTTACATGTTTTTTTTAATTCTATATCTTAGATTGAATTGAAGTGATTGCCCATATAAAACCGGCCAACTGCGTGTCGGTCTTTTGAGCGTTGAGAGTTCGTTACTGTGTTACTTTTGTATTACTTACATCAAATACCTATATAAAAATCTTGTGTCACAGCGTTTGTTACCAAACTCCTCCGAATCGGGTGATGCCGTTTGTTTTTTTTGTGTGTGTTTGATAGTCTTTTGAGGCCTTGTATATTTTTCTGTTAGGTCAGTTGTAAGAGATCGTATTCATCTGTTCGCATTATGTTAGGTACCTATGTCTTCAAGATTATGACTGTATCTATCCAAGATATTTTCAAGTCTTTCTATTTATATATTTTAAAAGCTTCTCACCTTACGTTTCACATAGTCTGGGCCAGTGTCCACGCTTCTATTCTATAAAGGGGAACAGACAATATTCCACACAGCATCAAACAACATCTAGTGGATAATTTGAGACGTTCGCAAAGGATTCATTCTGATAAACGCAACTCTGGCTAGCTCGATGCGACACCTGGTTTATCTGCAATTATATCTTCCACACCGTGATTCTCTGTATTTGTGATGTTGATCACAAATGTAGAGAATCACAGTGAGAAGCTTTCTTCTTTCTTTCTTTGATCTATCCCATAACTTCGTCGTCATCAACCCATTATGTCCCCACCGAGGGGCACGGGTCTCTTCCCTGAGGAAGGTATAGGCCATACTCCACCACGGGGGCCGAGTCCGGATTGGTGGAGGCTTGTAAGACTAGTGGCTGGTCTTACTGTCAGAAGTTTTTAAGCCGCCCTAAGGCCTCTGACTTGGCTTAACGACTGCCATCTATCGACGGCAGCCGGCACCAACTGCTTAACGTACCTTGCGAAGCACGGAATCGCTCGGAAAAAATGCCACTAGCGTTAGTCATAGACGGTGACCCATCGATGGACTGAACGTGCCGTATGTTGCTTAACCTTAGTGATCGTTTAAGATCACTCAGGCAGCCCAGGCTACGAGCGATTCTCCCATAACTTAACACTAACAAAATAAATGAGTGGTCTGGCGTGACGGATATGAACCAAATTGGCAAAACTCACTAAAACCAAACCCGACCCTAGCCGACACCCTCAGCCAATTCGACGAGCTCCAGAAAGACAAAATCGCTTGACACATAATGTTGCTCTTCACATCTAAACTCTATAAACAATGTGTGAGTTTGATTAAATCAAGATTAAAGTGATCAATCAACGTTGGATACTTGGCAATGCGTTGCGGTTCATTTGCGGTTTCATGATTCCTCTAAAACACACCTAGCAGGATGCTTACCGCAAAGTATCTAGAATGCGTCCGAGGACTGTTTTAAGGAATGCTGTTTTTATGGATAAGATGGTTTATTAAGTATTAACTTTATTCCGAACACCTACACTTACTTGATGAAGTACCTAAGCGTATCCGGAAAAAAATTATTTATTTAATATAGAAGGCTAACAGCACATAACACCGATTAGAAAATATTTAAACATACATACAGAAGGCCAATTATAAGTCTCATTAGAAACAACTTAAGTACATACTTTAATCAAGCACACAAAGTTGAACATTGCGATTAAACATAGCGGCAACAGAAATGTAATTATCATCAGTGAAAATTTCAACGGTCTAACTATCACGGTTCATGAGATACAGCCTGGTGACAGACGGACGGACGGACAGAGTGCAGAGTCTCAGTAATAGGGTCCGTTTTACCCTTTCGGTACGGAACCCTAAAAATTCGGTAATACTTACTTCTTTCATGAAACAATATTTTATGGAATCTATCTGGCAGCGTCATCTAGTGTTCAACAGTGACACTAATGTAGTTAATCCAATACCAGCTTGATCGTGTTAATGATGGATCACATAGATCTGGCAGAGGGCGCGAGTAGTCTTCACAATTCTACAGCCTAAGAAAACCGTCTTCTCTGAAAATCTGTGAGACTCGATTCCTGAACTATTTATAGTAATAACGTTATTTTTGAACTAAAAATTTCGTAAGCACTACGCATACACCATGATTAAGCTCTGCGAATCGGAGCGAAACCTGGTCGGACTCTTCCGATAAAAATCAATTATGTTACAATGTAATTATGTACTTACAATATTATGCGGAACCCTAGGAGGGCGAGTCCAACTCGCACTTGACGGATTTTATTATATTTTAAATTTTTGTTTTGGAATTTCCTTTTAAGACTTTCTTTTCACAGACTGTTTATGCTGCCTCTGAGAAGTGTTTTAAGGATTCTTGTTTTCTAGGAGGTTGAAGGTCCTCCGGTGGATTCAGTACCAGCTTGCAATGTTTTTGCTAAATATATGTGTAATGCGTATATGTATAGTTCTTGCGTCAAACTAAATTATTCAGATAGTGATCTGTCTTTATAATTTTATTATTCTTTATTATTATGATAAAGATATAAATAAATCGAGCGAATATGAGTGGAGGGGCCGTTAAGGGACGCCCCAGGCTGACATACTTCGACCAAACAGAGAATGTATTAGTTAGCAAAGGGCAAGATAAAAAGACGGTCAGTCAGTCAGTATCGTGGCAAGTGGCTGTCCCTCGTCTCTGCCTACTCCTCTGGGACACAGGCGTGAGCTTATGTTTGCATTATAATACATCAAAAAAAATGTTTTTGATTTATTGATTTCATTGTAGGTATTTAAAAACCGGCCAAGTGGGTCGGGACAGGCTCAGTACCTATAGGGTTGCGTAGAAAGATGTTTTTTTTAAAATCTGATATACATAGTTAATGAGGTCCTTGAGAACTATGTGTGGTGTTACTTTGAATGACAGAATGCGCAATAGTGTGATCAGAGAACGTTGGGGACTGAAAGAGGATGTAGTGACTAGAATTGAGAAAGGAATGTTGCGTTGGTTTGGACATGTAGAGAGGATGAAGGAAGAAAGACTGACGAAGCAAATATACGAGCGAATGTGAGTGGAAGGGCCGGTAAGGGACGCCCCAGACGGGCATACTTCGACCAAATAGGGTATGTATTAGCAAAGGGCGAGATAAAAAGTACCCGAAATCGACGTGCGTGCATGCAACGACTAATGAATGTCGATGAAGCGAAAGTGGTTTGTCGGGATCGTGGCAGGTGGCAGTCCCTGGTCTCTGCCTACACCTCTGGGATACAGGCGTGAGCTTATGTATGTATGATATACATAACTATAAACTTCATCAACGTAATTTCTAATGGAGCTTTCCTTTTCCGTTCATTGATATTTGTGCTACTGCGCTGATATTTTTGACGTTTCTACAATCGGAAGTTTAGCTGAGAACTTTGAGGAACGTCCTACTTTGACAACAATTTGCCTAATATTTCGCAAACTGTTTTCGAAAAACGGTCTTTCTAAAAAAAAAAATTTAAGCCACCAAACCAACGATATGAGCAACGATACTTGACTGAAAGTTTTTAATGGCTAGTGCTTACGAAAATACTAAAGAAGAAGAACTAAAACTAGTTCGAAAAACTATTTTAATATTTTGTCGGCGTAATTAATACACAGGGTGTCCCAAAACTCAACATCAAGCCGAAACCGGGTGAAAAGGCAAGTCATACTGGTTATCAGAAAAATATAAAAAAAAAAATTTCATTTTTTTTTTTAAATGCCTATAATATTTTTTTTCATGCAATTTTTTTTTGTATTTTTCTGATAACCAATATGACTTGCCTTTTCACCCTATTCCGGCTTGACGTTGAGTTTTGGGACACTAGATATAATGTTTATGACAGATTTCAGTTTTCTAGTACTAATCGTCTCCGAGCTAGGCCGCGGACACAAATAGACAGAGCGCGGAACGCTAAAATTGAATAAGTTGCATTTTAAGTGTGGCGTAGAAAATGGGCTTTAAGGAAACAAAAAAACATATTTTTTAATCGTAATATATTGCTTATCAATACAGAGTAACAAAAGTTTGTATCTTAGAGTATGAATCTAGTTTTTACCGATGGATTCAAAATGCTAGTAAATGCAACTGATAAACTATTGCTAATAGTCAAGGCTCTACGCTATCACAATCATAGTTTGTTTCCAATTAATGACAAGCCAATATAAGACAGACAATAAGATTATAATCGAAACTTACCGGTTTATTTTTAAAACACTAACAATTATTTACTTTAGAAATCTCATTTATACGTACCATAATTAGATAAGTACATACTACCAATAAAATCTATAACTTTTTGTTTGGAAATCTACAATCTACAGTTAATTTAGACATACATATTTACAATCAATTTATCAATCCACATGCTTCCCTGTAATAGCGCGCGAATTTAAAATTGAGCATTCATATTTCACTAATTGTTTAAATATTTCGGAAGCGCTTTATAGTTCATATCGATTTATACATTCTAACATTAATTATTCAAATAACAAACGAAACTTTAAATAATTCAGTTATACAATTCTCACACACTCACAGCACAATCCGAATTCGATCAATAATTTTATTTAAATAATATCCATAAATATTTCTAGAAATGCAATTAAAATTGGTACGACATCTAGTGCACCCAAAATAGGGTGGTCACGTTTAAATAAAAAAATTTGGACAAAAAATAAGTAAGTACCTACAAACAAAGAGCAAACATAACATTTTAGGTACATTCATCATATTGTGACATAGGTAGTTTGTATCATTTGAGAAATTATTTTTAGAAGCTAGTATCACTATAACGAGGAAAATGAAAATTCCCTACCATGGAGTTGAGTTACTAAAGGCACAATTTTTCTTGCCCATAAGTAAGCTTTCCTTATGAATCGGACAAGAGATGTCATCCGAATCATGGTAGCTTCATTCCAAGCCAGCGACGACAACAATATTAGCACCAACCGTTTACTCCTCATCTATTCCATCCCGGCTGATTTGGAATGAAACCTCAATAACTTTATCAGAGAAATACTTCAAACATACACTACTTTAATCTAACGTAATACTAACTTATTCATAGTCCCGTACCGTCACCCAAGATTGCACATATTACCCGATACTTTGATTTTTTAATTGCAGTCATACCCATACGTTGGGCAATGGTGTTATTCACGTTGACTGTTAAAAAATTAAGGTATAATTATGAAACTAAGGTCAAATACGTCCCATAGTCAGAGATGAACCGTTTCTTTGAAGAGGATTTAGAATAGGGAATGTCTAATTTAAAGATTGGAAGACATCAGCGATTATTCCTTAAAAATATAGATCGTACAAAATTTTTCGCACTGGGATGATATTTATGACCTCCTCTTGCCATAAATTAAAGGACGGAATAAATTCGTTTAACCACAATAATTGTAAATTTTCTTCAAATGAAGTCAGTCAATGAACTTTTTTCTACTTTAGTATAAATAATATTCCAGATAAAGGAATGTTTGTATCAATTGTGGACTGGCATGGGAAGCTGGCCCAGAAGTTGGTTGGCAAATGTTGCATTCGTAAACTTGAAGTGCCTTTTGTCGTAAAATTTCAGTAGGGCAGGAGAATACGGATGCGTTTTCTTTAAATGCATGTAGTGCTCCTCCGGCTCGCACGTAGTGTGACCGCATTCTTCGCAGACGTACATCTGAAATAGAAGAAAAAATCGGGATAAGAAAAATATTTCTTAAGAGCATTAAGACGTTTTAGGACCGTGGATTCCACTCTCGCTCATCATCATCATGATCATCTTCAGCCCGTCTATATCAAATGTTGGGCAAGGCCTCTTCACGCAAGCGCCAGTCGCTTCTGCTTTGCGCTGTTCTTCTCCAGCTCTTCCCTACTGCGTTGACGATGTCGTCGCGCTACTTGGTTGAGAGACGGTCGGCTCTCGAAGATTTAAATAGCTATGTCTTCAGATATCAAGTTTGGGACCAGGTGATTTTGTTGGTGGAAGTTATTATTAATGTCTATTACTTTATATATCTTAGTGCTTGTTACGTGCAACGCGCCAGCTTTCATCGTAGGCGAGATTTGAAATATTTACTAAAATCTTTCCTTTCAATTTATTGTATGTAGAGTTAATTTGCGAAGGTGCTTACCTTAGTTCTTCTCTCTTTGTATGCGTAGGTGTGCTGGACACCATGAACTTTGAGGCAGTGGGATTCAAGTGAACATCTCTGCGTGAAAGATTTTTCGCAAAGGTTGCATTTGTAGGGTCGCACGCCGGTGTGCGTTCGTGTGTGGCGTTTAAGGTCAAACGTATCGTTGAACCCTTTACAGCAGAATGTGCATAAGTATCTTTTCACGTCCGAGTGGCACTTCATGTGCCGGTTGAGAAGCCTCTGTAGTGTGAAGTTCTTCGAGCAGATTCTACACACAAACTTTGTCGGGTCGTCTTCGCTTACAAGAACTTGTTTGTTCTTCTCCTCCTCCCGTTGTCGCGCATTAGCTTCTGTAGCTAGAGGGTTCTTCACGCCGTGACCTCCGTTAATGAATTCCAATGGAAGTTCTGCAGGCAGTCCCAGCTGCAATAGAAGAATAATTATTGTGCTGTAGAATTTTTATTTGAAGGACAGCATATGTAGAAAAAATTCTAATTTTTGAGATATAACGGACTGAAAATGAGATTTAAGCTGAGCTCAACATAGCTGTCCCAATTTCAGAAAAATTAAAATATCAAAAATAGTACACATAGTTAAAGCATATTTTGATTCAGGCTCAGCGTCTCGTTACGCAAACAATACTCAAATCAAACTTCCATGTCATTTACGGACTGTTGTGTCAACGACACAGTGGTGAAGTGATAGAGAATTAAAGCTTCGCCTTAAAATCAAGCAATGCTTACCCTTTGTTGCAAGACGTTCAATTTTCCATCGGCGGTTTTCTTGAGACTTACAGCGGCAGCGGGACTGAGTGCGGAGCTGTCGATGTGATTGCTGCCATCCAGCGAGCTGTTGCCACCCGGAGAAGGCAGCGAGACCCCCGTTGGTGAATCTAGCTCAAGCGGGTGACCGGAGAACGGGAATCCAGGCGAGATCATCTGGCGGTTTTGTGCTAGTTGCACGTGGATCTGTAGTTGTTGCGTGTGTCGCTCATTTTGTTGAAGTAGTGGATTCAGCTGTACGAGTAAGTCTGAACGATCTTTTGGGAAACTATATGGAGACGTCTGTTCCTGTGCAAAAGCCGCGTAATACTGTCTATTTAAATTAACATGTTCAGCTAAGTTGTCAAGCTCGTGAGCCGAGTCTGGGGTGATGGACGATGAATCTCTCAAGTCAGAATCAGTGATTGAATCTACGACATGATTGTTTAAAAGGTTGGCAAATTCGTCATCTGGAGATTCTGATAGATTAGCTAAGATACCCTCATTGTTTACAGGAAAATCTGATATTTGTATATGATCGATACCATCTCCAATGTCCACAGCCATAGAAACGTCAAAGTTGCTTCCATAGTTGCTCATTCCACCAAGACTCTCCAATTTATTCTCGTACTCTATGTCTTCATCTTTGAGAGCCAAGGTAGAGTATGGTGCGTTTTGCATTAGTGAGTACTGTTTGCTTTGTTCAGGAAAACTTGAAGCGTTTTCGTGTTCGCAGTCCATGTTAAAGCTATTCATTATGCTGAAATCGTTAGGAAAGGCACCATTTGCATTAAACCCATTTTGACCTCCTTTTGTTGAAGGTCCCAATGTTTCGTAGAATGGTGGAAGGCTTCCGGTGGGTGGGCTGTTGGGTCCGTAGTTGGAGCGACCGTCGCGACCGTTACCACCACTTCCGGAGCCGCCACCCATCGCACCACCACCTCCCGAAGATGGTGCAGCACCGCCGCCACCACTGCTGTAGCTGCCGCCACTACCACTACTCTGGGCGCCACCACTTGACCCATTGCTGCCGGTCGACCGACCGTGACCAGCAGCTGCACTCAGAATACCCGGCACCTTATTTCCGGGACAATTTCTTAACACTAATACTGGTCTTTGCAAAATACTATTTGCAATTTTTGAGCTACTTGTTCTTCTCTGTTCAATAATTTTCTTTTCGGTTTCCTCGTCTTCTACTTCACCGCGCTTTTTAGCAATTGCGTAGTCAATTGGCTGATCTTGTTCCGGTTCTGGTGTGGGCAATGTCGATGGGATGGTTATGTCTTCTTTTTTACCGAACTGAGATTGTGATGGTGTGCGCTGAATAACTGATACTTTCTGGCACCTTATACTGTGGTCTAGGCCGGGTGAAGGTACTGATGCTGGTGAAGGTGAGTTCCTTGCTGGGAGCACTATTGGTTCGCTCTGAATTGGATCTTTCTCTTCCTTTACGAGGGGTTTGTTGTCAGTTTTCTGAGTGTCTTGAGATGTGGGCAAATATAACTTCCTCTCTGCCTGTGTGAGTACATGTGCTCTTTGACTGCCATAAGGAATCTCACCCCCAAGAATAGATGAGATAAATCTTCTTGTTTTTCTTTCTTGTGTCTTTCCAGTGCTCTCGCCAAATACGTCGCGTTCTGGAAAGAGGAAAACGTTGTATTGAATTAACACGGTCACCAATCAATGTCTTACAAAACAAGTTCTAGGAGTGAAGTGACTATTCGTCCTCTGTTAATCATTAACGTATTCGAGCGGCGTTCAGAGGCCTTGTTGACGTCACTGGTATGTGCCTCCATAACGGTAAGCTCGCCTCCACAGAGCCATTTATTGACAGCATTGTGTGCGTGTGTATGTAGGTATTGTGTGCGCGTGCGGCACATTATTGTAATTGGTGCATTATTGAAAGTGGAAAAAATGACAGATTTGATCTCGAAACGAATCTGTCATTCATTGACGTGGGCCAGCGCATTCAAATTAATTCTCGCACCGTCATTTCCGTTGCATCGTGGTTTTTAAATAAATGTTTTTAGTTTTTTGGGTAAGTTTTAAAGAAAAGAAAATCGGGTGAATTTGCAAACGGGTGGATTTACAATTTTGTAATTTCTACCAGTAGGTAACATAACATAAAATTTACATACAGGCACATTCATTGCTTCTGGCCCCACACTAGGATACCCTGTGTCGTGGGGAACAGAAACAGCGACGTCACAAACATGTAAACATCCAAGACCTGGGTTTCTTTTTTTTTCTGTCCCCAGCCGGAATTCGAACCCGGGACCGTATTATTTTTTTCTTCATATTTATACTGAATTCCAATGGTTACATGCAGATTTTGGTGTTATTTTTTGTTACGAGTATCAATTCAAAGTCGCTGGTTTAACTCTCGAACGAAAAAAAAAACGTCAAATTAAACTTAACAAAATAAGGCCCTTTTACGAAAAGTACAACTGTAGCAAAATTATGCGTAGGTAGCCAGTGAAAGTCCCAAGGTTAGGTTAAACGAGTTCCTTTGCTCTTCCTCTGCTTTTGTTCGGGATCCAAGGACGCTGCCTGCATTGTTGGGTCTCTTTTTTATGTGTTGCCCGTAATTGTATGCGTCTGAGCGACTCGGCGTGACGGAGCGAGCCTGGCTTGAAATAACAACGACCATACAGCACCGTGCGCTCATTTTTCCAAAACCGATACTTTGTGCTCGCTGACAACCTTTATAGCAGTACGAATGCAAACGCGTAAATATTTTATGTTTGGTTTTTAAATACACAGCGACAGTTCTTGGATGTTCTTGGGGTTGGACCTCGGTCAATATTGCGTTAGTTTTGAAACACCATCCTCTCGTCATAAGACTTTTTTATTTACCCTGGGGATGTGTGAGTCGTGTGACCCTAGTTTGCAGTTACGAATCTTTTGAGCAAATACCTATTTAAGCGTTAGAATTTGGGTTATGCTGATATTGAAGCCAAGCCTTATTTCCAGTTTTTGTTTCGTGTTAGTATTGTATGGTATTAATTTCCTGCTATATTACTCAATCTTTATACCCGGAACATTGCTTTAAGAATATTTCGAACCATTTGGCTTAATTATTAACTCTAAAAACAACTGAATTTACTTACAAATTTGTTTCGATAACCAAAGGAGTAATTTTTTCAGATTTTTATTTTCTTCATAGATGCTTTCATAAAACATGTACCTATTTCTAAAAACACTTCAGTTGTCAGTAAAACTAAGTTTTGATGTTTGTTGTTCAACTTCTTTCTTATATTTCTTTTTTATGTTTTTTACGGATCTTGTGGTCTGAGGTCGCTGTCTAAAAATGTAGGTATGCACTTTCGTTTATGTACGATAATAACATTAAGACAAAATATGCAACCTGTTAACAAAGTTACTTTTAAAATGCGCGACAATCACCCGCCCCAACAAATAGTGTAGTATTTTACAACTTTTTTCTATGAGTTTTTCTCACATTTATATTTTTGGAAGTGTGTATCAAGGCTTACATTATTTCCATTAAATTTGCGCTTTACTCACCGTAATTAAATCAATAATAGTCAAGAATAAGTCAGTTACGATAAAGTAGGGTTTCCATGTTCGAAGTCATACTTTTCGTTTCGACTTTTTGTTTTGTTTATTTTTGCAGAAAAGCATTCAGTATCGTAAGCCAAATATTGTGAAAAATTGAAAAATGCAGTGAATTCAAAAGATTCAAAAGAAGACAAGCGGTCTGACAATTGGTCTTAGGCTAAATAATATGGCAAAATAACTAAATGATTAATATATAAAATATATTGAATTATTTTACATTTCCACATGTTGGAAACATGTTGGTCTTTAAAAACGACGTAGGTAGTATATTGAAATGGCTACTAACCATTAATTTACTACTGCAGTTTTTACTAACCAAGCTGTAATTTTGTTGCTTATTTTAAATACTACGCCAGTTCTTACGAGCATTTTCTCATAACGTTGATATCTCAATCTCAATACCTGTAGGTACACTATTATAACAATTACGTTCGTAAAATAATGGTTCGGCTTAATTCACTTTTTTAATATCGTATAGTACCCTGGGGATTAGCTTCACCTTGGTCCAAGCACTTCTGCGGCCATTCTTACCGAAGCCATAATTGCTTTAATAATATTATCCACCAATAATTTATTCACGCTGCTCAGTACCTTTGGGAAACTTGATCACTGATCGATATCATTCGAACAAACGCTTATGTAAGCTTGCATACCTAATAATGTTTACCCGCATAATTAGAGTGATGATGAATGATTTGGAAGCCTCCACTAGCTATTTACCAACTTGTGATCGAATTTGATTTAGATACACTCAATCGGCAAAAGTGATCATTAATTAAATTAAACATTTATTCACAAACAAAAGAGGCCATGGCAAATTTAAATTGTTCCTAGAGGCGTTATGGTAAGTGACTGTGTGAACTTGAGCGTTCCAATTGACCATGGCCATGTGCGTGCGTCAAATTATTCTTTGGCTGCACTCTACTGTGTTAATTTAAAAAGTTTTTTCATATATTTTTTTCCCATGTGTATCTAGTTTTTTGACATTTAACCTCAACCGGGGCACAAGGCAAACATGAAATAATAACTATTTGTGTAGAAACACTGAGGGCGTTTTCAAATCAGAATTTCGTTATGGTTTTAAAGTTCTTTGTATTCATTCGGCTTTTGCAACTGTATGACAATGAATCAATTTATGTATGTGGTGCACGAAGACGCGACAAGTACCTTGGTTGAAGGTTGATAACTCAGAGGTTGTCATGGGTGACCGTTATTATAACGCTACGTGTTTGCGTCACACTACTGTCCTCTTGGAGCTAACACTAGTCATAAATGAATAAAATTGTCATCCGTTTTTTTTCTATTTATTTGCTTCAAGGATTTACTCGTAATACTGGCTTAAATTTTTTCTTTGCATGTATATAGTAAATAATCTCAATTGCTGACTCACAATAAAAAAAAAGCCTACCCAGAAACAATGCCATTCGTGTTCTGTTTCAAAGACCTTGTTTTTAGGGTTCAGTACTTGAATGGTTACGCTATCATGTGTCCGTTATTTTCGATATATTTTTGCTCTAATGTAAGTAGCATTTGATGTTACCCATAGCACAGGGTATCCTAGTTTGGGAGCCAGGACAAATTCTGTAACACTTTTAGTACAAAATAAATATTTTTCATTTCATTTTTCATTTCATAGTCCCTAACACTAGAAATTGACAATAAATTGGGTACCAGTCTTTATAGCACTATAATTTGTGGTTTACCATGGGAATTAGATGCAATTGCATTGCCGATTAACCCAGGTTTTTTAGACAAGTACACCGAATTGTCATAATAAACTATGAGTTATCATAGTTTTTTAAATACTGTCCTGTATCAGTGAGCTGCTGCCTCTATATTACTCGTAACAAATCCAATCTTTTCTAATCGTCTTAACTGTCAAGTTCCATACAAATTGCTCTCGTAAACGACAGGATTTGATGCGCATAATTTGGCGTCAAGTTTCATAATAGTACAATTCGTAGTTTATTTTGACTATTCGACATAATATTATGTAGTAGAGTGTTCCTACAATGTTAATCTGTGAGTTCATGTTTTTTTTAAATACCTACTAACATCAAATAATAGTTTGATGGTATGAAACATGAACATCGCTGCGAATTCTGGCTCATGCTTGGCCGGGTTTTTTATATATGTATTATAAAACGGTAAGTCAAGGCCCGTAATTACTGTGCTCATATCTATTCAGTTACTCGCGGTTTCCTGCCGAACGAATACTGAGGCAGCCTTGGTCTCCGCCTCATTATATGCCCATTAAAGTCAACCTTTCCGAAACGCCTTTTTGGCAACGTAATTAAGTGAATCTTGTGAGTCAGTTAGAAGTAAAGCATTAGGATTCTATTGTTAAGTTGTACAGACTTGTTCTGAAAATAAATAAAAAAACATTATTATCTACGAATCGCTCGTACCGGCTACCTGAGTGATCTTAAACGATCACGAAGGTTAAGCAACATAAGACGCGTTCAGTGCATGGATGGGCGACCGTTCTATGACTAACGCTAGTGGCATTGGTTCCGATCGGTTCCGTTCTTCGCAAGGCACGTTAAGCAGTTGGTGCCGGCTGCCGTCGATAGATGGCAGTCGTTAAGCCGGCGGCCTTAGGGCGGCTTGAAAACTTCTGACAGTAAGACCTGCCACTAGTCTTAGGCTGACATTCAGAGACGAATCCTAAGTTCACGCTTAGATCAGTCTTAGCAAAGTAAACTAAAGTCGTACTTAGTAAAGTGCCGTAATTTTCGTATTCACAGATGATTCACAGTACTTAAGAAAGTCATCTATATTGTCTATCATTTCTTAGTGATGTAGTTCTTACCGGTTTTTTAAATTTGACATTGCTACACGAGAGCAGGACAACATCATACAATTTTATATATGTCAGAGTGAATAAAAAAAACCCACAGATAATGCTCGTAGAACATCAGTGAAATGACGTTTGGAGTAGTCTGTGAACAAAAGGCTTAGGAGTGACAGTTCTAAGTTCACGTAAAGTCACCGATATTGACTACTTACACTAAGCTAAGCACCATTTCATACTAAACTTGCTAAGATTCGATTCTGAATACGAAATGTTTCTAAGTACGTGATTTTGACATTTCTGAGACCAGTCTTTGCTTAGTTTTCGTCTCCGAATGTCAGCCTTAGGCTGAGGCTAAGTACGACTTTAGTTTACTTTGCTAAGACTGATCTAAGCGTGAACTTAGGATTCGTCTCTGAATGTCAAGAAAAATATCTTATAAATTAACTCCGGTTAATTTATAAGATATTTTTTAATACTATAACCACTATAAATGTGTTAAATATTACTATTTTCCGAGTGAAAATCTCTTAGCAGTGGTTGTTACTATAATATTGTTGATATTGTCTGAAATTTTCACTCACAAATAGAAATAAAGCACTGCAGAGTACGACAAGTCATTTTCGTCGTGCAATCTAAGTGTTCATCGCAAACTCATGCCAACTATGGTTGCGTATGGTTTGATAAAGTTACTCGTAGGTAGGTATATAGCGGGCATTATACAGAGATAAAAAGTAGACATATGGACTTAGAAAAATAGTAACTTTCAAACACATGTTTTGTTTTGTTTAAAACATATCTATTGATTCCTTTGATTATTTTAATTCTCACGTACATTGCTCCAGGCGGTCTATGCCTTTTGGCGGCCAAATAATCTATAAATAACCTTTTAAAACATTTCACGCTACCATTAAGTATGTATCTCGCTTGAAGCTATGGGGCGTTCGTGTTCGTAGTAATTATCGATAGATTAATCACTAGCAAAATATTACTCTGATATGCCAAAATGATTAATTACACCCTGTCTAGCACTTTTCGCTTGGATGAAGTCAAATGGTTCCTATGATATAATACAATTACGCTTTAAACACAACCGAAAGACCTTTGGAATTGTACAAAATATATAACATAAAATTTACATACAGGCACATACATTGCTTCTGGCCCCACACTAGGATACCCTGTGTCGTGGGAACCAGAAACAGCGACATCACGAACATTTAAACATCCAAGACCTGGGTTTCTTTTTTTTTTGTCCCCAGCCGAGATACTATCATCTATCATCTTCATCATCAGCCATTTCACACCCACTGCAGTACAGTCGACAGCACATCATGGTATACACCCAAACACTCTACTCCGTTGTATTACGGGCGACTTTGCAACTAAAATGTGAAGATTGACGTGCTGTCGACTGTACGTAGGGCTTTCACAGGTTTTCCACGCTTCGTCGAGCGACTCCCCGCCACGGTTACCAGGTCGTCAGACCATCTAGTAGGGACTTGCCCACGCTGCGTCATCATGGCGTCGATTCTGTTACTGCATTACAGTACGATTACAGAACACTGTCGGGTCACGTGATCTGTTTTTGCATACCATTGACGCCTAGAAGATTTGATATGTGTGCGCGCGTAGACTTGAAACGACAATGGAACTAAATCGCCACGTTCATACAGTTTTCATTGTACTACAATGCACTAACAGATTCTAGGGCCTGGTCCACGGTCGCCATGTCAGAGCTTTTCCGCTCCAACGGCCATCAACGGGCGCAACCGGCTGGAGAGAAAGAAAAAAAAACTCCAGGTCTTTACATAACAGGAATGGATGGATAACAGGATGTTTACATGTTTGTGACGTCGCTGTTTCTGGTTCCCACGACACAGGGTATCCTAGTGTGGGGCCAGAAGCAATGTATGTGCCTGTGTGTAAATGTTATGTTATGTTATATGATAGTTCTCCGAGCTATCATATGTGCCCCCCACTGCCACCTCAACTGAGCAATTCTTCGAGCTATATTAGTAACTAGCTTTCGCCCGCGACTCCGTCCGCGTGGACTTTAGTTAAAAATTTTGCAACCCCGTTCACTCTCTTAAGGGTTAAATTTAGAAAAACGACGAAACACGTGTTCAATCAATTGTGTTGAAGAGTATTTATTATAAGTTTTAAAAAAATTAGACAACATTCTTTATACCTCCCATACAAATTTTGGCAACCCTTTTCGCCCCCTTACCCTAAGGCCTCTGACTTGGCTTAACGACTGCCATCTATCGACGGCAGCCGGCACCAACTGCTTAACGTGCCTTGCGAAGCACGGAATCGCTCGGAAAAAATGCCACTAGCGTTAGTCATAGACGGTGACCCATCCATGGACTGAACGCGCCGTATGTTGCTTACCCTTAGTGATCGTTTTAAGATCACTCAGGCAGCCCAGGCTACGAGCGATTCTTCGCCCCCTTAGGGGTTGAATTAAAAAAAAATCGGTCTTATTCCTTGCTTATATCATATATAGACCCTCTGTGCAAAATTTCAGGTGCCTAGGTCCAACGGCTTGGGCTGGGGGTTGATGAGTGAGTTGTCTTGTTGTTATTGTTGACTTCTGTGGATTTCTTCATTCCTGATTCGATTCGAGATTAAATATATGGGTTTTCGATCGATATAAATATTGTAAAAAATTGTTATATGTTTTTTTTATGACTGATCCATTTTCAGGATCCTTTATAGTTTTACTACGTTCCTCAGTCTCTTCGTCCGTCTGCTTAGAGATAGTTGAAGACGGGAGTCGATGAAGGTGATATTTCACATCCTATTTTTGGTTTTCGGTGTTTTTTGTGTGGAAAAAAATTGTAGAAAATTGTAGTAAAACTGTAACTTCAATTTACTCAAAATAAAAAAATAAAACGTAGGTACTTATCACCTTCCTCCACTCACGTCTTCAATTAGTACGAGGAAGATGAAATATGGCGTAGATATACATATTAATGACGCCGATAAAACGGTAGAATAAATGTTAAAAAATAATAATGTGGGGCGGCGGTTTGGGTAGGTTTTTTTTTCCTATTCATAAATCGTTCGATTGGTCATATTAATCGTAGTCGTGTTGCGTGCATAATCGTGATAACCTTGAAAAGAACAATTAAAAACTATTGTTATGATGAGATCGGCCCACCGAAAATTCTACAGGTTAAAAATATTGTTGGTGGTGGAAGATGTATTTGTGATTAAAAGTTCCGTTTGCAAAATACTAAACTTTAAAGCGCAATTTTTTGTCCCAGTAAAGCGTCCCTTCCCCCTCTTCTGGCTAAACGGTTGATGGAAGGAACGTCAAATAATCTAAGAGTAATACCTAAAACACATATTTATATTACCCATAATGCTCTTAACAGGAATGTTCTATCACGCTAAGTAGGCTTAACGAGTAAAAAGCGACCAACTTATAAAACGAAAACTTCGAAATCCATTGAAAATGAGTTGAATTTCTTTGTTATGTAAAACAGATATAACCCCCTCTTTCTACGGAACCCTGCACCGCGCGTCGCTCCATACACACTTGACCAGTTTTTCAGTTTTTCTGGCTGGTAAAATTATGGAAGTTCCTTTTATATTACTCTTTTTAGATACTCTTATAATTTGACAAATACATTAAAGACAAATAAATTTGATAGATAGAAAGATAGAGAACACTTTATTATACATAAAAAAAAGGATATCACTTAGATATATCTTAAGATACTGAATACAGACGGGGCGCCAGAATTGCTAGGACAAGAAAATTTAAATTTTACAGTTACACAGTCCAGTCTATGTCCAGTCAGAATGTCGATGAAGCGAAAGTGGTTTGTCAGGATCGTGGCAGGTGGCAGTCCCTGGTCTCTGCCTACCCCTCTGGGATACAGGCGTGAGCTTATGTATGTATGTATGTATGTGTACACAGTCCAGTCTAGAAGTAAGTATTTTTACCGTCGAAGAAGTAGGAAAATGGATTCAAATTAAAGCCGTTGGATCAATAAAATAGACCAAGACGAGAGCTTATAAGAAGTCGCTAATAAAACTCGTTTCGGCCGTTAATACAGGCTGGTCGACCAGCCTGTCCTTGCTACGGGGTTATCGGACTCACGTAGCATTTAAACAACCAGCTAGACGGTTCGCTCCGTCCAGAGGCCACATACGTTTCCGTTGAAGCCTTTTTTCCATGAGTACCGATAACACACGGTAAACGAAGCGCGTACGTTCAACGCCATTGGTTAAAGGTCGGAGCCAAGGACTCGTCGTTTTCGGTTCGATACAAAGAAAATCATAATCTGTTACAATTTTGTGATCGTAGACGGATTAGGAGGATTTTTCCTGTGAGGAATGAACACTAACGGCCCCTAAAAACTCTTCATGGGTAGTTTGTTTAATCTTTGCTTACGTCTTGTTCTAGTAAATCCTTTACCACAGACTTTTTTATCAGACCCTATCGAGTGTATCAAGGAATCATGTTTGTATAAATGTGACTATAAGTATAATTAGAGCCAATATTATTCTAACTAAATAGCTGTTTTAACAGCTCCACTCAACAAAGGCTATTAATGTGAATTAGCGGCTTACGTAATATATAAGTTTTACAGTTAAAGGTCGAACGAAGCGCAAAAGTATTTTGTGTGTCGTCTCGTTAGCTAATCCATAAACATGATCTCGTCTGACATTGAAGAGACAAAAGCAACTTCAGCTGGCAACTATGCAGCCAGTCATTCAAGCCATAATGATACGTCGTTTTTCTCCCGTTTTGCCTATCCGAAGATAGGATCGCTTCCTACTCGGATTCTCCACAACCACCTACACGTATGTATCCTAATTGCTAACCTTCCGGATCATTATAAATATTATTATCACAAAAAACTTCAAGTCGGTTGGCTGGTCCGTGCCTACTTCTGAACGTTAGCAAAAACTGTTGTACGTTTTATTATTATTTTGTTCACGGCGTGAATCACAACTAGATTTGGCAAGGGTTAATGCCCCAAATCTGTTTGTTACAGCGCTCAAGGCTATAACCAACCGATTTGGTTAGATGTTAGAAAAAAAAATCCGACTTAGAAGGAGGTGCTCAAATGCTTGTTTTAGTTGGCTGCCTTGAATTTTATTACAAGTTTATCCGTTAAAGACCGTTACCGTTATTCAACTAAAGGATAAGAGATGAGACGCCTCGGACACATGAGGCTTTTTAATATTTCAAAGCTTTTAAGTCTCCGCATTCTTGAGAATATCATTTTTCCATTGTTAGGTGGGAGTCCCGCCTTGGCTTTTATGCCTCTAATGGTTTATAATAAAATGGTCTTACGTCTAATGTATTTTTTAACATTTTTGACTTCTTGCCTGTGATTTTAGGTGAATCCTCGAACTCAATAATCTAATTTCATGACAAAACTTTAACTACCGTATGCGCTTTGTCTTAGCATAGCGTTCCCATATTCGTCATTTATGTCTGCTTCAATAGGTTTTGCTATAGATTGCGTTGTGCTCAAAAGTTCCTACCAACCTACGTGATTGTGGGCTGTCTCTTTAAGGTTACACACACATTAAAGTGCTCCAAAATTTACAAAATGATTATCTTTTATTGCAGTCTGAGGCACAACGCAACAATGGCTCAGATGACCTTACAGATGTTGGTACAACACAACCGGTCCCTATTTATTTTAAATACATAATATATCCAAGTAGCCCTTTTTATGACAATTTATTATGACCAATTCTTATTTATAAAGCCTGCAAATCACTATAATCGTCACAAGTAACTATAATAAATTTACACCACCAAGCCTTCAATAGATTTACGGAATGAGGATGCGGAGATAACACTTATGTGCAATAATTATATTATTTCAGACCTGCGTTTGCTATTTGTTCGGCTCGGGAAGTAAAGAAGGCAGATGTGTGGTCTTAAAATAGGCGTATCGCAATTAAGCCAAGCTGATCGAACCCGCATGGAAGGAATGACCCGAAAACCGGTACTAGTAACTTTTGTAAACCATATGCGAGGTAGCTATGTGGGCCCATTCCTAGAACAAGAGGCGCGGTCAACTCACATGCGGAACATCTTGACTCAAGGACCCGAACAGAAAAACGCAACCACTTATCAGTCGCGTGAGCGCGGCAACGTCGCCGCATTTTCAAATAGAAGTTTTAAGTCTGGCCACTATTAATTCAGCCCGTGAAATGAAGAAGAATTCGAAGTTTAAATTTCCGAAAAAGCAATTGAACAGACACAGTTGATTGGCTGTATTTATCAGCGGCCAGTCATGCCAAGAACAGATTTAAGCCTATTGTGAATGTAATAAGAGTTTTTTTTTTTGAGATCGCCAATCGTTAAAAAGGTAGCTGAAGCACAATGGGCATTCGAAGATACAAATACAATGGACCGGCCACATGGGCGTCTTTTTTTTTGGTTAGTCGTAAAGATGCAGATTTAACAGTTCGCAAATGGCAACAAAATGGCAGTGGATAAGGTTTAATGTTGAATGAAATCGAACCATTTTTAGAGGATTTTAATGTACACTGTATTTCACCGTGACTTTGATTTATTTCTGACACCAACACTGCAAAGTATATATAACTATCAGATGGGGCAAACGGTGTTTGCCATATAAATTAGCCTACAACCTATTTTGGTACCTGTCAAATATACACAAGAAGTTTCATAAAAATCAATGAAGCCGTTTCAGAGGCGTCTGATAACAAACACTATGACACGAGATTTTTATATCTTCTTCTAATATATTATTATATAATAAATTCTCGTGTCACAGGACCGATTTTGATGAAATTTTATATGTCGCACACTTGCAAGAACAACGTGTTATTTCGGAAACCCTTACTCTACAGGAGAACATGTGAAATTTTCTGAGCATTTCTGAAAAAAGGCTAGGCCCTTGATGTAGATGAATTTTTGGAAATTGATGTAACATATTATACTTTTTAAACGAATATGATTCCGGCATTTTCGGAGTAAATAAAATCGCGTTTTTACTGAAAAAAAGAGCTCGTTGTGGCGGTTCTAAATATCTGTGAATAATACGAGTATGTAGGGTTTGTAGGGCTATGTATGTAGGGCTGGGAAATGTTGCTATCTATTTTTCATACCCCTGTTTACCAAAACGTTTGCCGGGTCAGCTAGTATTAGATATATTCTTTATTGGACCAGTAAGCTCGAAACGAATTCGAAATTTGATTAGCGATATGCCAGCTAATATTTCCTCTGTATTGGTTATAGTAATATTACTGTTATTGTTGGTAATGATCGTAATATCCCAATATTGTCACTGCCATGCCGGTCACTAAAATATTTTCAGCCCAGCAAACCGTTAGTCTAAGTATGTTTAAGTGTTTTGAGAAATCAGGTTGCCTATGAAACTGCATCGAACTCATAGTGATTATACCAAATTGTGTTACAGTCACCTTGCATACAATAAAGCAGTGTTAATTTAACGCGAGCGATCTGTCAAGAGGTGTGTCAACAGTTGAACCCTTGGCCTTAATGCGTGCGTCAACAGCGCATGCGCTGCACCGCGACGCGACGTGACGGCTAACTTGCGCTTGCGCAGAGTGAACCGGTAATCGGGAACTGCTCATACAAAAGTTATCTACCTTAGTGCCCTGCCTCACTAGGACGCCATGGCGACGTCGCCAGCTACATATCCAAGCAGTTTGTATTGAATGGCGACGTTGCCAGACCGTCGCCAAGTGAGTTAGGCACCATACATTTCAATACAAACTGCTTGGATATGGTCGCTGGCGACGTCGCCATGGCGTCCTAGTGAGTCAGGGCACTATAATCGGTCCAATCATTTATTTAACTTTTGACAGATGCACACCCATGAAGTTTCTTATTTATTTGACAGGAAATCACAGGCGAAAAATGTACCACATCATGGACACCTTTATTTTTTTACAATAGTGATGCGACGTATTTTGCTACGATATTTTAACGAGTAGATTGATGTATCGAAGACGATAAATAATATAAATATAACACAATCCGACGCAATACCGGCTTTCGTTATTAAGGGGTGTATAGACGAGCTAGTAGACCCGATGGTATTTTTATACAACCTTATAATCAAATTGGGTGTGTATCCCTCTGCGTGGAAAGAGTCTCGTGTATCGCCAATTCCGAAAAAGGGGTCAAAAATTATGACAGAGAACTACCGTCCGGTAGCTATACTGTGTGCGCTGGCGAAGGTGTTTGAGATGGTTCTTCACGACGCCTTAATGCCGCAATGTCAGCCTCACATCACCAGCGCTCAGCACGCTTTCTTACCAAACCGCTCAGTAGCCACTAATTTAGTCACCATGGTTGATCTTATTTCTAAAGAACTCGATGAAGGAAACCAGGTCGACGTTGTATACCTTGATTTTCAGAAAGCATTCGACAGGGTAGATAATGGCACAATGCTGCTAAAACTGGGTGCGATGGGATTCGTTCCTCGACTTCTTGTACTGCTATCAAATTATCTACAAGATAGGAAACAGTTTGTTAAGTACGGGCCCTACGTATCTCCATCGTATCCGACTCGGTCAGGCATAAGTCAAGGTTCGAATTTAGGACCTTTCCTGTTTGTTGTTTTAATTAATGACCTTCCAGACGTGGTCCAACATTCCCGTATACTTATGTTCGCTGATGATGTGAAGCTGATTAAGGTAATAAAAACCCAACAAGACTGCGAATTGCTGCAACAAGATATTGATGCTGTTTATCAATGGAGCATTCGTAATAAGCTGTTTTTTAACCCAGACGAATGCGAAGTGATGAGTTTTACTCGATCGCTTTCGGCAGTGCACCAGCAGTACGCGATGGCCGGAGTAGGCATCAGCCGCGTGCAGGCTGTGCGCGACCTGGGCGTGCTCTTCGACCCCCAGCTGACGCTGCGGCCGCACGCGCAGGCCGTGGCGGCGGCGGCGCTGCGCCGGCTGGGGTTCGTAATGCGCGCCGCCGCGCCGCTGAGCGCCGCCGCCACTAAGGCATTATACGGTGCGCTAGTGCGCAGCGTGCTAGAAACGAATGCTATGGTGTGGGCCCCACATGAGAAAAAATATATTCTTTTGGTGGAGCAGGTCCAAAAAAGATTTTTAAGATATCTTTATAAAAAAATGTATGGGTATTACCCTTTTATATATCCAACCCTTTTTCTACAGGGATATCTTGGGTTTGATTCATTAGAACTGAGGAGAAATGTGGCTCTTGCAAAGTTTGTCTTAAATATAATAAGAGGTAAAATCGACGCCATCGACCTAGTTGAAAAGGTCGTCCGACTATTTGTACCTGATAGGTATCGCAGGGCGCGGAGGCACAAATTATTCGCCGAAATAGAAGCCCGCACCAACCAGTACCAGCACTCGCCAGTCGCGCGTGCGCTGCGGCTACTCTGTGCCCTGCTCGCTGCAGCACCGGAGTGTGATGTGTTTGCGGATGGGATTGCAAGTGTGGTGAAGGTGTGTAAGAGAGTGCTAGAAGATGTTGGATAGGTAGTGCTTAGTTATAATATTGTAACGCTTTGGTGTAATTACTGTTATGTTGCAATATTTATGTAAGTAAGTAAAAAAAAAAAAAAAAAAAAAAAAATAAATAAATAAATAAACCTTATTACAAAGATCTATAATATAAGAAATTAGTTTTGTTAATAAAATAAGTAGAACATAATAATTCTGACAACCCGTTGGGTAATTTTTAAGTTCATCTCGCTCAAACTATAAAAATATCAAAATAAAATAGCAATGCAACGAATCGATTAAATTTAACGTAACTTAAATCGATTATGTCATAAAAATCGAATCGGCAACTTCATAGAACATCACTGAATTGAGCCGTCAAAAGTTTATTTTGCAAATATTTTTCAACAGTAATAGGACAGGATGGGTCGCGAAACGGTTCTCATAGTCTCGAGGGTTGTATAAGTTTTACTCTCCGCTGTCTATCGTTATCAATGTTTAATTGATTGTCACTAACTGATCCTTCAAGTTGATTTAACCCTGCACTTATTTAACACAAAATTTTATTTTACGGGCACCACAAATTGCAACGTTCTACATATATTTGTGGGATTTCGAAAAATAAATAGTCCTAGGTGCCGGAATAGGGTAGTTTCCAGGGTCAAAATAATTAAATTCTATTTAGTCCGTATTTTAGATTATAAAAAATGTTGGATACGTATTTTTTCTTTTTTCGATTAAACAAAAAATAACAAAGATATAGCCCATTGAAGTTACGTGTGACGTCACTCAGTGCTACAAAATGCAGCACGGTGTGACGTCACACGTAACTTTAATGGGCTATATGTTTGTCATTTTTGGTCTAATTTACAAATAAAAAATACGTGTCCCTTATTTTTGAATAATCTAAAAGACGGACTAATAAATTTTTTTTGGAAACTAGCCTATTCCTTGCCGCCAAAAACAAAACACCGAATTGACAAGAGACGACACGGTTGTATAACCGTGCACACGCACCAAACAGATAAAATACTTTCTCTGTCGCGTATTCGTCGGATCGATGAAGGTTAGGGGTGTCAAGGAGTAAAAAGTGATTTACGGCCGATTTCTGAATTGAGAATTTCGCTAAGTATCTACTTGATTGTAGTGCTGTCTCGTCAAATTTCTTTAGGAATAAGCGTGACATCATGTTACTTAAGTATTTACTTATCGTAAATTCTCAATTCAGAAATCGGCCGTTAGACGTTTATTGACTTGAAAATATGAATTACTACTTTAACAGTTATGTCTTTTTCGCTTCATCGACATTCAATAGTCTGTCGGGATCGTGGCAATTGGCAGCCCCTGCATCTGCCTACTCCTTTGGGATGTAAGCGTGAGTTTATGTGCGTATTAAATTGAATCGCGATCTCTAATTTACTCTGTCATCAGCTGCAAAACCACCGTCTTCTTGACCTCACCGTAACTGAGAGCCAAGGTGCTTGAGCGCAAGGATCCAGTTTCGTAGGCGCGGGCGCATCCAGTGCGGTTACTAACACTGTGAGGTTTTAGTGCAAAATGTGCCTTGTTACATCGACATAGAGGTATCTCTCCAGTTGGAGTGTAATAGCACACGAACCACAAGAACCCATTCGACTATGTTGAACAGACATTGTCATTTCAAACTGATGGTTAAACTTTTGAATCGTGCATCCAATTTGCTTTGTGTCTTGTACTACGGTTTTTGAAGTGTAATTAAAAAGGATCTTCAATATTCATGTAATTAGTATTGTGTTGTAAATAAATGTTCAGACATCAAACAAGCTTTTGTTGGGGACATTAGCTTAGCATCTTGCTATAACCTGTCATACAATTTACTGGGTACTGTATTAACTCATAGCGCTGTCACTAGTAGCGGTACAGTTGACAGTATAACGTTACTATTTTTGCAAAATTTCCCGTAACGTAACGACTATAGTACAGTCGACAGCACGTAAGCCTTCACATTTTAGTTGCAAAGTCACGCGTAATGCAATGAAGTAGAGTGCATGGGGTATAGGATGATGTGCTGTCGACTGTACACGCGTATAAAGGATGTCTTGGGGATTGTAAACTCATGAATGTGATTTATGGGTCATATGATGATCGAATGCAATATTCGAATAATAAATAAATAATAATAATAACATCTACATACAGGCACATGCCTGTATGTAGATGTTATTATTATTATTTATATATATTTAAGCAATGTATGTACATTGCTTCTAGCAAACATTTTCTATTCTATTCTAGCCCCACACTAGGATACCCTGTGGCGTGGAAACCAGAAACGACGTCACAAACACGTAAACATCCAAGACCTGGGTTTTTTGTCCCCAACCGGGGACATAAACATATTATTTTATAACTAAGCTTATAAGCTTTGATAACATTTGTACCTAAGACTTTATTTGTAGGTTTTTAATATTCATATTAACGGATTCCAGAGCCACAGCAACCTTGATCTCACAGAATTCAAACGCAGCTTAACCTCGGAGTCGATTAGTTTCGAAATAACCGAGAAGACGGAGCAACCAACTTTAACCGACTTGACTAACCGGTAGTTAGCAAAACTCACGTAATATATGTATTTAGTGGTGTTGATGACATTTTGTTAATTGCTTTTGTAATTACTTTGTCTTCAATCAGCAGTTAATTTCGCGTCAAATAACGGTCGTACTTTGGCATTCTTATTAATGTAGAGACCTCAGCTGTTAGCTACGTCGTTAATGCATTTTGTTTATAAATCTAGCGGTCGTAGAATGTAATATTTTTGTAAAAAAATTCTAACACAGCAGTAATCTATACTGCGTTACGCAACCCGTTGATGTCTTTTGTATGGGTTCATTAGAGGGAACAAAAAATAATAACTGCGGCGCGTTATGATGATAATAAATTCATGGTCACCGTAGATTGGAATGTCAAAATTATAATACAGAGAATTTATATCATGTTATTTATATGACTATGCTATACAAACAGCACCTACAGTACGTTACTCTGCTGTCTCATTAACAGCGCTTGAGAAATAGCTAAAGTATTTAATATTTCCGATACAGAAATTAGTTTTAAATAATATCGGTCACATTCTTTAACTTTCAAACGTCACAGCATGACAAAAAGACAAATAAAAAATTTGTATTTTAAAGTAGGTATTTAATATTTCCAATACAGCATTTAGTTTTAAATAATATCGGTCACATGCTTTAACTTTCAAACGTCTCAGGATGACCTTTCGAGAATAAAAGAGTACACCCCTATGGTGGTATTAATTCCCCTACGAAAGGTCCCCTGTGCACTTGCACTTAGAGTAAGGGTCTAGTGACCTTCAGTTTACTTCCGCGCATGCGCACGCCCTTTACCCGCAGGTGCCTGGAACGGGCCACCTGTAAACTAGGTACGCAACGTGCTATTGAATTAACGCCAAACCTGAAAGTGGTTCCTTCAGTATCGATAAAGTAAATAACCACATCCAGTAAGTAAATTTAAGTACATTTCTTCATTCTTCATACAAGTTGACCGCGCTTACTTTCAGGATTATGTGCAGAATAGAAACAAGTTGACAATTATAAACCTACTAGCTGTCCCGGCAAACGTTGTTTTGCCAGATAGCGGTATGAAAAATAGATAACAACCTATTCTCTGACCTAACGATTGTATATACAAAATTTCATCAAAATCGGTCAAGCCGTTTCGGAGGAGTATGCGCACTAACATCGAGACACGAGAATTTTATATATTAGAATTATGTGAAAGTAATAATAATAAGTTTATTTGCGCTAATAAAAAGTTTATTTGCGCACTTTCAAAGTTACAGATGTATAACACATTTTCTTACATGGTATTCACATTTGATACAACATTTTGAACTCTGGCGTCTCAACTAGGCCGGGCCTGTGTCTTAGAAGCCAGTTCATTCCATTGAACACCAGTTTACAATATTAAGTAAGTGTGAGATACGAGACATTCTTTCAACAAACTCAAATTATGAAGTACTTATTAGGCTTCAAATATTCTTTTACCGGTATGAAGAATAGACCTTCAGTATGGACATAGGTCATAGGCTGATCCGTTTAATACGTGAACTAGTGGCGGGAACTGCTAGTTATCAATATCTTCTGCAAAAACTGTTTTGAGTTTAAAATTCGTTCTAGTAGTTAAGAAGGCGTGTTTAGTTTCTTTAGATATTTGGAGACTTGATAACTTTGCGGCATTCTTAATTAGCTTTTATTATTATTATTTATAATACTTTTGTTGCACTTACATTTATAATAAAAATATAGTACAATGCGGCGGACTTAATGCTATAAAAAAATTCTATTCCTTTTTCTGTTTAAAGTACTTATATATTATCTTTTCGGGACATGAGTTGGTAAAATTAAACATGTCCGTTGTAAGGACCCCTTTGAGAAATAGACAGATATAGACATAGTAGACTTTAATAAGGGAGATTTGAAAGACCTAAATAGTGCAAAGAAACATTACTCATCGGTCAGTGATTAAAGCCGTTACTTCACAATTAAATTGTATGTAAATGGGTGAATAACAAAACATTGACTTGCAGCCAATTAATTAACTTACATGGGTGAATTCCTTTACGATTGTTTATCTACCTGCCTACATTTTTAGTAATTCTCGTTTTAGAAACCGAAAAGTTACAACCGTGGAGGACTTTTTTAACTCCAATAAATTACTACCTTGTGTGTTTGCACGTTTCGTCAAAAGTAATTAATTATTTATCTGAAGAGGAATCAGGAATCAAAGCGATGAATATTCCCATGAGAGATGAATTTCCCTTTTTTGATTTCTCACAATCCAAAGGCAGTCAAGGTCTAAGCACAAGGCTGAGACCTTTGTACAAAAGTAGGACACAGACATATGTACAAGGCTACATAAAAAAAAAAAACAAAAAATGGAACACCCGGTTTTGAGTCAAATCTAAATTCAGCATTGGTCATCGCGGATAGGGATCGCGGTGAGTAACGATACAAAGCAAGTGCGGCATGCCGGAAGCACGGCCATTGTGCTGCAATCATTGACACCTCCGGACGTCATCCGGTCGATGCCTAACTCGGAGTTCGATTAACACATGACAGTAATGCAGAAGTGATTATCCGGGGGGCAGTACGGTTAGGCAGGTTTAGTACTTTTTTTCCCTTTCCTGAGCTTTTTCACGATTTTGGAGTTAAATTACCGTTTGTATTTAGCAATATCGAAAACCCTCATTTCTGCAAGCTTGAGGTTATACAGAGTTTGGGAATCCCACGATGCTATGACGATAATTTTTTTGTGAGGTAATTAGTGGTCATGATTTTAGGTATGCAATGTGCCGCAAGTTAAAATATACGTAGCAACCAACGCTAGACGAATCTTCAAGGACTTCAGTGTAAACATCACCATAATGATACATAGTAATGGTCTAACAAACCTAACGCAAACGTCAGATTTGACAACAAGCACAAGATTTTAGCAAGTCGAGTGCGAGATCGTTGTATCAATATTTCAGTGAATCGCGAGAAAAAAACATACGGACAGTTACACGAGTGACTCACGAGTCTACCTGCGCTTGCTCACTGGACCGTTAAATGGTCTATAATTTCCTGATTTTATGAAGGTAAAAGGTAGGTAGGTACCATACCTGCGCAAATAAATGTGCTTAGGATATCAAGAAATGGTAATAGGCCTTAAAAATCACCGAACTTTCAAACGAACGTCCATCCAATATAAGAACTCCCAAAGTGCAAATAATGTTGTAATAAGAAGTAATAGCCATTATAATGACTAAATAGCTTTTCTGAAAACCAGCTTGAGTAATTTTGTGGAATCCATCTTACATTTTTAACGAAATTTAAGATGCAGAGACCACATAACCGGCCGTTATTCGAGCTGCTCAGTGACAATGACAACCGCAGATTAGGATCACGTAAGTCGCCCACATGCGACCCAGGTAGTCGCCAAGTGGTTGGAGGCTCAGACTAAAAGAACCTTTAGAGGAGACTTTTTTGGCCCAAAAGCAGTGTGTCTCGCCGTTACATCGACGATAAATTAAAAGCTAAGAATGACAGGAAATAAGGCTTTAAATGCAAGTTTGTGTTGAAGAAAACGTTAAAGAAGTGATGAGCTGATTTCACTTGTTGTTAAAATCGATACCTACAAGCAACATAAAAGAACAGCAGACAAAGTTGGCAATGAATAGGGTCGTTATGAACTTAATTTAAAAGGATGACAGACAGCGGGGATTATGGGAATAAAAAGAGTTGCTTGTAGCTCTGAATGAGGCCTTTGTGCCCGAGTGGCTGAGAGGTTTGTCGAGACTCACCGACGCATTCCTTGTCCTTCTTGGAGAGCAGCGCGAGGGGATGATCATCAAGCGGCGATCCGGGGCATAGTGCGTCTGCCTTGCCTGCTAGCAGCTCCTGCCCCTCTTGCAGGCTCAGCTGCTGCTCGTGGAGCCGCTTCTTGATCAGAAAAATCTTCGGCATCTTCTCGCTCTCGGTAGCACTTCACAGAATCCTTCTGTCCGTCTCTGTCACTTGGTCCGTCAATTAACACCCCGTCCGAAGCCGTGGTGCCTCATCAACACTTGTTAGCATCGTATCACTGCACGGTTAGTTTGTACACGCCGTTGTTTATTTACAGCGTAGCCGCTAGCGGCACGTGTGGTACCGTTGGCCGCCGAGTCAGGACTGAGCGGTGCGTGCGGCGCCGGCGACACCGTTGCCCGAACAGGTCCGCCCCCGCCCGCCGCGCGCCGCCCGCCCGCCGCGGTCCGCGCCCGCGCCGCACCACTACACCCACAGGCCCGCTCATCACTTCCACAAATATAGGTTCCAGTAAAAGTGCTGTTTCGTGTACCGACATTGTCCTGCTTGCGATCTTCAGAGAGTACTTTCCCCGTATCCATTGTTTGTCCTAAGTCCGAGGCAAGGGCAGTATAATTGTAACTAATTGTTAGGCTTTTTTCTGGTCAGTTACGTTCAATGGACAAAGTTTGGTTTGCGTCAAAGCAGAGCGACATAAAGGATATGAGTTTTATTGCGCATGCATTGCAAGGAAACTTGTATTGTATCTTCACTGTGTGTGGTTGATTCGTCATAATTTGCATGTCAGACTAAACGACCAAGGGTAAAAACTCAGGTCAGCATTTGGATATGAACATTCGTAGTCATAAAGTCTGCTAAGGAATATAAAACTGAATTGCCTTTACATATTCACAAGTTATCGCTTAGGCTAGTGTTATGTGTTTCAGGTAACGACCGCCCTGGCGCGTTGGCGGCATCTCTTCCAATCAGCGCAGCCAGCGCAAGACAATGGGGACCCGAAGCGGGAAGGTTGGCAATCAGCAAAGGAAACTCCCTGGAATAAAACAACATTCCCAAAAACCCAGTTACAACTTATAACATGAGCACAATAACCGTTTTACAGCCTCTATTGTTAACGGGCAGAGTTTTGACGTTTAAATTATAAGCTTTTGTCTAGTTTATCACAGTAGAAACGACGGTTTCTTTGTTGCTATCCTTTCGGTAATAGCACGTTGTAAGTCGTGACGCGACTGACGCCATCGTGTTTTGCATTTTTCTTCAGTGTGTAATCGTATCACGTGAATCTTTTTGAAGTTACCGCTGTGTACAAGTTTCACATTTTGCCACCATGATGTGAAATTAAATAAATAAATAATATCCACACAATCAATTGTACTGGTCCCAAACTAGCATACCCTGTGCAACAGGAACCAGGCAAAGACATCAAAAACATGGAAATGAAAGTAGCTACTTACAGAATAATTATACTACTTAAAGAATGTTCTTACTGAGTTACGTTTTTTAAATAAATTCTATAGCTACTCGATATAAAGCGTATTATACCTGGCTTAAATATTAATACAATTCATATTTCCGGTAAGTTTGATGAACAGCACGGGACTTCCGCGCTGTCTTTGAGAAGACTTTTTTCGTTGGGCGGTTCTTTGGTAACGCGTTATAACACAGACATAATATTACACCGACGGCAAATAAGGATGTTGCCTGTTGAGAAATGAGCTGTTAAATTGTTTGCCGTCAACAAAGAGTCCGAAGACTAACCGGTCACTCCGCAAAGAGCAGATAATGCTGTGCAATCTTACTTACAAAAGCTTGAGAAAAAAATCTCACGTCGAAATCCGAGAAACGTTTTTGTGTTTTTTCTCATTGTTTATCTTAATCCTACCTACCAAGTAGATGATTATGTTCCCTTTCGGGTTTCTTCGTAACAATGTAAAATTCTTCAGTTTTGGGGATCCCGTGGGCTAACTAGCGCCGCCACCAATGAAAAAAATTCGTGCAGGAACATATTTTACAGGTCGAATTTGGGTAGGTTAGGTTTTTTGCCTTAGATTCACGGCTTAGGGTCCTAAAAATCACTATTAGCATGATTGCAAGACTCTACAGACACTTTGGGCCAGTTTCTGAACTGAGAATTTCGCTAAGTAACTACCTTACTGTAGTACCTACTGCCCCGTCAAATTTCTCAGAAAAGAGCGCGACAGAACGTTACTTAAGTATTTACGTAGTGAAATTCTCAATTCTGAAACCGGCTCATAGTGCAAACGAAAATGCCCAAGTGATTCAGACTCAGAACTCAGTCGAAATCCGCTGGTAAGGTTGCACCGGGACTAAGCCGTAGAATCAATCATTCACTCCCTCATTCTTCTCTAACCGCACTTTAGGTTGTAATAAGCCGTAATCCAGACAAAATCCATGTAAGCAAGTTTGCTTAAGCTATACTATTTAGAGAAGAAAATGAGGACAAGGTTCGTTTGTTACCTACATTTCTTGTAGCGGCGTTGACTGAGACGCAGGATAATTCTAAGGGTATTCTTATAGCATGATAGGGCAGCGCAGTTCTCAGGAAAAGCATTAGGAATAATAGAAATTATGACGATAACTGACTTCGACGCACTAATCGATATTGATTTCAACTGTGCTTAGTGTCAAGGTCGAGTATTATGTATATTCCATAGAATTTCAGTGTAAATAGTGATCTAACACACCTGGAAAATGAAGTGGAGTAGCTGTTTTTGTGCCGAAACACTGAGACGGCGAGGTAGGATACAACCTACTCACTATCACCGCTCTGCATTCTGCGGCTGAAATACCTTCACCAAAACACCTTCCATCAACACTATGCCGGCCGCTATATGACGAATCACCAAGTAAATCTGGGAACATAATTATTATCGGATGCATTCGCAAGCCGCGACCGTCCGCAGCGACCGATATCTGTACACGGCTTATCGGACGCCCGAGCTCTTCGGATGTATTTTTCTCGTTTATTCTAAAATTATTGACGTAGAACAATGTCGAGTAGCGAGACTTATATGACTCGATAGTAGTATCCTCGATTCAGAAACGTCTGTTCAGAGTGCAAATGCAAACTTGCAAAGGAAATAGATGACTAGCTGTAGACTTTATCAAGATGACAGTGGTCGTTAAACCGGAAGCATTAAGTATTGTATAGTTTTATGAACTTAGCACTCTAACTCAAACCTTATGCAAAAGGCTAGAAACCTTGAAAATCTGGGTGTATAGAGGATGCTGAAAGTATCATGGACTTACAGAGTAACAAACGTCGCGGTTCTGCAGAGAATGAACAAAACGGTAGAGCTCTTAAAGACCGTAAGGTGAAGAAAGCTACAATAGCTTGGTCATATCATGCGAGCTGACAAATATAATCTCATCATCAACCCATTATGTCCCCACCGACGGGCATGGGTCTCTTCCCTGAGGAACGTATAGGCCATAATCCACCACGGGGGCCAAGTCCGGATTGGTGGAGGCTTGTAAGACTAGTGGCTGGTTTAATTATCAGAAGTTTTCAAGCCGTCCTATGGCCTCTGACTTGGCTTAACGACTGCCATCTATCGATGGCAACCGTCACTAACTGCTTAACGTGCCTTGCGAAGCACGGAACCGCTCGAAAAAATGCCACTAGCGTTAGTCATAGATGGTGACTCATCCACAAATATAATCTGCTGTGACTTATTCTGGAAGCCAAAATTGAAGGGAGTCAAAGACTTGGCCGAAGAAAACATCATGGCTCCAAAACCTATCAGAGTGGATCAACACCGGAAATATAGAACTTTTGCGAGCAGCTACATCGCGTGACAGAGTAACCAAAACCATTGCCGACCTCCGATAGGAAGGCACCGGAAGAAGAAGAACTTAGAATTACGGAGATGTCATGAATTTATGGATACTGAAAACTGGTGAACATTTATTTACCTCGAAGGTTCGATGGCTTTCTTTTTGCAGGAGCTGTAAATTCGATCATCGATGTACTGTGTACACCATCGCACCGGTGTTATTCGCGGGAACATGCTACATATTCCAAACCCTTCGCTTAAGAGACCATAAATCATTTTTATTCGAAAAAATCCACCTAACGAGTCTATAAAGTGCCAAAATGTTGTTTGTGAACACAAATAAAACCAAACCGCATAAGCTACTGAATTGGTTTTGTTTACTTGTGTCTTTTTTAGGTTCGGATAAAAAATGGACGCAATTTTTGACTCAACCGCCTCTTTAGAGGTTTTTTTGACGTCTCCTGTTTCGTCTCAGCATAATCATTTAACATTAAGTTACTGTTCTCGTTTTTTGTGCACTTTAAATTAATTTTCCGGACATCTTCTTGCATTTATTATATCGGTGATTCGCCTAAAAGATTACGCAGTTTTCAAATTTCCGACTTTGATTATAACATTTAACATAACATTTACATACAGGCACATACATTGCTTCTGGCCCCTCACTAGGATATCCTGTGTCGTGGGAACCAGAAAAAGCGGCGTCACAAACATGTAAACATCCAAGACCTGGAGTTTTCTTTTTTTTCTCTCCAGTCGGGGATCGAACCCGGGACCTCTCACATGGTAAGCAGATGCGCTAACCGCTACGCCACGCCACTTTCATACTCACTGAAAAGGACTTACACATTTGATTGATATTTCAAATGATATTTGATTTACTTTGTTGTGCAATAAGTACTTACGTATTGTACTATAAGTTCGAATTATTTTATTTGTTTCTGTGGCAACATTATCTACGGATATTTTTAATTCAGTATCTACTTACGCATGACCAAAGTAATTAATCACCCCTCTTTTGTACTAAGACAAAACTAATGGGTCCAGTTTTTACAATGACCTCAATGAGCCTGTTACAATTATAGGTACGATGTGACCCAAAACCTGATGCACGTGTTACTGAGTCGTGCTCGCATTGCCGCGCGAGCTCCGCGTAGCTCCGAGATCAAGGTGATGGCTGATGTCCGAAGATATACCAGTTGAGACAGATGGATATGGCAATTTTCCCTAAAACTACTTGATGACTACTACGAAGCTATCATTCAGCTATTATCATCTGTTACCGCTGGGGAAAGAAGGCTTTTTACGCCACATTCGCATGGTATTTACAGCAAAATATTTGGCAAGTTTGGCGAACTAATGCTATTGTGGTTTTGCATGTTTTAGTGAATAAATAAAAAATAATAATTATTATGTCTACACATAAAAATTGGGTACTTATGTTGTAGTTGCTTTTCTAACTGTATTTTAATTGCAAGAAAATGTATTGAATAAGCTCATAGAGGACATTATGGGGTTACACTATACATATTTCTGTAACAGGTATAATTTTTACATTATAAAAAAATATTGACCCGTGACAACAACTCCGAAATCATGAAAAACTCGCCGGTTCACAGAAAAAACATTCTGGCAAATATGAAAAAACCATGAATAAAACACAGAAAAAAAAACAAATGTGGTTTAATTTAATAAGCATCTGCTAGTAGACATCTAAGATGTTTTTTTTAGGCTTTTGGGAAGGTATCCCGAATATACTGGTTTTTTAGGATAAGTCCCTACTACAGGTTTCGCTGTGATCGACTCTTCATGACTAAGAACTAGTCATGAAGAGTACGATGGAACCCATGTCAACTGATCAACGTGATGCACTAAGTAAGGTTATGAAGACAGATTCCCGTTACTTTCAGTCATCACCGCATGCCGCCGTACCCCATTAGACAGATAGAAAACACTGTATCTCAGCATAACACAATACAAACCTTATAGCCCCACCTGTAAGCTTTGGTACTAAGCCCATTTCTGTTCTCGGACCCTGCTTTTGCCTATACCGAGCTGAAGGTTTACGCCTCTTTAAATGGTACTCCTCTTTTGTACTGTTTTATTACCCTGACGTTCAGGGTCTTTCACTAGACTCGGTCATTAAAATGTTCTGATGTAGAAGAATATGCAATGCTGAACACCCACTTGTGTTTATTTACAGATTTTTCATTGCTTGGCGCTTATGTTCATAGGTGCGATTTCGTAGTAAAGAAGAAGAAGCAAAAACATTATTTAATACAAACATTACACACGCCACAATAATAAAACACAAACCAACCAAGAAAATATTACTACATAAAATTTATTATAATAAAGGAAACGGATGGTCACGGCGGCGTGTCACTGCTGTTACAAATGGCAGCTGACTCAGCTGCATGCTGAGGCTCGAGCCTTCAGCGCTGATTTTAATTCATTGCCGGAGCTACCCCGCGAGCGCTTCAAACTGCGGTGTGGTACAACCGTGAAAAATAAGAAGATACTGTACAGAGTAGATTACCATGTTGTATTCGTAAAATAATACTTAGGATAAAATATGTTTGGAGTATGGCCTATACCTTCCTCAGGGGAGAGACCCATGCCCCTCGGTGGGGACATAATGGGTTGATGATGATGATGATGATGATGATGTTTGCAGTGGGCGACAGCCGGGCAGCGAAAAATTGGCTTGGCTTGCTGCGTCGTTGCATCGTGGAGTAATGAATGAGTCTGGAGGTGGAGTAATGACGACCTCTGTGGCGCAGCGGTTAGCGCATCTGACTACCATGCGAGAGGTCCCAGGTTCGAATCCCGGCTGGGCCAAAAAAAAAAAGAAACCCAGGTCTTGGATGTTTACATGTTTGTGACGTCGCTGTTTCTGGTTCCCACGACACAGGGTATCCTAGTGTGGGGCCAGAAGCAATGTATGTGCCTGTATGTAAATGCTATGCTATGTTACGTAGTCTTTTTTAGAATGGCTCGTTTTTAAAGTCGCTGTCGTTTCTTAAGGTCGCTACCGCCTGCGTTTGTAGCCAGCTTCGGAATCGCACCTTAGCGTTCAGTTTCAAGGGTGAAATGAGCGCAAAGTTGTGTGTTTCCCAGATCCGCGTCTACCGAGAGCGCAGCGCATAGCGATTGCGCAACTGTTACCGCGCCGCGTCGTCGGCGGCGCAGCGTTCCGCGCGGCTGCCCCACTGGCTCAAGTTCTCGGCTACAGCCGTTCAAGTTCAATACGAACTGTGTTTTGCTTTCGAGCCACGGAATAGGCTGGTTTTGCAATTATATTGGTCAACTTTGCTCATTTTCGTGATGAAGTGGATGTGGCCGTTAGGTTGGTTCTAAGTAGTCAAAGGCGACTTGGTGTATTTCCATGTTTCTGATGTTTTTGTCTAGTTATCACAATTTATTACAGTTTGCGGAATACACGCGACAATTTTTTTTTTTTACATTTAACAATGCATCTGGCCCCACACTAGGATACCCTGTGTCGTGGGAACCAGAAACAGCGACGTCACAAACATGTAAACATCCAAGACCTGGAGTTTTTTTTTCTCCCCAGCCGGGGATCGAGCCCGGCACCTCTCGCATGAAAAGCAGATGCGCTAACCACTACGCTACAGAGATCGTCAAATAATTTTGTACAAAAAATATCGAGTTGTGTGAATGTTATCATATGTTAATTAATCACTCTAAACTATGGAGCTAGGTGTGATACATAGACGCAGTGTAGAACATTATTATCCTTGCCCACACAGGCATAAAATATGTATGAGCTGCCTGGTTTTTATATTTCTTACTTACGGTGGAACGTTTCTATTTCAACGATTCTCACCACCTGCGCGTCTTCTTAGTTCAATATAACTCAACCTGTCGTATTTAAATTCCTGCTTGTTACAGTTGTTCTGAAATTGATGCAATTGAACGACGTGCAATAACTAAACTATCAAGCACGATCAATCTCAGCTGAATTTACTGTCTTACCTACTTTAATTATCTTCTCCAGTTAAACTAAATGGACGTTCATTAGCAATAGTAAAGTTAAGATCGTTTTGATATAAATTTCCTCGGAAACCCATTCGCTACAACTGCATGGTAGACAAAATACATAAATACACTCCATGTACCCTGCATGCAAGCTTTTCTAGGTTATTTCTGCCAGTCGCATCAAGCAGAGGCACATTGTGAGCTCAAAGTAAGAACATAATATGACGACGTATGTCGACATATTGATACGCAAAGCAGAATATACATATTTTTTCTTAAAACCAGGGATGCTATTAACATTGTTTTTTTTTACATACAAGCACATAATTATGTACATTGCATTAATACAACCAAATACATCCTGAGCTGAAATATCTAGACATGATTATTTTTTAAATTACTTGTGAAACCTACGATCATAAGAAAATCGCGAAAAACTCCACTAAGCGAAAAGAAAACTGGACAAGCGCGAGTCGGACTCGCCCACTGAGGGTACCGTGCAAATTATAGTAGATCATTTCATGTTATAAATGTTCAGGAACCGAACTAGCAGTTTTTCCCGGGATTTTTCTGAACTTAAATGAAAAGTTTTTATATGTTTTATTTACAAAGGATTAGTTTTCAGATTTTTTCCTGTATCTAATCTCTTTAAACGAGCAATTCTTGTGTAGGTATATATGTATATATAATCAGAATCTCGGAAACGGCTCCAACGATTTTCATGAAATTTTGTATACAGGGGGTTTTGGGGGCGATTAATTGATCCAACTAGGTTTCATTTTATAAAACGTCATTTTAACCGTGTTTTAAGGCAAAGAAATAACAAGAAGGAAATTTTCGCAACCATATGTAAGGTTGTCATAGCTCAAGTGGGAAATAGGACGATACCGTAAACAGATGACCAACAGATGACCCTGGTTCGAGACTTGATAATCATTTTTCTTTTTTTTTTCAAGTTCTTTTTTTTGTGTGAAAACCTATATACCGAACAAAGCTCGGTCAACCAGGTACTATGTATTATGTGACGATATTACTTGTCGCGTTTCATAGTTCTAGGTCACTGGAGTAACCTTTGATTTCCATTCCCTTAAGTGTTGGCATATACGTATTTTTGGGCCATAAACGGCCGTATCTTTTTTTATGTCAACTTAGAAGTTTGATTTTTTCGCAGCTTCAAGGAATCATAGATTGAATAATAGTTTTAATTTTCACTCGATACCTCTACGCGTCCCCGAGATAAAAGGTCTTAAACTCTTAACAGACAAACGTATGGATGGACTGACAACTAAGTGATCCTATACATAAGGGTTTTGTTATTCCTTTTTAGGTAGGGAACCCTAAAAATTAGTTACCATTTTAAAATAACGTATGCTTAAGTGTCTCTCTCACATATTGTGATTGGTAGGGACAAATTAAAAATAATGGTTAAAATTCATTATGTACAGTATCCCTTAGTACAGTCGACAGGACGTCAATCTTCACATTTTAGTTGCAAAGTCGCCCGTAATGCAACGGAGTAGAGTGCATGGGTGTAGTAGGTACAGGATGATTTGCTGTCAACTGTACTAAGGGACTTTAAAATCTTTAAGTAAGTCAGACTTAGTTTCCAGCAACTCGTTAGCTGGAAAACACGCGCTGCCTGATCCGATCAGAAGAATTAATAGCGGTTCCTGTCTGAAATATCTACTGCCTTAGTCAATTCATTTGAACAAATCACTGTTTGATTTACATATCAAGTTTCATTCTACACAGTCTCTTCTGTAGTTTAATATAAAAGTTTGAATACTGAAATAGCTTCGATTCGGTTGGTTAAAACGGGACGTCCCACCGTTGGGCACACGCCTTCTCTCAGAGAGATAGTATGGGCTTAATGCCCACGCGTGCCCACCGCGGATTGGAAATTTCAAACTCCTAACCTAACAAACTCCTATGTAACTACTTCTCATACTCAGGTATTCTCACGATATTATCCTTCACAATACTGCCGTCATAATAAGAAAGGCCGTAACTTAAATTTTTACTAGTGAGAAAGAGTAAATTGTATTTAAACAAATAACACTTAAATTAAAAAAAAAAAATTGCTTATGAAATATGATAAAATATGTAATTTTTCTTGTGTTTTTCATATAGGAATCACCCACGACAAGTTAGCAGGCATGCTTGAAATTTAGTTTTTCACTAAACTTAAATTAGCTCGAAATGAAGTTCATGGTAGTTATGGCTTTTTTTTATTATGACTGCAGAATAATTAACGAGTGGTTTTGCTTGACAAGTAAACATAACTCAGAAAACAAAGTCATACATGTACAGGTTTCAAACCTACGACCTCCCGAATAATAAACCAGTTCTGCCGCTCCGCTCCCACTGCTCTAGAAATATAAAAGAAGTAAAGCCTCCCCTATTTTTTTATGGTGCAGGTGAAGTATCACCTCATTGTGCAATGTATAGTAAGACATTGTGCAAACTGATGTGATGGATGACTCTGAAAAGCACACAAGCAATTTTGAACCACACATCACAATCACTTGACCTGGTCCCAGACTACGATTCCCAACGCTATGTGGCACAGAATACATAATAGTACAGGAAACCAGGCAAGGACATCACAAACATCGAAAAACACCCAGACTGAGGCCATTTGAACAAATGAACGGCGGCCTACAGTGGGAATCGAACCCACGACCTCTTTCTTAGTAGCTAAGCGCCTTAACGGCTAGACCAACGAGGCCGTCAGAATAAAGTAAAGTAAAAATTATTTATCACCAAACGAATTGAGTTAGGGAAAGTACGTCCAAAATGACATAGTGTTTTATTAATTATCAATAACTTTTATATTATTCATGATAGGAATATATCTTTTCCTTATAACTTTGCTTAGATTAATTGGTTATAAGAAATTATAAAGGTTACATGCGTGTAATTAATATCTAAGGCGTCGGTCTGCAACAAACGCCGTAGGCCGCGTACAGTGTTACGCCGTACGCCGCGTCACGATGCTTACTATAGAAATGTACTGATGTGGTCTCTCTCATACGCCAGACGCGGCGCACGGACGCTGTACGCCGCGTCCGTACGTCGTACGCCGCCTACGCAGTCATTTCCGAGCATTCTGGCTTTACGGACGTCGCGTTTTTGTCAGTAATGGTGAAATTTACAAAGGAGCAAGACGAATTACTAAATGAATCAATAAAATTACACAGGATTTAATTTGATGCTAGCAATAATTAGCAATAATAGCAACAATAGCAATTTATGAAAATGTCGTGACGCCTTTTTCTTCTCTTCTGTTTCAATAACATTTGTATAACAACGTCATCATCATCGTCCTCCTCTTCACGAAGAACTCTTAATATGTTCATCCATATTTTAATCAATGAGCCGTTTTCAGAAGAAAAAAAAAACGAATGGCTGTCAAAGGAATGCAATTTTGGACCTCAGCCCAATAGCCATGTGTAGTCTCGAATAGGTCTCGGCGAGCTGAATAAAAGTTGAATAAAAAAACTAACATTTTCAATACAATATAACTCCGGAAGGACCAACATTTGGCTGTTGGCGTAATTTTTGTTCAGCTCACTGAGACCTATTCGATAATGTATCACACATGGCTATTGGGCTGGGCTGATCGTATCCTGTAAAGATCCTGATCATTATCCTGTAAAGCGTATAAAGTGCTGTGAAACGATTTGATGCATTCGATTTCTTCTCATTTTTACAGGTCATGCACACGATTTTCTCTAGAGATTAAAAGTAGAGTAGAGTAGAGTTTCAAATAGGAAAACTATGAATATTTATGTACCTATTTATATAATATATATTTTCACATCATTATTTATTTGTGTAATATTATTTGTATGTATCTATTGATAGTTCATATTTATATTATATAGAATTTATATTATATTTATAACTATAACAGTTTGGTTGCCTAGGCATGTATAATAAAATTGATATAACTCAGTAATTATTATTTTACTTATTTTGTACATCTGCTTCCTTCTCCAATATTTTGCTCCAGTCCATCCAAAGGTTGTCTGGAAGAGATCACTTTTAGTGATAAGGCCGCCGTCTGTACTCTTAGATTAAGAAATACCTGTGTAATTTCCTTTTTTTTGTACAATAAAGTGTTCTCTATCTATCTATCTATCTCTATTAGCTTTGTTTTTTATCGGCACTGTCGTCGTCCATCATCAATAGGAAATACAATAATATTACTTAGGTCCTTCCCGGCTTGCGAGTCCTTGTTCAATCTCAACAAACCTCTAATAACCAACCTCTAATAACCAACCTCTAATAACCAACCTCTAATAACTGAAAAAAATACGAGCCGTAGGCCTGGTTTACATTTGCATTATTTTCATGCCTTTTAAGCATGCTGTACGTAGATAATAGAGACGCCAATTCCTTTTATAAGTACATAAGCATATAATAAATCAATAAGTATAAATCAGTTTTGTAAAGTACTTTTATAATTATATGGTGCGCAATAAAAACTATGCATCGGCATATGTTTTTCCCGTCTCTATTTTATTCTACTTCTATGGAAAGCATGCTTAAAAAGCATGAAAATAAAGCAAATGTAAATCAGGCCATAATCACGTAGCGATTATACCAAAAGTACAGTCTTGTTGTACCTAACCAAGAATAAATTAAAAATAATAGAGTTTTTGTAATCTCCGGTGTCATTTACGGGTGCTACGACACGGTATATTTTCAACCATGTAGCAATGATAATATATTTTAAATCGTTAAATATATTATCATTGCTACTAATAAAATTTCTCTACAAATAAAATTTCGTCGTTGGAAAAAAATATAAGTACTTAAGACTTCTGTCGCCTACAAATGACACTGAAAATTGGAGAGTAGTAATTCTGTCCTTATTAATCAATCTGCGCTGTCCTAGATACAAATCGGCTGTCCAAATGTAAAACACTGAATACGCCATTTCACAAATTTTATAGGAGAGCACTTTTTGTACAGTTCTCTTAACAACAGACTTGCAAACGTGGATATTCTGTGTTTTGACGGAAATTAACACTGGAAATACTATAAGCTATAGAAGCATGGGTGTCTTGAATTTAGATCGGGAAAAACCCAAAATATCCAAAGCAGTTGAACACAAAGTTTCGAAAAAAATTGCGTATTCAGTGTTTTACATTTGGACAGCCGAAATGTATCTTCTTATCTATGACGGTGCTTCCTCTAACTCCAGCATATAGCGCTGACACCTTTGATCTAACCCAAATCTATTACTCACCACTACAAAGGCTACCCGAATCTGATTAAACCCTGTAAAGTCCCTAATTAAATCTAGTCACATTTAGGTCGGACCGAATCTCGCGATTCCATACGGAGACGCATCAGGCGTGCGCGTACACAGCACGCGCTTAGAATCGCGAATAGGTGCAACGGTATATCTAACCACCAACTTATACACTGAGCTTTGCGTAGCTTTTACTTCATTAAATTAAGAACTAGTTTTCTGCGACGGAGGTGCACAGCAAAGTCAGTTGTGGAGCCGTGCACATCGCTGCGTACAAAAATGATTTCATTCGCTGTTGCCGGCATTAGCCGCGTAACGAGTCGGGGAAGGGAATAAATTGCAATAATATTAATGTTTAGAACCGGTCCGGTGATTGCTCGCGCACCCGTGGAGTGATGTTATTCAATTGCTCTTGGACTAGGCACGCGCCAGCTCTGCTCGTTCGCGTGACGCGAAATGGGCGTAAGTGCTAGGCATTTGGAAGGGTATTGGAGCGGTCGAGTAATAGAATTCTTCGGGGAAATGAGTAGCAGCGGCCGGTGAGCCGTCGCTGTAACGTATTTGCTCTATTAAACTCCAATCTGTTTCTGCTCCTATGCAAGAGCTTTAAATTAACTATTTATTTTATGGTCTTGATAAACCTCTTCAGCTTTCGGATACGTTTTATTTTGCCTTTCGCTACCTCCACTTGGTCTATATGCGTAACCACAAATAAAATCATTAAATGTGCGTTAAGATTCTTAATACTAAGAAAAATACTAGAAATGTTTTTTTATTTCATTCGTATTTTTGGTTTAATATGTACCTGCGTTTAATAAAAATGAAATCAAGCAAATGTGCACACATCCCACTACCAATATGAATGTTTTATTCATTGAAAAAAGGATTGCTTTAAAGGCTTAGTGTGTAATATCTTCGAGCATCGAAGCGCCTAGGAATACCATCTGTAATAATGAAAATGGATTTTGGTAAGACACACCATGCCTGTCCGCTAAAACATCTTCATGGAACTCAGTTTCTTCAATAGTTCTGCAATATGATGGTACTGTCGAGGTGAGTATCAACCTATTCCGTAGTCTGCAATAAAGTAGTTATCAACTGGTTCATTGATGCATTGAGGTTATTCGTCCATGGCACTGACTATTCTGACTTTGACGGGCGATCATTCCGTACGGGTAGCTATATCGAGCTTTACACGTTGGATTTCATTTTATGTTTTGACAACGTTAGTCCACGGTTAGGGAGCTAATGTGAAATATTGCTAAGTTATGTAGCTGCCCCAATTTTATATTTTCAGTGCAAATCCGTAATCTGAGTAGAAAACTCGCGTGTTAAGGTTGAAAACTCTGCACGTCACAGCTGCACGTAGAAGTGGTTGATTCTTGTTAGGTACCTATTATCGGTCCAGATGATATCAACCCATTTTATGTGAACTCTTACCTAATATTTAATTCCATCCTCAACTGTGAATCAGATGTTTTTAGAGCTTTGAGAAAAGCAGGAGTGTTAAAATTATACTGCTGCATCTTAAAATGTTATTGTTACCTTACCATGAAATCACCATACATCAACAAACAGTCGGACGTGTTGTTGAAATGAAAAACAAAAAACGTTCTCCTGTGACGCTCGTATGTTGAAACCTGTGCTGTGTGTAGGTAGATGAGGAGAATTTAATTCATGGTGTGTGTGCGTGAACCGTGTCGGACGGCAATTGTATCGTCACGAGAGGTGACTGCAGTAAATAAACTGCTTAGATTGCTAGCTGTATAAGTACTGTTGTTTTCCAAAAACACCAGCATTCGCCTTGAAAAAAGGACACCTTTTCTGTCCTACAAAATCCAGCGATTCCGACACAGATCCGTGTGAATTTCTACATGATTGTGCAAACAGCAGATTAGTTCCGACAAATAGCTGGGAAGCATCTAAAATTTAAAACATGGCTCCTCACAGCCTTAAGTTATTACGTGAATTTGAAGCTAAGAAAATTCTCATGCGCCTCCACGTACCTACAGCGCGACCGGTTGTCGGCAGGCTGTGCGGGCGCGGCGGTGGGGGCGGGGGAGGGGAGGGGAGGTTGAGGCTCGTTCAGCGACCGCAATACCGCGCCGCGGCAGCCATTGCCAAGATCATGGACCGCATGCGCGGCGAATGCCGGCCACGTCACGACGCAGCCTTTGTGCTATAAGCTTGAATTTCCAACGCCGAATAGAATCACGACGCTATGTTTGAAATGCTGTAATGACAGGCAACTTTTTTCCTCGGACGCTCAACGAAAGAGCCGACGAAAAAAGTGCACGCCTCGACAAGGCCAGGCTATGGGTTTTGTCTGGCTGTGAATGTGTTTTTTCGATGGCTAAATTAATTCTATTCATACATCAATACAATCAAATCAACTCTTGCTCCACTCGTAACTAAGAGAAAATAGACATAGCAAGAAACGTTGTGGATGCCTCGGATATATGTTAATAATTAGTGTACAACTGATATAATAGCCTGTTGGCGTTTTTTATGAATAAATAAAAATAATAGTGAAATAATATTAAAAAATCTCAAATACAGAAACGATCGCGAGTAAAGGCTCATGAAAGGAAGGTCCTGATAGAGGATTTCCTCTCATGTTAGGTAAGCTCCAACGTTTAACATTCCCTTGGAAGCAATTAACATAGAGCAAGTGTACTAGCTCTGCGTTTACAAGACAGTTTCCTGCAATAAACGGCAGCGTCCCGTTTGATTCCCCAAACGGGTCACTATTATGCAATCAGCGCTCATAAACACGACTTTTTCCACCACGCCCCATGGCGATAGTCTCCCATCGAGAATCGCCACGTATAATGGCCCTTGCCTTAACTTTGTATGGGCTGAGCCGTATCCTCCCGCAATCCCTATTCAATACACGTAAAAGGTAGCGGCCCTAAGGACCGGGTTTTTGTAATACCGCAACAGGTAGAAAGGATTGCGAGCCGGTCGACAGGGACAACATGCTGCCGGCGTAGCTTGTCTCGCTCGCACTGGAATGCCGCACGATTTGTGCTTGCGTATTACTGTATAATGCTGTATACATTTGTGTGTAGGCATGGTATGACCAACGCACACTGCCCTAATGTGTATGGGTCATATAGCGGGATCCAGAGTTTAGCGAGTGAAATTATATCGAAAGGGAGTCTGTTGAGGTTTTTTGGGAATATATCGTGGTTTTTTGAGTGAGTTTTAGAGATTGGACGGAAAAAAATCCCCGCGCATTTGTGTGGGTCTGATCAGAAGATTATTTTAAAATATGTATTGAACTCAATTAACCTGTGTATCCTATAGATGAATGATATCTGATATTTTAAAGGAACCCTTAACTCAACGGGGTAGAGTGCACGCATGTCAAGGAAATTATGCTTCAAACAAACATTGCTACATCGGGTATTTTTAGGTGAACCTTCTTGCTGCAAGCAACATAATATTGCCTGTCGTGACGATTTCTGTTCCAAGGGAAGACGGAATTCCGGACGCCAAGAGATTTTCAGGTTTTAAGTGACAGTTTTCGCTTGCACATTTTGCAAAAAAGCATCCAGTGAATTTTACTCTCATAACCAAAAATTTATATGCAGGGGACCTTGTCGAAATGGCTAAGTTTTTCTTATAAAAAACGGATTGAAGGCTCTAACGCTTAAGTATTCATCTGGTCTTGTACAAGCATGGAGCTCATAGTTATATATAAAGCGATTATTTTGTAGGTAAAATTAAATTACCTTCTATTTCCGACGTTTTGGGACCGTTACAGCAGCCGTGGTCACGGGTAGATGGCGAGTACCTAAAGTCAATTATTGTGCATGGCATTCTAAATGCCATGGGCACATTCGTTGCAGATAAAAATAATATGGAATTTATTTTGATGTCCAGTATCGTTAGTTTTTTTGAGATGCTGTAAAAAAATGTACTGAGTTGATAATTTCGCAAACGTCTCTTGATTGAATTTGCGAGAAGTCTATATTCGCGATCATATTAAATTGCCAAAAACCACACATACTCTACACAAATTTGCGCACGTTTGTTGAGTGAGTCTGTCTGTTCAGATTGTAATGCTAATTAAATAGGGTGATCTATGCCTTTACCAATACTACTCGTATGAGAAGTTGCTATGCAACGTTAGCTTCTATAGAGCTCAGCATATTTTGGATGGGACCTTCCGCGTTTTGGAAGGACGACAATCCATGTTTTTTTCGCTTGCAAACATCTCCATATTCGAAGGTACAAAGATTTCGTCTCGCAACATTTGCCAAACCAGTACGCAGTGGCTTCAAGTGGTTTTTGGACCATTTAATTTAACGATGCTGCACAAGAAAATTAAAGCTGCTTATTAACGACTACGGTTGAAGTATTCAGAGTGGTGAAGTCAAGTATATATCTACTATGTTGCTTCTGGCGTAAGTTTCCTAAAGTAGATACGTAAGAAAAGATAAGATAAGATAAGAATATTCTTTATTTTACCAGGAAAAAGACATACAAAACATTACAAAGATACAGTACAAATGGTGGCGTTATTGTTTTAGGCAATTTCTTCCAGACAACCGACGATGGAGAGTTGTTGAAAAGGAATAGTGAGACGGGTAGTCGGTGCAAATAATAACATTGGTATAAATACTTATACTTAATAATAATTACATACATAAAACTTTACATACTATACGTATCTAGACAGATAGACTTTTATTGTATGTGCATCAGGAATTACAGATGAAATTTGACAATAACATATGTATGTATTATATTTAAAACACTTATAGGTCCAATTTAGAAGAAATCAGTGTTTGAAAATGTATCTGAGAATTACTCCAGGTTTCTCGTAATAAGCCAATAAGCTCGTCATAAGCCAATAAGCTCGTAATAAGCTAATAAGCTCTTAATCTACTGTCAGTTGACCAAAATGCATACGAAGAAAATATGTGACAGCTGTTAACAGTAGATTAACAGATTGTTAGCGTATGAGAAACTGGGGGTTAGTATCCGGTAAATTACGTCTGGAAGGTAATAGTTGATAACCTGATTAAAACGAGTTGATGACTTGCTTACCTCAGGATATGGATGTGAAAAACCCTAATTACTTAAGGATATAGTATGTGTTTTGTTTTTATTTTTCGCAATTACAAAGAGAGGGACCGCGGTAAATACGATAATAGAGGTGTTAATAACCACTGCTGCTTAAATTGTAGGCACGTAATTTTACTACAGACCTTTAGGCGTTAAAAAGTGTCGCAACAATAAACGCTGCAATAACAATTTGTCCCAAGTGCCATTTGGCATAGTTTGAGCTACTTTTTTCTGTAAGAAACTTCACAGCGATTACCCTCACGTACATGTACGTGTGCGTAATTTACCTTCTGTGCCTAGGTAATTGTGTACGATTAATATGACGGTAGACCAAACTTTGGGCTTAAAACATTACTTTGCTTTATTATTTCGACTGTTTTGTTATTCTAACAATCATCATAAATCTGCCGCATGCCGTTTCCCACTACTGTTCTTACTAAAAATGAATCAATAATGCAGAAAAGTCGATAACACTATCATCTCTGAGCCGTTTTAATAAGAGAAGTAGCTTTGGCATAACAAACTATTAATAATTGTAATTTTTTGAACCAAAACTTTCGTAAGCACAAGACATTGTAAACATTTAGTCCGGATCAATTTACGGGTGTTGTTTTATCGGACGAGTCCGACCAGGTTTCAAACAACACCCGTAAGATGATCAGGACTAAATGTTTACAAAAATTATAATCATCATCATCATCAACCCACTAAGTCCCCACCGAGGGGCACGGGTCTCTTCCCTGAGAAAGGTATAGTTAAAAATTATAATATTAAATGTTTATTCTTTTATGTTGATTTCCTGGCATAGTCCCTATAAATTATCATTCCAGGTAAAATATGATTGTTATGATAGAATATTCCGTCCGTTTTTCATTCTACATCCCGGTGTCCCATCCCTGTGCCCCTATTATCTGTCGCTACTGGATATTGAAAGATTTGTGTATGAAGTCGCCACTGACTGCAAGTAGATACATATAGTTTGTAATATCGGTCATGTGACTCGTGCGTTTTTGGGTAAACACGCGGGCTGGTCGCTGGTCACATGAAACCGCGGCGCAATCCGGTCCCACTGGTCAGCGGGTAATGGACTCTTCCCATGTAGACCAAATCTTCAACCACGGTAATTTTAAATGAAATCCCACTAAAAAAATACACGCATGCCTGGTAATTGAGCTCTATCTACTATCTCTGAGAGAAAACCTGAGCCGAACAGTGGGAAACAGGTATATAGGTAGCATAAAAAAACATACCACATAGACAAATAATAACTAAGTAAAATCAAGTTGGTTCAAAATTTTAATTTGCATAAAGGACATTTTTACATAAACAAAGAGGTTTAGGAGATTAGATTTGTAGAAGGCATATTTTGAAGTCTGTTCGCGTCTGTGCTGTATCTAGTCCGCGCTAGAGTTATATGACTATGTAGTTGCACTGTAATAGGCACTGACTGAAAATCCGCGCTGAGGATTCACACCCTCAGCACAACGCTGAGTCAGTTACCTTTTGTGGCAGCTTAGACACACCAACCAACGGTGGTGTGTTATCTATGATTTTGTTTTATTAATTTATTTTTTTGTCTGTTGCGTTACATATTTATATAATGTTACTTGTCTGTGTCTTTTTGGTATTATAAACGTGTTTCTTCTTTTTCTTCTTCTAACTGTAAGAGGGCTTAGAACGAGTTTTCCGAATAATAGAAATAAGAACCAGATTAGTGAATCATCGAGGAGAGCCCCGAAAGATCATTGACCTCAGCTTGCTGTTTGACTTATGGAAATGATTCCTCTTGCCTCATAGTCGGTCTCCTATTCAAAGAATCTCTTTTTTATGCTGATGCGCTTTGGCAAGACTAATGCATACTTAATGATCGAATACGAATTGATTTCAATGCTATCCTTAAATTACCTTTCGGTATCCAATTAAAAGACTGGCTAGTTTTGTTTCGCAATATAAATAAAGAATAAATAATAAAATAATAAAAGCAATTCTCTCAGAGAGAGAACCATGATCATCTAATCACGGACTTCATCACCACGCGTGCCCACCGCGAATTGACACTTTCAAGTGCTGAGTTACCTTAGGCACTCAGATTTCGCCACGATGTTTAACTTCACTTAACGAGTGGTATTGCTAAAAAAATTCACAGATGCACGTGACTTAAAATACAAAGTAATTATGACTAGGTACATGCCCGTGGTTCCGCCCTACGACCTCCTGAAGGAAAATGTTGGACCGACCGCGTTAGCATTTTTTTTCTTGGGTGTCTAGAAGAAATTGCTTTTAGCTATTTATTCGCCGATTGTACTCTGTATCCTTATATGTTTTATTATCATGTCTTCTGGTGTACATTTATTTTTATTTTATCTTATTTTTCATAAAAAGACCAGAGACTAGGCAGCGTTTGCCATTTGCCACGATGTAATAATAAATATTCAACAGTCAGCTTGAGCCTCATGAGAGCACTGCTCGTTTATAAATATGTAAATAAATACGTAAATAGCTCACAAGTCAGAAACGTAAAAACAAACGTATTTTAAATCATATTATTCAATAATCTTAGGCGTAAGTCTCAAAAATACCACCAGCAATGTGTTAAAATCACAATTCACTTTGAAACATTGCAAAATCGATTCCCAGGAGTAATCGATGTTCACGTTTATCAATAATAGATTGGTTTTTAAAACAATAACTGCTTTTAATCATTGGAAGAAGTGTAATTGTTCATGTTGAAAAACGATAAATTACACATTGTATAATAATAACAGTGTCAGAGTTTTACACCTGAAATACATATTTTTTTTACATAACATTTACACACAGGCACATACATTGCTTCTGGCCCAGAAACAGCGACATCACAAAAATGTAAACATCCAAGACCTCGGTTTCTTTTTTTGTTGTCCCCAGCCGGGATTCAAACCCGGGACCTCTCGCATGGTAGTCATATGCACTAACCGCTGCGCCACAGAGGTCGTCAATTATTATGTTATTAACTTTATTTCGGATACACTTAGTTGATTTTTCATCGGAAGAGTCCGACCAAGTTTCGCTCTGATCCGCAGACCGTATATTAAAAGTGTGAGAGTCTTGCACCTGAAGTAAATAATTATATTATTTTATTAACCTTATTCCGATTACACTTAGTTGATTTTTCATCGGAAGAGTCCGACCAAGTTTTGCTCTGATCCGCAGAGCGTATATTAAAAGTGTGAGAGTCTTACACCTGAAGTAAATAGTTGTATTATGTTATTAACTTTATTCTGGATACACTTACTTGCCTGATTTTTCATCGGAAGAGTCCGAACAGGTTTCGCTCTTATTCGCAGAGCTTAAATATGGTGAGTCGAGACGGAGTTAATGTGTAGTACTTACGAAAGTTTTAGTTCAAAAATTATAAAAAATATTTTATCTATCTATCTATCTATATTATGTAAATAATGCACTGGGATTTTCCTTACCTTATTTCTTACAATGTATCATGGTCCCGCGTGGCGCGCTTACTTTTGAGCGGCTTACGCGTTGATGTCTTTTGTAGAGTGACAGTTTGGGCAAAGTTCTAAAGCCGCGCTTTCAAAAGCTTGTTATTACTACTATTGATTTGTTCTATTTTCATCAAGTCCATTAACGGCATCCTGAGTGTGCTTGTTGACAGGATTTACTGCCACATTTTCAGGCATTGGATCTGCACGCGTGTGCGTGGTTCTACCAAATATTTGAATTAAATTAGCTTAAGCCAACTTACCTATAGTTAGTTACTATAGTCTGTAAAACATAGCTTGAGCTCCGCGACAGCTGTGAAATTGAAATTGCGTCCATGAAGTTTTCAATTTTTTTCACAGAATATTTGTACTGTGAAAACTCCGTACTTACTGCACACTATTCGATGTCTTAATGTCCGGCCGTTGGGAGTATACGATCCTGACAGGTCATGTTGGAACGGACGACGTAACCTTGAAGTGGCGTTAAATTTTCGATTAAAATATTTTTAAGTCCTATGTATCCTACTAGCAAATAATTGTCATTGAAACTATATCATTGTGTAAACTTACAATCAATGTGATATTTTGCACAGTGATTTAAATGTTAATTAGGAAGAAATCAATATTTAATGTTCGTGCGTAAAATCCTTACTACGTTGTCACAAGGTTATGTCAACCGTATTTTTTTGTAGTGACGTACCAAAAATAACGAAAATTCTAACGATCCCTTTAACGATACGAAGTTTAAGAACAGGCTTTAGAAAAAGATCATCGCGTTCTCAGAATCTCTCCGCACCACTGCCGTACAAAGCGATTGAGCTGATCTGGGCTCAAATAAAAGGTCGCACACCTCGCCACAACACTTCACCGCCATTCGGCACAAAAAAGATGATGACCTTTCTAAAATGGCTGCGAAAATGTCACAGGAGATGATTGAGTGAAGGTCGTTTAAAAAAACAAAACTATAAGCTAGTTAAGAATAGCGTTATAATCAACGTTATCATTTCTTAAATGATAACGTTGATTATCTCCCATCACTAGTCATATGAAACAGACAGGTGTCAGGATCGTAAACTCCCAGCGGCCAGACAATAGCAATATCGTAACCAAGCCATGTCAGTGTGACAGCTGTCGTGGAGCTCAAGCTATGTTTTACAGACTGTAAGACATCTTAAGTAATATAAAAAAAAATATTATGGATATATTCCGAAATAAATAAATATCAATAATAATAATAAAAATTACTTATCTTCACGTCACCCTCATTTTCTCTTGATAACTTAGGAAAAGTCAACAATAAGCTTTCATTCCATTTCAACCTCATTCAATACCTGGAACCCTTTTTAAAAAAAAATACTATGGATATATTCCGAAATAAATAAATATCAATAATAATAATAAAAATTACTTATCTTCACGTCACCCTCATTTTCTCTTGATAACTTAGGAAAAGTCAACAATAAGCTTTCATTCCATTTCAACCTCATTCAATACCTGGAACCCTTTTTAAAAAAAAAATACTATGGATATATTCCGAAATAAATAAATATCAATAATAATAATAAAAATTACTTATCTTCACGTCACCCTCATTTTCTCTTGATAACTTAGGAAAAGTCAACAATAAGCTTTCATTCCATTTCAACCTCATTCAATACCTGGAACCCTTTTTAAAAAAAAAATACCATGGATATATTCCGAAATAAATAAATATCAATAATAATAATAAAAATTACTTATCTTCACGTCATCCTCATTTTCTCTTGATAACTTAGGAAAAGTCAACAATAAGCTTTCATTCCATTTCAACCTCATTCAATATCTGGAACCCTTTTTAAGCCCTTACCTCGCCTAGTTATTACTTCACTCATGTTCACTCATTTTGTCACTTCGACCGCTGTTTAAGTGAACAATTCGTATCAATCACGACTCGATGAACAAGTTATTTGTGAAAAAGTTATAGAAACAGAAGGTTCGCTTGGAGTTTAATCAAACAATGTTTTTATGTTTATTAGAGGTAGGTAAATATTATCAGTACGACAAATCTCACCGACAGATAGACAGACTTCTAATGTGGATCGGTAGTTTCAGAAAGAACATTAGTCATAATCTGCTTACTTTTCAGTAGACACAAAAAACTGATTTCATAGTGGGACTAATGTAGTTTCTGCGTCTACTGAGATTTTCAGTTCCACGTAGTTTAATTGATGTTCATTGGACTAATTTTCTTTCTATAGGGAACTGTAGATCTACCCTCAAGGATACCATAGACAACAATAAGTCAATCACACAAAATTTGGACTAATGTTCTTTCTGAAACTGTCGATTCATGTATCGTAGGTACTTAGTTATAAGCCGAGTGAATTCGGAACAAACTGATTAGCTTTCGAACTGTTCTGAAGTGTAGTTGTAAAAAAACATTATTATGTACCTATAAGTTTGTTGTTTTTAACGAAATATCTAAAATGCACTTCAATTACGTGCAAATAAAAAAAAAAACTCGATGAAACGAATGTGATCTATCAGGATCGCAAGTGAAGTCTCTGGTCTCTGCCTATCCCTCTTGGATACAGGCGTGAGCTTATGTGTGTATGAAAAGTTAAGTCTTAATTTGCAGCTATTAATAAAATATCTTAGTTAGTTACTTGATTCTTATACACATAATTTGAAACACTAATTTGTAATTGAATCGATTTTTGTCACTATTATAAGTTGTAAATTATCATTGTGTAAGCAGAAGTAGCGGCCTTTACCCAGCAGTGCGATACAAAAAAAGCCAAGTAAAAGAACAAAAAATGTATTTTACAGTGAAACAAACAGTAAAAAAAGTTTATACTTTTTGTTTGTTGGTGGTTTGTGCCATAGCCATTAATGCTTGTAAAACTGTTCATTTGTGCCCCCCTTTAGTGCAGTTCTGTGCTGCTATAAAAATAGATTGATTCAATTACGAAGCGATTCTTTATAGTGGTTGAATTGTTGGAAAAGAAGTTAGCAGAGGAGATTGCAGCTTTTATAATATGATATGATAACTCTTGTTTGTGTCTTTAATTTGGATTCTAGGAAAACCTTTCAGTATTGTTGTGAATTATTGCTTTTCAATAAAAATGGATTGTTTAAACGTTTGCTATTAGGAAGAGCTTCAATGAAAATGTGATTTATTTGAAAAAAACAATTCTCAGTCCTACTTTGATAATAAGTTGTGAAGTCCACCTCATTGCACGTTTTTGTTTTGTTTGAGTACAATAGAATTTAATTTAAATAATATAATAACGAGTCAAGTGTCAATAATATTGTCAAGTGACAATGATGATGAGGCCTATAGTCGCTGCGTGGTTGAATGACATAAAAAAATACAATTAGGTACTTATCATTTTTTAAATTTAAGTAAAGTTATAGGTACAATGCCGGTCTTATGCATAAAACAATATCTTCATAACAAGCTTTAGATGAAACAAAACGAAATATCATTGTGGTCTTAATTCTTAGCCGGCTTAATGAGTAATGAAAACGTCAGAGGCAATTACAACGAGCGTCTCTGAGTAAATCCGTACAATAAATTCCGTTTTATGAGAAAATTTGGTTCTCACCATCAAGTGCGCTATAAAATTAATAAAACCGCAGCAATAAAAGCCGCTAGCTCTGTTTGTCTCTCTGTTTGTACTTCTCTGTACACGACGCTACAAGAAAAAGTTGAAATGTAAAATAAAGGATGACACATCGAATACAATGTTGTCGTACTTGCCAAACACGATAACCAGTTTACAATCTGATATTGCATAAAAACTTATCTTTTACATCACAAGACCAAGACCTAACCCTAACATCTTATCACAATATGATATAAAGTACCTGCATTATATTTTATTATAACCAAAGTTTGACAACCTTTACAACATAGTCGACATTGGCGTTGTGTGAATGTTTGTTAATTCCACAAGAAACTAGTATTCGCGAGAAGTCCCGTTTCTAATAGTTTATTATGTCAATTCGAGTACCTATATTGCTTAGGTGAGTTTTCCGACAGGTGCATCTAAGTACCTACTTTGCAATCTATCTACATCGAATTCTCACTGTAAATCAGCCAAGATCCTGACAAATCTGATTCTTTCATAAATTAGAGTTCTAAGAAAATGGGTATTGATTTATTCCCGTCGCGGAGCGTACAGCAAGATGTTGCAACGCAACCTAGACCCCGAGTGTTGCGGTCGCGCTCGGCGGTGCAGCACGATCTAGCGTTCCGCTGTGCGCGGGCGCTGCCCCCCTGTCTCACCCCCCCTCTGGCGGGCGAGCGAACTCCCCTCTGCCCGACTGGTCGGGGAGCCTGATTTTGTTGAAGCCGGTGCATTTTGTTTGATTTTGATTTGAAGATGTTTATTCATATAAAAAGAAGAAAAATGCAGAAGTTGCTTTCTGCCAAACTGCATAACAGGTTTTATAATTTAAATTACTCTTAAATGCTAGGTAGATACATACAAGTACTAAAAAAGACATTAACAACATGACATTGCAAACAAGAGGTCGGTGCGCCGGACAAAATCAAAACTAGCTAACTACTCGTACATACGGTATAGTTTGGTTTAGCATAGCAACTACATTTGACTCGACAGAAATTCTGTAACTTTACAGACATTCTCACATCTTAAAGTAGCAATAAGATCATTTAATATTTCATTCGTTAATGGTTTACAAGTGCCTCAGTTCAGTACACTCCTCTATTTTTCTTTCGTCTTTGTTGCCGCTTCACATTTTCTAGATCTATCCTTCAAGCTTCAGCAGCGTAAAGTAGAAACAATTACAACATTAACAATAGGATTATCATTTGACAATGCTGCAGTAAACATGTATTTTCTCACGATTCGATAAGACGAATTGAACCAATAGATCCTCTTACAAGCAGGAAATTTTTTGAAAGAAATATTCTGCAAAATAACTATCAGATTGGCACAACTAAAGTACCTCGCAAGGAATACATATGTCGAAGCTTTCCGGATCAGGCAGCTGGAGTTCTATTCTCAGTTCTATCATTCGTTCCTAACAAATGGCGACAGTATTCCAGAATCAGGCCCTCAGACTGGCCCTGACCGAGACTCTGATGGAGGCGAAATGTTACGAAATTGCCTATCGCCGAGAAACTGGTTTGTTCGACTCCGGAGTGGGCGCTCGCTCCACGTCTTGGACTCACTACGTATGAAGCTGGAGTATAGATTTATGTTGTCGTTTGGAGAAATTCAACAAAACTGCTAGCTCTACTTTAGCTCCACTATAATGAGTCTGTGGTGTTAAACTTCAGTTTCTTAAACAGCAATATGTCGTGTTGTATTGACCAGCTCTGTTCAGGTCATTGAGCAACGAATTTAAATCTATGTATAATTATGTGTATAGCGATAGTCGATTTGGCACTGCTGGAGAGATTTAAGTACTTACCGCCCATATCTCGACCGAATCGAAGGCTTTTTCGTAAGCATAGAAGAAGATTATACTCTCAACCTTGTGTAGTAACTCTTGTCTATAATCTGCCGCAGCGTCGTCAGTATGTAGTCCATCGTACAAAAGTCTTTTCAGAAAACGGCTTGTTTTGGAGGCTGGAAGTCATTGAGCTTGCGTGCGAGATGATTCGTAATGACTTTTGAGAACAGCTTATAGACATGGTTCAGCAGTTAGATGGGTTTATAAAGGAATACAATATTTTGAATCCAATTTGTTTTGGGACCAGCTCCATAGTTATTAATATTGCGTAACATATAATTAAGAAGTACCTGGGTGACCGAGCTTTGCTCGGTACTTTTTTTGTAATATAAAATATGTAATATAAAATTAAAATAATCCTTTTTCAGTAAAAAAAGAACTTGGAACAAAAAATCATGACTCGAAACGGGTCGCCCGTTTTCCCGTCAGAACTATCCCAACCTTGCAGGTAAACGCGAAATTTACCTCTGTATAATATTATAGCAAATTTCAATTGCCTTACAATTTACAACACAGATAAAACAACGTTTTCTAAAAGTGTAACCTAGTTAGATCAATTAAACGCCCCCGAAAGCATCTGCCTACAAAGTTTCGTGAAAATCGTTGGAGCCGTTTCCGAGATTCTGATTATATATAAATATATATACAAGAATTGCTCGTTTAAAGAGATTAGATTAGATTAGATAGCTCAGACTGAGATACAGTGCCTCACCATGGGGCTGTCAATCATATTTGCAAGGACATCAAGGAGCTTGTTGACGCGGCCACGCGGAACTCTGCAGATCAAGACACCACTTATCACCATTTACCACAGACGTGGGACAATGTAAGTACATGTCCGGCTAGTTAAAAAAAACTTCGATTCATATGCTTTTACCTCCTGGGCAGGGTATGTCCACCTGTATGGTGGTGGAAGATAACATGCGAACATTCCAGAAAATTATATTTGCGGCCGTGAAGCCAATTAATGCCACACACGTCACCTAACTCATTTGTCAGCCTTTGACGAATGTCTCTGCGAACGGATGCAACAAAAACATTTCAAACATACAACCTGACATTTAGACGCACCTGCGAAACTGGCTTTTTGCTTAATTACTGTTTGGGTATCAATTTGTGCAAGCGCACATTTTAAGTAAAGTTATTAGAATATGACAGCTAAGAAAACAGCATACGTTTTCGCAAACCCTAAGGGCCAGATTCACAGTCGTGACTTTACTTTATAGCAAAGACGTATTCACAACGTAAGCTTTATTTGACAAAGTATACTTTCTACTTAGTATAATTTCAGAGACAGTTCCTTGTTCTTTCCTTAACAAAGCACGTCCCCCAAAGTAAAGTCTGAGCTATTATTGAATTTGACAGAAGCTGTTACATTACACGCATAGTTTTAATTCAAGAAATAATGGTGAAAATATAATCTAAACTTGATTTATTTGAATGAAACGGAACGTCATTGAAAGATGTCAATTTTACCTTGACTTCAGGGATTTATGGTAATAAACCTCCTTTCGGAGCACTTTTTGGTTCGTGAAAAGCGAATAAAAAAATAAAAAACGTTGACTTTACGTTTCTGAAGTATAACCCAACCAAATTTGATTCGGTTTTATGAAAATGTCTTTATCATTCAGGACTACATTATTTGTCATTATTTGTACGCATATTGATGCTAAGTTTACTTTGAGGCCAAAGTCATGATCATCGACTCCTTCGGCTTTACTAAGCAAAGTGTAGGCTAGTGAAAGTGAAGTAATGGTGTGACAGGGCTATGAATCATATTTTTGATTGAAAGTCGATCTTTTCGATCTTTTCGATCTTTTTTAAGAATCTCAGCCTAAGACCGGTAACTAAGTACTTCGCTGCTGACTTTTTTAGGCTGTGACCGACATGCAACGTAGAACGTCTGTGGCTGTGATGTGAAGAATTCATTTTAAATAGCAGGTGTAATACTGCAGGTTTTAAATTAAACCTGTCTTAACTTCGGCAGTTCCGTGCGTGCGTCGCTAATGATTCAGGAGTAGGGTAGAGTTTCGCCAATTTTGGCACCTGCCGGCGAAGAAATGTTATTAGACTTTTATTAGCTGAGATACTTACCAGCCTTTTTGTAACGAAGCTGGTTTTTATTGGGCAATGAAATTGAAGTGCAGCGGCCAAATTGGCGGTGGGTAATAAAAATATTTTGTACTTAATTAAATCACATTATTTATACCACGTATAATAAGAATATGAATATTTGCAGCTTAGATTTCGGTTTGATAGCCTCAAGCGGTAATTCGGATTTATTTTTGAATCCCACTTAGTTCCTGTATTTGTACCAAAGGCTATAAAACTGCCAATTACAGTAACTGAAGTTGTATCTTGTAAATCTCAGTGACTAGTCTCTCGAGTAAACTTCCTGTAATAATTGTACCATATTATTTGAGAAGCAACGTTACGATCTGCAGTTACCTACAATACAGAATATGGATAGGAAATGTATACTTAATTCAAATTTCAATAACCATCTCGTAATATCAAGTTTCTGTTGCTACAGCAAATATTGCAAAATTAGGTGTACAGTAACCTCTCATCATTTGTGAATGATCTGGTAGATTCAAGCCTAGTGTCTTAGGTGACGAATTGTGCAGGTATTATATAACCTATTTCCTTGGCACTAAGAGTCAGAAAGTTGCTAGATAGGGGAGCGCCGAACGTCGGCGGTGGCCAATGTCGGTAATAACATGACATCTTCAATTTGAGCATGTCCGCGTAGTGATTGATTACAGTGATCTTTCGATGATAGCCTCACAGCTCCAGAGGTTGGATTCACGATAATTTTAGGTACAACTTCTTGTTTTTTCACAAATCTTAGATTGCAGAGAGACCTCAGATTTCATAGCTCATGAATCAGTCAAGTATAATCCCAGCAATTGTAGAGACTAAGTGCTAGGTAGTGTTAGTACATCTTTAATTTTGCAGTTACTTAAAAAGTCTTCGAGGAGTCTTAGGTACTGAATTCGCCGATGAAGGATTTACATATTTAAAAAAATATAATTAAGTCACTAAAATTTACTTCGCCCGAGAGAAAAAGGGAGAAAAATAAGCTATTTACTCTAGCAATTTATAAACAGATAACAAAGAGCTTGCGATGACGTTCGAATGTTGACGTTGGTTATTCTGTCTGGGTAATCCTTGAACATATCTACATCGTGACAGTGTCATTGAAGACAAGTTCATACCCTCTTTCAAAAGTCAGCTTGACCATATTCGCATCCTGTAATCTAGGACACTTGCCTACCCACCACTATGCAGCCATTATTCATACATCACACTATCAACAATTGGTGGACCGGCAGACACAGAAACCGTGTCGCCGTAACATTAGCTATGACATTAGTACAATTCGACTATCTGGTCTATGCCATCCGTGCAAAAGAAAACAGCAGTTATTGTGAAGCACTCTAGGTTACTTTTACTATGGCAGCAAACTTGGCTAGCGTGTAATGAGGCCGTGGATCGCATGAATATGCATGCAAAGCCTTTGTCACAGAGACTCTTGTGAACTCCTAGTACATTCGATTGTCAAATTCATCTTTTCTATGCGATTTTACTAAAGTGTATATGAGTAAACGATGGGGATTGAAAAGATCAGTCTCCAATGCTTTTGCCGTCTACAAACGTTAGGGTAAGCGATAGAAATTTTTTACCACCGACCTTCTCTCTGAAAGAAAGAAAATATGGGCTTAATAATTATGCGAACCATTTGACGACCTCTGTGGCGCAACTGTTTACGCATCTGCCTACCATGCGAGAGATCCCGGGATCGAATCTGGCTGGTCCGGATGTCCAAAAAAATGATGAGTCCAAAATACCCCAGGTCTTGGATGTTTACATGTTTGTGATGTCGTTGTTTATAGTTCCTACGACACAGGGTATCCTAGATTGGGGCCAGAAGCAATGTATGTGCCTGTGTGTAATTGTTTATGTTCATCATGCGAACCAACAGCCGGTTGGCGATTTCAAACGCTGATCTGATGTACTTAAGTATATCAGAAACTCAAATTTATCCACAATGTTTTCTTCCGCAGCGGAAAGCCTAAATCGATGGAAACGCTGTCTGCCATCGATAGAATACTTGGCTCATATTGAGAGGTCCGATTGTTTTATTATGTATGTTATGAACATATTCAGAATTTGTAGTAGCAACACCACTCGCTCACAATGTAAACTGTAAAAAATTCAAGTTGTGCAAGTGCAGAGTGCGTCGCATTGTTTCAGGTCACTCACGCCCTAGCCTTATACAATGATGTGATGATTCAATTATTTTGAAATAATGGCTGAACTTGTTAATCCGTACTACATTGTTTATTGCTTTACTATTACGCGAGAAATACTCGTACGGGTAAATACCAGCAAAATAATGATGTCAGTATAATATCTAAAATACCACCTATCTTTTTCTATATAATCTATTCTATAATTCAAATTTTCTAATATGTACCAAGGAGAATTAAATCTCCTTGTATGTACCTACGTAAAAATCTTGTGTAAGTTTTTGTTAGAGAACTCCTTCAAAAAGTCTTCACCGATTTTTATGATTTTTTTGTCTATATTTGGTTGGTTTGAGAAAGGGACATAGGCTTATTAATAATAATAATAAAACTAATAATAAGCCGGGTAAGCTAGTATTTTATAATAGGTATTTTTATGAATTAGTCAAATATTTTTCCCTCGTGAGCCATGCATACGTGACTGAAACGTGAGATGTAACTCAATTTTACTTCTCGTCATCATCACCAACCCATTATGTCCCTACCGAGGGGCACGGGTCTCTTCCCTGAGGAAGGTATAGGCTATACTCTACCACGAGGACCAAGTCCGGATTGGTGGAGGCTTGTAAGACTAGTAGCTGTACCTACTGTCAGAAGTTGTCAATTCGCCCTAAGGCCTCTGACTTGGCTTAACGACTGCCATCTATCGACGGCAGCCGGCACCAACTGCTTAACGTGTTTTTCACGGAACCGCTCGGAAAAATGCCACTAGCGTTAGTCGTAGAACGGTCACCCATCCATGCACTGAACGGGCCCTATGTCGCACCCGGGGCTACGAGTGATTCAATTTTACAAATAAACTCAAAAGTTTTATATTTAATATATTATCACTTGCAAGAGAAGCGACAAGTCGTGAAATTGTCAATTTTTGTTCATTAATTTAGTTGATTTTTGGTAGGATAGGTAGGTTTGATAGGATAGTTTTATCTATACTAAACTTTACTTTGTTTGTTGAAAAGTTTGTATGTTTGTGTTTTCGGAATTATTTGTCCGATTTAAAAAAAAATCTTTCACCAATATTCATTCTGGAACTTCTGAGTACCTATATATTAAAGCCATTGCCGCGAACCTAGTCGTGGGCATCTGGGCATTGCTACTATTGCTAGTCCCTAATAAATAGGATTTTAGAGAGAGGATGAAGGAAAAAAGACTGACGAAGCAAATATATCGAATGTGAGTGGAAGTGCCGGGAAGGGCCGCCGCAGATGGACATACTTCGCCAAATAGGGAATAATAATAATAATAATAATAATGAAACCTTTATTCAGTAAGCAGAAGTTACAGTTTAAAACACATGATTGGGGCTCTGTACTAGGTCGAGACCTGTGTTACAGATACCCCGCTCTTAGTTAGGTATTTTATAAAAATGAAACATTTTAGATGTACAAAATTGTGTGTGTGTGTGTGTATGTGTGTGTGTGTGTGTGTGTGTGTGTGTGTGAGGGTGTGTGTGTGTGTGTGAGGGTGTGTGTTTGTGTGTGTGTGTGTGTGTGTGTGTGTGTGTGTGTGTTTGCGTGTGTGCGTTTGTGTGTGAGTGGGTGCGTGCGTATGTGTGTTAATTGTCAAAGGATGTTACACTGTGATAAGAAGAGCTTCAGTGGATTCATAATCAATTTGGCTCAACCAAGCATAGATCAGGTTTTTAGCGTTATGTGACAGCAATGGATATATATTCAAAAGCTTGTTTGCTTTATTATGGAATGTATCAGCAAAGGGTAAAATACCCAAAACCAGCGTAGGTACGTGCATGCAACGACTTATGAATGTCAGTGAAGTGAAAATAATTTACCAGGATCGTGGCAGGTGGCAGTCCGTGGTCTCTGCTTACCCCTCTGGAATCTGTATTCCTGTAACTCCTGTGAGTTAGCTTAGTATATGTAAATCTGATTTTATAGCAATAAAGCAGATAGCCAAGCCTTACAAGCCTCCACCAATCCGGACTTGGGCCCCGTGGTGGAGGGCCTTTACCTTCCTCAGGGAAGAGACCCGTGCCCTTCGGTGGGGACCTAATAGATTCATGATGATGATGATGATAGCAGATAGTTAGTTCTCTTTAAAATTACTTGACTGACAATTTAGCTAGACGAACTGATTGATTAATCCTGTAGAGTGCGGACATTTTCACAACTAACCAACTATTAGTTAAACACGTTAAAATACATAGAGTGTTCTATTTTCGGAAAGTTTTTTAAATACAAAATGTAGTTACAAAACGAGTCTTCGTTTTTTTGAGCCCAAAAGTGAGGCGATAATAGAAATCAAGCAATGGAATATTCAAAAGTATGAAGAAATCAGGACGAACGCGTGAAGATATTCTAATATTCTAATGGGGTTTTGTTAATGCTGTCGAAAATAGGAAAATCATGTCCACCATCGATCATAACGTTTTAGGGTTCCATATCTCAAAGGGTAAATTACCCTTTTACTAAGACTCCACTGTTCATCTGTCTGTCTGTCTGTAAAAATAATATAGATATTTAGGGGGAGCTCCCATACAAGAAATTGACAACATGTAGACGCTTGAAATATTTGAGTCTTGTTTATATATATACTGGTACGGAACCTTTTGTGCGTGCGTCTGACTTGCACTTAGCCGTTTTGTTTGTTTCAGCTTCAAAAATGTTGTAAGAATTTTTAAGGACAGAAGTCAATAATGTTTCTAAAATTCTTGGTCAATTTAGGCCACTCATTTGGTTCACCAATACAAGAAATATCAACGTCTATTATAATTTTGTAGCTTTGATACTATTTGAAAAATAATGTTTGTTCACACGCAAAGTCGCATTAACTGAAATAGATGTTTGACACAATAAAAACATTATAGTAAGAAAGTTAAACAATAATAAACACCTACCACCGTCGGCCTTACATTCTGAGGACGTTGGCCAAGAACAAGAAGAGGTGGTGTGCCTGAGTGACGCCTAAGCCTTGCAGCAAACGTTCGGATAGATTAAATTTTAATATTGAATTTTAACTGCCATAACAATTATATTTATAGATATAAAACATTTATTTAACGACACAATACTGAAAACATGACAAATAAATTTTATGACATGTTCATAAAACAACAGAAATCCAAAAATTAAAAACATTTAACATAACGGACACAAATAAACATAAACATTTACATAAACATTTACATACAGGCACATACATACAGTGCTTCTGGTCCCACGCTAGGATGCCCTGTGTCGTGGGAACCAGAAACAACGACGTCACAAACATCCAAGACCTGGAGTTTTTTTTCACCAGCCGGGATTTGAACCCGGGACCTCTCGCATGGTAGGCAATGCGCTAACCGCTGCGCCATAGAGGTCGTCGAAATGATATAATATCTCCTTATATACGGACATCACATATCAGTGCTCTCTATTCAGTTGGGTTACAGATGAATTTGCAATAAAATAATATGAAGGTTTAACACAGGATAATTGACAGAAGACTTAGTAAATATTTCGATGGTAGAAAGAAAACAAAAAAAAAGAATAAAATACAAAATCATTTTTAATAATTACTTAAAAACATTTCGAGCAAAAAAGTAAACTGCGAGTTTTCATATTTTGTTATCCATAATTTCTATAGCTTCTTATTTCACAGGCCGATGATCTCCACAGCATGTTTGCAGACCACTTCGCTGCTAAAAATAATATTTCGTTTAGTGTGCAAACTTAGCATGTACTGTGAATAATTTTAGTTTTTGGTGCATATCGCCGAGTCATTAACATTTTGATGGCAATACAGCAATAGATTAGTATTACAGTAGAGAACTTGCACAAAACAGTTTTAACATAATCGAAGAGATCGTCAAAATGTTACAACCCGTCAAAAAGTCAGTCTCTTGAGCCATTACAAACGTGCAAACTGAGTCATAAACATATCAGGAGCCATATCAGGCATATCGGAACTCTCGCTCGCACTATCATGACTCGGTTCGCACGTTTGTAATGGCTCAAGTATAGTCATATGGTACGAGGGCTGCTACTTATGTATGCGGAATAGAAAAAATAAACAAATGTATATGGCTAAATATGCTTTTATTGTTTTTCAAAGTATTCTCCACTATGATCGATGCACTTTTGCATTCGATGAAACCAATTTGTAAAACACTTTTTCCACTCTGATTGAGGAATCTCCAAAACGTGCTGTTTGAACGCATCTACGGCATCTTCACGGGTCGAAAATCGTTGACCACGTAATTTATTCTTTACATCTGGGAATAAATAGAAATCATTGGGAGCCAAATCAGGGCTGTACGGTGGATGACCCATCGATTCTATTTTTTGACCATCCAAAAATGTAGTTGTTTCCTGAGATGTATGACAGCTGGCATTGTCATGGTGAAGTATGATTCTGCGTCGCTGGTTGTTTTGGCGTATTTCTTCAAATACTTCCGGGAAACAAATGGTCGTGTACCACTCCGAATTAACCGTTCTGCGTTTCTCCAGTGGTATTGTAGCCACATGGCCATTAATACCAAAAAAGCAGGCCACCATTTGCTTTACAGTGCTTTTTGCACGAGCCACTTTCGTAGGGTTCGGCTCATTTTGAAACACCCAAACTGTTGATTGTTGTTTAGTTTTGGGATCGTACGCGTAGATCCAAGATTCGTCACCTGTGTAGATATTATAAACAGATTTTGAGTCGCCTTCGTTGAATTTTTTTAAGGTTTTCTTGCACCATTCGACGCGAGCATATTTTTGATCCTGAGTTAAGTTGTGCGGGATCCAACGCGAAGAAATTTTTTTTACAGACAAATGTTCATGTAATATCCTATGAATGCTCTTCATACATGGCGGTCTTGCATTATTAGTTTTCGCACAGCTTCAATATTTTGTGGCACAACCACCGATTTCGGGCGACCTTCTTTAACTTCGTCCGTGAGCTTACTGCGCTCGCGATTAAACTCACTAAACCAGTGATACACTGTCGTTTTTGATGGAGCTTCACCACCAAAAGTCGAAGTTAATTGATCTACGCACTGTTGTTGCGTTAAACCACGTCGAAAATCGTAATAAATCATAGCACGAATATTTTCACGAGTGAGTTCCCACTAACGTATATAAGAGAAAAATATTAGCGGCCAGTATTTAAAAAAAGAACGAATTTGACCATGGAGGTCAGACATTGCGTTTCAAATTATTGGAATCCCAGATTCCACATACCTAAGTAGCAGCCTATGTACATCAAAAACGTGGTACTGGCGCCATACAAAAGGGGCCAAACTATGAAGTTACACCTTGCACTTAACGCCTCAGAATCAGTAATTTTTTAATTCAACTTCTAAATAGTCAAAAAGGCGTTAACTTCGTCTGCAGAAATCATCAACTCATACCCATCGAAGTATGCTAAGCCTGTATTATACACATTGAAAAAAAAAATACTCGCGCGTTCGATGTCGCGGGCAAATGCTAGTTAATTTTAATTGTAAACGGGCAGTTGGTCGGCAGTTGTACTCATTTTTTCCACTGGCCATCGGCACACAGGTCGATGACTTGTCAAGGGATTTTGTTTCGCAATACGATTTATAGCGAGCAAAGTACTAAACAGAGTGGTGGCCGAGAACAGGACGACAGTCAGTGGGAAGACTTGCGGCCCGATGGTCGGACGATGTCGTTGAGTCGGCGGATGGTCCGTGGATTCAAATGGCGAGAGACCGTGTGAAATGGTATTTGGGGGAAAAGGCCTATACTCAGCAGTGGGCAGCTGTGGGCTAATGATGATGATGATGAAAGCATTAAACAGAGACTTTTTACCTGTATCACGAAGGCAGAAACCAGGGTCTGCCAATTACCTCTTTCACGGGGATACATTAGCAAAAGGGAAGATTAAAGTACCCAAAATCGGCATGCGTCCATTCAATGACTAAATAATTAATGTTGATAAAGCGAAAGAGATCTGTCAGGATCGTAGCCAAGTGTTTTTACAACGCTACTATTGTTTTTAATATTTTCTGCTAAAGTTTGATGATCTTTCAAGGGATTTTATTTTACAACTAGACGAAAACCCGGCTTCGCTCGGGTAAAATGTAGACGCAAAATAATATTCCACTATGTTTTTTCATATGGTGACGCCTCTGTATTTATCAACCACCAGTAGATATAAATCTCTGAATACATTCAGATACATAAGCTCACACCTGTATCCCAGAGGGGTAGGCAGAGACCACGGACTGTCACCTGCCACTATCCTGACAAATCACTTTCGCTTCATCGACATCCATTAGTCGTTGCATGTACCCACATCGGATTCGGGTACTTTTCATCTTGCCCTTTGCTAATACATCCCCTATTTGGTCGAAGTATGTCCAACTGGGGCGTCCCTTACCGGCCCTTCCACTCACATTCGCCCGATATATTTGCTTTGTCAGTCTTTCTTCGTTCATCCTCTCCACACCTCCAAACCAACGCAACATTCCTTTTTTCAATTCTAGTCACTCACTACATCCTCTTTCTCTACATCCTCGGTCTCTGATCACACTATTGCGTATTCTGTCATTCAAAGTAACACCACACATATTTCTTAAGGATCTCATTTGTACTGCACTAATCCTACTTTCATGATTCTTCTGACTTCTGCCATACCCAAATCTCGCTACCATGCTTACATCAGTATTGGAACCAGCAAACTATTACGGATAGCCAATCTTGTTCTTTTGGACATGTTCTGGCTACTCACGAAGGAATGCAAGGCGAAAATCGGATACTTATCATAACTTTGTCATGGGTACCTCATCACAAATTACTAACTAAATGAGCTTCCTTCGTAAACTTAACAGCTAGTGAATCTAATGACGTATTCAATGAGACGTAGAATCCACTTGGCTAATCAACTAAAAACAGCTCCCTCTCTTTGGCTTTACAGCTTTTAGTTTTGTATTGACCACATGTTTTTCTTCATAATTTAAATTTTTGGTATTTTTCTTATCTAGTGGCTTTTTCATTTCAATAAGTTATTTGGTACCTAACTAAGCAAAACAATAAAGATCAATTTATGACGTTGATTTCCTTTTTCAATTATTTTTCAGACCCTTCCAAAACTCAATGTCAATTATTGTCTTCCCGCCAATGAAAAACACCACAGATTACTTACTACACCTTCTCAGTTGGCACAGATTATAATAACCTTCTTGGATGCCACGGTATTTCACACACCATGGAGTTAACAAATTAGATCAAAGGGCCGGTTTAGATTATCTTAGTCTTTAGGAGAGTGCTTTACTTTACACTCTGTTGCAACATTATGCTGAATCGGGCCCATTTTGGGGGCTCAACCTTTAATGTATTTTATTATTATTTTCATGTTGTACAGTTTATTTATTTTTACGCTTTTTATGCTTTCTGTGTTATTTTTTTTATTATTGTACGCACTCTGTGTGTGTGTGTTTTTTTGTTTTGTTTTGAGTATCAAATAAATAAATTTTCTTTTTTTCTTTCTTTCTTTCTTAAGGAGAGTGCTTTTGTAGAAACGTGTAAGCGCCACTTGCTTTAGTACGTTTTACGGTATAGTAGTACGGTTCTAGTTGCCTTTTAATTAAAATCAAAATAGAATTGGTTTCTATTGTTCTATCCAGTAACACCTGAGCGCGTTACTATCCTCGTTACTTGTCTGTGTATAAACTAAAAATTTAGTGAGAACTTTAGGAGAGTGCGCAAGTGACCCGTGACGGGTGCGTGTTGTTTTCAATAACTCGAATTATCAAACTTACCTACTTATGTGTTCCATTAAAACTCATAGTATTTTGAGTAGGATAGCGCATATTTAGCGACGTCGAAATACTTAAAATTTACTGGAAGAAATATAAACGTTCACTCGAACGTCTAGTAATGTACTAATGCACTTCCCTCTCTAATTGTATTATAGCACTCTCCTAAACACTAAAATAATGTAAACCGGCCATAACAGTTCACAATGAAAACTTGTGACACTAACACAACAATGATGACATTGACATGTTTACTTGGCAACGCCATTGTTGAATTTAATAATTTTTATATTGATGCTGCTCGATAATACGATTTTTCCGCCCATATGTTGTCGACTCAGATCAACTATTTTTTTACGCTCTTTCATTTGGTGTGCATATCGTTCAAGTCTACCGTAGACCCGAACGATATTATTAATATCGATACAGCTAAGGAAATTATTTTTTCAACTGTTTATTGTATTCGATACGTTCTGCTAAGGCTTATTATTAAACCTTTTGTTTCTTTGCAAGGCAGTGCACCTGTGACGAGTTAACGAACCTTCTGTGTTTGCAATTCGATTACCTTTTAATTATGCTTAAAAAGCAAACCAAATGGCGCATCGTGTGACTCATTTTTGTGAAGCATCAAGACAACGTCACACTGGAAATAAAGAAGTCTGCATGTAGAGTACAAAAATGTTTGTTTGGTAAAAATTAAGTTTTTGAGTGGACTAAACAGTATACTGCGGCAAGTGGAGATGTTATTCAAAGATCCCATCTATGTCTCTGATGAAAAATAACAGGATATAAGTAAGTAAACAGTATACTAGAATACACAACTAGGATAGTTGCTAAAATTCACTATATCTAAGCCATCCCAATTAGACTTTGTGTTTTGGAATATTTTTCTGTTAGTTTTTTCTTTATTTTTATTTTCAAGTTGTCATAGCTTATATAACATTCACTTCACTCGCTTTAGCTATATGAACGCCTTCATAAATCTTTGCCTTACATAGAAGAATATTCATTCTGTTTAAATATCGCCAAGCCATATGCATAAAAACAGTATTTGATTGGAGAAATGAAAATATTGAATCTAATTTGAAGGCCTTAAAATTAAAAAAAGTCGTAAAAATATAAACTTGTTGTTAAAGCAAAATCCTGTATTATACCTTGTGATGTCAGAAGATTTTGAAAGTCACATACAAATATATTGTAACCACATTTAATGACACAGGTAAAAATATTAAAAGTAATGGCTGCACATATAAAGTATAAAGTAGAGTCATCCGTTGGTCACTACGCTAGATTTTGATGTATTGTAAAGACTAAAATAAGTTATTTAACAATTTAACGTTACCAAACATGCAGTCAGTTTTCAGTGAGCGGAAACTAACTGGGTATGTGCTAATGGATAGCGCGAATTTGCATCTTTGTTCACGCAGGTAAAGTTCACTTCAAGGGTAACTAACAATAAGACCTGCAATGACGGAAACCGATAGGTATTAAGTCGCACCAAAATACTGTTTTGGTGTTCTTCGTGTAAAATTGTCATTACGTAGGATTTAATAATACGTAAGTGGAACTGTATTAAACAGAAGAGTGGAATTGCTCGTAGCCCCGGCTGCCTGAGTGATCTTAAACGATCACGAAGGTTAAGCAACGCGCGTTCAGTGCATGGATGGCTGATTCCTCATGGGTGGTTCCTCATGCAGGGAAGACACCCGTGCCCCTCGGTTAATGATGACTGTATTAAACAGTAGTTCAAATTAATCTAAATGTCATTTAAACACAACATAACAACGTTGCAGACACGTAGCGAGCCAAAAATCCGGTAACAGTCTAATTGGACCGTCTTTAGAGCAATGTGTCTCGGATCTTATTCTAACGTGGTTGACTGGTGGTGGGTGGCTCCTGCTAAAATATTGATGCTCGTATGTCTGGGCATAGCATTTGTGCTATCCTACTTTAATTAGAGTTACTAATGTCATTACAAGGTGTAACTAATAGCATTACAAGGTGTTCAGTGCCCTCATGGGATGTTGTTAGAAAGGTAGATACTCGTGTCAACTAATGTATAATTAAGATAAGATGAGCTGTGTTTCTGCTGTTTTATTTTGCACCAAATACTACCCAAATGCAGCGGCTTTTAATATACATTGATATTTAAGAAACGTAATATAAAAGCAGTACATTTTTTTTACTTCTTGATTTCTTTTAAATGTTTCAAATATTTCAAACCTACAAGAATTAACTAACATAATATACGTCGAATGTATAGCCACCAGCAGCAGCACTCTACTCAGTTACATTGTCGGCGTTTTGCAACGAAAATGTCCACTCTACATGCCTGCATTCGGTGGAAACATTTTGTTCGTACTTAGTATAAGTACCTATAATTCACTGAAGTTTAGTAAGACACATTAAATGCACGTATTGACATTGGTTCTAGATGAGATAAGTTAACTAAGCTGAGATATTATAGGTGCTGGGCAAGCGTTATCATATAAAAATATGTCCTAGACACTAAACCATCTAAGCAATTTCTTCACCTATACAATATAATATGTACATAGGAGATGCCATTAAATAATGTGTGAAATGCATAAATTTTGGATAGACTGTGCTATTCATTATTTATATTAATATTAATTCATTACAATTACCAACCTTGTATAGAAGATGGTGGTATGTTATAATTATAATTATATTAATTGGATCATTCATGAAGCAGGCAGTGCAACTAATGTTATTATTACAGTGCATACTGTAATAATAACATTAGTTTTAATTATATCATGGGACTTCAAACTTGTTTAATTATTTGTTAGATTAACAATTAAATGATTAAATTTAATGTAGAGAGTACTCTGTCGTAGAGCATGATAGGCTACTTTATAATAGATTAACCTCCTCAGTCCCGTGTCGACAAAATAACAATAGAAAATTGTTATTTTCAAGGTCAGGACTGAAAACGTTAAATAGCACAAACATTGCATAAAGTATGTACCTACTGTAAATTTTTCAAACGCCAACTTGTCTAGGTCTCCGGGATTATCCAGTAGGTAATCTAGTCCATATCACGTCGTATCGCGGCACGTCCGATCGACAATGGCCGGCGGAAGCGCCACCACGTCCGGTCCCACCGCGGGATCTGACTTTACGTGACGTAGCTGCCTAATTCGTAATTAAAATAAAACGTAATTAATTGTGAGGTTTCGGAGGGACTGGTGAATGAACTCGCTAGTGCCGTTTTAGTGAATGCGAGAGACTGCAATGTTACGTCGAGCTTATTATAAGCTTTGAAATTTTACTTTCGTCACATTTTTTCATTAGATTTTTACTCGTTTACTGATTTTGCTTGTGACCAATTCTTAGTTAGAATAAAACGTAATTCGTGAGGAACCGACTGCTCTATGAACTTGCGGGCGCAGTTTCATCGAATCGTGCGTAAGTTTTTTCGTTGTTCATTTGTGATTATATCGAATCATATCGAGCTTATCATAATAATAATATTAAGAAATAAACTAATAATTTTTTAGTCGTGAAATATTTAGCTTCGTCACACCCTCCCTGAACTGCGTGCCCAGTTAGATTTGTTTACCTTTATTGATTTTAGTTTGGGCGTTCCGATAGTACCTACGACATAGCTGATTGATTTATTATTATAATAAGTGTAATCAATTGTGACGTTCCAGAGGGAGTGGAGAATGAATTTGCAAGCGCCGTGAGTAGTGAGTGATGCCAAATACTTTGATACGAGGTACTTTGCACTGTTCAGTTGCAGTATTATTTCGAGCTTATGAAATTACCTGAACTACGTGGGCAGTTAGATTGTACTTCTTTTCTTAGGTTTATATTTTTAATTATCTAAGAGCGATATTCATTCATCGCCAATTTCGTCGCATTGTCACAAAGATCCTTTTAGAAGCACGTTGATGAATCGCTTTAGAAACACGCCCTAAAATCTTCCATAATGGAATTCCTTACAAGATAATATACCTATAAGGAATTTTATGAAGTTTAAGATCTTTCGTTAAAATTACACTTACGTGATGCATGTAATAAAAGAGTCGTTATGACAAATCGATGGTGTGTGTGTCAAAATCTGTCGATTTGTTAAGCAGTTATGAGGGAACGTAAACAGCCAATAGACTTCGTACAAACTCATTGTACAAGCATGATGCATCAGGAAGCAAAAAAATCAATACATAGGTACTACCTGCTATCACAAAGCGAAAACGTATTTTCAGCCTAATGCGGGCGCCCGTACCAAATTGCCGGAAGTTTAGCTTAGATGTTATTTGCATTAAACCAATGGTAAACGGTCTGCTTTGGATGACACTATATTTGCCTGTAGGTACAGTGGGGCCAATAAAAAATAAATAAATACAAAAATGTTTATTTTAAAAATCAAAACTACATCTAAAAATGACGACAATCGTTTGGTGCTAAATAATTATTGTGCAATATTACTGTCGTTGCCTCCTGTCTCCTAAACTAGGCGAAAAACATGTATCTTAGGAGAAGCTGACATAAAATTAAACGTTAAAAATGTGCGTACATACGAAGTCGAGATACATTGAGCGGACGACCCAAAGTGTAGAACACATTTTTTTTCATGAGGATGACTTGCGATGCGATGGTCAAATTGAAACCCTCTTTGTTGTGAAAACTCTTTAACCGCTTTGTTCGTACCTAACTACGCAGATTTCTGCAGTCTTTATACGTATCTTTGAACATGTAGGTACAATTGATTTTTATTGAGTTATTGGGAAAAATACCTTACATAAATTGTGGCAGAAATAGAATTTGAAATGGAAGAACTGTAAGTGACATGAAATAATTGTAATAATTGTTATAATTACGCGTTTCATTTCTCATAAATGATATCATATATATGTGGATCACCACGCTGGACATAGTTCTAAAATCTAGTCTTATTAGGTGCCACTCACTGATGATATCATTAACCCTGAACGATATTTTATATTAAGTATAGAAAAAATCCATGGGGATGAGATTCGGTGACGTGAAAGTGTCACCGAAACGACTTAAATTTTTTTCAAGGAAGAACTATTGGAGAACTCCCATGGTCTCTATAAGGCCAGTATGAGGAGTAGCATCATCGTGATAAAACCCTGTATGCGATCTAAAGGCAGGGTGCTCTCTCAAGATAGGAGTTCACTTCACAAGAGACGAATGTTCATTCGTCATTTGTTAATCACTCGTCTTGAAATATGCTCCGATTGTAAAGGCGCATTGCTCACCAATCCAGCTCCACCAATCCGGACTTGGCCCCCGTGGTGGAGTATTGCCTATATCTTCCTCAGGGAAGAGACCCGTGCCCCTCGGTGGGGACATAATGGGTTGTGCACGAATGATGAGACTGAACATGAGTTAAAAGGAATAAAAAAATCAGAACCTAATTTTGCCAGCTTTAACACTCTTTATAAGCTGGTTTTGCCCCTTTATAGGGCTAACAAAAAAAAAGCGCGCGCGCCTTATTCCGCTCCGAACCGCCGTCGATGTAACATCCATCCGATATTATTATTTTGCGTTACTTTGTTTCTGATTAGTTTTTGCTAATTGTTTGCTAAATTGTTGAAGATTTCTGTGCTAATTATTTTCTGTTACGCTAAAGATTTTCGTATGAAATTATTTTTATTCATGTGAAAATTTGTTGAGAATTAAAACTATTTTGTGACTATTGATTCCACCTTGTTTTTAATACCTTTCGCTCGAATTTGCTGAAAATTAATTAAAAATGTGTTTTTTAATAAATTTCACAGTTGGTCGATTTTTTATACTATATGGACAACAAAATGATCAGGATTGTACATAAAGTGTGAGACTTTAATGTATGACCGCTTAAAAAAACAAAAAGAAAATGGAGATGCCTTATGAGCGTGAATGAGCGTCACGCTTAAAAGTATTTTTAAGGGACAATTTTTTACTTTTTCATATTTGTTGGTCAATCCATGTCAATCCGGCAAATACTAGTAATTAAATATTTATGTAAAAAATACCAATTGGCTACCTATTACGGTCTAAATGAAAAAGCCCTCTATACCTTGATTTTTAAATAAGTGGACTAAACTGACAGTTCAAAAAGCTCTTAATTTTTTAAAATGTTGCCAGAGCAAGATCGTAGTGATGTGACTTGATGTGTTCATTGAATGATCGATTTCATTCAATCATTCACTCTTCAATTTTATTTCCTTTATTTGGGGAAAATAATTTAACTTAATCCTAATCATTAAATACCTACCAATTAGACAAACATACCTACATCTGAAAAACCCACAAACTTTAGGAAATATTTCGTTTAAGTAACGAGATGACAACCCGACTAGACATATAATATCCACTTTTTTTTCATAAGGTTTAGATGATAACTCTGTAGTTAACCGTTTTCAACAAATAATATTTTGGCTTGTGATAGATTCGTATACCATATTGTGTCGTGTCTACTATGTACAGTATATTATTTATATAGTAGGTATTTATTGGTCACATTGTAACACCTCAGCCTTTAACGCTTGAATAATAAAGTTTTGCCTTCAAAACGTACTTTATTTTTAATTATATCTTTAAGGATCAATACAATAGTATCATGGCTGGGTTCCTCATCACAAATTAAAAACAATAAATAAATTTATAAACCTACTAGCCAGTGAATCTAACGACATAATATGCAACTTAGACAATAATCCACATGTGCTATCTAGGAAAAAGGAGAAAGCTATTTTCTCAATGTAGAATTACAGCTTTCATTATTGTATTTTTATATTTCATTTCCCGCCCGTCTCCATTTCAGCTTATTAATTCGTGTGCGTACGCAGAGTTTATAATGTAATTTAATTTGTTTATTGGAGTGTAAAACAGGTAACAAACAATCAATATGACATACAGAGAGAGATAAGGTATAAGAATATTAAGAGAGCTTAATAGAGTAGATCTAGAATGTCACCCAAAGCATGCACACAAGTGAGATCAGGAAAATGTAAACAGGCTTACATAACCAGACGACGTTTTAAACTTATCTAGCCTCAGATTTAACAAAATTTTTTAAACATTTTTAACAAATTTGAACAAACTTAAAGGTTTAGGAATATGGTTAAGGAATTACCAAAACTAAATCTTAAATCACTCAGGGCCGGGCGAGCGAGTTACATTACATAGACCAGTCTGCAATTGAATGAACGAATGATTGAATGAAAATATTTATTATTCGATCACTCTGAGCACAACACAATTTTTATTTTCCCTTGCGTGGCAACCCACCAACTGTCAGTTTAGTCCACCTAATTAAAAATCAGAGTATAGCTATAGGTCAGACAATACAAATGTAACTTCCATTAACCGCCACGGTAACTACCAATGACAAAAAAAGAAGTCATGAAATTCACGCTGTAAATTCGAATAAAAAAGACTACCTATTTTAAACTTAGGAAGTGGTCTAATTATAAACGTATACGAAAAGACCTGTACCGGTACGAAAAAAAAACATTTTAACTTTGACCTACTCCGCTGAGTTAAATTTAAAACAGACCAATTATTTACCAGATTGCACGACATTTTCGGTTGAGATCAGCGTCCTTAACGGTCAGCTCTCGCTCGACTTAATAAGCGTTTGTTTGCAAATAAACACCTTTGCCCAGTTAGTCATAGGTTAACAACACTGACGCACTATGGTGAAATGGTTCCTTTTTCAAATGGAAAATCTTTATCTGGCTCTGGTACGAAATACTGCGAATTCGTCATGTACTAAACTATTATTAGGACATACTTACTTGAACTGACTCACTTTACTCTTCCGACAAAAAATCAAGTAAGTACACTTACTCCGGATAATAGTTTAGAATGTGTAGTGCTTATATACAAAAATTGTAGTTTAAAAGTATTCTTCATGTAATAATAATATCTTCTACTCAACATAATCATTTGACCCGACTTGACCTTGTCCACCTGGGTCCCAAACTATGTTATTAAATATCCCAAACTACACTGTGTTATGGTAACAAGTCAAGGACATTACAAACATGGAACATAATAATATATTGTGACGTTACACATAGGTAGAATCGTCGGTTTTAATTTTTATTCTTGAAAACACATCCCAGTTTAATTTTCCCTTATCGAGGTGATGTAAGATAAGAACTCGTAAACCTTCCACGAACCTTACTTATCACTTTCGCTTCATCAACATTCACTGCTGTGTTTTGTATATTAGAGAGAAAAATATCTGTGATGTGATTTTTGCCGGTGCGGTTCAGAAACCAGCTCTATGAAACTTTTTATTATTTGATTCACTATCGACTGTAAGGTGCAGTACAATAAATCCAAACTTAGGCTTAGGTTAGGTTTTAGTTTTTAAGTATAATTTATTTCCCATAAGAACTATTTGACAACGTATTTTCATTACGTAAAGTTATATTTCCATCATAAAGTAAGATCCATATCATGCCGTAACAAACATCACCTCCCGATAACTTGCCAACGTCTTGAGTCCCAGCTAACTGTAAAGCTCGGTCGGTAAAAACTATTAATCGCTAACAACTGGAGCGAATCCGACGAGCGATAATTATTGCAGACAATTATAAGCTATGTTGTGCAATAAAATCGATTTGCGTCCAGCCATGGTACCGTCGCACGCGAGTGATATGAGCACGGTAATCTAATTTTGATTGACGTATATACATAGCGCATCTTGGAGCTTAGATTGGTACATTCGGCTTATGTGTGATATTTGCAGAAATCTGAAATTGTTTTAAAATTGTGCATAGTAGGGTTGCTGTTGCAGGCAAAAGGGGAATGACACTCTGATAAGCTTAGATACACGATGATCAGTCGGCAGTCTACCAGCCAGATTTTTCTACGATATAGTCGAGTAGCCGACAAACAGTGAATGTGTATGCCAATGGACTGTAAAAAGTGACATCAGTGGCTGTCACCATTTTAATGATAAATGTTAATAATACTCTAGTTCGCTCCAGTGAACTTCAGTTGTTGATCAATTTAAAAAAAATATTGTCGTTTTGAGATCATCATCATCACCATCATTCAGCCACAAGAAGTCCACTGCTGGACATAGGCCTCTTCCATGGATTTCCAAAAAGACCGGTCGGAAGCGGCTTGCATCAGCGCCACTTGGATGAGATCGTCTGTCCATCTTGTGGCTGGTCGTCCTACGCTGCGATAACTTAAAAAAAAACAATTAGTCGACGCCCAACCTCTATCCCAGGCCAAGGCGACGCCCAACTTCAAAATTCAAGTTTGGAATTCGAATAGAACGCGATTCCATTCTCCGTAACCAGTGCTATAACCTGACTATTTTGAGTAGGTAGCGTTAGTAAGCCAAATTTTCACCAGTATTGCCTCTCGGATATTGCTGGTTGTTAGTGTTCGAAGGAGGTCGAAGGGGCCCGGGAGGGGAGGCCGATGACCGGCGACAACCTTTCTACGCTGCGGTTGCCAATGTCTAGGGTAAGGTCCCCACTGAATGTAGAATAGCGAATCCATTGGTCATTTGGGATTGACGCGGTACAATTAGACAAGCTAGCTTAGTTATTTTAGCCGCAACACGTTCGTCGTTGTATGATTTCGGCAATTCTTCACAATGCCCGTATTTTTATTGACCGCAGTTTGCTGCATTGGTTTTAGTTGTCTCGGTACATATCAGAGCAACGAGTTTTTTTCTAGTTTACATTGAAGGCTGATTTTTTACGCACTTTTAGGTTGTATTGTTAAGAGGCCCGCATGGAGGCTCGAAATACATTGGTACAATTTAAATCCGTGCACTGCTGTGCAACCTTGAACACGAACTTTTTGTATACACACAATCTAATTCGCTTACTTCCGCCTATGTACAATATTTCTTTCACCCTCATTGTCTGGCCACTCAATTTAGTACTAGGTGTTTTCGTTATTCTCGAGGGTAACGCCCTCAAAAGTTGTTTGTGGCGAAAATGGGGACAGAGGGGCCGGCTCTTATTTTGACTCTTGCCGGTTGGCTTATGAATCATAAGTATAGGTACCTAGTTGATGTAGGTGTAAGCTTTGTACTAGTTAAGAAACCGGCAACTAGGTATGTTGGGCGGACACCATTGTCGTTTGGGTTGATATGCGCGATAACAATCATTTATTTATGATAAAATATCTTTATAAAATAATAATAATAATAATAAACTCACGCTCGTTATCCCCGAAGGGGTAGGCAGAGGCACCAGTCTCTAGAACTGGACCCACGTTTTGCCGAGTTTATTAGGTCCCAAACGTGACAAGTGGCAAGCCTGTCGCCGTTATCCGGGCACAATTTATCAGCGAATGGTGTTGCTGTACAAACAAATGTACGTAACTAAAAGTCAATGGTACATGCGTGGTTCGAACCCAGACCCTCATGATCGAGAAGCAAGGGTCAACCCCACTACGCCACCACCGCTTCTTTATGTACCTAGTTATTAGAAGCTTAGTGCAGGTGCTAAGTAAAGTGTTACATTCTATTGGGAATGTTGTAGAGTTATACAAGGATATCAACGTTACTTAATAAAACAAAGTTTCCTACGATTCCTAGGACGGACAGTTACCTAGGATTATGTACTTATGTAAAACCCTAGGTTTCAATTCAGTGCTTTCAGGAGTTTTTCTGTTGTTGACCAAAGTAGAGGAAAATATTTTTTGAACTGGGTTCCGACCGAACTATGTCTGTAAGAAGCTTCTGAAAAAGAAGATACAACGCTCGGACTCGGTCGCGGTCGCGGTGGGCGGTGGCGGTCCATACATTACGTCATTGACGGCAGTAGTATTTTGTATATGCCGCAATCGCTTTGGTGTGTTTTATCATCTTCAGTCCTGACCTTGAAATTGTTTTAAATTTTTATTTTCAAGGTCAAGACTGAGGAGTTAAGCTTAGTCCTACTTAGTTGATCTAATTTCCGAAAGAGCTTCACATAACTTTATGAATTTTTCGTGCATATTTGGTAGATCTGGAAATAGACCGTAATAAACTCGTAATATGGCAAAACCAACTTTAGCCGAATCCGCTATAATAGTAATCGTCATCATTAGCCATTTAGAATCCACTGGAAGACATGCCACCTACTTGGTTGCCCTAGTTACCTGGTCTTGTGCCGCCCGCATCCAGTGACTCCCTGCCATCAAAACCAGGCTAACCATACATCGATAAAGCATACGACTTGTGGCTGTTTATTTTTATTAAAATATTATCCCAAATGGGCAAATGGGTAAGCAATATTGTAATTGATTTTACTAAATCAGTCCTTATTAGGGTTGGTAAGCAAACTTCACAAAAGCTAACGTGCGAGATGCCACTCCCACTCACTCCCACTTCAGCGGGAATTTTCTTTCCGTGGTAACCTCTGAAGTCCTGACCTTGAAAATAATAATGGTTTTCTGTTGTTATTTTCAAGGTTAAGACTTAACAGGTTCTGTCTGTGTTATTCCTGTGTAGTTGTCGGCGCAAGAATATGACCTTCCCGGCTAATCCCTTGGGTATCCTGGGAAGTGGTTAAAGGAACACAAAGAGGTGGGTAGCACCTCTAATGTACTTGAAGCTCTACTGCAACCACACAGCCTGTCTGAAACCTCTTCATGGTGTGGCCCGTTTTTGTGATGCGCCTTCGGCCTATGTCCAGCAGAAGACGATCGTTGGATATTTGACGACCTTGTATGTGCCTGTATGTAAATGTTTATGTTTATTTGTTACTGCAGGTTCAGTGTAAAATATTCGTTGGAAAACCCGACATGGATAGTTTTACCAAATGCGCAAATATTAGACCAAGTGAGGCATCTTGACAGACATTACAAAAAGTCAAAAACTATGAGATAATAAATGTCTAAGATATTTAAATATTTTAATATGTATAAGTTACTTTTTTTTTACTTCTGTTAATCTAATTATTATGTCAGTTTAGTACAACTCTGAAAAAAATACAAGAGTCCATGTTCTCCACTCCGCTAATGTGAAACAGTGGAGTTTACACCGATCTATTTCAGCTCCTATCGGTGCAAATGACCTGAGATTAATCGCTGCAAATACGAATCTCGGTCACGCAACTATACAAAACAAGTTATCACGTACACAGATACTTACTGTCTCAAAAAGGGTAACGTCTGAAATTCGACCGAAGCTATCTCTATGTAACGATACCAGAAAAGCTTATTACTTTTGGAGCAGTGTAAATAAATCTATCAATCAATAACTTATTTGTATACAATTTTATTTTTCTGGTGTTCAGTCAGATACCTAGCTAACCTCTTATCTAACTAAACGTAACCCAAGCTCTTACCTCTATGTATGAATTACAAACATCGCATACGCTTATACCTACAATGTGTTTTTAAAATATCGTACAATCTGTACAATAACTTGATTATTTAATGCTGAAGAAACAAAATAATCTTGCAAGCAAATTTTAGAAACTTTGTACTCAATGTTATTTTTGTTTTGAAGTACCTTTATAATGTACTTCATTTCCTACTCTAACCCTCTACCCTATACAATACACCTCACATAAAGCGAAATCATTCATCGGCATTATTAAACTGTAAAAAGCTTCACAATACAAAGCTCAACCAATCAGCGCGATGAATTCGTACCCTACACCACACACACTGTTTAGTTGGTGAAAAGAACATCAAGTAAAGGAGTATGCATAGACACAGAATACATAATAGTACAGATTTATGAGTGGATGATTTTTAAGGAATAAAATGAGGGGTTCTGTGACGTTAAGTTAGTTACTGATAACTTTTACGTAATTTTTATGCGTAACCCCAATATACGTTTTATGCGTATTGGGGTTGATTGGTGGTGGCTGAGTTTTTTTTTTCACTAGCAAAGATATTTTGATTATTTTCGTAAATTTTGATTGTAGGGGCTCCTAAGCTAAGTACACCCAAACGAGCTTCAGCCATCACAGCTTATTTTGAGCGTTCACATCATCGACCACCAAGCGACAAAATACTAATTTATAGTTCCTAATCATAACTTTCACACAGCATAATCACTTGCCCTGCTCCCAAACTACACTACCATTGTTAGGGTTCCGTACCCAAAGGGTAAAACGGACCCTATTACTGAGTTTCTGCTGTCCGTTCGTCCGTCCGTCTGTCTGTCACTGGGCTCTATCTCATGAACAGTGATAGTTAGACAGTTGGAATTTTCTTACGTCTATTGCCGCTATAACAATACTAAAAATGGGAAAAAAATATATTTAGGAGCCACCCATAAACCAAACGTGTTTTTTGCTCGTTTTTGCTCGATATTGATAACTTAAAAAATTGATAACTTTAAAAATAAATAATAAAATAATAATAATAAGGGGGCTCCCATACAACAAACGTGATTTTTTTTTGCCGTTATTATAGATCGCACGGAACCCTTCGTGCGCGAGTCCAACTCGCACTTGGCTGGTTTTTATTTTTGCTATTGCTTTGCTTATAATACAAAATAAACCGACACTGAAGTTGAATGCATGATTGTTAAAACCCACCTCGACCAAAGCATTTGCTTTGGTGAGGTGGGTTTTAACAATCATGCATTCATTTATTTAGGTATACAAATGTATGACTGCCCTCAGAGGGCATCAAACCCACAACCTCTGGCTTGGTAAGACATGATACCACTGGACCGAGGCAGTCAAAATTGCCTAAAATCAGCCGTAGTCCGTCCCAATCTTTGTTAGTGGTTATAGTTAAAAGTTGTCATCGATAAAACTTTTTGGAGAAGATGGATGCTGAAGTTGTTGGTCTTGTGCAAAATCCTTGTATGCTGTCTCTCCATCACTCAGCGTTGCTGCGAGCGCGGTGGAGGCTCCAGTGTAACGGGACTGGTCACGTGTCACCGCGCCGGAGCCAACGACCCTGCCAAGCGCAATATTCTACGCGCAATACCTGCGGAAAAACATGGAAAATGACGTAAGTTATTCCTAGACTCTGAGTGATTTTAGAGCTCAAAGTTTTAGTGTTAGAGGTTAATTTTATTTGTAGAGAGGTGGCAAGTTAGGTCGTTTTTGGTTCGGCGAATGAAAGTATTAGAATAGATTGGTAAGATACTTTTTCCTACTGCGAATGATTTTGAGCTTTGTTATGAAGAAATATTGAGTGAGTTTTGCATTCAATGTGTGAAGTTTATAAATAATTTAATTTGGAAATTAAAAGATTCGATTGATTTATCTTAGGAGCCTTTGGCACTAAGCTACGAAGACATTATGCGCTATAATATTTACAATTTCTCTCTGTGTGCCAGGCCAAGTTCACCGCCAGACTGTGCTGATTCGAGCACTTTTAGCCAAGGAAATTAAATATACCAAAAATATGACGTTACCCTTTTTTGCCTTAATTTTTATGTTCAAGATGTTTCATTTAATTTATCATTTATTCTACCAACAGGTGTTGCACTTATTCAACAATTCCATGTAGTTTACAGTTCGGGATTGATTGAACGATCGCACGGGACGACAATTGATTAAAATATTTTTGAAGTTTTTTTTTCCTTATTTTTGTTGAAAGTAAGAAAATACTTTACTGAATAATTTAAAAAAAGTAGTAAATAAACAGAAATGAGACAAAAAGCGGTCAACTTCTCATAATTAGGTACTTTGATTATTGCTTGGACAGGATTGGTATCATTTTAGGCAAAGTAGGTACTTGACAGAGTTCCTACTTTAAAACATATATTTATGGGAGACAAGAACTTGGACAGTTTTTTACATTGATGTTTTAGTAGGATATTCACAAAAGTGAATGTCTGATACTCATTTTTCCAGGAACTTATGTAGATTTTAACTTTTTCGTTTGAGATCCCGTGAACGAAAACGTGACCTCTTACATTATGTAGGTAGATGAGATTTGTTTTTTTTTTATTAGGGAGATAAAGAAAACGGTCATCGTTCTTGGTGCGTACAATGACAAGTGGCGAAACTTAGCCTGCCTACTCTTCGAGATTTTTTAAATTAATGTCACTTTTATTTCGTATTTACTACAAAACTGCTTATGTCATGGCATATGTTTCTTTTAACACAACTTTTTGTTGAAAATGTTTGTCTTACGAAGTGCAAAAACTTTGCCTTTTGCATCTACGTAATGAGATGATCATCGGCCAGTGGCACCTTCACTCAGTCTAGATCTCCTCTCCTCGACCTCTGTGGCGCAGCGGTTAGCACATCTGACTCCATGAGAGAGATCCCGGGTTCGAATCCCGGCTGGGGACAAAAAAAAGAAACCCAGGTCTTGGATGTTTACATGTTTGTGACGTCGATGTTTCTGGTTCCCACGACACAAGGTATCCTAGTGCGGGGCCAGAAGCAATGTATGTGCCTATATGTAAATGTTATATTGTGTTAGATGGGTGAAGTTATCAGTCAGCCAGGGGTATTGGATGAGTAGATAGAGTAGGGTTACCCAGCACTTACATAATATACTATCCTGACAGGTAGTCGGCCTAGCCCATAGGAAAGACAAGTCAATACGGGCTAACCCGCGGTTCCTATAATATATGCCTACCGGCTACGATCCGTTTTTTCATAGAAATTGTAACCGATCGTACGTAAGCAAGGTTCTAAGGATTAGTATAGTAAGCAAAACGAAGCGTTTTGTGGATATTGGTACCGGGCATAAGTCAACCAATCCGTAGGTTTTCTCACGATGAAATGTAATTTGATTTTAATCTAGATTTTATCTAAATCTAGATTTCTAGATCTAGAAATGGTTTTCGATGTGAAGAAAATAAATATATCTTCAAAGTAATACCTACCCTATACTTTTGATGATCAAGCAATGAGTGAGTCTGTGAGGTGTAGAAAGTTTTAATTAGTGTACTATCTAGTCTAAATGGTGTAACAATTATTTTTAGCAACTTTTTTACCATACTTTGCTGTCCTCATCCATCTGCTACAATCTGTCATCGATCGTAGGTTCAGTGGAAGCCCTACGCTGCCTCTGGTAACATTCCGCAAACAAATCCGAATAACAAATCACTGTCTTATATTAAGCATTGTATTCCATCTGAAATGAGTTTGGGCTGACGACAAGCTGCAACGACGAGAGACGCCGTACTAAAGTAGAATACTGAGTTTAGTACAATCGCGAAAACGTCTCAAAGGACGAAACTTAGAGCAGAGATATTATACCTTGACCCGAATTAAGTAGTAAGGGAACTTCATATTCTAACCCAACGCGAACGGAGTCGCGGGCACAGTATGTTCATAAATAAAACATTACTTACGAAAAAATGTAAATATAAGCGAGCGTCATTCTCTCACCTTCGTGCAACCTTCCATTAATCAAATTTACGGTAAAGTTATTTTTTAGACTTAGGTTACGACATTATTCCATGTATTGAAGTTCTTGTGGGAAAATGTGTCACCTGTCATAATTATTTTTACATAATATTTGTGGGAGGGGAAACTCGAGTATCTGCCTATCTGAGTGTTCAGATATTTTAGCGCTTGAGATCGTCTACCTACGGTGGAAACGTCCACACTTCACAGTCTCTTCTCCTGGTGCCAAAGTGCCAAGCCCTGTGCTATGGTAACCAGGCAACACAAACATTGACAATATGGAAATACTCCTAGGCTGAGGTCATTTTTACAAATCGCACACTTGCAAGAACAAAGTGTTATTTCGGAACCCTTACGTTACATGAGAGCATTTTTTTTAAGGTTTCAAAGTAATAGCCGAAAGAGATAGCGCTATAACGCGATGCAGTGTCTCTTTTGCTCATTATTCCGGCTTTTTCGGAGTAAATAAAATTGCGTTAAAAGAAAACAATTGCTATGAATAAAAAAGGGTCTTCTTCGAAATATCACGTTCTTGCAAGGGTGCGAAATGGCGACTCCCAGCGAAAATCGAACCCGTGATACCGCTCTAGAACAACGAGGCTATCATTTTCCTGTCTCACTTGGTGTGGCAAGGCCTGTGTCCTCCAAACAGGTAGGTATAGACATTTTATGTTATGTTCTGAATGTTCTTCCCGACTTCTGATTTGTCTAATCTACATATAACCTAGTAGTCTCAGTTCTCATCTCTAAAATCACATCCCGTACAGGTGCTAGCCAACGTTCATTCACACAAAATCTACCTCCATTCAACGTTGTTTCCCACGGTTGAGATATTATAGATGCATTGTGTACAACCCCTGTCGTTCGGCGTAAAAAGGTTCGAGGTTGGGGGTGAATCACGGTGCCTACTTACAGGTGGTATGTAGGTGTGTACAAATAATAAGATGGAAGTGAGCAGTGACAGGATGAAAGGAAAAACGTTATCGGTCGTTATTTTTGGCTTTGACTATGCGTGTATAGACTTTTTTTATTTGCGGTGGCTACTAGTTTTATTCAAGCACTCATCTAGCTTAGTGTTGTGGACATTATAGTGGAATAAATGTTTGTTATTTCAAAAGCTAGAAGCCGATTTGAAATAGACGCTAGTTTGTGCACAAAAACAATGTTATAGTTGGAACCTGGAAGCTGCCATAAGCATATTTTATTTTTGTCTCATTCTAAGCTGTTCTATACTTGGTGGAGAATTTTCATCTACTTAAGATGGAAAGATAAAAATCTGTTAATCTGCGAAGCTTAATAACCCTTTTAACATAAAAACATTATTTTTCTCATAGAGATACATAATTCAAACGTTCGTTTACACTGACCATAGTGACCACGCTTAAATAAAATGTATGAGTACTTAATTGCCGGTTTTACTGTTATCTTTCTACTTGTGCTCACCACGCTAACTGACCCTTGTTAACTTCTTACTGATTTGATTAGTGTAATTTTAAGACAACCTAGAGACCGTTTAAAAATGCTCAGTTATCCTAAAACAAAAACCTGTTTGCTCCGCCGCTGGAGCGAAAAGTAACTCACAACTCACAAGCGAATCTATCCAAGTGAATGGGTCAGTAACAAAATGCGCTCGACCTCGAATCCTAGACCTTCGAGCGCCAAAATGTTACTAGAGTTCGATAACCCCTCCATTGTTCCTACTGAGAGGCAACCACAAGTCTCCGAGGCGTTTAATCCTACAGGGTTCACATTTGAAGTTGTTTTTTTTGGCTTTATATCCAATACATAAATACATAAATTAAAGTAACGCAAAAGCTAAATAGCTAAGTAGAGTAGAGTGAAGAATAACGACTTCATAGCCTAAAATACAGGTTTATTCCTAGTTTGGGCTACGTTTTTACTCTTATCTATGTTAAAAATTCAATTGTTATGTTCACTATATACCTATGATTTTATGAATAAATTTTATTTTATCTTATAAAAAAAAACAAAGCCGTAAAAATATAACAAAGTGTGAAAACTATTGCCTATATTCTATGCGAGAATTACTTATCTATAGCCCAAGAGGTAAAGCTAATCGGCACCTGCTGGCCTGAATTGGAACATAGATAAAAAGATAAAGAATAACTTCATTACAGATCTAGAAAGAAAATACCTAACCATTATTATTACTTAAATTTGAGGACCAAGGATCGGAGATGAAAGCATTTTCTGGACTTTCGTAGAAGTTTATAATTTTAACTTTGGTAGACCCCGCTAATTAAATTGCATTTTGCTATTAAAATCTCAGAAAATATATTTGTTTTATGTAGCCTTTTCTTAGAGAGAGTATGGGTTTAATAAGCACGCGTGCCCACCACGACTGGCAATTTCAAGCGCTGAGGTATGTTCCTTCTCAGTTAACGAGTGGTATTGCCACTGTACCTTTAGAAACGTAATGTAACTTAATACTTAAAACAAAGAAAAAACACAGATAATGAAAAAGAATAGTTTGTGGAAAATATGTGCAAAAAAATCTACTTGCAATGACTAACTTATTAAGATGTTTTAGCGCATTTTAAGGTAACCCTGTATAATTTTCAAAGAGCCGTGGTTGCCTCTCTAGACTCCTATTTCATTTATTACTAATACATTTTTTGCTTCCGCGTCGCGAGATCTCAGCCGCGATTTTAATAATAACAATTGTACATATTAATTTTATTTACTGCATCGAATTTAATTGAGCGCGATATTTTTTGTGGGTAGTACATCTTATAATAGCGGTAGTAATTATCGTCCTTACTTAAGGGGTTCCAAGAGATTCAATAGCGTCCAATGAAAAAAAAACTCTTTTACAGTCATGTTGCTGGTGATTTTGGGACTCATGGTCAAATCAAAAAAACCAAGGACTAGATAGATAGATAGTTCAAAGGCTCCGCTCCGCAAAGGCAAAGGATCCGTTAGTTCCAAAAATTGTATGTTAACAATATTAACATGCATGATCGAGAAATTCATGTCACACTTTTGACGAAAATTCTAGTGTCTCTAGTGAACCTCACGGAGCCTCTTAACGAATACGTCTGATTTGCGTGGGCACCGACTTTTTAGTTATACTTCCAATTTCTTGAAGGATAACTTTACAGAAGAGGTTTCGCTAGTGTAACCGGTCTTCGTTGGGTCGTGGGTATGATCATCGTTCCGGGGCATACCTGATGCAGAGGATTTCCCTGGCGGTGCAGCGGGGGAACGCTGCTAAAGTCATGGGTACTTTTGGATCGGGTGTGTCCCTATTCAAAAGTTCCGGGCCGGGTGGTATTTTTGATTAATTTGGTTTATAAAATATCTTGTTGGTTTGTTGTGCCACTTAGCGTGACAAAGTTATTAGTGAATATTTAATATTTGAACTTTGTACGAATTTTTATATTGCAATAGAATAAAATGCGGTTTTCCTTCTATCTAGACATAGTAACTGTTGTAGTTAAACTGCACGCCAGCATTAATACCATGCTGTCAAGACTATACTCAAAACATTAAAGTAATCCTCGTTAATTACCCTAATTTGAAAAAAAGGTTTGAAAGATTTTAAACCTTTTTTTCAAATTAGGCATTTTCAGTATCCTAAAAGTTGCTTTCATTGTTCATTGTCTTTATCTTCATATATGCTTCATATAGACTTCATAAATGCTTCATTAGACTTGATACTGGATGTTATTATGTAAACCGTATCTGGCATTATCAAAAAAATTTTGGTAAGACCTGTACAAGATTTTTCGCCACAAAAAAAAGTACCTATGAATTCTAATCTATCCCAAACTTAAACAAAAGCTCAGTGGTATCGTGATTTGTACCATTCGATACGGAGGATAATAATTACTGCATTACAGGCAGTAAGTAACGCCATCTGTTTGCGACGGCGACGAGTGATGAGCTCACAAAAACATTGAAGTCACTGACGAAACTGGTTGCCATGTTGTAGGAAAAGTCTGAGATAGTAAAAAACTTGGTTTTGTCAAGGTAAAACTGATAATAATGTCGTTGAATTTACCACAGTAATGTAGAGTCAAGCTTGAACGAAAGCTGAAGTAAAATATTGAGGGAATTGTTTACTTGTGAATGTTTATTTAAATTATTGTTGCATTTTAGTTGTTGTACTGCAAAAAGAATTTGACAAATATTGTTGAAAACAATTATGTTAGTAACTTGTTCATCTTGTCAATCAAACCAATATTTTTTTGCTCCGTATTTGTGATATCATGCCAATCTAAGGTAACTATGTTTATTTAGTATAGTATACGCCTTAATTATATCATAACCTAAGGTCCTGGTTCTAAAAATATAATAAAGCAACAAAGTTTACTTCGGTTAGATTCACATTGTACCGGGAGGACCCACTTTGTTGACTTGCCTGTAACATTACCATCAAGCATCAATCTATTCCTCACGCACACATAGACCGAGGCATAGAAAAACAAGCATTACCGATACCATAGGTAGCACAGTCTAACAGACACCGCATTGAACTTAAACGTTTTTTTTATATTTTATTTATGTATTTATTATTAGTTCTTGATGCACATCATCACACTGAATTCCTTTAGAGGGATCTTATCTTATAGGTCGCTTTTATATAGAGGCATATATTTGCCGGCGATACCATAAGGAAATATATTACTGGCACCTCCAATGAAAAAAAACATATCTTTTCATATCGTTTCGCAGTTAAATATTTTTGTTTTTTTTTTATCATTGTTGCCGCGTGTGAATTTCGTAGAGGTCTTTAATCCAGTGGGATAAGTTGTGATACGTCTTAACCATGATTATAGTCTTGGCGATAACACTTAATTACACATCCGTAATCATATTTACTTTTATGTGTTCACAATGATTGTAAGAAATGTATGAATGGAATGTTGAATTAATGATTAAATTAAGGCATTTTGTTCTTTTTTTTTCTAGTTGTATTTAATTACAGGGTTCCACTCAGTCTCGTCTACAAATTGAAAAAAAAAACTACATTCCGATAAAATATTTACTGCTTACGGTACGACTTCTATTAGTTTGTGCCGTCTGTGACCGACTCACACAGACGTAACCATTACGGCGTCTTACGTGGAGAGCGTAAGCAACCGCGGAACTCAAGATGGCTGACATTGGCAATGGCGGGTCGACGACCCCAGCCGCGCAGCCTTCAGCTTAGTGGCTTAGAATCGTGTTATTTTCCGTCCTATTTTACTTCACTTCTAAGCACAATGTGCAGTTTTTTTTTTTCAAACGTCGGTGGTTAATGTCCGTCTGCTTGGACGAGAATAGTAATTAATGTAGCTAAATAGTCACTTATATTTCATAATGCTTAGTTTTAGGTGGATAATAATATTATGTACCTACTTTTAATTCCCATAAGGCATAGAAGATACTAAGGAAATCTGAAAATTGTATGCTTAATTTGCTATAATAATACGGGTGACTTAGAGCATCAGCATATAAGTCAATGCCATCTAATTCCAGCAAGCAATTCAGCTACGTAAAGCAGCCTCATCAGGCACCTAAAAAGGAAAACAGCCGTTGGGGAAAAAAATCTTGAAGCGCTCATTATTGGTCCTACAAGCCGGATGACGACGACAGTGGCTCCGCCACTCGGCGCTCCGTCGCAACTGCGGAATGTAGCGCAAGCTAACGGTGCGCTCGCCGCGAAAAAACACAAGTTCACTATCACGCTAAGGTGCGTTCATAGTTGAGGTTGAAAAACGGAAACTTTTAAATGCATTACGAGGCTCTGAGTTTCAGTTGTACCACCATTACCATTTTCATGTCAGAATCAATTATCATTTTCTATACAACATTTGAATATTTCGAGTGTCTACTTGTTGCCAATATTAATATCGTGAAAAAAAAACGGCAAAACAACGGTGTTTCTTGTACGCCCCATTTAAATATTATATTTATTCTGTTTTAGTATTTGTCTTTATAGCGGCACAGAAATTCATCATCTGTAAAACAACTATCTAGGTATCACGGTTCATGAGTTACAGTCTGGTAACAGACAGACGGATTAACGGACAGACGGTGGAGTCTTTGTAATAGGTTCCCTTACCCTTACTTTACGAAACCCTAAAATCATAACTTCTTGTACAGATCTGTTTTGTGATTTACAAATCTCATCTCAATTTAAAATCAAAAAGAAGTAAATTTTGTTGAGACTTAATGTGTGACTAGATTTCATATTAAGTTTAGATGTGATTTGCAAGTCAGTTTTGCAAAAAACCGATCTAAAAAAGATTAAATTTTTACGGATTAAATTTTGAAGCGGTGATCTCGATCATGATAGTCTGGGTTCGAACCACGCATGTACCAATTTAGTTACGTACATTTGTTTGTTCTTACAGCAACACTATTCGCTCATAAATTGTGCCCGGATAGCGGCGACAGGCTTGCCACTTGTCACGTTTAGAACCTAAAGAACTCGGCAAAACGTGGGCACAGCTCTTAGTGATTGGTGCCTCTGCCTACCCCCTAGGTGATATTGGGCGTGAGTTTATTTATTTTATTTTTAAAATTTTTACCTTGGTGGCACTATTGTCAAGGGTCTCCAAATTGGTGCTTATAGCAAAAATGAAAGTGAGCTATGCAACTCGCTATTACACACCCAGTAGCAATGAGAGCATTTTTTCTACATAATTTCCGCGTTCATTCGTTTATGGTATGCTATGTACAAATATAGTGACTTGTGTTATTAACACGTGAGATACGAGACTATTGGGTTCAAACCCTAAGGAAATTATCTCGGCAAAACCTTACTGACTTATGTATAAAAACACGACTTTATTCCGGATACACTTATTTGATTTTTTATCAGAAGAGTCCGACCAGGTTTCGCGCCGATTCGCAGAGTTTAGTCATAGTTAGAGATCGCGTTATCGGTCGCTCGTCTCTGATTGTCAAATTAGTATGAAATGTCATAAGTACCAACCTTTGAAATCGCTCAGGATGTAGTGCAATAATTAGGCCAGCGCGTCTACATAATTTTGTCACACTCCTGACATTTGCTATAGCAATAAATTAGTATGGAATTCGATAGTTAGATGCTCATTTAGGATTGTTTTGCGTAATATATTTATGAGCTGTACCACGCAGTTTTAGATGTATAACGGCTGCTTTATTCAAAGCTCCAGTGTGGCCGCGTCCCTCAAGTTCACTATCACGGAAGATTGCGCGAGCGCGGCGCGGTAATGCCGCGGTTACGTTGTCGCCGACACAACTATTACGCCGCGCTCGGTAATTGTGATTGCACATACTGTCGTGCATCGCCACCCCAGTTTGTAACTCTTGGTTGACTATGGCTTGGTGGTTGTTTGTAGGTGAATGAGAGGCGTTTGATTGAAATTCTAACGCCTGTCAACCCAGCATTGCTATCGGTTAAATGTTCCAAATATTGGCTGAAATATTGAATGGGTGACGAGGATAACTGAAAACGGACTGCCTAGAAAACCAATTGATTATAATTAAATATTTAGTGAGCGTGTATTAAGAGAAAACCTACGAAACGAATGAACTTCTATAGCATTTGTAAGCGACCTAGTTAATTGATTTCCTTGGAGTCATAATGTACCTACACTGCATTGTACGAACTTCGCGGCATTTAAAGAATGCATATTACAGAGTACATCTTTGTGGGTTAGGTTTTCTCATACTAACTACTTAGTCTTTGATAAAATAACTTTTCCTACAAAGTTTGAGACTTAAGATAGATATAGTCGCTATCTACTCGTATATTCAGTCAACAGCTCATAGGCTTTTCACGCTCACGTTCCTGCATTATACTCACATTGTACGAGTGAATTTGCAACTGAATTGTAAAGGTTCACTTGACTTGCTGTAATGGGTACTTTTGAAATTTAGACAAGTCATCAGATTCTGTATTAAGAATTTTACGAATAACCCTTATTAAGTATTCAGTTATTTAAATTTGATTTAAAGAACCTTTATTCACTTCATTCTCAGCGTCATTTGGAGTTTCGATCGAATACCGATAGCAGTCGAGATTGTCAACAATGGCGGCGTGCCTTCAGAGTGACTTCATCGAGATGCTACGTGACATGGGTGGGGTTTAAGATGCAGAGCTGGTTTCTGAACACGAATTTTAACAAGCTAACGTTATGTACTGCTCAGCGGTCATAGAGGTTATAGCGTGCTCGGTAAGCTGTTTACTTGTCAAGAGTTCTCCCTTTAAAATAGCGAGTGTTTTTAGCAATAAGCTACTTTATTTTTGTACTATTTTTTTAAAGAAAATCACGAAGTGGAAGGGTCCGGAAGATGGAAAAAGAGGAGTCGGCCGACCGTCTAAGCGAAGGGTCGGGAAAAGACTGGATGGAGAAAGCTCAAAACCGCAAACTATGGCAAAATCTGGAGGAGGCCTTTACCCAATAAGGGGCATCAAGTGCTTATTTTTTTTAACACCTACTTATAATTTTTTTTGTACCTATATTGTATTTTTTTTTGTTTTTCATATAGGTACCAATACTTTGTTTTTGTTTTTTTTTAAGATGTAATAAAGGCTATTTTATTTTTTATTTATTTTATTTATTTTTTTCATTGTACAGTCGACTTTGAAACTAAAATGTGAAGGTTGACGAGTTGTCGACTGTACAATAAAATATTTTCTGTATATCTATCTATTTTGTCCATGTTCCAGATGCGTGCTGCACAAAGAACAAATACAATTGGAAATGGAATTAAATGCATTTATAAGTTCGTAATTCGTATACCTTAGTATTTCATAATCTAGCGAGCGTTTATTAACTGAGTACGCTAATTGTTAATTGGTGAAATTGCCTAATAATATATACTCCATATATTACGCAGAACAAAGAAAACTGATACACTGTCTCTCTTTTTCACTCTGTATCTTTCTTTCTCTTTTGGATCAGTAGGCGTGCTCATTTTAGTTTATAACATTACCATTCCGTCCAAAAACACCTTTCCAGTTATCAATGTAAAGTATTCGAGCAGCTCCGGTAATGAAGGCAAATTAAAATACAATATGCAGTTACTTTATAGGAAAAATCCGGTACCGGTTCACTGTGATGAAATTGTTTCAACAATATAATAGGGTTCCTCATTCAACATGAACCGTGGTATGGGAGCCCCTTACGTCTAAAGACCAATTCTCAGTTATAGGCAGATGAAATAGACACTTATTTCATAGAGATTTGTCTTTGAGAATTGGGCAGTGCCAAAAGCCGTGGGGAAGAGGAGGAAGGAAAAAGTAATATTCATTAATATGTAACTAGACCGGATTTAAGAACGGATTTGACAACAAGAAATACAAGACGTTTTTCTTTCGATCAATTGTTATTTAATTTCATTACGAAACTTGCAGAACCCTTTCAATTTACGCGCATCGTGAACCTAAAAAATAACGTTTTCCTATTACCTTGTAGCATTATCTAGGAGGCATCGCATATTACCGCATTATGACGTGGGAAGTGCTATTGTTGGCAATCTTAACTGCTCCACTCGTGGGTAAGTCTCAACGGCATGCCTTCAAAATGTTAATTGTACGGCGAGTTCGTGAAATGAGTTCTTGTTTTGTTTTTATGCGAACGTCGCTCTAGGCTGTGTGTTAAGTGAATATTAAGTACCAAGTTGAAGAAAACAGTCACAATTTTAACAATTAGCAGACTCGTAATTGTCTCTTTTTCTTTGTGCATAGATTTATCAAATTAGAATCAATTAAACTAACTTTAAATGGAAAGTTTAAATAGCCTTTTAGTCTAATTTAAAAGTCCTATCTAACTACCAAATTAAGTTGCTTCGAGCAGCAATTTATCATCGATGAAACCAGACAACTTTCATTGTTAATCTCCAAATAATAACTCAATGTCGAAGATGCACAATTCCGATTCGGTTTCAACAAACGACCGCTTGTGGAACACCTGTCACCAATTTCCTTGCCCATAAAATAATACAAATCAGGTGCCATGTTTTAGAAGATTCATTACCACTGTCCAATTTTGTTCTTGGCATTCCGAATGTACATCGATTTCCACTCATTCAATAGTGACCCATAACTGAGTACAACAAAGGTTTAGAATGGTGATGAAGTTCGTGTTCTAATTGACCTATATTTGTAACATATGGGTCGAGGAGCAGGCAGCTGATGGTAGGTCAGGAATGGGTTACGAAGGCAATAATTTCCAAGCCCTTTATCGGGGATTGATTTGGTTTATTTTCGGCATCCAGTGAAGACATCGCCCGGGGCCGGGATGGTGTAATAAGGTGTTCTGTGTCTTCGTGTTTTGCACCTTGTGCTATCTAATCTGCTCCCATCAGAAAAAGGCTTTTATTGAAAAGGGTTCGCCGTACAGGTGGCAAGGTTCGCTGATTTCCTTCGATTAATTTCACTTGTTTCTTTGGGCCAGTGATATTTGGGCCAGTTGTTACAGCAGATTAAATAATAATAATTACACAGGATAATTCTTGTAAGCTTTTAGTCCGGATCTACTTACGGGTGTAAAAGGACGTAAAGTTTACAATGTGTTGTGCTTACGAAAGTTTTACGATAATTCTTGGTTATAAATTATGTGTTTTTTCTATTTATATTTTAGTAAGGTAAGGACAGCTTCTGTTTCTAGGTAGTTGAGGAGTATGTTCCCACATATTCACACATACATACACAAAGTCATAGATAAATGTCGATATATGGCAGATGAATGCCAAAATTCGAACCTACGTCCACACGAATGTGGGGCAAGCCTATTACCGATTGAGCTTCCGTCGCTTCCAACTAAAGGTGATTTCTAACGAGTGCGACAACAGAGCACAACGTATCAACCTTGATACAGATCTTAGTGCTAAAGGCACGTAACATAAAGTAAAACAAAAGATAAGACCTTACATGTACCCGTCTTGTAGCGAGCGATCGTTACTTCTAATGTATCTACAAAGTTGCAAAAAAAGCTGTTCGTGTGATCATACACGTAGACTTTGTAATCTAGTAGAAGTCTATACCAATACTGTAAAGACGAATAGTTTACAAGTTTGTAACCTTCAAAACTGCTTAGCCGATATCAAATTTTCCTTCCGAAATAGACTTTTAGGATGAAAGTGGTACAACTAGCCGTAGATAAAATGCTTCTAAAAAGCTAAAGACCTGGAGGGCGAGTTTATTAAAAGTATAATAAAATATGACTTTTGGTCGTGGGTTCCATTCCCATAGGGGGCCGCCTTACATTGTACAAATGGCCTCGGTCTGGGTGTTTTTTTTGTATTTGTAACGTTAATACGCTGTCATACTGTAACCTGGTTACCATATCACAGGGTATCCTAGTTTGCGACCAGGTTAAGTGATAGTGTTGTGTGGGAGTTATTATTAGATATTATAATAAACTTCCATAAGTAAAACTCTATCAAACATCAGCCATTTGCCAACAAACAAACAAACAAACAAACAAACAAACAAACAAACAAACAAACAAACAAGCGAGCGAGCGAGCGAACGAACGTATGAACGAACGAACGAACGAACGAACGGACGGACGAACGTACGAACGAATGAACGAACGTACGAATGAACGAACGAACAAACAAACAAACAGTCATTTGCTTTTTAATTCTGACTGCAGTATATCAACCAATCGCATTCAAATGCTGTAACCCTTACAAATTAACTCGGTGCCTCCCACTATGCGATGTCATTCGCAAAGTCTGCCTATTAACACGAGGTATATAATGTGAATGACATTTCTGTGCGATTATTTAGTACACTACGAAATCGTGTCAAATATTAGCCACTGTGTGCTAAATGATATTAGCAACCGGTTCCTTTTTTCGAATGGAAAACCCTTTATTCTAGATCTAGAAGTCAATATAGGATTGTCTTAAAATAATTTCAGTACAGTTATTTCAGTACAAATTTTGTCAACTTATCAGCCCAATATGACAATAGAAAGACTTGGATTTAAGTTGATGTAAAGTTATTTTCCAAGTGAACAATTTTCATACATAATAATATCATATCATCGTTTCAAGTCCACTGACGTATTTAAACACTTTCTTAGGTATTCCGTTTCCAGATCTTCGGCAGAGGTATTCGAAGTCGCATCTAAGTATTTGTCTGTCTATGGCAGGTGCATCTGCCGGTCGCATAGGAAACGCATTGTGTGCGAGGCACCTGCGGTCGGCTCCCACGCTCCAAGATGTGCTGTACTGCTCGACAGAGGAGGCTACAGTGCTGTTATCACCTATACCTAGTGCGAGTATTTGGAAGACTCTAAAACAAAATCCTAAGATGTACCTGTGACCCTGTTTCGCAGAGGTTGGGTTGCGCCAACGCTATATGACAGAACTATATAGGTATTTTTTTATCAATTTATAAACTTTTAGTCCAGTCATTTAAGCTTAAATTAGGTAAGAATCTCGGAATTCGAGATACCCAGCTGTAAGTCTGTAAATAGTTGTATATTGACACCCTAAAAGTTGTCTCAAAACCTATATATGATAGGGTGTACGCAACTATTAAATTTCAAGGTCAAATGTCACAAAAATCGGTTTTTTGAAAATCGGCATTTTTGCTTTGAATTAGTACAAATATCAATTCATATAAATAAAAAGGATATACTGGGTGTTGATATGTACAGTTTCGTCCGATTCAGGGATGGTTATTTACATGATACTAAAGCAAAGAAAAAAAAATGTTTTGTGAAAATCACCTAAAAATCATAAAGTTATATGGCTTAGCTTCTATCGTTTTTATCGTTTATTTTCACTAAAAAAATATTTTTTTTTATACATTTCCTTCCTAGTTTTCCTTCAGTATCATGTAAATAACCACCCCTGAGTCGGACGAAACTGTACAAATCAACACCCTGTATTATTTATTTTCTTACTTGTCTATGACTTGGCACAAGCTCTAATTGGCCCAAATTTAAGTATTTGTGGGAGCAATAGTGCGCGTGAACTATAAAGGAAAATATTAAGAGGACGATGTCTTTTTACTGAACTAGCTGTCCAAATTTCGTTCCAATTAAGAACGATGATTTAATAGTGAATCTGCTTTTTTAGGACAGATACATCTTTTGACCCGACTAACCCAGTTACTTCAGTTTGTATTATACTCGTATTCATCATCAGCAACCCATTATGTCACCACCGAGGGGCACGAGTCTCTTCCCTGAGGAAGGTACGAGTATAGGCCTAGTCGGGATTGGTGGAGGCTTGTAAGACTAGTAGCTGGTCTTACTTTTGTATTATATTATTATTTATTACACAAATATACATGGTTTTATTGATAATAAACAAGATTTCTTTGCTCCGAATGTGAGGTCGGGTGACTGACTTTTCTGTATCTGAGGAGTGTTCTAAGGGTTCGTGTTTTTTATAAATAATCGGCTCTAGGCAAGGTCTAGTCAGTGTGTATACTGTAGCTACACTATCCCGCCATGGCTGCGTTTAATTGCATACGTGGTCCAATACAGCGTAAGTACAAAGCACATACTGCGCATCGCAAGCTGGAGTGTTACACCCGTTTACGTAACTTTAATTGCGGCATGATGAAGAAGAAATGCAAAATTCTAAATAATAATGATAACTTCCACACAACACATTTACTAATTTGGTCTTGGTTACAAACTAGAATACCCTGTGTTGTGGTAATCAGGCAATGATATCACAAACATAGAAATACACCCAGATTGAGGCCGTAACTTGGTATTTTTGCTTGTAGTATTGCTTACAGTGAAAATGACAATTAGAAATCTTGGTATATGTTTCGGCCAAAAGACAAATCTACTCTGTAGTTTTCCAGATTTCTATAGTTCTCTATAAATTTTAAGATTTTACTATGAATAAAAAATTAATATCTGCTATTACAGTCACTATAATATAAAGCGATGCCGTCCGAGGCAAAAACAATTTTAATTCAGAGAATTTGATTAAAATAGCGTCTAATATCGATTATAATCATCAATCCAGCCCAAGTCAATGAGTATAGCCTACGCATAGACTTTTTTCATGTCACGCCTTCGTTACTTCCCGATGACTTTAGTAATTACATCGACTCTTATATCACTGGTTTGCCTACCGATCCTAACATTTATGCATTATTATATAAATGTCCTCTACAGCACAGATCTTTTCTCAGGGAAAGAAAGAGAAAAGATAATTTCGCAAGTATACATATTGTCAGCAGTCTTGTTTCCGTTCAAAGGCAGAGTGGAAATGGAAATCCAAGAGAAATCTAGAAAAACTTTTAAAATTTTGAGCTTGAAAAATAGAGATAGAGAACACTGTCTTTATCGTACATGAAAAAGGAGATTACACAGGTATCTCTTAATCTAAGAGTACAGACGGCGGTATTATCTCTGAAAGTGTTTTGTATGTTTTTCCTTTTCTCTCTAGTATTATGTAGGTATAATATGTTTTCGTTCATTTCCTTCCATATGATATATTTTTATTTGTGTATGTATATTTTATTTTATATATTTAAGTATTTCATATTTATGTACGGTTTATGTATGTGTATTAGACATAAGGATATCTTATTTCATATTGTCTAATTGCACCGACTACCCGTCATTCAGCTTCTTTATTTTTTTCCGTCAATGGTTGTCTGGAAGAAAATATTTTCAGTAATAAGGCCGCCAATTGTATTGTACTATGTTATTGTCAAATCTCATGTGTAATTCCTGGTGTACATACAATAAAGAATATTCTATTCTATTCTATTCTATTCTGTTCTGTTCTGTTCTGTTCTGTTCTGTTCTGTTCTGTTCTGTTCTGTTCTATTCTATTATATTCTAAAAGTGATCTCTTCCAGACAACCTTTGGATAGACAAATTATACATGCGGTGGTGGCGTAGTGGAGTTCACCCTTGCTTCTCGATCATGAGGGTCTGGGTTCGAATCTCGCATGTACCAATGACTTTTTTACGTTTGTACAGCAACACCATTCGCTGACGAATTGTGCCCGGGTAACGGCGACAGGCTTGCCACTTGTCACATTGGGACCTAATAAACTCGGCAAAACGTTGGCCCAGTTCTAGTGATTGGTGCCTTTACCTACCCCTCGGGGATAACGGGCGTGAGTTTATTTATTTTATTATTTTTATGTACAAAAGTTTACACTATCACATGGGTGCAATCGCGTGCCCACCACAGATTGGCAACTTCAAGGGCTGAGGTGAGCAGCGGTACGCAGCTTTCCTCACGATATTTGCGTTCAAAGTTTGGTTGCCTTAGATAGACGATGCTTAAAATTACTGTCTGACGTAAACCTTTTAACGATAGAAATAAAATTACATCAAATTAATAGCCATTTCGCTCCCACTAGTAGGTTTAATCTTGCTTCTAGTTAATTTGGTATTTTATTGGCTCTAAAGACCACCAAGGTTATGTCCATCGGTCGATGGTTAATGATGATTAGGGTTGGTTAAGATTTATAAGAAAGACGCCAAGTTAGAGTTACGACTTCGCTTAGTTTAACGTCGTAGCAGGGTCTTACAGGTGAACGTAGAAGAAAAGTAATTTTAAAATTGAGTTTTTGTGTACTAGTCGAGAAATTGAAATAAATTCAATCATTATTATGTACCCACCGAGAGGCACGGGTTTCTTTCCTGAGGAAGGTATAGGCCATACTCCACCACGGGGTCCAAATCCGGATTGGTGGAGGCTGTAAGAGTAGTGGCTGGTACCGGGTCAGAAGTTTTCATGCCTCCCTAAGGCCTTTGACTTGTTTTAACGACTGACATCTATCGACGGCAGTTGTCACCAACTGCTTAACTTGCCTAGCGTAGCATGGAACCGCTTGGAAAAATGCCACTAGCGTTAGTCATAGAACGGTCACCCGTCTATGCACTGAATGCGGCCTATGTTGCTTAACCTTCGTGATCGTTTAAGATCACCCAAGCAGCCGGGGCTACGAGCGATTCAATTTCATAGTTTATTGCTACAAATTACAGTCATATAGATGATATCATATTATTATAAAAATATTGGACTGTGTAATTTTACTGTACAACAGCATAGCAGCATAGGAATAAGAACTTATTTGTCTATATTTTATGTAGTCTATATTTATCTCATTGCAGGGTACATGTCTTATCTCAGAGAGATAGTATGATTGTATTTCAAGCGTTGAGGTATGTGATCAGGTATGTGACTTCCTCACGATGTTTTTCTTCACCGTTAGCGAGTGGTACTACTATAACCCAACATACCATTTACATACAGGCACATACATTGCTTCTGGCCCCACACTAGGATACGCTGTGTCGTGGGAACCAGAAACAATGACATCATAAACATGTAACCAACACCTATAACAAAACAACTACTATGTGTGGTGCGGTCTTTGTATGCGGAGGTAGCGGAGTGGTAGAACGCCGAACTCACATTCAGGAGGTCGGGAGTTCGAATCGAGATTTGAGACTTGCATGTGAGGCTCCTATTAGTTCATGACGACATTACATTCATTCGACGACCTCTGTGGCGCAGCGCTGTGGTCCCGGGTTCAAATACCGGCTGGGGACAAAAAAAAAACCCAGGTCTTGGATGTTTATCCTCGTGAGGCCCAATGTCTTCAAGTGATCACAAAATCAATTGTTCTTTTCAAGGTCGGGCCTTACGAGGTTAAAATATAATTTAAATATATTAGTTTAAATATAAACATCCATATTTTAAATACATTTCAATATTAACATCCATAGTATAAATATAAACATCCATAGTTTAAATATGAACATCGATAGTTTAAATATACCTATTTTTCTCTTTAGACTTTGTGCCTGTCTTCAAGTCACGTTAGCATAAAATAAGTCCTTTGGCCTATGATAAATTATATTTATAACTGTTTATAATTATTTAACTAGTGCTGTTGGCTTTGTCAACAAATAAAATAAAAAATAAACATCGATAGTTTAAATATAAACATCCAAGACCTGGGGTTTTGGAAACAAGCAATTAAGTTTGTGACGTCGCTGTTTCTGGTTCTCACGACACAGGGTGTATCCTAGTGTGGTGCCAGAAGCAATGTATGTGCCTGTATGTGCCTGTATGTAAATGTTTATGTTTATATCGACCTCTGTGGCGTAACGGTTAGCGCATCTGCTTACCATACGAGAGGTCCCGGGTTCGATCCCCGGCTGGAGAGAAAAAAAAAGACTCCAGGTTTTGGATGTTTACATGTTTGTGACGTCGCTGTTTCTGGTTCCCACGACACAGGGTATCCTAGTGTGGGGCCAGAAGCAATGTATGTGCCTGTATGTAAATGTTTATGTTTATATTAAATTTGCAAAAATATTTCCGTCTAAGGTAGCTTTCACTTTTTTTTTGATCGAAATCCAAAAAGGTTCTCACGGGGAATTTTCGATGCTTTTTGCGTCATGTGGTAAAAAATCCCTTTCGATTTCCGTCCTAAGTTTTTGGCGCCATCTGCTGTGTTTTTTGTTTCGTAATGTGTATTGTTATAAGTAAGCGTGCGTTTTTTGCCTACTGTCCGTCCGGATTTCACCGGAAGTAGCGTATCAATAAGTGTGGTTTAGGAGCTTTAATAATGTATGTTGGCTTTGGTTAAATTATTGGGAGACTTGTTTCGTTTTGGGAAAAAATGCGTTCTACTTTGTCCTTTTTTATGATAAAGATTTATTTATTTCCAATTTAATTAGCACATAGCACATTAAGTAATTAAATCGGAGAAAAGACTTCATCATCATCATCATCATTTAGCCACAAGAAGCCTACTGCTTGAGATAGGCCTCCTCCATGGATTTCCAAAAAACCGGTGGGCAGCGGCTTGCATCCAGCGTCTTTCTGCCACTTGGGTGAGATCGTCTGTCCATCTTGTGGCTGGTCGTGCCGATATGTGGTCTCCATTTAAGCACTTGAGCAATCGAGAAAAGACTTACCTGTCTTGTAGGCATCTAATCATCACCTTTATATTATGTGACACTGCTTCATAGCTTCTTTAGAGCCAAACACCAAACTAGGTGATTCTGTACAAAGAAATTTTCGGGTACCTTTCTTCTTCGGGTAAGTAAAAATGGTTTAATAACTTTCCGTAACGGTCTTAAGAGATCAAAGGGACCGCGTCTCCGTAACTTTCTTCCGGGTACCCGAATGATGTCATAAAGTGTTTTTCTTATGGACTGTAAAGTGAGAAATAAAGGAAGGGTTCGTTATTTTGAATTTTAACAGTAAACTGGATATTGAAAATTGTAAAGGATGTAAGAGACGCATTTCAAAATGTATTTTCGTCGATTTGAACTCACACAGCAGCAGTTTGTTTTAAGAATGAGCCCCCTCATTGTGTAATTTTTAACGTATACATCTGTGTGCACAAATTAAATACTTCTTCTTCCGGTGACATCTCCAGTCGGAGGTCGGCTATCATTTTGGTTACACCGTCACGTAATGTAGCTGCTCGCAGAAGTTCTAATCATCATTATCATCAACTTTCCCACTACTGGACGTATGCCTCTCCCATTGCATGCCACCAAGCACGGTTCTCGGCTATTCTCATCCAGTTCATGCAACCCGCCTTGCGAAGATCATCGCTCCACCGAGTCTGAGGACGTCCTACACTAAGTTCACCGATCCGTGATCTCCACCCAAGAACTCGTCTACCCCATTGGTTCTACCCCAAGTTCTATATATCCGGTGTTGAACCACTCTGATAGGTTTTGGAGCCATGATGTTTTTCTAAGGCTAGGTCTTCGTCTTCCTTCAATTTCAATTCAACGAAAAACTATTGGACTTATATCCTCATGTTTTATCCGCTTAAGAAGTAGGTGCCTGTTATGAACGTTATATTCGAGCTTTTCTGTAATAAATTAAATAACACGTATAAAACTTACCACATTGAAATGCAAAGATGCCCCAGAAGACGTAGCAAAAGCAATCAATCACAGTATCTGATATTAAATTACATTGTTTTAATCGTACATTTTTCTCACTTTCAATTTACAATTCTGCATCAAAAGTGGCAAAAACAGTAGCTGCAAATAATAGCAGCTTAGCTTGCGAATGCGTCTTTTGGTAAAATCCCACAAATATTCTGTTTACACCGGATGTAACACAACCCTTACGCACAAAACTTACTTCACTTTTAAATTGAATATTTGGGAAAACTAATAGTAACGAGCGAAGAGATTGTCGGTGTTTTTATACTATTGATTCATATCAAAGTTATGGCTTACCATGGCTTATTATATTTTTGTGAAAAAGTTACAAAAAGGTATGTGAATTATACCTTCGCACTTTTTTCACTTCGTGATAGAAAATACTGACTGATTATCCCATAAGCACTGTCCACAGCACCTCAATTTTTACATTTTGTAAGTGAAGTCATCATTCATTTATTTATTTATTTTATTTATTTATTAAGGAATACAAACAGTGCATAGTACATTTTTTTTCTTAATCTATTACATGTAGGTATTATTCTAGTACATGCACCTATTATATGCATTCTCATCATTTACTGCAACCATTTAAAGAAGTGAATTAATCATAAGTAAATAACAATAACAGTAGAACCTCAGAATTGCATCTGAGAGTAGAACAAAAGACAAAGTTATATAATGTTCCGTAGGAGTGGCCAAAGTATCTTTTCAATTCTAGTCTAATTTGTCTATTGTCAAATCTATATATATATCAATAATACTATTCTTACAAACATCATTGTATGTCCTGCACATACGCGAAATTGGTGAGTGGTATCCGAGATTTGTGCGGCTTCGTGGAAGCTCAAAGGTTCGGCTAAGAGGTTTCCTAGGAGGACGGCGTGGTACGGTTAAGTTAATTTTTGCCAGTAAGTTATCATTTAGGTCACCACAGACCAATCTAGAGAAATATACCAGGTCGAAAATTTTGCGCCGGTGATATAAAGACTCTAATTTGAAATACATAAGCCGATCCTTATAGCTAGCTCGGTGTGATATACCTGAACTTTTCCAAGCCAAATGTCTGGTAAAAGCTCTTTGAATTGATTCTATTCGCTGTGAGTGCACAGAGTAAGAAGGGTTCCAGGCTTGACTAGCAAACTCCAAAGTGCTTCTGACCAAGGATTTATACAAAACTAGTTTAGCTTTTGTGCCTCTAAATTCTTTTGTATTTCTTTTAATAAACCCTAGTGTCTTCGCGGCCTTAGTTACAATATAATTTATATGAGATTTAAAATTCAGTTTTTTATCTAATATTACTCCTAGATCTCCAGTTTCATCTACTTCCCTTAATTTTATTCCGCTTATATCGTAACCTGTTTTCAAAGGAACTTTTTTCCTTGTAAAAGTAATATGGCAGCATTTTAATGGATTGAGTAACATATTATTTTGCTTACACCAGCTTGTCAATTTATTTAAATCGTTCTGCAAGAGGTTAGTGTCATTTACAACTTTTATTTCTTTAAACAACTTAAGGTCGTCAGCAAATAAGGAGGTGTAACTATAGGATATGGAATCTGCGATGTCATTTACAAATATGACAAATAATTTTGGACCAAGATGGGAACCTTGCGGTACTCCCGACCATAAAATATAACTATTAGAAGAATATCCATTCACTACCACAGTCTGTTTACGTAAAACTAGATACTATGCAAACCAGTCATGTAGGTTTCCACAGATCCCATATCTTTTTAATTTTGTTAAAAGTATATTTTGGTCAACCTTGTCAAATGCACTCGTGAAATCTGTATATACAACGTCTACTTGAGAAACTTTATCGACCTTCTCGCACAAAAAATCCATATATTCAACCAAGTTTGTAGCAACAGAACGTCCTTTCATAAAACCATGCTGATTAGTCGTAATGATCTTATCTATATGACTGTTTAATATGGGACATATAAGCGACTCAAAAATCTTTGAAAAACAATTTAAAATGGACACTGGTCTGTAATTCATCACATCTGTTTTATCTCCTTTTTTGAAAATTGGCGTGATACGAGCATCTTTCCAAACAGTAGGAAATTTCCGAGATGACAAGGAGGCATTATAAATTAAAGTCAGCGGAAAAACCAGCTCAGTTGCACAAGTTTTAACGAATAGCGCCGGTACTGAATCTGGTCCAGCTCCAGTAGCTGGGTCAATTCTTTTAATGGCTTTTAAAACTTCTGATTCGGTTAATTTTATTTTACTTAAGAGTTGGTCAACTGAGTGAACTAGACTTTTTGGAGCATCTGTACTACAGTTTTCTGGCTTATTATAGACCGATGAAAAATGTTTAGCAAACAAGTTACAGATTCCTTGGCCGTCATTGCATTCGTTTTTGTTCAAAATCATTTTAACAGGATATTTACTCTTTGAATTACTTTTACTATGTATAAAACTCCAAAAACTTTTTATTCAATTAAAATGCACAAAAGAGCTCTGTCAGGACTGCAGCAAAACTATATGTAATAAATATATGTAATTTTGTATGTATCCAGCTGTAGGCATGAGTTAATGGGTATGTATTAAATCATGCCTATAGGCTATAGCCGGAAATAAATAGAATTTGCCTATGTTGGTATTAGGTTAAGTACTTCGAAATGTTGTTAAGATTATATTTCACCATATATATGTAGGTATTTATATAATTTTCGGCTAGTATGCTGCCGTCCTAACGAAGAGTGCAATAACTCGAGTTTTTGGGCAAATTGAGTTAAGACCATATCCGTAATCAGGAAAATGAGCTCTATATTTTCGCCTTTGACGTCTTTTTTGTATCTTCAGTAGTTTAAGTTCTGTAGGTTATCATAGCTGCAATATCTAATATTACGATTTGTATGTAGCTAATCATAACCGAAATATCTTGAGTTATGACTTGGATAGCTTTGATATATTGTAATATTACATAAAATAACCGCAATAAGTCTAGTGTTATTGCACTTATGACCAGGACGTTTTGTAATTTTTTGGCACATTTACGACTACGTACTAGTCATAAGCGCAATAAGTAAGAGAAAATACTTATAGAATATTTTGGCTGTCAAGGTTGAAAGGGGACAATTTTCATTGAAAGTCAAGAAAAACATGCAGCTAATTGGAGAGAATTAGGTAGATTTCTTACAAATGAAAATTATCAAGCATAAATTTTTCCAGATATTAAAAATAAAACTGTATTTAGAGGTATATCAAATGATCGAAACGAAAGAATAATTATCAGAATTGTTGTCTCTGATGCCAAAGACGAAAAAAAGTTATTGGATAATCTTCGCAAGTGTCAACATAGGTTAAATTAAAATTACAAACTGCTTATTAAGTTGCGATATAATAGGTTACTTTAATTGAATTAAGATTGATTGACTGATTTAAAAAATGATATCATAATGTGCCTTGTTAGATTAAGTGTCAATATTTTTGGTATAAGCAAAGGAAAAAGTATTCTAAAAGATTTTAGTTTGTTATTACTATTATTATGTGCTAATACAAAGATTCTAAGTTGTGATTGTATTAGAAACTGTTGAAAGTATTAGGAAAGAAAACAGTTTAATTGATTTTAATTTCAAGAGGTATTTTTGTAGGCTTTAATATTTTCTGCAATAAGTAAATAACTAATTAATAAATATTTTCTTACGCAACAATGTTGCTTCAGGTTAAGTAAGTACATAAGTACTTTAATTAAATTAAGATTGATTTGAAGAATTAGTCTCGTAATATAAGGAAAGTGATACATTTTTTGTAAAAGAGAAGATTTAGAAGAGAAACTAAGATGTGATTTTATTAATTGTTGAAATAAGTATGTAAGTAAGAAAACGCTTAAAGTGATTTCATTGATAATATTTGTTTAGCATACAAAATAACTTTATATTTCATATAAACTTATTATGTTCTTGCAATTAACCATCTCTGCCTTGTATCTAATTAAAATATTTTACTTAGGAAAATCGCAATAACTAAGATAGTTATTGCACTTATGGTTGGAAGAAACTATAGGGCATCAATACAGTTTGTGCTACACAAAAGAGCAATATGTCGGTTTACTAACAAAAACTGCAATAAGTAGTGTACTTATTGCAGTTATGGTTAGGAATGCTATATCAAAACAATTCATAAATCCTAATGATAAACAAATGATTGCGTTTTTAGTGAATATATAAACTTATGTACAAATATAATAAACAACATAAAATTAAGTCTTATTTTATCTGTCGTTTAGTAAAAGTTTCAAGCCAATAGCTTTTATAGTTACGAAGATACACACAAAACAAAAATTAAATCTTTAACTGCGAATATCTCGAAATTAGTCCTAGTTATTGCACTCTTCGTAAGGACGGCAGCATGTAGCCTCGTAACTACATACATTATACCTACCTGTGTGTTGCTAAGTATTATGCTGCCAGTTACATAATTTTGTATATTAAGGGGGTTGTATACAAATTGTTATATAAAGTTAACTATTGCACTAATATTAAAATTAAATAACTATTTATATACTCCGCCACCGTCTCAATGTCATCAGTTTTGAAGCCTTTTCTAACTCATGGGTTGCCTACTGAGAGGAAGGTTAGAAAAAAGCCTCCAAACCCGATCGGGAGCATCTGCCGCGGTTCCCACGCGGAGAAAGAAAAGGATTGCCAGGGGATGCAACGACGGTAGTTTTCTCCCATTTTTTGTGAAGGTTACGGCAGGTTTGTATTTTAATAAACGTCACTAATAACACTCTTCTGGTAATCAAATAACCAAAATAAAAAAGGGTAAATAGTACTCGGTTTACCATAAATTAAATAGGTAACTAAATTAATCTACTTCCTGTCGTTTAGTCACTAATACTCTAGTCTACTCCTTATGAAAGTTTTAGTTCAAAAATCACTAGATAATATGAAGTTCAAAAAATTCATGGGTATAATTATTAAGTTTAAAGCTTTGCTATGTAACCTAAAACTGCTTTGAAAAGTATAAACGTAAAGTTTATTTGCTAGCATCTTCCCCACATAATCTATTATTAATTGTAAAATTTAACAACTTTGCGTTCATAAAGCTAATATTTAGTTTTTGCTATGAATAAAAATATTTTATTGATTTGATTTATAAAATATACACAATGAACATGTATAATCCCAGCAAAATACTAACAAGATAAAGTTAAAGCCCCATAATGGCAGGAGTTCCTGTTACAAACCAGCTTTAAATCTTTAAGAGTTTTTTAGTGCAATTAGCTTTTTACAAACAATGTTTGGTATTTACGTACAGTCTATTTTTCAAATTTTTCGAGGTTTCTTTTTGTAACAAGTAACTGAGAATTTAGCGATATTTTACAGGGAGACATACAACACAAAAAAACGTACTCGATAAATGATCACATGAACTTGATATATTGACGCGATTTATTCGCGCTGTCGCAAGTCCGAGGTGTCGAAACATATTAATTTGTGCTTTTTGTATCTTTACCTATTTTGAACTCACCTAAGAATTTATTTAGACGATTTAGGATAAAACGCTTTAGAAATGACATCGACGCGTTGCAAGGCGCGCTGCGCGATACTTCGGATTGATTAACTATACTCTGATTTTTAATTAGGTGGACTAAACTGACAGTTGGTGGGTTGCCACGTAAGGGAAAATAAAAAATAGTGTTGTGCTCAGAGTGATCGAATAATAAATATTTTAATTCAATCATTCGTTCATTCAATTGCAGACTGAGTGCGTATACTGAGTTTTGTAATTCACTTTCGATAGCGAGAGCGTTTGCGTTTTGCATAGGAGTGACAAAGCGCGCCATCTAGTTGTCTCTCTGTCACTCCTATGCAAATCGCAAACGCTCTCGCTATCGAAAGTGAATGACAAAACTCAGTATACGCACTCTGGTGTATGTAATGTAACTCGCTCGCCCGGCCCTGAGTGATTTAAGATTTAGTTTTGGTAATTCTTTAACCATATTCCTAAACCTTTAAATTTGTTAAAAATGTTTAATTTTTTTTGTTAAATCTGAGGCTAGATAAGTTTAAAACGTCGTCTGGTTATGTAAGCCTGTTTACATTTTCCTGATCTCACGTGTGTGTATGCTTTGGGTGACATTCTAGATCTACTCTATTAAGCTCTCTTAATATTCTTATATCTTGTCTTATCTCTCTCTGTATATCATATTGATTGTTTGTTACCTGTTTTACACTCAAATAAACAAATTAAATTACATTACAAACTCTGCGTACGCACACGAATTACTAAGCTGAAATTGGGACGGGCGGGACATTTGGTTAGGCGGGAAGACGGCCGGTGGACTAAGGAAGCCACTGAGTGGTGGCCAAGAACGGGTCGACGGTCGGTGGGCAGACCACCAGCCCGATGGGCCGACGACATTGTGAAAGCGGCTGGGAGACACTGGACCGGATGGGTTGGCGTGAAAGAGAAGAGTCCTATGCCCAACAGTGGGCTCTATTTACGGGCTGATTAGATAGAATAAACTGTAAAATTAAATGATATTTAAGTTAGAGGATTTCGTGATAAAATTATACATTTATAACTTAACAACATGATAGACATACCATATTCATTCCTTTCTATTTTGGAATGGGAAAAATTAAAATAAAAACTAGATTTAAAATTTTAATCACTTTTAAAGTCTTAGGACGAATTGCACCTCGGTTTTAAAATGCGTTAGCGCTTTGTATTGTCAAACTATACAAAGACTTCACATTAAAATAAAATTAGGGACTAAACACGTTTAAAGATTTTGGTGCAAGCTTCGTTTTGCTTAGCTAATAAATTTATTGAAATGAAAAATCAAATAGATAAAGTGAAAAAAAAAAAAACAAAAAATTAAATACTGAACAAAAACATGTGGTCGATACAATAATGAAAGCTGTAATTCTACATTGAGAAAACAGATTTCGCCTTTTTCCTAGATGGCACATGTGGATCATTGTCTAAGTCGCATATTATGTCGTTAGATTCACTGGCTATTAGGTTTATAAATTTATTGTTTTTAATTTGTGATGAGCAACCCAGCCATGATACTATTGTATTGATCCTTCAAGATATAATGAAAAATAAAGTACGTTTTGAAGGCAAAACTTTATTATTCAAGCGTTAAAGGCTGAGGTGTTACAATGTGACCAATAAATACCTACTATATAAATAATATACTGTACATAGTAGACACGACACAATATGGTATACGAATCTATCACTAGCCAAAATATTATTTGTTGAAAACGGTTAACTACAGAGGTATCATCTAAACCTTATGAAAAAAAGTGGATATTATATGTCTAGTCGCGTTGTCATCTCGTTACTTAAACGAAATATTTCCTAAAGTTTGTGGGTTTTTCAGATGTAGGTATGTGTTGGGATATTAGATTAATATCGAGTTAAGACTTGGCAGTGCAAAAGAAACCACGGATTATATTTTAGCTGTGTATGGTTTGACACATCAAACGAGGGAAGGAAAAAGACAATGAAAAGATGGCAGCGTTCCAGTGTTGCAATAATAGGTTGCGTTCCAATTTATCTAACAACCACCCCTGAACGTAGACCTATTCTTGCTACACAATACAAATTTTTATCAACAGTTGTACCCTTGGTTAGAATATCAGCAACCATTTCATTACCTTTACAATAACAAAAACTTATCTCTAATTTATTAACATGGTCCTTCAGAAAATGGTGTCTAATGTCTATATGTTTAGACCTAGGTAAATAACTATCATTCACAGAAAGTTTAATCGCACTTTGGTTGTCACTGAATATAGTCAGAGGGCCGGTTTGAGGTTGTTGTAACTCAATATGTAATTGTCGCAGCCACAGAGCTTCTTGTGCTGCAGAAGACATGGCCATATACTCTGCCTCTGCCGTCGATAGGGCCACAGTTTGTTGTTTGCGCGAAGACCATGTGATTGCACCTCCCTGTAACAAAAAAACGTAACCGGTGCACGACCTTCGGTCGTGATTGTCACTTGCCCAGTCAGCGTCGCAGAAACCTGTGATTTGTCTCTCACCATCTTTGGTATAACACAGTTTTAGATCCTTGGTGCAATGCAGATATCTTGACACTCGTTTTAATGCAGTCCAGTGTTCAGTCTTCGGTTCTTTGTTGAATCTGCTTAAAGTATTGATTGCATAAGATATATCAGGCCTTGTACCTTGAGCCACGTAGAGTAGAGAACCAATGGCCTGTTGGTAAGGAAAGTCTGTTTGCGTAGATTCATCCTCTGTATTGCTGAACTTCAACCCATCTTCCATAGGGGTTTTGACAGGTTTGCAGTCTGACATTCTGAATTTCACTAATATCTCCTTAATATATTTTTCTTGATCCAACATAATTGTGTCTCCTTCTCTTGTGATATTAAATCCTACGCAGTGGCTTGCCCTTCCAAGATCTTTCATTTCAAAGTGTTGCTTCAGCTTGTCCTTCAGCATGTCTTTCACATTCTTTTGGCAAGTGAAAAGGATAAGATCATCGACCCAGACAGCAATATAAGAATTTTCTTTTACATTGAAGTAAAGACATGGATCTGTCCTTGACTGTTGTAATCCTATTTTCTGTAGAACATGGCTTAGTTTTGCATTCCACAGTCGGCTAGCCTGCTTCAGACCATACAAAGACTTATGTAGGTGGCATACCTGTCTTGAGTTTTGTTCATATAGCTCTGGCTGTGCCATGTAGATTTCGGTGTCGATTTCTCCTTGTAGGAAAGCAGAAACAGCATCTAACTGGTCAATCTCAAGGTCAAGTCTTGTGGCTAAAGCAAATAAATATCGCATAGTACTGTACCTCACTACAGGTGAATAAACTTCATCATAATCTGTACCCTTTCTCTGAGCATATCCTTTTATAACAAGCCTTGCTTTGAAACGTTGTATATTTCCGCTCTGATCAGTCTTAGTCTTAAACACCCACTTGCAGGGTAAAACTGCTTTCTCACGGGGCGGATCTGTCAAGCTCCAAGTGTTGTTCTTTATCAAAGACATGTACTCTTCATCCATAGCTTTTCGCCACTCTGTTGCATGCGTTGATGACAGTGCTTCCTCAACAGACTGTGGATTAGATAAGTCAGTGTATAAACAGTACATACTATTCTCATTTTGCACATTCTCAGTTTGCTTCTTTCGTGATCTCAGTGTAACATTACTGGCGGGAATCTGAAGGTGTTTCAATTGTCTTGGCGGGCTGTACAGGTCATCATGACTACCTGTGTCGGTTTCATACTCACTGGAACTGTAGTCACGCTCGGGGTCTATTCTAGACTTTCTATGTGACTTTTGTGATTTGTCGGAGTATCCAGTGTGCTCTTCCACAGGATTGCTGGTGCAGGTGGTCTCTGGAGTCTTTTCTTCTTCAGTTGCTGAGCTATCATTGATGTCTGGTTGAAGGATCTCTTTGGCGGACTCAACTGAAACATTGTTTTCATACAGCATGTTATTTTTGAGATTTTCAAAGATTTTTACATCACGGCTTTTAAGGATTTTATTGGTTTGCGGATCCAGTAGGCGATAGCCCTTTGTATGTTCACAATAACCAACCAGTACCATCCTCGTCGACTTTTTGTCCCACTTTTGACGCTTTTCTTTAGGGATATAGACCATGGCATCGGACCCAAAAATTCTCATATGAGACAGATTAGGTTTGCGTCCGGTCCATAATTCTAAGGGTATCTTACCTCCCAGCGATTTAGTAGGAGACCTGTTCACAATGTAGGCCGCAGTAGCGACAGCTTCTGCCCATAGTTTCTTTTCTAAGTTAACATTAAAGAGCATGCACCTGGCTCGCTCAACCAGCGTGCGGTTCATTCTTTCTGCAAGGCCGTTTTGCTGAGGGGTGTATGGAGTAGAAGTCTGATGGACTATGCCACAGCAAGACAGATATTTTTCAAAATGACAATTGCAGTACTCAGTGCAATTATCAGTTCTTAGCATTTTTATTTTCTGAGAAAAATGATTTTCTACTTTTGCTTTAAAGTCTTTAAATGTTTCTAACACATTTAGTTTGTCTTTCATAAAATAGACATGTACCAACCGAGTAAAATCATCTGTGAATTTTATGAAGTACTTCATACCTGAGTACGATGAATTTTCCATCGGGCCACATAGATCAGAATGTATAAGTTCTATAGGTCTTGTAGCTCTGGACCCAAATTTCTTAAAGGGTGGTCTGGAATGCTTGCCTTCGTAGCAGGAGGTACATCCAGTGATATTACTTTCTGTATCAGTCAGACTCACACCCTCCACACAGCCAGGCAGCTTATTCACATCTGAAACATTCAAGTGGGCCATACGCATATGCCATAAGTAAGTATCACTTAACTTTTCATTTCCGGAGGTCAGATGGGCAGTCTCTGAATTATTTTTGGTTCGCAGAGTATAGAGTTTGTTGTTCAGTGTAGCGGCATAAACAAGCTTCCCATTGATATCATGGACATCACAACCTTTCTCATGAAAGATGACATTATGACCAGATTTTACTATGGTACTAACAGAAAGGAGGTTGGCGGCAAGCCCTGGAACATATAAAACATTTTGTACCTGTATCTTCCCTTTGGCTAGATTGATGTCTACACATCCAACTCCTTTGACAGACAGTGGCTCTCTGTTAGCAACTGTAATGCTTTTTACTGATGGCTCGGTGACATTATACATCCAGTCCTTGTTACCAGTCATATGCATGGATGCGCCTGAGTCAATATACCATTTGTCGCTGCAGTTTCCTGTTGTAGCTGAGAAAGCTGCAATGAAACTTGATCCTCTTCCCTCATTGCTGTTTTTCTTGTGACTTCTGCAATTTTTTGCAAAGTGGTCATATCTGTTGCAATTATAGCATCTTGGTCCTCTAGGTTTTGACGACTGAGTGATGTTACAAGTCTTGTTCGGTGTCTTCGAGTGTGTATAGAAAGCAGTTGAATCTTTGGTCTTGACCTCCTGAATCAGCTTAGTTTTTACAAGGTCAGCGCTGATTTTAATGCCTGAGCTTTCAAGCCCCATAATCATTGGTGTATACACATCGGGCAGTCCTGCCAACATCAAAGTTCCTAGCCACTCATCATTCACCTCGAACCCAATGTTGCGCAGTTTGTGGGCTGTGGTCATGATCTTATTAATATAATCCTCGACATTGCTGCTCGAGTCTAGAGTTGTGTTGACCAAGTCTCTCAAAAGACCCACTCTTCTTGACAAACCATTGTCATCAAAGGCTTTTTGTAGGTTATGCCACACTTGCTTAGCAGTTGTACAATCCTGTACGTGTACGTAAAGCTGGCGATCTAGCAGCAGAATGATCTTTGTTCTCGCCTTGACATCGCTCTTGGTATCGACTGGTTTTTCGTCGGGGGGGTTCACACATTGCCACAGACCCTCGTGTTCTAAATATGTTTTAACACTGAATTTCCAGGTTGCAAAGTTGTCACGCCCTGTTAGTTTCTTCAGATTGAAAGTATTGGAGGTCATTTTCACTGTTTTCACAGTATTTCCTGCGTATTTCACTGTGCCGGTGCCGGTGCGGCGTCGAGATTGTTTAGGTATAACCTCGGAACTAATGCTCGACGACTTTTCTATCGAAACTCGAAATATTAATACACTGATATTTGTTTTGAACCACGCTCTGCTACCATGTTGGGATATTAGATTAATATCGAGTTTAATTGGTAGGTATTTAATGATTAAGATTAAGTTAAATTATTTTCTCCAAATAAAGGAAATAAAATTGAAGAGTGAATGATTGAATGAAATCGAACATTCAATGAACACATCAAGTCACATCACTACGATCTTGCTCTGGCAACATTTTAAAAAAATAAGAGCTTTTTGAACTGTCAGTTTAGTCCACCTAATTAAAAATCAAGGTATAGGTATGGATATTTTATTAACTCAATAGCTTAGAAACATATTTCAACCAAATGAGCTTTTACAGCTTGCCAAAACATGATTATTTTTATACCAAAATTACATGTTTTTAAAACAAACAAAGAAGATGCCTTGTAGCCGGTTCCGAAGGAGAACTATTTCATCATAACATCTGCTAAGGAGTAAGCTGTTTTCTTTTAAATACCGGATGGCTCGAAAAACAGCGATAAAATTACCTTTATTACGCTTAACCATCATCAGACGACTGATGACTGGTTCGCATTTTACTCTTTTTGGCTATAGATGACGTCGTTTTGAAGGTAGAAAATTAAGTTTCTCATAATTGTTAAGAAAAATTGTAGACCGGACATCCTTAGTTAATTTTAAGCAGAATTTCGTAATAATGACAAAGTCGAGGAAGGGTTACAGGCTGCCATGACAATGCAACGGAAATGTATAAATAACTTTCACCGAAATCTGTGCAGTTTGCCCAATAACAATCGTTATTATTACTTACGTAAGTGCCCATACTCAATTATTGTTACGCATATGACATCTGTCGCAAAGGTGCCTTAACTCTTTTGGTTGAAACCACTCACGGCTACTGAAGCCTTTCAATTCCTCCAATCATGCTTAACCACGTAAAATGCAATTATGACCCTTAAACCAAGCATGTTAAAGATTAGGCATTAAGCAAAAATTACACCATATGACTTGCAATTTCACCAAATGTGTAATGGCGCAACCGCATCGCAGATTGTGAGTGCGCCGGTAACAATTGTTGAGGTTTTTCATGCAGCTTGAAACAAAAACTTCCGACGAGAACTCTGGTTTTATACGATTAGTTTGATAGGTAGGTGTCCAAAAGTGTTAGCGAGTGGGTATTGGCTTACTTGTGTGTGACTTGTTTGTTCAACCGTTGGCCGAGTGGAAACGTTTTTGCTCCTGTTTTCGGCTCCGGACAAATATGGGCACGTTAAAAGTTAACAGTCACGCTGGTTTCAAAGTGGTCTGAGTTGACAGGCCGAATGTTTTGTCGCTCTTTGCAGCCCATAGCACATTATACCTTAGAAGAAAGTATTTTAATACATTTGCTATGAAGTTAAAACAATATCTTAAGAACAAATTTTATTACAGTGTAAAAGAGTTTAGGGAAGAAGGTTATAGACATTAATACCGTAAGACTTATAATTATTTGATTAGTTTTTTTTAAGAACACTGTTTTAAAATTGCAGTGCCCCTTGCAGGGCTCATGTCATGGATATATACCGTATTGTTCAAGAACTGTTGTATGTACCACATGAAGCAATAAACTGATTTGATTTGATTAAATGTATGCACTCTACTCAATTACGATATGGACAACATTCAGTTGGGTGGATTGATTTATTTGTCTACTGCTTACTAAATACGACTTCGACACTTCGTTCACTGGTGTGATAAATTATAAAATGTCGACGTAAATTTCTCATCGATAACATAAATCTCTCACAAAGATAAGGTCGTCATTGTACTACATACCTAAATAAGCTCAGGCTTGTGTCCCAGATCAAATACGTAACTATGATCCAAAACATATAATATCCTCGTGAGGCCCAATGTCTTCAAGTGATCACAAAATCAATTGTTATTTTCAAGGTCGGGCCTTACGAGGATATATTATCAGAAACGTTGTCCTGCTACTTACATACATGCTCATGCCTGTATCCCAGAAGAGTAAGCAGAGACCAGAGACTGCTACTTGCCACGATCCTGACAAATAATATTTCGCTTCACTGACATGCATCGTTGGTACTACAAGTAATTCTTATGTCATATTTCCTGTTCTGGTTTTCAAGTGCAATAAAGTATAATTCATTTATAGATGCCTACCCTGTGGACTGTGATAAAGAAATAAAATGACCCTATAAATTATGCTGTGTTTCACATACCACATTTATCATGATTGTGATATTAATCAGCCTTTAAGTACAAATAATCTCTATATTACGACTATTTGTGTACCATACCACATAATTGTGGTTATTTTGTATAGTATATTAGCCTTCAATTCAAATATTATATTTTTATTTCACGATGTGCTTCTACAAACAAACACACACACACACACACACACACATACACCCTCACACACACACACACACACACACACACACACACACACACACACACACACACACACACACACACACACACATACACATGCTTGAATGCATATATAATTAGGAACGCATGCATTTTAATAATATTTCTAGTTATAATTTCCTGTTAAGCTCAAGAACTTTAAAAAAGTGATAGCATTAAGAAAGTTAGGGCCTATCATATATCGCACAGGATCTTTCATAGTGTGGACTCCAGCCTCCCACATATAAATAATTCCTGATTACTAACAGATACAAGTTCTTTCTAATATGTACTCTACTTGCTAAATCAATTCTAGAATTGCGATAAGAGCAGTACAAAGAAAGTTTGACCCATTTTTTGCAAACATATCGAACAAAGAAGGTACCTATGTCACGGTGTCACGAGTGTAAATGTACAAAATTATTATTATGCTTAACGCAGGAGCACAAGGTGTGTATTCCGTATATTGCGTTAACTTTAACATGGGTGTTCCTTGAGTAAACTCGTTTTGTCCTATTATTATGTTACGTTCTGCAATTTATTGAACATATTGCATAAAAATTGACAAACTAAACCTTGCTCTCTGCAACCTTTAAGCCGTAGAAATAAGATTCATATTTGAACAGTAAAGCTTGTATTCTATTGGTTGAACTTCTGAAGTTTTCGCACATGCCACGGACAAGGTGTGTTAAGTATAGATCTATAAACATATAGACGGAGTTAATTGAAAGGGAACTAAAGGTATTTGGAACAAAATTATCGACCTTATGTATACAGTGGCGCCCCCATCGATACTACAGATGTTCTACGTTGTTACTTTCTGTATTGAATGAAGACAACAGCCAAGCTGATGATCAATCATGCAATGAGTGACATTTTGACACGATCGCCCTGGAGAAGACTGTTGTTGAGCATTAATTTTCAATAGAACTACCAATAAACGCAAGAAATGTGTCGTTAAAATAACAGCGATTCTTGCAACTCTTGTCCCTTCCCCCCGTTTACTCTTGCTCCTACTCGGTGTTCCTACTGGTAGGAGCACGAGGACTAATATGTCCTTATGCTCCTACTGCAATTAGTACACTTAAGTACAGAACAAAACTTGACTGTGGTTCCCGGCACGCCGCGCCGGATTTATGGTACCGTCCAGAGCGGTTGAAAGTACTAGGGTAACAGAAGTTAGTCCGCCCGGCAACATGTGAGTTATCGAGTTGTAATAGAGTTACTACATTACAACCCTGCAAACCACATTATGCAACTGAATTATCCTAGCAATCGAATAAGATAGAAATATGTTTCTCAGAATCGCTCGTAGCCTGGGCTGCCTGAGTGATCTTAAACGATCACTGAGGTTAAGCAACATGCGGCGCGTTCAGTCCATGGATGGGTTACTATCTATGATTAAAGCTAGTGGCATTTTTCCGAGCGGTTCCGTGCTTTGCAAGGCACGTTAAGCAGTTGGTGCCATCTATCGACGGCAGCCGTTAAGCCAAGTCTTAGGGCGGCTTGAAAACTTCTGACAGTAAGATCAGCCACTAGTCTTAAAAGCCTCCACAAATCCGGACTTGACCCCCGTGGTGAAGTATGGCCTATACTTTCCTTAGGGAAGATACTCGTGCCCCTCGGTGGGGATATAATGGGTTTATCCTCCTCAGTCCCGGGTACACAAAGTAACAATAGAAAACTATTGTTATTTTCAAGGTCAGGACTGAGGAGGGATGATGATGTTTCTCAGATGGTTCGAAAGAGCTCGATGAGCTGAGATTGGAAGTAGCCATAAAAGCGTCATTTTCGTCGAAATCAAACAGACGACTATTATGCTTCTGACGACGAGAAAACTCCGTTGACCTAGAACTGCGAAATTTGGCAAGTGTTTTTGTTGAGATAGTTTAAACAGAATGCCATTAATGTATTTATTGTTCTTGTATTCACCTCTATGTCTTATATTTTCTCCAGTATATTAAGTATTAAGCTGACTTCCCACGGTTCGCGATTTCGCGGACGGACCCGGACCAGCTCGGACGACACACCGTAGGAAGGGTCTCTTTCCGTGGTAGCACAGACAGACGACAGGTCAGTTGGAAGAGCCTCCGTGACGTGCGTGGCTGTCCGTGGTCGTCGGCCGTCGTCCGCGTCCGTCCGCGAAATCGCGGACCGTGGGAAGCCAGCTTTACATTAATTTGAAACTTGAATTAATTACATTAATTTCTGGACTTTGGACCAGTAGACAAAATGTGATCAGTCACAAAACTCACAAAATATTTCAAAATTGTCTTCCATGGTTACTATTGCAAGAAGGCTCAACTAATGATGTCATTTTACCAAAAATCGATATTTAAGTTGTATTTGCGATGGTTGAGGGTTGTAAGAACATTTTTTTAAATATCTTTTTTTATGTAACTAAAGTCCGAAAAAATTTTAGTCACTCCCGACGTTTCCCGTCCATTACACCTGAAATAAGTAATTTGTTCAATTCAAGCGTCGGGCCTTACACCATATCTAAAGTAACCTCATGTTAAATTACAGTGAAACAAAAATATGCTGCTGGAAAAATAAAATACTAAAGATTGTTTCAAAAGCGCTACTAATGATTATGATGACTGAACATTGCAAACATTAAGCAGTGCATTCACCCACTCTGCTGTTAACACTGTCGTCCATCCCTTTAGTCACTTTACAATCGACAGCAGGTCAACCTTTAGATTTTTGTTACAAAGACGCCTGTAACGCAACTGAGGAGAGTTCACGTACGGATAGGTTGATTTATTGTCGTTTGTACACTGTCAATGTTAAAGACCACCAAACTGTGGACATAGCCTTAATTATGCCGCAAACACTTAAAATGTTATTACTATGCATTACCAAGTGTAAGGCGAAGCAAAGACAAGTGATTTGGCAAATATACTCTGTTCTGTATGTATAGGTGCTATTATTAAAATTACGATAGTCATCTACTTTAAAATACTTCTACGGCTTTACGTAATGCACCTTATCTTCACTAAAATTTCTGATGCTCTTCATAGGACTATGTACTTTTAGCTCTAGTAACTAATTATTAGGCTATTTGACAGTGTGAAAAAAACAGTATTTTTATACGTTTTCGAATAAATTATGTGTCTTAAGGCATTTTGACTAAATTTGTAAAAAAACACAAGATAAAATTTGACAATTTGTATCTGCCGCCATTGTATCAAAAACGGCCTAGATTGGCCGATTCTATGATGATGTCACATGGCATTAAAAATGGCGTCTGTCATTCATTCTTTTTTACGTTCATTGGTTGGTTTACCGGGAAGTGACATCATCATTCCTGTGCAACGCCATATTGCCTAAGATAGCGTTTTGGCGGCTTATTTGAAAAGTAAATTTTCGTTTGCCTTTTTTAGAAGAAATACACGAAAGAATTTAAAATGACCACTTTCTGAGGACTCCATGAACACCAACAAACAATATGAGATGGCTTTCAGAAATCGGTCAAATAGACTATTCTTCTATAGTCTTGGTAGGTAAGCGCCTAAACGGTTAGACCAACGAGGTAGTCATTTTTTTAAAAGTTTTTTTTTAAATCTTTCAGTTATAATACAAAATGGATGTCGATTGAGAGCGAGTGGTGCCTTAATATTGAGCATAGTGAGGATGTTCCACTTCAAGTCAGGTGCTTAAAAATATAACTTAATTAAGTTACATCCCTATGTTTATTTCTCATACTTTTTTACGTTCTTAATAGCTATATAACCCAAATTTTAGTGAAGAATAAGAATTAAAAAAATAATAAAGTAACAATAGAAAATATAATGAAAATAAACAAAGATAAAATAAAAATATTCATCTTTTAAAATATGGCGCGGATTAACTTACTTAGTTAAGCTCTGCGAATTGGAGCGAAACCAGGTCAAAATCGTCCGAGTAAAACCAAGTACAGACTGTTAGCTTTTAGAATATACCTTGGGCTCTAGAGTAGGCTTCGGTTTTCGCCGAAAGCACACGAGTGTAATACTACTTCCTGCTCTGTATAAAACTTTTCTTCACTATTTTAAAATGTTATGTAACAATACAATACAAAATAATCATAAATAACAATACGAAATAAACCTTACCTTATTGCAATATAATCTGTTTTTGATTGCTTAGCCGAGGTATATTCTAAAAGCTCCATAAGGTCCAAAAAGGTCCATATTTTACAATGTGTAGTGGTAACGAAAGTTTTATTTAAAAAATATTCATCTTACCTTATCTTAATGTTTATTGACAAAAAGTACATTAAGAGTGAATTTGTTAATCCAGAAATAGATGGTACTAAATTATGATAGAAATGATAGATTAAAGAAGTATAGCATAGAATCGAAATAAATTAATATCTAATTTTTTTGGCTATAGGAAAGGCGCTTAGCTATGATGCAAAATTAAGAGTGGATTCATTCTCCATATATAGATAATAGTAAATTAAGATTGAAATGATAGATTAAAGAAGTATAGCATAGAATCGAAATAAATTAGATATTACATAGAGACTAATCGATATGTTCTAAAGACAAATGAAAATTATTATTCAAAGGTATCCCAAGAGAAGTTATTTCTTATTCAAAACTTTCAACCAAAAACTATTTCTAGCTAAGCCGCTCCACCATGCTCCAACGTCCGCGCAGGTGAATGACCCGTCTTGTCCTCAGCAGTCATACGTCTTAGAGGAGGCCCCTCGCTGAAGGCTTCACGTTTGCTTTGTAATTTAACCGCGCTGGTTCGCGTCACTTAGCGACACTCGTGCCGGGTCAAATTACGCACGTAACGTCGCCGTGGCTCGTGCGTCAGCGCTTAGTTACTCTGTCGAGAGTTTTGTACACACAGAATTAAGATAATGGTAGAAAGAGGCTAAGCCGGACTTCCAAAGGCAATAATTTGGTAGCCCTGCTTAGCATAACTTTGTTTAAAAACATCACCAGCGAAAACATATAATTTTGACATCATGATAATAAAGATACCATTCGCAACGCCAATTGACCAATAGACGTCCGCAAATAGACATTTCATAATTACTAAAAATATACCACGATAATGTTCAGCATTATCAATATGTATATATATATTTTTTTTTTTTTTAATGTGTACTTGTGTATAGTCATCCCTTTTGGCGCGAACTTTGATGTGTGCATGCATGTCGCCTCGCTTTTCAGTGGAATTTTGTGCGACACATTCTGTCTTTGCGTGATATGTCTATGTTTGTACTAGGTTTTTTCACTAGCTATAATAGCACGGCTGGTGCGCCGAGTCTGAAATGGTTTTATGGAAAAGCAATGCGTGGTAGGGCATATTATTTACATATTTGTATGGTGAACGTAGCCCATTACCGGTGGCGATTTCATGAGCATGTAACGCGAAGTAACTTGTTTAGTTGAGTTTAAGTAGTTGAAATAAAATGTAGAGTTTCACATACATACACAAGATCACGTCTGTATCCCAGAGGGGTAGGGTGACCAGGGGCCGCCACTTGCCACGATCCTGACTGTTGACTTTCGCTTCATCGACATTCATTAGTCGTTGCATGCGCGCACGCCGGTTTTGGGTATTTTTTTAATTGCCCTTTGATAATAAATACCCTATTTGTTCGAAGTGTGAGTCTCAGTATAATAAAAGAAATTACCTTAGTAATAATAACAATAAAATACATATATTATTATTAATAATTATTATAGTGCAACAAAAAGTTATTTATCTGTAATTTTTTTTGCTTCATAAATCTTCATTTACAGAAAGTTTAAAAAGCATTGTACCTTAATTTTATAAACAATTACAAGTTGGAAAAAGAGGTTGTCTTTTGTTATAAACTTATAACCTATACATCAAAAGTTGATCAACTACAAAATAAGAGTCAGCCAGAAGTCATTCATTCTCACTCCACCTACACAATTCTGTCGAAATTGTTGGTCATCGAATTCTTTATTTTCTTTATTTCATGTTGCGCACAAAATTAATGCCTTTGGGCTAAAGAACTCATAAAGGAGTCGTTAAATAAATATTTTCGGTCATAAATAGAATTCTTCGTAACATTATATTCATATAGCCTGTTTAAAACTAGCTGTATTTGAATAGATAGGGAAACTGGACTGACCATCTCAGTGACGTTTTTGGTTGAAACACAAAAAATACTGAACTAACCAAATATAGTTATATTATAGTTTACGTTATTCTACATTCTTTAACCGACTTCAAAAATATGAGGAGTTTCACAGCTCGTTGGAAGTTTTTTTTTTATGTATGTGACCCGATTACTCCAAGACAGGGGGACCGATGAGGAAAATGCATGTTTTTTTTTGCTTCTTTTTTTAAAAAGGTACATTCCATAGATGATCCCACAGCCACTATGTCCGTATCACATGATGGGATCCTGGAAATATTGAGGGGACTCTTCAATTTTAAAGGCACACTCGAAGGAATTTGAGTATTTTTTTATAGGGGCTAGACTTCTAAAACTTTGCCATATAGTATACGTCCCACTACAGGGAAAAGGCCTTCTCTCAGAGATATGGGCCTTATTCACAACGCATGCCCACCACGGATTGGCGATTTCATGCGCTGAGGTATTGAATAGCTAAGACACTGGTTTCCTCACGATGTTTTTCTTCACTATTACCAAGTGGTATTGCTACTATAAAGTCACAGATGTACCTAACTCAGAAAACAAAGTCATAGGTACAGTCAACATTTTTGTTGTAAAGTCGCCCGTAATGCAACGAGGTAGAATGCATGGATGTCAATGATGAAATCAATTATCAATGATGTGGATGGATGAAATCAGGTTAACTGGCCCTCACGATACAGGCTCTGCTTAGTGTGAGGACCAACGACTAGCTTTTAAGGATAACTAATTTTATAATAAATTATTGTAAATTGTTATTAATACTAAACTTATCTTATGTATAGGATGATGTCCTGTATGCTTACACTGGGAATCGAACCTGACTCTCTCGCTTCCGAGTCCTTTGTGCTACCCACTAACCTACCACAGCTCAATCTCATTATTAAAATTACGTTACGCAATATGTCATGCATGATATTTCTGATTCATCTTGACCTCCGAAACAGCAAAATTCTGTTGAATTGAAGCGATGCAGAGGTCCGTGGGCCTTGGGCTTCTGCCAACTCATTCTTGCTGACCTACTGACAGAATATTGACCTCGCACACTAATTTTACTTCTTTGGAATTATGAAGATTTCAAAATATCTTGTGGTCAAATGACGATGGGTTTTCCAGGTGTGTTCTTTCAAGGTTGCGTATGTAGATCTTGGAATTATACATATACATAAACTCACCCTCGTATCCTAGAGAGGTAGGCATAGACCGCCTATTCCAGGAATTATGTTCGAGTCAATTCATTGTAGAATTATATAAAAATAAAAAAAATAAAAAAAAATAAACTCATGCCCGTTATCCCCGAAGGGGTAGGCAGAGGCACCAGTCTCTAGAACTGGACCCACGTTTTGCCGAGTTTATTAGGTCCCAAACGTGACAAGTGGCAAGCCTGTCGCCGTTATCCGGGCACAATTTATCAGCGAATGGTGTTGCTGTACAAATGTACGTAACTAAAAGTCATTGGTGCATGCGTGGTTCGAACTCAGATCCTCACGATCGAGAAGCAAGTGTCAACCCCACTACGCCACCACCGCTTTTTATGCCGTAGAATTATGCCTATTATTATTAGGGTATAACAAAATTCTAGTAGTTCTAATAGGTATATCTACTCTAACTATATGAACTTAATAAAAATAATAACTTTCACACAATACAATCACTTGACCTGGCCCTCAATTCTGTTAGTGCATTATAGTTCGATGACAGATACGGTCGGGTCACGTGTCGTCTTCTTTCATACCAGTGACGCCTAGACTGCTTTGATTTGAGTGCGCGCGTAGACTTGAAGCGCCAATGAAACTAAATCGCCACGTTCATGGAGTTGTCATTGTACTACAATGCGTTAACAGAATCTAGGCCCTGGTCATGAACTAAGGTCTAGCCTGGTCCCGAATGCAGTATATTCACTAGGTATTTGACGTAGCTTTTGGAAGGATGTAAAAATGTTTATCCTCTCTCCCTCCTGACAGATGTTTTATTTCGCTTCTTTCATAACTCGTGTAAGAAACACAATTAAATTTACAGTCTGTTAGCTTTTAATAAAGAATATACCTCGGGCTCTAGAGTAGGCTTCGGTTTTCGCCGAAAGCACACGAGTGTATCTACTTCCTGCTCTGTATAAAACTTTTCTTCACTATTTTGAAAATTAATGTAAAGTTATAAAATGACAATACAAAATAAAAAAAACCTTACCTTATTGCAATATATCCGATTCTATTCTATAGTAGCCGGGGTATATTCTAAAACCTAATAGATTGTATATGTGAGTGGTTGACCAAAAAGGGACCTGGAAGGATTGGAAACCTTTATTTTTTATTTAAATTTTTTAATCTGTGGTATTTTAGCTTTGTTTTGGTCTAACCAGAATATTTTTGGGTGCCGTAGTTATTTTTTTATGATTTTTTTTGTGAGCCGAGACGAGTCGAAACCTTTGTATACACGAAACTTCAAACGCGATTTTCTCGAAATCAATTATTTTCCCTTGAGGTCCCTTTCGCTCGTAGCCTGGGCCGCCTGAGTGATCTTAAACGATCACTAAGGTTAAGCAACATACGGCACGTTCAGTCCATGGATGGGTCACCGTCTATGACTAACGCTAGTGGCATTTTTTCCGAGCGATTCCGTGCTTCGCAAGGTACGTTAAGCAGTTGGTGCCGGCAGCCGTCGATAGATGGCAGTCGTTAAGCCAAGTCAGAGGCCTTAGGGCGGCTTGAAAACTTCTGACAGAAAAACCAGCCACTAGTCTTACAAGCCTCCACCAATCCGGACTTGGCCCCCGTGGTGGAGTATGGCCTATACCTTCCTCAGGGAAGAGACCCGTGCCTCTCGGTGGGGACATAATGGGTTGATGACGATGACGAGGTCCCTTTTTGGTCAACCACTCACATATTATGTTTACCAATTCATTTCTCTTCAAGTTCATAAATTTTCCGTGGCACTTCATACTACCTTTGGAATCAAGTACGTAATCTTCCGATCTACAAAGCGAGCATTCTATTACAAAATAATAATGACTTAAATTATTTAAATCTGATAGGCTGCGATTGCCAGTCCGCCGCAGGGCTCGCCGATTTGACCCAGATACCAGAGTATTGACCCCAGCTGGCAGAATCACAATATGTCTTGACTAACTTTTAGGTTTTCAAAGTCAAGTTATGAAACGCTTTTACCCTTACGGGTCAAAGGGTCTTCCGTCTGTGTTTCAAACATTCATATTTTTACTAAAGCCGTATATCTCAATAAGCTTGCTGATTGAGCAGGCTTTTTAATCTTGGATACATTTTTAGATATATGTATCAATAAATTAAAGAAGTGTTGAATAAATAAAAGTAATTTTATATTATTTAATAGTTTAATATATTATATCATTTTTAAGCCCTTAAGTGGCCTATGTTTGGATATTTTCACACAACCATATGTTATAATTTAACTTGTGCTGTGAGTTTTGTAATAAAATAAAAATTAAAAAAATTATTCAATTGAATTGTGATGAAAATTACCAATAAATTATCAATGTGAACACAATCACAATATTGAACACGTTCTTGACAATATTTTTTATTTAATTATTTAACATAGTATAAAATTACGCCTGTATCCCAGCGAGATAGACCGAAAGAAATAGAGATAGAAATTGCTTTCGCTTCATGAGGATTCATAGTCATGCCATTCACAATTGCACCGATGGTTGTCTGCATAGTATATTGCACTATGCTGTTGCTGGTTATGGGTACTTTATTTATTATTAATTCCATACCATTATTTTTAAAAGAAATAGGTACACGAAAGAATTTAAAATGACCACCTTCCATGAATACATGAGATGGCTTTCAGAAATTGGTCAAATAGCCTATTATATAAAAAAAAAACTAAAGCTATAATGAATTGGTACTTGAATCTATTAAATATATAAACCATATTTGTTAAAAAAAGGAGAAGGTACCAGTCGACAGCGCATCAACCTTCGCCTTCCATAAAGTTGGGTTACCCTGGGCAACTTTATACTAATTGCTGTCAACTGTACTACTTATCGATTACGATACGATACAAACGAATGTATTAACTTTCGTTTGTATCTACGACCTGACTGACGTCACATACTGTGCGAGCCTTTTGACCGATAGGCTAAAAGCTTCTGATTGGATTTGTTATTAACTTTCGGTCATAAAATGAACTGTGTGTAGTGGACGGCTATACAGTGGGATAGTTAAATGTGACTTTAGGACAGGATTGTGATGTGGTTTTTGAAATCGGTTTTATGCCGACGATAAGTTACTCATATTCTGTCGTTAGAGGCTTAAATTCATCATCATCATCATCATCATCATCATCGGCCTATGGTTGTCCACTGCTGGACATAGGCCTCTCCCATTGCACGCCACTGAACACGGTCCTCGGCTACTCTCATCCAGCTCTTGCCAGCCGCCCTGCGAAGATCATCGCTCCACCGAGTCTGAGGACGTCCTACACTACGTTTACCGATCCGCGGTCTCCACTCAAGAACTCTTCTACCCCATCGGTTATCAGTTCTTCGGGTGATATGGCCGGCCCACTGCCACTTCAGCATGCTAATTCGGTGGGCTATGTCGGTGACTTTGGTTCTCTGTCGGATGACTTCGAGGCTGAAATTAGGGGAAGATATTAGAGAAAAGATAGGTAGATTAAATTTTAATTTTTAAACAATTAAAATTAGAAACATGAAGGTACTTAATAAAATTGTATGTAGGGACCTTTTTTATTTTTCAGGTCTCTTCGTATTAATTTAAATTAAAACTAACGATTACAACAAGTATTAACTAACACTAGCAAACGGTGGTCTCCGCGTAACTCTTTCTGGCCATGATACACGAGTCAATCACATGTTCTGTAAAGTTTTATTGATGCACGTATTGATGACGAAAACTTTATGACTGCGAACTGATAGAACTCAAAGTCGTTAATATTTTTTTTTGTTCTTAAAAGCAGTGGATTTTATAGAGAAACCTAACCGTTTGCGTCTTGCGCCTTGCGTCAGTTAGTTTGTATAATCGTCAATAAACTTCTCATAATAACTTATCCAACGGCAATTCTATTCCTGTCTGACTCTTGTTACTTTTTTGTATCATAAATTTTATTTCAAGGCTAAACGTCTCGATGCGTCACGTTCATCTTACACTGGCAATTTGAAGTAAACAAGGAATGTTTATAAAAAACCTCTAAAATAGAAACAAATTGGAACTCCAATGCAGTAACTTTTTTGCTTTTAAGTATCGGTATTTGTAAAATCTGCTATAGTACAGAGAAATGCATTATTTTAAACTTTAACTCGCATATGAAAGAAAAGTTTTTTTTTAATGTATGTACCTACGAATCAATTCGAAAGCAATTTTGTTTATGCTAAGCCCTGTGGTTGATCATATAATGCAGGTACTAATCTGCAGACAATAGGGTAGTTTCCAGGGTCAAAATAATTAAATTCTATTAAGTCCGTATTTTAGATTATATAAAAATATTGGACACGTCTTCGATTAAACAAAAAATAACAAAGATATAGCCCATTAAAGTTACGTTTGACGTCACTCCGTGCTAAAAAATGCAGCACAGCGTGACGTCACACGTAACTTTAATGGGCTATATCTTTGTCATTTTTGGTCTAATTTACAAATATAAAAATACGTGTCCCTTATTTTTGAATAATCTAAAAGACGGACTAATCACATTTTTAGGGCAACTAGCTCATTTGTTACTAAGCCTTTGTATTTGGCACGTCGCACCAGCAGCCCAGAGGCGTGACGATGAGGTTACAGACCTTCCTTCCGTCAGGGCTCGTGACTGCTTTCGTTCCGATGTACTGACAAAATCACTGAGTTCGTTGCCATTTCCACCATGCTGTGACGACAGTAGGTGCCTTATTTGCCGAGAAGTGGGCTTTCTTCTTGTGAGCTTAGTACTCTTGTCAAAGTGAAAAGCAGGAAGCTCTGAGCATTTAATAATGCCAGAAACCTTCAGAGCCTCAATTCTACTATTAACTTTATATTTCAGTGACAGATACTTGGTTGGGTCACGTGACATGTTTTTTGAACCATTGAAATTATATATTATATCACTGAAGTTTTTTACACCCAAATGGTTTGGTACCTGTGCGGGGGTAGATTAAAAGAGGCAATGAAATAAAATCGCCATGTTCATGTAGTTGTCATTTTCCACAATGCATTAACATAATCTAGGCCCAATATGTTCTTTTACCTACTTTCGTTGACTGCTAGAAAATGCTTATTGCCGAAAATGCCGCATTGCACAATTTTTTTTTGTTAGTGCAATAAAAGTTAAAAAAAAATGAATATAATAATTCTTCCGTAAATTACATGAGAGACACAAAAATAGACTATATTATAGAAAACAAACGATTCGTAGCTCATTTCACCTCAAAACATCTCTGTTCTCCAATGCAGTTTGTGTGTGGTCGCGAAACGTTACACTGATTTCACGGAGCAAGGAATTCAGTGACATTAAAGAGGGAAATGTATTACTGTAAGTGCTCTAAAGATTACTATATTATTATTATCATGATCCACATTTGCTGTAACCGCAGGTATCTCTCAAGTTCATCTATAAAGTCGGCTATAAAACAGCTCAGAAGTGCTGGAGTAGCGGATGCAATAATTCAGCTTATGGTGTAGGCTGCGTCAAGACTACATGACTGTTACCTAGGTTTTTACTGCGGGTTTTATTATACAAACTATGTTGTAGAGACTAATCACACTTTTAATTAATTACTTGCAACAAAATACCGGTCATAACTTGCTTGAAGTTACAGAGGTGATGCGTAATGGCGATAAATAAGTACCTACCTAAATAGGTAAATCAAATAGATGTTCTATTTATTACGTTTTAAACTCAACGGAACGTAAAGATTTTTTGGGGTTCCGTGCCCAAAGGGTAAAAACGGGACCCTATTACTAAGACTCCATTGTCCGTCTGTCTTATCTGTCTGTCTGTCACCTGGCTGAATCTCAGGAACTGTGATAGCTAGACAGTTGAAATTTTCACACAATGATCTATTTCTGGTGTCACTATAACGACAAATACTACAAACTGACTAAAATAAATATTTAAAGGACTTAGAGTGATTCTTTGCCGTTTTTGCTCGTTATTCATATAATATAGTATCTAATTTTGTATAGATAATGGTACGGAACTTTTCGTGCGTGAGTCCGACTCGCGCTTGGCCGGTTTATTTTTTCTTTCTCTCATGTTGACCGGCGCGCGGCGTGTGTGTTTCGGTGATTAATGCGGTAAAACACATGTTATTGAATTAAATCTAGCATAGCATTACAGAAAGAAAATCAATATGTCGTGAGTTGACAATTAATTGAGAAAGAAAGGTTCTAAGAAAAATTTTGAATTTTTTCCTTTAGTATGCACTAGAGACTATTTACTTTGGACTTATTGACTTTTTACCTTACTGGACTTTTTGTCGAAAGAGTCCGAACAGGTCGGACCAGTCCGTCCGAGCAACCGACGACGCGAGCTCCGTCTCTGCTCACCATGATTAAGCTCTGCGAATCAGAGCGAAATCTGGGACTCTTCCGACAAAAAGTCAAGTTAGTGTTTCTAAGAAAATTGTGTAATGGTAACATTTAATTACTTTCTGATAGAAGGGAAGAATTAAAAATTATTGAAACTTTTTCCGGTAGAGTCAACCATTGTTGACGAGAGGCTCGAAAAAGGAGACCCGGGGCCAAAAAAAGATAGGATATCATAGGAGAAAACGTGAATTTATAAAGATGTGACGTGGGCTTGAAAACTTCTGACAGTAAGACCAGCCACCAGTCTTACAAGCCTCCACCAATCTGGACTTGGCCCCCGTGGTGGAGTAAGGCCTATACCTTCCTCAGACCCGCGCGCCTCGGTGGGGACATAATGGGTTGATGATGGATAGAAGGGAAGAAGGGAGAAATATTAGTGAAACCGTTTCCTGTAGAGTCAACCATTATTGACGAGAGGCTCGTAAAAGGAGAACCGGGGCCAAAAAAGGATAGGATATCATAGGAGTAAATGTGAATTCAGTAAGATATGACGTGTACCTGTTTTTCGTTGAGTGCGCGATTCAAAGCGAAAAGTCGTAAAACACATCACGTGATTAATGGGCGACCTCTTTACGGAACCGAACAGGGTACCAACAGGTAAGTGGTAACCGGTCGCAAGCATCCAGCCTTCTTGTCCGTGAAAAAACATGATTCAAACTGACTGGACCATAATGAGCTCTCTTGTAGGGCCGAGTTTTACACAACTACAATCAGTACTTTAATATGACAATTCGAGGTACATTGCGTAACAGTGTCTAATTATTAATAATGTGTGGGCTTAAATACTTTGCAATGGGTGTGCGCACTGTACAGTTGAAGATATCGTACCCCCCCCCCCCCCCCCCCTTCTGTCAATCCTGTTTACATTGATACAGTAGCTGGCGCCAGCATAACTGTATTCCGGCTCTGGATCAGCACTGTATCAATAACATGTTTCAATCCAATCATACTGTATCTATATAAATCAGCCTTTATGCAAATTTGGCCAAAATGAGCTGAGTATGCAGAATATTTTCTAAAGTACGTCTGCACTTAGTGCGTGAATGTCACTCTTGTGTAGTACGCATAATTTCCGCGTTAGGGTAGTGTCCATACGGCTATGGCGCGAATCAAGGGCTCACTTGGGGAAACAACGTTTTATTGGTCAGTTGCGCCTTTTATTATTACATATAGTTATACATTTTAATTTAGTTTAGTGCCATATCGTCACTACTGCCATATTGTAAATTAAAAAAAATATATTTTCTTTACTACAATACTTTGGGCTATTTTATTTTATTTATTTATACAATTATAGGCAGTAGTAAAAGTATTATAGTATACGTATTTTGTTTAAATCAGGAAGCATACAAATTTTATAGGATATCAACTTTTTAAATGTCTCTCCTGAAAAATTTGCCTTTTGCATAAGTGACATTGTTGTACCTATGGCTGAAATAGAAGCAGAAAACCCAATAGATATCTAATGTTTAGAGAGGTAAGTATTGGTCGAAGTAAAATAATTTTCATAATGGTCGATGTACTGAGGATACCAACTGGTATTAAAATATTAATATTAACTACATACTTGACCAAGTATTTAAAATACTCCGCCGAGTAGTTCCACAAACTGCTTAATGATGATTACACGGCAATGGACGGAAACGTATGGTGACGGAACAGTACAACATTTTTAATAGAAGATTTTAACAGTAAGTATTCTTATTCAACACTTGAAGACGGCAATTAACTAAATGTCCTCCCAAACAGCAAGAAAAAAAGCGTTTGTCTCGTTAAAACTCTAAAATAGTTTTGTTTATTTGAATGAGTAAGTTATATCTAATCTATATTTATTTTTGAATATACTATAATATTATCGATTTTCTTATTTGTGTTCATGCTAAATATCCATACCTACTGACTATGTTCTTCCTGCAATTCTCTCCATCCAAAGGTCGTCTGGAAGATATCACTCCAAGCGATAAGACTGCCACTTTTACACCATTACTTAGTTGTAAGAAAACTGTAGTAAAATTGTTATCGATCTATACGTATTATAAGTATACAGTGTATATTATATTCACTTCGTTATTGTTGAGTATTTTTGTCATCTTATCTCATTGTAAGATGAGCAAATCTACAGTAAATCGTCTTTAGTTTATTTCGTATGTCTACCAGTTAATTTATTGCATCATCTGCTATTGACTGGCAGAAAATGCTTACAGCATTAAGTCTGCCACATTCCCATTGTATTTTTTTACTAATGTGCAGTAAACGTATTAATAATAAATCCTTTGAAGCAAATAAATTGAATAATTAGATTATTATTATGCTACAATTGAATCGGATTGAGATTGGTCTATACAATTTATTTGCTTTTTGACTTACTCATACCGATGAACAAAATTGCTATTGAGTTTTGAGGAGACAAAATCTTTTTTGCTCGCTACGTACAGTCGACAGCACATCATGGTATACACCCATGCACTCTACTCCGTTGCGTTACGGGCGACTTTGCAACTAAAATGTGAAGATTTATGTGCTGTCGACTGTACGCTCGTAGCGTAGTACGTAGTGTTGCTTCACTCTAAATACATAACGTTACGGGTTAGCTTGCTACTAAAATGTATTAGATGTAAAGCCACACGACATAACTGAAAAGAGTGCACGGTTGTAAAGGTAGGTAGGCCTTACATTATACAAAAGAATACTCGATAACCAAGAAGATTGCTGAGCGCGTGTAGCGGCGACTCTACCACTCAATTTGCAAGCTAAAACGGCCCTTAATTCCTTGCTTTAAGGGCTAAGTGAGTTCATAAATGAGGCACGTACCTTCAAATTGCCCGGTCTATAAAATAGTGTATCATTGCACTGCATTACACCGACTGTAATTTCGTATCGCAAATTGCAGTGAATCGCAGCGCGCATGCGACGAAGACAGACGACATAGAACATAAATACCAACGTAGAAGAGTTAGGCAAAGTTAGATACAATACGTAAAGTACTTAAAAAGTCGGGTAGTGAACAGGACTAGAGTCAAATACTTGCTTAAGATTGTTAAATCAGAATATGGGTATTTAGAATGGTTTCCCAAAAACTACCATATCCATAACATTTTGAGATGTTCAATTTGTTGGATTTTTAAAATATCAAAAATATTATGCAATACACCCGTAAACTACCCGGGAAAACCTGCTTTCCGCTTGTTTGAGATATTGTAAATGCAATGCATTGTAATTTAAAATTCGTTATCTACAAAAATCTTTACTTTTTTCGATAATGTTGCAAAAAATGGTAAATACTTAATCGTACAATAAATTCTCGGTATTTATTAGATAAATAATAAGTTCTGTAAAACAACATTAAAAAGTACGACTTGAAAATAAATTTCACCTAAGCTGTTGATGTCATAGGCACGATTCCTAATGAAAGCCTTTTTCCATAATGCTACATAGAATACATGGGTTTATGAAAGAATTTCTGTATAACCCTTTCAGACCTGACCTTGAAAATAACAATGGTTTTCTATTGTTATTTTCAAGGTTAGGTCTGAAAGAGATACTAAATAATATTCAGCACAAGTCCACTGTAAGACAGCCTTCTCTCAGGCAGAATGAGCACAAGGCATGGGGGAACCGGCTGCAAATTAGCGATTGCAAGCGTAGATATGAGAACTTAAGGTTAATCATGATGAAAAGAAAGTCAATTATAAAAAAAACTAATCGTTACGCGATTAGTACCAAATAATGATCACAGTCGTCATCTCTTCCGTTAAATGATGATCACCGCACTCTTTTCCCCATTGACCATCTTACTTATCCTGTTTAGTTTTCTCATAGGAGGTACTATAATAGAAAGCAGACGTTTAATGGTCACAAAAGCGTAGAGTAATTACGTTAACAAACAAATTAAAACCAAAATCAAAAAATCCTGTAAATAAATTAATTGCCTACCGACTTTGAGAACCTGTTATCTCTATTGGGGAGATAAATAATAGAGAAGCCTGAAACAGATAGCAGGGTGTAATCGGTGTTAACATTAGTCTTACAATAGACTGAACCAATACTTCTGTATGTAGTTATGCTATGTTTACGGCCATGCCTCAGTGCAACGTTGATCAATGCGCTGACGTCGGTCTCGGTGCAGCGGCGGTCAAGGTCTGCGTTAGACGCCAAGGAAAATATCTGATTACGCTCATTGCATGTCTAGCCGATTTACTGTTAGCCATTGTTGACTATTACAACGTAAATGCAGCACTTTATAGCTGTTTATTGACGTAGACTATGTTATTATCGCTACGAATATAGAAATTTGAACGGTTTGGTATCGCTCAGACACTAAGGACGACCAGCCACAAGATGGACAGACGATCTCATACAAGTGGCAGGGATACGCTGGATGCAAGCCGCTTCCAACCGGTCTTATTGGAAATCCATGGAGGAGGCCTATGTCCAGCAGTGGACTTCTTGTGGCTGAATTATGATGATGACGATGAGACCCTAAAATATCTTATTCTTTTGCTCTAAATATCCCAATCTATCCCACAGTGTCTGAAGACCAAGACTTTTAACCTGTGTGTTCTGCCCATCCTCACGTATGGGGCTGAAATATGGATGCCCACAAAGCAGAATATGCACCGGGTCAAGGTGGCACAAAAGCTATGGAGCGAGCCATGCTACCTAATGTCGTCATCCGACGTCGGACGAGGGTCAAAAATATTGGAGACCGGATCTCGAACCTGAAATGTGATGGGCGGGACGCCTGACGAGGCGAGAAGACGGTGGACCAGGGCAGTAATGGAGTGGTCAGTCAGTAGACCAACAGCCCGAATGCTCAGACGAGCTGGCCAGGTGGTAGATGGCCCGTGGATGAGAATGGCCGCGAGAATGGCATGATAGGGAAAAGGCTTATACCCAACAGTGGGCAGAAGTAGGCTGATATGATGATGATCCCTATCTACTACTCTAACTCCCATCTCCAAGTGCACCTGAACTTGCAGTTGTTATAAAACGTTTACATTATCTCTTTGCCCAGTGCCATCTGCTTTACGTAGAAATAAAGTGGCATGATGCTACTTGAGGAAGCTATTAACTTTTATCGGGATAACTTGCCATAGGGGGATGGGGCCGATCAAATAACATAACATAACATAACATTTACATACAGGCACATACATTGTTTCTGGCCCCACACTAGGATACCCTGTGTCGTGGGAACCAGAAATAAGTTGCTATGCTTTACTGGATATACTATCTTGCAACTATTGTCTATGGAGGTTCATAACTGGGTGTGGCATAATCCACTGGACGAGCCTAGAGACCTTGAGCGCTATAATAATATTAGTCATGTCGTATGAAAAATACTTGGATGCAAAAGTAAATCAAAAAAACACGTTGCTTCAATAATCGTATTTGCATTTTGAGAGAACATACTTAAATATTCTTTGCCCATTGCCAAAAGTGGAAAACAAAGGATCCAAGTCAATTCCTTTGTTCTCATTTTGAGAGACGCTAAATAAAGGGTTCAAAGATGTGATGTGAAGGTAACATCAACAAAGCCGAGCGGTCTTTTAGTTGTGAGTTCATTAGCAGATGAGTTTTGTTTATAATTTCAATGGTTTGAGCGTAGGTGTTAAGTAACAGACCTTTAAACTTAACCTTGAACATAATTTGCTAGTCTCTTCATTAAAATACATGTTTCTTCTGTTTGCTTAAGGATTTTCTTTGACAACCAACCGGTGATTGTAAGAGGTGTGATATTTTTGAATAATAATAGCTTTGTGATTTCGTAACTTTGAATTGCTAACCGGCGTAGCAAGTGCCGTGCTCGCTAGCTGAACAACAAACAAGTTTATGATTTCCATTTACTGGAAATAATTGTTCATGAAAAAAATGTAGTAAAAACACTTGTATATGAAACTGGATTCACTGTTCTATAATAATTTAGAGCAAATAGGTACAAATCGCTCACAGCCCCGGCTGGCTGAGTGATCTTAAACGATCACGAAGGTTAAGCTACATAGGGGGCGTTCAGTGTATGGATGGGTGACGGTCTATGACTAACGCGGTGGCATTTTTCCGAGCGGTTCCGTGCTTCGCAAGGCACGTTAAGCAGTTGGTGCCGGCTGCCGTCTATAGCTGGCAGTCGTTAAGCCAAGCCTTAGGGCGGCTTGAAAACTTCTGCCAGTAAGATCGGCCACCAGTTTTACAAGCCTCCACCAATCCGGACTGTGCCCCTTGGTGGAGTATGGCCAATACCGTCCTCAGGGAAGAGACCTGTGCCCCTCGGTGGCGACATAATGGGTTGATAATGATGAGGTATTCGTTTGTTGATATAAGTCTAAGAGGTCGGCAATATCATTGACATAATCCTACTTTGTAATTGCCTATTAATAAACTGCTGTCACTTGGGAGCAAGCTAGCACAGCTAGCAGGTGCATCTGTATCTTTCAGTAATGTAACGTAAGTAGGTAATTTAACATCGCAGGAAAGCTCGTAGTGTTCTCTTCAACGTCTAACGAAAACCTTCAGTTTATTTCTTGTACAAACGCTGAGAATTTGTTAACATACCACGATCAACCCACCCGACTATATTCAAAGCAGCTATTCTTCAAATTGACGCGTGCTCATAACTCTTTGCCGAACTCAAAACCCGAATTGTGTCCGCCCGCGTCAAAATAAAAACAACGAGCAAGAACATTTAATGAGACTTGGTCAGAGCGGGTTTTGTTGTATTGTAAGACTCCTTTTTGCAATGTAATTTGGAGTTTGGATCCACACTCTCGAAATTATCTTTGTGGAGGCACTCGACAATTTAGGAACTCGGAACAGTGGTTTTCCGCTGCTTTCTGCTGTGCAATAAATATAAAAATGTTGAATAAATAAAATAAATATTTTTCTTCTTCTTCTCAATATTTACTTTATATTTACAGTATATGTATATAAAGTAGATATTGAGAACGGCAATGATATCGCAAACAAAAACTGTCCGCCCCAATATACTTTTACCGCCTACATTTATTATAGCTGCACAGTAGATAGTCTACTTCAGAGACATGCCATTTTTTTCCTCCGCCTTTGTGCAGCATTACCAGTATGTGCGGGGAAAAGAGTTGAACTCTTAAATATAATGTGATGTGATGAGGCACCCGCTCTCTGGAGTATAGGGAGAGGAGGGAAACGAGTTTGCTTGTTTTTGGCTTGCTCGCGTAACTTCTTGTTGTTACAATACCTTAAAAGCATGTCGGTTGGTTGTGCCGTAGAATATAATTTACGCGGTTCGCCTCCTGCAAGCTGATCTTTAGGTGAGTATCTTAATTAACAATTATTGACTCATCATAATATTTTTCGTCTTCATAACTTTTTTTGGAGAAAAACCACAACGGTAAAAGAGTACAGGGAAGAAACCTGAGCTGTTGAAATACAAAGAAATTTCGACCAGGCTGCATCTTCTCCACGTTTTTCTTCAAAGTATACTTCGAGGAAATCCAAACTCAGGAAGAACTTGAAGATACACGAACCTGAAGGAAGATCAACAGTGGTGGTGAACAACCATACAAGATCCACCGCTAGCTTCTCAGCAAGCTACAAATACGGCCCCAAGGCAGCGGCTAACATACATTGACATTCAGCAAACAGAATGTCAATTAGTTACGTTGTAATAAATTATTTATTCCTGACTAGCTGTTGCCCGCGACTACGTCCGCGTGGGCTTTCGTTGAGTAAAGTGTTTGCAAATAAGATAGGGATACCTTTAGCGCATGCGAAACAGCTTTCATAGTAACTTCGCAACCTCCCCCCCCCTTCCCCCTTAAGGGATGATTTTCGAACGTCTTTCATGGCTTTCAATGAAGGACCTTCATACTGAATTTCATTCGAATAACTTCAAAAATGGCAACGTTTCATACTAACTTTGCACCCCGCCCGCTTTTATCCCCTTAAGAGATGATTTTCAAAAAACTATTTTACATGTGTTTCAAGACATTCAATGAAGGACCCTCATTCTGAATTTCATTCGAATAACTTCATAAACGGCAAAGTTACATACTAACTTTGCACCCCCTTTTACCCCCTTAAGGGATGATTTTCGAAAAACTATTATACATATATTTTTTTAATTTTAATGAAACAACCTGATACTGAATTTCATTCGAATAACTTCAAGAACGGCAAAGTTTCATACTAACTTTGCACCCCCCTCTTACCCCCTTAAGGGATGATTTTTGAAAAACAATTTTACATGTTTTACATAACTTTTAATGAAGGACCTTCATATTAAATCTCATTCGAATAACTTCAAAAACGGCAAAGTTTCATACTGAGTTTGCACCCCCCTTTTTCCCCCTTGAGAGATGATTTTTAAAAAACTATTTTACACGAGTTTCATAATTTTAAATGAAGAACCTTCCTACCAAATTTCATTTGAATAACTTCAAAAACGGCAGAGTTTCATACTAACTTTGCACCCCCATTTTACCCCCTTAGGGGGAGACTTTTCAAAAATCCTTCCTTAGATCTTAGATTAAAAAAAACCTCTGTCCAAAATTTCAAGTTCCTAACCCCTATAGCTTAGGCCCTGCGTTGATATGTCAGTCAGTCAGTCAGTCAGCTTCTCGTTTTATATATATAGATAGATATCTTGCTCGCTCGGATGAAGCAAAAAAAATAGCCCACATAGGTCGTATGCTAAGAAATAAAAGATGCTTTAGCGAACATAGGTAATGGTGGGCAAGATGGAAGGCAATAAAAGTTTTGGACAAAGAAGGATCTCATGGAATATTAAAGGTTGTAAGTTGAAAACTTTGTTAATTAATTGAAAACTGTATTGATAGAGATAAATGTGGAGTTTTTTCGCTAGTTTCTTCTCCAAATAACCTATTGATTGTGAAACTAACACCATTGACGTTCATAAAGTAGACATTTTGTTTTTATTATGATTAAAATTATTTGATTGATTGATTGATTGATTGACAGAAAAAGTGGACCAGTGAGCACAGTGACAAAGTGATTCAGATTTGAACTGTACAGAGAACCTCGCAAAGAGCTAACTGCTAACTTTTTTCTTGATTAGGGCTTACTGTTTAATCTCCATCTTTTCGTAGTTAAAAATAGTCAACATCAATAATGCTATGCTATTTTATGTCTGATGAAATAGCTCAAACTGTATATCAAAGTAATGGTGAACAAATTAATCCATGATTCTATCGGTGAATCTAACCAACAACATAGTAACACAACCCGCAGTCAATGTAACTAATTACCCCGCGATCTATTTATATAAAACGACGGCGTTGGTAGTTAAATTATGAGATGACCTGGTAATTTACCTCTACATTACCGCTAGCCTGAAACTGATCCTTAATTGACTTCCTACACTGTACACGAGACGGTGTCCATTTGCCTAAGAAGATACGGTTATTTTGGAAACTGTTTTACTCTTTACAGCGATAATGTTTAGCAAGTAAACAGCGCTGATTTATAAAGTTGAATTCAACTGAGGAATAATGTTGAACCACTTTGGTTCTACAAGTTTTCTTATTTATATTTTTTACATTACCTTTTTCACACACGAAAAGTTATTACAATTAAAAAATATATTTCTTTCAATTTACAATTTTGTCACAATGCAAATCATAAGTTTCTATGCCTAAAGGCAAAACATAATATTTACAAATAAAATGATTGAACCAGAAATGTATTCAAAACATTGGGATATCAAACAGTAGCGCTGGCTTATAAGTACTTACAGTCGACAGCAGCATTACGGGCGTAATGTAACTAAAATGTGAAGCTTGATACCACACCGTAACGACGCTGAAAGTCACACTTCTATACTCCCGCAAAACTTTAAATCCGTGATAAAATAAAGTACCTGGGTGACCGAGCTTTGCTCGGTACTTTTTTTGTAATATAAAATATGTAATATAAAATTAAAATAATCCTTTTTCAACAAAAAAAGAACTTGGAAAAAAAAATCATGACTCGAACCGGGTCTCTTGAAATCGGCCCGACACGGGTCGCCCGTTTTCCCGTCAGAACTATCCCAACCTTGCAGGTAGACGCGAAATTTACCTCTGTATGTTATTATAGCAAATTTCAATTGCCTTAAAACACGGATAAAACAACGTTTTCTAAAAATGTAACCTAGTTAGATCAATTAAACGCCCCCGAAAGCATCTGCCTACAAAATTTCGTGAAAATCGTTAGAGCCGTTTCCGAGATTCTGATTATATATAAATACTAGCTTTCGCCCGCGACTCCGTCCGCGTGGACTTTAGTTCAAAATTTTGCAACCCCGTTCACTCCCGTAACTCCCGGTAAGGGTTAAATTTAGAAAAACGGTGAAACACGTGTTCAATCAATTGTGTTGAAGAGTATTTATTTTAAGTTTCAAGAAAATCAGACAACATTTTTTATGCCTCCCATACAAATTTTGGCAACCTTTTTCGCCCCCTTAGGAGTCGAATTTCAAAAAATCCGTTCTTATTCCTTGCCTACATTATATACAGATCCTCTGTGCAAAATTTCAGCTTCCTAGGTCAAACGGCTTGGGCTGGGCGTTGATGAGTGAATGAATCAGTCAGTCAGGACTTTGAATTTTATATATATAGATATATACAAGAATTGCTCGTTTAAAGAGATTAGATTATTGCCAATCATTCACAACATAAGTCTAATTAATGTCTCAGGAATTGCGCGTATTAGAAATAACTTTACTCTGTATATTATGTAGCAATGAAAACACACACCTATGCATGTTACCAAAGTGCTAATTACAAAACAAACATCGGAGCAAATAATATACTCGGAGTGGCACGGCAGTTGCAGTAATTGCCTACGCGGAGCTTAGAATGAAGACATTTGCACTCTCTTCGGCTGATCATAGATTAGCTATCTGACAAGTTATCAGTTGGAATTGATAGAGATGTCCGCTAGCCGTCTATTTTGTGTCTCGTTGGACTATTTAGAGCAGTATTTATAGTTGTATCAGAATCTCATGAAAAATGGGGATGACAAGTGATTCAGGGAAAACTAGTTAAAGTTCTTGAGTGACATTGAAATAGAAACAAAATGCGTTAGATGGTAAAACGTTGGCTTCATATTCTAGAATATACCAATGACGTTGTTAGGTTACGTACATTTCTGATTTTGTAGTACCAATACGGGTTGGGAGGGAGGACTATGTCCAGCAGTTGACTAATATTGCCTGATGATGATGATGATGAATATGACCGTCAAATATGAAAGTATGACAGTAAGACCAGCCACTAGTCTTACAAGCCTCCACCAATCCGGACTTAGCCCCCGTGGTAGAGTATGGCCTATACGTCCCTCAGAGAAGAGACCCGTGCCCCTTGATAGTGACACAATGGGTTGATAATGATGATGAGTACGAATATTGTGTGGTTGAAGTATTTTATTTGTATAATTAAAAGGTCTAACGAAACACGTCCAAATTAAGTAAAATAACGTGTCTTACATATTTTTTTCCAAAAACACTTAAAACTTTATTAAAATAAGTAAATGACAATATTTCATTGACGCGTTTCAGGAATTGTGCAATGTATTGGACATGCGACCCGTATTGAGGAATAGTGTCACGATCACGAGTAGGTTACAGGCAAAGAGAGGATGTATCGAGGCCGGGGCATTCCACTTTCATCAGAAATTAACTGTTTCGCGATTACACAACACACGTCGATCCAGGCGGCGACCTTGACAATGGCTCGGGCCTCGTCCGAACGAACGGTGCGCCAACCGTTGGCGCAGCAAGGCCGCGTGACATAACCGCGGTTACCGCTAGCCGTTGATGTCACCGCGGCAGGTGATCGCTGCAGTTATTGTTGGGTGGCCGAGTTTGAAATCCAACCCGTAAAGAACAGCAGCTGTTGCGTCCTTACTTAGTACGGTCGGCAGCATGTCAGCCTTTAAATCGATTCGTCCATATGTGCATGTTTTTTATTCCAATTACCTGTCGGGTGACTTTGCAATAACCAATGCAGAAGTTTAAATGCAGAAGAAATCAAAAATATATTTTTAAGGTAAAGAATATACATGCGTTTTTTAATATTAATTTACTTCACTGTCTTAGCGGAGTCGGGTTGCAGTAGTCAAAAAGACACCAAAAACAAACTACACTTTGACCTCTCTCTTAAATCATCTTAAGAAAAAATATACATTAGTTGGCACCAGACCAGCTGGTGAGTTTTACAAAATTGTGAATGAAATGTTAAATCGTTCCTATGAGAAATAAATACTTTAAACCTAAACCTAAAATTGTTAGGCATGAGTATAAGGTGACCTCAACTGATAATAAAAATTATACGTAATACGGCAATAGGTTACTACAATTTTAGGTATCAATAATAAAACACTTAGGAATCACCCAAAGCGGCTAGGAGGAAAATAGGAGGAACGTCAGAAAGGTACAGCCGACAGCACGTCAACCTACACATTTTAGTAGCAAAGTCGTCCGTATTGCAACGGATTAGAGTACATGGGTGTACAGCACGATGTGCTGTCGACTGTACGCAGTCGTTCAATCATTCAATCAGTCCGCACGCATTCATTCACTGCTTGACAAACCTTCCCATAAGTACTCCATAAGTTTTCCTTATTCCCCTGAAATGTCATTCATCATCATCAACCCATTACGTCCCCATCGAGGGGCACGGGTCTCTTCCGTGAGGAATGTATAGGCCATACTCCACCACGGAGGCCAAGTTGGGATTGGTGGAGGCTTGTAAGATTAGTAGCTGGTCTTGGCTTACCGACTGCCATCTTTTGACAGCAGCCGGCACCAACTGCTTAACGTGCCTTGCGAAGCTAATGTCATTATTATTTCTATCCTTAACCATCTTCAACAAGCCGCAACCAGCAAACTGCTTAATATCACGGTCCAGGGAGTTGTTAGCCTGTTCGTTACTTTAGTAAAATGAAATCACACCAGGTTTGAATATTTTGTCCAGTTCGATAGGTCTTTTGAAATAAACAAATCATTATTGAAATTATAAAAATTGGGCCAAGAAATAAACAGACTTCTTCGAAAGACGAATATGTTAGACTCTGAGATCCGTTTAATGGAATTACTTCGCATTTGCATCAAGTGGCACCTAACACGCTGCTCAACCGGGACTCTCGTCTTAACTTACGGGTAATCCTTTACAGCTGAACCAATTCCTATAATCCCTCCTAATATGCGAGATAATTTATAAATATTTCTACTCCAATAAGCAAAAATATAAAAATCACAATTTTTCATCCAATTTTTTTGATGCGGTTTTCGCAAGCATTATTTAGATCACCCAAAATGATTGGTCTACCAACTCAACTGCCAATGGATAAAGTTAGGGAATGGAATTGCCAACTAGGAATGTACAATCATTTTCTATTTCCTAAACTGTGTTACAAATAAGAGACGCTTTAAATCCAACTGGGAAGATTGTCAACATGGCTACCTTAGATAGCACACGAGGGTTGTGACATTGAATAGACAAGGTTCAAAGGGTGGATCAACTCGTTGAAAACATTTTTTTACAAGAATAAATTAATGTCATTCAGTCTTCAAAATATTGAATTGTTTGATTTGAGACTTTTCTCCAGTGCAGAAAATTGCAGTGTTCGAAAATGTGTTTATTTGGGAAATTGCGGGACATGTTGGCGTAATATTATCATGTAGTATTTACAACGTTTAATTGCATAGTAACATTACATACATACTTCACATAAACTCACACCTTCATCCCGGGAGTAGAATGAGCCTAATTTTTAAGTAGGTACATAGTTGTGTTTTTTTATTTTATCAATAGTTCTTTAAGTTCATATTTAAGTGTGGCTTTACGTACTTTGGTATACAAAGCCACATTTAAATATGAACTAAAATGTTTGGTTTGTAGGTTTTACATACTACTGCTCGCACGCAGTTTCGGATGTTTTATTTGAGTAACTGCAGACCATGCTTGCGTACTCTGCTCTTAAAGTATTTACTAAATGCACTGCAATATAAGTACAAAACAAAACACTCGTTACGTTAATAAAACAACTCCGCCTTAGGATTCCATCTATGGCAAAGTTTCTCAGTAGCGCTAACCGCCCCAGCCTGACCTAGGTACCATCCAACACAACACATAACTCCACATAACAGACCCACACAGTTATGGACAAGGCCATCTCGTCCAAGCCTTACGTGTCAACGTCTATCCTATTTTAGAATGTTGCGAGTCTGTTGCGTCGGTGCTCCGCGTAATCTGAGGTACCGTTGCATGGTGCCCCGTGGTGCGACATGACACGAGTCGACTGGCGCGATGTGCGACAACCGTGGACGACGACAGGCGGCTCGCATTTCACGCGACAATGATGTACGGTCGAGGTCTGTAAGTGTTTATCAGTTATCACATTTTGTACACTGAAGGTTAATTTACTATAAGATGCTTGATACCATTTATAGGTTGGAAAACATCGATTGTAAGAAAGCAGGTATTGATAAGTTCGATGGAACGAATTATAAGCTCTAGAGATAGGCTAGCCTTTGTGGAATAAAGTACAAAATCTAGCTAAAGTAGTTCTGTTACGGCGTTGCGTAATATATTATACTACGTAACGTGTGGTCTTCGTGGTGGAGGTTACAGTTAGGTTACCGATTTGACATTGTCTCGTTCTGGCACACGAGCGTCACGACGTGTTACGCATGCAACCGCCGAAGGTTCGTGGGAACTCGGCAACGCACCTCATGCTAGCAATGTCATTACCTACATACATAATCGGCAAGACCTTCGCTGAAGCCCACTACTGACAGACAGATAAAAAGTTATTGCTAAACATAAAACACACACAAAAACGTACACGGTATTACGCTATGACAGGACTTGAAAAGTATCAAAGCCAGCTCTTTATCTCCCAATTTCCTTCTTTTCAGGAATCGCTTTTTTCTGTCACGTTTTACAGATTGTAGCAAGTCTTTCTTACGTTAGTTACGTTAAGGACAACTTTGAAGTGATCGAAAATGTGAAAGTTGATCTGCAATTAACTGTAATTGACTATTTTTGTAAAGTATTACTATTTTTATGGAAGGGTAAATTAAAAATATATATAAAAAAGCTACTTGTTTTTTTCTTTTACAATTGAAAACCTTAGAGTAGGATAAGATAAGATAAGATAAGATAAGAAAATTCTTTATTGTACCAGTAAAAACGCATACAAAACATTTACAAACATATAGTACACTTGGCGGCCTTATTGATTAAAGCAATTTCTTCCAGACAACCGATGATTATATTTCTATGTTGCATACTAAAATCTTTTCTTTGATCTTAATCGATTTAAAAACACATTTAACGCTATTAGCCGTTGTGGCGACGCCACAAAATTAGTAAACATTCGAATCCCCATGGCCACACCCGCCGCCTTCTGTATCGGTTTCCAACTATGTGACGTCATGACGCCAATTAAATTATAATTAAGTTATAGGCTACCATAGGTAAAATTGTTGGGTAGGTATTAACTTTGGTGTGCATCTTTTTTCCTTATCATTTCACTTCACTAATATTTACTCTTTGGAATTAGTTTGATGGGCTTCCTCTATATTTAACACATTAATTTAACATTAATAATATATTATGAAATTAGTTTCTTTATTCTATGTATATTATCTACTGAATTTATTTTAAATTACATATTTTTACATGCACCACGGTATCGTGGTGCGTATGCACTCCGAGGTACAATTATTGTTACCGGGCAATGACTAAAAATCAGTGCTGAGGGATCACCACCCTCACCCTCAGCAGAACGCTGAGTCAGTTACCTTTTGGGGCAGCCTAGACACATCACCTAAGTCCTAAGTTTGAGGTCAATTGGAGGAGAGCAACAGCCAACATGCAAATATTTTTCAAATGCTCCGATAAACAGCAGCATGCAACCATAATAATTATGCACTCAATCTTCCCTGCACTCAAATTTTGTACCTCTGATGCAAAGGAATAACTAGGTAAACGCAAAAATAGCTCCGAACCAACACTTTAAGTTAAAAGGTGCTTATTTTCTCATTAGTTGCACTACGCTGACGCTGCATCATCACTGCAATCTTTAACGGTATACCTAAGTACCTACTCAAAAGTACAAGAATAAACTGTCATCGTTTTCAATGACTTTGAACGAATGATGCGAGAATGCGGTCCCTTATATTTACAGACTCATTAATTTTTCATTTTACTTTTGTGACATGGAGAATGTCATTGAAATGCCGATTCAAGATTGATATCCGCTATAGTATATCCGATATCACTCATAGCCTGCGGCTGCCTGAGTGATCTTAAGCGATCACGAACGTTAAGCAACATAGGGCGAGTTCAGTGCATGGATGGGTGACCGTCTATGACTAACGCTAGTGACATTTTTCCGAGCGCTTCCGTACTTCGCAAGGCACGTTAAGCAGTTGGTGGCGGTTACCGTCGATAGATGGCAGGCGTTAAGCCAAGTCAGAGGCCTTAGGAGGGCTTGAAAACTTCTGACAGTAAGACCAGCCACTAGTCTTACAAGCCTCCACTAATCCGCATTTGGCCCCCGTGGTGAAGTATGGCCTGTACCTTCCTTAGGAAAGAGACCTGTGCCCCTCGGTGGGGATGATGATACTCCTGTACAATAACAAAAAAATCGCTAAGATTACATATTTATGTAATTTAGTAGGTTCCGTGTATCTTCTTCAACACAGTCGATTGTTTCTGGAAACGGAAGGTAACCGAAACGAATTTCGACCTCTTTGCGTTTCTCAAATGAAGAGCATATTGTAGCAATGTTACAATAACAAACATTCAAAAGTCGTCTTTCGTTAACTCTACTTTCGGTTTCTTAGGTTGAGAATGATTTATTACTTTTCGAAACTATTCTTTTCTTCTTACTGTTTACTGAATTGGGATGTAAAAGGCAACGGCACGAAATATTTATAAAAAGGGACAGTGTGTTCTATTGAAACGTACCGTTCATAATTGCTCCACAATTGTAAATAGTTCAAAACAGTTTGGGTTATTTAGTTTTATATTTCTGTACTGACACTGCAAGGACGCGCTTTCTTTTGTGCGATATTCTGTTATTTATTTTCTTTAAAAATTCCAACTAACCTTATACTACGAGGAATATATCATTCGAGAACAGAGTATTTATGTCGTTCGAGAAACCTAGCTCAATCCGTGAACTCTATAATTACAGATACGCAAACTTGACATACGAATGTTATTGCGTTAATGCACGTGAACGGTGCCGTCCGTGTTTCTGGCCGCAGCATTGTTGTTTTATTTATTACCGAATATTAAAATGTTTGACTTTGCAAGTATTGATTGCACTCATGGGTCTTGAGGTTCTTCGTAGATGGATATTGGATCACACCGCGGTCTGTGACGTTCGCGGGGTATCTCCTGGCAGTGACTGAAAATCAGCACTGAAGGCTTGTCCATCAGCAAATGCTGAGTCAGCTGCCATTTATAACAGCAGTGACCAGGCCGTGAACTTTATGTTACTTCTGTATTCTTTGTCTTTTGGTTTTGTACTATTTTTTCAATCAAGAAGAAGACACTTAACCACCAAAACTCAAGACGAATACCAATACGATGTACCTACCAGGAGAAAGAAGAAAATATCGAGCTGTGTCCAGAGTATAGCCCGGCCAACGGAGCCCAGGGTATAGCCCGGCCCACGCAGGAGTCCAGGGTATAGCCCGGCCCACCCAGCGCAGACGAGATGAGCTCCAGCCTCCGCGTCGCGCACCGCCGCCGCCCTCAGCGAGCTGTCGCCGCCGCCCAGCCCCGTCATCGCCTTAGCCAGTATTAAGTACACTCTACATCAAGTAAGCCGATTATATTAATTACTTTCATTGCCAACTGTCTATTAATATGTACGTTTTTTTTTATTAAGCAATTAACCTGTATGTAATGTCAGAAATAACCGAATTAGAAATATTTTTTTATAATTAAAGTAGGTCCAACTAGAAGGCAACATTCCGAGGCAGCCCAGCAAAAATTTAATGAGAACTTGCAATTGTACAATCGTTTGGAGTCTATTTCGTCTTCCGTAAAAGCTAAAATCGAAGAAGGAATCGAATTACAGTTTTCTGGACCGGAAAATTTTGTTTTAATTACTTCACTGGTCAGAATGGGCCTGCGCAATTCACCACGCGTTCGCATCGCAGATTGATAATTTATGTCGCTGAGGTATTTGAATACACCTCAGATTTTAAATCAGACTAACTGTCCCGGCAAACTTCGTACTGCCAAAGTTTTCGTATATTTTCCATATTTTCTCACCATTTGTACCTTCTCTGGAATTCCACAAATATAAAAAAACTAGAATTCAGCCAAATCGGTCTAGTCGCTCTCGAGTTTTAGTGAGACTAATGAACAGCAATCTATATTTATCAGATTTCCTCACGATGTTATCTTTCTCTGTGTTAACTACTACTAACAAATTTCCAAATATACTTAGACTTTGGAAAAATACGTAATTCATTCTACTTTCCCGGATTCAAGCCCTACATTGAAAATGTATTATAATAAAATGTTATATAGTTTACGTGTTAGCTACGCCCCATATAAAAAAAATCTGTTAATTTCAGGATAAAATATTACACATTATTATATGCAGCTCTGGAGACTAGATTATATATAAATATACCGTCATGATTTTATTTTTACTTTTTTCTACGCTATAAAAAATGTTTATTTTAGGATAGAACGAATACAAATGAATCTAGCTCTGGTAGCTAGTAACTTTCGTGGGTTAATTTTGTATGCAGTGATAAGTAGCTCAGCGTTAGAACGCCGGCCATAATAAGTAGGTCGTGGGTTCGAATACCAGCATGTACCAATGACTTTATGAGTTACAAACATTTGTGAATTTATAGTAGCAATACGACTCTCCGTCATTTAGCTTCTCTATTGTTTTCCGTCAATGGTTGGTTGTCTGGATGTTATTGTAATAAGGCCACCAATAGTACTGTACTACAGTCTGTAAGCTTTTAGAATATACCTCGGGCTCTAGAGTAGGCTTCGGTTTTCACCGAAAGCACAAGAGTGTAATACTACTTTCTGCTCTATAAAACTTTTCTTCACTATTTTGAAAAGTTATGTAAAGTTATAAATAACAATCCAAAATAAACCTTACCTTATTGCAATATAATCGGTTTTTGATTGCTCAGTTGAGGTATATTCTGAAAGCTAACAGACTGTATGTTATTGTCTCATGTGTAATTCCTGGTGTACATACAATGAAGAATATTCTATATATCAATCTAAATACTTGAGAATTCGGTACGTACTATGAGGTCAAGTGCGGAAATTTCTGATATTATTAACTAAGTAACTAACATATTAAAACGAATAAGGAAGTCCATGGATGACTAAGGATAGTAGAGTGTAACCTCTTTGGGAAAGACTTCTCTTTGCGACATGGCTCTGGGGCGCTACAACTTAATTTCTACACCGTCCTATTTAACTTACTCTAAACTATCATATACATAACTACGTATTATGAGTGTTGTACGGTAATCATGTTTTTCCCGATGGCAAAAAGGAATAAAAAGAAAATTCAACCTTCTATTTACGTGAAGTTCGAAGAGTAGGTAGCCACTTGCCAAAAATTTCATCGTTGGTCTCAAACTCTGGACAGTCAACACGTTCCATAAAATCTGGCTGGTGATTTTGGTGACCCGCGCTTAGAACATACAAGTGTGAGGCTGGAGGTCGCCAGCACTCTCTCTGAATGATGTGGCTAAGGCAGTGAGTTAAGTTGGCCAAAGTGAAATGACCGCAGGGGCCTGGTTATTTCGGAGGTTGCGTCATCCGATACATTCTCCGGGCCGAGCTTGAATTTCAACTGTTGCCTGCCCACTGGTAATTGAAAAGTTAAATGTTGATGTGTTTTAGAGTTCCGTGCCTAAAGAGTTCTACACGATCTTATTAAAATTAATACGTCTACGACTCATCAGTGAAGGACAAGATAGAGAGTACCAGAAACTGATTTATGAATGTTGATGTAGCGGAAAAGGTTTGTCAGGATCGACGACCTCTGTGGCGTAGTGGTTAGCGCATCTGCTTACCATGCGAGAGGTCCCGGGTTCGATCCCCGGCTGGGGAGAAAAAAAAACTCCAGGTCTTGGATGTTTACATGTTTGTGACGTCGCTGTTTCTGGTTCCCACGACACAGGGTATCCTAGTGTGAGGCCAGAGGCAATGTATGTGCCTGTATGTAAATGTTATGTTAGGATCGTGGCGAGTGGCAAAGTCTGATACAAAACCGATAGTAAATGCGAGTGAAACTAGTGTCCTTAGGGCTCCCAACAAAATAATACAAATAATACAGATGAAATAAAATGTTCACCACCCAATACACGCATTCAAAAACCTATTTTTGTGATAGGTTCGGGTATATTTACAACGAAACAATAATTATTTTCAGGCTTTTTGTTTACTGGTGCTTATAGGATACTTACTGTTGTCGTAACATAAAAAATAGAAAAATCAAGGTCAGGAAGAAATTTGAGAAATTGTTAATTTTGCTTATATGAATAAATCATACAATTTTTGACATAAACGGCTATAATTTTGATTTCATTGACATCAACTATTCAACATACAAAGCTTGAAATATTCACAAAAAATCTTAGCTTACTTCATAATCATCAACCCATTATGTCCCCACCGAGGGGCACAGGTCTCTTCCCTGAGGAAGGTATAGGCTCTAACAAATCTTAGTTTACTTAGGTCTTAGAGCTTTTTTTTTAACTGTGCGACGTATAGTATAAGTACTGAAAATTAGCCGAGTGAGATAACGGAGCCCAACTTGATGAAATGAAAAACACATTTTTCTTCGATGCGTGAGTCCTTCTTGCGTTTAACCGTTTTTTATGATCTCTGCCATTTATTTTGGATTGGGAACCATTTGGATAATTTATTTTAGTACCTATCTCAAGTTTTTACGACTTAACTATAAATTTCAAAAAGTACATTTTAGGTGGTACTAAGCGTACACGTCTGCTGAAAGTATAATTTCAGATTTTCAGAGTTAGGGTTTTCCCACTAGAGCCAAGTAAGTCATTGCTTCAACAACAAGTTGCAAATGGGAAGTTCAAAGTTCGCAAATAAAAACTTCCTCGAGAAGAATGAGACTTCAAACTGCGTTCCAAATTCGAAAACCGTGTTTTTTCCAATGATCGCGTTCAAGTTCAACAGCCAGCGTCAAGCGCCGCGAAGGATGGAGCCAACCAGAGGCGACCCACTTGTGGTTCCATGACCTCCGCGGAGCCTAGCACCAATGCACCTTTCTCTTTCACACTTAGTGGAAGACGCTCTCCGTCTTCGTCACTCCCGGAATATTTTCGCACAAACACAAGCGCGGAAAATGGCGCACAGAAACCGACGAGCTCGCGCACCGTGTGACGATGAGGTTTTTTAAGGGTTAGAGGTCCCGCTAGCCGTATCTCTTCATGGGACAATAAAGCAGTGAGTTTCCCGATAAGCAAGGAATTAGATCCATTATTCAAAAGACGGGGGAAGTTTAGTGGCAGTTCCTTGAACTGCAAAAGGAAACGGCATAAATCATATATACATAACAACCGAATACATACATAAAGAGACATCATTTTCTACTTATTTCGGCGAAATAAAAACTGCGCATTAGAATTGCATAACGCTCTATCGACAATGTCGACTTCTGCGATAATTTTATTAACCATTTGGTTCTGGGTCGGATCGTATTAGTTATTTGGTGCTTGGAGGCAATAAAACCGGCCTACCTATTCAGAATTAAGCCATCGAGTCGCGTTGACCATAGCCATAAAGAGGGACGATTATTCAGTCAGACGCAGCACGACAAAGAGAGCTCAAAACCTAACCGTATAAGGAAGGACAGGCTGAGACGAGCTAAATTTCAATTTCTAAAACCCGATTACAGTGCGATGACGTAACGCAGGCGAGGTCGTGGGGACACCGGAGCTCGAAAACGAAAGGCATTCGAAAACGAAGGGAGTGATCCCGTTATCCTGCGGGCTGCCCTGCCGAGATGGAAAGCTCCCATTAAAGTTGCCGCGTGCGATGTGTTGTATAGAGTCAGTGGGCGCCGACAAAGCACCGTTGGATACCGTCATAAGGCCGTCGCCAATTCGTATCTGAAGGTTATTTACATGAATGACGAAGAATGACTAATATGGACTAGTAGTAAGGACTAGTTGGTTACACCTGAAATTTCCGCACTCAGGGCCGATTTCTGTCTTGAGAATCTACACTAAGTAAAGTATCATTCTGTCAGGCTCTTTTCTAAGAACTTTGACGAGACAGCACTACAATTAAGTAGATACTTGGAGTAAATTCTCAATTCATAAATTGGGTCTAAGCCTCATAATTGGGCCATTGTATGTAGCAAGGCTACGAGATTCCTTCAGCCAAACTACCTCAGTCCGTAATCAGGCTGTGCTCTTATCTCACTGCGAGCCTCCTTGAAACCTAAAAGGGTCCCAGCTTCCCAATTGTGAAGGACTGCTCTTTCAAGCGCTCACAGTTAATACAACATAATATAACATTTACATACAGGAATATACATTGCTTCTGGCCCACACTAGGATACATTGTGTCGTGGAAACCAGAAACAGTGACGTCACAAACATGTAAACATCCAAGACCTGGGTTTCTTTTTTTTTTTCCCAGCCCAAACTTGAACACGGGACCTCTCGCATGCTAGGTTTGAACGACGGCAAACGGCTTGATAACCTCTGTGGGGCATAGCGGTTAGCGTATCTGCTTACCATGCGAGAGGTCCCGGGTTCGATCCCCGGCTGAGGAGAAAAAAAATGCCAGGTCTTGGTTGTTTATATGTTTGTGACGTCGCTGTTTCTGGTTCCCACGACACAGGGTATCCTAGTGTGGGGCAGAAGCAATGTATATTCCTGTATGTAAATGTTATATTATGTTGTATTAACTGTAAACAGAAAACAGTTTCGTGAACGGGTGTTTCCTCTTGTGATGTATGGGTTGAAGCCTATCTACGTTTTCTTTCCGCTGAATGCTTGAAATATGAACAGCTGATACCACTGAAGTGTTTAAGCTGTTGATCGATGATTGATCTATCTTTCGAAAGATAGATCTATCATCGATCAACAGCTTATGTAAACTTTTGTAGGACTGATGAAGTACCTACCCTACCACCTAATCTGACCAAAACATAAAAAGCCCTCTGTTAGGCATAGGCTAAATCATCCTGTACATCACTCATAAACCATTTAAGAAGCACAACGCCTTGAATAATTTCCTCGTGAACTGGACAGAAATGCCTAATTACCCAACATAGATGAAACAATAACCGCTAACAATGAGCATGCGCCATTAGCGGCGGTATCAATGAGGCGCTTAGGTTCCCATTCACGCGCGCGGACGCAACGCAAGGGCACGGTCCGACGCGCTTGTGCACAACACAATAGCGACCGACTATGATTGTGGGATTGCTCTGTGCGAAGCTTACTGATACGCCTAGTCAGACAACGGGTTTTTTTTTCATACATTTTTTTTTGTTAGACACATAATAATTATGTACTTCGACCGAATAGGGGGACGTATTGCGAGGTGAAGGGCAAGATACAAAAATACCCGTAATCGGACGGGCGTGCATGCAACGATTAATGATGTATGTTGATGATGCGAAAGAGGCTTGTCAGGATGTTGCAAATAGAAAATACAAAATAAATACAAAACCAAATATTAAAAAATATTTTTGTTTGCAACGCAATAGTATACCTACGAGTAATAGCAAGTGCAACAGATATAAATGGCGAGTAAGGTAAAAAAATAAATAAAGCAGGAGAAGGCAGAGCAGACATCCTACTTCTGTAACTGGACAAAAAAAAAATTCTTGCACTCATTAGGCAATACAAAGGAAAGCAGCATTGTATGTAACAATTCGAGCAATGGATTTTATATTAGAAAGGTATAGAATCGGTCGGCGATGGTCGGGGGTTCTTCCAATATAAATTTATACTGAGCTATCTGAATGTGAGTAGTAAAAAAAAACGCATTTCGTGAAATGGAAAAACGTTTGCTTTTCCCTAAAATACCCTGGAGCCCGTCCTGAAGGTCCTGTCCTAAAAGGTGGTGGAAACCTTGGTGAAAGAATCAGTACAAAATCAAATAAGAAAGGATAAGTACTTTAAAAACATATAAAGTTACAAACTTATCATTAAAAAAAAAGTCACGCCCGTTATCCCCGAGGGGGTGCACCAATCACTAGAACAAACTTATCATATTTATATTGTTAGTGTAGAAGTATAGATAGATAACATATTTTAGTTGTTGATTTTTGGAAATTAAATCTTAAAAAACCTTCCTACAAGACTGGAAAAATGGTCCATACATACACTATGGTCAGTTATTACCTTTTGCATTCGGTAGGTAAACGTTAATCAGCTGCTTAAATTTCCTAAATGTCCAGCTTAAACATTGAATCTAAATGAATCCTATTAGATTATGTATTACTTCTCTGAAAAAAGAAGCTTAAATAGTTACGCAACGTTCTCGCCTCGTGACTATGAACGCGTGACAAGACGATGACATTATTCTGAATTGCCTTAGATACGTAGAGAACCACACAAACAACTGACAGATAACCTCCAATGATGTAGAAGCACTTTAAGAAGAATATCAAGTTCATCATCATCATCAACCCATTATGTCCCCACCGAGGGGCACGGGTCTCTTCCCTGAGGGCCATACTCCACCACGGGGGCCAAGTCCGGATTGATTTGGAAGATCAGGTGTTTCTTTAGAATCCAAACGCGATCCTCGTTCACGTCAGCCATGCGATCCACACCATTCTTTCGCGCGCCGGTCGCACTGTCCTACTTCGCGCTAACGGTACCGGCAAGTCCTCCACCAAAACACAAACACGCACACACACGACCGCGAATATTTCCGCCAATTAGCCCACTGGAGCCTCTGCGGGGGCGACAACCTTCACAGTTGACGGTTTGGAGGTTTTTTAACCCGATTTATGAGGTTATTTTCCGCGAACTGGGTTACGCTGCGTACATGGTAGTTGGTTTTGTTTGATGTGACTTTAAGCCGGGTCCGCTGCGCCATGTTACGCGTGTTACAAAAAGCGTAACACGTAAATATAATAAAAATGGGACGTGGTATAACACGTTAAGTGTTACATAACGTTACGTTAAGTGTTACGTAACACGTAAAGTGTAAATTCCACTCCCCATTTTTGTTTTAATAACGTGTTACATTTTTTGTAACACGCGTAACATGGCGCAGCGGACCCGGCTTTAGAAGTTGTCAACCTAGCAACTCAGTAAGCCTTTTATGGCCAAAGGCAAAGGCACAGTGACCTGTGCATCTGCACTTATTATCTTTTGGGTTGGACGACGACAAGTATAGGAACGTACCTAGAATTAATGGATAATAAACATTAAAGTAGAGTGGTAGGCATATAGCGCAGCCCCCAAAAGGGTCACACCACCTTTTGTGACACTGTTATACTCTAGGACTTTTTTTTCCCTATCTAAGTATCTCATACTCCTACTCCGAACTTTACTATCATATAACTACATTCTTATTTTGACTATTTCGCATTGTTTAAATGCTTAACACGATAGAGTGGAAAGTTACCTAATATAAGGGCAGATCCGACAGTGTAGTTACAAAATTGTGGGGGCGCGATGTTGATCGAGACCATTTACACAGCATCATACATATCAATGTACAGTGTACATACGCGTGACAACTACGCCAACCAGGCTGTCTTGGTAGAACTCTAGCTGAAGTGTTAGACTTAAGGGCCCTTAGTAAGTGAATATCGTCCCCTTAAAGGTAAAACCAACTAAAGTCACTTTTTTGCAAAAATGAGTTATACATAACGTTAGAATCGCCTTTTCAAGATCTACATAATGGTAAAACCCGTTTTCCGATATTGGGCTTCCTTCTCAATTTAGCTTTGTAACTTAACAGGAGATTTTGGAAATAATGAACATGTAAATCCCAACATGTATCGGTTAAAGCAACTACTAAAATATATTATCGGAGAAAAATATTTAATCACCCTTTAAGTGGTTTCGGCATGTTAAATGTTAGAATAATATTTGCAATATGATAACTGCATAAAGAAACTAAACATTTTTACTTGTTTTTTCCAATTGCACATTCACTGAGCATATAAACTTTTGACATACTTCAAAAATATTTAATCACCCTTTAGTCTTTTTTACCATTTCACGTTCACTCAGTTTATAAAAACAAATATACAGCCAAAAAACATTAAATATAGTACATTTGGTTTTACTTGTATAATATTACTCTTCGACGTCACAACGTCAACAGGAAAAACCACGTAGGCGCATTTAGTACTTTCTCGCGCCAACTCGCCGTAGCGCCGCCGCGGAGCGGTCTCCCCGCTAACCCCGCTTACTCCCTTAGTCGAGTTTCAAAGGTCGAAGTGAGGATTAAGGATGGAGTGAGAAGGATGAAGTAGGTCAAAGGGGAAACAAGAATATACTTAAATTACGACATGTCCGAAGAGTTTCTGAGTTTTGAAACTAGACCTGCGCAGAGAATGCCCATGTCTTCGCAATCTGGTCCTCATACGAGGAAAGGGAGCCGTTTGTCTAATCCCAACTCTGTGGAACCACCTAAATCAGTAGAAAGATTCACACTGCCCGAATTAACACCACTGTACGAACACCCTTTGCCCATCAGCGCAGCAAAGAAAAGGGACTTAATAAGCCTTAGCACAAAAGGGGTCATTCCAGAAGAATACCGTAGATGGTCCCAGGATGGTGTCGGGTTTCTCGTCCACAAGTCCCTCGTGAACAACATTTTGGCCATCGACAGTGTGTCGAGCACGGTGGTATACCTAAGTGCCCTGCCTCACTGGGATGCCATGGCGACGTCGCCAGCCACGTACTCAGGCAGTTTGTATTGAATGGCGACGTCGCTAACAGTCGCCAAGTGAGGCAGGCACCATACATTTCAATACTAACTGCTTGGATACGGTCGCTGACGACGTGGCTATGGCGTCCCGGTGAGGCAGGGCCCTAATACTCAGAATATCTAAGAGGTATTCGCTGAAGGTCATTCAGGTATACGCACCGACCTATTCACACTCCGATGAGGAGGTAGAGGCGATGTATGAGGACATTAGTAGAGCCATACGTACCTTGGAGACCTATTTCAATGTGGTTATGGGGGACTTCAATGCGAAGCTGGACAAAAGAAGCGAAGGTGAGACTGATGAGAGTGGGGCAATTTGGTCTTGGGCAACGGAACCCTAGAGGACAGAGATTGGCCGACTTCCTGGAAAAAAAGGAACTCTTTATGATGAACTCTTTCTTTCAGAAGCCACTTCACAGGAAATGGACCTGATTGAGTCCCGATGGTTCCACGAGAAACGAGATAGACATCATCCTGACCTCCAAGAGACAAATATTCAATGATGTCTCTGTGATCAACATGGTGAAAACCGGAAGCGATCACCGAATGGTAAGAGGCACATTGAATATCAATGTTAAACTTGAGAGGTCTCGTCTCATGAAGTCCGCGCTCCAACCTACACGTGTCCATATCCAAAACCCCGAGAACTTTCAACTCGAATTGTCAAATTGCTTTGAATGCCTGGAAAGCGCCGCATCGGTAGACGAGATCAATAACAGGTTTGTAGAAACTGTTAGTACAGTGGGCTCGAGGTTCTATAAGCCCAACTAAGCGAGTAGACCACAAAAGCTCTCAAACTATAGGTCGAGAGACCTCATGGCTAAACGTCGCTCGTTACAACTGTAGTCTTCCAAAGATGCAGAGTCATATAGGGAGCTCAATAGACACAAATGTATCAAAGTCTATGCGGCACGATATTCGTTTCTTTAATACCAAACGTATTAAAGAGACTATAGAGCGGAACAAAGGCTCTAAAGTGCTCGCAAGAGACATGTCTATTGGGCAAAGCCAGCTGACGAAGCTGAGGAGAGAGGACGGGAGTATAACGTCGACCAAGTCAGAGGTGCTGAGGGAGATTGAGGGCTTCTACGGACAGCTATACACCTCAATCGCATAACCTGTTAGCAGTTTGCATAAAGACCCAAGAGCCAAACTGACCCGACATTATACCGAAGATATCTCGGACGTCAGCCTGTACGAGAATACAATGGCCCTGAAACAGCTCAAGAATAACAAGGCACCAGGAGAGGACGGAATTACATCAGAGCTTCAGAAAGCGGGTAGAACACCAGTACTGAAAGTCCTTCAGAGGCTCTTCAATTTCGTCGTGCTCGAAGGAACAACGCCAGAAGCCAACAGAAGCGTGGTGACATTATTTTTCAAGAAAGGGGATAATACTCTCTTGGAGAACTACTGACCCATCTCGTTTCTGAGCCATGTTTTTAAGCTGTTTTCGAGGATTCTGACGAATGTCTCGAACGCAGGTTCGATGACTTCCAGCCTTCCGAACAAGCCGGTTTCCGAAAGGACTATAGTACCATAGACCACATCCACACGCTGCGGCAAATTATACAGAAGACTGAGGAGTATTATTTGCCGTTATGCTTAGCGTTTGTGGACTATGAGAAAGCCTTCGATTCGATTCAGACATGGGCGGTGCTCGAGTCTCTCCAGCGTTGCCATATTGACTATCGGTATATCGAGGTGCCGAAGTGCTTGTACCACAACGCCACCATGTCAGTCCGAGTGCAGGAGCAGGATTCGGAGGCAATTCCACTGAAAAGAGGCGTGAGACAGGGAGATGTCATATATCTCCAAAACTGTTCAAGAACGGACTGAAAGATGCCTTCAAGCTTCTGGAATGGCAGGAACGTGGCATAAATATCAATGGTGAGTACATCAGTCACCTTCGATTTGTCGACGATATAGTAGTCATGGCAGAGATGCTGGAGGGCCCCGGCATAATGCTCGAAGACCTCAGTCGAGTCTCCCAACTGGTGGGCCTTAAAATGAACCTGGACCAAAATAACACTCGACTCTCGAAGTTGTACACGAATACGTCTACTTAGGACATGCAGTCCAACTAGGCCGGTCAACTTCGTGAAAGAGGTCAATCGTCGAATCCAACTCGGCTTTGCCCAGCCGGGAAAAACTTAGAAAAGTCTTTTCCTCTGATATACCTCCATCACTCAAAACAAAATTATACAACCAGAGTGTGTTACCAGTGATGACTTATGGCATTGAAACGTGGTCACGCAACGAGCTATGGAAAGGGCTATACTCAGAATTTCTCCACGAGACCGAATCAGAAATGATGACAGAAATGAAACGAAAGTCGTCGACATAGCCTACCGGATGAGTAAGTTGAAGTGGCAGTGGGCGGGGCACATAGCACGAAGAAGTGATGGCCGATGGGGCCGAAAGGTTCTTGAATGGAGACCACATCGGCAAGCACAGCGTAGGACGACCAGCCACAAGATTTATTAATTTATTATGAATTTTTAAGATTTATTGTTCATTTTATTGTGTTTCGTGTTATTTTCATTTAAAAATATAGAAAAACAAAACAGTATATGTTGCAAATTAATATAATAAGGACACTTAATCCTTAGGTAATAAACTCTTAGTACAGGAAAAACCAGTTATCTGCGGCACCCATCAAAGTGAATGCTTAATTTTACCCATTAATTGAGAGAATTTCGTTGGTCTTTCTCAACCATTTAATTATTTAATAAATGAAGTAATTAAAAATATACATACGTTCCTGATATATCAGGTTGTTAATAGAAATTGCACCGTGCAAACCTTTAATCACGTTTTCCTCAAAACTACATTTTATGCAGTTACTTGGTTTTTGCAGTAAGGGCACGATATGCCGAAATTCGATGTTTTCTATTAGCTGATATTCAAAAAAATTTACGATTTTTCGCATTGAAATTTCGAATGTGTATTACAGACCGTATGTGTGAGGGGATGACTGTTTCCAAAACACGATTGGAAAAACTTTGCTCGATAGAAAAAAATCCAGAAGTCACTTCCAAAATTTTATGTAAATGCTCATTTCGGACGTGTTTTATATACGACTTCCTGTAAAATCACAAATAGATAAGTATTAACCTTTTCGATTTCTTGACTGTTTTAGATTTCCAAAAAACAAGGCATTTCTATTAACTTTTGACAAATATGTGGATGGCGCTTACGATGTTTAGTTTCGAACTCGCTGATTCCATACTAAACGTCTACCCCGAACGGCGCACCTCCGCGAGGCCCAGTCTCGCTTCGGCATTCGCACGTGGGGGCTGTGTCAATTGTCACTCTGTACGCGCAAAAATTACGAGTCTAAAACACGAGTACACAACTAATTTAAAATTGAGTACTTACATAAAAAGGTCGCCTAAAGCTATAAATGAGTTGCTTTGGTACATACCTACCCTGCCTATTGACTTTCATAATAGTAAGTACAGTCGACAGCACGTCAATCTTCACATTTTAATTGCAAAGTCGCCCGTAAGCCAACGGAGTAGAGTGCATGGGTGTATACCTGCAATAAGTACTATACTTGAGCCATTACAAACGTGCGAACCGAGTCACAAAAGTGCGAGCGAGAGTTCAGATATCGCACCTCCAGAACTAAAGTGACCTAACTCAAAATTTGGGTAAAATGAGTTAAGTACTCAGAATGACTCAAAAAGGTATACTCTTTCATGGCTATATTAAAAAACCGACTTTATTTGGTCAGAGAGAGATGGAGGAATATTTCGGTCTGTTTTTTCTTGAGCAGCTCACTCAGATCGTCGAATACATTTTCTTCATTTCCAAAAAGTTGCAAATTTTGAGTTAGGTCACTTTAGTTCTGGAGGTGCGATATGCGGATATGCCTGAATTGCCTGATATGCATGCCTCCTATATGTGTGAGGGAGAAGTCTGAATGGTCTGATACAAATGCTTATGACTTAGTTCGCACATTTGTAATGGCTCAAGTATAGTTACTTGATTGATGCTTTAGACAACTACATATGTACTTCTATTTAAACTCGGCAAAACGTGGGCGCAGTTCTTAGTGATTGGTGCCTCTGCCTACCCCCTCGGGTGAACGGGCGTGACTTTTTTTTTTCTATTCAGCTACCCAATTATTTCAGAAAACGACAATGCATGGCAACCAAACAAAATTTTACCCTGGGGGGCTAATAAATATTACGATTAGTTATGTCTATTACCTATACGATATATCTTTAGCCTTGTTGAAAAATAGGGTAAAAAGCCCTATTTCGGGTCTCGTATTTTTGAAACATAGCTAGGTGTAGTTATCTAGCTGCGTACTTATTCATATTTTTTCGGTTTTATAACAACAGGGTAAATGCACCAACAACGGACATACCAGGGGGATTTAACCTATACGATCAAACTACGTCCGTATCATCTTAGTACACTCTAATTACATAATTCCTCGAAATATAACTAGATTTTTGCTTTTTACCCTAATGAGCGTTTTCCTTATGTCAAATTTAGTTTTAAGAGATTCACTAGGTGGCGCTACCGTACCTTAGTAATAAACGTCAAAGCCAAAAAATACTATGGTTCTGTGGAATTTTTGATGGTTGATTACCTAAAAAAAAATATGTATTAGTTAGGTGATAAGTGCGCCTACGTCCTATTTAGATATTTTGGAGTCTTTGCTGTGGATTGTGGGTTTTTATTTTTCATTACGAGAAACTTCGTACGAATGGCAAACCTGGTTCCTTCTTTTTTTCAGTAATTTGTGAACTGACATTGACATTGACTGCCACCAATCACAAATTTGTATGTAGAAACGAATGATGCCATCTAGATTATCTCATAGAATTAAAAAAAGAGAAGAAAAACGCTCAATGCACAATTTACCCATTTATCAATGACTTGGTTACAGAAAAACTTCAACTGAATGAACCGTTTTCAGAAGAACTAAAAAAAATAAATCTAATGGCTGTCAAAGGAATGCAATTTTGGACCTCTGCCCAATAGCCATGTGTGATACATCATCGAATAGGTCTCAGCGAGTTGTACAAAAACTCCTTTCGGAGTTATATTGTATTGAAAAAAAAACTAACATTCTCAATACAATATAACTCCGAAAGGACAAAAATTTGGCTGTTGGCGTCATAGTAACTTTTATTCATCTCGCTGAGACCTATTTGATGATGTATCACACATGGCTATTGGACTGAGGTCCAAAATTGCATTCCTTTGACAGGCGTTAGATTTTTTTTTAGTTCTTCTGAAAACGGCTCATTCCGGAATGTAGCTGAAGCATCCAAACACTTAGAAATATAATGTAAAACTATCAGAAATTTACAAAGCAATTAAATACACTGTGATGAAAGCACGTAAGTAAATCTAGTTTATGCATTGTCATTTTCATATGCTCATTTTTTTGCTATTTAATAATGGGTGTTATTGAAATGGTTTGCATAGTATAGGTATTTTTGTGAGCAGAAATAGCTAATTGATCAGCAACTCATTGCCAGCAAACATTTCAAAATCAATCGGCTATTATTTTTGTACAGCATATTAATTATACAGGATGTTGATTTGCCCAGTTTCGTCTGACTCGGGAGTGGTTATTCACATAATACTGAAGCAAAAAAAAAGTATTAAAAAAATTATTTTTTTGTGAAAATAACCTAAATATCATGAAGTTATATTGATTAGCTTCTATCGTTTGCACTTGACAGGTCCGGCGGGGTTTTTGGGGGGTGAAGCGGTAGAGTGCGCCCGCGCGCTCACTGCCGGCGCCGCAAAACCGGCGAATTTAGGTGATTTTCACTAAAAAAAATGTTTTTTCATATTTTTCTTTTCTTTAGTATCATGTAAATAACCACCCCTGAGCGGACGAAACTGTACAAATCAACACCCTGTATGAGGTGCAATGAGCTATTTTGTTTAATAAAATTCTGGTAAGCACTTAGAGGGTAATAAAAAGATTTAGTGAAAGGTTATTTAATTTTGTTCCCGACGGTTAGGATATAGTTTGTACATATAGTTATAGGGAACATTACTCTCCATAGTTATATATAGATATAGCTTAGATATAGTTTTTACATGTTATTTTGATAGTAAGTTATAGTTTTACATTTGTTTTTATAGTCTGTAAGTTTTGTACTTTTTATATTTTTGTTGATTCGTAAATAAAGAATACCCCATGTTGTCTTTTTAATGGTAGGGTCAGGAGCCTATAGATATAAGGAACAGATAGGCATAGGTAAATAGTTAGACATAGATAGAATAGTCCTTAGAAAAAGGAAAATAGATAGGTTTTAAGACAAAATAAATAATAGGAAATGTTCACTTTGAACAAATAGGGCGACCAATCAGAGAATAGATTGTTAGCCAATAAGCGTAGAGGCGATGGGGTATATCTCCCCACTCTCGCGCACTCTGATTGGTCGAAATGCCACAAACTCGCCCAAATCACTGGCGCTTGCGAACCAACCTCGCGCTATATTAAGCGGCCTTGTGGTTCGAATAGTCATTGGAAATCAAAACCCAATACAGTCGCAGCAACTATGTAGAAGAAGAAAAGGAAAAGCTCTCAACTCCACTTGAGCTCTCTGCAGTCCAGTTCGCACACTCGCTTCGCTTCGGTCTAACACCGAGAGGCTCCTGACCCCCATCGAATACAGCACGGTCGATCTACATAGAACTCGCCTTTCACTGCTCCACTTTCGAGTCGCTACGATATAGTTTCCCGCGTGGTCACCGAGGGCAGAGGAAGGCGAACCCATAGACCAGGGCATCTCGAACCAACCGGCGTAACCTGTGCACCAAGCGACGGTGAAACCCCTCTCCACACGCGCGGCGGGCACACATCGAACATAGTATACAGTCCACTGAACGCTCGCCCGCTGCCGTGTGACGTCACCCCTTCGCCCTTCGCCTTCGTCGTCGCGCACAGTTTGGTCCTTCGAGCCGGATTACACAGTCTGGTCCTTCGAGCCGGATTTATCGAGATGCCTACCACAAGATCGACGTCGGGACGCCTCCGCCGGGACGAAGCTCTCGAGAGACGAACTGCGACTCAACCAACCGCTCCTCAAGTGGCACCTATCGTGCCTGAGTCGCCCGCATCGCCGTCCGAGACGCCGGCCTCCGAGACGATTACCTCGGGGTCCCCTATGCGCCTCAGAGACATCCGCGAGCCGCTACGCCCTACCACTTTCACCGCACCGCCTCTCTTCGCTCCACCGATAGTACCAGCTCCTACGAATGTTCCATACGCACGTTCGTAATCGAGCAAATGAAGCGAGAAGTCACGTCGCCTCGCAGAAGCAAACGACAGGCGTCTGCGCATAATGTTGGAGCTCGCCGAGAATGACATCGTGACGATAAGAGCCCAATCCTCCGGGAGCGACGAAGACGACGACGCCATCACTGAAGTCTCTCGGCACCGACTCAACAGATGGTTAGACACCCAAATCCCACCACCGCAGTCTAACCCGTCGGCTCCGAGGCCTCAAGAACCTGCGTCACCCGCACGTCTCGTCAAGCCTCCACCATCGAAGCCGGTCGTCAAAGAAACGACGCCGACCCTGCCGACTGCAGGCATAGATAAGCCGGCGCTTTACCCCGTGCCGCCGGCTACCCAGTTCGCGCCAACGAAGGCTCCGACAGGTGCCCCACAGACCTTCGACCTGTCGGACCTAGCTGCGGCGATCACGTCCTCTCTACGGACGTCACAGCACTGATCTACCTACGTTCACCGGTTCACACCATGAGTGGCTGTACTTCAAGGCAGCCTACATAGAGTCAGCGGCTGCCTACACAGAAACAGAACGTATAGCCCATCTACGAAGATGCCTACGCGGAGCAGCTCGGGAAGCCGTAGAACGCTTGCTTATCTACGGCTCCACCTCCGTCAACGTCATGCACGCATTGGAGAGACGGTTCGGGCGCGCAGATCAAGTCGCACAGTCTGAACTCGACAGTCTGCGCAACCTACGCCCACCCAGCGACACTCCGAGAGATATCTGTATCTTCGCAAGCCGCTTCGGCAACGGAGTCGCCGCTCTTCGAGCACTCGATCGCAGCGAGTACCTACACAGCCCTGCTATCGTGAGGTCAACCATAGAGAAGCTACCTGCAGGCCTACGATACAGATGGATGGACTACGCCTTCGAGAGCGACCGAAGCCTGCCAGGTCTACTACGGCTAGCAAGCTTCCTTGATCGAGAGGCCGACCGCTTCGCACCGTATGCACAGCCCGAGTCCATCCCAGACCCGGCACCACAGAGGAGCACCGGTCTCGCCCAGAATAGAACACCGGCACCACAGAGAAGCACCGGTTTCACCCAGAACAGAACATCGGCGCGGCAGAAGCCAAAGCTGCAGCGCACCTACGTCACGTCAGCTACAACGCCACCACGGTGTCCCATCTGCACTAACGAGGGACACGGCGCCAAGAGCTGCACAGATTTTGCGCGTCTGACCGCAAATGACCGCTGGAATCGAGCAAAGACCCTCAACCTTTGCTACCGCTGTCTACGAAAGCGTGACAAGACGCACAAATGCCCACGCACCAAATGCGGCCAAGATAGTTGCAACCGAACGCACCACAGGTTGCTACACTTCGTTCGGCAGAAATCGCCTCAACCAGAAACCGTCATCACAGCGAAACAGATGAAGAAGCCGCGTGCATATCTGAAGATGCTTCAAGTAACTGTCCTGGGACCGGCGGGAGCCATCGACGCCGTCGCACTGATCGATGACGGCTCAACAGTAACCCTCATAGAAGACTACATCGCTCGGAAGATCGGCGCTGTGGGAACGAACGACCCACTTCGCATCGAGGCTTTCAGCAACCACCACATAGAAGCGCCTCGATCCCGTCGTGTTTCACTTACACTCCGTGGCACGACGGGACAGTGCACGCTGAATGCCAACACAGTTGACTCCGTGCGCCTCTCTGCACAGACGGTGTCCGCCAACGACGTACGAGACTGCGAACACAGAGAGGCCAAGAATACTGATCGGCCAAGACAACGTGGACTTGCTGATCCCGATAGAAACAAGAAGAGGCCCTCCGCACCAACCAGTGGCTACCCTCACACCACTGGGCTAGGTGCTGCATGGCGCAAACGCAGCGCGCTCAGCAACCTCGTCCACTGTCACCCACGTCATAGATCGACGCATGGGCGAGAAACTAGGACACTTCTTCCCCATGGACGCGCTCATGGTGAAGCCACGCAGACCGAAGTCTGATCCGGAGGAACGAGCGCTGAACATACTTACAAGCGGCACACAACAGCTCGACGACGGACGCGCCGAAGTCCCTCTACTGTGTGCCACCGAACGACGTGAGATACCGGACAGCCACGAGAACACACCTCGTCGCCTGCATCATAGGGAAAAGAAAATGGATCGACGCCCGACGCTGAAACAGCGTTGTATAGAACAGATAGACACTGTCGCCGCTAAATGCGACGCTAAGGACCCGTCAAACTGGCCCATAGAGAGACAGATGCCAGTATCGAATACCGGGGAAGAGAAGGTGTGCTCTACCTTCACCACGAATAGCTCCCCGAGACTGTCGCACGCACTCCCACAAGCCGACCGGTTCTCCAAATGGGAACGCCTTGTGCGGACGACAGCACGAGTCCTACAGTTCATCGAACTCTGCCGCAAACCATCGCGCGCCAGAGTCCATTACAAAAGGACGAAGAGGAACCAAGAATCCGACCCAGCGTGGCAAGCGACAGGATCGAAAAGACGCACCAACGACGGAGCTACAGTCGGAATCCCGGGTACCGTCGTCACCAACGCGCTCACCATCAGCGCGGACCTCTTGCGCCGCGCCGAGATCCTACTGGTGAAGGCCCGCCAGTACGAGGCCTTCGCAACTGAAATCGAGGACTTAGCGCACGGCAAGCCACCGGAGAGATCGAGTCGCCTCTCCGCCATAGCCACAGAAACAGTCAACGGTGTACTCGTCTTGAGGTCACGCATCGCCGCCGCTGTGGGGATTCCAGTGACACAGAAAAGTCCGCCAGTGCTCGATGGTAACAGTCACCTAGCACGGCTGTACATCTAGTACATTCATAGAAAGGCACATCACTCTGGCGTCGAAGCGACCATGAGTGAATGCCGACAGCATTACTAGATTCTCCGACTGCGCACAGTGGTGCGAATGATCGTGCACCGCTGCCGACAGTGCGCACGCCGCCGTACTACACCGCCATCGCCTGCCACCGGTGACCACCCTCACGGTCACCTGGCACATCACCGTCGACCCTTCACACACGTCGGAGTCGACTACTTCGGACCGCTCACCGTAACAGTCAACAGGAGCACACAGAAACGTTACGTGGCCCTCTTCACCTGCCTCACGACGCGCGCTGTCCACTTGGAGATCGCTCGCATGCTCAACGTGGACTCCGCAGTGATGGCACTGCGAAGGATGATCGCGCGTCGAGGCTGCCCCACAGAGATCTGGTCTGACAACGGGACCAACCTCCGGGGAGCCGATAGAGAACTGCGCCGCACGCTCGACGCAGCCACAGAACAGGAGGCCAGTAAGAGGACCATAAACTGGCGCTACATCCCTCCAGGAGCGCCATTCATGGGAGGCGCCTGGGAGCGTCTCGTCCGCAGCGTGAAGACGGCATTGACCACCGTCATTACCGAGCAAAGCCCGACTGAAGAGGTCCTGGCCACGCTGCTCGCCGAGGTTGAGTTTACGGTCAATAGTCGGCCGTTAACTCACATCTCAGTGGACCCGGACGACCCCGAAGCCCTGACGCCGAACCACTTCCTGCTGCTCGGCCCTGCACGCGTCCCGACAGCAGGAGACTTCTCGGACAACGACTTGATAGGCCGCACGCACTGGCGTTCATCCCAACGCCTCGCCGACCTGTTTTGGCAGCGATGGCTGCGTGAATACCTGCCAACGCTGCAAGACCGGCGGGAGCCCTACAGCACCGGCCCACCGGTCAAGATCGGCGACGTTGTCCTGCTGGTGGATGGCACACAGCCTCGCAATACTTGGCCTCTGGGCCTCGTTACCGCCGCCCACCCAGGACCAGATGGAATCGTCCGAACGCTCGACGTGCTCTCCGGAGGTACCACGAAGCGACGGGCCGCCAAGAGGGTCATCGTGCTACCCACCGAGCCGGAGCAGCCAACCGTCGCTCACCGGGGAAGTGACTACATCGCCGGCGCTCCAGCTACCGACGAAGTACGGCGGGAGGATGTTCCCGACGGTTATTATATAGTTTGTACATATAGTTATAGGGAACATTACTCTCCATAGTTTTACATAGATATAGCTTAGATATAGTTTTTACATGTTATTTTGATAGTTAGTTATAGTTTTACATTTGTTTTTATAGTCTGTAAGTTTTGTACTTTTTATATTTATGTTGATACGTAAATAAAGAATACCCCGTGTTGTTTTTTTAATGGTAGGGTCAGGAGCCGATAGATATAGGCAACAGATAGGCATAGGTAAATAGTTAGACATAGATAGAATAGTCCTTAGAAAAGGGAAAATAGATAGGTATTTAAGACAAAATAAATAATAGGAAATGTTCACTTTGAACAAATAGGGCGACCAAATAGGGCGACCAATCAAAGAATAGATTATTAGCCAATAACCGTAGAGGCGATGGGGTATATCTCCCCACTCTCGCGCACTCTGATTGGTCGAAATGCCACAAGCTCGCCCAAATCACTGGCGCTTGCGAACCAACCTCGCGCTATATTAAGCGGCCTTGTGGTTCGAATAGTCATTGGAAATCAAAACCCAATACAGTCGCAGCAACTAGAAGAAAAAAGGAAATGCTCTCAACTCCACTTGAGCTCTCTGCAGTCCAGTTCGCACACTCGCTTCGCTCCGGTCTAACACCGAGAGGCTCCTGACCCCCATCGAATACAGCACGGTCGATCTACATAGAACGCGCCTTTCACTGCTCCACTTTCGAGTCGCTACGATATAGTTTCCCGCCTGGCGGCCCACGCTACAGTTTCCCGCGTGGTCACCGAGGGCAGAGGAAGGCGAACCCATAGACCAGGGCATCTCGAACCAACCGGCGCAACCTGTGCACCAAGCGACGGTGAAACCCCTCTCCACACCTGCGGCGGGCACACATCGAACATAGTATACAGTCCACTGAACGCTCGCCCGCTGCCGTGTGACGTCACCCCTTCGCCCTTCGCGTTCGTCGTCGCGCACAAATTTATTTATTCTCAGAGTGTTTGATGTGATGTGTTTGTTTGGATATGTATTATTTGTTATCAACCCATCATGTCCCCACCGAGGGGCACGGGTCTCTTCCCTGAGGAAGGTATAGGCCATACTCCACCACGGGGGCCAAGTCCGGATTGGTGGAGGCTTGTAATACTAGTGGCTGGTCTTACTGTCAGAAGTTTTCAAGCCGCCCTAAGGCCTCTGACTTGGCTTAACGACTGCCATCTATCGACAGCAGCCGGCACCAACTGCTTAACGTGCCTTGCGAAGCACGGAATCGCTCGGAAAAATGCCACTAGCGTTAGTCATAGACGGTGACCCATCCTTGGACTGAACGCGCCGTATGTTGCTTAACCTTAGTGATCGTTTAAGATCACTGAGGCAGCCCAGGCTACGAGCGATTCATGTATTATTTATAGAAGCGTAAATTAATAAAAAAAAATATTCTTATAAAATATAATTGAGATAAATCAAAAAATATAAAACAATTAAGTAGGTAACTAAGTACTTAAGCTATATTTTTATTCGTCATAAAGATATAGCTTAAAATAAAGATAAAGGGAAAATTATACGCTCTTGCTCCGCCCACTTTGAACGTACATTGCTGTTTTTTTAACAAAAATGCAATCCTATTATTTTGCTCAACATGTTTTTAATATGCATATCAATCATATTAACATAATTGTATTCAATTATGTTTTCTCTGCTGATCAATAATTAAATTTTGCTGATCAAATAGTTTTTTTGCGAAGTGAATGTTTATCATACAAACTCATGTTATTGTAGCTGCCTATTTACGATTTAATTTTTACCATTATCAAAACTATTTGCGGAGCCAGGATTATGTCTGATTTTTTTTTATTGCAAACAAAATCTTATATCCAGTGTATCCAGACCAAATTATTTAAATGCTGTTTTTTGTGGCTCACCAAATTTTATAATAGCTAAACAATTTAATTACTTCTCTTACAAAATTAGACTTTTTGTGCTTGACATATCGATAAATTCACTTTTTGGCACAAATAATCGGTTTTCTGGATATGTGCAAAAGTATTTCGTTACAGATACTTATGCTGATACCTAGAAAACTGAGGTATCGATATACCAATTAATTTTTATTTGTTATTTTTCAGCTTAGTGAATACAGAAGATTGATTCAATGTACCACAGAGTGTAACAGAAGCTGAATTTGAAATTGAAACTGGCAACCGCTCCTCGATAAACAAATTAAATGGATGGACGAAGAATTGTGTCTAATATTTTTTTGCGAAAAAACTCAAGCAAATTTCAATGCGCAGTCCGACTTTTTGTTGCGACCTTTTTACTTATATATTAGAAAGTTTCCGCTATTACGTTTCGGGATCAATTTTTTTTTATGTATGGTCAGCGATTACTCGAAGACCCGTGAATACATTAAAAAAAATATTTTTTTCATTTCGAAAGGTTTCACGGGTCGATGTTAAAATTTGAATTTTTTGGTTGAGATGTTTTTTTAGTATGTGATTGCTTCTGCGCCATTATAATTAACGTAAAATAAGCGAATAAATATAGCAAATATTATTTTGTTTGACCCGATATATGGCAAAATAAAAATATATATGAAATTATACATGAAATATTAAATTAGGTACATATGTACCTAATTTAATAGTTTTGTTTTATTTTGCCTTTTTAATATTATTAGTCAGCTACAATCAAATAAGAGAAGTATTTAGAATCAGCCATAAAACTGTTTATTTCTAAATAAAAATACATTAAAAAAATTAAAACACTTACTTCTTTTATTTAATTGTAGCTACTAACCTTCACTCGGTTAAGGTCGGATTCTGAGTAAAGGACTGCTAATGCCTACTTTCACAATTTTTTTTTATTTTGCCTACAAACATATTTGGTTTCATGTAATAGGTACCCAAATACTGTTTGTATCCAAATTGCAGACGGGTTCAATAATTGGGTCATTTACCCTAGTATTATATACGTATGTTAACTTTTTATAATTTACTTACAATTATTCCTACCGTTTAACATTTAACGTTCGATTATTGGGATGTTTACCCTAGTATTATATACGTATGTTTACTTTTTATAACGTACTTCCAATAATTCCTAACGTTTAACGTTTACCCTATTTTCAATTTTTCAAAATGTATCTACCTACAATATTACAAGTACATAGATAAGTAGACTATGTTTTGTATCTTGTAAATGCATAAAGATAGCGAAATAAAACCTTATACGGCACTAACATTACTTGGCTTTTGGTTTTTTATAACTTGGATACCTAAATGATTTCATACCAAGGTATATGTAAATGTAATAAACTCACGCCCGTTATCCCCGAAGGGGTAGGCAGAGGCACCAGTCTCTAGAACTAGACCCACGTTTTGCCGAGTTTATTAGGTCCCAAACGTGACAAGTGGCAAGCCTGTCGCCGTTATCCGGGCACAATTTATCAGCGAATGGTGTTGCTGTACAAACAAATGTACGTAACTAAAAGTCATTGGTACATGCGTGGTTCGAACCCAGACCCTCATGATCGAGAAGCAAGGGTCAACCCCACTACGCCACCACCGGTTTTTTACCAAGGTATATATATATATATATTCTAATAAATGATTGTTAGGTGACCCACCTTTATTCGATGTACACCTATTAGAACTAGAAGCCAACTGTCAAGCTAATCTGCCCTATGCAACATGGTAGTGGTTATAATAATAGCATCAAAATTCGGAGAACGGTAGCTCGATTTGTTGCCTATTATACTCGCTTCTGTCTGCACCGCGTGCACCTCCCCGCGCGCCCGCCGCTGCCCCCGCTGATTAAACACGCGGATCGTCGCGAAATCTAAATTTTCGCTGACCGCCTAACCCCCCTTAATTAACTAAGCAAGCTTTGATATACGCAAAACGTGAAAATAATTTCTTCAACATGGACCATTAAACCACTTCTGGTAAACAATATTTTACCTTTTCATAATAAGCAAATCGAATTTTAATATACGTAGTATAAAAATTAATTATAAAAAAAAAAACTCACGCCCGTTATCCCTGAGGGGGTAGGTAGAAGCACCAATCACTAGAACTGGGCCCACGTTTTGCCGAGTTTATTAGGTCCCAAACGTGACAAGTGGCAAGCCTGTCTGTGTTAATTTATTTTTAAGCTTTTGGTGATAGGAAAAGCAAATGCTCTTGAGTTTCCAAGTTTCGAAAATTCTCTTCATTTTTTTTGTGAAAACAAATAGTTGATTTAGATTGATTTAGTGTTCAATCAGAATAAATAAATTTCAGTTCCATCGAAACGAATCACAAAAAGCGCCTGGTCAATATAACATAGCAACTGTTGCGATTTATGAAAAACTATTTTTAGTGTAGTTACTTCATCAGGCGTTCGTTTCAGCTTTAACTGCAATAGAATAGGTACCAAATCTTGAATGATCCCAATCCTACAGTCAAACGTTGGAGTACTGACAGGATTTGGTGCGCATGATTAGGCCCCAGGTGGTGGTCAACCGACTAGACAGGTGGTCTGTGGGAACATCGCTTAAGTACTCTTATAACCTAAGAATAAAAAACCATAGAAGTGTTTCTTTCTAAAAGTTCACAATAAAAAACAGCCCCAATCACTACGATTAGTCTTCATCAATTAAATCAGCGCAAGATGTGCTAGAGTAGTTAACTATATGACGACGTAAACGTTGATTATGCGATACTATACGAAAACTGCAGGAAACAGATAGATGGCAATAGTTAAGCCAAGTCAAAGGCCTTAAGGCGGCTTGAAACTTCTGACAATAAGACCAGCCTCCACCAATCCGGACTAGCCCCCCATGGTGCAGTAAGGCCTATAGTACATTACTCATGGAAGAGACTCGTGCCCCTCGGTGGGGATATAATGGGTTGATGATGATGCTGATATAAAAACTTCATTGATGCACGTACACGTCAAAATATATATATAACAGTATGTCGTAAGATGGCCGTCTGGCGGTAGCAGGTGCATATATATTTTGCCGGGTAATACTGAACTCACTCCGAATGGTAGGTAACACATTAAAAAATTCCGCCCGCCATATTATCACAATTGAACGTAGTGTAATTTTTATAGCGCTGGTTTGACATCCGTATTTAACTAGAAATAACGTATACTATTAATCGTAGTACTACTAGCTTACTGCTTACTTTGGAGGTCAGTGGATATTCAGATACCCAAAATCAAAATAAAAAAGGCACCATCTATAAAGTTCATATGAAACTAAAACCAAAGCTGGTGAGTATCAGGAAAGCCGCCGAAGCCTCCTATCTCGACGACCTTAATTCTTTAACGTAGTTTAGGTTTGAAAACATAGATGTCGCCATTCTACAATTTTGCGTATTTTCTAATGAGAAACCTGTCTCAATTTAAGATTATTGCCCGTCTAGAAGAAAACTCGTTAAGATGTTATAACTAAGAATCCTTTTTAATATTTTGGTTATATCTGCTTTATTACATTTCGGGGGCTAGGCGCCTACCTCTCTACCTTGATGTTTAGTATCCAATAGTATCCATTAATTTTATTCTCCCCTAATTTGCATCCAATACTTAAGTTACGTGACGTTATGCACGTAGCTAGAAGATTAATTACTTCTAAATACCATTAACATAAGGACTCTACTTATGTCGCAGACAGCGAATGGCCAATACACGGGAAATAAATACATTGCTTTGTTTAATAAATACATTGCAATTGCATTGCTTTGTAATGTTGTATTATGTACAGTCGACAGCACGTCAACGTTAGTTGCAAAGTCACCCATAATGCAACGGGGTAAAGTACATGGGTAATATGGGTATATAGAAGATATAGATATATAGAAAGATATAGATAAATGATAGAAGACGGACTTGGCCCCCGTGGTGGAGTATGGCCTATACCTTCCTCAGGGAAGAGACCCGTGCCCCTCAGTGGGGACATGATGGGTTGATGATGAATATGATGATGATGATGAGATGATGTGCTGTCGACTGTACAATTGTACAATTGACTACAGGTTAACCTTTATTTTTATTGCAAAGTCGTTCTTAACGTAGCAGCTGTCGACAGCACACATGAACTCGAAATATATGGATGGTTGACCTGCCGTCGACTGTAACCAGGTAGGTATAAGTTTAATATGGCTGACAGGGCCAGCTACTGGTTTTCCTCGCCTACCAGCATGAACCCTGCGCCCTTTTATGTATTCGTAATCGATACAAATGAGTAGGTAAATTGTGGTAACTAATACATTTTCACGATTTCATTTGATTAAATTGATACCGCAACTTGTTCACTTTCATTTAAATTTTACTCAAACTCATTCGGTACAATCGGTACAAATAATACCTTCCAAAATTTCCGTGACTGTAACAAACTGCCATTTAGGTATACTTATTTTTCGCTGCGAGCGACGATCACCAGATCGATCTCGCAGACCTGGTAGCACGGAGTGCTGACCTTTTTGGTTGCCACGAAGATCATTTTGGCACTCGGTGAGGACTTCTCATTGACGTCGTCGTACACGAACCCCAAATTGAAGGCGAGACCCGGCGGTATGCGCTTGCAGCGCGACAGAGAGAGGTTTATAAACTTGAGCTGTTCCACATCAGGAAGGATTTTGTAGAGTTTAATATAAACTGGCTCTAAAGTGAGGTTGGAGAACTTGATATGCTGCGTGGTTGCACTGCCGCGCTTGTACTCGATGCGATACGGGTTGGGATGGTTGACCAGCTTACTCTCACACATGTAGGAGGCTGTCCTGCGCAGTGGACTGGAAAAGTATTTTGAGATTTCCACAAAGCGCTCCACTTCAGATTTGAATATTTCGCTCGATTCGCTCGACTCGTCCAGACCTTGGAAGCTGGCGTCTAGTACGTCTAGCTCTGATAGTTGCTTCTTGCGGGATTCCAGCATCAGGTCGACTGCTGTGAGTGCCTTCTCCTCTGGAATAGCCTGATTCTCAAGACTCATACTGGGGCCGATGGATTGCCTGCCGCGTCTGTAGAGAGGGCTGTTTGTCCCACTGCCTGGCTGGCTCCTGTTGTGACGCTTTAAATTACATAATCATGTTGATGAGGGATTTAAAGAGCTATTTACAATAAATGTATACTTTGACCGTAAACTAGGATTTTATTTGTGTTTGTAAAGTCATGTTTTTCTTTTTAATCTGTTTTAATCTTTGACACAAGCAGCAATAAGCAAAACCACAGAGCAAAACAATATTTAGTAGGTCTGTGAAGCAAAAGGATTTTTGACGATTTTTGACGTATTTTTGATGTTTTATATTTGGCAGCTGCCATGAGCATATTTTATGGTTCATTCTCAGAATAAGGACTTATTCTGAAGGTTCATTTATAATAACTTATTACCTCAGCTTATTACAGAGTTATTTTTCTTTTAGTTGGGAAATAATTTTGACATAAACTCATTCTATTTTCGAAAGAATAACAATGGAACCTGTTGTGCCTAGGACACTTTACCTATTTTTTATTGTGATTTCGACAAAAACCGTGTTTGCATAATATGTAAATTATGCATAAGATTACACAAAAAATTGACCTTTTAAATATTATTTAAAAGGTCAATTATTTGAGTAATCACTACCATAATATCATCATCATTAGGAACGTTTATTTCATATTTACATGTGTTTTTGAAAATTAAAAAAAAATTGTAAGGTCAAGGTACAACACCCTATGTACCTGGGCTGGCCCAGGTACATAGGGTGTTGTAGCACTGGTGCTACGATGTACCTAGGATACAACGAGGATTTGGCGTTAATTTAAGAAAATTATCAACTTTAACAACTTAACTTTTTCGCGTTTTATTCGTTCTAGTGAAATAATTACAAAAAAAAACTGTGAATTCTGAATAAAATCAGAATAAGCATCATAGCATTTTTTTTTGCTGGAAAAAACATTATTTCCCGTTTCAAACTTCTTGTAAAGTAAAAATTACCAAAATATTCAGTACATTCAACAGCACATCATCCTATACACCCATGCACTCTACTCCGTTGCATTACGGGTGACTTTGCAACTAAAATGTAAAGGATGACGAGTTGTCGACTGTACATTGACCTAGGTACATTGAAAATATAAGGCAAATTATGGGACTAAGGCGAATTGAAATTCAGTTGCAATGAAATCATGGCATTTTGACATTAATTAGTCGTTTCGGACCGGAGGCACATAAATATAGCAAATCACCTTACAAGCTACTGACAACACAACATTAATCCAAATTCAACTAAACGGTGGATTTGAATATAATTATCGAAATCAGAAATTTATTTCAACGTAAAGAGTTTACAGCGCCACCAAGTTATCTATTCAGGTGGGCAAAATTGTAACTAACTAATCGAAAATCCTGTTCCCTCTATTTCCCTCTAGTTCCCTCTAGATCTATTTTCATTACAATCAAAAGACGGGTTCAAAATATTTTCATTTTTCTAGGTAAATTTCTTAAAGGTACTAAATTCTGCACTAGCGCCGCTATCAACTGAACCGACAAGATGATGGCACTGTACATTCTGTTTGTGGAATGTCAATGTGCTTATAATGCTAATGTTAGCCGCTGCCTTGGGGCCTAATGTAGTGGAGAAAAAGACAGCAAAAAAAACAAAACTCCACTCTGACCATCTTTTCTCAAATCACCTTAAATAAAATACAAATCTCGTATGAATATCCATCTACCTAGGAAGCTCAAGAGTCAAGACCCATGAGTGTGCAATCAATACTTGCAATGTCAAACATTATAATAATCACACTAATATTATAAATGTGAAAGTTTGTGAGTGTGTGAGAGTGTATGTTTGTTACTTCTTCACGTCTAAACGGCTGGAGCGATTTTAATAAAATTTGGTATCGAGTTTTTCTCTAAATTTTGTCATGTTTTGCTCGTATAACCTTATATTTGTTAAAACTGTTTTTCGGCGTCCGCGATTTTACCTAGTGCGGGGCCCGCTGTGTATCGCTTATGTAATAGTACATTATGATATAAGTGCGGTAAGTTGAAAATTACAGCCGAGGCGATATTACTAGCCCGAGCCATCGGCGAGGGCTATAAGGAAGCAGAGGCTGTAATTTTCAAAGCGCACGTATGTCATACGACGTTTTATAATATATTTACGAGGAAGTTAATGAAACTCTGACTTTGTTAAACGAATAAATCTTTAATTAATTGTTAAAGCAGTTATAAAAGAAAGTGAAAGAAATTAATCACAATTATTTAGTTTCAACTGACCTTTGTTGCTAAATATCGGCAATCCGGAGCTTCTTTTAGGAACGTCTTGATATTGTCAGCCGAAAATACTTTCGACTTTTTACTCATATGGCCATCTGAGCGTCTTTTTAGAAATGCTAGCAAGTTGGAGTATGACTTGATATCAATACCATGGTTTGTTTTCATAGTGCTTTTTAGCATTGAATAGTAGCACCACAATGAGCTTGACTTATATTTATGAGAAAGTTCCATGAAATAGGCTAAAAACACATTTTCTCAAAATGAATTTGCATTTTGGCTTGTTTTCCATAAGATGAAATTTTGATAGGCTTGTAAGTATCTATCGGTCGATTTTTCAGGCAAGAGGCTTAGAGTAGCCTTTTTCGCCGCGTTTAAGACTTGTGGCGGTGTCAAATTAATAAATTCATCACTACTTGACGACATTTTCAAATAAAAACAATACAGCGAAAAGAAAAAGCGCGCGGATTTATTTTTACTTGTCCACAAATAAGCGATGCGCGCGCATCAACTTTTTTTTTTTTAGGCAAAGGTACAAAAACAGCCAGTATTACTAATAAAGTAAATTAATATTTTTGTGTTTTTGTTACAGATAAATGGTTGTAATTTATTGTCAAAATTAATTAAATTAAAGAATTAAATGTTTATTTGTTATATTTTATTTCCCAAAGTTAATTTTATTCGTAAAATATTGACCACTTTCTTGACATAAAACCTCTTTGCTAAGATTTTTAAAAGTATCGTTCATTTTTAGCCGGAGTATCTTAAAACTTTATTAAAAAAAACACGTGCCTTTTACATTACATTATCGCACAAGTACGTAATGAGATACATTACGATATTGAAATTGGTGTATTTACAACCACTTTACGAGCAAATATGTTATAAAATTCTTTTACGGCAATATATATTTTTGTATTTTGTATTTGTAGTTAGCTGACACCCTGTGTTAACACACATAGGCTACGTTTTACCGCGGGAAAATATCTTATTCCCATGGGAAAATCGATGAACCGCGGGTAACACCGCGGGGCACAGCTAGTCTTACATAAGTGAGACAACACCAATGCTGCGGCCAGGCCAGACACATGGACGGCACCCGATCACGAGCATAATGGAGGGGTCAGCCATCGCCAGTCTCAACCATATTAGAGTGCCCGGCCACCGCGCCACCATTCGCATGGCCTTTGGCAAACTTGCGTGATAAAGTTATATGTATATACCTAATAATAGCATAGTTTTGGTATCGAGGTTACTTATCTCGTAAGTTTTTCATAGTATTAATACTTATTAAATAAAACAATCAACGAGTTGAGCTGAGTTGAGTGATTATTAAGCCGAATTTACATTACGAAATTAGTGGGATGAAAATAATGTCGCGACATTAGTTTCATCAAAATTTTCACGTGCATTTTATAATTTTGTACTTTCGTAATGCATGCATTAATTTCGCGACAGTAAATTAATTTCGTGTCCTGCGCGATTTTTTGGTGAAATTAGTGTCGTGCAACTAATTTCATGTAGATGCGACGTGAAACTAGTGTCGCGAAAGCGCCTGCGCTGTGCGGATGTAACTATGTATTTTCCCTCGCTTCAAAGAATATAGCTTTGATGCTGATGGGGCCATGGTAGTATCGTAGTAGCGATACCTACTGACGATTTCACGACACTATTATTTTACGAAATTACTTTCGCATATATCGAAGCTACTTTCGTGAAACTGAGGTCAACATGCATGCCACTAATTTCGTAATGAAAATTCGGCTTTATACATATAGCAAGTTTAAATCCAACAGATTTCAAAGTAGAAATACTTACTTTTTTTTTAAGGTTTAAAGTCGATAACGCCAAATGCCGGCTTAATGGCGATAAGTGACTAACTTCACAGTTAATAGTCGGTAGTGACATACTGGATACTATTAGACAATAGAATGTAGCATCGCGGGAATAATTGAAATTACCTAATGACCTAGGTACCTACAACATAACATAACATCACATTTACATAACATTTATATACAGGCACATACAGTACTGTGCGAATTAATGTGAACACAAGTGATAAATTAGAAAAAATAAGAAATATTCTTTATTGACGAAAAAAATACACAGAAACAATTACAATTAAGTTTTTTTAGTATGAGATGTGTGCTCCCTTAACTTTTATAACTTTTTGTACACGATTTGGCATAGAATCAACAAGTTTTTTACAATTTCCTGATATTTTCGTGTCTCTAAACCATATCTGAATTATTGCCTCAATCAGCTTTGGTTTTGTTGTGCAATCAATTTTTCTAAGTCTTGCTTTAACTATATTTTCGATTGGATTGAGATCCGGAGAGTTACCTGGCCATTCAAGGCATGTAATTTTTTTTTCTTTGAAATATTTCATCATAACTTAGGAGACATGACATGGAGCTGAATCTTGTTGGAAAACTGCTTGACCGTTGGCTATATATGATGAAATATTTCAAAATAAAGAATATTTCTTATTTTTTCTAATTTATCACTTGTGTTCACATTAATTCGCTCAGTACTGTACATTGCTTTTGGCCCCACACTAGGATACCCTGTGTCGTGGGAACCAGAAACAGCGAAGTCATAAACATGTAAACATCCAAGACCTGGGTTTCTTTCTTTTTGTCCCTAGCCGGGATTCGAACCCGGTATCGCATGGTAGTCAGATGCGCCACAGAGTATACATAGTGGCAAGGTTCAACAGTTTTTCTTACCTCATACTTTTACAAAGGTTTTCATTTTTACCTAAATAGTAGTCCAACCTATCAAGTTCAAGGAACTCATGAAACATTAAGAAAATTAAGTTCAGGGACGGCCATGGGGCATAGTTATTAAACAGAATTTATTTGAACGTAATAAATAGTCGTCCAACTTATAAAAGTAACTTTCATACAAATTCCATTGAAAGTTACTTTGAAGAAAAGGTTAATGATTCCATTAATGGAAGTTACTGAAATATAAACAATTTCTAGAACATCTTATTTCGAAAACAACTCGCTCAGTCCAACAGCGAGCGACTACTTGTAGTGTGTGAATGAATATGGATAAGCTTGGATTAAAATCGCAAAATCAGCCATTTTAGAAACCAGTTATGAGCCCTATGACCTCGATTAGGAATACCAAGATCTACCTACACAGGCAGTGCCACAAACAACAAATAAAAAATGGCAAAGTGTGTGTCGGGCCACGCGCAATATAGGGTTCCGTAGAAATAGGTGTGTTTATGTGCTTTACGGAACTAAAAACTTCACCGAAGTAATTTTCAATGGATTTTGTTCGAAGTTTTCCTTCTTTAGATCGGTCGCGTATTACTCGTTAACTAGTAAAGCTTAGCCGTGATAGTGATATGAAATTGCTTCCCTAATTTAGGTGTAGTAGGGGAGGTAGCTGGATTTTTTTTTTCGTTTTTTTACTATAAACTGTTGGCGTACTAAATATGGCAAACTTCAACTATCTAGAACTTATCGTCTCTGAGCTAAGCCGTGGACAGACGGAAAGACGAACCATAACAGTTCCTTGTTGATTGATAATGTTTTGTTTCACAAAGTTTATTTAATTATTTATAATACACTAACCGCTGGTTTTACGAACGGTAACAGTTTGTTAATCAATTTTTAACAGCAGTTGTCACAAGTGCATACAAAAAAAAGCAAGTGACAGCTATTAACAGACTGTTAGCGTTCGAGAAATAGGGTGTAAGTGTGGTACTAGGTCTTGATGTAGAGCTGTCAATTATTGTGACATCACAAAGGTGAAATTAAATAATATTAGAGTTTTTTTTCTATATTAAGTTATTGGAACCTAATTTAAAAACAAATCACTGTGAATACTGGAAAATTAAATACTATTCTGCCGTAAATGACGTATTATGGACCCCCACCCCTATTATGTTGGTGTGTTTTGTCCGGGGACCACGTGCTGTCATCTGTACTGAATAGGTGTTCTACACTTGTAAATTATACGAAGTTAAATGTGGTAATTTGTAGGTAATGAGTTCTGTAATCATTATGAAATATGTTCTAGAATATTATCCGGATCTTACTTGATTTTTTTAATCTTTGTTCTTCCGGCAAAAATCAAGCAAGTGTATCAGGATAATATTCTAGAATGTGTAGTGCTTACGAAAGTTTCAGTTCAAAAGTTATGAAATACTAGCTGTGCCCCGCAGTGTTACCCGCGGTTCATCGATTTTCCCATGGGAATAAGATATTTTCCCGCAATAAAACATGAACAGTCAGCTAAATGACATGATTTCTCATTGTCAGGCGTGTTTGACATACAAAAAAGCAAATAGTAAAGAAACACTCATTCAATACGGCATTCCCGATAGACCCTGGTCCAAAATAGCGGGAGATATTTTTCATTTCTCCGGACAAAAATACCTTTTAGTGGTAGATTATTACAGTAAGTTTGTAGAAGTTGTAAAATTAGAGTCAATTACGTCGGAAAAAGTTGTCGAAGAACTTAAAAATATTTACTGTAGACAAGGAATTCCAGATTTGTTTATGTCAGACGGTGGTCCAGAGTTCAGTTCAGGTGTGTTTAGGGCGTTTACACAGGAATGGAATTTTAAACATATAACGTCTTCTCCAAGGTATCCCCAGTCAAATGGTCAGGTAGAACGAACTATCCAGACAATAAAAAACATCCTCAGGAAAACATCTTATGAAAACACAGACTTCAGGCTGGCATTTCTGGAATACCTAAATACACCAATAGACAATAGTTTAGCTTCCCCTTCAGAATTACTTAACAGCAGAAAATTACGTAGTATATTGCCATGCCCCCCGGCTTTACTTAGGCCAAAGATACAAAAACAAATAATACAAAAATTGGAAAAAAGAAGGGCGGTACAAAAGAAATATTACGATAAAAACGCAAGAGATCTATAGGAATTAATAAAGGGACAAAAAGTAAAAGCATTTATAAATAAAAAGTGGGAGAATGGCACTATACTAGATATTTTGCGGACTCGATCTTATCTAATAAAATTAGACAATGGGGGTACTATTATTAGAAACCGCAGGCATTTGCGGCCGGACTCCGAGAACAGGTGTGATTCACAGCAATGCGCCGCGCGCTTCCCGTATGATGACATACTAAGCAAAGATTTAACGAAGGAAAGAACGGTAAACAACAGCCCCAGTGTCCTACAAGATCAAGGTCAGGGTCCTACAGGTGTTGCATCATCAAATACTAATGCGTATGTAACTCGTTCCGGCAGGACAGTGAGGCCTCCTGAGCGGTGGGGCTATCCGGTGGCACAAAGTACAAGTAGGTCATTAAGTTCTTAGCCTTAATAATGGTGTGGGTACTAATTGTCGAAAAGTCGAAACAAAAACAATGTACATACTTACTACATAATTTAGTAAGTAATTGACTACCTTTTGATGGATTAATTGTTGAGTTAAAATATGTATAGGTAGGTTTATATATAATTGTTAAACTATAGAATTACAGAAAAAAAAAAAAAAAAAAAAAAAGGTAGGTAATAGGTAAGTAGGTAAGTATAAAGGTCCGTGTGGAGTTTCTGGTCTTCCATCGGACGCGTCCCCCGGCTGGCGGATAGGGGAACGCCCTCCAGATATGGGGGGTACCGGCTTCGGCCGGCGCGGACCAAAACCAGAGGGAGGGGGACGTCCAGTGGCTTGCGCTGCTAGATGTCCCGCGGGGTCCACTATGGGCCCCGCACCCGTAACCCCACACTGAGTGGGGCCGGGGGCCTTCGGGCTGCGAGGAGACAACCTCTATAAAAAACACACGGTGGGGGCCCTCCTCTATGTCCCTCTGTTCAGCAGAGGGCGTAGAGGAGGTTGAGGGAGGGTCACAGACGGCAGGTTGGGGGACCTGCCGTCCGACATCGTGACGGGAGAAGGGGGTGGGGGGCCCATGCCCCTTCTCCAGTGAGGGTGGGCCCGGCTCCTTTGCGAGTCGGGTCGACGTCGCCGGGGCGCCGCTGTAGCATTCGCACTGTGGTCTACCACTTGCGAGATCCGGCGACGCCCCATTGCACGAGCGACAGGACGGCCCCCGGGGTGTTTTAGGAGGTATGCCTCTCCTATTATTAGGAGAGGAGAGTCCGACACACGGCCGTCGCCCTCCCCCAAGGGTGGCGGTTATGGTGCACAAAGCATTTCACCCCGTTAACAAAAAAAAAAAAAAAAGGTAAGTATAAAGGTGGTGGGTCACGATTTAGAGTAACATAGCAGATAAGTTTGATAGGCATCATCGCATAACATTAATTTACTATACTTACTGAGTATGTGAGTAGGTACGATGTTTTGATGTTACGTCACAATGTCTATGACGATTAGTAAGTATTCTCGTGCTTAGCGTAAACCTCTTTTGTTTATTTTTGTAAAGAAAGAAGATGTCGATTATGTTATAGGTGGGTAAGAATAAAAGTTCAGTCTCTAATAGAACGTGATGTTTTATTGACGCGTTCCTCACCGCCAACTCGTTTACAGCCTGTGTGTTAATCCAGGGTGTCAGCTAACTCCATACCAAATTTTATTAAAATCGCTCTAGCCGTTTAGACGTGCAGAAGTAATAAGCATACACACTCACAAACTTTCGCCTTTATAATATTAGTGTGATGCTTCATAAATATCAATTTGCTTGCTAATAGATTGATGTTATTAGCATACAACTCATCGGAAACACGTGGAAATGTCAGCAGTGCATTACACTTTCTAGAATCTAGGGTCGAGTCTTTTAAAAGCATAGTTATTTAATATGCGTTCATCGGTGATAATATTATTATGGCAATAGTTATTTCATTGCAACTACATATAGAAAGTCCATCGCCTTCCAACAATGGTATAAAGATAGATAGAGAACACTTTATTTCACAACCAGGAGATAAGATTCATCATCATCAACCCATTGTGTCCCCACTGAGCGGCACGGGTCTCTTCCCTGAGCAAGGTAATAGGCCGAACTCCGGATTGGTGGAGGCTTGTAAGACTAGTGGCTGGTCTTACTGTAAGAAGTTTTCAAGCCGTCCTAAGGCCTCTGACTTGGCTTAACGACTGCCATCTATCGACGGCAGACGGCACTAACTGCTTAACGTTCCTTGCGAAGCACTTAACCGCTCGGAAAAATGCCACTAGCGTTAGTCATACAACGGTCACCCATCCATGCACTGAACGCGCCGTATGTTGCTTACGTTCCCGGTTCCTATAATATATGCCTACCGGCTACGATCCGTTTTCCATTCAATTTATTGACGGTTCGTAGGAATTTCGTAGGAATTGTAACCGATCGTACGCAAAAACGAAGCGTTTTGTGGATATTGGAACCGGGCAAGGCAGCCGGGCCTACGAGCGATTCTTATTTCTTAGAACGAGATAGAATTATACAATGTTTCTTGTAACTAAGTATTAGCATAGAATTGGCGGCCTTATTGCTACGAGCAATCTCTTCCAGGCCACCTTTGGATGATGAGAATTGCAGGAAAAACATAGTAGGTGTATAAGAACATGAATAACATGAATAAGAAAGTCGAAAATATAAGCCCATGCAACCCCGCGCACGCGCATTAGCAAAAGAGATGCTTATTTGCGTGGATTCTGCCATTGGAATGAGATTGTAAATAACCGCTATAATTTATTGTGCTAATATCATAATATTGAACAACGATGTGTTTATTAATCCTAGACCCCGGTTTGTTGATCGATTACCAGTCAAGGATGCTTTTCCGCTAATATAATACCACCGACGACGCTGTGATACTTTAGAATACCAATGCATTCGTAGTACCCTATAAATATTTAAGTTGATGTTAAGGTCAAGACTTAATTAAAGTAAGTCAATTAACGTTCATTCAATTATTATTGTCGCAGTCATCGCAACTTCGAACATGTTATATAACTTCCGCTCATATATTATTATTATTATTTTTTGTTTATTATTTTTATAATTTTATGTTTATATTTTTTTTATTTTACTTTATTTTATTTTAATATAATTTATTTATTTATTTCATACAACCCAAAGCTAGTCTCACGACTAGGAGAGTTTTAGATTGAAGTTGTACAGTCGACACCACATCATCCTATACACCCATGCACTCTACTCCGTTGCATTACGGCCGACTTTGCAACTAAAATGTGAAGGTTGACGTGCTGTCGATTGTACGTGAGACTTGATATTCACGCCCGGATATTATATTGTGTTAATAGCTCCACACGCTGGACACCAAAACCAACTTTTTTATCCATTACAATTTCCTAGGAAATCAATAATTCCTAAAATGGACGTAGTTAGCAAAAAGGTTCCAACTCAAAACATGGTTATTTTTGAGTTAAACATACCAAAGTGATCAGATCACTATGCTCTATGTTTTAGGAATCAGACACTTGCATAGCGATTCGATGAGTATGTGCAATGTTATGGCACATCAACCCAAACATGGGTTGGAACCTTTTTGCTATTCTTAACCTGTAGAATTGTGCCGATCTGCTCACCATGAAGTCGGTTTCCCACGGTCCGCGAAATCGCGGACGGACGCGCACGGCCAACGACCACGGACAGCCACGCACCACGAGAGGCTCTTCCAACTGACCTGTCGTCTGTCTGTGCTACCGCGGACCGAGACCCTTCCCACGGTGTGTCGTGCGAGCTGGTCCGCGTCCGCCCGCGTTATTTATCGCGGACCGTGGGAAGCCGACTTAAGAATGGTTTTTTCAAGGTCATAACACAGAATACATAATAGTACAATCATAACTCATAACGCAGCTGATTACGAGCACGTAGCATCAATTTAATAAATGAGCGCAATCTATTAAAATTTAAGAAGTTTTAAATAGATGTTCCAAAAATAAACTTGTTTATAGTTTATACTTGCTTAGTTTGTTTGTGTGTTGTTTGTTTGTTTTAAATTGATTGCCCTTTAAAACAAGAAATTAATTTTCTCTTAAATTCTTTTTTAAATACCTCTGAGGTTCCTTGCGAAGAAATGTTCTGTGTACGACACTAACCCCCGGTTTCTCGTATGCTAACAGTCTGTTAATCTTCTGTTAACAGCTGTCAAATGTTAACGGTAGATAAACAGCTCGTAAACCTCGTAAGGTCCGACCTTGAAAATAACAGTTTTATGTATTTCTCTGACTACACAGGGCCTTACGAGGTTAATGTACGGAAAACCAGGGGTAATTGCATTTCTGCAAAAAATATGTCTCGTCATTCCAAACATGAGACAGGTGGGCGTCGGCGATTACTTCCTAATTCTTAATTTTGCAAGTACCTATGTATTTCTGCGGATTATTATTGGGACGAATTCTTTTTTATGAAAATTCTTACTTTTACCAATCTCAATTTTCCGAATGCCTCATTTTCCTAACTCTACATAGTGCGAATTCAGTTTTTTCACAAAAGAAAGTACAGTTAGATACATTTATTTTACTCTATTGTATGTTTTTTGTTTAAGTGCCGTTATAGAGACCAATAAAAAGTTTTTTTTTTTAATAAACTCGAATACAATACACTCATAGAAAATACTATGAAGGTAACAATACATAAATGTATCTTACTGTATATACCTACTTTCTTTTGTGAAATATCCGAATTCGCACTATTTAGAGTTAGGAAAATGAGGCTTTCGGAAAATTAATAATTGGTAAAATTAAGAATTTCCATAAAATATAATTCGTCCATCTGGGCGAAAAATGAATGCATTTTAATAATTAGGAACTAATCGCCGATATCGTACGTACATAACAACCTGACTTTGCCGATGATGTTTCAATTTAATTTCATTAGGATAATAAAAGCAGGATGCCTGATGGAGTGAGGCGTCGTCAGCGTTACGTGGCAACCATTTTCTAAGATTAATTCAATAAGTAGGTACTCTTATCTACTAATACGGGGCTGTAAAATGACGTGACGTGACGATGAATGATGAATCTACGGAACTTCGTCGGAATTCTTTCGGTGATTCTACTTAACAATATTATTATCTTACTTTATTTGTGATGGCTTGACGAACATCTATGTATAAACGGTGTTAACTTGTAAGTCCTACCGCCTGACCGACCGACCCAGCGACTTATGCCTGGGCCGCACTCATCGCGATAACCCGAAGATTCGGGCTATCGTGATATGTGTAGCCAAGTCTTCGGGTATACTTCGGAGCTTCGTGTAGTTGTCAGGACTTCACGTCTCTGTCGGTAAACTTTCACATATCAAAGAGTTTTATCGCGATGAACTTCGCTTGAGCGGCCACACTTCAGTCAGCGTGCACCCGTCAAACGTAGCGGACGTGTTATTTCACAGAGTAGGTGCATAAGCTGAAGCGTAACATGGATTGGAGTAATTATAAAATTTTTGAATTTATTGCAAACTACGAATAAATACATAATAACTACGACATGAATGTAAAAAATAATTATTTGCTGCCATAAAATACAGCCGCGGCGTCCATTTCGTTTTTTGCATTTGACATCGCTTGCACATCGCGATAAACTTCACATCGCGCATTGTGTGGCCGCGAGGATACGCCGTACACCGAAGACGAAGTTTATCGCCCGAATGTTATCGCGATGAGTGCAGCCCAGGCATTACAGATCACCGATCTGAAACTATCTAAGCTAAACATGTTATATTAGCTGTTATTATTTATAAAGTTTTATCCACTAATGTAGAATACATCTATGTAAGTACATCAGTGGACCATGTATATTTATTAATAAACCAATTTACAATACTGGCATTTTATACCACAATTTGACAACCTAAAGGTAGGTATTTTTGAATAAGTAGCACGGTTATGCAAACTCTCTATTGTTTAGATCCACAAATCACGGTCAATGAGTGTACAAAGCGAGGTCTAGCGTGCGTCACAACAAAACACTCGTTTGCCTACTTAAATCAGAGTAGACCTAAACTCCAATCGTGTAAGCATCATCACAGTAATATAAGATAGTAAATAAATTTTCATTGTATTAAATGGTTATAATTGTGTATATGTATTTAAAGAATATGTACATTGTAAATAGAGTTAAGTTTAATTTAGTTATAAATATAACTTAATTTTAGCGGCGCCCTTGCAGGTTCCTTGTTTAGTTCTAGCTTTTTTAAGTAACATCTTTTATACAACCAGGAAGCTCAATAAATAAATCTAAAATCTAAATCACTCTGCATATTAATCGGGCGTAGGTTATCCAGCAAATACAAAGATGTCTGGTGTTACATTAAATTTAATCAGAGGATAACTGTGTCTCACCAATCTGGACTTTGCCCCCGTGGTGGAGTATTAATGGCCCATACCTTCCTCAGGGAAGAGACGGTTGATGATGATCTGTATCTAGTGTTAAACAATCCAGGAGTAAGATAAGATAAGATAAGAATATTCTTTATTGTACCAGCAAAAACAAATACAAAACATTTACAAAGATACAGTACAATTGGCGGCCTTATTGCTTAAAGGAATTTCTTCCGGACAAGCAAAGATGGAGAGTTGCTGAAGGAAAAGTGAGACGGGTAGTAAGTGCAAATAAGAACATTGATATAAATACTTACACTTAATATTAATATACATACATAAACATATTATACGTATAATAATTATAAACATACATAAACTTACATAATATAACATAAAGTTCTACCATAGGATAAAAGAAAAGACATAACCACATTCAGGAAAACTTAAAATAAAATTATTTAATAAATTAGAAGGATAAATACACGTCATAAACCTTGCTTTTAAAGATAGCTGGGTAAGAAGAGCGCCTTATAGACACCGGCAGATCGTTCCACAGTCGGGCGGCCCTACCAAAAGCCAAATGAGTTGCCAAAGAACCTCGTCCTCAGCATTAGGTTCCTCAGCATCAGGTTCTTGTCAGACCGAAGAGCCCGGCTGTGGGAGTCACTGAGGTAGACAAAGGACTCTTTAAGATATAGAAGGGTAATCGTTTTTAGTTTTTTTAATTATACTAAAACTGTTTTGAAAAGAATGCATGTGGAGTTTGTTAGTTTCTTCTCCATGTAATCTATTAATTGTGAAACTAACAACTTTGACGTTCATGAAGTAAACACTTAACGTATTTACATTCCGTTATGAAATACTTACTCAATGTGTTCATAAATACAATTAAGAGTCTCATTTAGAGACTCAAACCATCTGAAAGCTTCGGGAGAGTCGAGAAACCACGCAGACCAAGTAGGTAAATCCCGTTAGTATTTCGTAGTGTGGAACTTTTAGCGTTCTACGTCATTGCGATTGGAAAAGAATAATATCACGTTAGGACCGAAAAATAAAAACAGGATACGTGCGTAGGGTGTTGAGTTCATTCTGTAGTTTAATAGCATTATTTATAAAACCAAGATCCCTATCAGGGAAAGAATCGTGTTTAAATAAACAATACTAAGAATTTCGTAGATGTTCTGCATCCGGTATAACTTGCCACAAAATATTAAAGAGACTTCCACTCTACCAAATGATAAATTAATGTTTTTAACAGTTCCTATTTATTCATTAAAATACTCGTAGTCGTCATTGACGCGGTTTAAAAAAACCCAATAATATAGGTCATAAGAGTGCACTGATTTGTTTCTAATACTTACCACGAACCACACTAAGGACTTGTCTCATTGGTTGAAAATAAAATTAAAAAATGGCCAAGTGCCAATCAGACTTGCGCACGAAGGGTTCCGCACCATATTCTATACAACATTTGAATATTTTAAGCTTCTACCTGTTGCCGTTACAAATATCGAAAAAATAACGGCAAAATAATAAATATTTTAAATATTTATTTTATTTTAATTATTTACTTGTAAAGTGAATACATAACTAAATAATCTACAAATATTTGAAGCGTCTACCTGTTGCCGTTATTAATATCGAACAAAAACGGTATTAAAATGCGTTTCTTGCTTAGGAGCCCCATATAATAATTATTTTATGCTTTTAGTATTTGTTGTAATAGCGGCAACAGAAATACATCATCTGTGACCATTTAAAGTGTCTAGCTATCACTGTTCACAAAGGTACAGTCGGGTGACAGACGGACGGACGGACCGATAGTGGATTCTTAGTAATAGGGTCTCTTACCCATTTGGTACGGAACCCTAAAAAACTGGCCAAGTGTGCTGTGTGACAGTGTGATTCCCAAATTAAAAGAAGTTGACCGCTCTCTCAGGGCATTTGACGTCATAAGCAACTTTTTTACCTGCTTTTGGAGAGTCGAAGTCCGGTTTTTCTTGTATTTTTTTTGCAAAGTCGCCCTTATCGCACTCGTTAGAGTGCTCATGTGTAAAAGTTGCACAGCTGTCTGTCGCGTCCGATGGTAGACCAGGAACTTCACACGGAAAGGCCTCTGACTTGGCTTAACGACTGCCAACTGTCGACGGCAGCCGGCACCAACTGCTTAGCTTGCCTTGCGAAGCATGGAACCGCTCGGAAAAATGCCACTAGCGTTAGTCATAGACGGTCATCCATCCATGGACTGAACGCGCCCAATGTTGCTTAAACTTCGTGATCCTTTTTCTATGATCACTCAGGCAGCCGGGGCTACGAGCGATTCAGCGTTAAAAGCGTAATTTCATTCATTCGTTCCTTCATTCACATCATGCAAACGTATCTCACCACTACAATAATGTCAAACTAATATTTTAAGTGTCGCTAACCTGTGATCACAAATTCGATTAATTTTTAATTTCGACAAAAAATTATAATTTTAAGCAAAATTTAGGCCAGTTTTCGGTGAAATTATAATGCCCCTGTGTCTTAACACTAGTTCTAAGACTAAATATGGAAACATACATAGAGTGATGCTTGTGGAATGTCGTGTTTTGTTGTCGAGTGAGGTTTGTTTACCTGTTATACGATTTAAGCCCGGACATACATACGTATGCCCATCAAAACGAATTGACATTACTCTAAGCCTCTAACCAAAATACACACCCCTACACACAATAATTCTGGAGTAAGTGATAGCCATACATATATCACTGTTGAGCACGCCTACCTCAATTTTTGCATCTCCTGTCCTTCCTGCGGGTTTACTGGTAGAAAATGGTATTAGCATTAAGTCCACCTTTTGTACACTTTTTTTTTGTGCAATAAGTAATTAATAATAATTATTATTATTATCATAAGTTATTGTAAGTAAAGCCCAAACAGGTTAAACGGCCGTGTATGGTGCCAGAAGGATCCTCCTTCATATGTCACCTTAAATGAACTAAGTATTGCATGTAAATAAGTCAGTTAATTGCTCAAGGCCAATAAATAATAATGTTGTCTTATTTTCTCTGGCTGCACGAGGTTTTACTGTAGTAATGGATCCAGAGGTGCAATTACGTAAGACCTCGACTGTATGGAGTTGTCTCATTTAACTTACTAGGAACTGTCAAATACATACATATTTTGACACTTTATTGTTGACTAAAGGCTTCACCCGTAATATAAGGGCTGGACCTAGATTCTGTTCATGAATTGAAGTACAATAACAAGTGCACGAACGTTGCGATTCAGTTTCATTGCCGCTTCAACTCTACGCGCGCACACGTATCAAACGTTCTAGTCTTCAATGGTTTGAAAAAAACAGGTTACATAACCCGACCGTGTATCTTTCACCGTATTAAATGCACTAACAAAATCGAGGCCCTGAGGATTTACATACCTGTAAGAAAATATCGTTTCTTAATCGAGCTGAACAGAGTCAAACATCGATACAAATGATTTCACGATCAGTCTAGCGAACGCTCTAGTAAACGCTAGTCGTACAGTCGACAGCACATCAACCCATGCACTCTACTCCGTTGCATTACGGGCGACTTTGCAACTAAAATGTGAAGGTTGACGTGTTGTCGACTGTACTCATAATGTATTAATATGTCAGACATGTCAAAAATACGCGGCCAGGCAAAAAGCTGGATGCAAATTTTCTGTCGTTTCGCTAAAATGTTCGCTGTAACGCTCCCGTTTATTTGTGAGTTTTAATTTGTAATGAACATTCGCTGGAATACTCATTACACATGGTGTATGCTCAAGTCTACCAGTAGCCTTAACACATACCAATATTCTGTGAGCCCCACAGTGGCAGCTGGAATGACGACTACATGATTAAATTGTTGCAAATTTTACAGGTGATCCCTTCGGCGATGGTTGTACAGGAACTACAAAGAATTAGTGCAGAATGCAATTTTATTAAAACAGAAATAATGTTGTCTTGATGCTTCGCAAGGCACGTTCAGCAGTTGGTGCCGGCTTCCGTCGATAGATGGCAGTCGTTAAGCCAAGTCAGAGGCCTTATGGCGGTTGAAAACTTCTGACAGTAAGACCAGCCACTAGTCTTACAAGTCCACTAGTCCACCAATCCGGACTTGGCCCCCGTGGTGGAATATGGCCTGTACCTTGATGATGGACATTTAATAAAAATAAAACAGTTCTAAAGCTGTAATGTTTTGTTTCATAATAAATATGTATTTATTTTCTTTTAAATTAAGATAAAAAATATCAATCGTATGGCTGTATGAGATGGTATCATACACACGACACTTCCAACTATCACTTATCTATCACTTACAGCAAGGGGCTGAATAACGGGCCCCTTCTTAAGTTTTAGGGTACACATACCACCATAAGTGAAGGATAGATGTTACTAAAAACGAAATAACCGTTAGGTACGTAGCCCCTAAATCTTAACACGTTTACAGCCCCCATACAAAAGCTTTTGTCAAGTCTATAATATGTCCCAGTGACCTTTTGGTATAGAATGATAAATAACACTATCTACAATAGTTACCTGGTGGTTTTGATAGATACCTTACTCACAAGTCCCCCTTACTTTAACAAACATAACCACAAGTCCAACAAAGTTAGAAACCATTAGGCCAACCCTTGATCGTGTACCAGATATGGTACACAGACTCGGTGGGCTTGCCTAGCGTGTCCTATACATGGTGCACTGAACTGGGAACGTGTTAAATGTTGTTAGTGAAAACGGGTACTAAGTACTTACTTATATAAAAAAGACGTCGCAATCTATTATTGTCTGGACTCGGAGCAATAGATACTGACCTTAGTGCTGAAAAATATTACCTACCTATCTAATCCCTGACGTTTACAATTCGACTAATTAAAATACCTACTTAGTATCTATGCAAATCGTTGAGTCTATAATGGAGCGCTGTCGCGCTCTTTGACACCCAATTACGTATAACTTAGGATACTGCCAATCAATTTTACATTAAACTTTGGAATTAGCCCTTTATTCTGTTTTAAAGAAACAAATTCATCAATGTAATGATTGCCTCGTTTGTCTAGGGCTAGCGCTTTACCAGCCGAAACAAAGATTGCGGATTCGGTTCTCACTGGAGGCGCCGTACAAATAGTTTCAGCCTGAGTGTATAATCAATAACAACATAACAATAAACATAACATTTACATACAGGCACATACGTTGTTTCTGGCCCCACATTAGGATACCTACCCTGTGTCTTGGGAACGAAAAACAGTGACGTCACAAGCATGTAAACATCCAAGACCTGGGTTTCTATTTTTTTGTCCCCAGCCGGGATTCGAACCCGGAACCTCTCGCATGGTAGGTGGTTGCGCTATGCATCACAATGTTTGTGATGTTGTGCTTTTTGTTTTGCTCTTTGATTATTAGCAAATCAACATCATAACATAACATAACATTTACGTACAGGCACATACATCAAACACAAAACATTCACAATAAGCAAAAAATTCATGCAACATCTTATAGTAAAGCTTACGACGTATAAACATAAACAAACATAAACATAAACATTTACATACAGGCATATACATTGCTTCTAGCCACACTCTAGGATACCCTGTGTCGTGGGTACCAGAAACAGCGACGTCACAAACATGTAAACATCCAAGACCTGGGTTTCTTTTTTTTTGTCCCAGCCGGGATTCGAACACGGGACCTCTCGCATGGTAGTAAGATGCGCTAACCACTACGCCACAGAGGTCGTCATACATAGACTATGGATACATAGACTTCGTTTTACATTTCTTCCATGCGTCTGTCCCTCAGAACATTGTATGTGGTCAGTCCTAATTGACGCCTTACTAACTGCCTCGTTGGTCGAACCGTTAAGGCGCTTAGTTATCATGAAAGAGGGCGTGGGTTCGATACCCATGGGGGGCCGCCGTTTATTTGTACAAATAGCCTCCGTCCGAGTGTTGCCTGGTTATTATAACACAGGGTATCCTAGTTTAGGACCTCGTCAAGTGAATCTGTTGTGTGGAAATTATTGCTATTATTGTTATTGTTATAAACATCAAGGTGTAGATGTCTTAATTGTTTAATTTCGGTAGTTACACGTAAACGTAGGCAAATAAGTAATTAGTGGTTTTGACTAATGGTAGTGTTCATCATGTGATTTTAATTGGTGTAGTATGAAAACTGCAGTAGATTATTAGCCAAACACGGGTATAAATAAAAATAAATTTCCGTTCCTACAACTATTTCCACAGAAAACTAAAGTTTTTATAGTGCTTAGGAATAACCCAATTGCCTAACAGCTGTCAGTTGTTTTTGTATGCACTTTAAATGATTGACAGCTATCAACAATAGATTAGACATCGTTAGTATACGAGAAATCGGGGATAAAGTGTTAATGACCCTTAGTGCAAGTCTGACTCAGACTTTTTTTATTTATTATTTATTGTAATTGTGGTATTTATTATTTATTGTAATAAAGACTGCTCTGTAACTCCACCAAGTTATGTACATACCTATGTGTGTATTACCAAAAAAATATTACAATAAAATTCATTCTGATAAAAAAACAGACTGGCTGTGTCTGTCGGGCTACGTGCAGAGCGCCCAAGCATGGGTTCCGTAGAAAAAGAGGGTTTTATCACCTTTACAAAACTAACAACTGCATCAGAGTAATTTTTAATGGATAATATAGGTACATACGAAGTTTTCCTTTTATAAGGTTGTCGCCTTTTGCTCGTTTACTTGTAAAGCCTACCTAGCCGAGATCATTTTCTTTTAAGTCCATAATAAGTGCTACTACCCTGTTTTTTTCACATAACTACAATTAACCGTTTAGCCAGAAGAGAAAGTCCTCCCTGTGCATATCTTCTTCTTCTTCTTCGGTCCTCCCTGTGCGTATACCGTCTGAAAATAGATTTCAGAATACTCACCACTTGCATTCCACTTACATCCTCGTCACAAGTGCGAGCTATTCAAAGTAGCATAGTAATTAATAATTATAAATAATAAATAAATTCATTTACAACATGCGAAAGAAACACATCAGATTTTGTAAGTTAAAAAGGTATAAAGGTCATTTGCCGAGAGTTCGGCTTCTCAACACCGTCACGTGCTCGGCGGGACGGGGCGGGCGGGGGCGTGAGTGTTGAAGCTGCATATTTATATTTCTGTAAATAATATATTTTTTGTATATAACGATGTAATAAAGTTCCTAAAAATATTCAATATATAAATTGTTACTACCATCGTTGTTATTTTATTTAAGCTAGTGAGAATCTAATTAGACACAAAAATAATTTTGTCCTTCTAGATTTTAGAAATACTTGTATGTACGCTGTTGGTCCGCACGCACGGGTGCGGGGCTGTGCTCTCCTCAACGGCCTAATTACCATCATAAATAGTACCTAATTTTATCATAACTTATATGCACGGCTTACACAAGGATGGAATGAAAAAACCACAATCGCCTAAAATAACGTTTCATGCAAATTCCCAACTGTTTTTTTTACAACATACAATATCCTTACAGTCCCTCCGTCTGCTTGTCTGTCTGACGCTCTCCAGCTTGTAGGACTTGATCTGCAGGAGATTGTTGGCGAGTACCCACGGAATGATTGATTAATTTCCTTATTTTTTTGTTTTATCAGCCTTTATGCAGAGTGTCCCAAAACTCAACGTCAAGCCGGAACCGCGGGAAAAAGCAATTCATACTGGTTATCAGATAAATGTAAATCCATTTTTTAATTTTCAGTACAATAATTTTTTTTATATTATTTATTCAAGTAATTTCACAAATATTATTAAAACTAAAATTATAATTAAAAATGGGCAATTATTTAAGTAATTTTGTTTTAAAGTCTCCTTTTCTTCCAAACTGGAGCAGCTGGTTTTGAAATTTTGTTGATAGTTAAAAGAATCATTATCAAATTTGCAAAACAAAAAAAAATAGAAAAAGTAACGATTTGTGGCAACAAGATTTTTTATTTTATTTTGTATACCTAATAATTTTTTTTTTCTGATAACCAATATGACTTGCGTTTTCACCCTGTTCCAGCTTGACGTTGAGTTTTGGGACGTCCTGTATACATCTCACTGCCAAGCCCAAGGCACTAAGCCTTCTCTCAGAGAATAGTATTTATGGGGTTACTCACCACGCGTGCCCATCGCGAATTGGCGATTGGAGCGGTGGTACCCCAATGACTTTGTTTTCGAAGCTTACATTTGTGAAGTTACAGTAGCAATGCCACTCGCAAACCATGAAGGAAACATCGTGAGGAAACCTGAGTACCTGAGCTATTTACATACCTACATCAGCGCTTGAATCCACCCGTCTATCCATCTTCTATAATATAAAAATGAATCACTGAATGTGTTGCTAAGCGCAAATCTCGAGAACAGCCGAACCGATTTCGTTAAATCTTTTTTCAGAATATTCCTTGAAGTACGAGGATGGTTCTTATGGAGAGATTCTTTTAAAAACTGCTTAAAAAGGGAAAAGTTTTAATGGTGAGAAAATATGAAAAAAAACTAAGTTGGCGGTACGAAGTTTGCCGGGACAGCTAGTATTATAATTATGTGATACATATAAAATATCGTGTCGTGTCACAATATTTGTTATCGAACTCCGCTGAAACATCTTCATCGATTTATATATTTTGTTTGTGTATATTTGGCAGGTCTGAGAATATAGATCGTAGGGTTGATCGTGGGTTCAGCTAGTGGTAATATATTCAAGACTCTGGGATAAACTTTTCAAAGAAATATCCACGCGCCTCATCGACTCGTCAGTATCTTGGGAACTTTCCCCAACGGCAGCGGTCTAGAGACTATTTTTTATATTTAGTTTTTATGTAGTGTGTATTTAGTTTAACTTTTAGTCTATAATTGTTATGTTATTAATTAAATACAATGTTGATTTAAAAAAAATAGTATGGGCTAAAAATAAAAATAAAGAAAGTGTGATCCATTTGGTACATTACTATGTACATATTTCCCACACGACACAATCACTTGACCTGGCCCAAACTAAGATACCTGACGGACAATGTAACAATATGCAAGTTGCACCAGTATTTTATATACCTGGTGTCAATAGAAAGCTTTTTGCACAGTGTCGTTTTTAGTGGCACAAAACATGGACGCCTAACGCAGTGATAACTGAATAATTAAATAGCTGATTGACAGCTTTGAAAGAAATACAATTTATCTATGGATAGCTCTGCGCTCCATTTATCTATGTAATGGTACAAGACGTTTGGACTTATCCAGTGAATTGAGCTTACCTTTGGGTTAAAACAGAGACAGCGTTAATACGTGGCGTTGGCGCAAGCCGGTCAGCATCTATAATTCAAAACAAGCTTTGACGTCAATGACAGGTTTAACAGGGTTCTATTTATAAACAACAAAATAAACAAGTTATTGGGGCGGGCTAAATTAAGAAACTATACGATGATCAGCAACATTTCATTTGATGGGATTTGTATTACATGGTTCTGGTGAAAGGTCACCGGTTAAACGGGATATTCTGGGCCCTATTTCATAGAGCTTAGATTATGGTTTATTGATAAACGTCAATGTACATCACATAGTCGAGTAACCCACAGATGAACGAGTAAGAAGACTGTTACGGAATGTAGATCGAAGTGTCATAGTAGTAATTAAGTGTTTTTTATGCCTTCGCCATGCTATATTTTTGAACGTGAACTAAAACCATTTCGAGAATTATGCTTTTAGTGCAATTTATATTTATCAGATATCAGAAATATAGTATGAAAATACTATATTTTTTAAGATATTCAATAAAAAGCCTTGACCTTAAATGACTTTTATATGACTTCAGCAAAAAGCCAGCATGAGTATTAATCCTTTGCCTTACTTCCAAAAAAAAAATACTAAACCAAATTCAGAGCCCTCCAGACTAGCGTTTTTGACGCGACGCCGTGTGGCCGTCTACCAAACGCAGATTTTCTTCGCCAGCGTTGTAATTGTTATCTTATCCGGTGACCACTTCAGAGTCATTATTGTTTTTTTTTAGAAATCGTATCACTCATATCTCGTTGTCTCGTTAGATATCGGAAATACGGGCGCAGTTCTCAAGACGAAGTTGCAACGGCCGCGCTCATTCATGAGCGTATTTATTTTGTAGAGCCATTGATACCCGAGGACAACCAGGCAACTATTATTATAAGCATACGTAGAATAAGCGGCATAATTCCGATATTCAAATATATTATCCCGCAAGAAATATATTACACCGGCCAGCGCTGGTGTTGCATGGCCGCGGAGTAGACGCTGATAGACACTGGCACGACGAAGCCACTCTAAAGACGCTAGTGTGGGGTTCTCTGACTGATGTTAATGATGTTGTTTTTTTTTTCATTGCATGTCGGCAAAGACGGTCTCCTTAGTCATCCTCTGATAGATCACAACACAACAAAACTTTGGAGAAATATTAAAAATAGAAATAATGAATAAAGCTGGCTTCCCAGCACGGTCTGCGATATCGCGGATGGACGCGTACCAGCTCGGACGACACACAGTGGGAAGGGTCTCGGTCCGCGGTAGCACAGACAGACGACATAGGTCAGTTGGAAGAGCCTCTCGTGGTGCGTGCCTGTCCGTGGTCGTCGGCCGTAAGCGTCCGTCCGATATCGCGGACCGTGGGAAGCCAGCCTAAGACTCAAAAATACCGAAATTAACTACTTTCTTAAAATGGTCAATAATTTCCTAATAGATTATAAAAAACATAGATAAAAAACAAGTAGCATCGCCAATTGCCTTGGGGTACAAAGTACAAGGAGGTAGAAATCTTCCCTAACTTTTAAACCCTGAAAGTCTTGAGGAGAAAAAACCGATTCCAGCTATAAAAAATAAATCCTTTCTGTAAATGCTGGCCACTTGCGTACATTTTATTTTTTATTTTTTTTACTATTCATGTAAAATTTTTGTTTTTTAAACGTAACTTTTATTTCTATCTCTTGTTTCTTTTTTTTTAAATGTCATACGATGATATAATTAACATTTTGCTATATCGACGATAACTAAATTTAAAATAACAATGAGAAACTAAATATTAAAACTAAACTAAATATTAAAAACTTAAAATTACATTAATATTAATAATTAACTTGGTGGCGTAGTGGGGTTGACCCTTGCTTCTCGATCATGAGGGTCTGGGTTCGAACCACGCATGTACCAATGACTTTTAGTTACGTACATTTGTTTGTACAGCAACACCATTCGCTGATAAATTGTGCCCGGATAACGGCGACAGGCTTGCCACTTGTCACGTTTGGGACCTAATAAACTCGGCAAAACGTGGGTCTAGTTCTAGAGACTGGTGCCTCTGCCTACCCCTTCGGGGATAACGGGCGTGAGATTATTATTTTTTATTTTATTTTATTAAATAAAAATAAATATAACTTAAATATAAAACTATACTAGTACCTAAATATCTTTGATTAAAAATATATATTATTTACAAATAAAATATCTGCCCCAGGTCATTGTCCCGCGGCAATGAGCCCAGAATGCTGGCGACGTTGCCTCTTTGGATGGCCAGGCTTATCCTTTGGCCGAGGTACGCGCCAGCTCTCTGGTCTCCGGTTGCGTCGACTAGGCGCGCCGCTAGGTCCTTGAACAGGAGGCGCGCCTTTGGGCCCCATGTGCCCATCGTTTCGACCCCAAACGGCGCAAATATGTAATTGTTGCCAATAGAATATATTTGCGCCGTTTGAGGCTTTCGGCCGCGCTGGCCTCTGAACCAGCGGCTCTTCCACTCTGGGAAACATGGGAGGGCGCCAGTGTATCAACGCATGTAGCGTCCCACACTAGCGGCCTCCCATGCTTCCAGGGGATCAGAGTCATACCGTCGGGCCTCTTGCCATCATCCCGGATGATCCCTTGAGGTTCCAGCGTGGCGGGAACCCCGGCTGTGGCGAAGGCCCTCCGGATGATGTCGTTGAGAGCCGCGTGGCGGGGAAGTCGGCCGGTGCTTCGCTGACACGAGAGGCCATGGTGGCCCAGGCGATCGACGTCCGTGCCGCAGGGACAACGATGGGGCACGGTGATGGGGCAACCCAGTCGCAGTCCGATGGCGGTGCTGAATGAGCTGTTGTCCAAAAGAGTCCCTATCAAATTTGATGGATGCGCCTGCAACCAGTAGCCCGACTCTCGTTCGGACACGGCTAGTAGACGAGCGCGATCCGCGTCGCTGGTGCAGGAATTAATTAAACTGCTCGGCACCAGCTCGCAGAGGGGCTCGTCCCACTGCTTTTGGATGGTAGGATCCTTTGGTGGATCCTCACCAGCGCAGGCCAATCTCCATACCTTCTTGGCTTCCTCACAGCATGAGACCTCAATTTCACCCAGTGAAGAGTTAACAATTTTCTTGTACAAGGCCTCGATGCTGTGTATAGAAGACAAAAAGGCAGACAATGCGACGTTGCTTACCTTCCTGACTCCTAGGCCTCCGTATCTTATAGGGAGTGATGCCTGGAGCCAGGAACGTTCTGTTATTGGACAATTTAGAATTTGGATTAGGGCCAAATGTATCATCGAATCAATTGGTCCCAGCAGAGCCACCTGGCTAAATAGTGGGCTACATCTTAAGTAATAGGTAAATCCCTCCACCAATGAGAGTCAAGATGAGTGTGCAGCTATTCAAAACTAAATATAAATCAGCACTGCTTCGAAGACAGCTTGCCACTGAAAATTTGAGGCATGCTTGGTCCAGGAATTTGCCCCTGAAAGAATATTTTTAATGTTACTTCTAAAACCCTATCTGTAGTATCTGACTTACATGTACACTCATACACACACATACACTCACACAAATACACACACACACACACACATTTGCTAATTCTCATAAGAGTGCCTTTCACTTTCTAAGTTACATACTTAAATTAGTACCTCTTAGATATCTTTTTATGATCATAGTTATTAAGATATTATGTCAGAGTTAATTTTCATGTTTTCAAAGTTTAATCATTGTTTATTAAGCAACTGCTTAGTACCTATTTCTTTTGGATTAAGAAGAATTGTTTATTTTTTGCTCATATTTAAATTGATTTTTGTTTCGTTTATGTTTAATCGATCACCAACTATTAGTCGACTGTTTTAAGCCCTCTTTACCTTACTCCCGCACAACACCACAGGGAGAAGGCAGTGGCTGAAAACCAGCGCTACCCGCGGCTGTCCGGGGTAGCACCAGCTGAGCCACTACCTTTTGCCTTATTGTAAACCTAGTTTAGTACCTACTTAATTTGTTAAAATGTTTTTTTTGATGAGGCAATAAATACTTTTTTATCTTATCTTTTTATCTTAAATTTTGGTACGAAAAGGCAAAAACGTATAATTTTGAAAGCCATGTGTGCGTTAATTTGGGAGAGGAGGGGGATTGTATTAAAACATTTGGTTTTTTCGTCGTCTAAAAATTGAGAAAAGGCGTCTTCGACGACCGGCGCTCCTGGGAGGCGAAGCGATTCGTTGTTCACCACTTTTAAATTTGGAACCAAAAAGTTGAATTCCGAAACTATTGAATTTTGTGATTTGACGTGATCGAAAACGTACAGCTCGCATTTGCTATGATTAAGCTCCAGCCCTATTGATTTAAATTTGTCCGAAAGCGTCTTCAGGTCGTTTTGAACTGTATTTACATCGCCTCCCAGAGTGCCGTCGTCCAGATACCATATATTTAATTTTGACTGTAATGAGGTGATAATTTTGTGTATAGCCAGGCTGAAGATGGCCGGCCCGAGCGGGTCGCCCTGCTGGCAGCCTACAGCGGAGTCGATAAGATGGTCGCGGTATACCAGGTTTGAAGGGCAGCTGTAGGCCTGCCAAAGGTCATGACGCCCCTGTCGACCGAGTTGAACTCATTTTTTACGTCAACCTTGAGGATGACCTCACCACCTCTCTCTTTTATGTACGTCCGCATAGCGTGTACCGCTGCCTCGCATCCTCCCCTGGATCCGAATCCTAGCTGAATAGGTTGAAAGAGTTCTTTAAGGCCAGGGAGGATGCTGCGGCAGCAAATCTTGGACGCTATGCGGCGTATGGTGCATCCCACTGCCACGGGACGGATCCCACCATCTTTTTTTTTTAGCGCGCATATATTCGCCCCGTAGAGCAGCGGGGTTACCTCTGGGTTAACTTCCCCGGCCAGCATCAGGTTCACTAGGGCTGTGAGTCGGCTCACTAGAGTTTCGCCAGCCTGGCCGGTCGCCCCGCATACCAGGTCTTTTAGGTGCTGCGGGCTCAGACCGTCCAGGCCGCCAGCTGAGCCGTTTTTGAACGACATCACGGCTCCTAGTATGTCCTTCCCGGTGACTTCAATGTGTTTGTCACCGGGAAGTGGTGCCGGCGGCGGGAGGCAAGAGGTGTTGTGGGGGGTGGGGTGTTTTCCCCTCAAGGTCGACAGGACCTCGACGGAGTCGGGAGCGATTGCATCGCTAGAAAACAACATTTGTGCAGCGCCCTTCAGGTCCCCGTCGCTCACTTTTATTTCCACTTTTTTAAATTTGCCACGGTAGCTTGTGGACTGCGCTGGGTGTGGAGGGTCGGTTTGGGAAAAAGGGGACGAACAATTTTGCTTGATGAGGGATGTGAGGGATTTTTTCATTCTGTTTGCCGAATTTACATGTAGAATTTCAGACGGGAACCTAAACAGAGCTTCCCAGGCGCCCTTGGTGTTATCTGTAACTATTTTTTCTAATGTCGATGAGAGTTTATCTGCGACGCTCGTACGAGCGCCGCAGGGGATACGTTTGACGACCGGGCAACATCTTCTGAGGGCTCCCAACGTTTTTCACAGTGGCTCGTTCTGGGAGCCCTGGATGTTAAGAGTCCGGTCGTCGGGTAAAATATTCTGGCTTGGTCTATCGGATGGTCTATTTTTGTGTGTTTTTCCTACGTGTATATTCAGGCCTCTCTGGTTTTTAAAGAGGCGCGCCTGGAGGCAGAGGGGGCACTGCACAAATGCTATTGTGTCACTACTGGCGGCGGGCGCACAGGGGAAACCAGCGGGCTGCGACATATGTTGTGAGCGTCGTAGAGAATAAAGGCTTAGAAAAAACTTACGCTAAAATTATTAATATTATCAAAAATGACACTGCTGTAAAATAGTTCTGAATTTGCGGCGCGCAATGAAGAATATTACGAAAATAAATGTTTGTAAATAAATGGTAGTATGCACAAATAAGACATTCTACTATTAATAAAAATAACAAACCAAAACTTTACTACCTGGCCAACAAGTCTAAAAATAGGTACCTAGTCCGCCATTTTTAACTCTGGTTAGCTATGCCTAGTTGTTAGTTTATGTTACGGTTCAAATAAAAATTAAATAGGCACTCAGATCCATGAAACAAGTCACCATCGTTAACATTTCTACCCGTGTACATGACAGCTTTTTGCTGTCTGATACTGTAAAGAGATAACATTTAAAAGTTTACCTTTGTAGAGGCAATTTTTCCATCACCTTTCTTCTTTCATCATTAACTTTTCTTCGTACATTTTAAAGGAATTGTAAACTACACATTTAAATTCGTAGCCCCGGCTGCTTGAGTGATCTTAAGCGATCACGAATGTTAAGCAACATAGGGCGTGCTTAGTGCATGTATGGGTGACCGTCTATGACTAACGCTAGTACCATTTTTCCGAGCGGTTCCGTGCTTCGCAAGGCACGTTAAGCAGTTGGTGCCGGTTGCCGTCAATAGATGGCAGTTGTTAAGCCAAGTCAGAAGCATTAGGGCGGCTTCAAAACTTCTGACAGTAAGACTAGCCACTAGTCTTACAAGCCTCCACCAATCCGGAATAGGCTCCCGTGTTGGATTATGGCCTACACCTTCCTCAGGGAAGAGACCCATGCCCCTCGGTGGGGACATAATGGGTTGATGATGATGACACTTAAATTCTTAAGAAATTAAAACATTGGCAGAATTAATTACCTTCATCCAGCATCTGTCAGTGCTCTATTTCATAAAACTCCTGCAATTCACGGTTTACTTGGACAATTGGGTATTTGACAGGATGTCAAATGAGTAACTTTTAAAACGGAATTTTGCATGGAAATACTTGCTTGTGACGTCACATTTCAGAGCACTCTTTTTAAGTTTCATCTATTTAAAAATTGTAATAACTAGTAAATAATTAAAATAAATACATTTTCCGACTCATTTTTTAATTTTTGTTTTCAGAATCAGAATCAGAATCAGAAATTTATTTCAACGTAAAGAATTTACATTCTGCTTGTTGAATGTCAATGTACATACAGTTATGTATAATGTTAGCCGCTGCCTTGGGGCCGTCTGTAGTGGAGAAAAAGGCAGCGAAAAAAAAAACTCCACTCTGACCATCTTTTCTCAAATCAACTTAAAGCTAATACAAATTAAACTTACAAAACAATATCTTGGATGTGTTGAACACTAGACACATTTATCCTCTGATTAAATTTAATATTAAACTACTATTTAAAGCCATACGTCCTTGTCTTCTAAATAATCGTTGATTTTATAATAAGCTTTTTTGCAAAGAGTGTGCTTAACACAATTCTTAAATCGCGTTGGAGGTAACTCTAATATATCTTGGGGTATCTTGTTGTAGAACCTTATACAGTGCCCCATAAAGGAAGTATTAACTTTTGCAAGTCTAAATCGTGGAAATGACAATTTATGTTTATTCCTAGTATTAACGTTATGATGATGGCTACCAAGTGTTTCGAAGTCTTTAATATTTTTCCTAACGTACATAATATTTTCATAAATGTATTGGCTTGCAACTGTTAGGATGTTGAATTCTTTGAAAAAATTTCTTAGTGTGTCTCTACTACCTAGCTTGTAAATAAATCGGATCGCTCTCTTCTGCAATATGAAGATAGTCTCAATGTCTGCTGCCCGGCCCCATAGTAGTATACCATAGGACATAATACTATGGAAGTAACTAAAATTAACAAACCTAGCAGTTGCAACGTCAGTAAGTTCTCGAATTCATTTCACGGCATATGCTGCGGAGCTAAGTCTATGTGCTAATTTTACAATATGTGGGCCCCATTGTAGTTTGGCGTCGATTGTGATGCCCAAAAATACAGTATCTTCAACAAATTCTAGTTTTTCATTTCCAATCACAATGTTATTTTCAACTAATTTTACATTAGGTAGGGTAAACTTCATACATTTTGTCTTTTTTGAATTTAACAACAGATTATTTGCTGTAAACCAATCTAGAACGTGCGAGAGAGCATTATTTGCTTCGTCAAGATTATTTTCCTGTCTCCTTATTTTAAAAATAAGTGACGTGTCATCAGCAAATAGCACTATCTCACACATTTTTTGTACCATAAACGGTAAATCATTTACATAGACCAGGAAAAGGAACGGCCCTAAGATAGATCCTTGGGGGACTCCCATTTTTACAAGTGAACCTGACGATTTAATACGGTTTATGTCTGATTTTTGAACCCTTCCTTCTAAATATGATTTTAGAAGATCTAAACTTATTTTTTTTAAACTAAAAAAATTTAAACTGTTAAAAATTACACAAAAAGCACTAGAAATACTAATAAATAATAGAAAAACTACAGAGCTGCCTTCAAGAACAGCTGTTCGGTCTGGGGCTGCCAGCCGAAAAAAAAAAAGTTCTTAATCGAGCATCTCAAATAATTTATTTTTGATAGAGTCAAATACCGTATTTGACATACATTGCACATTCAGGTAACCCACAGATCATCATCAGGGACAAATATTTGGGCTAATCGGCGACGCAATGTACGTCGAACTGTCATAATAAAATATGGATTGTATTTTTTTAAAACTCAGTCGTGGCCAATGATTTCTTTGAAAAAATTGGTAAATTCACTTGGAATTTAATGAAGCCTACTCTCTCACCGGCAGAAGGCCTGCACTGCAGTGGGCCATATATTTACACAAAAAAGAGTGATTGAGCAGATGACGTTCTTATTCTGGTTCTTGACCTAAAGATTGATTTACTGTTGAACGTAAGTAATGAATGTGGTTATTATAGGTATCTAAGTGGTAATTAACTATAAAAACTAAAATCACGTTTGTTATTTTTCCGTTCTCTAAACTATAAATAGTAATCTGTCAGTCCCACAGTCTATTTAACTTTTAAAGAAGACTTCAGTCTAATATAGTCACCACAATTATTTCAGGTTTAAGTTGACACTTACCCATTTGGTAAAAGCTGTAGCTTTTGTATATTACGTAACACAATAAAGAATTTCGAAAAGAGAAACTAAATCAAATCAATCTGATCTATTGTTAAAAGCTCGAGAAACCTGACTTAAGGTAAGACTCGCGTAAAAGTTCCTGGGCATATTTTCCACCGAAAACTTAATAAGATGCAATGACGATACTCGACGTTTTAATTCAACCGGAGTTAGTAATTAGAATTTTGCCGATCAATAGTCCACGCACACACGTGGACTATTGGTGGACGCTAGCTGACGTCACAGCCGTCTATATAGACGCCTGCGCAGGAGTTTCGTAAATAGTCGCCTCCAACATTTGCTCCGCACCCCTCGGGGATCACGCAAGATATATAGACAGTTGAACACTGTGTTATTTGTGTTGAAACCTCAAAGGATAACAGGTGTATAATTTCTCCGGAAAGGTATGAAAGTTTTACTTTAATTATTTTTAAAATATTAATACATTATCATTAGTTTTATTAATTAATTAGTTACACTAATGGACATTTCAGTAATAAAAAAAATATCCATACATGTCTTACACTAAAATTTTATCTATCCCAAAAATCTATAATAAATAGCACATCAGAAATAACTTGTTAAGCCCGACAAAAAAAAAGTAAAAAAGTTTATAAAGGTAAAAGTACATAGTTATAAATTTTTGAGGCTTTTAGAGCTTAGAATTAAGACATGGGTAGAATGGCACAAAATATTATAACATCGTAAAGTAACAACTCGTAACATTTTTCTTTCTTTTAATTAAAGAGTTATTTTAGTCACTATCTGCCCCGGCAAATGTTGTTTTACCAGATAAAATATTTATAGTGGACCACCCTTATTATTTAGGGATATGAAAAATAGATAATAACCAATTCTCAAACCTCCCAAATAGACATATGAAATATCATCAAAATCGATTAAGCCGTTTCGGAGGAGTGTGCGCACTTTATATACATATTAGAACTTGCCGGGCGAAAGTTGTTTCGCCATATATGTATATTTTTTTTTACTTAGAGCTATGAAATATAGATAATAATCCGTCCCCAAACCTACTGAATATAAATATAAAATTTCATCAGAATCGGTCAAGCCGTTTCGGAGGAGTATGCGCACTGACACTGACATGATAATTTTATACGAATATTAGAAAATTGGACGAGACAAAAAAAACGGATAGGTTGGCGTGAGAGAAAAGAGACCTATGCCCAACAGTGGGCTCTGTTTTATAGGCTGATCACACAAAGTATGGCCTATACCTACCTTCCTCAGGGAAGAGACCCGAGCCCTTGGTGGGGACATAATGGGTTGATGATGATGATGATTACTTAGTCCCTTCAGATTTCTCAAAAAAATAGACATACAGATTAATTTACTCAATCAAAAAAATTCTGAATTTAGAAACCAACGGTAAATGTACAGGAAAGTCGTGATTATGTAGAGCTTAAAATATAGGTAAAGCGGTACTGTAACATAACTTTCGTAAGTGCCGTCACTTGTCTTCACTCACTTTTGTCTTTATGCAATAACGCCGCATCGTTATACAAACATTGCAACTGCATTTGTCTTAGCTCACGCTTCTTTTTTATGCAAGTACAGTCCATAACACAGACATAACACCACAACAGACCTTTACACGCCTGCTCTCAACAACTTACTTTAGGTTCGGGTGACTTTGCAAGTAAAAATGTAAAGATTGATCTTCTGTCTAATGTAACTTTTTTTATACGTTTAAAAAAACCTTTATACCATTACACATTATCGCCAAACTGCAAAGCAGATTGTAGGCAAAGAGCTCTATCTTTACTTATACTTAGACATCTACAAAAGTAACTGCCAGAAAATCAAGAATCGTCTAAATTTGTAGTAATAGTGCGACGCGCTAACTGTGATAGAAGGCATCGTGATGATACCTGGGTGACGGAGATGTTCAGTGCGCTTGAGACGCCGATACAGGGTATGCATACGCGGATCTTAAGCCCATACTCACTCGTATACAGGCAGATTATGCATGACACGTATATTTTTCCTTAGAGCATTACTAAAACATTACCTTAGGAAAAAAAACATTGTCTATGTACAAAACGTTTCTCACCCGGAAAAGTAGCATACTTCCATAAAATAGGTCATTACATCTGTAGTGTTCACGGAACCACTTTACCTATTTATTTTTAAATTAAAGTGAGGAAAATCAAGTAGTTAAATTCACACCGTGTCTCAATAAAAACTTAGACATTTTAATTCTGCACAGTCGACAGTACATCAACCTTTACATTCACACATTTTATTTGATAAAGTCACGGGCGACTTTGTGAACGAAGTGTAAAGTTTGATTTGTTTGACGCAACAAACGGAAAACCGTAGGAAACCCATTTTAACGAACAAGTATACAGCCAAAATGTATGATCAATCAATCAAACATTAAGTTACATTCACTGCAAAAGTATGTAGATAATTATAACATCAAGACTGGTGTCCCGCATTAATCCAATAATAAATGCTTATGTATGTAATGTACAATATTGTTATGGTATCTAATCTTATTCTAATTTATTTCTTTTAACTAACTGTAAAAAAACTATTTAAATAACTTATAATATTCAAGAAAGTTCGTAGCCAAAGTACCTAAGCAAAATTCAGCTTTAAATGTTTAGGAATGGGCATTTTTATAAACTGGTTTCAAGTTCAAGGCCCGGGCAGTCGTTTAACGTGCGAGATTATATTTATTTCATACAAAATGGTTTCATTATTCCATAAGAATGAGTTACATGCAAAGTTTCGGCCTTTAATGCATAATATAGTTGACGCAACAGTCATAACTCGGATTCATGCCAAGTCCCTTCCATATACGCATGGAGGCTTTAATACTCTGAATGCAATACCTTGTTTTCCCTGAACATTTAATAGCAATGTGTCGCATTGCAAAATCACAATTATGTACGTCCTAGTAAAGTTGTCTTTAAGGACTAGTAAGATGTAGGTATGCCTTACTCTATACGGAAGCTGACAACGTACCTACTATTACAACAGACAGTCTCTACCTTCTTCCTGATAACCATTATTAGTCTTACGAAGCTATACCTACATAGATTACATGAGAAATATTTATTTGTTGTACACTTTAGAAAGCCACTACAAACTATATCAAAAGATGACTATTAATTACCTGCGTAGGTATTTTTGTGACGCGTTTTCTTCGTAAACTGAGTAGCCGAGTAATTAGAGCACTGAGCCAAAAGCATTTTATAAAGTGCGGTACGTCCGCTAAATAGATCAGTCCCGTGGGTGAGTTCAAGACTAACGCACTGTCTCTTCTTCAGTGAACAGTGCACCACCATGAGCTACACAGCGGCAGAATCTGTCGCTCAAGGCAGCACGTGGGCTGCCACGAGCATGTTCTATATGCTGCTCGTGCCAGCGGTGATCCTTTGGTACGCGTACTGGAGGATGTCACGCAGACATATGTACGAGCTGGCTGAGAAGCTCAACGGGCCCAAGGGATGGCCCCTGGTTGGAAATGCACTGGAGTTCACTGGCGGTTCTCATGGTTAGTATCTTATTTGCAGAATAGGCATTCTTTGATGCCGTTCTAAGAACCTTGCCCGATGTAGAGATAATCAGCGTATCTAGAACTAGACGTGATGATAACAGTTTACAATAAAGTGTCTGATTTGTAGATTAGTTCTTTATAAATTAACGTATAACAAAATTTTTGTTGCTTCACAAATATTGGAAATTTTTTAAATAGCCTTTATTAATTATCACTCTCATTCATGGTATTGTAGCGATGTAGGGTCCCGTAGTCGACAATGAACACATATTTCTCTTCTCCATGTTCTTTTCTCCAAGTCCGTCTGTCTGTCCGTCCACGCCCAAGATGAGAGACCATTAGTACTGTATAGTAGTAGCAAGCTTAATTTTGGCATAGACAAGACATACATATTCAATCAAATCAAAATAATTTATTTTGACGTAAAGAATTTACATTTTGTTTTCTGAATGTCAATGAACTGTATTAACCGCTGAATTCGGGCCGCATTTGCCGAGAAAAAAGCAACGGGAACTAAAAACTCTGCTCTAAGCATATTTTCTAAAATAATTTAAAACCTAATATATCAGAGCCTGCCTTAGTATTTGATAATTTTACATGATTGTCATAACCTTAATATGCAAAACATTAGCTAATTTGACTAAAAAATAGGAAAAATATCAATGCTGCGGCCAGATATTCAAACAACACCTATTCAGAGGCCGGGGGTCACCTATCACCAAACTCAACCATTTTTGAGAGAATAGGTGACCTGACCACCACGCTACCATTCGGATGACCTTTAGCAAACTTTTAGTTCCTGTTAGTTATAAATTGTGTGATATAGTTATTTATGAATATGCAATCACGTTGCCTGTACACTTTTAAGAACTAAATAAATTATAATTTTAATAATTAAATAACAATGAAATTGCAGTGGAATTGTTTTTTACCAAGGCCTTGCATCGTTCATATATTGTCTATTCTAGAATAGGCTTTTTACATACAGAATTTTTAATTAATGTTATAAATTTATTTTCCGACAAAGATAGAACATGTTCTAGAATTTCTGTTGTAAAACCAAACGCAATACGCCTACAAATGATCTATCTATTTACATTGGCTAGACGAAATTTAGTATAAGCCATCTTATTTCAATTTCTAGTGCTTAAGTTATCGATGTCCAATAATCTGAACATTGTTCTATTTTTACGAATATACATTGTATTATTAATCATTACGTTGACAAAATGGTAGAATAAAATCATAAAAAAATATTTTCAGGGTACCCCCCAGCAACACACCTGATTTAGAGACGCAATTATATTAATCTCGCCTACACCAAGTGTACGTTATAGTTGGAATAATCGTTCATACATATTGTAGGCCATTTTTTTATTTAAGGTTCCGTATAATGTACTTAATGAACTTAAAAGGAAACATTTGTACAGAATCTATTGAAAATTACTTCCGTACAGTAAATAAAACATGCTCTTTCAGCAAACCCTTCACTACTCGAGGTCCGAAATGCACTTGACCAATTTTTCTCTTTCTAGAACTTTACTTTATGATTTTCAAACAATTGTCAGTACTATACTATTTCTGAATGTTTTAATATCCGATCCAACTCTACAGACATCTTCAAGAACCTTGTCAACAAGAGTGTTGAACATGACGAAGAGTCGGTGGTCAAACTGTGGATCGGACCCCGCCTCATGGTCTTCCTGTACGACCCGCGTGACGTGGAGCTGATCCTGAGCAGCCACGTCCATATCGACAAGGCCGACGAGTACAGGTTCTTCAAGCCCTGGCTCGGAAACGGTCTCCTCATCAGTACTGGTAAGATTGAAAGCAACTATGTATTGGGCCGTTCATCATCATCATCAACCCATTATGTCCCCACCGAGGGGCTCGGGTCTCTTCCCTGAGGAAGGTATAGGCCATACTCCACCACGGGAGCCTAGTCCGGATTGGTGGAGGCTTGTAAGACTAGTGGCTGGTCTTACTGTCAGAAGTTTTCAAGCCGCCCTAAGACCCCTGACTTGGCTTAACGACTGCCATCTATCGACGGCAGCCGGCACCAACTGCTTAACGTGCCTTGCGAAGCACGGAACCGCTCGGAAAAATGCCACTAGCGTTATTCATAGACTGTGACCCATCCATAGAGTGAACGCTCCATATGTTGCTTAACCTTAGTGATCGTTTAAGATCACTCAGGCAGCCCAGGCTACGAGCGATTCAAGCCGTGCGTAATTGTTTTTTCCGCTTGTCATTTCTATTAATTCGAAATATATTACCATATGCAATGAGTGACAAGGTCGTAACTATTGCTATTTTCTTTATTAGCCGGTCAAGCTTGATGAACTTAGGTATTGTATAATTAACCGAGGAAAGAATATTCAGTTTCTTTTAACACTGTTTAGAATATCTTGAAAATTGTAATCCGGTTACATAACACCTAAATGACCTTAGTATGAAACAGTTGATTATTTTTTCATGCTGTTGAAATTTCCACTTAGCAAAAATGTATTGCCAAGTAGAACGCCACTTTCGGGTGTATATTATGGTGATTTGGTTACAACCCGTAAAGCTAAATTAAATTAATGTCTTAGTGTAAAGATCCAAGACCTGCTGTTTTTTTTTTGTCACCAGCCGGGGTTTGATCCCGGTACCTCTCGCATGGTAAGCAAATGCGCTAACCGCTGCGCCATAAAGGTCGTCATCATAAACATAATATGCGTCGCTACACTGTGCTCTAGGGTCTAAGAAAACAATAAGTAAGCAAACCTAGGTTAGGTTAACTATGGGTTATTTATTACTTTAGCAAAAATAAACGTATTTTTTTTTATTCTAACGAGCATAGTAACTGAACGCATATGGCGAGAGAAAAACGATGAGGTATTTTGTCTGCCAACTTGCAAAATGTTGGTCTACTCTGACCTAAACACGTGCAACGATGCCAAAATAGGGGGCTATAAAATTAATAATCGTTCTAAGAATCCCGCTCTTCTTCCAATTGTGCCTTCGTTGTTGAGTTTGTTTTTGTATCTGAATCCGCTGCACCAAGTAGAAAACAGAGACGTCGCGTGATGTGTTCAATTTCAAAAAATGACCGTTGGTCCACCCAGGTCAGAAATGGCGCTCTCACCGCAAGCTGATCGCCCCTACATTCCACTTGAATGTGCTGAAGAGCTTCATCGACCTGTTCAACGCAAACTCCCGCGCAGTCGTCGAAAAGCTCAAGAAGGAGGCCGGCAACTTCGACTGCCACGACTACATGAGCGAGTGCACCGTGGAAATCCTGCTTGGTAAATCCCTTTTTTTTCACCGTTCTGCAAATTGTTTCTCTGATTAGCCAGTCTTTAAATAGAGAGACCCTGCTGGGAAAAAAACTCATATAGGTATGTATATGTAGGAAGACTACATATATTATTTCCTGTTTTTCCGTCGGAAGGGACATAGGGCTGTCGAAAGAGATTTCTTTCCTGCCAATTTTGTCAACCTGATCCATATATACATATATGGTCACGGTGACTGTTGCGGCTGGGTAGAGCGTCGGTCATGTACAGCACATCATCCTATACACCCATGCACGCTACTCCGATGCATTACGGGCGACTTTGCAACTAAAATGTGAAGGTTGACGTGCTGTCGACCAAACCCTATATCATATATCGCCTAAGCTAACCTAAACCCTATATCGACCAAACCCTATATAACCCTATAGCATATCTTGGCATAAGTTCCTAACTATTATTACTTTTTAATAATTATTATTTAGTTTAATGAATTATTCATTATTCTTCAAGTAGAATAATAATAACTTCTACAAAACACTGTCGCTTATCTATATTTAAAACACCCTATATATCCTATCATAACCGCGTAGAATAACCTCTGACATGGAAATACGTTCAGACTCACGTTATTTGTATAAATCAAACACGGCCGGTTCAAGCAAAGATTGAACCCACGACCTCTGGTTTGTAGTCAAGCTCGTTACCGCTAGACGTCCGACAAGGCAAACAATTTAATTGACATCTTTCGTTTTCATTTATAAAGAACAAACCGAATTCAAATAAAACTTTGTACATGTATTATTTAGTATGCTACATATCGGGCTTTGCAAATAGGGTAAGTGTCATAAACGGATTCAGGAGAAATTGAAACATGTAATTTCAGTCTTTGCGTCAAAAATCAGTAAATAATTTTATTTGCCTGCAATAAGTTTCACTACAAAACCACTTTTAATGGAACGTTTACGCTACTGCACGCTCTTAACATGATAACACCACGCAGGCTCCATGAGTTAATCATGCATTCTAAATAATCGTATTTTGAATATTAATGAAAGCGTGGAATAAGACGATTTGTATTCAATAGCGCTCTAAAACCCGATCCTGGGACGTAGAACGGAGAAGGACTTGCGTCATTTCTCAATCGGTCACAATTTCTGGAATAAACCCTAATTCAAAAGGCACACACATGATAATAAATGTTTCCTCCACGGCGTTTTAGCATCTCAATCACACGTATTTGCATACCTACCTAGACCTATTCAATGTCGATGAATTAAATGTGACTTTGTCCCACTAAGGAGGCACAGCATAAAACGTATTACTTAGACCGGGATCGTCCTACATCTCAAGGAGTGCTAAAAACAAATCTGAATAGAGGCTATTTGACTCCCGGCTCACGTAGCCAGCCGAGTCGGTGACAACACAGACAATGCCTCCACCGGAACAACCAGCACAGTATAGTCACAGAAAAAACTAATTTATTTCATCTCCAACTACTGAAAAATTAAAATGAAAAAATATTTATTTGTCCCAAAAACAGTCACATACAAAAGGACGAAGCCCTAGTTTCTACTAGATTCCTTGTGTTGTGAAAACTAGTCCCCTCCGCTTAATGGATGACAATAATAAGACTAGGAACTCAATACTATGTATTAATACTAATATGGCGCAGTTCGAATAAGTACATAATGACACTAATGCGAATTCTCTTTTGGTGTTAATTGTACCTACCCAAAAGTTAATAGCTCCGCATAGGCAACATAGGATTCTATTACGAAATATCGCAGAATTAATTTTATAGATTTGAATCCTCAGCCAAGCATCCTGACATTTGGAACTGGTTAAACGATTTAACGGCTGTGCAACCTCATACATAAACTATAGCTTATTTATAAACTTTAGCAAACATACAATTTGGTAATTTGTTAAAATTTCGATCAATAACATAGATATGGGTCCTTTATATCAATTAGGCTTTAATTAGGCACTTATTATCAACCAACCAACGCAGTGCTTTGTGTTATGCAACACAAACAATTTGTCATGAAGCAGCTGTGAAATGCCGCATTGTGCCTGCACTACAGCATCAACACGTAGCACCGATACAAATGCGAACGTGTCATGTAGTAATTTGATAGTCATTTCGACTTACGTAAAACGAGATTACCAGCGTGATACAAGTCATACAAGCGTTGTGGGTTATGGCTTACTTTAATAATAATCTTCAATGTGTTATTAAAGTTAACGAGGCACATTATGTAGTTTTCATAGTTACATACATTTTCCTCTGGCAGCTGGTAATTTGATTATATTGCGTAGAAGTTTCTGGAGCGATGAGTCAACACGTACTTACAATAATTTGAGTCAAGAATGGCAGACCACCATGGCTGCACGTACTTGTAATGGCAGACGCTTACCGTGAGCGATGCCCGCCTATGGGACCCTATTATCCTTCTCGGTATTACTCAATCGTTTTGGAACTGATTTAGGTCAATAGCCTCTTAAAAATTAATAGGCCTATGCGAGCCATCCTGTTTAGTCTTCGTGTCTTGGTGTCACCTGTTTTCACAATTTGCTTGCTCATGCTCATACTTTTTTAATTTGTTCACAGAAACCGCCATGGGTGTGAGCAAGAGCACACAAGGCCAGAGCGGTTTCGAATACGCCATGGCTGTTATGAAGATGTGTGATATCCTCCATCTGCGTCACACTAAGATCTGGCTGCGCCCTGAGATGATCTTCAACCTGACCCAATACGCCAAGAGCCAGACCAAGCTCCTAGACACCATCCACAGCCTGACCAAGAGGGTAAGTCTACTCTCATTCCTATCTTCAAATTCAAAACTTTGACGGCTTTTACAATCTTGGAGGTAAAATTGGCTACCATATAACTTAAACTGTTCCCGATTTGTAGCTAAACGTATCTTCTCTTGCACAATTTGAAACCCAACATTAGATCTGTATTTTCTCCAATATTATTCAAAAACTATTGAGAATAATCAGCTAGTTTACTTTTATGACCGAAAAACCTATTAGTTTTTGAACCACAGCACCAAATTACTTGAATTATTTTTGTTTATTTGTACAAAAATACAAAGAAAACACTTAAATATTATCATGAATGTTTAGTTCAAAGTTAATCAATACGTTAAAGAGACTGTATCTAACTTAAGCCCGTTTACAGGTTATCAAGAAGAAGAAGGAGGAATTTAAAGCTGGTAAGAAGTCATCGATCCTGAGCGAGCACACCGAAGTTTCTACCTCTGAAGAAACCACTAACAAGTCCAATACCTCCGTTGAGGGTCTTTCCTTTGGCCAGTCCTCTGGACTCAAGGATGACTTGGATGTCGATGAGATCGACGTTGGCCAGAAGAAACGTCTCGCTTTTCTGGACCTTCTACTAGAGAGCTCCCAGAGCGGTGTTGTCATCTCCGATGAAGAGATCAAGGAACAAGTCGACACTATCATGTTTGAGGTAAGCGTCTTAACTTTTTTTAGTACCTTTTCATATGTGGTAATAATACTAAAGGTGAACAAAGGTTTTGTTTTTGCGATAGTTGGGCTCCATTATCACAGAATTTTAATTTTAATAAATTAAAAAAAAAAACCTAATTAAAAATATTTCAATTTTATATGCTTCAAGGCTTTTTTTAGAGTTCCGTATCCAAAGGGTAAAACGGAGCCTATTACTGAGACTCCACTGTACGTCCGTCCATCCGTCCGTCTGTCACCAGGCTGTTCTCATGAACAGTGATAGGTAACATTTTTAAAATTTTCACAGATGATGTATTTCTGTTATTTTATTCTATTAAAAAATAGAATGAAATAAATATTTAACGAGGCTCCCATTCAACAAACGTAATTTTTTTGCTCATTTTGCTAGATTTTGACAACGGCAACAGGTGGACCCTTGAAATATACACATAATATTGAGTTATATTATTAACTTTAATAATAAACAATTAAATTAAAATAAGAATTTAAGTCCCATACAACAAACGTGATTTTTGCGGTTTTTTATAAATAATGGTACGGAACCCTTCGTGCGCAAGTCCGTCTCGCACTTGGCTGCTTTTTTAAGCGTATTGTCCGTCTCTGCTTATTATACGAGGACTGCTACTTATGTATGCGGAATAGAAAAAATAAACAAATGTATATGGCTAAATATGCTTTTATTGTTTTTCAAAGTATTCTCCACTATGATCGATGCACTTTTGCATTCGATGAAACCAATTTTTAAAACACTTTTTCTACTCTGATTGAGGTATCTCCAAAACGTGCTGTTTGAACGCATCTACGGCATCTTCACGGGTCGAAAATCGTTGACCACGTAATTTATTCTTTACATTTGGGAATAAATAGAAATCATTGGGAGCTAAATCAGGGCTGTACGGTGGATGACCCATCAGTTCTATTTTTTGACCATCCAAAAATGTAGTTGTTTCCTGAGATGTATGACAGCTGGCATTGTCATGGTGAAGTATGATTCTGCGTCGCTGGTTGTTTTGGCGTATTTCTTCAAATACTTCCGGCAAACAAATGGTCGTGTACCACTCCGAATTAACCGTTCTGCGATTCTCCAGTGGTATTGCAGCCACATGGCCATTAATACCAAAAAAGCAGGCCACCATTTGCTTTACAGTGCTTTTTGCACGAGCCACTTTCGTAGGGTTCGACTCATTTTGAAACACCCAAACTGTTGATTGTTGTTTAGTTTCGGGATCGTACGCGTAGATCCAGGATTCGTCACCTGTGTAGATATTATAAACAGATTTTGAGTCGCCTCCATTGAATTTTTTAAAGGTTTTCTTGCACCATTCGATGCAAGCATCTTTTTGATCCTGAGTTAAGTTGTGCGGGATCCAACGCGAACAAATTTTTTTTACAGACAAATGTTCATGTAATATCCTATGAATGCTCGTCATACATATGCCCAGAATAGCCTCTATCTCGCGATACGTAACATGGCGGTCTTGCAAAGTTTTCGCACAGCTTCAATATTTTGTGGCACAACCACCGATTTCGAGCGACCTTCTTTAACTTCGTCCGTGAGCTTACTCACTAAACCAGTGATACACAGTCGTTTTCGATGGAGCTTCACCACCAAAAGTCGAAGTTAATTGATCTACGCACTGTTTTTGCGTTAAACCACGTCGAAAATCGTAATAAATCATAGCACGAATATTTTCACGAGTGAGTTCCATTTTTTCAGCGATATGACATTTTAAACCCAACAAAAACAAAACACTAACGTATATAAGAGAAAAATATTAGCGGCCAGTATTTAAAAAAAGAACGAATTTGACCATGGAGGTCAGACATTGCGTTTAAAATTTCCGTAAAATTGCGTTTAAAAAAATAAAATTTAAAATTAAGATTTCGCATACATAAGTAGCAGCCTATGTACGAGTATACCACTTCGACTAAGAGCCAAATTTATATTTCGTGCATCGATGTTAGTAGGTAAAATAAAAATATTGTGTCTGTCCTAAAATTATACCGACTAAACTATTACGTTTCTACAGGGTCACGACACCACTGCCGCCGGCAGCAGTTTCTTCCTCTCCATGATGGGAGTTCATCAGGACATTCAAGACAAAGTAGTGGAGGAGCTCGACCAGATCTTCGGTGACTCCGACCGCCCGGCGACGTTCCAGGACACGCTTGAGATGAAATACCTTGAAAGGTGCCTGATGGAGACCCTTAGAATGTACCCGCCAGTACCCATCATCGCACGTCACATCAAGAACGATATTACTCTACGTAAGTATCTGAGACTTTTGCAACATAAATCGACACGTTATAAATCGACGTCGATTAGGTATTATCTGGACTAACTGTTGGACATGGGTGTTCGGAAACCAGTTTATTCAAGTAATCGAACTATGTAGTGTTATTTACCTATTTATTAACAAAACCATACCTACAATAATTTCAACCACTTTAAATGTCTCCATGGTCTTCGTTGTAAATAGGAATAAAACTTATTTTCGAAAATAGACATCCTGTTGTTAATGTCCATCGAAGACATGGGTGTATATCGTTGTTGAACCTCTTCACAAGTAGTGATGAACAGCGCGAGGTCCGTAGCCAGTTCACTTAAGCGGTCGTTATGACCCCACGTTAAGATGATCGACGCTCTACTGTACGCTTATAAACGCAGGGCTTGCTCTGCGTTTATAAGCAATCTAAATAGTAGAACTCAATGAGAGAGAGAGAAAAATAATTTATTCAACGGCACAATATTCAAAACTTATGTTTTGAATATTGTATAAAACAACAAATGCCTACATAAAATTTACACTGGAATACATAAAAAAGAAAAGTAAAACTATATAGACACAAAAACTTTCTTATTTTTAAAATTTAAACAAATAGAACAAACAAACAGATATACAATGCAGAGACCGTTATAATTAATAATATGCAATGCAGGTACGAGTTATAATTAATTGACTATTTATCCTTTTCCACAGCATCAAACGGCAAGAAAGTGCCATCCGGTGCCACGGTGGTTGTGGCCACCTACAAGCTACACCGCCGCCCCGACGTCTACCCCAACCCTGACAAATTCGACCCTGACAACTTCCTGCCTGAGCGCTCTGCCAATCGTCATTACTACGCCTTCGTGCCCTTCTCAGCCGGACCCAGAAGTTGCGTCGGTACGTAGACGAAATTATTCATCATCAAACCATGGGCTGGGTAGACTTATGATTTCACTACCTTTCATGATCCTATGCTATATGCAAAAGCTATATTGTCAGACCATCTGGCTGACGCTCAGCATCCCCTCCGGCTACCATACATCTATTTAAATCTAGTCAAAGCAGAGGAAAAAAGGTACTTTTGTATGAGTTGAACTTCACACCTCGGAAACTCCCTTGGTGTCACGGCTTTATATTCCACGAACTTAAGAATTTCACTAAAGGTACGATTAAACGACGCGGGGTATCACAATTCCACGCGAGCCGCGCCATCCGAACGCAAGCCTACTCACTATACACGGCGCGGTGTTCTAGCGCGCCGTCACATTCTTGTCCATTCTACTAAAATATGGATAAAATAAAACACCTTACTGCAGCGGCAGCAACTGTTATTTAGTTCAGTGTTTAATTGAATAATATTTAAATAAAAGAGAAAGCCAAAGAAGATGATGATATCCGCGCCGAGCCTTGCTCGGCTCGCAGGTCTGCGCGCCGTTTAATCGCACCTTAATAAATACCTACTTAAGTACTGTCTTAACCCCCGGTTTCTTGGACGCTGTTAGCGTCTGTTAATCTATTGTTTTTGATTCGACTTACATTGCAAAGTTGGTAACCCCCAGATTAGAATTGTAAGAATAAACTATGAATTTCAGTTTTATTTAACTCGGGCCTGAAGATACTAATCCCAAGCCACGGCAGCATAATGTCCGCCACATCAAGCACATTTCATAACTGAAGACGTGAGTGGATGAAGGTGATAAGTGAAATTTTTAGATTTTGAGTAAATTGAAGTTTAAGTTTTACTACAATAAAAAAAAAAAATCCACACAAAAAACACCGAAAACAGAAAACGCGACATGTCACCTTCATCCACTCACGTCTTCAACTATTTTAGAATTTCGAAAAATATTCTAATGAATAACCCTCTAAACAGGTCGCAAATACGCCATGCTGAAGCTTAAGATCATCCTATCGACCATCATGAGGAACTTCCGCGTCTACTCTGACCTGAAAGAAAGCGACTTCCAGCTTCAAGCCGACATCATCCTCAAGCGCGCCGAAGGCTTTAAGGTCCGCCTGCAGCCTCGGAAACCCGTTGCAAAGGCTTGCTAACCCACACAATAACTAATTTATTCTCCTATTGTACATTTACGTACCTGTACAAGTGTGCACATTTTTACAGACCTAGAATTAGCAATCATTTGTGATACCTTTACTGACTAAATTAATACTTATAATAGGGTAGTTTCCAGGCTCAAAATAATTAAATTCTATTTAGTCCGTATTTTAGATTATAAAAAAAAATTGGACACGTATTTTTTTCTTTTTTCGATTAAACAAAAAATAACAAAGACATCGCCCATTAAAGTTACGTGTGACGTCACTCCGTGCTAAAATTGCAGCACGTCATGACGTCACTCGTAACTTTAATGGGCTATATCTTTGTAATTTTTGGTCTAATTTGCAAATAAAAAAATACGTGTCCCTTATTTTTGAATAATCTAAAAGACGGACTAATCACATTTTTTAGGGCAACTAGCCCATTGTTACTTTGTTAAGGATGATGTTAGTTGCTGGTAAAACCCTCGACGAGTATCTGGAGTGATGACGGTGCTAGGTACTGTTTTTGCTCAATTATAATGTAAATAGTAAGTTCTTCGTTATACGTGACAAAATGCGGCAAACGATCTAATAAATACGTATTGGCAAATTGTTATATTTTATTGGAGTATTATTAAATACAAACTGTGAACCCAAACTATTGAACCCAAAACAGAAGCAAGTCTATGATACATGAATAGCTCTCAGAAGAAGGAGTACCATAGAAGGAGGAATAAAATAAAAAGTAACAGTTGTATAGCTGTCCATGTTACTCTTACGATAAATCTCTGCGCCAGAAAGAGACAGCTGTAGTGTACTCATGCACTAAAAATGTTACAATCGTACACGGTTGCCACAGATTACTGAACAAAGCCAAAATCGATAGGGCTGGGACAAACACCATAAAGATGTCGATATTATTTATTCCGATCTACATAATCTGTGTATTTTTTAAAATTAATGTTGGTAATTAAGTATTAATATTAAATGATAAAAAAAATCATAGCTCTCTTACACAATTTGCAAAAAGTATCTTTTCAATCCCATCACCATGTTTAATAGTGATTTTTCGGACCCATGGCTGTGTACCAAAAAACCTACGACTAAATTCCATTATTCCAATTCCAATTAATTTAAATTACAGTCATGGGCCCATGATAATCACTATTATCACCATTATCTATCTATCTAATTATCAATGTATTTATCTCTAAAAAATATCATTTTTCCCTTGGTGCTAGTGAACCAGCTGGAACCCCTTACGGTTATGTTATTATGTTATAAAGTACTTTGAAATGTACTTTAATATTTGACAAGTTGATATTTCATTATTTTTTTTAACATAATTGACGTAAATATAGCTCGTATGGAAAGTATTTTGTGATAGAGATATATTTTAATGACAAACGATGGTGCTCTCTCTAAATATTTTGTAAGTCCCGATGGGCGAAACATGTACAGGACGTATTTCAATGTAACAACCTTATATCTCATGTTTGACAAATAAATAATCTTTATCTTTATGTATGTGCTAAGTTTGGTACATACCATATAAGTTACAATAAATATTCATAAGTAATTCTACATCAGGTTTTCAATAATATAAATGGGACTAATAGGGCTATAGCGAATCGAAGAAAGATTTTACCGAGTTATGTGGTAACATGGCAAAATGTATATGTACGGCGAATATAGAACCTTTTTTTTAAATATATTTGCAAATCATCAATAATCACCATATACAGCGCCACCAAGTTATCTGTTCAGGTGGGTAAAATTGTAATTAAGTAATTAATTGTAAATCATGTTCCCCATTTTTGATTTATTTATTCATTTACTAAGATTTATAGATATATGTTCATTAAAATTGAAAGATGGGTTAAAATATTCTCATTTTTCTAGGTAAATTTCTCAAATGTTACTACTAAATTCTCCACTAGCGCCGCTATCAACTGAACAGATAAGATGGTGGCACTGTAAGAAAGTATAATGAATAAAACAAGACCAAAATAGGAAAAACTATTTAATAACATAACATAACATTTACACACAGGCACATAGATTGCTTCTGGCCCCACACTAGGATACCCTGTGTCGTGTTAACAGATTACGTATTTGTTTCCAATAAATACCTACCACCTAGCATAGTTACTCAAGGCACCCGTTGTAATAACATCATCAGTCCAGGTTCGATGGAATAAAATAAAAATTAAAAACCAAACGATTTATTGGTACAAGATTATTTGGCATCAAATAAAGTACGTAGTTTCAAGCTTTTCACATAAAAAGTGGCAGGCTGCAGCTCAATAGAGAAGAAACCAACACGTATTACTATAATGTATATGTTTTTTATCCCTGACTTCTGTTTTACAAGTACCTATTAACGTTTTTTTTTTCACAAAAATGTGTCAGCCATAATGTAAAAGATAATATAATATTTTATGAAATTCAAATGAAATCAGCTTGGTTGCAGCTCACGAACGTTGTCCATTTCCGCGGAGGGTGCAACCTGAAATTTGTTTTTATTTAAGTACTTCACGTTGATAACTTCCACATAAAAAATAATAAAAATCACTTGCACCAGAATCAGACTATGATAGTATTAAACTAGGTATGACCTTTAACTGCTAAACGTCGTCCAGGATAGAAAAAAACACCCAGTCAGGCAATAATCAGGGAAAAATTCTACAAGTGATATACGGCGCCTTGCAGGTTGGAACTGACAACCTGTTTTATTATCCAAGTGGAGTAACCACTAGATCAACGAGACAGTCGGGTCTCATGTGAAATTCCTGATGTACATACATACAGCAAAACGTGCACCTCAGTCGACATAATTGTGCAGTATGTAGACTTTATTTTGTTTTAAGTATCATTATAATGTATAATCATAACCTTACCAATGATCTGCGGGCTAAGGAAAAGCGTAAAGTAGGTACGGCACTTGTTTCCAACCTACGCCACTTGCTATTGTTTATGAAACAGTCGCTTGCTGCAAATGCGGTGTAAATTTTTCCAAGACTACTTTGTACGTGATACTGCGTCATCGACATTTGTTATTTTGTGCTGTCTTCCGGTACCCTGCAATAGATAATTAAGAATTAAAACAACTATACGAACGCAAGAAATAACTAAATATGCTCTAAGAACTATCGATACTTTTTTTCACTGAGAAAGTGGGAAAGTCCCATCCCTATTCCCCTACAACAAACAACAAACTTGTATTATGATTTATATCGAAAATATCACAATAATCATGATGAAAACACCATTCTCTAATAGCTAATTTGCAATTCTAGTAGCCCATAGTTGAAATCTTAGAGAAAATACCCTTTTAGGTACACAAAATTGAGACTTGCCGGTGGAAGCTGATGAATGTTGTTGCATTATCTTCTCGGGAAGAATGAGATATACATTCTAACACAACACACGCCATGCCGATGGTTACTTATACTATATACCATGAGAATCCACTATAATTCACTTCAAATGGTGCTTTAGTAAATATAAAATACACAAGCTTCTTGAAAACGGCGCACTCCCAAACCTCTTGTCAAACACACTGCCAAACACAGAACACCCTCTGCCAAATCAATGTCATTGGGCGGCACATTGCATGCCGTCATTTTCTGAGCCGTTCTAATTTGGTCGCGTAATGGTAACCAAAGGTAACCAACTGACGTTTAAGGGTTGTACGCTCGAAAAAAGCAACAAAGACACGACTATATTTTTCTCTTTCTAACACGTAGCTTGCGGCTATTTAGATTGACGAAACAGACTATGTGGCACGTTTTCATTTTTAAACGCTCCTTCTATGGTACTCCTTCTTCTGAGGAATAGCTATTGATGATGGATGTGGTGGCTTAATATTCCCGGATGCCCTTGGGGGAACAGGAATGACATTCCTTATGTCATTGAATTTGGCGACTATTCGTGCAAGATCCAAAATAGGCTATTTGACCGATTTCTGAAAACCATCTCATATTGTTATGTTGGTGTTCATAGAGTCCACAGAAAGCGGTAATTTTACATTCTTTCGTGTATTTCTCATAGAAAAGGCAAACGAACATCTTGAAGAAGATGGCGTCGCACAGGGATTATGACGTTACTTGCCAGTAAACTAACCAATGAACGTAAGAACGAATGAATGACAGACGTCATTTTTACTGGCATGTGACGTCATCATAGAATCGGCCAATCCGCCGTGGCCTTCACGGCTTCTATACAATTTAAAAAAAACATTGTTTTTTTAGTTACAATGCCTTAAAGTGGTATTAAGACTCGTAATTTATACGAATACGAATAAATAATACTATTTTTTCACTTTGTCAAATAACCTATAGCGGCAACAGTTGTTTCTTCTGGAATAGCGACCACGTTATAAGAAGGATGCCGTACAAGTAATTTATGTACAGTGAAAACTGCCATTAAATCTTCAAACTACTGAACAACCGATATTGTAACATTGCAAAACACTCTGCAATAGCAAAAGTTTTAGTAGCCTTAAAAATCATCTGGGACGAATGAACAATGGCGCTCCAACGCGCATTGGAAGCTCTTGATCGAACCTTAGAAGATACCGTGAGATGTGATGAACATTAAATGTTTGATAATTACGAAACCAATGAATGTTTTGAATTTTTTTGTCGTCAATTTTCCAACGTTTTAAACAGGTTATTCTGCTATTCGGAACAAATACAAATACAACAAATCAAAAACCATGAAAATCGGTCCAGCCGTTCTCAAGTTCTGGAGTGTTCGAACAAACCCGGCTTTGTTTTATATATTAAGAAGATTGAGAAGATTATTAAATAAAACTATGCCTGCTACTTGGTTCACTTAAGATACGGATAAAATGATTGTAGTAGAAGCCTGGTATATTTATCAACCACCATTTTAATTATTCATCCTTTATTTCTAAAACAATTCGCGCGAATGCACGCGCATTCGAGCAACCCTTGCAGGTGAAGACGCGCGCATTCGCACGCATGCGCGCGCAGATGCGCGTCGCTGACTATTTTCAATTTTTCGCAACACAAATTCGTACCGTATTGATAGAGAAATAGAGATGAATTTAGAACAGTTGAAAAACGTGACGCTTCGCTTCGCGACGCGACGCTTCTACTCTGTGCCAGTTTGAATTGAGCCTTAGTTTAATAAAGTTAAGCTGTTCATAGTGCAGTGCTGATCCCTACACTTATGTATGGTAGCAATACTTGCAAATGGCAAGAATCAAGAAAGTAGGAATTTTGCAGTAGAAATGGAGTCGTTGTTGAGAAGTATTTGTGGTGTTACATTGTATGATGAGAACGTTTTGAACTGAAAGAGTATGTAGTGACTAAAATGGAGAAAGGAATGTTACGTCGCTTTAATCATATGGAAAGGATGAAAACGACAGGAGGTAATCCACTTTGAGCAACCCGCCTAAATAGCACCTGCACGAATAGCACCTGGGCTAGTCCACATTCAGCACCTATTGGTATTTTTGGCAGGTGCTATTAGTGGATTCAAATATATTTTTAAATTTTTGTCCACGAACAGCACCTACAATACCTACAGCAGCATAGTGCTGACAGCTCGTGTTTGTTAGACAAGACGTTACGAGATCCATCACGATATTATAACATGCAATGTTACCTATCTGTCGTGTGATGCAATAAATAAAATAAAAATAAATTAAATATAAAAATAAGAATCGCTCGTAGCCTGGGCTGCCTGAGTGATCTTAAACGATCACTAAGGTTAAGCAACATACGGTGCGTTCAGTCCATGGATGGGTCACCGTCCATGACTAACGCTAGTGGCATTTTTCCGAGTTGGTGCCGGCTGCCGTCGATAGATGGCAGTCGTTAAGCCGAGTCAGAGGCCTTAGGGCGGCTTGAAAACTTCTGACAGTAAGACCAGCCACTCTTACTTACAAACCTCCACCAATCCGGACTTGGCCCCCGTGGTGGAGTATGGCCTATACCTACCTCCGGGGAGAGACCCGTGCCCCTTGGTGGTGACATAATGGGTTGATGATGAAATATAAAGATCGTGGCAAAAGTAATCCCCGGTCTCTGTCAACAACAGCTCCGAGATCCAGGCTTGAGTTTATATTATACGGTGATGTAACAGTTCTAAAGCTTGAAAATTTTATAAACAAATAGACAGAGTTGTTTTTGCATTTTTAATATGAAAATAAAATACCAAGCAACTTCACACATTACTGATTAAACAATGAACTCAGTAAGTTCATATATCAAGACAAAATATAATATTCTGAACAATGAAATATTCATCAATAACTTAATTAGAAAATAAAGAAAATTATTAAGTAGTTTCTTAAAAACGTGGGTCCAGTTCTAGAGACTGGTGCCTCTGCCTACCCCTTCGGGGATAACGGGCGTGAGTTTATTTATTTATTTTTTATTTTATTTTTTTCTTAAAAACCATACAAAATTAAGTAATCATTCTAAAACATTCATCTGTAGTAATCAACGTTGGTGCTGTAAGGTATCTGGCCGCGAGCAGGATCCATGTAATGATTAAGATTAGAATCATCACTACGCACAAAAGTATCCGATCGCGCTTTTTTCGTCGCTTCTATTGTCCTGAAATTTTTAGCACGGTGTTCAGTCAATAAATCACCCCGTCCTATGCTGGACAATGATTATAATAATACACAATAAGGACAATACACGCCACTTCTTTCAGTTGTTTGCTATCCTCACCGAGTCACTGCCAGCGATTTACCTCAGATCGTCGGTTCAGCGAGCTGGTGGGAATACAATTGGCCATGCTACATTTTATGAACGGAAATCTCAAAATTATTTCGAGAATATTATGCTTTCAGTATCTTTTTCCTACAATTTCTATTTATCAGATTTGTAAATAAGTATATGTTTTTTAAGATATTAAGTAAAAAGCCTTGATTTTAATAATTACGTTTCTATGACGTCAACAAAGACAGTTTGAGTATGAATCCTTTGCCCATCCTTTGTCTTACTTACAAAAATAAATACAAACTAGTTTTGTTTTTTTTTTGTATGCAGGCAAATATGTACTATCTCTTTAGTCATGCTCTGAGGACGTTACACACATCAGATAAATATTAAAAATACATCTAATGAATAAAACTCAAATATACCGAAACTTATTCAATATTTAGGTAATAATTCTTAAAATGGTCAATATTTGCAAAATCTGTATAAACTCTTTTGCAAAAAAAATGGGCACTTTAGATTTTTTTCTCTACTTCAATGAAGAAGAACAAGAAATAGGTTTTGTTAATTTGACGATGTATTGGCATGTTTTTGAAGCATCCTGGCATGATTATTTACGTTCCAAATTTAAAATTTGAAATTATTAAAAGAAAAATAATGATTATTGTGGATTATTCTAAAATTGCTTTACTAATGGCGCGAATTGCTGAAACGATTTTTAACTGATTACGATATTTTAAAACTTTTTGGATATTTTCTGCAAATTAAACAATTTAATCTTTCTTTTTACATTAAATACCACTTTTTGATATGAGTGATAAAGCGATAAGGGCCGGTAAAATTATAGCCCTACTTGAAGAAGGTTGTTCGCAAACTTACGTGTCTCAGCGGCTAAATGTGAGTCGTTCAACTGTCCAGAGGACTTGGCAACGGTATCAAGAGACTGGTTCGGTCAAAAAAAAGACCCGGTTCGGGAAGAAAACGATGCACAAAACCAAGAGATGACCGCTTTTTGGTGAGTCAGGCGTTGCGTAATCGTAAAGCGTCAAGTGTGGACCTGAAGAAGAGCCTTGAAGAAGTAATAAGAGTAGAAGTTAGCTTGGGTCAGGAGGAGGCTTTTGGCTGCCAATATCAAGAGTTACCGCCCAGTTCGGGGCCCTAAATTACTCCGTGAGCACCGTGTTGCTCGACTTCAGTTTGCTCGGAACTGTGCTTCATGGACTCTGGAGGACTGGAATAAAGTATTGTTTTCTGATGAAGCTAAAATCTCTTTGTGTGGAGAGGACGGACGCCGGCGAGTGCTGCGAAGACCACGGGAACGCTATGCGGAAGTGTGTTTCGAAGAAATCACTCCTTATGGCGGGGGCTCCGTTATGTTTTGGGCAGCAATTAATTCGACGGAGCGTACGGAGTTAGTTTTCATAGAAAATGGAATATTAAATGCACACCGGTACATAATGGAAGTCCTAATTCCATATGCACAACCCACATTGACTGCACTTGGGGAAGATTCCATTTTTATGGACGATAATGCTCGAGCGCACCGTTCTGGTGACGTGGAAGCGTACATGCAAGAAGTTGGGATCCGTCGTTTAGATTGGCCAGCTCGAAGTCCTGACCTCAATCCAATTGAGCATGTGTGGGATGTTCTAAAGAGACGGGTAAGATTAGTGCAACCTGCTCTACAAAAAATCAGGGAGCTAAAAAGAGTCATTGCAGAAGAGTGGGAACGTATTCCTCAAAACGTTATTAAAAACATCGTGGAAAGCATGCCTAGAAGGATTCAAGCTGTGATTTTGGCAAGAGGAGGTCACACTCGTTATTAGGTTTTTACATTTGTAACTTTATTTAATTAAAAAAAGTAAAAAAAAACTTGTTTTTATTGCCGACCACTTGTTATTGTTTGGGCGTGCACATCGATTTTAAAGAATCCATCGTTTTTTTTTTCTTTTAATTGCTCGAATTCACTTCACGCGCATTAATTTACACGATTATAAGTATACAGACTACGTCAAAGAAATAAATTTCATTTAATTAACTAAAATCGACCTTAGAACGTAAATTTCCTTAGGTGCCCGTTTTTTTTTCCAAAAGAGTGTATATAAAATTCAAAGTCCTGACTGACTGACTCACTCATCAACGCCCAGCCCAAACCGTTTGACCTAGGAAGCTGAAATTTTGCACAGAGAATCTGTATATAATGCAGGCAAGGAATAAGACACGATTTTTTTAAATTCAACTCCTAAGGGGGCGAAAAGGGTTGCCAAAATTTGTATGGGAGGAATAAAGAATGTTGTCTAATTTTCTTGAAACTTAAAATAAATACTCTTCAACACGATTGATTGAACACGTGTTTCGCCGTTTTTCTAAATTTAACCCTTAAGGGAGTGAACGGGGTTGCAAAATTTTGAACTAAAGTCCACGCGGAAGGAGTCGCGGGCGACAGCTAGTAAATTATAAAAATCATATTTTGTATGAACAATAAGTAGCATGGACAATTATTATTATTATGTTAGTTAATAGGAAATTACTGGGACTAGAGTCTGACAAGCGAGTCCTGGCACGCGATTTATTTCGAATTCTTCATATGGCCACACTCTGACTGTCAAACTTAGGTATTTCAGCTGCAAGTAGTACAGCCCAAACAGTTTGATACTCGTCCTAGATTTAAACAAGAAAAAACCTTTTGTTTCTATTCAACATAATTTTACCTATGTTTTAGTTTAAACATACGAGTAATAATGTTTTAAAACAAACATGAATTATTTCTTGTTGTAAGGTCTGTCGGATGACGAAAATTTTAAACGTCAGATCGAAGACTTAGTCAAAGAACTCAAAGATGTTGAGAAAAAAGATATGAATCAGATTTTGATTATGGTTCAGCATTAATAAATGTTTATAAGTTTATGTGGTGCATCTTTATTATCCCTATTTTTGGTGGAGTGGAAATGTTAGTTTTGATGTAGTTAATGTTTTCGTTTTGCTTATATTTATTTATGTTTGGACAAAATTCATTAGAGACTCCAAATTAACTAAACAAATAATCAAGTTAAGCAAAAGTATCAAGATGGTTTATGGCATATAGATGCAGGGTTATCAACTAAAAGATTTTAAAATTTCCCGCCAAAGGCTTGTGCCAGGGCTCACTTGTCGCACTCTAAATTGAGGCATTGATTTAAGTGTCAAACAAGCTTTACTATAGTATATAATTCGATCTATAAAGATCTATATATTCTCTTAAATAAAAATTATATTGTAGCATACCGGACAACATCAACTGCGGTTCGATTATGTTCCGAACATGCGCAAGGGATGAGATCTTCTTCTGGTGAATGAGTCCACCAATCCTTCTGGCTCATCTTCCATTCAATAATTTTGTGCCGGGCCACGGCACATTCTTCTGCTTTGTTCACAATATTATAATATCTAGCCATGAGCTCTTGACCTAAAATTACACACATAAAAATATTTACACAATGAATTTTGGGTGATTTGCGAAGGGCAAATTCGTTCTAAACCTATAAAATACGCTAGTTTACTATTTTCAAAAATTTACTTTATTTGCATTTCCCACAAATATATCGAACATTAAACAGCCAGCTAAAGTAATGCTGCATACCACGGATCCGCGGCTCATTGTTCAACAAGGAAAGCAATAGTGTTTCGACTTTAAAAACGCGTTTGACCCCTGTAAGCTCTCGACGGGAATGAACAGAATTTAGCCAAAAGTAGTTAGTGCCTATGTGGCGGTGCCTGGTCACTTAGTCCGTAGAGGCTGCAATTGGTTGCCGCGTCATTAGATTAGAACTCTTAGTGAACTCACTCTCATGGTCGCGTTTAGTGGCTGCGATTAGTGGCTCAACGATCACAGTTAATCATCATCAGCCTACGGTTGTCCACTGCTGGACATAGGCCTCTCCCATTGCACGCCACTGAGCACGGTCCTCGGCTACTCTCATCCAGCTCTTGCCAGCCGCCCTGCGAAGATCATCGCTCCACCGAGTCTGAGGACGTCCTACACTACGTTTACCGATCCGCGGTCTCCACTCAAGAACTCTTCTACCCCATCGGTTATCAGTTCTTCGGGTGATATGGCCGGCCCACTGCCACTTCAGCATGCTAATTCGGTGGGCTATGTCGGTGACTTTGGTTCTCTGTCGGATGACTTCGTTTCGAATTCGATCTTTCAGAGAAACCCCGAGCATAGCCCTTTCCATAGCACGCTGAGCGACTTTAAATTTGTGGATCAGCCCCACCGTGAGTGTCCACGTTTCGGCACCGTATGTCATGACGGGTAGGACGCACTGGTTGAAGACTTTCGTTTTTAGACTCTGTGGGATTGGCGATGTGAAGACTCGACGTAGTTTCCCATACGCTGCCCAGCCCAGCTGTATTCTTCTATTGGCCTCTTTCTCGATCTCTTTCTATTCTCGAAGTTGTTAAGGAGTATGTTCACAGTTAATAAATGACAAAAAAGGAATCTATTCTATGCTGCAAGGTACCTACCATTCCAAGCCATGCGTGGGGTAATTCTAGTCACCAGTGAACATTCGACATTGTATTTACTTTTAATTTGATTAGATAACTTGATAGATTGTGTGGTGCTCTGCATAACGGCATACGTACGTTATGCTCGTATGACGTACATCCTATCAAGATATAAATGATCAGATTCTAAGGTGGTGGCTCTGCTGCAAATCACCACAAGATAGATTACGTACCAGCTGAAACAGCCTCCATCAGCCTTGATTGCTCAGCTTCCTCTTCGAAAACTTCAGTATTAACCTTATCATCATCATCTTCATTAGCCACCAAGGTGGTACATTTTATCTCTTCATTTTTGCTCCTTTGACACACTAGGTGGTCATTAGGCTACGAAATGATGTGGCATATTTTTAGTAAGTCACATAAATCAATAAATGGTAGCGCTGGTAGCACATCAGTAGAACGCTTCTCCTTTATTCCAGATCCAGGTCTGAGTTCCAAATCAAAGACTTGTTTTCTGTAGTTATGTATCTACCTACATTTGCGATTTTGTTATAAAACATAAACATTTACATACAGGCACATACATTGCTTCTGACCCCACACTAGGATACCCTGTGCCGTAGGAACCAGAAACAGCGACAACTTGAGTATCTGAGGTAGTCACATACCTTAGAACTTGAAAACGCCAGTCTGTGATGGGCACGTCCATATTAAATTTGCTCTCTAAGGGAAGGGTTATAGGTCACAGTGGAACTTACATACATACATAAACTCACGCCCCTGTAACCCAGAGAGGTAGGCCTCTGCCTACCTGGTGACAAATCACTCTCGCTTCATCGACATTCATTAATTGTTGCAGGAACGCACGCAGTTTTTCGGTACTTTTATCCGAACTGGAAACTTTATATCAATACTTGATAGTGTCGATTCAATAGATATAAATTTAACCATTTCTGAGACCTCATTTTAATATTAGAGAGATGAGGCCATATTAAAATTTTCCCTTTGGGTGATTACTACACGGCGAATGCATGAAGTGGCAGTGGGCGGGGCACATAGCACGCAGAACTGACGGCCGATGGAGCCGAAAAGTTCTGGAATGGAGACCACACATCGGCAAGCGCAGCGTAGGACGACCAGCCACAAGATGGACAGACGATCTCATCTAAGTGGCAGGAAGACGCTGGATGCAAGCCGCTTCTAACCGGTCTTTTTGGAAATCCATAGAGGAGGCCTATGTCCAGCAGAGGACTTCTTGTGGCTGAATGATGATGATGAATGCATGAATGATAATGTACGTAGAATAAATACGTAACACAAAATATGCTCAACCCCGCTTACATAGCTCCCCATGAAGCAGTGGAAAGCTTCAACCAAGTGCTCAGTCCCCAGCTCTGGCTTTTGTCTGCGCAGATGGAGCTCACCCAGCAGGTGCAGAGCTCGGCCCAGGTGCCTCCTGTGTCCGTGCTTCAAGGCCAGCTCACCCATTTCTGTTAGCAATGCCGCGGCTTTGTCGTAGTTGCCCATTCTGTATAAATACATATATTACAACATGGTTACTTTAACATCCTCAGCCCTGGCCTTGAAAATAATAATGGTTTTCTAATGCTGTTTTCAAGGTCAGGAATGCAGAGGATAAGAAACTGATTATATTATCCGACCGTTCCTCTAGCTCACACGACTTAAGTGGCAATACGGTATGATCAAGAGCCAACTAGTAGCCCAGTCATTTTATTAGATCACAGTATTAGGTATATACTAATACCATTGAATTTAGAGTCAATGCTAATACTAACTTCGTAACCTGATCGTAAGTAGACCGTCTTCTACACAATGCGCAATTTTCTCGTAAGTACAGAGCGGGTAGCCCGCTTGACTACCAAAACAATGGCCGTGGGTTCGATACCCAATGGAGGTCGCCGTGCTTGATTTGTGTAAATAGCCTTCATCTGGGTGTATTTTCACATTAAAATTTGTGCATCACAAATGTGAAAATACACCCAAATGAAGGCGTGGTTACGATTTAGGGTAAACAGATTACATTTTATTAATTTCGGCTACAGTTTTAATTGAATGCGTTAATCATTCCTAATGCTTTCATCACCTCTGAATAACAGAAGACAAATGCATTTTTGCGTCGCAAATGCCTTTGACATCGTCACGTTCAAGGTTTATCTCCAGGGATTTCTCAAATGTTTTCTGGGCATTGTTTAAGTTCTTCATCATGAGTTGAGCTATGCCCATTTCAATAACGGCTTCGGCAATTTTGCTCGTATCCTGAGCTGTGAATATTTAAAAAAATTAAACATTTATCTAAATAACAATAAACTAGAAAGTGTCAGGCACTAGAAAGTGTCAGGGACTAATATCTCATCACTCTGTCACATCTTTCTCACCTAACGGTGCCTTGTCTAGCCATTTCGCCGATAAACCTTTTTGATTCATCAGATACCTAAGTAGTGTTATGTATTACGGATAGCATTGATTCCTTCTAAATTCAATGCGGATAGTTTCATTGTGAAAGCGGCTGGGAAATATTAGATGAGACTAGCACTGGACCGGATGGGTTGGCATGAAAGAGAAGAGGCCTTAGATTTACGGTATGATTATAGACGGATAGTTTAAAATAAAATTAAGAAACTTTACAATCACTCAGTTATTAGGGACCAAATTTTCAAGGTCAAGTGAGGATCACGATTGAAAAAAGTTGAAATGAAAACAAGCAGGTTTCATTTGCGTTTAAATAATTTCGTAAAATGTATGTTATTATTTATCTACATTTTTATCTAAGTATGCTTATTATCATTAAACCAACTTTTCCCATTTTAAAAGCCTTTCCAAATTGTGTGAGAGATTTTGAATTTTATGAGGGGTTTTATGTAAAGTATCTATCCAGTACGAAGCATATTTTATCCCAATCTTATTTTGACTCAGCAGGGCAAGACGAGGCGCGATGTGGAACTTTATGGAGCAGTGTGTGCAACCCTTCTTTCGTAGTCCACTGCTGTGGTCTAAAAATTACACTAAGCTGATGCTGCCAAGTCAGAGGCCTTTGGGCGGCTTGAAAACTTCTGACAGTAAGACCAGCCACTAGTCTTACAAGCCTCCACCAATCCGGACTTGGCCCCGTGGACTACGTGACAAGCCTCCAGCAATCCGGAGTTTGGCCTATACCTTCCTCAGGGAAAAGACCCGTGCCCCTCGGTGGGGACATAATGGGTTGATGATGATGATGATGATGCTGCTTACCATCTTCAGCTCTTCTCTGGGCGAGGCGGGCGAGTCTCTCCGCCTTAGCGGGGTCGGCCATTCGCACGTTCCTCGCCTTGCACAATAGCACGCGATGTAGCTGCAGCGCCGATGCTACAAACACAGTCTCCTTCGGCACTGTTATAGATTCGAGCTCGTAAAATGTCCATTTCTGTTAAATTCACAATAAATAGTACCTGCAATTTCGCCTGTATTATGTCATGTGCTATGCTACATAATTTGTATGTGATTATGTGTAAAATACGGAATTTCTGAAACTTTTAGCTCATGAACGGAGGATGGGCAGGCAGCAGGACCAACGGTAGGCTAAGGCAGATCATCATCATCGGCCTATGCCTGTCCACTGCTGGACGTAGACCTCCCCCATTGCACGCCACTGAGCACGGCCCTCGACTATTCTCATCAATTTTTTTTGCCAACCGCCTTTCGAAGACATCGCTCCACCGAGTCTGAGGACATCCTACACTAAGGTAGATACTGTGACTTATTTTTTTAGATGCTGGACAAAAGCTTCAGCTATAATATAATTAGCCAAATATAATTATGGTCTCACTGTTAGGTCCGCCACTGTCACCGACACGCCTCCCTGCCAATTTCATCCATTGCCCTCCTGCCGCCATGCATCTAACGTTGCCGTTAACAGATAAACCGAATAGGTTTCCGAGAGCGGCTATGAGAAGAAACATGTAACATGAGTACTACGCCAGCTCTCAGCCAGCATTCTTTGACCGTCTCCGTTCAACATCCGTCGTATCGACAACCAGATGTCCCGCCTATCTCAACTTCATTTTTGTGATTCGTTTACTGACGTCATCCACGCTTAATCAACTGCAATTATACAGCCTATTTCCTTATCACACCAAAGTACTTACTAACCAAAACCTCAATATTAGTGGGTTAAATTACCTTTCCACTTGAACGATCTCGGACCTCAGACAACATCACATTAGGCTCTTCTACGTCCATTTGTGGAACTGTGAACATTTTCAACGTCACCATACCAAGTCCATGGACTTTCGTTTTATTGAATTTTAGTTCCACTCCGTTCGGGTTAAACAATAAACATGTCCAAACAATATGCGACAGTCATGAGACACTCAAAATACATCTATGGGTCATATTATTCGGTTGTGTACAATAAGGATCTCACCCAACCCAATCGAAAACGGGCAGGATTACTGAGAAACTTTAACTACTCTATTGCTTGTATAACAAAAGTGACTCTGTCGATTAAAGGAACAACTATATACTATGAATATCCTCAACCATTTCAACTAAAAAACAGGACCGAGATTCTGTTAATGCACTGTAGTTCAATGACAACTACATATCGAACCTTATGGGCGTGAATGAAAAAATGGGTTACGTGACCCGACCGTGCAACTGTCATCGTACTACAATGCACTAACAGAATCGAAGACGTGTTTCGCACACTGAACTAACATTTATCCAAGAGAAATGTAGCGAAAAAGTATTGGCAGCAAGCCTTCAGACGGCCCCCATCGGTGATAAACTGGCTCGCCACTGCTATAGAAACTAGAAAAAACTTTTCAGCCAGCCAATAGATGCCTTTTCCTCTTTCAGCGTACTTTGTTGCCAGCTCTAAAAGTTGCAAGCATTCGTCCTTGGTGTTGTCTGGAAAACGATGAATGGATAATAATAATTTTAGTTGATTAATGGTAGCTTAGTAGGTACTGTAGCGCAGTATTTTTATTGAAATACGCTTCTTATGCAAAAATACCATTTTGTTATCTTTTTTCAAGAAACGCCTATAATAGTAGGGGAGCCCATGATGCTAAATCGAGATTTACTCGAGCGTCATAGAGACCTATTTGATTGTGAAGTTTAGATGATAAGAAGAAAAAAATGTCATATAATATATACCTTTTCATCGGTGGGGGGAGCGACTATAGATTTTCAAAAATGTAAAAAAAAACTGTTGCATGGACATACTCGAGCGCGTCAGATATTGATAGCATCTATATCCTGTGTATTTTTGAAAATGTACGTATGTTAATCTGATTGTTTCAATGATGGGGGTGGTCGTACGTAAGGGTTGAAAATAAAAAAATAAATTTCATCGAGCGCGTCAGATTTTCTAAGTGGATGTTATTTGCACCTAAAAAAAAGCTCTTATATAATAATCTGACGATTTGGATGTAACGCAAACTCGCGGCCATTATTAGAATGTGCAAAAAAATTCGCCATTTTGAAATACTCGCGCGTCAGATTAAGATATATATGGTTCTTCTTAATGCTCTAGACATGCTGTCTCATAATCTGACGATTATCTAGAGGGATTCGCCTAAACTGACAATTAAGAAATTTTTTTTTTAATTTTTTCAAATCATTGAACTTAATTGAAAAGCTGAAGAAATAGCGTGCAAATAAAAAAGTACAGGTTTTTTAAGTATAATGCTTGTATTTATAAGAAAATAATTATAAAAAATTAAAATTTTTTGCGTAGTTTTTTTTAATCATCATCTTCTTCATCGGTACAATCATCTTCGTCCTCTGGCTCGATTCCATCCTCATCCTCCCCATAGCTGCAGGCATTAAACTTTACCTATTATTTTTTCTTATTTCGGCTTATGGAAATCGTCAGATTTTATATTTTTCATTATACTTTAATTACTTTCTTCAAAATAAAAAAAAAATATTGCCGCGCTATAGAAAGTCGAGATAACGTTTTTTTTTTTTACAAGTTTGTAACCCTCTTACTTCTCTACGTCACTCGAAAATTGTCAGATTAGTGGAATATACACTTTTTAGCATGTAATTAACTCACCCTACCTTAATCTGACGCGCTCGAGAATTTCTGATTATCAATTTTTTTTTACTAATCTGATCCTTTATCCTTGACATGCGACCATATATATGGGGCTCATATTTGGTGGAGGTACTTTACCTGGTACAAGGTATCTCCCTATATGTTAATCTGCCGCTCTTTAGTAACTCCCGGAATCCCCTCTTGGGCTCCCCTACCATAATGCTAGTCCGCGACTGACATCTCAACAAAAACGAAGCGATTCCCTTTCAAACATTTAAAATCATACTAGACGGCTGTGCCGGCCAGTACATATTAACATATATACATACATACAAAAACTCATGCCTGTATCCCAAAGCTGCCACTTACCACGATCCTGAGTTCCTTAAAGACACTTAAGCGAAAGCTAGGTATGAGTTGAGTATTCAACTACCTACAACAAGAGTATTCATTTCATAGCTATATACGAGTATGAGTTGAACACTCTCATTATCAGTCTTATCAAGTCGTTTTCTCACGAGGTTAGTCTGAAGATCATTATGACTATTATTATTTTATTAAATGAGATTATATTACATTACATTAGATTAATATTTTTTCTTGAACATCAGAACTATCAATTATACATCAAAATAAGCCAAGCCGTTTCGGAGGAGTATGCGAAGTAACACGGTGACACGAGAATTTTACATATTAGAAGATTTCAATAAATTAGACAAGTGGGTACTTCTCTCTTTTTCCATTTCAGCTTTTTGCAGCGCCAAGGAAATTTCTTCAATGTAGTCCTCCCGTTTTCGCAGATCGACCACTATACCAATATCGTCTTCCTCGATGAGCTGAATATTGTCGTACATAAGATCTTGCAAATAGTCGCCAGACTCTTTAAAGCCCATCTCTCTTAGTTCCATTATCGTGCATTGGTACAACGGGAGCTTACGCCTGAAAGAATCTGTTTTGTAGTAACTCCACACTTCATCAATTTTTTTATCACAAATCGGAGGAATTAAGCCGAAAACTGCCTACTTTTTACATAAAAATAAAGTTCGTCATCTATACAGTGTGTCCCTGGATAAAGTGAAATCCCGAAAGGGGATGAAACTAGACAATGAATCATTGACTAGAAAAATATAAAAAAAAATTATAAAAAATTATTGTACGATTTATTGGTATTTTAAGATTTTCATGTTTCATTAAGGACTCTATGTACAAAAGTATTGATTTCTTCCAAAATAATGGGTCTATTTCTTTGAAATAAAAAAAACAGTATGCCTAATACCTGGCGATGACCATGAAATAATAAATAGTCCGCAAAAAAGTAACTATCTTGGGTAAAAAAATGTATTTTTATGAAAAAAATGATTTTTTTAGACGTTTATTTTAAAAAACTTCAAATTACTAAAAAAATGTGCCCTATAACTATGTAATTTTATAGCTTACTTTTATTCTTTACCATTTTAGCTTCCAAATAAAAAAAAAACTATGTTCTGACTAAAAAAACACGCTATCTACGAACTTTTAAAGTGAAGCCTAATCGTGTTACCGTGCAGGTAGAGACCGTTTTTTCCATTGTTTCCGTCCTACTCTGTGCCCTTCGGCAGTCGCAGTCCTTTTGTTCTACACTCAGGTAGAGGGAAGGCGAGGGGAGGGGAGGCAGGGGGTTCGAAACAGGACTTACACAGTCGCTCCGATATTCTCGCCGCTGCTACTACTGTTCTCGTTCTCGCATTGTGTTCTCGTTGATTTGTTATTAAGTTTTTGTTACATTGTTGACTGTTACGTTTTCTACTGTTCGTTACGTTTGGACTGTTCCTGTTCTGCTGTTAAGTGTTGACGAAATGCCGCGATTGACAGAGTTCTCACCTCGAGAAATAGCCGACATGCATTATTATTATGGCATGTCACATGGTCGCACAACAGTCGCTCGGACTGCATACATAAATGCTTTCCCGGGCAGACTCATACCCTCAGCTCGAAATTTTCAAGAGATTCATAGGAGGCTCTCCAACATTGGACTTGGTTTGGCACGAGATCGCAGTGAGCAACCAGCTGTCGTTATTGACAATGCGATAGAAGAGGCCATTTTAAACGATCTGTTTGCTGACCCTACAACAAGCATAAGACGATTAGCGTTGCGTCATGGCATATCGAAGACGTCTGTCTGGCGAATTTTGAAAAAGGAGGGATTGCATCCTTTCCATTACCAACGAGTACAACATTTACACGAAAATGTAGATAATCGTCAAAGATGCGTAATGTCGACGTGGATTCTAAGAAAAATTAGAGCTGACCCAAATTTTCCCAAACGCATTTTTTGGATGGACGAAGCGAAATTTACCCGAGACGGCATTACAAACTGCAGAAATTTGCACCAGTGGTCTCACGAAAATCCACGATTGAAGCGGGCATCTACTTTTCAAATAAAATTTTCAATAAACGTATGGGCAGTCTTAATCGACGACATTTTAATTGGTCCAGTCATTTTACCCAGAACCCTAAATGCTGAACGTTTTTTAGAATTACTACAAAATTTACCCATGTTGATGGAAGATGTTCCCCTGGCTACGAGACGGCGTGGGCGTATGTCTCTCCAAATGGATGGATGTCCTGCACATTATGGGCGGGAGGTGCGGCGATTTTTGAACGAAAATTACCCGAACCGGTGGATTGGCCGAGGAGGGCCAGTAGGCTGGCCAGCGCGTTCACCTGATCTGACACCCCTAGATTATTTTTTATGGGGTGTCATGAAGCAAAAAGTATACAGCACGCCAATAAATACCGAGGCACAGTTGCACGACCGAATAATTCAGTGCGCAAATGACATTAAAAATGATCCAGGAATAATTCGCAGAGCCACTAACCAAATTAATATTCGTGCAGTAATTTTTGTGATTTTGCGTGCAGTGCTTGCAAAATCGAGGAGGCCATTTTGAACATTTAATGCATGAAATAAAAATGCAAAATTGTAAATTACGGATAATTTTATTAATAAAGTTATTGTGATTAAAGTCTGACTTTTATTACCTACTAAAATGTAAATAACTCCTACCTAGCCAATTTTTTAGTGAGAACATTGTTTTTTTTTTATTTGGAAGCTAAAATGGTAAAGAATAAAAGTAAGCTATAAAATTACATAGTTATAGGGCACATTTTTTTAGTAATTTGAAGTTTTTTAAAATAAACGTCTAAAAAAATCATTTTTTTCATAAAAATACATTTATTTTCCCCATGATAGTTACTTTTTTGCGGACTATTTATTATTTCATGGTCATCGCCAGGTATTAGGCATACTGTTTTTTTTTATTTCAAAGAAATAGACCCATTATTTTGGAAGAAATCAATACTTTTGTACATAGAGTTTTTAATGAAACATGAAAATCTTAAAATACCAATAAATCCTACAATATTTTTTTATAATTTTTTTTTATATTTTTCTAGTCAATGATTCATGGTCTAGTTTCATCCCCTTTCGGGATTGCACTTTATCCAGGGACATACTGTATAATTATGCTGGAAAATCAACGATTAATATATTAGGTAATTAAATGTATTATAAAAATATTGTTAATATTTTTTTATGTTATTACTAGCACGCAATTGTTGCGTGGGCAGTTCATTCATTGTTCTTTTCATCTGTGTAAGTAGTCAAGAAGTTAACGCTACAGTTACCGAAGTAGATGTCCCTTACACTAATGAAAAATTAAGTTGCAGTCCTAAAGGACGTAGCAAAATGAACGAAGGAGTAGGACGAAGTAGTTCAAAAACTACTGAAACTTGTGATCAAAACTGAGTCAGATTGTAATTGACGTGTAAAAGCTTACAGAATTAGAGCTAATACCCGAAAAATACTTTTCACACTTACCGTGATTAATTATTTCATTACTATTGAATAGAAACCCTAGCAAGCAAAACCATTTTGCTTTAATAGCTGTGATAAGAATTACTCTAGTCCAGTGGTTGTGATTCAACACTTAATTATAATTCTTACACTTATTATTTCAAAATACACATACATAAATACATAAGCTCCCGACTGTATCCCAGAGGGATAGGCAAAGACCAAGGACTGCCACATGCCACGATCCTGACACATGAATTTCGCTTTATCGACAATTCATTAGTCGCTGCGTGCAGGCGCACCTGTTTCGGTTACTTTTTATCTATTTCAATATCACATCTTTTTTAAATCATGGGATTTCTCTTGAAAAATCGGTAGTCTCTCCTCATGAAGGGAAGGTAAATTGTCAAGCAACTTAGGTCATTGTGTCTATCGCAAATTCACTATAGTCTGATTTTTAATTCCGTAGAATTCTGACAGTTATCATTTTTGACATGTCGGAGATCAGAAACCTTTTTTGGCCGGGCACATTTTTCAATGTCAATACGAGTGTTAACATCTGAGTATACACATTTATTTTGTTAGTGAATGTATCCATTTTTAAAGTGTCGAGCTCAAAATTAAAAGAGAATTTAAGGCGAGTGACAATTGTCACTCCCCTTTCATCACACAAGCAGTAAAAATGTACAAGTAAAGAAAACATATTTTTACTAACATATCTAATATACGCTGACATCGCTGACATGAATTATTAACAGAGCTAAAAGCGGCATAGTTCACTTTTCTAAAAAGGTTTACGAAACCTTAAATTAGTAGGCAGTGATGCCAGCTAAAGAATAAAATAAAGTAATTAAAGTTAATTCGACATATTGTTCATGATATTGAAATATTTTTTACTTTTGTATTAGCTCACTTGAGTAAGTAAATATTAAGATCAATCATTTTGTAGGTAAAACATAAAAAGTACGTGGCATTTATTTTTTATAGCCCTCAAATGGGTCAAATTTGTCCCTTTTTCGATGGAGAACTTTTTCAGTAGCAACACTTGTGAAATTTCAGAATTCTACGGAATAAAAAATCAGACTTTAGTTCAAGATATCTGCCTGTCGACATAGGTTCATGCCGGAATTCCATTTCAGAACTGAGATATGTAAGGTTTCTTTCTGGTGTGTACAGTATAAAGTTCTGATCTAATATAATGTAACTTCACGCGTGCGAAACTACTGGCCTATCAACTGAGCTATATAGCACAGCAAACCCCCATTACGTGTTGTACAATATGGGACCACTAAATTGTAGATAAATTAGCTAACGGCGGACATTTTGCGACGGCTTAGAAAAGTACTAGAAAGACAGGCAGCCCTATTTTGTTTTATAGTCTGCCCTTTAGTTGCTCAAGGTAAAAAAGTAAAGAACTCATTCACTTTACCTTCTAATTTTGTTATTATCGAGTATCTCTATGTTGAACAAGGCCTTGTTTCGGATGTTCTCCAAGCTGGCTTTGGTCATACAAATGGCAAGCTTGGGAAGCTTCTTTCTCGATATTACGTCGTCAGGCATCTTATAAATGTATACAAAAGGCACTTTTACAAATCTTTTCTATGTGATAAAAATTGTGAATAATAGGTACTACAAAAACTAATATGACACCACTTTGACACTGACACTCCACAGAGCTCTGTGCTGTGACCTCAGGCTGTGACTAGAAAACCGAAAACCACACACCGTCACACACACTCACACTGGCATACAAAGCTCTGATCTCTACGGAGGTCATTGACTCAAAAAACAAAAAAATATTTAAGAAAGCGTGAGACGCGATGAGAGAATTTAAGAAACCAGGAGGACATTTGTGTATCCTCGTAGTCATACTGATATGACACATTAGTATGACCACCAGGAAACGGGCTCTACGGCTTACATAGTCGTTGAATCTTTATTTATTGCTAACTATAACCTGCTAATAACTAAATAACTGGTTATTAAGTCAAGTCAGAGGCGTGAGCAGAGGCCTTAGGGGGCGGCTTGAAAACTTCTGACAACAAGACCAGCCTCTAGTCTTACAAGCCTAGAGGCTGGTCTTGTGGCCAAGGCCAACAAGGCCCCGGTGGTGGAGTAGGTATGGGCTATACGTGCCCCTCGGTAGGGACTATAGATTGATGATAGCTATCACCGATTAAAATGACAGATTTTCTCTTATAATTTGTAGATGTGAAGTTCACTGAGGTGAAGCTATGATATTTTTCGGGCGACCGATACATTATTGGCATGAACAAAAAAAAAGGAGAAAATAATCCCTTCATTTCTCTTACAGGTAATGGCAAAATGAACCTTTTTCATGAAAAGGCTGATTGTATTAATTCGTAACAATTTATTACCTCAGTACAAATGTAAGTTAGCTGTTCAAATCTTCCTCAAATAACCTACACTAGCACATAAACTACTTTCAAAGTACACGTCGAATTTCCCAACGTACAAACCAATAAAAAAAAACACCACAAATGACCGATAATAATGTTGGTTACTTATTTGCCATTAATTGTGGCATTGACCGAAGGTTATTCCGAAGAATATTCTGTGTCCGCTCGCCCTTGTTATTTTTTACGGGCAATCTTGTTAGAGTTTATCGATGCATTCTCTACATTTTCTTTGTCGCCTCATCCCTTGAGAACCATTTCTCCGATCCTATTATTTCGCGGTCATATCTTCTATCGTTAGGATAATAAACATAGACAAGTCTGAACCTTGATGTTTATTCTATTACCCACAACAAGGAGTCAAATAAAATAGTAAAAAGAAAAACAAATCGAAGTTATCGTTAGTCGTTTTATTAATAAGAAAATAAACAGTTTACTTCCAACTTAATGGACACAAGCCAGAAACTTAATTAAGACAAACATAAACGGCTCAGTGCCTCCTTAAGAAAATGGTTATTGTTAGATGATATTGTTAGATATTTAAATAAAAAATCTGTTTGGTCAAGAATCGACATTAACGTATTTCTTCATCACTCAGTACCTGCCTCCTAAGCTGTGGATGCTATCAATTAGAAATTATATTTCACACTAAATCATAATCACTTTTCATCACCTTCTTAATTTCCATTTACGTTACTTTTACAATCATCTGCTCCATTATTTACTTCAGTCTGTTCCTTGTCATCATCATCATCATATTCGTCCAGATGTTTATTGTTATGTGACTGCTGAAACTTTTGGAAACTCGAATGCAGCTTTCGAATGTCATCCACGGTGTCGGTACGAAAAAGGATAGAAGGACGGGACTCCTCTATTTTCATAAGATCTGCCTCCATTTTTTGCATATCGTCAGCGCGTAGCCTTAACAAAATATGAAAGAGATTAGAACATTGAGTGCACTGATATGATAACACCTACTGAAGCCTCAGTAGACTACCTAGACACAAAGATTGACTATGAACAGCTTATTTTAAAAGCCTGTAACTCACTGCGGAGACATACATGATCGAACAAGCGTAAGGGACACCACACACGACGGCTATAAGGTAAGGATGTATACTATAGCACGATATATCTCATTACATCTTTCCATAGAAATCGTCAGGAGACCACACACGACAGCTATAATATACATCCTTACATCTTCGTACCTTAAAGGTACTGAGCGATACGAAGATGTATATTTACCTTTCGATACCTTTCAATACCTCCCAATACCTTTCCGTATATTACGATATATCTTCCTTCGTAAAGGGTGTTCAAAAAGTTTCTTGGTGATTCAAAAAACTCCACTAGGAGTCTTATGTCGCTAAACGACATAGGTATTCAGAGTCTTATCTCAAAAAAATCATTTGCTCCACATAAATTTGCTCCTTATAAATAGTCTCGCTAAAGGCCGGTTTCCGAATTGAGAATTTCACTTAAATATTTAAATAACGTTCTGTCACGCTCTTTTCTGAGAAACTTGACGAGACAGCACTAGAGTTAAGTAGTTACTTAGCGAAATTCTCAATTCAGAAATCGGCCGTAAGCTACGTTTCGTAAGCCTGAGGAAGGTATAGGCCATACTCCGCCACGGGGGCCCAAGTCCGGATTGATGGAGGCTTGTAAGACTAGTGGCTGGTCTTGCTCTATGGCCTCTGACTTGGCTTAACGACTGCCATCTATCGACGGCAGCCAGCACCAACTGCTTAACATGCCTTGCGAAGCATGGAACCGCTCGGAAAAATGCCATTAGCGTTAATCATAAACGGTCACCCATCCGCGCACTGAACGCGCCCTATGTTGCTTAACGTTCGTGATCGTTTAAGATCACTCAGGCGGCCAGGGCTGCGAGCAATTCTTCGATTCAGGCGATTGATACACCTCCTGCGGTTGACTGGTAGAAAATGCTTGTAGCATTAAGTCCGCCGCGTTGCCATTGTAATTTTAACTTATGTGCAATAAACTTATTAATAATAATAATAATTGATGACCTATGATTTTATAGATATAACATAGGAAGTTACAACTTGTATATAGTGATGGAATATAACATTAAAGTTGCCTTTAACATGAAGGATAGTAACAAAAATCAATCTACCTCAAGAAAAGAAAAAAAAGTGTAGCAACACAGTGATCATCAATTTTGTAATAATATCATGCCTATCCACTTGCTGGCGATGTCTGATAATTCCGCATATAATTTAAACTCTTCGGAATTTTCCTTACTTTATATGATGTTCAATGCACATCGTTCTATTTTTGGCACATGTGCCAACGCATACGCGCATCAAAATCTCAATGATCTTCTGATGAACTACCTATCTATTAAATCTAGTAGTAAGTCGACAGATCCATAACACCCTGTATAACGCCTTAGCAGCCGGAACGTCGAGACGTATGTCAACGAAATAAAGCGAAATATACATTACGTTACCTGTTCCGTGTGTGATACTTTAATATAATGTAAAGCTATACCTCCCGGGATGTAATGTATATTATAGCAGTCGTGTGTGAAGTCCCTTAATCGCATATCATTTCTTGACACAAAATAAATTTTCGCTATCCCAAAATTTCAATATTCCTGTCAGAATTATCCGAAGGGGCACCCTTATTAGTTTTATCCCACAATTAATTACAATACATATGTACCTAAATTCACGACCGTATCCCAGAGGGGGAGGGAGAGACCAGAGACTGCCACTTGCCACGATCCTTATAGATCACTTTCGCTAATTACAATATTATGTTAGAAATAACAACTTAGTAAAAGATTTAATAACGAATAACAGCATTTAAATGAAAATAAAGTGGAACATATTTCAAATTAACCCGTTAAGCCAAGTCAGTCAGGTCTGACAGTAACACCAGCCACTAGTCTTACAAGCCTCCACCAATCCGGACTTAGCCCCCGTGGTGGAGTATGGCCTATACCGTCCTCATGGAAGAGACCCGTGCCACTCGGTGGGGACATGGTGGGTTGATGATGATGATATTGATTTTTTTCACAAGTTCATCTCGATCTGATTGCCCTTAAAAGGCGGCAGGCCCTACGTTGTAATCAATTAAGTAGCAAATGGGAGGGAGATTCGTATTGGCACAACTATGGAGAGAATAATAATTACCGCATAACTTCGATTGGCGACCGATTGTGCATCGGACATGGGCAGGTAAGGTATTTGTGATGGTTGTGCTCCACCCACCACGGCGATTTGGCCAGTTTCCACTCCATAATTTTGTGCCGCGCCATGTTGCACTCACTTGCCGCTCTGACCTCTTCGAAAAATGATGCCATGAGCTCTTGACCTGAAATAGAACACATTATTTCGTTTTTAGTGTTTCGGTGACAACGGGACCATAATAATATGGCTACAACGTTTGTATGTTCGTCTGATCTATAAAATACACCCTAACCCTTGAGTTTTAGTCACAATAGGAGGACTATGATTTTCCTTATCGAAATTGAAGTATGTTTTTAGATCTATGATCTTAGTCTAATTACGTTTTCTGCGAGAATTTGCTGCGCCAGCGTTTTTGTACAACCTATCTAAAAAGATGTAATCTTCCCTCCAACCCTCCAAATAAGTGTGATTGTGTTGTTCAAAATGGTCTAAGGAATAATATAAAATCAAATAGCTCTTCATCGTAATATCGCTAATAAATAAACGTAAAATTTGTGTTATTTGTGTTATACCATTCTCCTTGACCATAGTAACTGTACTACACACTCCAGCTTAGGACCCTAAACTGAATAAAAAGAAATTTGCGGACGAATTAATCTATCAGTATCTCAAAATGTCAGTGTAATATACGGATAATAGGGCGGACTAGTAGTATTGGCCATCTTAAGCCGCGTAGAGCTAAGTGCCCCTCGGCCTTTATGAAATTGACTACAAAAGATGTTTTATGATTTTTCTTTATTTTATCCCGTTATCCGCAACAACTTCTTGTGTTTTTTTCTTATATATTTGGATCACTCCTGAGTTACTGTTTTGTTTTATTGCAACTAACCGCTTCTAGTTTCGGTCCTAGATGACAGGACAAGAGAAGTTCGCCCTTGACAAAACAGAATGATTACCAGCTGAAATAGCCATCATGAGTCGCGACTGCTCAGCTTCTTCCTCAGAAACATCTTTATACAACGGCCGAAACGATACATGGCTTGCCTCCTCTCCTCGGCCTTCATCGAGCACCTCTATAGCCACGGTCTGCGGAAAATAGTTGGATTAATAACACACCGAAAGAAAGACCCACACCCTCGTTTTTCAATTACTCAATCAAAGAACAGACACAGAAAGAGGGAATATCCTCCTTCTTCCTGCGTAGGTATAGTTCTAAACAAGTGTCATTTAAAAATTTTTCTAATTTTAGTTTGTAATTTTTTATTAACTACATTAGGCACCCAGAATTCGACTCAAACAAAAGAAGACTCTGAACTAAATGGACTATTCCCTCCATGCCAGTTATAACTTTGCAGCTGATTTGCCCTTGCGATTCTGACAAGCCAGCCTCGCTTTTAGAACTATACAAAAATCTTTAATGGTTGATACCTATCCTTGTATCGAGTTACGAACTAAGTGCAAATACAAAATCGGTTTATTCCCAAAGTCCCCCAATGGTTGGTGGTTCCTTGACAAATAACGAAAAAATCGAAATAAAAACTAAAATATTGCATGGTTGAGCAGGTTATGGCTGTCTACTGAACGTATCATCTAATCGCAATTAATAATTAGACTCTTTTGATGCATAGGTAACTACATTGAGCATCGCAGGTTGTTGTTGCAAAGTGATCAGAGTCCACGTATGATTTGCTGTTGACTTTACTTTAAAAGAACCAATTTTACGTAATCAAATATGTATCTACAACAAATATACTTGATCCTATTAAATAAATGCTAATATCACAACCTTACGATTCGTGTCCACCAGTGGTCAGCGATAATATCCAACCGTCGCGCCAAATAGCAAGAAGGAAAAAGGTATTAGAAGGAATAACCTCTTGAAAGCTATACCCCATGAAACAAGAAAACGCTTCGGCCAGATGTTCAGTGCCCAGCTCCGGCTTCCCCCTCCTCAAATGCAGCTCTCCCAAAAGATGCAGAGCTCTACCCAGGTGCTTCCGGAGACAGTGTTCCATTGCCAAGGATCCCATCTCAGTCAGCATCAATGCGGCGTTCTGATGGTCGCCTAACCTGCAAAGTTAGTAGAGACACTTTAAACTGTGGCGGATTACTTTTCTTCCTTTTCCTGTACTGATATTTACGGTTAAAATGATTACAACCTCCGCTCTATACAAGCACTTGTCATAAATCCACACTAGGTTACCCTGCACTATGGACCTGGCAATGACATCATAAATATGCAAAGTCACAGACAGGACATTTTTCTATATTTACCAAACCATAGGGTATCCTAGTTAGGGACCAGGTCAAGTGATTACGTTGTGTGTAAGTTATTATTATTATTATTATTGATGTGTTTTACTTAATTATGTACCTTTGCAAAACAGCAGCCAAGTGCATTTTTGCGTCACATATGCCTTTGATGTCATTGATCCGAGTATAAATGTTCAAAGCTCCTTGAAAAGTTTTGAACGCATTGTTCAGGTTTTTCAACGTCATTTGACTGATACCCATCTGAATGATTGCTTCGGCTTGTTTCACTTCATCTTGAGCTGTAATAAATACCTAAACATTGTTTTGTTAGTTTAACTTTTCTATGGGATTGGCCTTCGGCGCGGTAGGTAGAGTGCTGGTCCAACGCTTACCATTCTACCTTAGCCATCTTTTTTTTTAAATGGGCGGCTTACTCACGCGGTGGCAAAACATGGATTCCTATAACCGATTAAAGATACCTATATGGAGCACATCGGGACATATTCATACCTGTAGGCGGTATACATACCAACAATTACTATTATATGCGACCTGCGTGAAATGTTTGGTTACCATCACAAGCGCGTCTCTCAGCGAGTCGACTCAGCCTCTCAGCTTGGTTCGGATCCAGTGCACGTACAGCATTAATCTTTTTCAGCAACAAGCGGTGTAACTGGATGGCTGATGCCACAAATACGGTCAACCTCTGTGGGTCCTCTTCCTCTTCTTCTTCTTCGGGGACTGGCTCGTAGAGTGGCCACGTCTAAAAGGGGATTTCACTAACAATATTTATTAATAACATAACATAACATTTACATACAGGCACATACATTGCTTTTGGCCCCACATTAGGACACCCTGTGTTGTGGGAACCAGCAACAGCGACGTCACAAACGTGTAAACATCCAAGACCTGGGTTTTTTTTTGTCCCCAGCCGGGATTCGAACCCGGGACCTCTCGCATGGTAGTCAGATGCGCTAACCGTTGCGCCACAGAGGTCGTCGGTCGTCATAATATTATTTTAACTTCCACATAGTACAATTACTTTTTCTGATCCCAAACTAAGATCACCTGCACTATAGTAACGAGGCCAAGACATCACAAACACGCAACTAGGTACCCTCAGATTGAAACATTTGTACAAATCAACTAATGCGGCATCCAGTAGAAATCAAACCCACGACCATTTATTTGGTACCTAAGCACAAAAGTTATATGACGAGCTTTTTTCTACCTAAGTAACGCTTAGTTACTTACCTTGCCGTTCGACATGTCTCTCACTTCCATCATTATCTGATAGGGCTCATCTGGATCTGCTTTTGGGACTGCAAAATATTTTATCACTTAAAAGACATGCTGAGAAATCGGGCATTAATATCTCTTTATAAAGGCTTCAAAGGCGTGTGCTATAACATGCAATGTTACTTATCTGTTGAGTGATGCAATAAATAAAATAAAATAAGGCAAATATAATGCTAATATTACTTCAACGCAAATTGTTTGTGGACAAACATCCCAGCTGAGCTCAGAATAAACTGGCAACTAACACGTGATTATGAAAGGGTAAGGTAGAGTGCGACAAGTGAGTCGAGGCTCAAGCCTTTGGCGGGAAATTTAAAAATCTTTTAGTTGATAACCATATTGGCATATTGTCTGAATAAACCATCTTGATACTTTTGCCTAACTTGATTATTTGTTTAATTAGTTTGGAGTCTCCAATGAATTTTGTCCAAACATAACTAAATATAAGCAAAACGAAAATATTAACTACATTAAAACCAACATTTCCACTCCACCAAAAACAGGGATAATAAAGATGCACCACATAAACTTATAAACATTTATTAATGCTGAACCATAATCAAAATCTGATTCATATCTTTTTTTCTCAACATCTTTGAGTTCTGTGACTAAGTCTTCGATCTGACGTTTTAAATTTTCGTCATCCGACAGACCTTACAACAAGAATAATTCATGTTTGCTTTAAAACATTATTACTCGTATGTACATACTAAAGCATAGGTAAAATTATGTTGAATAGAAACAAAAGTTTTTTTCTTGTTTAAATCTAGGACGAGTATCAAACTGTTTGGGCTGTACTACTTGCAGCAAGTTTGACAGTCAGAGTGTGGCCATATGAAGAATTCGAATTAAATCGCGTCCCACGACTCGCTTGTCAGACTCTAGCTTACCTACATCTGAATATGCAAATCGCTCAACCTCATCGGCATATTAAATTAGGATTAAAGGCAAATTATTCTTACATTTGTCTAGCAGGAATTTAGCGTAGTGGTATTTGCAGACTGCCTTCTGGCGCCCACCGTCTAGAAGGTACTTGCTCGCGACTGCGATAGACACCAGGTAAAACTTTTCTGCTAGCCAAATTATCCCTTTCCCTCTTTCCGCGTAAGCCATTGCCAGCTTAATTACGGACAGGCATTCATGTTTTGTGTCCCCTGAAAAAAAAACCTACATTGGTATCAACTCTTCAACGTAACCATAGGTATGCCCAACGCAGTTAGCGTGTTCAATTTATGCCAGTGAAAAATTGCATGCGCCGCTGTTTCCTTTCCGATGTAATCGCGGTGAAATACCGTGGTGGACAATTTCACAGGCAGAATCTCCAAAGAGGTAGACAAAAAGTTAATAAACGCACAAAAGGTTTTAGTGTTCTCGTGACGGACCTTACGTAACAGGCCGGTAGTCAAATATTAAGAGCTTAGTTAAAGTTTCTGTAATAAGTAACATGTTTCTTTACTATTAACTTTTCCCACAACGGCAAAAGTCCCGAAAATGACATAATTATTATGACAGCTTACGCAGCTTAGATTATAAACAAGGATGCTTAAATAAGGTAATTGAAATAATATTTGCCCCTCACTCACACAACATAGATGGCGCAAGACCAATTTTGTATGCAAGGGAGGTAAAGCGTTGATCGGTTATTTCCTTTAAACAACAGCAGGCTGCCATCCGTACCTACCTCTTTCCTTTGCTCTCTCGGCCATCTTCAAACCAGCGACAATTTCTTCCACGTAATCGTCTCTCTTCCTTATGTCCACTATAATTCCAATATCATCCTCGGCTAAGAGCTGAATATTATCGTAGATCAGATCTTCAAAGTAGTCAGCCGACTCGGTGTAGCCGGAATCTCTTAGTTCGATTAGCACACACTCGTATAAGGGTAGATGTTTTCTGCAAGTTGGTGCATTAAGCAATAAATCAGAAAACTCTACGAGATATAACTAACTATACATTTAAATATCGTAAGAAAATATTTCATCCGCCTTTGCTTATAGGGTAAGACGGGTAAATACGAAATTATTTTTCTAATAAATGTTTAATAATATTTGTTAATATTTTTTTCTGGTTTCCACAACACACTGTGCGTTATGGTTCCTAGTGAGGGGCCTGGCTCGAAGCAATATATGTGCCTGTATGTAAATGTTTGCTTGTTTAATATTCTGCATGATCAAGAACACTTCGCTAAGTTCACAATCCTTGTTTGAAGATCAAAGTTTGTTTAGGTACTGACACTAGCAACATCCTTATAAAGTATCCTAGTAGTTTCTAAGCTCTAAATTAGTTTTGGAATCGATCTATTTTCAGTCGTTAGGTCCTAACCGAGACACTATTCTTACTGCGGCAGGTAAGATGGAAATTAACAGTTGATTCGGATCTAGTTTACAAGAATTACTCTGTAAAAATACTACAGTACTGAAAATCGATTGATTTTATTATTAACTTCAATCCGGGTTCCCCATTCAAACTATATTATTATTATTATTATTAAATTCTTTATTGGACAAAACACGTGTCTTACCAAATATGTGATTTGTGCAATAAAGAATTGCAAAGGCGTACTTAATGCTAAATAGCATTATCTACCTGTCAACTTGTGGTTTGTGGTATATTGGTCTATTATTCAAGATTTATTCCAGATTCATTCCACACGTAGAGAAAACGGATCGCAAACTCTATATATTTTAATTGACTTTTGTGGACCCGCCGCACTTTTTAGAGTACACACACTTCTGCCCAAGAATCTATGAGTAGTCACGACCTTGAAGCAGGTCCATGTTTATGTATAGTTTAACAATTATATACTTGCCTTCTTACTGATTTTTCATCCAGAAAGTCTATTGCAAACAGAGCCTTATTCCGCACAGTCTCTAGGCTAGCCCTTGTCATGCAAGCTAGTAGCTTGGGTGGCTTCCGTTTCCCAAGAGCCGTTGCCATGATGGTGGATTTGTAAAATTATTCCTGAGTTAGGAAAAACTCAATACCTCAGCAATGAGTCCATTTATATCACAGTTCTCTGAGGAAAAATCAGTTCTACTTCATTTCGACTCGTTCAACTCTGTTTTGGGAATTTTTGTGATTAGTTTGACACTTAGTTTGATTTTTTTGGTCCCAGAGTGATTGACAAATTTAGCTCGTATTTGACAAAAAAGTTTGAAATATTTCAGACAAGCAAACTGCCCCCAGAGGCTCTCTACCTGCAGCATTGAATTTCCTTCTAAATTCAATGCCTACAGTCATGAAAGTTATAAAGTCGTCCTAAAATAAGATATCACGTTTGTATGGTCCTGTAACCGAACTAAATAATATGCCTACGACATTAAAACAACGCATGTACAATTTGTGTGGTTGCCACATACCAACTTACTATGCCCACAACGTCTACCATAACAACTCAGATTGCTGCGTTTCGGGCGCATGGCGTATACTGAAATTTACTTGGCCATCTAGATAAACATGAATGTTCTGTTCACGTCACTATAAAAAAGGAAAGGGCTATTCTATCTTGGCTTTTTACGAAAAGCGATATACGTATCGTGGGAAGGAAGTATTATAATTATTTTGTAAAGTTAATCAGGAGTATAAATGTAAAATAATTCATAATGTGTGACTATTTCCATAGTCATAGGAAAATACGAAATTTTGTAATGCCACCTGAAGGGGAAGTACTCTTAATACTGTAGATAGAAAATTTTACTATTGTTCGGCCGCAGGGAGTTTACAATCCTGACACATGTCTGTTTCATATGACTAGTGATGGGAGAAAAGCAACGTTATCATTCCTTACGTTATTCTTAACTAGCTTTTGCTACTAACTCACGATTAAGTAGTTTTGTTTTTTAGATGACCTTCACTCAGTCATCTCTTGTGCCATTTTCGCAGGAATTTTAGAAGGGTCATCATCTTTTTTGTGCCGAATGGCGGTGAAGTGTTGTGGCGAGCTGTGCAACCTTTTATTTGGGTCCAGATCAGCTCAATCGCTTTGTACGGCAGTGGTACGGAGAGATTCTGAGAACGCGATGATCTTTTTCTAAAGCCTGTTCATCTACTTCGTATCGTTAAAGGGAACGTTATTATTTTCGTTATTTTTGGTACGTCACTACAAAAAATACGGCTGACATAACCTTGTGACAGCGTAGTAAGGATTTTACGCACGAACATTAAATATTGTTTCTTCTTATTTCACACTTAAATCACTGTGCAAAATATAACATTGATTGTAAGTTTACACAATAATATAGTTTCAATGACAATTATTTGCTAGTAGGATAAATAGGACATAGTTAAAAATATTTTAATCGAAAATTTAACGCCACTTCAAGGTTACGTCGTCCGTTCTAACATGACCTGTCAGGATCGTAAATTCCCAGCGGCCGGACTTGAAAACACATTAAAAATAATAGATTAAATTTGCTGTTTCTCGCTTTATCAACATCGCAACTTCAGGCAAATCGTTTTTACTTGTTTTAGACATAATATTAAATAACGTCACAATATAACAGAACACCCCGTGAAAAAAATCAATTACTGAAGTGTTTAAAGGTCGGAATTCTAACCGAACTAAATGGAAAAATACACATTTTTGTGACGAAATGGTTATAAAAACCCTCGATCAAGGAAAAAAAAATTCAATATAAAAACGAAAAGTTTACTGGATGAACGTCAAAGCTGCTGGGGAGAAGCTAACATACTCCACATGTATTCTTTTGAAAAGGCTCATTTAACAGAGTTTTAACGCAATATTACACTGCACTAGACTCAACGGGCCGTTTGCAGGGTTCCGTACTACAACAGAACATAACAAAACTCTTATGGGATCACTTTGCTGTCCGTCCCTGTCTGTCAATGCCCTTTATCTCGAGAGCGCGTAGAAGTATCAAGTTCTTTTTTAAAATCGTTTTTATTTATGGATGATTCAGTATTCACTCACTTACCCCCGGTTTCTCGTACTATAACAGTAACAGACTGTTTATAACTAATTATAATTATAACACGGCACTTACGAGGGTGGTATGGTCACTAACGCCCGGTTTCTCGAACGCTAATAGTCTGCTAATCTACTGTTAACAGCTGCCAGTTGTTTTTTTTGTGCGCACTTTTGAGAACTGACAGCTGTTAACAATAGATTGGCAGACTATTAGCGTTCGAGAAACCGGGGGTTAGTGACCATACCACCCTCGTAAGTGCCGAGTTATAATTCAAACCATATAGTCAGGTCTACGGTTTCTTGAAGCTGTGAAAAAAATCAAACTTCTAAGTTAACGTAAAAAAGTTTCGGCCGTTTATACCGCAAATAAACACTCAAACAAATCAAAATTTATAGGGTATTTTCCATTGACCTAAAACTATGAAATTTGGCATGAATGTCTTATCCTGAAAATACTAAGAAAAATTTGAAAACTATGCAGTTGTCCTTAAAAAAACGATAAAATTAGTATTTAAGAGTCGGGAAAAACGCGCTATAAAAGTGGAAGTCTCGATTCCTACCTGAATTATTTATAGTAATGATTTAAGTACCTACAAATTTACACGGAACCCTCAGTGGGCGAATCAATCTCACACTTGTTCGGTTTTTCGTATTGATTTCTCTTGAGCGACTTGGCATAGTCTGAGGAGAACACAGACTCTTCATTAAGACTGTGTTCCAAAGATTTAAAGAAAACTGACGTGAATGAAGTCTAATCAAGCTCTCTCAAGAATTTTAAATACTTGAAAACGGCGGCGTCGGCATTTCACTTTATTTTCATTTAAGCATTTGTGCTAGTGTTTTATCCAGCACCAATAAATAAGGAAGCTCTCTGTGCACATAGTCTATTATAAATGTCTTGTCTTGGTCCCAAACTAGGACATGTGTCATGGTTACCAGGCAAATAACCTTCAGACATTAGATGTACCTACTGCTAACACCTTTTCATTACTTTTTACAATGCGATTACAATTTTCAGCCTTTTTCCGCGCTGAAATTGAGCAGAGCACGATTAGTCCCACCATTTGGTGAATAATCTCGTCAATCGTCAAGTCTTAATTCCGACAGATCCGGGTGTTATTACCGCGTTCCCGTGACTGAACACGCCGACGTTTTAAATGAGTTACAATAAATTGGCGTCGAGCAAGGAATCCCAATTCGCTTCTACTAAAGTCGGAAATGGACGATTCCAAATACATTTCTTCGAGTACTTGCTTGCTTACAAAATGGGATTACTTTAGGCGAAAGGTATCTTATGACTCTGTCACATGGGAGGTAGGAAGGGTCGTGCCGTTCAGCCTATAAGAGACTATGATTTTAATAAAGGACCTCTACGAATAAGCTAATTGAGTCCTGCTAAAAAAGCCCAAAAATAATTAAGTTAATTAAAAAATAGCCAACTTTTTTACCCTTTTTGTTATGGACAGTTTATGAATTTAGAATTTCGCTAAGTAACGACTTAACTGTAGAGCTGTCTCGTCAAATTTCTCCTGCGTTCGGTTAAGGTTAAGGACAGATAGATCATGACAGAACGTTACTTAAGTAGGTATTTACTTTGAATTTCTCAATTCAGAAATCGGCCCTATATTATCGTACTCAATATGTTCGCCAGGTAAGATGTCATTTGGGGGGCCAAAAAGCCTGTATTATATGTAATATAATAATATTATATATAATACATCCCTGGCGAACATATTGAGTACGATAATATAGGGCCGATTTCTGAATTGAGAAATTCAAAGTAAATACCTACTTAAGATTTGTCGGAATAGAATTGCTTTTAATAATATAACCGCCTATTGTACTCTACTACGTTATTGCTTCATTTTTGTATGTAATTTGTACATACAATAAATAATATTCTATCTATCTATCTCTAAACTCAGCAGTGCGCAGCATTCGTTTGAAGTGGAGTTTTCGTAGTGAAGAGAAGGAAATGAGCATTGCACTCGCACATTAAATCTGCTCCAAAAGCTCTCCAAGCTTTTGCTTCTACAAAACACAGACAGATTTATCACCAGTATAACAAAATAAATAATATAACTTCCACTCAACACACGAACTTGACTTGGTCCTAATCTAAGATACCCCTCACAAACATGGATTGGATTTACACCCAGACTGAGGTTGTTTGTACAAATGAACGGCGACCCCTAGCGGGAATCGAACCCTCGATTTCTGTCTATTTAGTTAAGCGCCTTAACAGCTAGACAAACTAAGGCAGTGTATCAATCTACCTAGTTTAAAGTATCTGTAGCTTTATTTATGAGAAGCCTTTAAAGAGCTGATCAACTTAACTGAGTCCGAGTTTCACTGTCGGTTGGCGCATTATTTGACATCTGCGGTCCTTTAATGAACTCTACCCAGGATGTCTCCTCAGAACTTTGTTCTTATTGTTCTGCAGAACAGAAGCTACCAATGAGTACACATAAATTTGCCTTGCCACGCAGCTTTGCGAGCTAGACAGCGACTAATTCAAGATTTTGGCAAACTAACCAAAGAATATTTTGTCAAGGGTAAAGATGTCTCAAATACTTCAGCGAACAATGTAATACTTGCCTATACGACATTTCGTTGAAATAATACAAATCCTGACACCGCATATTCCTTACACATTATAATTAATTCCATTAAGAACCGCGATAATTTTCAAGATTGTATAAAAACAAAATTGTTTTTATAAGCTAGCTTAGGGAAAGCATGGTAGTGGGGAAAGTGTAATAATAAATTAATCTTATAAACGGATTGGTCTATGTCATCCATGAGTTGTAAGTTTATTCAATGTCAAAACAAAAACACTAATCCAGGAAGCTCTATTCACATCTTAAATAATATAAAAAAATATTATTGCTACTATTTAGTCCCGCTACAATTCCAAAACGGCTGAATCGATTTGGCTATTTTGTTTTCTATATTTTTGGAAGTCCAGAGAAGGCATAAATAGTAAGAACGAAAAAAAAAGTGATATACGCAGTTCACAGGGTCATCAAGTAAACAATATAATAAATTTAGGCCAACTACCTAGATTTCAATGGCGACCTTGAAGGAAATCTTAGAACCTTCTATTTGCCACCATTAAATGTGACCTAGAGGAAAACAAATTACAGTTTAAGAGTAAACTTAAGAACACACAACTCTTCTTTCACAGACACGAATATTGCTAGTAGCGCAAGGGCGTTCCAGTTTTCAGGGTTCCGTTCCTCAAAAGGAAAAACGGAAGCCTTATATGAATACTTTGCTGTCCGTCCGTTAGTCTGTCAAGATCCTTCGTCTCGGGAACCCGTGGAGTTATCATCATCATCATCATCATCATTCAGCCACAAGAAGTCCACTACTGGACATAGGCCTCCTCCATGAATTTCCAAAAAGACTGGTCGGAAGCGGCGGCGGTGGAGTTATAGAGTTCTTCAAATTAGGGTTATTCACCAACTGTAAAGTCGTATTATTAGTCGTATTATTAATACTGACTTGGCTTCACGACTTCCATATATTGACGGCAGCCGGCACCAACTGCTTAACTTGCCTTGCGAAGCACGGAACCGCTCGGAAAAATCCCACTAGCGTTAGTTATAGATGGTCATTTGGGCACGAATTCCCGGGTTGTACATTCTCGTGCCGTAAATTCTCGGTCCGTGCAATATAGTGACCCATCATGATCATAGATTTAAAATCCGGGAGCTGTCACTGTCAGCACAGATTAAATACATTTGACAAACATAAAAAGTATTAAATCGATCTGTAAACGAGAATCTATGAAAATCGATTTTAAAGTTAATATTCTGTTTTATTGTAAACTATTGACAATATAATAATTTATTTCGTAGATTTTGTTCAATTTTGATAATCCATCATTCGATGAGAGTGTTTTTATGTTCAATAATAATTCTTGAAATCATCCACAGTAATCGATTATAGTAATCGAAACTCTATTTCATCACTGCAATAAACTTGTTTTTAAGATTTCTCGTCTCCCAGATTGTGAATTGAATTGATGAGCAGATTTTTTATATTTTGAAACAGAAAAAATACCGCTTTTTTTAAACCATATTTCAGCTTATTACAATTGGGCCCAGAGATCCCCGGCTCCTTTCATAAACAAAGATCCGGCCGTTTATGTCGCAAAAAAAAACGTATTTTGTCACTCAAAGGAATTCAAATTTATCGGTTACTTTCCGGTGACCTAGAACTATCTTTGGCCAAAAATAACCTTATAGAGTAAGAGTAAGGGCCCATTTCTGAATTGAGAATTTACACTAAGTAAATACAACGCTCTGTGCTCTTTTCTGAGAAATTTGGCGAGACAGCACTACAGTTAAGTATTTACTAGTGAAAATTCTCAACTCAGAAACCGGCCCTAAGAGTATTTATTGTGAATCATATACATAAATAACCTCATTCACTTGTATGAGGTTATTTCTGGCCAACCATACAAGGAAAAATCTAAAATCTAGATATTTGTAATTAATCATTAAAAATGTCAGATTTTTGAGAAAAGCTCGGAGATAATCGCGAAACTCTATTCCTCAACTGTTTATAATATTTAAGTACAAATATGTACGAACGCCTCGGCGGGCGAGTCCGACTCACACTTATCCGGTTTCTTTTACTATCTCGGCCGCATCGGCAACAGGTAGATGAGACGAAGTTTGAGACAAGCAACCGACGACGCGAGCTCCGTCTCTGCTCACCATGATTAGCTCTGCGAATCGGAGCGAAACCTGGTCGTACTCGTCCGATATAAACATACGTAAGTTAATCCGGACCAAAAATTTGCAACAGGTAGATGCTTGAAATATTCACAGAATACTTATATTCACTTTAAACATAAAAAATAACATAACTATTTAAGAGGGTCTCTTAAAATGTTAAATTGAGTTTTACATAAAGAGACACAAAGAGGGACATTACTTCCCTGTTTAAACTTTGACAACCATGCAGTCTGCAGTTATTTTACGGGTGACTTTGCTAATAATACGACTTTACATGAAATTTTAGTAAGTACTTTTAATAAATGTGAAGTATTAGCAAAACTTGACGTGCTTGTTGACTGTACCCGATATTAGGAACAACATATTTTTAGAATAGCACATAGACAAATCGAATAAAATTCTAACGATGGATTGACTTTATAAGATACAACGATAGTGTTTTCACAAATAAATGGTGTTTGGTGTGTCCCCGGCCCGTGTTTTATAGGGTTGGAGTAAAGCTGGCATGGCGCCAGGCGGGCCCGCCCGACGATCAATTCCAATACACTGTGTACCCTCTTGTCCAGAGTGTGTCAACTCGTTAATTACAAATCGATTACACTGAGATTTGGGTTTTCCGCCTATAGTCAAGTGTGCGATTCAGTCAAAATATCCTGTTGGTCAAAAGTGCCTTTGGTCAAATTATGTTTGTCGAAAGGGCGATTTATCTATGATCCATTTGTCTATACTTGCACTAGTACTAGTACTAGCTAGCACTAAATTTGCAAACTGTTTCGAGCCCTCTACCGCTAAAAGTTTTTGATTTATTGTCGTTTAAAGTCTGAGAAAAATGTCAAGTATAGACAAATGGATCATAATATCCTTTTTGTCAAAGTTTATAATAAAATACTTGCTACTGCTTTACTGGTCGAGTGGTTAACAAGCTTGACTGCCAAAACAGAGGTCGTTGATTCCACTGGAGACTACTGTACGTGATTTATACAAATGTCTTCAGTGTGTGTCTATTTCTGTGGTCTTGACGGCCATGCCTGGTTACCATAGTACACAGCATAATACATAGGCTGCTACTTATGTATGCGGAATCTGGGATTCCAATAATTTTAAACGCAATGTCTGACCTCCATGGTCAAATTCGTTCTTTTTTTAAATACTGGCCGCTAATATTTTTCACTTATATACGTTAGTGTTTTGTTTTTGTTGGGTTTAAAATGTCATATCGCTGAAAAAATGGAACTCACTCGTGAAAATATTCGTGCTATGATTTATTACGATTTTCGACGTGGTTTAACGCAACAACAGTGCGTAGATCAATTAACTTCGACTTTTGGTGGTGAAGCTCCATCAAAAACGACTGTGTATCACTGGTTAAAGAAGGTCGCCCGAAATCGGTGGTTGTGCCACAAAATATTGAAGCTGTTCGAAAACTAATAATGCAAAACCGCCATGTTACGTATCGCAAGATAGAGGCTATTCTGGGCCTTTGTATGACGAGCATTCATAGGATATCACATGAAAATTTGTCTGTAAAGAAAATTTGTTCGCGTTGGATCCCGCACAACTTAACTCAGGATCAAAAAGATGCTCGCGTCGAATGGTGCAAGAAAACCTTAAAAAAATTTAGCGGAGGCGACTCAAAATCTGTTTATAATATCTACACAGGTGACGAATCCTGGATCTACGCGTGCGATCCCGAAACTAAACAACAATCAACAGTTTGGGTGTTTCAAAATGAGCCGAACCCTACGAAAGTGGCTCGTGCAAAAAGCACTGTAAAGCAAATGGTGGCCTGCTTTTTTGGTATACCATTGGAGAATCGCAGAACGGTTAATTCGGAGTGGTACACGACCATTTGTTCGCCGGAAGTATTTGAAGAAATACGCCAAAACAACCAGCGACGCAGAATCATACTTCACCATGACAATGCCAGCTGTCATACATCTCAGGAAACAACTACATTTTTGGATGGTCAAAAAATAGAATTGATGGGTCATCCACCGTACAGCCCGGATTTGGCTCCCAATGATTTCTATTTATTCCCAAATGTAAAGAAAAAATAACGTGTTCAACGATTTTCGACCCGTGAAGATGCTGTAGATGCGTTCAAACAGCACGTTTTGGAGATACCTCAATCAGAGTGGAAAAAGTGTTTTAAAAATTGGTTTCATCGAATGCAAAAGTGCATCGATCATAGTGGAGAATACTTTGAAAAACAATAAAAGCATATTTAGCCATTTACATTTGTTTATTTTTTCTATTCCGCATACATAAGTAGCAGCCCTCGTAATGTCGTTGTGGGTTTACCATAGCACAGGGTAACCTAGGTTGATACCAGAACAGATTATTGTGTTCAGTTGATGCCCTCCAGATATGGGGGGTACCGGCTTCGGCCGGCGCGGACCAAAACCAGGGGAGGGGGATGTCCAGCGGGGCCCACTTTGGGCTCCGCACTTGACGGTCGGCTCGGTAAATGCGCTAGCGCGGTTACCGGGCCGTCGCCAAACCCGGAACCCCACACTGAGTGGGACTGGGGGCTTTCGGGCCGCGAGGAGACAACCTCTATAAAAAACAGGACGGAGGGCCCTCCTCTATGTCCCTCTGATCAGCAGAGGGCATAGAAGGTGGGCCGGGACGGAGCAAGAGGGGCCTCGCCCCTTGGTGATGAGCAGCGGGCGAAAGGTGCGGGGGCGCCCTCGCTCGCATTGCACCGCTCATCACCCCGTCGGACGAGGATGACCGGGCACTCACGGTCGTCCTCAGACCCCTATACCCGTGCTCGGGAGGGGCTTGAGGGGCCTGCCGCGTAGGCGGGCATTCGCCGGTGGGGGTCTGGAAGTCAAGGCTGTGCCGGTTTCCCAGGCCCTCGCCAAAAAGGCGAAGAGGGAGTGCCGCTGGGTTGTTTAGTGGGTATACCGTAGCGAAAAAAAAAAAAGGCCAAGCTGTTAAAACTGCTTAAATGGTAAAGGAACAAATACATGGGTTTAAAAAGTGACATCCCCATACAAAAATCAGAAGAACTCTTAAGAGAAGATAACTCTTTTTTACTCGTTTACGGTACCGGCGCTAACCCACCATAACCATTACATGTCATTACTATAATATTTGTTATCAGCACTTCATTGTCATTGTTCGCTCACGAGGCGTAAGTTCTAGAGTAGGCAATTCATTTTTTATTTAAAGTTTGCTGGCCTGATTATATTTACATTTCATTTACCTGCCTATTTCTTTCTTTGTGTAGAATAAAATATAATATTAGTAACATTTACATTTTTATAATGAAAAGTGCAAGGTTAATTTACGTGATTTTTATAGTTTTTGAATATTTTCTTTTGCAGAGCTCGTAAGTCGTGAAAGATGTCAGCATTATATTTTGTTAATTCAATTTTTAGTAGTCAAAGAAATGTATCATCTTAGTTAGGTAACTTTTATTTCATAAATAAGACTCAACCAAAGTTCATGTGGGTTTCTTCTTCGTCGGCTTCGAACTGTCGAAAGACGCTGTGGCTCCTAACACCCCGTCTTTTGACTTTTCCTTTTCCATGATTTCTACTGGCAGCGAGCGATTGGAGCTGATGAGCCTGGGACCCTGAGTGCTTCCGGTACCATCATCAGTCTCCATTTCATCTTCTCTTGTTTCCTTGTTTTTCTTTGCATTTTTTAGGGCTAATAGCATTTCTGCAAGGTTTATCAATGACTGTTTTAACCGCTCTAGGACCATAATAAGCATAACTTTCGGTTGTCCAATTGTGCACGGTAAAAAATATATTTTGAAAATAGGGACCTAATCTACATTCTTCTCGCCAAATCATTTCATGAAGTACCTACCTAACTAAGTGATTACATTACTTTTTTACTTGCCTACTTCACATAATCGTCTACAGTTGTCAGATGACCAAGTAAACTATGTCATTTATGTGTCACCTGATACCTTCATTAAAATTGTAAATTTCGGAAATACCTAGTTAAGTCAATTTAGATTATACTGGGGCGCTATAAATCTAATGGATGTTACACCATAGGTAGGTAGGTACACCCTACGTACATAGGTAAGTTAGATCAAAGCCACATAAACCTTCATTTCATTAAAGAAAGAGCAATGCAAATAGAGAGGTCGTCGGCTCGAGTTGGTAGTGGTAGGGTCAAATTACCTCGTCGAAAATTTGCCGACAGTGGCATCGTGGTTGCTGCAAACGGTGCTATTTACCGATTGACTACTCGAGTCGTGAGTATTCCATTTCAACTATTTTGTTAGCGAAGACACGGCGAAAACGGCGAAAACTTTGACGTTTGTCAGTCACAAGTCACAAGCCACGACGCGCCACGACCGACGTCAGCAATGGTCACAGATAAGATGTACTTTTTTCATTTTCTTTTCTATCTTTTGAAAAAGACTATGGAAAAAATGCAAAGCAGCATTGAAGATATCTCGCGCCTGATTAAATAAAATAGCAACAAACTGCGTTTACTCGTTGCACACTCGCACACAGTAAAAAATATTGACAACTGAAAAGTGCAAAGCTGATAGGAAGACGCAGAGAGTTTACTTCACTCCGGACAAACCATACCCCTAGTTTGATTAAGGGTTCCGTACCCAAAGGGTAAAGTTACATAATAATTAACTACACATAAGTATCTACAAAACAAAAACATAATCAATTACAAAACTCGATACGTTTTCGTAATACATTAGATAAGTCTTGTAGTTGTACTAAAAGTTTGTATCAAATGAAATAGCATCTCCTCTGAGCCATGTATTCAATCAATGTATCACCAAAGGCATATTTCCAGACAAACTAAAACCAACAATTGTTAGACCATTGCACAAAAAAGGCGATAAAGCTAAGCTATCCAATTATAGACCTGTAGCATTGATACCTATTCTATCAAAAGTCTTTGAAAAATATATATATAATGCCATTACAAACTTTATTAACAAGCATAAAATATTGACTGATCAACAAAAAGGATTCAGAAAAAATATGACTATAAATATGGCAAATTATGACTTAATAAAATGTGCGGTGTTAATTTAATATGGACATAAGGAAGCCTATTTGTGCCATTTATATGGACATGTCAAAGGCTTTTGGATAAGCTCTACACATACGGCTTGCGTGGTAACGTACATGATCTTATAAAGTCATATCTCAGTGACAGATATCAATACACAGAAATAACCCAAATATGTCAGCATAGGGCTCGGGAAATAAGTTTTAGATCGGAGCCTAGAAAGACTTGCTTTGGAGTACCACAAGCAGCGTATTGGGGCCGCTTTTGTTTTTACTGTACATTAACGACATGCCGAATAATGTACACCACCCCATAGTACTGTTTGCCGATGATAGCACAGTTCTAATAAAAAGGAATAATGATGTAGACTACGAGAAAGATATTAATAGTACTCTCAGCAACATCATAGATTGGCTTACTAATAATAACCTGCTTATAAATATTGACAAAACCAAGGTGATGCATTTTAGTCAAAGGGTAGAATATTTGAACCCAAATGTAAACTACAAGGGTGAAACAATTGAAGAAGTGAACCAAACCAAATTCTTAGGGTTAGTTATAGATAAAAACTTGACTTGGAAGCCACAATCAGAAGAAATCTGCAAAAAACTCTACAAATTCTCATACGCGTTATATAAGCTCGCTAAAGTTGTGAACCGTGACGCAGTGCTATGTGCCTATCACGGCTATGTAGCTTCCACGCTTCGTTATGGTATCATATTCTGGGGGAACTGTTCAAATAGAGAAATTATATTTAAATCTCAAAAGAGATGTCTTAGAGCTATGTGTAAATTAAAATTAACAGACATCTGTAAACCATATTTTAAGGAACTGAAGTTACTAACGTTTCCCTCTATGTACATTTTTGAAGTTACTTTATTTGTAAAAACGAACCCAATATTGTTTACGAAAACTAATAGATTAAGAAATCCTCATAGGCTTCAAAATGTAACATCAAAAACGGCTCTACTTAGTAAAAGCGTAATTGGACTAGCTCCAAAAATTTACAATAAAATTCCTAATAATATTAAAAGCCTTAATGTTAATACTTTTAAATTAAAGCTTAAATCCATATTGATTGAGAAGTGTTATTACTCTATTGTTGAATATTTAAATGACAAGGAATTCTGCAAATAACTTTACAGAGCCACTGAGCCACTTTCTATAACATGTATGATAAACTTCAATTGAGACTTTTGAATTTGTTAAAGACATTAATTTGATCAACTATTAGAATTGCATGTTAGACTATAAGTAATGAAAATATTTGTATGCTTTTTTTTAGCAGAATGTAGAGTACATAAATGTATTTACCACCTTATATATCCACCTATATTCCACAAATAAATGAATTTGTATTTGTATTTGTACTAACAACAACAAATATTTAAATGACAAGGAATTCTGCAAATAACTTTACAGAGCCACTGAGCCACTTTCTATAACATTTATGATAAACTTCAATTGAGACTTTTGAATTTGTTAAAGACATTAATTTGATCAACTATTAGAATTGCATGTTAGACTATAAGTAATGAAAATATTTGTATGCTTTTTTTTAGCAGAATGTAGAGTACATAAATGTATTTACCACCTTATATATCCACCTACATTCCACAAATAAATGATTTTGTATTTGTATTTGTACTTGTACTAACAACATGGTTAGTATGGTTGTTTGGTTGGTTGGTTGTTGGTTGTTTCCTGTACAATCAAAAATAGGGTTTTACCAGATTTTACCTACTCATGAATACGATGCTTGTTTACTCTATAGATGTTGTCAAAATTAATCATAGCTACATGAAAACAAACAGAATATCTATAATATAAAAATGAGTCGCTAAATGTCTTGCTATTAAGCGCAATTCTCGGGAACAGCTGTACCGATTTTGCTAATTCTTTTTTTTATCTCTTGAAGTAAGAGGATGGTTTTTACGGAGACAAAAAAATAAAAAAATGCCTAAAAAGTCTAAAAACAACACTTTTATATACTACCATACTGGCAAGACAACGTTTGTGGGGTCAGCTAGTTATTTATAAAACAGAATTGATTGTACGCAACAACGCAACTAACATTCCTTTGTATCAGCACCGGGTAAAAAGATAATTTATTGCATCGCAAGAAACGCAAAGAGGGCAGTAATAAATCGGGCGATAAGTCTCATCCGTAATAGTGTGCGTCGCGTGCGCGCCGCGACACGTAATACCGAATCACACACCGTATATTTCACTGGGAGCCACAGAGACGCCCCAGTCTGACAAATAGCGCCTGTGTATGAGGAAACTGCGGAAGGAGGGGTGAAAAGGTACAATCGATAGCATATCATAGTATACACCCATGCACTCTACTCCGTTGCATTACGGGCGACTTTTCAACTAAAATGTGAAGATTGACGCGCTGTCGACTGTACCTACTGGTTGCTATCGCAGTGATGTGATGTCGTTTCTAGTGGTAAGATCTAGCAAACAATAATATTGTCACTTTTTAGAGCCTGTAAAGACTAGATATTCGAAATTTTTGCTCTACTAACCAAAATATTATTCAAATATAATAATCGATTTAAACCCCACATACGTACTCGGTAGACACTGAACTGATAAATCAAAGGTTACGAAAGTCTCAAACTGTTAAGGTACCTAAACATCATCTTTTGAGTGTTGGAGGTATTCAATTGTCCATATCCTACATTATATTAACGAATATCCAAGTCTCTATCTGAAGGTAGGCCTGAGTCCTTCAGTGACAAGTTTATGGGCTTATCCCCGGTTTCTCGTACACTAACAAGCTGTTAATCTACTGTTAACAGCTGTCAGTGCATTACGGCAAAGTGCATTACGAAAAAAACGTTTGACAGAAAAACATTTATTATAGGTACCATCAAGACACATCACAGATAAGATAAGATAATTTGTTTACAATAAATTATTGTGCCCTGACTCCTGACCTGTATCTCAGGAGCCAGTGCTGTCCCAAAAGGTGTGATACAATGCTATTCTGTGTAAAATTATACATTATAAAACAATCAAATCACAAATATAAATTTTTCTACACTTTCTTTGGAAAGAAAGTTTAAACAATATTACATTAAATTAGATTATTATTAATTAGAAAGGAATTATCAAAAATAATACAATTAAAATTTGAAAATAACAAAAAAAAGTAAAAGTAACATAATATTATATGCAACTCAAGAGACATAAATAAAATAAAACAATAAATTTAGTGCTGTGGTATGTCTGGGTTGCCATGGGGCTGCCTCCACCTCCACCTTCCTGACATAGTGACTCAAAAAATCCGGAAGAATACCTTTGCGTTTCATGGTGGCTTCCGAGAGATATTAATTTGTGCAACAGCTTGCTTGCATTTGAACACTTTACTTGTAGTAATTTTATTTATTTACGCAAACTTGTTTTAAATCTGTAGAAAAGGGATAATAATATATTTCGGCGAATCGTCATTAACCCATCATGTCCCCACCGAGGGGCACAGGTCTCTTCCCTGAGGAAGGTATAGGCCATACTCCACCACGGGGGCCACGTCCGGATTGGTGGAGGTTTGTAAGACTAGTGGCTGGTCTTACTGTCAGAAATTTTCAAGCCGCCCTAAGGCCTCTGACTTGGCTTAACGACTGCCATCTTTCGACGGCAGCCGGCACCAACTGCTTAACGTGCCTTGCGAAGCACGGAATCGCTCGGAAAAATGCCACTAGCGTTAGTCATGGACGGTGACCCATCCATGGACTGAACGCGCCGTATGTTGCTTAACCTTAGTGATCGTTTAAGACCACTCAGGCAGCCTAGGCTACGAGCGATTCCTCAGGCAGCCTAGGCTACGAGCGATTCGACACTTATCGGCGAATACGTAGTAAAAATTAATCTTTGGCGTTTAACCATTAAACAAGTACAAAGAGATTTGTCTCAGAAAAGTCGACTAGGATTTTCCAATCTCTGTAAGTCTGCGAAACTAAAGAAAATAAATACACTTTTCGCTTAGACTAACTTATTACCCCGAGGGTCTTTGCCGTCTTAACTCGCGCCATTTCGAGACACCACAATAAAACGCCACCAACTAAGTAAAACAAGAATTTATTTTCGAAGTTTAGCCTTGGATTCAGACTTTCAGTAAATTTTCAGCTGCACTGTCCAATCCTGCTAAAGTTTTCAATAAAATTTCATTCAGATCATTGAAATAAAGTAAATGCTTTAATGCTAGTTAATGCTTTAAAAATTGTGTGGTAGACTAAATCCAGTCGGCTTATTTATTCGATGAACTTTACTCTTTCTTATTCTAACTTCTATCAAGCTACTAAACGAGCTAAATAGACCTCGTAATTTGCACTCGCATCGCTAAGTGCTGTTACTGTCTATTTGATTACTGATTACTTTCAATAACTTTTATAGCTCCACACCTTTGACGATCAATGTAAAATATAGGTCGTTCGCAAGCGCCGTGATGCCAAAATTCAGGTTATAATAAAGTGTTATAGTTATATCCCTAATAGACACGTGACTTGCAGGGGACGGAAGATTAATAGTTCCGTGGCACGAAAGGTAGGTATAGTTATTGCAAGGCGGTGACTTTAAGCGCTTATAGACTAAGCTGTTGCAAAATTGATAGGGAACCCTAAATTTGTTTTTTTTTTTGGAACCCTCGAATGGATAAAATAAAACCCATATAGGATCACTTTGTTGTCCGTCCGTCCGTCCGTTTGTCTGTTGTCTGTCAACACCATTTATCTCAGGAACATTGAGGTGTTGAGTAGAAAGTAAAACCATATTATACTCAAGAGTACAGTCGACAGCACATCATCGTATACACGCATGCATTCTACTTCGTTGCATTACGGGCCACTTTGCAACTAAAATGTGAAGGATGACGTGCTGTCCACTGTACCTACGATCCCTACTAGTGCCACAGAGGAAAAAAATCACATCATTTTTAAACAGATCGAATTCGCAAAATGTGTCTGTACAATTTCTCAATCATGTAGACATGTTATTTTTAGCATAAAAGTTAAGAACCTATAGGATCTCGAGCCTGGAACTAGACAACATTTATGCTAAAACAGCCGTTTTGGCAGTAATGCTATCTATTCTTAGGTTTTTCGCCTTAAGTTCAAGGCTGTGGGTGTTTAAAATCACTACTAACTTAATTGAAAGGCACTTGCAGACATTTTTTGCATATTCGAACTGAAAAACGATATAACGGGTATTTCCCCTCAACCTAGAACTATGAAATTTGGCGAATAATATCGTCTTAAACCACAAAATAAATACAGGAAAAGTTTACATTTGTAATTAAATCATTTAAAAATTGTCTTTGAAGTTCGCGAAAAGTTCGGAAAAAACTGCGAGAACGGAACCCCACGGTGGGCGAGCCCGACTTTTGTCCGTTTTCTTTATTGTATCTTTAACGTATAATTACCGCTTTCATTTCTCTATGAAATCAGAAATCAGAAATTTAGTCAACCATTTTATTATTTTATCCAGTGTTATTATTTTCTTGTAATATGTACGTCACTGTAACTTCACAGGGGTCTTAAAGGGTACAGTATGGTGGATGACCTGGCAGTTTTCGTTTCATTTCCGATCAAGGTTTCATAAAGGAAGTCATTATGTTACAAAAGAAAATCATTTAGGTACATCGTGCATTTTTGGGCATTATTAATCATCCACGGATAGCGAAATCTGACTTTAATGTTGCAGATAAGCAAAGCGCTCTAGACTCGCAAAACAAACGAGATCCAACTGTGTGGTATAGCGGTCTAAAGCTCGAGTGTAGTGGGTAAAGTTAACAGCAAGTTTGTCTCATACGTACTTGCTAGCTATACGCACGTTCGCGAGCTATCACAGACAGGTCTTATTTTTAATTATAACGGACATTAACTGTACCTATAAAGTACAACTCATTCTTAAAGATTTAATTCATTAATTAATTTACATTCTGGTACTTATACTGATAAAATGCGTACACAACGCTAGCCAAACAATTGGATGTAAAAGTAAATTTAATTTTAACATTTTGTGAAATGTTATGCCACAAACTAACATAGTACATTATCATGGGACATTAAAACACGAAATTAATTTTCTTTTGCAAAAGCTTTTCCAAGTGCGTGTATTGTATATTTGTGTTGACTGTCTGTTACTGCAAAACAGAATTTAATCATGAAAATCCATGCCAAGGTACCCCGTGCCGCAATCTCCATAATCCATTACAATATTTTTTTATTAAACTCCTTTTATGCAAAATGCTCTGCATGGCACCAAAATATCGCACCTCCAGAACTAAAGTGACCTAACTCAAAATTTGCAACTTTTTATGAAATGAAGAAAATTTATTCGGCGCTCTGAGCGAGTTGCTCAAGAAAAAATAGACCGCAATATTCCTCCATGTCTCTCTGACCAAATAAAGTCGGTTTTTTCATATAGGCATGAAAGAGTACACCTTTTTGAGTCATTCTGTGTACTTAACTCATTTTACCCAAATTTTGAGTTGGGTCACTTTAGTTCTGGAGGTGCGATATAGCGTTAATGGGAAGAAAAACGCTTTGCATGCAAATGCGGAAAGTCTAATGAAAACGTGGAATGAAAACTTTTTATTTTTCCCTTGGATCGAATAACAGAAACTTTTTTTAAGAAAACGTAATGAGTTGCCAACCTTCTGCCAACCTAATGTTATTATCAAAATGCGATCTGAATCCATTAGTGTCCCGCTTTCAACTTATTTTCATACAGATAAATAACGACTGGGAGAATACCTTCGTTACAGAGAACTAACTTTATGATAATGAAAAAAGTTAGCAACCCAAGCTCTTCTAGAATACTGTTGTTACCAGTGACAACAATAAAAAGTAATGTTTGAGCCAAACTTTAGCTATAGGCAGGTAGAAGAACGTCGCGTTTCAACAGAGTTTGATTAATACATTGCTTCTGACAGCACATCTGCCTTTACGCTATTTTTAGGGCCTGTGCAGATAACGGACTTTTCTCCGCGGGGCAGAGAAAAAAGTACACTCCGCGAATAAAAAGCCCGGCGCTGATTTACCGCGAACTCAACGCACACGGTGTGCGATCATTTGTTGCTCGGAAGTGTAGAGAAGGTACTATGAAATGGACCCAATATTTCATTTTAAAAGGAAATACTGGGTCCATCCCCTTATAATAGAATCGATTAACAAAATGGATATTTCAACGCGAACCAAAGTCCGCCACGTGCGTTGCTTTGCCTACAGTCTATTTACTGAAGCGAACGACTAAAAGTAAACAAAGACACAGCATCTCTCAAACTTACATGTCACTCAAAATAGCTCATGCACGCAGCTTTGCTTGCCTCGTATAGGTACCCACATAGGTTTAGGTAGGTAGAGTTTAAGGAAACCAGACAGAGAACCAAACAAAAAAGACAAACACTAAAGAAAATAAAATAGTATAGAAGTTGTACTCGCATCAACAACGTCAATCGTGAGTAAATATGGCGTCGGGGTGGCTATCTTACTTTGTTTTGCCTTTAATTAGAAAAGAGGTTCGTAGTCAGCTCTCCATACTTCTTCCTACGCTTCGCGTAGCGCATTAGCATAAAATAATCGATCATAATCGGCCTTTAAACAAAAGTCCTACATCTTTGCTAGTTGCGAACATATTTGGCAGCAGCAGGATCGCTTTTATTTGAGGACCACTGAAATTTTAGGTATTTTTTGGGGCACAGATCTCTTAAGCAAATGGTATTTTCATGATAAAATAAAATATTTAGTTAAATAAACTGTGAGTGAGGGATAAATCAGGTGATAACAGTATTATTGTGTTTATTGCTTAGTGGCATTTATTAGCCATATCGTTTTGTATAACTTTGCTAAGCATTATACAGTGTTTTAAATGTGGCATATTGAAAAACCAAATTATTGACATGTTGACACTTACTCGTTTGCTTCAAAAAATAGGGTGTAGTCTCACCATCACCAGTTCTATTTTTTTCGGGGACTCCCCCGTACATTTATCCGGACCGCTCTCTGCATGTCCTGTCCTCGGTGATTCGGGGGACATTTTGTACGCGGTACTTTTAATCCCTCGTTTGCGTTACTCGATACAGTTGTAAACGATCTATTTTAGCGGATAAAAAAGTCCGCAGACAAAAACCCAACGTCTGCGCAGGCTATTAATCTGAACTCAACCCTATTCCTTTAACGACTCAGTGGCGCAACGGTTAGCGTATCTGCCTACCATGCGAGAGATCCCGAGTTCGATTCCCGGCTGGGGACAAACAAAAACTCTGGTCTTTTATGTTGACATGTTTGTGACGTCGCTGTTTCTGGTGCCCACGACACACATGGTATCCTAGTGTGGACCAGAAGCAATATATGCACCTGTATGTAAATGTTTATGTTTATAACGACACGTCCAAAGTCAACAATATGCCTATGGAAACGGCAGATCAATAGATTCGGCTCTCCATACTAGAACCATAGAGCCATACAAAAATGGTCTCTCATTATGTATTATGTATGTATTTATTTTGCATGTTATATAGGTATGTATTTTATTATTTTGTAAATATATAAGTATGTTATTATTTTGTACGTATATGTATTATCATCTAAATATGCATGTCATGTATCACGTATTTATAAGTACCTACTTATCTTCTTTATATCTTGCTACTTTTCAATATATTTTCGATTTTTTATTTATTTTTTATTTATGTACATCCGGAAATCCACACCTACCGACTATGTTCTTCCTGCAATTCTCTCCATCCAAAGGTTGTCTGGAAGAGATCGCTCTAAGCGATAAGACCGCCAATTGTGTACCATTTAGACATAAGGAAATTACAATAACTCTGTATTATGGTTGAGCAATAAAGTGTTATCTATCTATCTATCTATCTATATCCCTGGAAGCCTTTATTTTATTAATATACGAGGTGTTTTCGACAAAAAAAACTCCCAGTAGCATCAATCAAACACTAGTGAAACGAGGAGTGCAACAAACCATCAGGGGATGAATATAACCTCTTGCGTCAAAAAGCCATAGGTGATGAAAACTACTAGGGCAATAGTGGCCAAAAGTTGCCCTCAAGGGGGTGTTCTATGCTAGCTCTATGGAACTTAGTAGTGTACGGATTAATCAGACGTCTGGACGAATGCGGTTTATGGACTATGCCGACGACATAACAATCCTGACCGTAGGTAAATCCGAGATGAGAACGGCTTTTGACATGGTGGAGCGTTGGTGCAACACTCATTAGCTATCCGCCAACCCAGTTAAGACGGAATTAGTACTTTTTATAAACAAGGCAACCCAAAAACAGAAAACCTTCCAAAGTTCGAACGTTACCCTGTCACCGACGGTTAAATATCTTCGTATGACGCTAGTCAGCAAACTAAATTGGAGCTCACACTTACTGAAAATCATTCACAAGGCCCAAATCACCTTCTGGCTTTTCAGGGCCATCATAGCAAAACAGATGAACTCCCCAGAAGAGGCTTGGAAAATATATTGAAAGGATCCGAATTCCTGCTCCCACTACCATACCAGTTTAGGAAATGGTTGAGGTCACGAACAGAAAGCCAGCATGCTGAACTTTGGAGAACAGAAACGAAATGCAGACAAGCCACTGAGGCTCTACTAACAATCTTGAAACGTCTTTGGCATAGCCTGATGCGTCTAAGAAGAATAATCTGCGCAAAGCTGTGGCAATCCTATCAGGTCACTGCTCACTAAATAGACATTTACACAACATGGGACTAACTGACGCTTTGCCGGGTATGCTTTAAAGAAGAGGTAACATCCACTTACGTAACCATTCACTGTGGGGGCGTGGAAAAGGAACGGACTGAATTGGGAAGCTGGGATCCCTTCAGGGGGTCTGCAGTGACATCAGAGCACTGCTGGCTAAGAGATAGGGATAGGCTGGCTGGAGTAAACTCACAGCTTTGCTACGTACAATAGCCCAACCTAAATAATTAAGTAACGTTCAAAGTCCGGATATATTTTGGATCAGCTGTCGACAATTTTTCGGTCCCGGTTATTTCATATTTTTTTTCCTTTTCTTCATTTGTTGTTTTTTGTGAGGGCTATTTCCTTAGTGTGCTAATTATTAAGACTTGGAGAAATAATTACCTCAATAATTTCATCACACATGACGTAGTAATTGCTATTTAATTTTATGCAGGCACGTTTAATGAGGTCCACAATAGGTAAATATTGCGTGCCTGGAGCGATTGTTATACGAGTAATCCATGCGTATTATGCTGACTGCCTTAGTGAAGATTATAACAGAAAATGTATGGTATTTTTTCATTTATGTTACGTGATCTGGCCTTGTTAAACGAGTTTAGTTTTCTATACTATTCTAATTGTAGTCTCATGTTTATTGGTTTTAATTATAATATTCTAATTCGCAATATAAATAGTAATTATAAGCGCTATATTAAAATGTTTTGCAAAACCTAAAAACAACAGATCCAATAGATAAAGAAAGGGCAGGTTTCTGAATTGAGAATTTCACTAAGTATATGTTAGTTAAGTAACGTTCTATCACGCTCTTTTCTAAGAAATTTGACGAGACAGAACTACAGTCATAATTGTACAATTTGTGGAACTTAAATCTGTTGAATGTTTGAATTTATTTAATTATATTAAAATTGTCAAGCAACACCTTAGTTAAGTAACTTTACGGAAGGTATACACTTTACACGATTTGTTGATAACATATTGGTATGTGTAATTATTTTAGTCCTGCTTTGCCTGAGTGATAAACCAACCCCCGGTTTCTCGAACGCTAACAGTCTGTCAATCTATTGTTAACAGCTATCAGTTGGAAAAAGTTCTTAGGTACAAAAAAAACAACTGACAGACTGTCAGCGTTCGAAAACCGGGGGTAAGTGCAGGCGCGAATCCAGCACTCAAAAAAGGCTGTGGTCACAGCCACAGAGTATGATCTCGCTTATTTATACTAATATTCAGAGCGGAGTTTTCTCCACTACATCCGGCCCCAAGGCAGCGACTAACATAATTTAACTATTATTACTTACGTTGAGATTCAACAAACATAATGTAAATTCTTTATATTCTTCTTCTTTCTAATATATAAAATTCTCGTGTCACAATGTTAGTGCGCATAGGTACTCCTCCGAAACGGCTTGACCGATTTTGATGAAATTTTATATGTATATTCAGTAGGTCTGAGAATAGGTTGTTATCTATTTTTCATACCCCTATCTGGCAAAACAACGTTTGCTGGGTCAGCTGGTATTGAAATAAAATTCTGATTTCGGTAGTCTTCGATTAGGATTGTGGACGTCACTATCGTACCCACAACGGTCGATGCGCGCTTGGCTAAGAGTATGTGTGACGTGAAGCTATGCTCGTCTATCTTGCAGCCAAAGTATTTTGTTACTCGTAGCGTGGAACAAAGTGTTTCAGTCACGAGTTTCAATGACTACTAACTTTAAACGAGTAGCTTTTCAGCGGCACAGCAGCTACATTCTGCAGAATTAAATTCGCATAACTTTGCATATTATTTAATAACACGGAACGTACGGAAAGTACAGTGCGTGTTTTTTACATGCACCGAAAAAATGATATGCCGCACCTTTCCAGCTTTTGGTGGTGGCACGCCGTATTAATAACTCACAGGACAGGACTGTTTCACAATGGACGATAACCATAACGACACGACTAAAAAGAAAATACGAAATAATTTATTCTTTATATTCATTATTTTTCCGTACATAGTAACCGGAGTCACCTTTTAAGCATGAAATGTATGTACTACATAGGTGACTTCGCTCCTTCATAGCATTAATCTAGTTTAGTTTGAGATGTTAAGGGAAATTGTTAATTACAAATGAAAAAATAAACTTAACCAACTAGGTATGTGTGTGTGAGTGTGGGTATGTGTGAGTTTATGTGCGTGTGTATACGACTTAGCCTCAGTTTCTGAAAGAGTGTTAAAATGTAACAAGAGATTAATCTAAGATTAATTCAAAATACCGGCACGTGATTGGCTGAAATTAGCTTGACGTGAGATTAACATGAGATTAACATTTGATCGCTCTTCTAGAAACAAAGCGTTAGGTATGTAAGTAGGTATTCACCAATTTTCACTAAACGAAAATAAACCTGCTTTAAATAGCTAGTACAAAACGCAATAATAATTGTAAAATATCTAATATTACAAATATTTACTATTCATGAAGAATAATAAAGTCTCAATGTTACCTACTCTGTATGGACTTGATCCACGTTGCTGCTACTCGCCCCCGCCCCACCGCCGCCGCGCCGCCGGCGCATCACCCCCATAGCGACATAATGGGTAGTTTTAGTGCGGTGCTAAGACTACCCATTTTGTTTTCATCCACGTGAACCGGTTAAGCCCCGTGATAACTGGGTGGAAACTGCACTTTAACGCCCCAGTGGACCAAAACCCGAGTAATTACTCATTAGGGAACTACTGCATATGTGCATATGGCTAAAGTGGTATTAAAGTTTTTACTTGGTTTTGTTTTTTTGTTCTTCTAATGCCTTTCTATAAGGTGTATCCCTTATCTTCCTGAAAACTAATAAAATAGAAATTACTATTTAGTCCTGACGGGAAAACGGGCGATCCGTTTCGTTCCGATTTCAAGAGACCCGGTTCGAGTCATGATGTTTTTTTTCCAAGTTCCTTTTTTGGTGTAAAAGGATTATTTTAATTTTATATTACATATTTTATATTACAAAAAAAGTACCGAAGCTCGGTCACCCAGGTACTATTCATTATGTACTATCGATACTTTTCACATCACATTGATATACTAACAGCTGTTTATTAATTAGTGAATATTTCATTTCAAGTACATATATTGTAATTTTTTGAGATTTCAAAATTGTCTCTAGAGTAAGAACTATTCGTACCTATTGCTGATTAGGACAACCTTATTTCAGGGAGATAGCAGCAGGATTATGATTTATGGAATATTTACCTAGGCTGATCCATCACCACATTATTTCAACCGAGGAAGACGAAGCACCGTCAACGAGGCAGGTAATTAAAAATGTAAATATCCTCGAAGATAAATTACATTACGCCTTGTAGTGTCGACTACAGCACACTGCATATTCATGAAAATTGGCTCCGGGCCAACTCTAGGAAAGTTTTTAATACCAAACGACGCTGAGCGAACATGTATGACACGAAATCCTCTAATTTATGTAAAATGTTGAGTAAAAATTTATCCTAATAAAGAAGATAGTCAGATAGATAGACTCTAACCAGGTGGGATGACGATCTGCGAAGGACTGCAGGCAGATGCTGGATGCGGCAAGCTGAAGACAGGGCGCTATGGCGCTCATTAGGGGAGGGCTATGTCCAGCAGTGGACTAATATAGCCTGATGATGATGAAGAAGATAGTCAATGTTCTTTTAAATTCTAAAGAAGTTTGTCGAGACAGCGCTACAGTTAAGTACTTAGCGAAATTCTCAATTCAGTAATTGGCCCTTAATAACCAAGCGTGCCTACTGATTGGCGATTTCAATCATTCGTATTGTTACTAAAAATTCACAAAGATAAGTCAATTTGAAAAAAAAGTCATAAATAAATGCGGATACACCTGGGCTCGAACTTACAAGTACTCGATGGCCATCTCGTCGTGTCCGACGACAGCGACCGTCACTGCTTCCTGGCGTATGCTCTAAGGTGGCTGGAACATCCTAACTTTGTTTTGAATGTTCGGTCGCATTCGGCATTCGCAGAGCTGCCCGTCTTCATTGTAAGTGTCGGTGTAGGAAGTCTTTGGTCTTTACTTCCTTGCTTGGCGTTTTGCTTCTAGAAATTGGAGGCGATTCTCTTAATTCAAAGTTCTCAACACCCTTGTGCATTAGGGTTCGCCATTCCTGGCGTGTACTTGCAAGATCTTCCCAGTCATCAGGTGATATGTTGCAGGCATTAAGATGTCGCTTGAGAACATCCCTAGATCGCAAGTATTGTCCGCCAGGGTTGAGTTTCCCTTGTGTGAGCTCCCCACTATGTAGGTACTTGAACGTTATACTGACCATGCTACCATCGCCTGACTTGAATAGTTTTATTAAAATAAATTATTAATAGTAACATTTTAAAGTACTGTGTTAATAGTTACAAATCCTGTACAACAAAGCTGAAAATCGTATCAAACGTCTAACCCCTTGGGATAGCAAGTAGTGTTTAGGAACCAGATGATTAAAAGAGTATTTTTAGAACTACATTAAAGTTGTCGATTGGTAAAATCTTCGGAATGTCACCCGAAGTAGTTCGACGTGAACTTTAGTGAATTACGTTATTACGAGTATTGGCGGCTTTGCCACGAAAATCAGCTGATAGCAGCAAAAAGTAGAAAAGTAGTATAAATCGAGAAATGTGTTTGAGAAACGTCATGGTCCGAATCGGCCAATTCAATTCAGTCTCTTTTGTACGCAAAATGGACAGACGATTTAACAGAAAACTTTTTGGGACACTGCGATACTTCCTACAACTTATTTGAGATAAAATTTCCATTACATATTCATCGCTATGAAAAGAACATTCCCTTTTTCATACATTACTAACGACTTCAATATCCACCTATGTAATAACCATAATCTTACGGAAAAACCTGCGTTCGTAAGCAATACGATATCGCCTACTGCCGTTTATATCCACTTTGTTTACCACGGCGGAATATTTAATATTGAAGCAAGAAAAACACAGGAAATGAATAACCATCAGTCAAATAAAGGGCTTTTACATTCACCACCTGTCGCGGGATTAATTTATCATTTCGCACAAAAGATTTATGATTTTCCGTGTAAGTATTCTTGTCTTTTTCAATAAGCTCGTGTGCTCAAGGGTAACGCTTAGCCTTGCTAGGGTTGACATGTCATGGGCATTATTAGTTTGTTCGATTCGATGTGAGATTTCCCGTGCTGTAGTCTCATAGTTGGACCACTATAATACCTCTGTGGTGCAGTGGTTAGCGCATCTGGCTACCATGCGAGAGGTCCCGGGTTTGAATCCCGGCTGGGGAAAAAAAAGAGACCCAGGTCTTGGATGTTTAGATGTTTGTGACGTCGCTGTTTCTGGGTCCCACGACACAGGGTATCCTAATGTGGGTCCAGAAGCAATGTATGTGCCTGTATGCAAATGTTATGTTATGTTTAACCTGAGATTTTCCGTACTACACCGCCGGTTTCTCGTACGCTAACAATCTGTTAATCTGCTGTTAACAGCAGTCGCATGTTTTGTTTGTATGCACTTTGGCCAATTGACAGCAGTTAACAGTAGATTAACAGACTGTTAGCGTACGAAAAACCGGGGGTAAGTCTTATAGTTGGACCATTGTACGTAGCAAGCGTTGATGTATGAAAGTAGATACCTCAGACACTAGGGCTTTCTTGCAATTATATCCGTCGCATTGAGTGGTATTGCAACTACAATTTTACTATAGGTAACTTACAAAACAAAGTCGTCGGTACATCCCGGGATTCAAACCCATGACCTCGCGATTGTGAAGCCGGAGTTATACCGCAACGGTACGACCGTTTGTAAGTTACGGGTGTATTAATTTATTACTTGAATTATCAATGTAACGTGTCCACCACTCAATAACGGTAACTGCTCGACATTTTTATCATGCTTAGGCCGTACAAGGTTGTGGTAAATGTTGGTAAATTGTATGAAACTACAGGTCATGTCGTTATGGGCGTTGGGTATGTTGGGACAGCCCGGGTTAAGTATTTGTTGGTACTTACATAAAAATCCGCTTGTGTGTAGTGTGTTCATTAGGTAATCATTGTCACACGCACACTGGGAATAAATCACTAATAATTCCTTTATTAATTTCATGCATTCATTCATACAATGTAGTGTTGAAATAATGCAAAACCTGAAAATTAATTCAACATAGAAAGATCGATAGGCTGATGTCTGTTACTGTGTTGTACTAGAGGTACTAGGTATACTGGGTTGGTGATAAAATACCCAGTTAGAGTTAGAGTTTTATAACCCTTTTCTATCCCGTTCTTTTCAGATTTAAAAAAAAGATATGTAATAATCGCTTTAAAAAGGGAATAATAATAAGGTTAAGCAACATTGGGCGCGTTCAGTGCATGGATGGGTGACCGTCTATGACTAACGCTAGTGGCACTTTTTCCGAGCGGTTCCGTGCTTCGCAAGGCACTTTAAGCAGTTGGTGCCGGTTGCCGTCGATAGATGGCAGTCGTTAAGCCAAGTCAGAGGCCTTAATAGGGCGGCTTGAAAACTTCTCACAGTAAGACCAGCCACTATTCATAATTCTTCGCTCAGTTTTCTGGGCCGCAATTCTGTTAGTGCATTATAGTTCGATGACAGTTAAACGGTCGGGTCACGTGACGTGTTTTTGGTTCTATTGACGCCTAGATTGCTTGATTTGAGTGCGCACGTAGACTGGAAGCGGCAATGAAACTAAATCGCCATGTTAATGCAGTTGTCATTGTCCTACAATGCTTATAAATAAATTTGTCACGTCAAACTTGACGTGACAAATTTATTTCAAATTAGCTCTAAGCTTGTGATCGCAAAAATGTTAAGACAAGTTTCTTTCAATACTGTTGCAATCTTGATAGGATAAGCATGATCTGTCAAGTTTGATCCAATACTACTATAAAGTTGTCACGACAGCGTGACATGTTTTCGTTCAACCATCAAATTACAAATGACAGATGAACCCTTGGATGAACCATGATGATGATGATGATGATGATGATGATGATGATGAAATCCAGCCTAGTAAGAGTTCTGCCTTCAGGTACCTTTATTATCTACTTAATTCATAATATCGTCCATTACCACTACCATCCACAGAGAAATGGTTTGTTTGATGTGCGAGTATGTGACAATATCTATCTAATCTCTTTAAACGAGCAATTCTTGTATATATATTTATATATAATCAAAATCTCGGAAACGGCTCCAACAATTTTCACTAAATTTTGTAGATGCTTTCGGGGGCGTTTATTTGATCTAACTAGGTTACATTTTTAGAAAACGTAGTTTTATCCGTGTTTTAAGGCAATTGAAATTTGCTATAATAACATACAGAGGTAAATTTCGCGTCCCCTTGCAAGGTTGGGATAGTTCTGACGGGAAAACGGGCGACCCGTTTCGGGCTGATTTCAAGAGACCTGGTTCGAGTCCATGATGTTTTTTTTCCAAATTCTTTTTTGTTGTTGAAAAATGATTATTTTAATTTTTATATTACATATTTTATATTACAAAAAAAGTACCAAGCAAAGCTCGGTCACCCAGGTACTTGTAAGTAATTTGTAATGACAAAGAATTGACAAGTTTGCATTGGCAAACATTATACAAGTTTGATTGGCGGAAACTAGACATTTGATATAAGTTTGATAGAAACTTGCCGCAAGTTTGTCATTTGCCTCGTCAAACTTTATGCAAGTTTTCACATTTGATATTTCAAATTTACTGCAAGCTTGAAACAAGTTTAAATTGCTATCTGGGTTACAATTAAGTAGTGCGGTTGCCTAATTAGTCGGCGGTCGGTTAACTACAAACTAATGCTACGCGAACTACCTACCTATAAAATTCAGCTTTTGTTAACTGCTGTTGAAATTAGCTTAATCTAAATTAAATGACAGGTTATAAACAATCATCAACCTCGCGACACAGCTGAGCGCGCTTTCTATTGCCAAAAAAATTTACTGTTTATGTATGTATTTATGTAATTTATGTATTTAAATTTAAGTTTAGCTATAACATTTATTTTCATGTTTTGCATCCATTTTTTGGCAATAAAACTTTTTATTCCTTATTTGAAATGGCACAGCAGAAAGAGTTTTAAAGAATTCCACTATTAACTTTAAAAAGTAATAACTTTATACCATTTCGTAAGTACTAAAGTGCTATAATGAATAAGAAAGACGTATGACAAAGAGCACTACCATTAAATCAGCTAACTTATAACATTTATAGCACTTCATTTTATTTAGTTGCCCTTCGATGGCATAAAATAAATTACCTCACGACTATCTTACAGTAACCCAATAAATGTCTTCTGGGCGAATAAATGTAACCGCAAGGGGCATTATTATAATTCCGTTGGCCTACGAAGAGATACGCTTATCATTTTATTGACTTTGAGGACGATAAATGTCAGGAAACGGTTTCTAGTCAAAGAAAGAGCCAAGCTCAAAGGGCACAAAGAATCAGCACTTTTGTATGTGTTTATCTGGCATGTCGGGAATTACTTCGAGGTTGGCCTTCGAAGAGATTGCATATGATTTTGTTGCATTCAGCGTTGGTCTAGGTATATTGCTTTTGTTATTATTGTTTTTGTCTGTTGCCGTACTTATTTAATACGTTACTTTTTTTGTTTGTTTTGTTTCTGTGCTGTGTCTTGTTCGTACATTAATCTATCTTCCTTTCTTTCTTTCTTTCTTTCTTTCTTTCTTTCTTTCTCTCTTTCTCTCTCTCTCTCTCTCTCTCTTTCTTTCTTTCTTTCTGTCTTTCTTTCTTTCTTTACAATCAACAGGGTGTTAGGGGTCCCTGACTCAATAGGAAAAAACTCACTTTGTTGGCCGTTCGTCAGTCTCTCTGTCAAGACCCTTTATCTCAAGAACGCGTGGAGGTATTGAGTTGAAATTATAACTATATCCTCAGTCTACAGTCCCTTAAAGCTGTGAGAAAATTAAATTACTAAGTGAACGTAAAAAAATACAGCCGTTAATGCCGCAAAAAGGTATACTTCGACACTCGAGGGAATCAAAACAAGTGAATCTGAATTAAATCATAAAAATTGACCTTGAAGTTCGGAAAAGGCCCTAAAGGTGGTAGGTAAAAGGTAGGTAGGTTACCTACAAATTTGTACGGAACCTTTATAATTCATCATCATCGTCATCATCAACACTGTTATGTCCCCACCGAGGGGCACAGGTCTCTTCCATGAGGAAGGTATAGGCCATACTCCACCACGAGGGCCAAGACCGGATTGGTAGACTTTATAATTCATTATAATTAATTAAATAAAAGCTTTGTATATTTTTCTGCAGTTTATAATTATTCAGATTAACTACTAACCAGTTATTTGTTATTTTATGTAGGTTAAGCAACTGTTAATTTATTAAGGTTCTTTATCATAGGTGATAATATCACCCATATAATATGTCCCCCAGCAGTTAAGTTTCTCAAATCACTTGCAAAGTTACACATTTAGCGGAACTCATCGAACTATTTATAATCTAAACTGAAGTACCTTAGTTTGCGTTTCGGCGATATTGTCGTTTTAATCTACCAGAAAGACGCCCGTCTAGTCCTAATCACTTGCCTAGCCACCTTCTGCCACGCGTAGGTTATAGAACTTTTCGTTCAATCACAGGGCTGAATGACCTTTTAGCCCTTTAATTGGATGCCACCGCCTAATGAACGACCTATAGGCATTTAATTCGCCAGCTTGTATTTCAATGTATTTCAAATGGTTAGTCTGCTGTGATACATACTTTCAAAGCTGCTACAATAGACAACTTTTAACCTCTTATTCCAACCTTATATGAGGCGCTGTAAAAAGGCGTGCCTACAGCTAAAACATATTACACGTAAGAAACCGTTTTCCATGCGCAAATGATTTTCGTTGCAAAGGAAAGCAAATTAAAAACAATGTTTGGAGCATAAAGATGAACGTTTTATAACTTTAATAAGTACCTATCGATCTTACTGATTAATTGTGGTAATCCTATAATTATTAGGTAAGTGTTTTATTTACAATGGGACTTGGCCATTTTCTTTGTCAAATGTAGGTAAATAATCTGTATTTCTCACACTGTCATGTAACTTCGGTGTCTTTCTCTAGACGATAAGTGACTGCGAGAACGCTAACAATATCACAGTTTTTCTTGGCTCCTACCATCCTTTTTTCGTTCACTTTACCGTAGTAAGTATACGTCTATGTATTTAATCGAGAGCAACCATCACGATTCCTACCTATAACCAGTCGCCAAGACCAAAAAGAAGAAGAAGACACATAGAAGTTTCGTGATATTTTGTGTAGGCGAACACTTTGCTCGAAGGAGAATTACATAATACAAAGATCCATCATCCAGACCATAACGAGGTACCTAGTCCAGTTTGCGCGACCGCCTAAATAGCACCTGCACAAATAGTACCTGTTCTAGTCCAGATTGGGCACCTATTGATATTTTTGGCAGAATAAATACATTTGAATTCACTGACAGCACCGGCCAAAAATATCAATAGGTGCCCAATCTGGACTAAGCCAAGTGCTATTTAGGCGGGTGGGCAAACTGGACTACCTCACATTAACGAAGTCTGGCTTGTAACCCGTTAAAAAAAAACAAAAAATACGAAAAGTTCTCGATAGAGGACAATACAAACTAAATAAACCTCCTTTTTTGTCCCTCTGCGACTACAAGACAAGTGCAAAAAACTCGTTTTCATTATATGCCCGTCAACTGCACGAAACCGGGCACTTTTGCGCTATATTGTAGTCTCTGAAAAGTATTTATTTATATCTTAGTTTGTATCGTTGCCGGTAAATGTGGATAGAATTACTGTTGAACAGAAACTTGCTTGATGTTTATCGGGAGAGTCCGACCAGGTTTCGCTCCGATTTCGCTAATCATAGGTTAATCCGGGCCATATCTTATTTGACTTATTGTCCAATGTTCGACCAGCATAGGTAGTACGACGGCGCGAGTCGCGCGCGATAACATCAAAAGTCGCGACTTTCCAGTACATAAACTGTCAAATTCTGACGTTTTAGCGCCACAAAACGCGTGACTCGCTGTGACTCGCATCATCATACTACGTTCATACTACCTATGCAGGTTTCGTTTTGATTTACAGAGCTTAATCATGGGACGGAGCTCGCGTCGTCGGTCGGTTGCTCGTCTCTGTCTCAGACTCTTACGACAAAAAGTCAACTAAGTGTATCCGGAATAAAGTTCATAATGGACAGAATTAGCCCGTTATTCCTAGGACGATAAAGAACACTGATAAAGGAGGATATAGCAATGTGTGGTTTGTGTGCTTCTTACATTTGGCCAAATCCAAACTTCTGGCTGATAACTACCTATACTTACATTTTTTGCCGAGGGCCCTTCAACGTTCAATAATGGGGGGTAATCAAATATCATGTGCGGTAAATATTAGTCGCCGTTATTTTCGGCAAAACAAATTCTCGATTCGTGCCCAAAAAGGGCCCAAAAAGGGTTGCGAAGCTCCGGCACTCAGCGGTATCCAAGTTTTAAGATCCCCGCGCATTACGATAAGCGCCTTTGATGAGTTTGTTACATCAACAAGAACGTTCCCATTGTTTCCAAGCGAGATTATACGCTTGTCCATATCATCCAATCACGAAGACAGCATTTCTTATGATGTTTTACGGGAGACGGTCTCTTTTATCAGCTCAAAAATATTTATAAGATAGTCTATTACTATTTACTAAAATATTATAAAGAAGAAAGACTTGTAAGTTTGTTTGTAATGAATAGGCACAGAAAACTAAACTACTGGACCGATTTTTTATAATTCTTTCGCCATTAGAAAGCTGCATTCTTAATTAATAAATAACATTGGATATTGGATTTTCAAAAAGTTTAGAGTTCCGTACGAACTCTTGAATAATGCAACCCAAGGTTTAAAAAAAATTACTCACAAAATGGTTTACATCGCGTTCGCTGCGAATACCATTGACTATAGAACAAAATAATATTCTTTCAGTAAAATAACCTTCTTTTATAGCTCAAAAAACTTCTGCTACTGGGAAATCCTTAGGAAAAAATAATCAATCTTGGTGTGGAAATATAAAATACTCCAAATAGGCTACCCTATAACCCTAGCAACTTAACTCGACACCTCGCGCGATTCGATCTTCTTCGCGAAAAAGGCCTTTTAAATTTTCGCGGCATTAATTTATTTTGTATCAATGTGCACCAAATAGAAGCGCCTAACAACTATGTACTGCCGTGCTTATATAATTTTATTGAAAAAAAATGTGCGCATTTTCTGTGGGCACTCGTGGTGATTAAAGCCCATAATCTCTCTCTCTCTCTGTGCCCTGTAGTGGGACGTATATAAGCTGCTTACACATTGTGTGCATTTGGGCCACGTAAAGAATTAATAAACACTTTTTATATTTCTCACGCTAAAAAAGAGATGCAGTGGTCGGATCATCCGGATGTAATTTACCTAAAGTTGAAATGTTGGCAGTTACGGAGCCGCTTCCATAATAGGGAATGGATGAAAATATCAGAAGTGCTTGATATTTTTTTGGTGATAGGAATAACCTTCCTTAACGCGGGAAAAAAGTTTCAATTTTTTTGGCCCCGTAGTTAATTTTTAAATATACTTAATATTTTTCCATTCGTAGTTCTGGACTTAGTACGGCATATCAGACATATTCCTCAGTCCACTACGTATAAAAAAAAATCCACCTTGAAAAGCTGTCATTGTCACCAGACTTTTTTTTCATACATAGCGGACCAAGGAATATGTCTGATATGCCGTACTGAGCCCAGAACTACGAATGGAAATATATTAAGATTATTTAAAAATTAACTACGAAGCCAAAAAAATTGAAACTTTTTTCTCGCGCTAAGGAAGGTTATTCCTATCACCAAAAAAAATATCAAGCACTTCTGATATTTTCATCCATTCCCTATTTCCTAGCCAAAAATTAACTTTAGGTAAATATGCATCCGATTAGTTGGACATTCCCGATTTTTTTTTAAATCCCGGAATTTGTATTTAAAAAATATGTTTTAAGAAGCCGCTTCCATAATTTCCTAACCAAAAATTACCTTAGGCAAATTTATATGCATACGACTATCCGACCACTGGACATGACATTACACTTCATAAGTAATCTGAAACAGAATATTATAACCACGGCACGTTCCCGGCGAGTGTGACGATAAGTGCAAAGTTTCTTGGTAACGTGAACCCAACACAAGGTTATCACTTTTGAAGAGCACTTGATTAAGCAACTTTGGAAATCTTGCCCGCGACGACATTCGCGTGTGACAAGCTCAGGAAGAGCCAGTAAAAGGAAACTTTGGTGTAAATGTGGTCTACTTACGTCACGTTCTGTAAAATTTAATGTCTGGCTGGCTACACATGAACGCATACGTTCTGAAGTATAAAAACGCTGTTCCTTAAAACTCTCCATAAACGCTACATAAAATAGTCTGCGATAGGACGTAACCACCGATGCTGTATTAACATTACAAGTACAGCCTATCTAATAATGGGTCGCACCCTCAGCTGATGCTGCAGGATAGTTATGGCTATCCTGCCAGCGTTGTTTTTAGCGTACGCCGTAATTAAACTTGAATTAAATTAAAGAATATAAAAAAGTTTTTGAATCACCAAGAAACTTTTTGAACACCCTGTTCAAAGAGAGATGTATCGTAATATACGAAAAGGTATTGAGATATATTAGAAGTATCGAAAGGTAAATATACATCTTCGTATCGCTCAGTACCTTTAAGATACGAAGATGTAAAGATGTATATTATAGCTGTCGTGTGTGGTCTCCTGACGATTTTTATGGAAAGATGTAATGAGATATATCGTGCTATAATATACATCTTTACCTATAGCGTGACTTGCGCCAAATCACTCTTTAAAGAACTATAAACACAAAACATAAACACAAACATTTACATACAGGCACATACATTGCTTCTGGCCACACAATAGGATACCCTGTGTCGTGGGAAATAGCAACGTCACAAACATGTAAACATCCAAGACCTGGGTTTTTTTCCCCAGCCGGGGTTCGAACCCGGGACCTCTCGCATGGTAAGCAGATTCGCTAACCGCTACGCCATAGAGATCGTCATATCTCAAGTATATAGGTACTTTACTTATCCTAGGATAGACACCTGGTTGACAGGATTTTCAGTCATACAATTTGTCTACGAATAGCTCTGCAATGGATAGTTCTGTGTGTAACTTATACTTACAGCTTACCCTTGGATAAACATGTAGATATTCCTGTTGGATAACGTTGGCGCAAGCCAGCCTAAGCCAGCCCAAGTATATTTATGGACTGACCTGTACTGTTTCAGTACAGTTTATTTGATTTGAATCTTTACATTTTCGTTGCAACATCACATTATCCGTAACGTATAGTGAGATTGCACATACAGAAAGATATGTATACTGAACACTAAAACCAAGTAGGTCTGTAAACAAAACAATCTACATTGTCTGTATTTGCTGTCAATCAATGTTTTTTTTTACTGAAATTAAAAAACAGCGCGCAAAGAACTCGTATCTTTGAGTGTTCATTTTGAGCGCTACATTTCTTGGGAGCCCGATGTTTTGAATACATTTTTTTGTTAAGCTTCAGCTCACGATCCTTTGAAAAAGCCGTTGATTTCTCAGGAATGGTTTCTTAAGAAAACTTTTCATGATTATGAATAAGTATAATGTTCTGTACAATGATTCATCAACCCATTATGTCCCCACCGAGGGGCACGGGTCTCTTCCCGGAGGAAGGTATAGGCCATGCCCTACCACGGGGGCCTAGTTCGGAGTGGTGGAGTCTTGTAAGACTATCAAGAGTGTGGCTGGTCTTACTGACAGAAGTTTCGCGCCCTAAGGCCTCTAACTTGGCTTAACGACTGCCATCTATCGACGACAGCCGGCACCAACCTGCTTAACGTGCCTTGCGAGGCACGGAATCGTTCAGAAAGATGCCACTAGCGTTAGTCATAGACGGTCACCCATCCTTGCACTGAACGCACCCTATGTTGCTTAACCTTCGTGATCGTGTAAGATCACTCATCCGGGGCAACGAGCGATACATCGTGTGCAATAAAGTTTTATTATTATTATTGATTATGCAGAGAACATGGGGTTTTAGGCCTTATCAATTAACTCTCAGCACTACTACGTACATACCTAAAGGTTACTTTAGGTACAAAGTAACCTTAGCCTTAGTGTCAACTGGACGATGACAAAAATAAACTAAAATAAGTTTATATCTATGACGCGTTTGCACAAATCCTATGTTTACACGATGATTACGAATATCGCCAGACGCCGGATCAGCCGATGAGCCCAGTTTATCCATTGATGTTGAGCAGGGCTTTAGCGAGACCTTCTATAAAGGAATTCCTCGAAACATCTTATTAAATAAAACAAACTCTTCGGCCTATTTCCGATCCCACGTTTTATGAAGTAAACGCGTACCGGCCACTATCGAAGATTGTCAGATGGCTTACCGAGGATTTATAGCTCTCGCGGCTTAGATACTTTTCTTTTGCGATATTCTGGTGATCTTAAAGCTTGTTTCATGTCTCTATTTACTCAAACTAGTCGAAACTGTATGTTTTCTTATCGCGATTATGATATGAACTGTTAAAATTTGATTCGCGAAATGCGGAAATAAGTGCAATAAAACTAATCAATAATAATAATAATAATAAATTACCAACAACCCGTTTGAACACTGAAAATCAGACGGACCCAAACTAGTTTCCTCGGAATGAGTTACATTGAATTCGGGCCCGACTGATTAGTAGTAATACCTACATACGAGCCAAACACATTAGCCCTCTTTCCGGCTTTGCCGTAGTCGGGTAAAACCAGGGTTTAGTTCAATATTTCTTTGTCTTTATTATTAAAATTGTTTATCGCACCAAAATACAAGTTGCTACTTAGCATTTTCTTCCAACTAACCTAAGTATTATTTATTTTAATTTGCAGCGAATTTTGTCCTATAAATAAATCATCATTTAGAAGATTGTTCTGAAAAAAATCCCCTTAATTAGCTGCCTTACAGACAAAAAAACATTGCAAAAAATTACTTCAAATTTACCCGCATATCATATTCACCTTCATATTTAAAAAAACATTTGGCTATGAGCGAGTTGGACTCGCGCACCGAGGATTCCGTAAAAAAATTAAGGTATAAATAGTTCAGGAATTGAGTCACGCAGTTTTTTCCTAGCTCTTTTCGAGCCCCAAGACCATTTTTTATATTATTTAATTATAAGTGAATTGTTTTCGGATTTTAATATGTTTTTCTAGTTGTTGATGTAATTGCTTTAATGACGATAGACTTTCCAAATTCTAAGTCACCAGAAAGTACCCTATTGGTAAATTTTGATTCGCTCGAGTGTCGAAATAAGTTTAGGTATTACCTACATTTTAATTTTAATACATAAACAGCCGTCCCTTTTTTGCGTCGATTTTTTCACAGCTTCAGGGGACTGGTAGACTTGAGTCTACATATAAAGAATCTTGACAGATGGACGGACAGACGGACGGACGGACGGACTGATGGACGGACTGCCCGGCGCGCGGCGCACTGACGGACGGACAGACGGACAATAAAGTGATCGTATGAGGGCTCTATTTTCTTAGGTACGGAACCCAAAAAATAGCTTCCCCACAACACAACACTTGATAGGAAACCCTGTAACGCGATTTTAATCGGTGGAAAATTAGAGAGTTTTGAAGTTTATTTTGAAACTTTGCTCACATACCTAGGTACTAAACTGTAACACATGGTTTTTACAATCGTCTTAAAGTTAATGAGGCAGTGTCCTCAATGCAAACTTTGTTTGACCTAATATTTCATTATTATAACTGCTGTCGCTCTCTATTAAATGTGATTGAATAAAACCCAAATCAAATTAACCAAAACGTTTAGCCTAATTGCTTGCGTTACCCGCTGTGCGTAATCGATTTTAAAAATATTCTGCTCGTACCTAGAGGACAAAATACAAATTAAACTTCCATACGTAAAATAGGTTTTTTTTCAACTTAGAGCAGGAGCAGGTTTTCCCAGTATTACAACTAATGTTATTTTTTCTGAACTTGATTTAAGACTTTACAACATATCGTTTTGAAAATGTATAACAAGGAAATTGTGTCCGTAATGCTACAACGCCAATAGTCGCGTGTTTTAAATGTCTAAAGTCGCGAATTTCCAGGACATTAATTGTCATATTCTGGCATTCAGCGCCACGAAACCGGCTACGCTTTACGCAACATTTATGTTGCTGCAGGGAGTTTTTAAAGGTTATAGGTTATTGTGTGAAATCAGTTGCATTTTGACCTTTAAAAGAACAATTTTAAACCATTGTTAAGGCCTGCGCAGACGAGGGACTTTTGTCACCCTAAAAATCCATGAATCGTTTAAAAAATGTCCACCGAGTACTTGTCACGGACTTACCGCCTGCTTTTTGAAGTCGAGTCTTCATTTTTTCTTACTCTTTCCGTATCAAATAATGGACTCCCCCGTATTGTTGTCCAGTCCAGTCTCTCGGCGTCCTCGGTAATTTGGGGGACTTTTTGTACGGGGCACTTTTAGTCCTTTGTGTGCGTTATTCGATACAATTTAGAAGAGATCTATATTCATGGACAAAAATTAAACAAAAATAAAGTAAAAATCTACAGGTTACATAATTTTAAACAGTGTATTTTTTTTTGTTAAGAACAGTTCCGAAAATCACAAAAATATACCAGCCCCGTTCCCCTCCTCACGAATTGTCATTTTGATTTTTGACCCTCTATCACACTTAGTAGAATTAATAAGTACACCGTCATTGTAGATAAGCATCAGAAACACGATGTGCCAATACTTTTTGTAGACATTTGGTACTTGTTTCGTTCGTACCCTAGTTTATCACAAATTATTGTCAATTGTTTGATTTTCAGTACAGTTAGTACATAGCTGGGGCCTGTTTCATAAAACTAGATTTCATAGTTTACAACGACAATTTAATTTACACTGCGAATTCGATTAAACTACAAATTGACAAGTTGACTCTGCTACGCAATCTACCTCGGATTTTCATAATAAACTACAAAAAGTAGTTTTATGACACTCGGTCAGCAGTCGTTTCACGAAAACTGTATTGAATCAATTCTGTCACGCCCCAATTAATTACTGGCCGCACCCGCACATCTACACAGTGTAAACCTTCACCGAGATTAGGTTCACTGTAACGAAGGCTGTGACCCCATAACCAATTAAACATCACGTAACCATACCAATTACTACACTGTTTCAGCACGAAATTCCGTCATTAGCTGGCGAACGAAAGGATTGAAATAAATAGAAAGGGTAACGAATGTCTTCAGGGTGTACTAAACTAACGTCGTCGCCGTTGAACCAAACTTTTTCAGGAGGCGCAAAAACTTCACCATGGAAATATTTGGGTTCGAACCCCGGCTGGATAGAAAAAAAAAACCAGGTCGTGGATGTTTACATGTTTTTAACGTCACTGTTTCTGGCTTCCACGACACAGGGTATCCTAGTGTGGGGTCAGAAGCAATGTATGTAAACGTTTACTTCGTATTGCACCGTATGTAAATGTTTATTTCGTATTGCATATATTATTGTCATAGTAAAGCAAAACTTCCACTTCTATGAAATAGGAACCTGAATAATAATACTTGTATTGTAAGCAGACTATAACGTAATGCCCTACAACAAAGCACAAGCGTTCTCTCAGAGAAAATTGCATCCATAGCTAGCGTCTTCCTGCCGCTTGGATAAGATCGTCTGTCCATCTTGTGGCTGGTCGTCCCACGCTGCGCTTGCCGATGATTCAAGAACTTTTCGGCGCCATCGGCCATCAGTTTTGCATGTTATGTGCCCCAGCCACTGCTACTTCAACTTACTCATCCGGTGGGCTATGTCGACGAATTTCGTTTGTCTACCGGATCTCATCATTTCTGATTCGGTCTCGTAGAGAAATTCCGAGCATTTCTGTAGCTCGTTGCGTGCACAAATGTACATAACTTAGAAAATAAGGTCATAAGTAGGTACATACCCGCACTGGGTACCGATCCAGGGTCAATTTTCTACCCACTGGGCTACCACTGCGCCCAATATGGAATTCTTAAATCGACCTTATTTGGCTAACAGCCTCGCATAACGACTGCTTAAGTTTTTTTCATCTAGGCATAGCCACCTGTGGCCGCCCACAGGGTCAGCTTCATCTTACTTCGTTTTTGTTCCATTCTACGGATTCTACCGCACTGCCGAGAAACTGCGGTAAGTAATAAAAAAACTTCTGACGAAAAGCTCTTAAGCTTTCATGCAGTATTTTTGATATGTCCTAAGGATGAGATACCCTAAGGAGGGATATTTTTTAAAGCCGCAATTAGTAATATCTTGCATTATTAATTATTTTAGAAATAGAAATCCTGTAAATCATCAAAATCTTGAAAAAGGCCATGAATGTTATTTTCGGTCACCCCCAAAATAAATTTGTATCGCGTTTTGTCAAGATTTCAAATGGTTGGTCACGTTGGCTATAAATATTTTTTCCGTTGGGATTAGCGAAACTGGTTCCTAGGCTCGTTTCTTCGATTCCAAATCAATATCTAAGCACCTCAGGGCAATTTGGGACGAATGCATCCCAAATTACCCTGAGGTGCTTAGATATTGATTTTATTATTAGACCGAGAGATAGTGACACAAATTACTTGGTCATTAGTAACAGTATGGCGGTTCTTCAGGGGTCTTAGTACGCAATGACAAAAAGAAAAATGATGGTCATAGCGCTGGTACCGGCGGCCCAAGCGCGTGGGCGTTAGTCGAACTCGTCGGATAAATTACGAGTGTCAAACGATTTGTACCACAAAAAATTTAGTATTTTCCGATAGTCCATAAAAAACAAAGTAGGCGGTAGTGTCATGCCATAATTCCCCGGTGTGACTTACAGCCCGCCATACCGACGCGAATGCGTTAATTAAAAAAATAAAAATTCAACCATTTGTACCAGGCTAATTTTGGCACAGTTAATTATCGTCGTGCAGCCATTTACGAAAATCACCATGCCATACTTTTCGGACGGTTCCAAATGGTCGCCATACCGCCGAAAATCTGCAATTTTTTTTTTTCGCCAAACGATTTGTAACAGTATTTCATTTGGATTTTTGGAAAGTATTTTGATAAAATGTGACCGTTATTATATTTGCCATACTTCTAGTAGGGGGAAAAAGTGCTGCCATACTTGAAAAACTTATTTATTCGACACGTTTCAAAAATACAACTGTACAATACGTAGAATATTTTTTTACAGCATGGGATCATTATATTCTGTTTGTTTGGATGCAATTCTACCTACAAAAAAATATCCCGGATTGTAACCATGGGGCGGACGACTGTGAGACTTAAGCCAAGACGTAAAAATTTTTTTAAAAAATTTGACGATTTGTACCAGTATGGCATTTGGATTTTTGGAAATTATATGATGCAATGTGACCATTATTATATTTGCCATACTTCTAATAGAGGGAAAAAGGGGCAACATACTTGAAAAAGTTGATTTTCAACTGGTTTCCAAGGTGGAAGACATAAAATCATTTGTTACAGTATGGCATCATTGTATTCGGTTCGTTTGGGTGAAATTCAACCTTATATTATATAAGGTGGAATTTTAAATATTATACAATATAAACATCTGGTTATAAGTGAAGATTGCCGCCACCTAGGTCTTTGAAATTTTGTATTTATATTCGTAGACCCTCAAACTTACAGGAAAAATTAGTGCCATACTGTTACAAATCGTTCAAAATACGAATAAAATCTTACAATTAAAAATAAATATTATACACATTCGCCACCTCCCACAGGTATGGCATTATCACACTTCTATTTTTAATCATTTAGGAGCTGTTGAAAAAAAAATTTAGGGTGGTACAAATCGTTTGGCGAAAAAAAAATTTGCAGATTTTCGGCGGTATGGCGACCATTTGGAACCGTCCGAAAAGTATGGCATGGTGATTTTCGTAAATGGCTGCACGACGATAATTAACTGTGCAAAAATTTGCCTGGTACAAATGGTTGAATTTTTATTTTTAACTAACGCATTCGTGACCATCATTTTTCTTTTTGACATTGCGTACTAAGACCCCTGAAGAACCGCCATACTGTTACTAATGACCAAGTAATTTGTGTCACTATCTCTCGGTCTATATCTTCTGTATTACGATCGTAGGCTGGCAATACCAAAAATTCCAAAACCAATCCCTGAAGTAGGTATACATGTAAACTCAGTAATATTTAAAGACACTTAATTAGGTATACCTTTTCATTCAATACTTGAATTTATCACGCGTGCAATAAGAGCAAAACTGGTTTTCTTGAAACAAACACAGATTGAACGAAAATCTTTCATCCATTTTTCGTAATATCTTAAAAAAACCCTTGAATGACTCGTTTTGCTCTTTTGCCGGTCAAATTCCGAGTCAAATAAATTGGTAGATTTCCTAAATAGGCTCGGTGTAAGGCAAATTGTTTGAGGCGAGGGTGTGGCGTCCACTGCGGCACATCAAACGACGGCTCTGACATTTTGTCCTGACAAGGAAATGCTTGGATTCAAGCCGGCCAAGTGCGAGTCAAACTCGCGCAGGAAGTGTTCCGTACCATTGTCTATAAAAGCGGCAAAAAATTATGTCTGTTGTATGGGAGACCCCTAAATATTTATTTTATTCTGTTTTTGAGTATTTGTCGTTATAGCGGCAACAGAAATAATCATGTGTGAAAATTTCAAGCGTCATCGGTCGAACCATCACCGTTCATGAGAGACAGCCTGGTGACAGACGGACGGAATGACGGACAGCGGAGTCTCACTAATAGGGTCCGTTTTACCCTTTGGGTACGGAACCCTAAAAATGGGCCTCTCGCCCTCCAGACATCGAAGACCTCGAACGTTATGCTTAGCTTTGATGACGTCATACGCAGAGTAGGCGGAGAACCATTGGATGACAAGTTATTTAGGTGTTAAGCGTCGACCTCGTTGGCGCAGCGGTTAGCGCATCTGACTACCAAAAAAAAAACCCAGATCTTGAATGTTTACATGTTTGTGACGTCGCTGTTTCTGGTTCCCACGACACAGGGTATTCTAGTGTGGGACCAGAGGCAATGTAAAAGTGTAAGTTAATTAATTTATTTATGTCTGTCCTCTGCCTATCTCTACCATAGTCTCTACCTAGGCCTTTCATTTTCACGCAAGTACTTTTACGAAGTCAAAGACAGCCAGCCAGAGCCGAGCAACCGACGACGTGAGCTCCGTCCCTGCTCACCATGACTAAGCTCTGCAAATCAGATCGAAACCTGGGGTCGGAGAGGCACTCGTCAGTTCCCTCAACACGACAGTTTCCTTAATTCGTCATTTTACATGTTTCGTCAGTTTTGAGTTATTCGTTAATAGTCCAGTCATTTCATCCGAAAAAAAGGCAAATAAAAGAAAATGAATTTGCGGGTCTAATTTTTTGATATGTTGTAGGCGATATAGGAAAGCTTAACTTGAGTTTTCAAACTTGTAGAGCATATTCAGACCTACAATTTCCTTCTTGGAGTTTTTTATGTTGGACAAAAATTACGATCTCCAGCGCGCCGCAAAGTCGGTGAATCCACGCTCAGCGTCGAGCGAGCTGCTCGCTCGGTTGTTGGCACATTGACATTCAACAAACAGAATGTAAATTATTTACGTTGAAATAAGTTTATGCTATCTTAAGACAGTAACACTGTCAACAACAATGCAGTCTTAGGTTATCAAACCTCAAAAAAAGGAAGACGGATAGATTAAAACATCGAATACAAAAATACAGAAAAAAATGGGAGTAAAGCACTTGCTCAATATAAGCATGCTTTCATGCTACTAATGAGCACGTGTGTCAGTACCATAACTGGTCAGTTTCCTCACTCGTCAGTTTTCATAACTCGTCATTTTACGTAGCTCGTCAGTCTAAAATTCAATTCAATTCCGACAAAAGTCAAGTAAGTGTATACGGAATAAAGTTAATAATAAAACGTATAACCTCATCCTAGTCCTGACCTTGAAAATAACAATAGAACACCATTGTTATGATGCACATTGTGTAGTACCCAGGGTCTTAAGAGGTTAAAGTTTAATGCACTCTACAGAATTCAACCTGGATTCGTTTGAGTTTTCCACTGAGAGTTTGCGTCACAGTTATTTAAATCCCAAATTCGGAATACCTTTGTCGTAACCCAACACCTGCATTTACGTCACACGTGCTCGGTACAGTCACTTTCAGACATCCAACTGAATGTGTCACGACTTCACGAGCGCTGAAAATAGGATGATCTTTTGTATCGAACTTAATTTTGGCAAACGTTTTTAAGTCCAACTGCTGTCTTTTTATGTTGTTCAACATAACATCTTAAATAATGGGTTTAAGGTGTTATAGTAAAAAATTGAGTAGCCTTAACCTAAGAGGGAACTACTTTTTCATTATCCGTTATAATTCAACTATTCTTGGAATTCATTCGCAACTCACAATGATTATCTCATAACATGGTATTATCATCAGTTACTTTCATTAAACCTAATACGCAACTTCATCATCATCATCATTACTGATGTATGTGTGTAGCCATGATGTTTTCGGCCTGATCTGCTTGGTCCTGGAATTTGGCCGTGTTCGATAAGTTGAAGGAGGCCGAAGAAACTGTTGATTTACGGAGACACCAAGGCGTTACGCATTATATGTTGGAAAATATAGGTATTATGCTCTGCGATGTTTCTTAGATCGTATATTTTTTTCATGTTTGCTATCCTAGTGATTTTCTAGTTTTGCTGCATTATACTGGTATGAAATAGTCTAAATAGTTCTGACGCAAAATCATTACAGTTATGCTGAAAAAAATTATATAAATAAAATATATTAAAAAAAATGTTTTTGTCATTTTTAATCACCGTCTTTTTGAAATATCCTAATAAGCTCTAGCAAGTTTCTCTGGTTTTGCTTTGTATAAAATTTATAAGTCTTTGTTTTACTTTTTTGTCTGGTACATTGTGTAGCACTAATTTGCACCTGATTGTTACACTTAGTTAAGGGAAGACACTTGTTCTTGACGCACAGGTTATCCTAGTTCGAGAGCAAGGGCTTCATAAATAACTGTGGCAAATTGAATTTCTAAATAAAGATATTTCTACATATTTCTATTTCTATTTTGTATAAGTATAGTACCTAGCGATCAGTATCATAAATTCAAAATTCAAATTCAAATATTTTATTCATAATCCAAATAGAATATTTACTGTATGAACGTCAATGTTGTTAGTTTCACAATTAATAGATTACATGGAGAAGAAACTAACAAAGAAACTCCACATTTATTCTTTTCAAAACAGTTTTACCCTAAATTATAAATTAAAAAAAAATACTCTTGGATGTGTTGAACACTAGACACATTTATCTTCTGATTAAACATATCACGTCTTTATCAAAACTGTTTTTCAATGGCTATGTTTTTCAAGCCACCTCGCACCATCCCAGCAAGTATGCATTTAGGTCGTCTACCCGCTATATTCGCTTTCGTCTGCCATGGGATACAAAAGAGGCTATATAAAAAAAATATTTTGTTCTTATGTTTCCTTTATAAGAATATTTCTAACCATATTTTAAAACGTTCACTCGAAAATTTTGCAGGAAATGAAACGAATCACACTAAAGTCCACTTTAACTGCGACGGTCCGTAAGATTTGTTGTTATGACCCTCCAGTAAAGTGTTATGACTTTATGAGTCCTGTGCTATAAGGACAGAGACATGAAAGAGCACTTTAATGGTAAACACTTTGTTTGAACACGTTGTAAAGCGTAATTTACAAGCGAAAAGAATCAAAACAACTTCACGGATCACGGCAGTTGTGTGAAATTGAATGAAACTAGGACATGAAATGAGTTGCTAGAGTACAGAAGTAGCAGTCGGTTGTAGTAAAACTGATTTGCTCTCCCAGTCGGAGGATGTCCAGTAATTACATCCTCCTTGCTGCCTCCATAAGTATAAACTGTGGAGAATATCGTCGTAAGAAAACCTGAGTACAGCGCCACCAAGTTATCTGTTCAGGTGGGCAAAATTGTAAGTAACTAACTACCTACTTGTAAATCCTGTTCACCATTTTTGTTTTATTTATTCACTTACTAAGATTTATAGATATATTTTCTTTATAATTTTTCTAGGTAAACTTAAATGCTTAAACTACTAAATTCTCCACTAGCGCCGCTATCGACTGAACAGATAAGATCGTGGCACAGTACCTGAGGTGTTGGTGTACCTAACTCAGCGCTTGAATATAAACTTTCCTATAGTCCACAAGAGTCTTTATTAGGAGAATTATTAGCAGATGTCCTCACAGTTTACTGTTTCTGTTTTCACGCCTGAAAAGCTTTTTCCAGGCTCTAGTTCTAAAGCAGAATAAAGCAAAGAGAAATCGATGATTTTCTGTGACGCTCTATTTGTAGCCCGGTTACTACTTGGATTGCCGGAGTCTTTTGTCTGCGCGCTATAATTTATTTTATTTTATTGTCAGTTCAGTAGTGCACTACAAAATAGAATGTCGGAACTGAATTTTAAAGACATTCCTGGGACAAAAGTTGATGGCCTAGTATCGGAGATAAAATAGACCCGTATTGTTGAATACCTACACCTGTCGTGATAATACTCGTAAAATCAATGAATCAAGCTCGCTTGATCTTGATTGTCTCAAGAATATATTGACTCACCTAAATCCGTCCAAATCTTTGAAACACTGGTTAGTAAGCGCACATTAGCAAGGCAATGCATATAAAGGCAATTCAGCTTTCAGAATCACTTAACTTATTTTATTTCAGTCTATTTACAAAGTAGTTCAACTCAGGCGCATTAGAGCTGAAGAGGCGTGTTTATATAATAAATTATTATATTACACAAACATTGGGATATATTTTATTGCACCATAAAATCGAAAGACGCATTGCAACAGTGGTATCCCACATCTGCAGCGTATATTCCCAGTAATGTAAACGGCGCGCCAGATCAAGGCTACCACACATTTTGAACTATCTTTTGATGAGGGATTAAAACAAAACACTAAACAAAGACATAGTTTAATTCTATCAATTTGTAGCGTACGCAATTTACTTCACAATTTAATTCTGATTCTCAAATAATTTTCTCTCGGAATCTCATTTGCAGATGATAACAGCTATAATACCTTTAACAAAAATAGCCAAACATTCTGCGATGCTATATTTATAACATTCGTCTATCACACAACTTGTCTACACATCTCGCTGCCAGACAAAACAATGTCGTAAGAAATCCGATACAAATAAAAAAAAGTTCATTGTCCACAATACGAACCATGACTAGACTTGGCAAGCGAACCCAACCGCATGCCAATAATGGATCTGACTATTCTGCTTCTTTATTTCACAACTTCTATAGAATCACTTCCACTGAAAACTGTTCTTAGGTATCAGGCGATAATGAAGTAATAGGAGACGCGTCACGCACCAAGCGAAATAGAAAATTGGGCCTTGAAATATTTTTTTCAGGAATCTGCGTGAAATGCTACAAAAATTTGACGGGTGCGGTGGTCCGTGACTGAACGTGACGATATTTGAACAGTAAAGGCCATTGCTGTGTCGCGTAGAAAATGCTAGGCACGTGTTTTAAATATTTAAACTGCGTTCTCAGTGCTTTTAGCTCCACTTTTATATTGGACGAAAAGAGGAATCGGCTGTCTTGGAAGCAATTTCATGATTGCTAAATTTCCTGTTCAATCTTTTATGGGGAAACTTACTCAGCAGTCTGTTTAACAGACTCCCTTTCGCTTCACGCTTACGATCCAAATTCACTAGACTGAGGACTCGTAAATGACTATTTGGACTACGGGCGGCTTCTGCTGGGTGGGTGTGGAGGCCGCGATGTCCCTGATGACTGCCTCCATCGCTGCTTTCCACGTCTCACTGTCCTTACCGCTGTTCATGCGCGGCATTGTCACCTGTTAGAGAAAAAACAAACATCTATCATTACTTTATAGTAAAGTCACGTCTGTGTCTTTGAAGGTAGGCAGAGACGGAAGTTTGCAACTTGCCACAATCCTGACAAACATATTTTGCTTCATCAACATTCATTAGTCGTTGCATGCATGCCCTTTACGTGCATGCACGCAACGCAATGCTTTTATCCTGCCCTACGCTAATACATACCCTATACTGAAACAGTATTCAATAGTTTTTATAGCATTTTGTCCCAAGAATAGGCTTTGTCACTAGACAGGTAAGTAGGTATTATGCATGTAACTTAACATGGGAATATTTTATTTAGACAATTTCCCAATAGTGTCAAAGCTGTTGTGAAGGGAGTTGAAACATGGTTAAAGACAAGATTAATGTATTTCAAGTTGTATGCTTTAACAAAAATCATGATGGTAAGAGATAGAGAACAATAACCATCACAGTTTTATCTTAGTCATTGTTGTGTGTCCAAACAAACAATATATTGTAGTACTTAAGTTCAAGTTTCACTGAAGTGTAAGAGAATGGAATGGCTAAGGGCCGAAACTTGAAGTCGAACAGCAATTTTTGGTAATACCTTTTCCCGCTTTATTTGGGAAGCCGCCGGTTATCAGATTGAACGAAAGTGCTGGCGTCATCACTGACCGACTCTCGACGGTAACTTTATCGGATTAGTAAGTAGTTTTTCAGGTGAAAAAATTTCAACTTTTTAAGAATTTTCTTAAGATAAAAATTACTAGTATGGCCCTGTCTAGTAATTAACTTACAATTGACTTTTGTTTTCGCTCAACAGATCGTTCTTCAATAGATGAGGCGAAAATTATCACTAGTAAGCTTATTACCTACTAACGCAGACGTTATTTATAAGACAGGCTCTAAAGGATGACACCCATCAATGCGGTGGTAGCGGTTCATACCTACTTTAGTCTATATAAATGCTACTGCCATAAATGACGTTTACAGACCGCTACGGCCATCCCACTGGTGTGTATCATCTTACAATGATTTTCTAGTCATTTCAACGTTTTTAAATTAACAATACATAATATTTAATAACAAATATTTAATCCACAGTCTTTAAATAAGGAGTTAACGCTTCTGTACCCCAAAAAATCAAGTATTTGCAAAACATACTGCAAAATGTGATGCATGAGAAAAGTTTGTTACTGAAAGAACAACGGGTAATTTTGTATAGACGCCGAAGTTTTGACTACTTAATTTTGACACAAAAGCTGGCGCGTCGATGGCGCGAGAGGTGAATTCACTAAGGATTTTAATTTTAACGTCAAATTAGGTTTTTCTTCAGTAATCTACAGACTTTCTGTAATGTGTAAAAGTTTCTACAAGAGTAGGTAAGTCACGACTAATCATTCTTTAGCTGCACTGTCACGTAATCCCATCTAACTCCTCAAGAAAAAAAGTGTCTGAATTCCAAACTGTAATGAAGAAAATGAAAGTTGGCTCGCTATTCTCTCCTTCCGGGCCAATAAACCGATAAAACTTGACAATCGGCGACCCCTTGTTTTGTTATGAAGCGGTGTGTTATCAACCCGGTGAGTTCCTAACTAATTTACAACATTGGCAGTTTAAGCTGGGGACCAAACTTTAACCAAATTTGTCCGTGGTGAGTTCGAATATTCCCAAGTGTAGAATTAATTCACTTCAAGTGTAATAAGTTAATAATTGATCGTATATTTCTACGATCTATTCGTATATTTCTAGGTCTTGGAATTGCAAGTTTAAAATACTTGTTACACAACTTTCCATTTTCAGAAGCACGTCTTTACAGTTTATTACCTTGTAACAATAAAACGATAGAGCCGATCTGTTCAAAATTGAGTTTGCCAAGAGTTCATAATATTTATGATAGAGACTTGATCATTATTGTCATTATTGTATTTCATACATTTGCGATAAAGACTGAACCAGTAGGTACCTAAATAGTATCTACCTACGTACTTATTCAGTGCGAGACGGTGTTACCCGGAAAAGCAGAAAATAACCGTTTCCACCGACGATTCGCCGACACTAATGACCGGTGCGAACGCCAGAGCTTTCATTTATCCTCTTTATTGTGACAAGATCGTCGCGGAGTAATGACTCTTTCTTAGCATTAATTAACGAGTCAGGGTATAACTCTTAACGAATGGTACATCATTTTATCGATATAAACGGGTACCTAGCTAAAAAAAAATGCACATACACGTTGATTGGATTTAGTCATTTATAACTACTTTTGTTCTCATGATCATCAATACATTATGTCCCCACCGAGAGGCACGGGTCTCTTCCTTGCGGAAGGTGTAGGCCATCCACCAAGGGGGCCAAGTCCGGATTGGTGGACGCTTGTAGGACTAGTGGCTGGTCTTACTGTCACAAGTTTTCAAGCCGCCCTATTAAGGCCTCTGACTTGGCTTAACGACTGCCATCAATCCACGGCAGCCGGCACCAACTGCTTAAGATGCCTTGCGAAGCACGGAACCGCTCGGAAAAATGCCACTAGCGTTAGTCATAGAACGGTCACCCATCCATGCACTGAACGCGCCCCATGTTGCTTAGCCTTCGTGATTGTTTAAGATCATTTAGACGGCCGGCGCTACGAGTGATTCGTTTGTTCTCATGAAAGAGTTAAACTGTAGTCGGTGCAGTGCATCTTCCACGTATACTAAACTTATCCGTCGGTCAGCATAAGATGCTGCTAAGCATTATTACGCGTATCAAATTCTGAAAGATTCCAAATTATTGTCACAAACGTCACGACTCCGACAGGATTTCGTGCGCATAGATAGGGCTCTTTTCTTTTGCAGCCTGGCATATTCCGATATCCACCTTCTGTTTATAACTTGGACACAAAAGCTTATCCAATTCATGGCCTTTCTCACCCCGTTGCCTATTATTTTTCCTTCTATAAAGTGTTTGCTATCAAAAACTGTCGTGACATACCAAAAAGCCATTTATGTGGCGTACAACTTTTGTTCCACGAGTTTAAAATATATTATTTTCAATTTAACTATTACTAAGACTTGCTTTATTTTAACCATGGCTGTGTTTTTCGGGTGCACGGAGATGTACGGGATTTATTGCGCAAGCAAGCAAACGCAAGCAATTGCGCAAGCGAAAAATATTTTATTTTACAGAAATACTAATCCTACGAACAAAATCTTGACAAACAACGTCAATAATAGATTCTGTGATAGTAATTTTTGACTATATTTTAATATCTAAAAGTCAGCACAACTGTAATAAATCATATCTAGTAATAATTTAGACTCATTTAGACTCAAAGCGTTCCTTGTTGACTGCGTTGCGTAACCCTAAAAAATAGGGAAGTTAAACAGTAACTAGCGTGCTCAGGACAAGTGCGTGATGGAAATATGAACTCATTGTCTTGAAATTAAGCTGTAATAAAATAAAACCATAAATCTCATTCGCTTAGTGCTCCAGTGGAGTGAAGTTTATTACTAAACAGCTGAGATTAATGCCTCAACAATGTGGTGGCGGTTAGCGGCAACTGGTTTTGGAACTAGATGCGACTGAATGATTCAGAAATTGTTTGTTTCAGAAACTGTTCTGAAGTACGTCAATGGAATAATGCCCTTTACAATTTTTATTTCTAATTTATTCGTAAGTATTTTATCTTTCTTTTTTACTGACATTATCGGGCAGATATATTGCCAATAATGTACCAATTTTAACATAGAATATATAGTTACGTATACATCGCGCAATTTAAAGGTAACTTTTTGTAATAGTACCTGTAAATTACGCAATTCTTGGGAAACCGACTTGGTGAACCTTTTCATAAGTATTACGATTATAGGACTCGATCAATCAAAGTAAGGTCGATCGGTCTCTCTCGAAAAGCACTGATTAGTCGAAAGGAAAAAATATCGCTGCGCCATAACTTTTGTTTGCTGTTATAGGTACTCCTAGAAGCATTGTTGGCAGCTGGTGAGATCGTTTCCTTTTAGCATTGACACGTAACACCAGAAAGATATATTTTTTGCGGATGAGTTGACTTTGCAATCTTAGCAGAGATGAACATAAAATTCGAATCACAAGTTAATGAACTTAGAATAGAAAACATTAACATTGAGATGCATTGAGTCCGTCTTTCATCTCGTGCGTGATTTAAATAATTTATCGACCATTTTATTCTATCCGTATACAAAAAGGCCCACATTAATACAATCGTTATCGTTATCTATTATTGTTAACCAACTCTGAAATCACACATAACATCAACTGTTGCGTCCAACATTTTGTCATTTGCTCAGAGAGCTTAAAATTGTTGATCCCCTTCTGTGTATTTCTTGTGTACAATAACACAACACTTACATACAGGCACATACATTGTTACTGGCCCCACACTAGGATACCCTGTGTCGTGAGAACCAGAAAAAGCGATGTCACAAACATGTAAACATCCAAGACCTGGGTTTCTTTTTTTTGTCCCCAGCCGGGATTCGAATCCGGGACCTCTCGCATGATAGGCAGATGCGCTAACCACTGCGCCACAGAGGTCGTCGTCGTAATGTACCAAAAGCTAAGCCCGACATTTCGAGGATAAACAGTTTAAGTTCTTCTGGGTTTTCCTGCATCACACTGCTACTACAGACTAGGGCATGGCGAAGGCCACCTGTCAGCAACGGATCTATAATCCAGCAAGATATACCAGAAGGCCACTCGCTTGACGCACTTTTACATCGCTTAAACTTTTACAGCCACTAAATCGGAAATTCATAAAACTCTGACACGAGTGCTGATCCTAACAACAGCTGTAATGCAATAGAACGAGATTTTTTATAGGTATCTTATCTAAACACTTTCCATCGCGCTTCACGATTTCATGTCCCTCGTGTCAGTAAATGGAGTATTCATCGTGGTATTAAAATAACGCAACGCCCAAGCAGCGTTTTTTTTCTATCCAAAATTTTTTCCAATAAGCAAATGTTTAAAATCAAAGAAACTCTTGTTGGTTACCTTATCATTATTTAAGAAACGGTTTTCAGATTTTATGTTATTTCGATAACAAGTTATAGTAGTGCTGCACACTGTTGTAATAACTGGAGATATCTTTGTAGAATTGGAAACAAAACTACCGATTAATACAAGATGTATTTATATTTACCACAAAACCACTTTTATTCATCATGATGATGACGACTCGTTCATTAATAACCTAAGAAAAGACGAAATGGCAGAAAAAAAAATGTTAATTTTTGAACTTTCGTAAGCACAACACATTGTAAACTTTTAGTCCGGATTTACTTACGGGTGTTGTTATATCGGAAGAGTCCGACCAGGTCCGAAACCTGGTCAGACTCTTCCGATATAAAAACACCCGTAAGTAAATCCGGACTAAAAGTTTACAATGTTAATTTTAATAATTCTTCACCTCGCTGTCTTCGAAGGCCGAATGTACACAAAGTAGCTCGTTAAGCAGTACTTTTTTTTAATGATTATGAAATCTGAGAGTCTTGCGCATTTCTGAGGCTAACTAAGAAACCATTAAAACATCTGTCTGGATTTTTAATTTATTTTTGAAAATTCAAGTCATAATTTACCGAACGTAAATTTTTGACTTTAGACCAACACTTTAATAACTTTTATCAAAGTTACGAAGCTGATTATTGTATGCATAGAAGAACAACTTGTGAAGATTCATTTACAAAAAAAAGTAATTGAAAAAAGTTTCTAGTTTTTTTTTTAGAAATTTTCAAAACTGATAAGGCGAAAATTCATAAAAATTCAGAAAAAAAATCATAACTCCGAAACTATGAAAAATCGCGGAACATACATGGCGGTGATTCGGATACCCCATGACACGAGGGACCAAATTTTTTTTTTTTGACGTCATTCCCCCGGCCACCCTGTATAAAGGTAGCAAAAATACTTTACTTGTCATGCGCAAAATGCATGCATTTTATACAAAGATTATTTCACTTAATTACTTCCTGAGTGGATGTGTTTGTTTGGGTATGTTTTATTATTTATAGAAGTGTAAATTAATATTTTTTTTATTCTTACAAAAAACTAGCCCTCGCCCGCGACTCCATTCGCGTGGACTTTAGTTCAAAATTTTGCGACCCCGTTAACTCCTTTAAGTATTAAATTTACAAAAACGGGGAAATACGTGTTCAATTAATTGTGTTGAAGAGTATTTATTTTAAGTTTCAAGAAAATTAGACAACATTCTTTATACCTCCCATACAAATTTTGGCAACCCTTTTCGCCCCCTTAGGGGGTGAATTTAAAAAAATCGTGTCTTATTCCTTGCCTACATTATATGTATATAGACCCTCTGTGCAAAATTTCAGCTTACTAGGTCCAACGGCTTGGGCAGGTCGTTGATGAGTGAATCAGTCAGTCAGTCAGGACTTTGAATTTTATTTATATACATAATTCAGAAAAATAAAAAATAAACTATTAAGTAGGTACATAAGTACTTAAGCTATAATTATCTTTATTCTTAAAATACAGACATAGCGAAAATTATCTGCGCTTGCTCCACCTACTTTTATTTTATTGTTATTTTTTATTTTATTTATTTATTTGATCCATCGAGAGAAGTTACATTAAATCGTATATTATCGTATAATGTGCCTCTAATTACAGATAGAGTCTGACAAGCGAGTCCTGGCACGCGATTTATTTCGAATTCTTCATATGGCCACACTCTGACTGTCAAACTTAGGTATTTCAGCTGCAAGTAGTACAGCCCAAACAGTTTGATACTCGTCCTAGATTTAAACAAGAAAAAAACTTTTGTTTCTATTCAACATAATTTTACCTATGTTTTAGTATGTACATACGAGTAATAATGTTTTAAAGCAAACATGAATTATTACTTATTGTAAGGTCTGTCGGATGACTCAAAGAACTCAAACATGTTGAGAAAAAAGATATCAATCAGATTTTGATTATGGTTCAGCATTAATAAATGTTTATAAGTTTATGTGGTGCATCTTTATTATACCTGTTCTTGGTGGAGTGGAAATGTTGGTTTTGATGTAGTTAATGTTTTCGTTTTGCTTATATTTATTTATGTTTGGAAAAAATTCATTGGTGATTCCAAACTAATTAAACAAACAAGTTAAGCAAAAGTATCAAGATGGTTTATTCAGATGATATGCCGGGTTATCAACTAAAAGATTTTTAAATTTCCCGCCAAAGGCTTGAGCCACGACTCACTTGTCGCACTCTAGATACCGCATGCATAAATAACAAACATTGCCGATTTTTCAACAAAATCGCAATCTAATTAGTTATTTTGCTCACCATGTTTTAATTATGTATACCAATCAAATACACTGCTTATAGACACGTTTTATCTGCTGATCAATCATGAAATCTTGCTGATCAAGTAGTCATTTTGCGGACTGAATGTTTATTATGCTGACTCTTATTATTGTAAGCTGCCTATTTATGATTTATTTTTTTACCATTATCAAAATTAGTTGCCGAACAAGGATTGCTGCCTGTTTTTTTTTATTGCAAACAAAATCTTTGTATGCTGACCAAATTATTTAAATGCTGTTTTTTGTGGCTGACCAAATTTTATAATTGCTCACCATTTTAATTACTTCTCTACCTAAAGTAACCCACCACTATAACGGTAACGTTCTTTTATTGCGCGATAAAACTAAAAGGGTGGTTAATATTGCCACATAGAAGCGTTTGGTGTGTGACCTTGACTATGGCAATGAACCGAAACAACATTAAGATGTATATCTCTATAGCTACATATAGCCTTATTTATGAAAACCAAACTTATTGAAGAAAAATGCGCTGAATTAACAATCGATTTTCTTTACACGTAAATTTTCAGCTCTGATACCAGCGACTAATATACGTATATCACTTAGCCCAAGGGCACAATATCGGGATAAGAGCAATATTTATTGCACCTTGCTAAGTGGGAAATATGGGTTCATAAAATCACGGAATATCCCTATAGCTCCTCGTTATAAAAATACTTCATCTCTAGACAGTAATAATCTTATCTCGTTACACACGTGGAACGATGCCGTTTGGCGTAATCTGGGCATCAACTCCAGTAATAGCTTATACGTTGATATTGTAAGAAAATCACCGTATACATACTAAAATGGGAGGCTCTAGTCGAACAATTTTATTCAAATGAAAGTTTGTTTAACCGAAATAACACAGAAACTGAGTCTAATTCAAAGTTACAAGCATAACTAAGTGTTATGGAAACGTGGAATCGCGAAAAAATTACAGCTGTCCCAACCCCATACATTTGCAAATACCGCAAGTGATAATTTATGAATCTATGGAACTACTGATTTGTTTTTTATCTTTTCTGCGATTTTTTTTATTTGGAAGTTTTTTTTTATAATAACCAAACAAAATATATTCATATCACGAGTTCAACCTCCCATTTGCCTCCCAGAGTGCGATGGATAAACCATAGGCATAACTCAATTTTTCACATCAGCACGATCCATCGAGTCTAAAAGTCACTAAAACATTACGAAAAGCTCATACTAACTCGGCACAACATAGGGGTAATTTGGATAGCCGGGCGTCGGCTAACCCACGATTAACAAGTACTGACTAAAATAATCTGGTCCCTTGCGTACATGGAATTTCGTGAATTGTAGTATAATTAACGTGGCCTTAGGATTACTCTACCACTAACATTTTTGGGGCAGTCTCTACATCGCATCGTCAATAAATAGGTACGCTTTAGCACTTATTTTCGTGACTTGTCCCTGCAAGTATCACAAATGAAACGTGTCTACTCAAGCGATCAGGAATTAGCGAGAATTCTTTCCGTGCTCCAAATATTTCAACTATTTGGAGCACGGCAAGAGTCGTCACTATACGTATTGTTTATATTAAGCTCTCAGTAATTAACTCACGATTTTAATCCCCAGTGCGATTGCTTCTCAAAGAAATAATCGAAAAATATCGTAATAAAGCGGCCCTACATTACGCGTACCAGACCCTGATGTTTGCGTAAGCAATTAGTATGGAATTTAACTGTCAGACTGTAATTACCTTAAAATCCACACCTACCGACTATGTTCTTCCTGCAATTCTCTCCATCCAAAGGTTGTCTGGAAGAGATCGCTCTAAGCGATAAGACCGCCAATTGTGTACCATTTAGACATAAGGAAATTACAATAACTCTGTATTATGGTTAAGCAATAAAGTGTTATCTATCTATCTATCTATCTACCTTGGAATCGATCAGATTTGATGAACGCGGCTTTGGAGCAAGAGCCAAACTTCGTGCACTAAATCCCGCCGGACTCCCCATATTTGCGATAGCAATTAGTATGGATTTTCACGACTGGCTTTGTCCAGAATTCTGCACGCGTAATAGAGGAGATGAACGGGATTAGATCAAACAATTCCCGCGTTCGATGAGCCATCGCTCGTGACTCGTTTACTCGTTCTGTCAGAGAGGCGACGGGTGTTTACGCGATCAGACACATTGCGATGGGTCTTGTCGAGCCTTGCCATTGATCTGTTGACAGCAGCGCTTTGGGACGCGTACTGCTTGCTTCCGCGATTAATTAGGTATTACACAAACGAACTAAATGGGACACGACACAAACACAGCATTGGGCGCGTCGTAATCTACCTTTGAATGGAGGATCCCTGGAAAGCACAAGTTTGCTTAGCATAAAACGACAAATCGTGATATATAAAGTATCCATGTCGACTTGACCATTCAGTTGAACTGCCTTTGCAACTCTATGTTAGGTGATTTACACAGAGCTTAGCTGCAACTTCCACCATTATTTCTAGATAAGGGGTAGGTATTGTCATTCGGACGTCATGGATGCCTTTCTTAGCGAAGCCGTTCATCAGTGTTGTACTGTTGGCATATTACGCATGTTTGTGTATCTGCGAACGTCATGTAAGTGTATCGCTTCGTTTTAGACCGAGACTTAATTCGAAATATTCTTCTCTGTTTTTGCATTAAACATAATTATGTCTATGTAGTAAAGTATCGACCCGACTCCTCTCTTTACATTCCCTTTACAGTCAGCAAGATCAATTTATAATATAGAATCATAAATGTTCGACACACAAAATAATAATCTCGCTCGCTTGCAATCAATTTCAGGGCTTATTTCAAGAGGAATCGCTCTAGAATCCAATCTATAGAGGACCGCCACCGCATGTAAATGAGCTTTCGAGGCAAATTAATAGGACAGCAAATAACGCCTACTATCTAGGTGTCGAACCGAGGTTGAGGCTCGGCAGTGACCTTTCCCCAAACTGTGACACTAGCAAATGCCGACTGTTATCTTTGCTCCCTAATTTAATTTTGTGACACCTCAACTACGGAAACAACGGAAATCTTGTAATTAGGGTACCTTGTTGCATTTAGGATACCTAACTATCAGTAAATCACACGTACATAATACAGTGGTTTTTGTAAAGAGGTGACTATCTCAGACTGTGTTACATTGTAGGTATTTGTATTTATACCTTGATTTTTAATTAGGTGGACTAAAATGACAGTTCAAAAAGCTCTTATATTTTTTAAATGTTGCCAGAGCAAGATCGTAGTGATGTGACTTGATGTGTTCATTGAATTTTCGATTTCATTCAATCATTCACTCTTCAATTTTATTTCCTTTATTTGGGGAAAATAATTTAACTTAACCTTAATCATTAAATACCTACCAATTAAACAAACATTCCTACATCTGAAAAACCCACAAACTTTAGGGAATATTTCGTTTAAGTAACGACATTACAACCCGACTAGACATATAATATCCACTTTTTTTTCATAAGGTTTAGATGATAACTCTGTAGTTAACCGTTTTCAACAAATAATATTTTGGCTAGTGACAGATTCGTATACCATATTGTGTAGTGTCTACTATGTACAGTATCTTCTTTATATATTAGGTATTTATTGGTCACATTGTAACACCTCAGCCTTTAACGCTTGAATAATAAAGTTTTGCCTTCAAAACGTACTTTATTTTTCATTATATCTTGAAGGATCAATACAATAGTATCATGGCTGGGTTCCTCATCACAAATTCGAAACAATAAATAAATTTATAAACCTAATAGCCAGTGAATCTAACGACATAATATGCGACTTAGACAATAATCCACATGTGCCATCTAGGAAAAAGGAGAAAGCTGTTTTCTCAATGTAGAATTACAGCTTTCATTATTGTATCGACCACAATTCTGTTCAGTAGTTAATTTTTTTTTTTTTTTTTTTCATATTATCTATTTGATTTTCCATTTCAATAAATTTATTAGCTAAGCAAAACGAAGCTTGCACCAAATTCTTTAAACGTGTTTAGTTGCTAATTTTATTATAATGTGAAGTCTTTGTATAGTTTGACAATACAAAGCGCTAACGCATTTTAAAATCGAGGTGCAATTCGTCCTAAGACTTTAAAAGTGATTAAAATTTTAAATCTAGTTTTTATTTTATTTTTTCCTATTCCAAAACAGAAAGGAATGAATATGGTATGTCTATCATGTTGTTAAGTTATAAATGTATAATTTTATCACGAAATCCTCTAACTTAAGTATCATTTAATTTTACAGTTTATTCTATCTAATCAGCCCGTAAATAGAGCCCACTGTTGGGCATATGACTCTTCTCTTTCACGCCAACCCATCCGGTCCAGTGTCTCCCAGCCGCTTTCACAATGTCGTCGGCCCATCGGGCTGGTGGTCTGCCCACCGACCGTCGACCCGTTCTTGGCCACCACTCAGTGGCTTCCTTAGTCCACCGGCCGTCTTCCCGCCTATCCAAATGTCTCGTCCGTCTCCATTTCAGCTTAGTAATTCGTGTGCGTAACTACGTAGAGTTTATAATATAATTTAATTTGTTAAATTTAACAGGTAACAAACAATCAATATGACATACAGAGAGAGATAAGATAAGATATAAGAATATTAAGAGAGCTTAATAGAGTAAATCTAGAATATCACCCAAAGCATACACACACGTGAGATCAGGAAAATGTAAACAGGCTTACATAACCAGACGACGTTTTAAACTTATCTAGCCTCAGATTTAACAAAAAATTTTTAAACATTTTTAACAAATTTAAAGGTAATATGGTTAAAGAATTACCAAAACTAAATCTTAAATCACTCAGGGCCGGGCGAGCGAGTTACATTACATACACCAGTCTGCAATTGAATGAACGAATGATTGAATGAAAATATTTATTATTCGATCACTCTGAGCACAACACTATTTTTTATTTTCCCTTACGTGGCAACCCACCAACTGTCAGTTTAGTCCACCTAATTAAAAATCAGAGTATAGAGCAATTACTTTCTTTGCAAACAAAAAATCACCAATATTTTATAATTACAAAATAGGTACTCAATTCCACCTTAACCTCCTCAGTCCCGTGTCGAAAAAATAACAATAGAAAACAATTGTTATTTTCAAGGTCAGGACTAAAGAGGTTAAGGTCGTTATAGAACAAGATGAACAGGGCATTTAATAAAATAACATTTTAGAAACAATCAGAAGGTATAATAGACTAGCTTGCCTGAGTTGGGCGTCATTTAGCAAAACACAGCCTGTATAAATATGTAACCTTAGCTATGTCTGGAACATTAGCATTTAAAAGACATAAAGGTAGCATGGAAGCCACCAAACGCCCCTTTTAAAGCACATCAATGATTTACTGAACGTAGGATTCGATAGCAAATAACACCTTACTTGTAGAAGCAAAATGTGGATTTGTTCGACTTAATCGCTCGGATTTTGATCCAAGGTTCCAGGTTTCACCGAAGTCATGGCAAACCAAAGCTATGATGGCGCTGGCTGAGATGATGCGAGGTGGACGAATGAGAGATGATGACGACGACAGCAGAGAGATTGCAAAAGGAATCCTTTGCCCAGCAGTTGAACGCAAAAGAGGCCAAGTAAAAATATATCCAATTTATGAATAGTGGCTGTATTTTGAGTAGTCGCAATCTCAGAGACCGCAGTCCGAAACTCCAAACCAATCTTCGGACTGTCCCTTCGAATAACTTTCACGCTTTATGAGCGAGGCAAATCAAATTCAAACGCAAATCCACTAAGGGAGCTTGGGCCTCGACTTGCCGTATTCTTTTCAATATTTTATTTATCTTATTTCCTCACTAACACCGTTAACATATTATTAAACAGTGCAATAGGATTAAGATGGTAAAAATATTGTAATGTGCGCCACTATACGATGCTATGAAGATAGTCATTTATGCCCGGTTCCTATAATATACGCCTACCGGCTACGATCCGTTTTCCATACAATTTATGGACGGTTCGTAGGAATTTCATAGGAATTGTAACCGATCGTAAGCAAAAACGAAGCGTTTTGTGGATATTGGAACCGGGCATTAATCTTATATGTAAAAATCATAGTGTTTGTTATTAGATAGCGCAGATACAACGCTACAACGATGTACATGATTAATTTTTTTGTGTATATTTAAGTAGGTCTGCAAATAGCTCGTTGGCTAATTGATCTGACAGAAACGTTTGCCGGGTAAACTAGTAATAAAAAATAATTTCAAATACATTCGTTATTTTTACCAATAATCCTTTCTACGTGTGAGGTGTGCACTCATTGATTCATGTAATGAATTCGATAGAAATTAGACGACCTCTGTGGTGCAGCGATTAGCGCCTCTGCCTACCATGCGAGAGGTCCCGGGTGCGGAACCCGCCTACGGACAAAAAAACACCCCAGGTCTTGGATGTTTACATGTTTGTGATGTCGCTGTTTCTGGTTCCCACGACACAGTGTATCCTAGTCTGGGGCCAGAAGCAATATATGTGCCTATATGTAAATGTTAGTTATCGTTTGCCCTAGGACCGTATAAAATATAGGACTAACGTATAAAATATAGGATGCTGGCAAGGTGCTACACCTACAAGTACGTCAAAACTAACCACAGTTAACACCTTCCTCAGATCGTGCAGCGCTGACACGTCGACTCCCCGTCCAGCGTCGCCGAGCCTCCTCAGGGTGTCAGCCAGCGGGCCGGACAGCGCTCGCAGCTGCTGCCAGGAGCGCGCGTATTGTCGCCGGACGAGCTCAATGATCGTCGACGTCAGAGCCAGGCCGATCAGGATGTACAACGTGCAGAGGAGCATGTATTTCGGCCTTTCTGCAGGAAGAGTTTGACTTTTGTCGGGAAACTCTGGGTTTCTTTATAATGCACAGTCAACAGTGGGTCAACCTTTAAGTTTTTGTTGTAAAGTCGCCCTTAACTGATTAGAGTGCACGTATGTAAAGGTTGATACGCTGTCGACTGCACCTGATACGCATAGTGATCAAGGCATATTAATATTAGTCCTTTTCTGCAACACAGATAGCAGTAAAGCGATAAAGCTAAATCGCGTAATCGAAATATAATATGGGTGATATATATAGGTAAAGGTTTTATAACCATGAAATAATACCTTTACTTCTAAAATTTCTAGTAGCTAACATGAACTTACTTACTCGAACTTACTTAACAATATCATGAACTTACTCGGCACAATGTCACCAAATCCAATAGTGGTCATAGTGACGAAGCAAAAGTAAAACCCGTCGAAGAAGCTCCAGTCTACTTCCCACATCTTGAAAAGGCCAGCGCCTGCCGCCAAGTACAGAAAGAGAAACCCCACGGCCCAAAACGCGTATAGGGATCGCTGGCTAGTTGGGTTGGCTTCTACTTTGCGGCAGCATTCTGAAACAAGGCGGCAGGTTAATTTTCTGGGTTGGACCTAGATGAAGAGAGATTCCCTAGGACGGGACGACGCGATGTATAGCAATATCATTGGTTTTGGACTCTATGTCAATGCAATAAAGTTCAAATTATGGTGGCCATATATGGCACAGAGCCCTTTAAAGGGTTTAAGCACACAGAAACCTTGCTGCAAATCACTATTCTGTTAACTACAGTAATAGAAATTAATGTTCGAAATCAAAATCAAAAATTGTCATTGAGCAGAACAAAACTTATCAATATATAAAGTAACTATAACTAGTATTATTTATAAGTATAAAATTGTTAGTTTCTAGTAATCTTAGTTTCTATAAAAAGTAGTATAAATTGTTCTCCTGCAATATTCACATGACCAGCTTTGCTTAGTTTGAAGAAAGAAAAAGTGCACCGAAGATGACTGTGTAATCTTTTATGTGTCTTGCTTATACCGATACATTTGTCAAAAATCAAATTTTTTACTCACTAGGCATCGCAGGCATCTGCTTGGCTAAAACTGAGACGACCGTTGCAAAGACTCTACCTAAGTCTGCAATCACGGTCAGCGTCAGTGGAATGCCGATAAGGGCGTATGCTATGCAAAACAATCTGCCCCAAAATGTCTCGGGCACTATATTTCCGTAACCTGAAAGAAAGGTACTGATTTTAACCGGAAATGTGCTTGTAAATGAAGTCACATTACGAAATTACTACAAAAAACTAGACCCAATTTCATAAAACGATCCTTAATTAACTTACGATAAAACAGTCAAATATGTTTGCCTAATCTTGACAATTTGAATAATTATAAGCTTATTGCTTATTTTTTTATTATTGTCGCTTTATGAAATACGGCCTGAAGTATTGAAGTAGGTACTGACTTTTTTAATAAGTCTTGGCACGACAACATACAGTCTTATTCGAGAATATTGGAAAAAAGATATCATCATCAACCCATCATGTCCCCACCGAGGGGCACGAGGAAGGTATAGGCCATACTCCACCACGGGGGGCAAGTCCGGATTGGTGGAGGATTGTAAGACTAGTGGCTGGTCTTATTGTCAAAAGTTTTTAAGCCGCCGTAAGGCCTCTGACTTGGCTCCAACTGCTTAACGTGACTTGCGAAGCACTGAACCGCTCGTCAAAATGCCACTAGCGTTAGTCATAGACGGTGACCCATCCATGGACTGAACGCGCTGTATGTTGCTTAACATTAGTGATCGTTTAAGATCACTCAGGCAGCCCAGGCTACGAGTGATTCAAAAGAAGATAAAGAACACAAAGATCTGGTTGGTAAACTTGGTAATTAGTACAATTAATTATTTAAAAATGGTCTTACATTACACACCTATTGTTGTGAGGACTGTCGATGAGAAGAATATCGCTTGGACCGTCGTCCATTTCACTTCGAGTGGTGGGAAATCACTCTCCACCTCCAAGGCTAAGCCACTGGAAGATGCTTCTTCTAATACCTGTAGAATATTATTATAATTAGATAATACTTATTCCTCAACAAATCACTTTCGCTTCATGGACATTCATTAGTCGTTGCACGCACGCCAGTTTTGAGTAATTTATCGTGCCGTTTGCTAATATATCCCTAAATATTTGGTCCAAGTACCTATGTCCACCTGGGGCGTCCCTTACCGGTTATGGGTGAACTCACCCGTTCATAAACTGCCAAGTGGTCACTGAGCAACTTCAGATCATCTCCATCGCTCCCGAAACTCCCGTTGCGTTTAACCACAAACGACAGCAATGTTTCACGCTCTATCTGCAACCGTTGCCGATGAAACTCTTGCTTTGCCACTTCAGCTGGGTACTCCAGCGCACGGAATACCTGAAAAAAGAACATTGGCTAGAAACAAACTATGAGGGGAAACACCTTAAGATGCTTCGACATCCAAGAAATTTTCATGTATGTAGTAACGATTTAAAGGTATAATACGATTTGTAAGCCTTTTACGCAATAAATAGTAAGAAATAGTACCTTTTGCGAAAGTCTTGAGCTATCTATAGGTTATGAAAATTGAGTACGCTTCAAGTAGATATGTATAAACATTTTATTTTACTAGCACCAACCTTACTATGCCTACATACATTAAAATACATTTGTACATAATTGCGGTGATTACTCAGAAACGTGGCGTGGGTCTCTAAAAGTTTTCAAATTCTTTCTCGTACAAGCAATGTGCTGCTTTTACCAGCTTCTTGTCAGACATGTCCCGAAAGTGAGTCAGGTCACCCGCTGATTTACAATTTGGCTTGTATGGAGCGCTGAGAGATTGCTTGTATATTACTTGCCAGTCAATACAGTCAAACCAAACATGATTTTTTATGTCAATCACACTTTTGTCATGGCCCAAGCGCTTCTTCACGTCTACTTGCAATAGTAACTTCACCAAGTTTTTGCATTTTGAAGACATTTCGTCAGGAGTTTTATATACACCCGACAGAATCTTGTCGTATAGTTTCATAAGGTCAGAACAGTAGAACGGCGGATAGGTCGCTACCATCTCAAATATCAACACCCCAAGAGACCACCAGTCCACATCAAACAGATAGCCTTTACCCAATATCACTTCGGGAGCTATGTACTCAGGAGTGCCACATAATGTATTCGTTTTAGTTTTTATGACTTTGCATAATCCAAGATCTCCTAATTTTATGTAGCCGTTGTTACAGATGAAAATATTCTCTGGCTTAAGATCCCTGTGGATAACATCACAGTAGTGTAGGTATTCGAGCGCCAGCACCGTCTGCGATGCATAAAATGTCGCTAGCTCGTTACTCAGACTCCCTAGCTTGCGCATAACATGGTACAATTCACCACCACACTCGAAAGGGCTTATGAAATACACGTACGAATTATCTTTACAGTAATAATCCATGGCTAGCACGTATGGGCAGGTTATGCTTTGTAAAATTTTCTTTTCCAACAGCAGTTGCTTAAGGTTATTTTTCTTCACGGTAATCTCCTTTTCTATACACTTCATGGCATAGTAAAGCAAAGAATTTTTGTCGCGAACCAGAAATACTACTCCAAAGGAACCTTCTCCAATGGTTTTTACAATATCAAACTCTTCTACTTTTCTTGTCATCGACGGTGTTTTTGTGAATCTGTAATAGAAGTCATCTCGCAGTGAATCCAGAACTCGTACGTGGCAAGTTTGGTGCTCATATACCTTTTGTAATAGTTGTAGATCTTCTCTCCTTTTCATGTCATAGTGCCTATTATTGAAAAAAAAACACTTTAACTAATTTATTGAAACTTATAGGTACGCTTAAGGGCTCCAAAAAATTGCTGTAATAACGGACCATGAGTAAGTATGTAAGTATTATTTTGGTTAATATTTTCATCATGCAATAAACTGTAACCAGTGTCTGCAATAAAGTATAACATACCAATGATTTTATAAAACTCTTCAGTTTAGCACTAGCCTATTCTGACTTAACTGTGTGGATTTCAATGATTCATATTGGTTCAAGTAAGTTTTTATATTATGTCGATAAAATTACAATAACAATATTACATTTACAGGTCAACACAACAACAAATACATGACATATTGTCGAAAACAAAGATCCAAAATGTATCTGGGAACGTCATAATTTATTTATAATACACGAGAGTCGAAGAGGTCATGCGTGATTTATTTTGTCTATGGAAAGTTTCCAATAATTTGTGCCCTTAAACTATCCCGCGCACATAATTTAAAGCCTGATTTACATGCGCTATAAATGCTTCTTAAGCGTGCTTTTCATAGAAGTAGAATAAAATAGAGACGGGAAAAACGTATAGGTACTGATTCATAGTTTTTATTGCGTATCATACATTATAACATTACTTTAAAAAATCTTAAATACATAGTATACATACACCAACCATTACTTTGTTTATTATTTGCTTATCTTACAAAAGGAATTGGCATCTCTATTTTATTCAACCTCTACGTGAAGCATGCTTAAAAAGCAAGAAAATAAAGCAAATATGTAAATCAGGCTTATTACTGATCTCATTGAATCTGATATCAATAGCCCCGCGGCACGCGGAAAAGTCCAGCGCTGAAGACGCGGGCACCGCGCCACAACCCTGACGTATTCCGCGGCGAACAATTAAATGTGAGACAAATCCATGTATTATAGGTATTGTGAACACGGGCTCGGTGAATTTGTGACTTGGTAACATGAATTTTTAATATATTTTTCGACGAGGTACATTGCAAATTTAACTTACTCTTAAGCGGGTGATCAACGAACGAACCATAATACTGCTGAATTTAATTAAAAATTCAATGCCGCAGATTAAGAAGTAGGAAGACTCAATGTAAGAGTACCTAAATCGAGTTGTAATAATTTGATATTGACCACAAATTACTTTCTCATATCATTTGTCTGGGTTGGACGCATAAAACGACGGATATCCAGCGGTCATTTCGTAAATGAGTACACCTAAGGCCCAATAGTCGACAGAAAATGTATGTCCCTTCGACATTATTACCTCAGGTGCCAAATGTTCCGGAGTGCCACATAACGTTCAAGTTTTTTTTGTTAAGACTTTACAAAATCCAAAATCGCACAGTTTCAGGTATCCATTTACATCTAATAGAATATTCTCTGGCTTTATATCCCTGTGAACGATTTGAAAGAAAGAAAATCACCTACGTCTTTCTCTATCCTCTATGGACCGTACTAATTGACGACCTCTGTGGCGTAACGGTTAGCGGATCTGCTTACCATGCGAGAGGTCCCGGGTTCGAACCCCGGCTGGGGAGAAAAAAAAAACTCCAGGTCTTGGATGTTTACATGTTTGTGACGTCGCTGTTTCTGGTTCCCACGACACAGGGTATCCTAGTGTGGGGCCAGAAGCAATGTATGTGCCTGTATGTAAATGTTTATGTTTATGTTAATTGAGCTTGGGGAGACTGGGTATGGTGGTAACACTGGTAACTGGTACTGTTTGTAACACATATATCCCTAACAGTCATTAGGCGTTGCATGCACGCACGCCGGTTTCGGGTACTTTCTATCTTATCATTCGGTAATATATCCCTATTTGGTCGAATGGTTTGGTTTGGTCCCCTCTGGCATAACATAAATGTCTTATGCCGAAGATTTGACGGTAGTGTGAGGAAGGTTACAATTTTGAATATTTTTGAGATGTAGGTCTAGGAATTTTCTGTAGTAATTATATACCGTGATCCTAGTAACTATAGCCCGTTCCACTAGTTGAACTCATTGGAAACCAAATAATTGCATTTCGTTGGACAATGCGCGGGGCTAGAAATAAGCGAAAAAATAAGCAAAGACTTTCCCCTAGAGCAGTGGCTATTGAAGGTCATGTGCATTGTAACCAATGGGTGCACATCAAGGAGTTCTCCTTGGTGCACATGGTCGATTTTTTCGGGAGCTTGTTTTGTGGAATTTAGTATAGGAATAGTGTTATGAATTAAACAGGTGTCATCATCATCATCAACCCATTATGTAAGCAGGTGTAATCACAAATAAATTTATTACTATGTATGAGCATCACAAGTAAAAACAACGAAATCGTGCCGCATTACTATCCAGGCATTATCCAAATTTTTTTGGGTTATTCACCAACTGGACACACATGACTGGACACACCTGTGTCGAGTTGGTTAAACTCAAATTAGTATCATTTATTCTTTCGTCATCTGGACACACAAAGATTTTTATGTGTGTCCAGATGGTTTTCACCAACTGGACACACTCTGTTTTTTTGCAGAAAAGGGTACAGTCAGGTTAACAATCGTCTCACTCATAGAATTATTGACCACTAACAATGGTCGCGATCATAGTGTTCATGCAGATAGTTTCAATTTTTTTTTCAAAAAGTTTTTTTCAATAAGTTTTATTCCCTGAATCTCGATTCCCATAATGTCGCTTTGCGTTTTACTTTAATTCCCAGTACTTCGCTCCTTGCTTCACAGTGGTTTCCAGTACGCCCCGTCGCACTTATGGTACAGTGCAGAGCGGTTAAAAGTACTACGGTAACAAAAGTTAGTAGGTAGTAGTAGTAGTAAACAACGCTGTTTAATACTGCGTAGTATTAAGCAACACCATGAACTAAGCCGCATGTTTTTCATGAGATTTTATTTTAGCCGCAATCTCTTACATACTTCTGCTACCCTAGTACTTAGTACCCTAGTACCCTAGTACCCTAGCACACCGAATGGTTGAACTCTATGTTATTTCTATTTTTGTAACCACTACTTTGAAATAAAGAATTTATTTATTTATTTACCTATAACTAAGCAAAAAAATAAAGATCAATTTATGACAATTTATGACTTTTGTACTGTTAACTGTAAAATTATTGTAAAAGTATTGTAAAATTACCCGTTTCCAGCGGTGGAACGTTTGATGGAGGATGATGATTGTGACAGAAAACATTCTGCGCATGACTGTACTTCGTCATAAATTCGGGTAAAATTCTAATGTGTGTCCAGTTTCACCATCTGGTGAAACTGGACCACCACCATTCCACCGACGAAAACATTAAAACTATTTAAATACGTTTCACCATCTGGACACACATAAAAATCTTTGAGTGTTCATATGACGAAAGAATAAATGATACTAATTTGAGTTTAACCAACTCGACACAGGTGTGTCCAGTCATGTGTGTCCAGTTGGTGAATAACCCATTTTTTTAAGATATATTCAGTTTGAACATTTAAAAACAAACTTCTAAAAGTAGATATTTTTCACCTCTGTTTTCTTTAAATTGAATTACTATGTTTGTACATAAGTCTGGCACGGGTCCTAATAGGTATTTCTGTACATGAAGTGGATATTTGGAATAAGATTTGTATGACTTCTTTGATATACCTGATTAGGTTTATTGTTATACCTTGTTAAGGCTTGTAAAAAATACATCGAGTAGGTAAAGGCGACGAAAAAGCCAATAAGACCACAAGCGCAGATAATATTACAGTAATTCGTGGGTTAAGAACCAGAGTAGCGAAAGGGGAAAATTGTAAAAAAAATTTTTTTCGCCATTCTCTTTTAAATCCTTCGTAATTTTATGTGCCAAAAAACTGGTTCGATATTGTGAGTCGATTGCTTAGTACAAAAAAAACGTATCCAAAAAAATTATTTTTGTTTACTGCCAAAATGAAGTTTGTCTGCTAATGTCCTCTCTGATAATTTTGACTTTTTTTCAATTTTTGCCCTTACGCTACTCTGGTTCTTAACCCACGAATTATGAGACCAGGTAATTAAAATGATCAGAGTATAGTGTAGTGATCTGAGTAGTAGTAGTGAATATTAATGTGGTCTCCATTGGGAAGTAATTAGGCTGCTTATTTTTTAAAAGTCTGTGAAACTGCATCTGCGTTATGGTTATAATGAAAATTGTATAGGGAATGATTAAAATATTGAAGATGGTTTTCTTTTCTTTCTAATCTTTTTCTAAACTTTAAAAAAAAAAATACTCATGCCCATTATCCCCTAGGGGGTTGGCAGAGGCACCAATCACTAGAACTGGGCCCACGTTTTTTCGAGTTTATTAGGTCCCACTTTTAGGTTACACTTTATAGTTTTTGCAATACTAAAGATTTTTTTTTTGCTCTTGTAAGTGTCTCCTAAAACTGGGGAAAACCATCCACCCCTACTGCTACTCCTGGGTTGTGGTTAGATGTGACAGTTATGTTTTTTTTTTAAAGAATCTCAACGTATAGCCGTCCACATGTTCACACTTTCACTGAAGTCTTCATTCTTCAGGGCATTGTTTAGAAACAACAGGGTTATTATGGACCATTAAAGCAAAATGGTTACAACCGTACCCAGTTTCCCCTACCATTGCATCTGTCAGTTAATATTAGGCTGGCTTCCCACGGTCCGCGATATCGCGGACGGACGCGGACGGCCGAAGTCCACGGACAGCCACGCACCACGAGAGGCTCTTCCAACTGACCTGTCATCTGTCTGTGCTAGCGCGGACCGAGACCCTTCACACGGTGCACCGTGGTGTGTCGTCCGAGCTGGTCCGCGTCCATCCGCGATATCGCAGACCGTGGAAAGCCAGCTTTACGCAGCAAAAATGACATATCAACGGTATGTACAGTGCCACCATCTTATCTGTTCAGTTGATAGCGGCGCTAGTGGAGAATTTAGTAGGTAACATTTAAGAAATTTAGCTAGAAAAGGAGAATATTTTAACCCGTCTTTTGATTGTAATGAAAATATATCTATAAATCTTAGTAAGTGAATAAATAAAACAAAAAATGGGAAACAGGATTTACAATTAGTTAGTTAGTTACAATTTTGCCCACCTGAACAGATAACTTGGTGGCGCTGTACAGGTAGGTATATTTGTCAAAAATATATTTGAAGTTTGATTCCTGCAGTAGATAGTAGATGCCAATCTGAAAATGGCGAAAGGGTATTCAGCAGCCAAGCAAGAACAGTATTCCCTGTACCTAAAAAAACTGCAACAGACGTTTAAAGAATTGTGGGAGGAGAAACCAGAAAGCAATGCCTCGGCAAGAGACTTCGAGCACTTGAAGGTATTGGGGACAGGAGCTTTTGGTATAGTGTATCTCAGTAAGTACATCCCCACTGGCAAATATTACGCCGTGAAAATGTTGGAAAAAGAAAAAATTATAAAGTTGAAACAACTGGAGCATAGTTTTTATGAGAAGAAGATTCTGTGTGGACTGAACTTCCCGTTTGTCGTGTACATGAAATACTTTTTCAAAGATAACGTCTATCTATACTACGTGTTGCCGTTCGTAGCCGGCGGAGAAATGTTTTCCCATTTGCGCAAAATGGGAAAATTCGAAGAGACCGCTTCTAAATTTTACGGCGCGCAAGTCGTATTAGCTTTAGAATATCTTCACGCCCTGGACTTGGTTTATAGGGACCTCAAGCCTGAAAACATTTTGATAGACAGAACTGGATACATAAAGATAACAGACTTTGGTTTTTGTAAGCTTTTGCGGGGTCGCACTTGGACGCTATGCGGTACACCCGAATACTTGGCGCCGGAGATTATTTTGAGTAAGGGGTACGGGATGTCTGTAGACTGGTGGTCGATGGGGGTTCTACTTTTCGAGATGAGCGCCGGACACCCTCCGTTTTTCGCGTCAGATCCCATGAGAATATACGAGAAAATCGTCGCCGGAAAATATCGCTGCCCAGGTCACTTTTCACCGGAGTTAAAAGATATCATTCTACTCCACCTGCAGATCGATACCACACGGAGGATTGGTAATCTTAAGGATGGCATCCTGGACATAAAAAACCACAAATGGTTTTCAGATATTGATTGGGACGAACTGTTAAACAGCAGAGTGAATCCGCCGTTTATCCCTAAGATCAGATCAGCTGCAGACACCGGCAACTTCGATACATACGACGAAGAAAAAATTAAGGAGAGCCCTGTGTGCCTTTATGAGAATGAATTCATTGATTTTTAAAACTCGTTGAAAAGTCCGTAAGTACCTACAATATAAAAGGGCATTTCTTGTTTCGTTGTGTTACGCTGCATTTTTATAGGATTCTGTTATTAACGTGATACTTGTGATACGCATGTACCAATGACTTTTAGTTACGTACATTTGTTTATACAGCAGCACCATTCGCTGATAAATTGTGCCCGGATAACGGCGACAGGCTTGCCACTTGTCACGTTTGGGACCTAATAAACTCGGCAAAACGTGGGTCCAGTTCTAGAGACTGGTGCCTCTGCCTACCCCTTCGGGGATAACGGGCGTGAGTTTATTATTATTATTATTATTACTTGTAAGAATTATTATATTTTGGTGTAAGTATGATAGTGCTTTTAGTATTTCTTGGCTCACTGCAGTTGGGCATCTTTTGTCTTGTATTCTTTTTAATCAAAATTATGTGACTTCGAGTAGCGAACGGTTACGTCGTAAACAAAGAGTAAATTGCCAAATGCAGGGTTTTATTTTTACATGCGTGCCAAATAGCCAACCCTATTTCCATTGCCAAGATCTTCAGCATTAATACAATTACATATTACCTATGTGACGTGCCCACATAACCTAAATTCATAAACGATAAACAAGTTCAACCTGCGCCATGCTTGACAAGACTATCTTCAAAACAGATTTATAACACTTATCAGTTTATCTTTATGGCTCCAAGGGTCCGCGGGGTGCGCACAAACAAATACTTAAGCAAACCAAGTCCTTATGTGTTATTTGAAAGTTGTTCTACCTCAGTCACAAATGAAAGCTTCTATTCCCTTTACCAATCCGAGAAAGCAAACAGCAATTTACTTCTAACACATAAATATTAGACCCTAGGTACACTGAACCGGAAAAAAATTTATTAGGTACTTTTATCCCCCAACTTTCAGACATCGTTTGGATGGCTCTGCAGGTATTGACTTGCCTTTCCTGTAGCTTTGGCCGACTAAGCTATCAGGATGCCCTAGGTACTGGGCAGGCCTACTCCATCTAAAAAAACTATATCCCAGGCACTGCAGCGTCCGAGTGGTCACTCCACCATATAGCGTGAACGAAGGTGTCATTCTGTATAAATCATCTCAATACGTAGATGCAAAGGCCAAAGTTTTTTTTTTCAGAAATATTTACTGTTCAATAGTACCTAACTGCAAGTCGAAAGAACTTTTTCCGGGTATTTATCGATCTGATATTGTCCGGGGAAACCAAAGGCGATTCGCTCACGGATTTGTGCGAATCGCAGCATACTAGGTCCCGGGCTTAAAGACTACTAAATGCGTAGTTGTTCAATGCAGTGAACTTTAATGGCAGTGACTTTTATTCGACAACATCTCGTAGTCCTGAAAGTCCTGAATCATTCGTGTAGTATTACTACTATAGTAACACTAAAACAAACGCATTGCAAATGGCGAGTTGGCGTCGCCCGAGGTGACAAGATGAATCAGACGTGTTGGAATGCGATAAACTGCAGTGTGAATAAAACAGTTACTCCCGTGTTAATAAAAATATTGAACACCTATGCATTTAAGGGACTCGCCGCTCCGAACAAGGATTTTGGTGGATGAGATGTTTTATGTTATGGAACTCACGAATCCGCCGCCAACAGTGTAGAGCATCAGTGCGACGAGAAGCCCCACGTGGGACAGGGCAGACCTGGGGCAGAACCGACCCCATCCCGACTCTGGCGAGGGATGCCCCACCAGGGACTCCGTCTCCCACGACACAGTCTTCACTTTACACATGGTTGCTCACACGGTCCTCGCTGATTGGTCAATCCACCACATTGTCCGTCACGACGCTTTTCTGGTCGGTGCTGTTGTCATGCTGGGTACGTCATCTGGAGTAACTACCTGGAAGTCGAATGGGGTACGTCACGGGAGAGACAGCATGGGATGCATACTAAATGAATGCAATGCAAAAATATAAGGGAGGTTCCATTTATTCACTGGAACGCGCAGTAGGAGTTAGATAATTTTACTGCGCGGTCGTACGAATATATGACACTAATAAGACAATCATGTTTCACCCAATGTAGTCGCATTAGGGTTTAATGTTTCACAACTTTTGTTTCTTGACGACTTCTTTTAACAATTTTATTTCTTGCTGTGCTCTACCTGGCAATAAGAAGATCAGACTATTTTACACTTGTGTTTTTAAGTATTATCTATAAAACAAAGCCACTCCAAAAAAGTAGAAAAACCGCATAAAATCAAACTATGAAAAAATTCAGAAGAAGTACAACAAAAGATATTGTAGGACAAACTGGGAAATTGCGCATTTTACAAATGACGATGTGTAAAGTTTAAATACGTCATTAAAAAGAAGTTTTTGTCCCGTACAAAGTACTTTGCCGTGAAGCGGAAGGTAAATCTCTTCATATTCAATGTTTCCTCGTAGTATTATCCCTCAGGAGTACTTAACTGTAGCTACGTTGGCATCATTAAAATGAAATTTTAAACCTCAATCTAACTAGCATTTAATACGTATCCTAACTTGAATGAGTTTGCATTTTGCGAAAAACAACAGACTGTACTAAAATAGCTTCATCTGGGACTGAAACCATGTAGGTTTGTTTTAAAACGTATAATAATGTTGCCATTGAAGTAATCTCAGTCCAAATATTTGTAAGGAAAAACTATTTGTCAAGAAAATGTTTCATTAACGCAGCGAATCACTGCGCTAATGAAACCGCACAACCGACAAAGATTTTTCAAGTTTGATAACACATCGCTAAGAGAAATAAACCGAGCTATGAACGTGAAAGTCGTCAGGCACCACACGAAAGTTACGTTACGTGCTGTTTATGAGGGAAAATCGGACGTATTATTATTGTTGGCTCAGCCGCAGTCACGTCCCGCTAACTTTTGCCAATTTTTTCACCGTAATCTAAGGCCTTGCTGATCACCGAGTTTGCACCAAAGTTCTTAAGGTCCTTCGAGTTAGAACTCTACAAACTATAGGTACCAATTGTTAAATTATTACATTTATACTTTATAACGACAAGCTGATTCAAGAGCATCAGCAAACAAACTGTTATGTAATATGGCTTAAATACAATTTTTTTTTTTTTGGATAAAATGTTGAAGCAATCAATCAAAAAATCTAAAAATGTTGTAAAATGTATGTCATTGAAAAGTTTGTTGGAAAAAAGTCAAGCCATACATTACGGCGAAAAAACAACTTCGTTAAAAAACTGATAACGGATTTTTTATCCGTTTTATCCTCAGAATATGGTTTAGTTCTTATTCTGAGATTTTATCCTAACAATCTGACTACTGACCAAAATGTTTAATAACCTTTGTACAAATCAGGAACTAATACCACGTATCGCTCGTAGCCTGAGCTGCCTGAGTGATCTTAAACGATCACTAAGGTTAAGCAACATACGGCGCGTTCAGTCCATGGATGGGTCACCGTTCTAAGACTAACGCTAGTGGCATTTTTCCGAGCGGTTCCGTGCTTCGCAAGGCACGTTAAGCAGTTGGTGCCGGCTGCCGTCGATAGATGACAGGCGTTAAGCCAAGTCAGAGGCCTTAGGGCGGCTTGAGAACTTCTGACAGTAAGACCAGCCACTAGTCTTACAAGCCTCCACCAATCCGGACTTGGCCCCCGTGGTGGAGTATGGCCTATACCTTCCTCAGGAAGGAGACCCGTGCCCCTTGGTGGGGACATAATGGGTTGATGATGAATACCACGTGCAATAAAATAAGATGCAATTTAAAGTACCAATCCAATTAAATCAGCTTAATTCGTTAAAAAGTTGGTTCGTACTCCGCATTTCATATTTCAGGCTTCAGATGTTCCTCTCCATTAAATACACAAACACTTCTGGCCTTGTTATTAACCTTTCAAGACATAAATTCGCGTTTCAGAGCAAACTATCCAGGAATGTTGAGGAGAAGTCTATGGATTTTTATAGAGCACTCAACATAGAGAATAATTCATTCATAAAAAGTGAACGATTTTTATTAGCCAATGCTGAACATTATTTACGTCATGATGTAGTTAGCAGACAGTTATGTAACCATCTTATTTACACTGATATTATAAAGAGGAAAAGTTTGATATGTCTGTATGTTTGAAAGTTTGTACGTCGGAGGTAATCTCTGAAAGTACGGATTAAAAAATATATATAATATTAGTTTCTTTCTGTCATGCGTTACTAGTATTAGTTTTCACAATTATGTTTGACGAAGCTTTTTGCAAATGTGTTGAATTTTAATAACATTTATACCAGATTGTATGTTTCAATACTGAGATTAAACGTTTTTAAGTATTTAGAATGGACCTTCATAGTAGGCTTGGAGTCACTTTCAGAATTCGCTAAGTAACTGTAGTGCTGTCTCGTTGAATTTCTCAGAAAAGAGCGTGACTTTTCTGAGAAATGAGCGTGAAAGTATTTACTTAGTGCAATTCTTAATTCTGAAACCAGCCCGTAGGCTATAAGCTTATCTGTTTACCTCACAAACGTAGTCGCGGGCGGAGCTAGTTCATAATAAATAGGTCTGTATTGTGCCTCGATTTCAACTCCAGCCTTAATACTTTTAGCGTAAAAGATCTGCATGAGCTAGCATTGACCCAATTTTCGCTAAGTTATTCGTCAAATGAGAACTGGAGCCTCAGTGACGATATCTTACATAAGATCAGGGGATCTTACAGTCTCGAAAACACATAAAACTACGAAAGTTGTAAAGTTAGTGACCGTCTTCTAAGAAAAATTGGGACAATGTTTTACTAATGATAATGTTACGATTTGATACGCAATTATAATCTTCGTATTTAATTTTATGTAAAACAATGAAATATATATATCATGCAGTAACTTACCTAACATTCAGTTTTTAAAAGAAACCAATTTAAAAACTTTTGTCAACCATCACTCTTTACTTTTTTTTTTCAAACACACTTGTCCATCACTCACAAACTCCAATGAAAGGTTTACTCGTCAATCTTTTGTGGCTAAGCTTACTAATGTCAACTAAAACAACACGCGTCAGTAAGTTAATGTTTACGTGCTGAAGTCGTGGGTAGGAGACGCCAGCGAGCAGCATGCTCCTCGTTCGGCGGATGGCGGAAAACTGCTCTGCGGTCGCCCTTTCAGTCGCTGCAAACCTGAAACTCGCGTACTAGATAAAGCTCTCCATCTACTTGTTGTTCAGGAAAACCACCTAAAGCTACCGACACTGCTTCGGGGACAGTTGCAGTTTAATTGATTATTTTGTCCCATTTTTCTCTGTAATATTTTATGAAATTATCGTAATAATTTTATTACACAAGTCGAGTTTTTTTATGTAATTATGAAAACCTGCAGCCTCCTGATAAAGGTATTATAGACTTATTAGGCGCCCCGCCTATAATATATAATATTATTGTTATGAGCCAAATATAAATATTTTATTACTGTATCGATAATAAATGTGATCTGTGAATTATAGTTTTATAAAAGGCAGTGAGTGTAGGTATGAGGTATGAGTGCTGTGGCCAGTGGCATAGCGTCGTAGGGGCGGGGGGGGCGGCCCGCCCCGGGCGGCAACTTTAAGGGGCGGCAAAATTTCACATTAAATGCAATACTAATTAGGAACTGTGCGACACTAGAGCGACACTCTGATACTAGAACATTTCTACAGATCCTTCCTATTGGCTTATTGGTCTATGCTACTGGTGATCCATGTAAACAGTTTGTAGTTAATCAAAGTAGTGATGGTAAGTTTTATGAATTTAATGTAGTGTTTGCTTAATTAGTACAGTCATTTGGTTGAAAAAATAGAGGTTACCTGGAAAGTTTTATAGATTTTGACGTGCTCTTTCCGAATTTCAACTTTGCCACCTCATAGCTTTACCGCTCGCGCCGCCATATGGGACAAATGGTGCCCAAAAGCAGTTTTTTTTATGATAACTCCTATCCGACGCATTTTACAGGAAAACCAAATAATACTAAGTAATTGTACCGAAAATTTCCTACTATTTATGTCATAACCTTTTTTTTTCCTAAAATTAATAGTTTCGGCGTATGAGCGCCGTAAAGTGTAGTCAGATATACCTGAAACTATGCGATTTTTCCTGGATGGTATAATTTAAAAAATAAACGCGCCTCATTTGCCAAATGAAAGAAAAAAAGCATTGCTCTTGCACATCCGATTATTGCTGCAGCAAGGCCGAAATCTCTTATACAGGGCGTCCCAAAATTATGGGACATGAAGGGAAAGTACCTTAAATATAGTAGATAGGGTATTTTGCTGAAAGAAGACTTTATGTTATTTTTAAAAGTTAGTAATTCTGCATTCAAAGATTTTCTAAAAATTACTTGCTTCGTCTGGGAATCGAACCGACTTCAATGTAAAAAAACACACCCCTACTATTATGATGCCAATCCAAAGAATAGCCAAAAAATTATAATTCTTCTTAAGTAATATAGTATTTTAAAAGAAAGGAACAGCGTGAAATTAATCATTATAATTAAATTAAAAACATTTTTTTGTAAATTAATTAATTAAATGCTCAAAATGTGATCCCTCTTGTGTTACGCAAATCGCCAATCTTTTAATGAGTCCGCGCCTGTTGTATTTAATTTTTCATTTTACTACGTCAGTTTCACGTATGTTTTTATAAAAATAAAAATAAAATAAATAAACTCACGCCCGTTATTCCCGAAGGGGTAGGCAGAGGCACCAGTCTCTAGAACTGGGCCCACGTATGGGTATGTTTTTAATTTGATTAAAATGGTTATTTTCACGCTGTTCCTTTTTTTTAAAAGACTATGTTACTTGAAATGAGTTATTATTTTTTGGCCATTCTTTCGATTAGCATCATAAAAGTAGGGGTTTTTTTTTACATTTAAGTCGGTGCGATTCCCAGACGAGGCAAGTAATTTTTAGAAAATCTTTGAATGCAGAATTACTAACTTTTAAAAATAACATAAAGTCTTCTTTTAGCAAAATACGCTATCTACGATATTTAAGGTACTTTCCCTTCATGTCCTATAACTTTGGGACGCCCTGTATAGTTGGTTCAGAAGGGAGTAGCAGTATTTTTATTTCAAAAATATTATTACGGATCTTGACGATTGATAGACATTTTATCATCTCTCGGATTTTGCTGTTCGTACACCGAAGCAATGCTGTTCGAAGTTTGCAGCATCCATGCATGCCAGATAGCGTGACACTGCAATCCCAAGATATAGGTATATAACATACCTGAGCACTTTCGTATTGTTCTTTATAGTAATCTTAGATGGATACAAGTCTTTTCATGGGATACCACGATGAAAAAAACCTCATGGTGGTGTGGAAATTACTAATGCCCGGTTCCTATAATATACGCCTACCGGCTACGATCCGTTTTCCATACAATTTATTGACGGTTCGTAGGAATTTCGTAGGAATTGTAACCGATCGTAAGCAAAAACTAAGCGTTTTGTGGATATTGGAACCGGGCATTAGTATTTCTGCCGAAACGTGTATTTATAATACTCCCGGAAAACTTTCCAAGTAAAAATACCAAAACACTGAGCTAAATGCAGGACAGTATGAACATGAAGGTCCTTCCCTCTTCAACAATAAACGAAAAAAAACTTTTCTTTTTAAATTACACAATAATGTTGACTGACTGACCCAGCTGGGCTGGGCAGCGTTTGGGAAACTACGCCGGGTCTTCTCGTCATCCATACCGCAATGCTTGAAAACGAAAGTTTTCAATCAGTGTGTCCTACCTGTAATGACCTACGGAGCCGAGACGTGAACACTCACGATACGGCTGGTCCACCAGTTCAAAGTCGCTCAGCGAGCTATGGAGAGAGCTATGCTCGGAGTTTCTCTGAAGGATAGAATTCGTAACGAACAAAGAACCAAAGTCATCGATATAGGTCAGAGAATTAGCAAGCTGAAGTGGCAGTGGGCTGGCCATATCTCGCGAAGAACCGACAACCGCTGGGGTAAACGTTTTCTTGAGTGGAGACCGCGACTCGGCAAACGTAGTGTAGGACGCCCTCCAACCAGGTGGGATGACGATCTGCGAAAAACTGCAGGCAGATGCTGGATGCGGCAAGCTGAAGATAGGGCGCTATGGCGCTCATTAGGGGAGGGCTATGTACAGCAGTGGACTAATATAGCCTGATGATGTTGATGTTGACTGTCTTTGACGAAAAGTTCTTTAAAATTGCTGTGTAGAGTTCCATTGAAATACCTAAATAAGAGGGCGGCAAAACGTTCTTCCGCCTCGGGCGGCCGATATGGATAGCGTGGGCGCTACGCCACTGGCTGTGGCGTTCACGAATGGCTATTGGATTACTTTTTAACAAACTACATTAATTTATTAAAACGTGTAGGTACATAATATGTCACATCTAGCAATAAAAACTTGTCTGCATGCTGTGCTTTCGAATTTTGCAAATAGGAAATTCTGCACTTACTTTAAACGCCTGCTCATATTGCTTTAGCAACACATTTGATCTGTGCTACAATATTCAAGATCCTCAACAACTTTGCCTGTATCCCATCCAAACCTAATTTTATGGCACTGCCCAAAGCCATTTTGAACTAAGTACTTTTCAGATGTAAGAATACCTAACTTCATTTCGCCTAAAATCTTGGTATTTTCATATTTTAATTTACATTTGGGTTTAATTTAGTTTTAAACTATAATAGGTATATGGTAGACATAGCAAAATTAACGTGCGTAGGCATTATAAATCATAATCTCGACACAAACCCGAATCTATTAGGATACAGGCACATACATTGCTTCTGGCCCCACACTAGGATACCCTGTGTCGTGGGAACCAGAAACAGCGACGTCACAAACATGTAAACATCCAAGACCTGGAGTTTTTCTTTTTTCTCCCCAGCAGGGGATCGAACCCGGGACCTCTCGCATGGTAAGCAGATGCGCTAACCGCTAAGCCACAGAGGTCGTCATATAGAATAGTAGCCAGCAGAAGCACCTGAGGCGTTTGGAGTCGAGGGTGGCTGGGCACCATACACTGCCGTGTGGAGCCCCGCTGCTCCTTAAATTTAAAAAACGGATGTGTTGTTTTATTTTGTTTATATTTTATTTTTCTTGTTTTGTGGACTTTTGTGTATTTTGTTTATTACGTAATTGTGTTTCTGTGACAATGGGCTAGTTGCCCTAAAAAATGTAATTAGTCCGTCTTTTAGATTATTCAAAAATAAAGGACACGTATTTTTTTATTTGTAAATTAGACCAAAAATGACAAAGATATAGCCTATTAAAGTTACGTGTGAAGTCACGCCGTGCTGCATTTTTTAGCACGCAGTGACGTCACACGTAACTTTAATGGGTTATATATTTTTGTTTACTCGAAAAAAGAAAAAATACGTGTCCAATATTTTTTTATAATCTAAAATACGGACTAAATAGAATTTAATTATTTTAAACCTGGAAACTACCCTATTCTACTAAAAGTCTTCTTACTTTCCATCTAGAGCGGTTGACATTAGGTAAGCAGATATGAAACTGTCGCCTGTATGAAACTGTCGTCTGCATGAAATTGAAACCGCCATGTTCAAGCAGTTGTCATTCTATTACAATGCATTAGCAGAATCTGGGCTCTGATAGACGGAAAACAAAGAAAATGGTTTGCTTATTTTTTAAAACATATTTTTATTTAAGAGTATGTACCTATACTGGAAAGTAAGACCTATTCTAAATAGATACCATTTTTAGTTACTACTGCGGCTTTTAAACCATGAAGAAATAAGCGTATCATCATCATCGTCAACCCATTATATCCCCACTGAGGGGCACGGGTCTCTTCCCTGAGGAAAGTATAGGCCATACTCCACCACGGGGGCCAAGTCCGGAATTTGAATAAGCGTATATGAAACATGTAAATTATTGACAGAAATCTTTAAATACGAGAAGCAATCGTACAATGAGTAGTGCTTACGAAAGTCTTAGTTCAAATTAGCAATCACGTTTAGCGAGATGTTCGGTCGACTTTAGTTATTCATTCGATGTGAACCTATAATCCCGGAAATCTGTAAAGCGAAATACCAATAGCTGTGGTAATGCTTGTTCGTGTTCACCTTGAAAAACTTGATATGAATGACGTCTCTGTCTGTAGTTTACGCATTCTCAGCTGATTGATCCACTACTTTTTGATCGTTTTCAAAATGTTGGATAAGTACAAAAGATTTTCGTAAATACAATAGGCTAGTTTCCCAAAAAAATTTAATTAGTCCGTCCTTTAGATTATTCAAAAATAAGGGACACGTATTTTTTTATTTGTAAATTAGACCAGTAATGACAAAGATATAGCCCATTAAAGTTACGTGTGACGTCACGCCGTGCTGCATTTTGTAGCACTGAGTGATTTCACACGTAACTTCAATGGGCTATATCTTTGTTATTTTTTGTTTAATCGAAAAAAGAAAAAATACGTATCCAATATTTTTTTATAACCTAAAATATGGACTAAATAGAATTAAATTATTTGTACCCTGGAAACTACCCTATTCTTACAATAATTAGATTACAGTCTGTTAGCTCTTAGAATTATTATACCTCGGGCTCTAGAGTAGGCTTCGGTTTTCGCCGAAAGCACACGAGTGTAATACTACTTCCTGCTCTGTAATTAAGAAATTAAGTGCCATATTAGTTCCGATTTTGAAATGAAGTCTCATATTAGTTCCGATATTTCTATTACACGAATATATCCAATTCTATCCGATAATAGCCGAGGTACATTCTAAAAGCTAACAGACTGTACCTATATTCACCGTAAAGGTAGGTAGGTAAATATTTTATTATTTTAACTTTTTAAATTGATATTTTAAATAGGTATTTAAAGAGTTAGTTAAGCCTGTAATACACCGGGGCAACACTGCGGCATTGCGGTATGCCGCAAGGCTGCATGCTACAACGTCGCACATTGAACCGTGTGGCATGGCAATACATTGCGTCATGTGGCAAACTGTCGCAGCTTCTTCTTCTTCTTCTGCCGCACCTTTGTAGCATGCGGCCTTGTGGCATGCCGCAATGCCGCACAGTGTGGCCCCGGTGTAATACAGGCTTTACAGAACACCAAACTGTGGCGTACCGTTAGGCATAGCCATTCTTTTTAGGGTTCCGTACCCCGAAGGGTAAGGGGCTGTAACTGTCCGTTGCATCTTGGTTGTATTGTATATCTATCTATGCTTACTAAATAATAAACAAATAATAATATTTTTTTTATTCAAAGTAATGGTTACAAGGATATACATCTACATTACGTTATTCTAAAAAGAAAAAGCATAACACAAAATGTACATGTCTGCTGCCATAGCTAGGCTCACATGTAGCCTGTGTTTATGGCGAGCAGGCCCGTGCCTCTGGCGAGGTTAAACCACATAAAATAAGATGTAGGTACATGCATAAATTGATGCCTGTATCGAACAGGGTTAGGCAGAGACCAGGGATGCCCCTTGCCACGATCCTGACAGGTCACTTTCGCTTCATCGATGTTCATCAGTTGTTGCAGGAACGCGCACCGGTTTCTGGTATAGCTACTTTTATCTTGCTATTTACTAATACATCCCCTATTTGGTCGAAGTATGTCCGCCTAGGGTGACCCTTGCCGACCCTTCCTCACACATTCGCTCGATATATTTGTTCCATCAGTCTTACAAATAAGTTGTACACAATCCTATAAAATAATATGAGACGGTTGGTAGTCCAAAAATTGTAAGTATAGGGTATACAAAAAGAACGCAGTCAAAAAGATGCGAAAATTAAATTCACTGATAAAGATTCCTTAAAATTGAAAAATCAGGATCTTATTGTTGACTAAGAAACGTAAGAATGTATGTAGTTTCGATAATTGCACGGATACAGTTGCAGTATGAGGTCCGTTATAATTTGTTAATTAGGCTAAATGAAAAGAATAAATGTGGAATTTCTTTGTTAGTTTCTTTTCCACGTACTCTATTAATTGTGAAACTAACAACTTTGACGTTCATAAAGTAGACATTTTGTTTGTACTATGAATAAAATATTTGACTTTGGTTTTTGACAAATAAATACTTTAACTGGATAGTTAGACTATTGTAAAAAATGCTCTCAACTAAAGTGAAGCTAATTTAATAGGTCACATTTGACACTTCATCAAAATTCATCAACGTCACCTTGTAACGCAGGGCACACAATATTAATTATTTTTTCAAGGTTAGAACTGCACAATTGCTTCACTTTTTTCAGTTAATAATACATATTTAATGTAATAATGTCAAAAGAAGGCATTATTACAATTTACTTTGACTAATAAAGCATTCTAAACTTAATAAACAATGTTTGTCCTAAAAAACTGAACTTCACCACAAGGTTATGTCGGTCAACCCTTTTTGTTTTTAAAAACTAGGGATGTTACCGTAAAAATCAAAGGAATCATCAGTCAAAAAGTTGAGATTACCTGTAAAAGAATGTATAGCATAGGCAAAGGACTTTCGTCCGTGCAGCCACGTCTAACGTTTTTCTATTTTCTGTATCCGAAAACAACTTGTCAATACAGGTAATTCTTTGTAGAAGGCCAAAGCCAAATCGTTGTTGTAAAATAAAAAATAAATAATAATAAACTCACGCCCGTTATCCCCGAAGGGGTAGGCAGAGGCACCAGTCTCTAGAACTGGACCCACGTTTTGCCGAGTTTATTAGGTCCCAAACGTGACAATCGTTGTTGTGTTTTATAAATATCTTTTTCGTGTTAAGGCCGAGGCCAATTATCTGTAAAAAATTTTAGACGTATTTTAGTTTTTAAGGCCGAGGCCCGTTTCATTATATTATTACACTTTAAAGCAAAAAAAAAAACTCATAGGATGTTCTTGGCAAAGTCGTCGTGAAGACAAAGAAAATAATTTTCGATAATTTTGAACGAGATGTGAGAAAAGACAACATTATCAAAGAAGAATTAATTATATCTCTGAGAGCGGACAGCAGTGATGACGTTACAGAATTAGAATTATAACGATGAACACTCGTTATAATTCTATTAGTTCTAGTGAATAAATGCATTTTTTCTTAGTTAAATTCTATACGTGTCTTATTTTGTTTTAAAAATTTAGGTTAGACAATAATGGGACAGGGTTTTGATTAATAATTGTTTATTTGATTTGATTTTCAATGGAAGTCAATTAAAATTACAGTACCTATACGTACTTTTTCACAATAGCTGCACTCGATTCGCAAATGTTTGAAGTCCGTATCGATTCATTCGATTTAATCGATGTTTTTTAGCTGGTCACCTCACTATGAAGCTAAGACTGACACAAATTTTAAGAGATGGTTCCGTTCCGTTCAATGCCAAAAAACCGGAATGATTATCTATGTTTTAATAGTGCCAATTAAATTGCTGAGAAAGATTAAGAATCAAAAAACTGTTTAAATAACGGACAAGTGCCAGTGGGACTCGCGCCTTCTGGGTTTCGATCAAAGATAAGTTAGTATTTTTACTAGCTGACCCGGCAAACGTTGTTTCGCCATATAATCTATAGGGATTGACTGTTCAGCATAATCATGACGAGCAGAGACGGAACTCGCGTGGTTAGTTCGAATCAGAGCGAAACCTGATCGGACTTTTTTAACAAAAACTCAAGGAAGTGTAGGTATCCGGAATAAATTAAAGGAAAAATTCGGAAACCACTCCCTAGAAGTTAAAACGTCAGTACGCGTTGCGCATATTATCACAGGTATTGGCTAGTCCATTAAAAGGTACGGGAAAATTCTTTACACTTAACATTCAAGACCTATCCCTGCCTGCTTGTTCGAAGAACGTATTGATGACGAACGGAAAGCTACTTATGTACACCGGAAATGCCTTTTAGAACTTCTGGTTTATTCATTAATTAATCACCGGTAGAATCATCCGGAATGATGTTACAGAATGATCCCTGCTGATATAGTAGACACATAAAAAGATACTCAAGTTGTTCATTTAAATCCCACTAAATAATTTCTCCGTGTTCATCCAAAGAACATTCAAAATGGATCAACGCGGTAACCATTGGAAGTACCTCTGGATGAACTTTGAACCAGTTTTCTAAACAGCGCAAGTAAAATTGCAGAGTATTAGAGTAGTACTTATACTATTTAGGAAGGGTTCATAAAAAACTTAAAAAGTAAAAAAAAAATGTTTATTGCCAAATGAATTATGTTACATGCATGTGGATTAATAATTATTAATCTTATTTTAAATTTACAACAGAATTTAAATTAATATTACATAACATCATGTAGTGGTGACCGTGTCCCCACACTAGGCTGAGCCTGTTTCGTGGGCGACGATATTTTACATAAAATTAGTTTTGTCATTTTAGACGTGCAGTGCTGATATTGCTGATTCTTGTTGGTGCACGCCAGATTAAATAAATATTTAATAGAGTTAAGTACTTTTGTAAATTTGTAGCAGCAATACAATTTGCTAACCTAACCCCCGGTTTCTCAAACACTAACACTGTTAACCTATTGTAAACAGCTGTCAGTTGGTAAAAGAGCAAAAAAAAACAACTGACGGCTGTTAACAGTAGCTTACCAACTGATAGCGTTCGAGAAACTGTGGGTTCATGTGTCATGATTAACCCCAATTTCTCTCTGAGAGAGAGCTTTTAGTGTGCCATTCAGGGGGGACGTAGGTATATTCCATTTATCTATACTTGGCATTTTTTTCAGACTTTAAACGACACTAAATCAAAAACCTTTAGCGGTAGAAAACTCGAAACAGCTTACAAATTTAGTGCTAGTTGTACTAAAGCAAACGGTATCGAATTTTCTACCGCTAAAGGTTTTTAATTCAGTGTCGCTTAAAGTCCAAAAAAAAAGCCAAATATAGATAAATGGATAATATATAAGCTGTGTTTTTAAATTCATATATGTACATTTACATCATATAAAACAGTGTTTTTCAATCTGTGGGTCGCCCCCAGAGACGTGTTGCTAAGGGAGTCGCGGTCGCCAGCCAGGTAAAAGTAAAATGCAACGTTTGTAGTTAGTGTGCCAGTGGCAAAATAAGCAAAGGGCGGTGGAATAAAACAAAAGATCAGGAACGGTCGAGACTTTAAATTATGATTTTTATTCTTTTATATTCGAGGGCGCTGAGTTTTAAGATATCGAAGCGAAAATCGGTACTTTTTTGAACGCTACCGTTTTTATGGATCCCTACCTGGAAAGGGAAAACAGAATCCTTACAGTATCACTTTGTTGTCCGTCTGTTCATTACAACAAATTACCGGTGGAAGTGAAAGAACCGAGGAGTCATTATAACTGGGTTGGGCTGGGTTTTCACAGAACTGAATGAAATTAGCACCATCAATTTAGTAGGTACATTTTCTGGAGCGCTGACACGCGCCTATCAAACCAATTTTCATAATCTAACAGGAAATGCCACCATCAATTATCTGGCCAGCTCTCAAGACTGGTCTTATGTTTTGAAGGGAGCAGAGTTTTTATGAAACAAAATGCATAAGCTAATATCATATACTAAATATTTAGTCGCGATCTACTAGACAAGTCTGCTATTTTTGAAATCGCTGAATGTTCACGGAACTAAATTAAAATACCATTGATAAACTAAGTAAATTTCCAGCCGGTACGTTCTTACTACATCACTTTTGCTACACTTCTACTACACGAAATTACTTAGAGGCATTACCTACCTATTTTCTCAGGCTTTACAATTTTTTACTTGGGCTTGGATCACGTCTTCAAAAAGTTTGAAAAACACTGGTACACAGATACGAGTACGTATACAGGCGTGAATTTATGTGTGTATGTTTATAGTGTTTAGAACAAAGATGTGACTTTTCAAACGATTATTTCGTCTCACCCTGCGATAATTTACTATGAACTATCGTCAAAGAAAACAAGACAACAAAATTAACACATTAACGCTTTGTTAATCACTTGTGCAATAAAAAAGAAGATACCTAGCGTCAAAGTGCCGCGTTTTTCCTTCTATACAGCAGGTTCACACTCTTGTGGAAGCTTTATTATGTGTGGCGAACGTTGACAACGCGAACGCCTACTTCAAGGAACCCCACGCTAGGTCTGGTTACCTTATTTAAACATAAACATTCATATTCACATACAGGCACATAAATTGCTTCTGGCCCCACACTAGGATACCCTGTGTCGTGGGTACCAGAAACAGCGACGTCACAAACATGTAAACATCCAAGACCCAGGATTTTTTTTTGTCCCCAGCCGGGATTCGAACCCGGGACCTCTCGCATGGTAGTCAGATGCTCTAACCACAGCGCCACAGAGGTCGTCATTTATTACAGAGAATCCTAATTTGGGACCAGCACAAGTGATTTTCAATAGTTTATTTCGGACCATAAAATCCATATAACTTAACCTAACCTTAAAAATATAGATGAAATACAATTGAAAACATAATTGATTGGTTGGTTAGTCGATTGATCAACTGAATATAGTTAGTTAATCAATCAACCAATCAATCAATCAACTAATGTGCATCTTCTCAAAATGATGCCACATAGGGCAATTTGGCCTGTCAGCCAATACCCGTAGGATATCGCTGGTGCTTTCGATTTTGATGTGTGGATATTTTGTTTTGAATACATATTTTTCAGTGTGGGATTGCGTCTACGCAACCCTGCCTCCAAGCAGGAGTTTTTTTTATTGATATTTGGATTTTATTTTACTTATTTTTGTTCATAAAATTAATTTTCAACGGAATTTTTACGAAGTTTTACTTTTAGGCTCCTACATGTTCTACTCGATAACTTGAAATATCTAAATTCTTAGCTGTTAGTAGCTTAGTTCTCCTTTTAAGTTAATTAGCATAACAAAACATTCACATACAGGCACATACATTGTATCAGGCCCACACTATCATATCCTGTGTCGTGGGAACCAGAAACAGCGACGTCACAGACATGTAAACATCTAAGACCTGGGTTCCTTTTTTTTGTCCCCAGCCGGGATCCGAACCCGGGACCTCTCGCATGGTAGGCAGATGCGCTATATATGCGAATTATACGTGCTACTGATTTATTTTCCGTTTCCACAATGTATTCTAAAAAAACATCTGTATAAATCTTACCCCCGGTTTCTCGTACACTAAGGCTCTAATTATATGCGTCCGCGCGACCGAGCGGTTTGGCCGCAAATTCCAGCGGCCGCGACCATGTCGCTTTTTGATTTATATGAAGCGGCCCGAGCGTCTCCGCTCTCCACACATTCTCACAAACAACGAAAGAGCGTCCCGTCCGCTTCAAATGCACCGATACAAGTAAACACGTTGAAACTCGTCCGAGCGGCCGCACGGTGGACCGAAAATGAAGCTCCATAGACTTAGCGCCGCTTCAATATCAAGTATCTAATTTTGAAAAATAAAACATGCCACAATGTTCCTCTACTAGAATGCAATATTGTATGTAGTGTAACTTTTTTTGTTAAACATAATACGTTTAACAAAAAAAGTAGAGATTAAAAAGTAAGATTTGTACTGTACTTTATAGTTTGTGTTGCATTTTATTAACCAGAAAACGAAAGTAATAATAATGAAAAAAAAATCTCTGCCTTTTTTAATTCCGCAAGGTCAGGTTGGATTAGGTCATATTGGGGGACTAATGCAAAAAAGCTAATCTTATTATTTTTCTCATTAGGTGGTGACACAAGGACATAAGATTACAGCTAGTATCCATGTTAAACTACGCAAATCCATAAAATAGATTTCATCATTTTTGAAGTTCAAATGGCGATGTTCCGAGGGTTTCCGAGATTCAGGCTTTAGCCATAATATAGCTTATATGATCCAAATTGTGACACAGGAAACAATTTCTTGAGAAATCTTGAGAATAAAGAATAACATAAAAAAAACGGTTCAGTTCCATACAAAAAACCTAAGAAATCTCCAATATCTCTGTAAATAATACGTTTAACAAAAAAAGTTACACTACATAAAATATTGCATTCTAGTAGAGAAACATGCTGGCATGTTTTATTTTTCAAAATTAGATACTTGATTTTGAAGCGCCGCTATTTAAATAAATCGTTACACACATTTGCTTGTAATTTCGTGGGTGTAGCGGCCGGGCCGCTCGGTCGCGCGGACGCATATAACTAGAGCCTTACAAGCTGTTAATCTACTGTTAACAGCTATCAGTTGGCCAAAATGCATACGAAAATAACTTTTGACAGCTGTTAACAGCCGATTAACAGATTGTTAGCAAAGAAACTATAAGGGTTCCTCGTTGACAATGGAATCCTAGCAAGCATGATGACATCATATTTTATTATAAATTAAATTACGGCTACGAGTTGAACCTGTTTTCAATTACTTTATTAAAAGGCGATTATAAATAATTTAATCAAACGTGTTACCGCTAACGAAGAAATTTAATTCCTTTCGCAACTTGTTTTTTTGCAAATCATACGTAAAATAAACAAGCCAGTAAATAAAAAGTAGATCCCACTAAATCACTCTCAAGAAGGAATTAAAGGCGGTTTATGAGAGGAATTCATTATTATTTAGGCTTTAACTCCGTCTTTTAACAACAGTGTTTTACTTCACACTTTTCATAAATAAGACTATAAGTGCGCATGGCACGCGTCGGGACGTCTCCGTGAAACGTGTGAAGCCGGCGCTGGCGACTATGTAGAGCCAAGTTGACGTCTATTTAAGAGGCTGTGCGCGTGCGCCGGAGTTTAGTGTCCACCCTGAACCTGACACGGCGCGACTTCAGCTAAGGGCTGCTGGAAACTGGAGCAGATACTCACATCGGAACAAGTGAGCCAGTAGACATTAAAAATGGAAATCAAAACGGTTTTCGTGTTTTTGGCCGCTGTGTTCTGCTGTAGTAACGGCGAAGATAGTTTGTTGCGTGAGTACACTTTACTTTTATTTTCTCATCGGATATAAGATTTATGTTAAATCGATGAATTTCGTCAATCCGATTTACGATCTGTTTTTTATTTATGTCAATATAAAGGCGGGTTTCTTGTTCTCGTGTTTCTTATCACTTGCATGTTTTTAAACCTTCACACAAAACAATGCGTTTTACATTATTTTTACTTGGCTTCACCTTGATTTCCCCTAGGAAAACATTAGGTAACCACTCGCAAACGTAAATCTGAAATATTTTAATTAAACCTCGTTACAGCATAAAATTGCCCACAGTAGGCAGAATTATTCAACGCTTAAAAAGTTCTAACGAGCTGAGCGTTCACGAAGCAAAATAAATAGTTTCACCGCAATGAAAACATTGACCCAGATTCTGCGTAAGGGTAAAAGGATTGAAAAAAAGACAAAGAAAGAATAAAAGACAGCGTTAACAATTTCATGCGGGCAAAAAATATAAATACAAATACCTTCCTCAGGGAATAATGGGTTGTTGATGATAATGAAAAAATACAACATCATCACAGACTGCATAATAATTTAATATGTACCTAATCGTTTTTATTTGGGTCATTACGGGAGAAGTCGCGTGTAGAGCTAGTGGGCTGCTGCCAATCTAAATCTTGACAAAATTAAAAAATAATACATAAACTCACGCCGGTTATCCCCGAAGGGGTATGCAGAGGCACCAGTCACTAGAACTTGGCCCACGTTTTGCCGAGTTTATTAGGTCCCAAACGGGACAAGTGGCAAGCCTGTAGCCGTTATCCGGGCACGGGTTATCTTGACAATATCTAAAAAAATAATTGTGATATATTTTATGTATACCTATATAGAGAAAACTTGCCAAGTTAAGAAGTCTAATTTCTGTTGGATAAAAGTTAAAGATTTATTTGTAGTGGTATGCCGTGTTTGTCTATGTTTATTGCTAGTGGTTTGTTTATGGTACCAAGGTTGATATTTGTATGTGCTAGGGTCAATCAACTCATTAAATTCGTGGCGTGAACTGTTTGCGGTCGCTGGCATTGCAACGGACGTGGTTTGCCTGGGAACAAAGTATTGTGTAATAACATTGGTCAGGCAGGAGTAAGGACTTGTTTGTTGGAGACTGAAATGTCCTTCCTTCCTTTCTTTCTTGTGAGATAAATACATTTGTTTGCTCGCAATAGCATGGAACATATTTATTACGTAGATTGCCTGGGAAAAACGATCTGATACGGCAAAACATGGGCCGAACTCAATGAGTTCGCTTCTCTGCCTACCCCTCCGGAATAACGGGCGTGAGTGAATTTTTTTCATGTTTTTATTTGCATTGGATTTGTGTTCCTTATTGAAATAACCCTAAATCAAATAGAATTTACAGTTAAAATAAGGCACACGCTTAAAATGATGATTTTATTACTGTTTATTGAGGAACTTTGAACCCAAATATCTCGGCTCCGATATTACTTACGACAAAAATATTTTATGGGTTTTCAATGTTAATTAAAGGACTATCCAAAAATAATAATTTCTATACTGGCCGCTAAAAATAAAAATCATGCCAAGGGTCCATACAAAATTACCCAAACCCCTTTCTTTTTTTTTATTTTAATTTTAGGATTCCGTACCTCAAAACGAAAAAATGGAACCCTTTATTTTGCTTTCACTGTGTGGTCCGTCCGTTAGTCCGTCTGTCAAGACCCTGTATCTCAGGAACGCGTTAGGTTATCAAATTGAAATTAAACCGTTTTATTCAAATCTATGTATAGTCCCTTGAAATTGTGAAAAAATGAAACTTTTAAGTCGTAAAAAAGATGCGGCCATATTTTTTTTATTATTGTTTTACTTACGTTTCTATCGCAGAGTATTAAATTTTATAAATTATTCGCCAAACTGCGTGGCAGTTTGTTGGCGAAAAATTTTGACACTCAATGGTAATTCATACGGTAGTTCGCGTTGACATAAACTATGAAATTTGGCAAATAATATCGGCTTAAGTTCGGGAAAAGTTCGGAAAAAACTGCGAGAACGGAACCTTCACTGAGCGAGGCCGACTTGCTCTTGTCCGGTCTTTTATTATTTGTAGTTCAATCCATCATAATAAATTAATAACACACAATAGTCTGTGAAAATTACAATTAACTACCTGGGCCAAGAGATAAAACCCTTTAAGGGCCTCAGGAGCTAAGGGGCACGGAAGAAAAATTATATCTTTTTTACAGATCGAATTTTTCGAGAATGCCAAAATTAGAACGGATGTTGAAAGCATAATTATGTACGTGTGTAAGTAAGATTGTGTGTGTGTAGTAAAAATCTGTAGATTATTGTAGTTTTTACTAGGCAATGTATGTAAGCTGCCTTTATATGTTCCAATATAGCTCACGATAGGGTATGGGCTTTAATCACGCGTGCCCACCGCGGAAACATTTAGGATTACTCACGGATATTTACCTTCACACTTAGCGAGAAAACAAAGTCATAGGTACATGCCCGCAGTGGTAATCGAACCTGGGTATTCCACTTTCGAGTCTACCACAGCTATCTTTTTTTACTCACTTAATTTTTACTATACTTGCTTACTGCGATGGCTCAGCGACCCGAAGTGGGTCTTGGCCTCCGATACAAGAAGTCGCCACTTGTCTCTGTCCTGCGCGGTCTCCTGCCAGTCTCTGGCCTGGAGCTCGCGCAGGTCCTATATTATTTTTACTATATTCTTTTGTATTTTACTAATTGATTTCAGCCTCATACATAACCCCGTGCGATAGAGACGCTGCCGATGACTTCCAGAAATGCGTCCTGGAACAAATAATGATCAGTATGCCGCACTTCACGAAGGGTATCCCAGAGCTGGGCGTGCCGTCGATAGACCCAGTTAACCTGGATGACATCAAGATAGATGGCAACGGACTGAAGCTGATCCTTTCGGAGGCACAAATGCATGGCCTGAGCACCAGTAATGTTACCGATTTCAAGTAAGTTTTTTTATTACTTAACTGGTACCTTCCCTTCTTTTTTATCTCCGTGTTGCTGTAAAATACGAAGAAAATTAAATAATATTCTTAACACACTCCATTTCTTTACAACAGGCTAGTTAGAAATTTATTGACAAAAAACTCAACCGAAGTTTTAAAGATAGAATATAAAAGCAACAAATCTAACAAAATATTCATGCTATTAAACTAATGTTTAGGTATAGAGGTAACGTCAAATAAAAAAAGTGATTACATGAAGCGTCAAAAATAACCTAGGTATTTTAACTAAGCTATAAATGGAATTTCGCGAATCAAGGACACTGGTAAAACGAACTAAACTTGAAGAATAGTCCCCTCAAACTAACACCGTGAATACAACTTATTAATTATATAACACAAATTTAATATTGAAAACTGTTTTCTTAATATCGCGAAATTAAACCGCTTTCAAAAAGAAAAAATTGCAACATAATTCCAAACTTTTTCCAAACAACTTATACCAAACTTTCATACAATATTGAGGATTTTTTACATGCTAAAGTTTAATTCCTTACAGCTCCAAGGTTCCAAGGTTACATCTAACAGATTATCAACCCATCATGTCCCCACCTCTTCCCTGAGGAAGGTATAGGCCATACTCCACTACGGCGGCCAAGTCCGGATTGGTGGAGGCTTGTAAGACTAGTGGCTGGTCTTACTGTCAGAAATTTTCAAGCCGCCCTGCGGATCTGACTTGGTTTAGCGACTGCGATCTATCGAGGCCAGACGGCATCTAATACATGTAGATTCAAATTAAATAAAAAAGCCTGCATTACACTCTCCTAACCTGTAGAATTTCTGGTTTGCTGATCAGCTCACCATAACAATGATTGATTGAGTTACTAACACTTTAGCGATATGTTAATTTAATTAGTAGCTATATTCATTACTTAAGCTGCGATGTTAGTTCACAGCTGACTCGGCGAACTCTGTTCCGCCTAGCAGGCAATGAATGAGCAGATTTAGGATTTTGAAAATAATTCAAAGTTATGAAAATCTAAAGAAACGGCCGAACCCGTATAGGATCACTTGTTTTCCGTCTATCAGTCAGTCTGTCTGTAAAGACCCTTGATCTCGGGAACGCGTTGAAGGCTCGAGTTAACATAAAAACCATATATTCAAGTCTACGGTCCCTTGAACCTATAAAAAAATCAAACTAACTTAAATAAAAAAATACGTCCATCTATGCCGTAAAAAAGCGTAAATTTCGACACTCGAGGGAAACAAAATTCAAAGGGTAAGTAGGCAAGTAATACCAACCAACGCAGGAAAAAATCTAAAAACTACACATTTTTAGTTAGATCATTTAAAAACCTAGTATTTGTAACCGTCTTTAGAGCACCAGTGCGTGACTTTTTCGCTTCATCTATTGAGCGGACTACGCTAACATGATCATCATCATCATCATTCAGCTACAAGAAGTCCACTGCTGGACATAGGCCTCCTCCATGGATTTCCAAAAAGACCGAACTACGCTAACATTTATTCAAAAATAATTGAGGACAAAGTGAGTGTTTTTTTAATTGTGCTTGAAAAAACCTGCCTTGTGTTTTTGTGATGATTCTATCCTGTATGAATTAATTAAAATTGCATGCCAAGCCTGCGTAAATGTCTGATTCTTCGTTTTATTGTGTTGATCTACTCTATCTATCTAGCTGTTATTTTCATGTAAGTTCCAACAATAGGTACCTAAGTACTAGAAGTAGTGTACTACTGAGCAAAACAGGACTCATTACGAGTCAATACATGTACTACTAGCAATGAACACAATTCATTATTGTATGCTAATGACTACAAGATTAGACACTTAGCAGTAAATTATTCCGCCAAGTTATTATATTTATGTTTTTCAGATTTAGCTTGGACGATGAGAAATTCGCTCTAGCATTCAAATGTAACATCACTGTTACGGGAAAATATACCGTAGACGGTAAAATCCTGATTTTGCCTGTCAAAGGCAAAGGCGACTCTGTGATTAAAGCTCGTAAGTATTATTTGAGCAGTCTGACTGTAACTTGAGCATCTATTGAAGCGCAACCTCCGTGTCAAAACCTGACCATTGATTATGGATTTAAGAGGGAACCTAGAATCTGACATACCTACTTATACGAGAGAAACACATTACCCTCATTTTGGGCTCCGCTGCAGTCGGTTAAATTAGAACAGCGCGAATTCTCAACCTAGAGCTTCGTGCAATAGTGTTGCCGAAAAATCGATAGTTTTACAATCGATAGTAAAACAACCTATCGAGTTTATAGATGATTTTAGCATCTACATATAAGGTCGATAGGATAATCGATAGTATCGATACTATCAGTGGTATCAATATCTATTTTACTGCAATACTATCGGTAAACAGCAATTCTATCCATAGTCTTGATCGCTACCAACCAATAACCTGTCGAGAGTATCGATAATATCGATAGTATAATTGCTCTTCAATATTGAATAGAATTTAATTGCATTTGTTACTCGATAGTAAGCTTTAATTCAATAGTATTGGATGATGTATGAGGATGTCAGTAGTAGTTTTTTGATCTACCCACTTAAAAATTCAAAGAATTGCTATCAATATTAAAAAAAAAACTAAAACGTAAGTCGGTTTGGATGAATAAACCACATTAGATATTCTACCACTCACTATGTCTGCATACTGCATGCAATACTATTTAAATAAATATGACTATAGATAGTACAGAACTGTCGTATCGATAGTATCGTTACTATCGATAGTCTATTCAATATTGAAGAGCAATACTATCAATAGTATCGATACTGTCGATGGTTTATTGGTTGGCAGCGGTCGAAACTATCGATACACTATCGATACCATTGTTTTTTCTTCAACTATCGATAGGCTATCGAGCCTATTGGCCTATCGAGCGGCAACACTAGCATGCAAGCTAGGAAGCTGGGTTGAGACATCATTATTGTCACCATGTCGTTTGTAAAACGTCCTCTTGGAAACATATTCTGGTCAACCAGCAACCTTAGAACGTGTCCAGCTAAAATGATTCGGCTATAAAGGAAGAGCATTACAGCGCTCCAGACGTATAACAATATCTACTCGTACCTCTCCCGCCTCATGGAGATGATACAGTGCGGCATGCCCAAGAACAGTGTCTCTTAGACTGTCCCATCTAAGGCATTGACTACTTGAAGTCTGAACGATCTTACTCCAGGTGCTATTATAGCTTCAGATGCGACAGTCTCCGATAGATAGGCCAGAGAGGATAATAGATAATCCGTAACTAAAGAGAGGCGAGCCAACGATACTCCCTAAACCAAACTAAGTTCGTGGTGCTATTGTTTTATATTGTTACTAGCTGTTGTCCGTGACTACGTCCGCGTGGGCTTTAGTTGAGTGAAGTGTTTGCAAATAAGATAGGGATACTTTTAGCGCATGCGAAAGAGCTTTCATACTAACTTCGCAACCCCCTCTTACCCCCTTAAGCGATGATTTTCGAAAAACTACTTTACACGTCTTTCATGACTTTCAATGAAGGACTCTCGTGCTAAATTTCATTCGAATAACTTCAAAAACGGCAAAGTTTCATACTAACTTTGCACCCCCCCTCTTACCCCCTTAAGGGATGATTTTCGAATAACTATTTTACATGTGTTTCATGACTTTCAATGAAGGAGTTTCATATTGAATCTCATTCGAATAACTTCAAAATCGGCAAAGTTTCATACTAAGTTTGCACCCCCCTTTTCCCCCTTAAGGGATGATTTTTAAAACAATATTTTACACGTGTTTCATAATTTTAAATGAAGAACCTTCGTACCGAATTTCATTCGAATAACTTCAAAAACGGCAAAGTTTTAGGGGATGAATTTTCAAAAATCCTTTCTTAGTGCTCCCCTACGTTACAAAAGGAACCCCTGCGCAAAATTTCAAGTTTCTAACCCTTATAGTTTAGGCCCTGCGTTGATATGTCAGTCAGTCAGTCAGTCAGTCAGTCGGTCAGTCAGTCAGTCAGTCAGTCAGTCAGTCAGTCAGTCAGCTTCTCCTTTTATATATATATAGATGTTGTAGTTAGAATTAGATTAACCTGTATAATTTTGGTGGGGCAATCGGACATACCAATAGTTTTTAATTTTTCTTTTCACGATTATAACGCAAGTCATTACGGTATTTACTTTTTTGGTAACAATTATCCATTTTGTATCCATGTAGGATGCCATAGCTATAATTAATTATATTATATCATCATCATCAACCCTTTACGTTCCCACCGAGGGGCACGGATCTCTTCCCTGAGGAAGGTATCTAATAGGCCATACTCCACCACGGAGACCAAGTCCGGATTGGTGGAGGCTTGTAAGGCTAGTGGCTGGTCTTACTGTCAAAAGTTTTCAAGCCGCCCTAAGGCCTCTGACTTAGCTTAACGACTGCCATCTATCGACGGCAGCCGGCACCAACTGCTTAATGTGCCTAGCGAAGCACGAAATCTCTCGGAAAAATGACACTAGCGTTAGTCATAGACGGTCGCCCATCCATGCGCTGAACGCGCCCTATGTTGTTTAACTTTCGTGATCGTTTTAAATCACTCAGGATCACTCACTTTTTCACTATATAATATATTCGGTTAGCAAATAGATGATTGATTCATAAAACTTAATTTGATTTTAAACTCGTCAAATCCCCATTTTATCGCGAAGTAGACCATTATCGCTAACTATGATCAACACGTCTCCTTAAAAACAGTGACCAACCTGTAACTTGCTTGTAACCAATGAACGTGTCCCGCTAGTTAAAGGCGGCTACTCACACGCCTGCTGCAGGGCCAATCTAGGAAGCACGGTGGTTGGGACAATATCGGGTTGTCTCTCCACACATGCCTGCCATTCAGTCGGAGAGTAGAAATCGATCTGAACACACGTGTTGGAGAATGGCGCCAATATTATCGAAATATCAGAAGATCGGTGTAGCACTAGCACTGTCTGTATTGGTAAAAGAAAAAAAAAGGAAGAGGAGATACTGGGTGAAGAAATGGCTTCTCAAAAGAAATGAGTTGTGCCACATGAATAATTTAATATATGTATATTTGTATATTTCAATAATACGCGTCCAAATTTCACGCTCTTTGTCCGCCGCAGTCGCCATATTGTTTAGTATACTCTACCCACTATTAAACACGTGCACTCTGGTCGCTAGTTGCCAACAGACTGGAAATGAAATTGCCCCGACCGCGCTACACACTCAACAACTAGCAGGGCGGCAGAGGCGATGCAGTCTTGCAGGAAGATTTTGCGACCCTGCTCTCCTGCCGCAGGACCAACCTAGAAAATTGCCTCAACATGCGTATACACATCACAATCAAGGAAGCAATTTAGGGCCACGCCCACTTTTCACCCTAGATTGGCCCTGCAGCAGGCGTGTGAGTAGCCGCCTTAATGGTTCAGTTACCTCCCTGTAATGACCTCATCTATACCTACAGTCTGTTTTTTCATTCAATGCAAAAAATATATATTGTCACGTTGACATCTCCATACAATTCTTAGGCTGTCAATGTCTGAATGTTGCTAGTACCTACGTAAAAACCAAATAACCCCATTTTACTTCCAAGTTAAATTGTGTATGCTTCGCAGGTGTTTTTTTTTAGACTTTGCTCTTAAGAGTAATTAAATTTTAATGTCTTTGATGTGATAAGGATGTCACACGAGTCTTCTATTCACGGTAAAAAAAATCTACCGAGTTAACCTACAGCTTTTAAAGCGGTAACACCGCGTAATTTTTTTTTGCATTGCATTAAAAAACGGACTATAAGCTTAATTACTTACAACTTATAAATATTTAATTCGTTCTAGATTAGATAAATGCCTTCAGTGATAAATACTTTACCATTTCTTTCTAAATTCATTGCCTTGACGATCACTTACCTCATTAGTTGCCTAGCGCAGGTACCAAATATTCGGGAGTGGAGAATTCGAAACAAAAAGTTATGTTTCTTTTATGAAACTATTGATAACTATGCTTTCCTTGTCAAAGTTTGTGGTTCAACAATAAAGGCCTTTTCTTACCTCTTATTTACTTACGACATTGTTGGCTTAGTTTTCATAGAACATTCCTTCAAAGCCTTACTAAATGTACCGAACTTCTTACTAATCTGATGATTTCGCCTCGATGCGGGTATCGACCAATGTGAAACCGGCAAACCAAGCTTATGTGATATTCGAGATTATTTCAAAACTATACCCAACTTTTTATGGTTACTCGCACAAACAGTATGGTAAGTAAGGGGTCCTATAACTAAGACTACTGTCCATCTTTGTGTCTGTCTGTCACCAGGCTGTAGGTATTTCAAGAACTGTGATAGCCGGACCGTTGAAATTTGCACATTGATGTATTTCTGTTGCCTCTATAAGAACAAAAAATACAATAAATATTTAAGGAGCTCCCTTACAACAAACGTGATATTTTTGCCGTTTTTTGATCGATATTTAGGTACTCGTACACGATTGAAATATTCAAAGGTAGATAATGATACCCTTCGTGCGCGTATATGACTCGCACTTGGCTTTTTTTTCTTTATCCCTTCACCAGGCAATGGTCCAATAGGTACCAGTTTAAATTGAACCTTACCACTTTGAAATAAAGTCCAAAACCAATGAAAAATTCTTACTACCCATGCCCGGCTAAGGGTTAAAGCCCTATCTTTTCATACGACAACAACTTTCAGATGCTTTACTTGGTGTAGGTGAAACCGTAAAAAGGTCAAAGCATTGGCAAAACCAGATATCAAGAGTGTTTCACTCAATCGGGAAGTTCACACTGTTTCTCACGCGGAAACAATTTAAGAGTAAGCGGATCCTTGACCGCAGATAACCGGCATTGGCATTCAGATCCTCGTATCGTTGCGATGCATCGTCGCATCGCTCGCTGCAGTTTTACACTTTTCTTTATGAACTCGAACTACTAAATCTTCATCATCATCATCAACCCATTATGTCCCCACCGAGGGGCACGGGTCTCTTCCCTGAGGAAGGTATAGGCCATATTCCACCACGGGGGCCAAGTCCGGATTGGTGGAGGCTTGTAAGACTAGTGGCTGGTCTTACTGTCAGAAGTTTTCAAGCCGCCCCTAAAGGCCTCTGACTTGGCTTAACGACTGCCATCTATCGACGGCAGCCGGCACCAACTGCTTAACGTACCTTGCGAAGCACGGAATCGCTCGGAAAAAATGCCACTAGCGTTAGTCATAGACGGTGACCCATCCATGGACTGAACGCGCCGTATGTTGCTTAACCTTAGTGATCGTTTAAGATCACTCAGGCAGCCCAGGCTACGAGCGATTCTCGTACTAAATCTTACATTGTAGCAACTATGCAACAACAACTCTATGGTTCATGACGCGCAAGTATCGCGTTCATTATAGCTGTTGGGGGCTTAGTATAAACGTCGAGAGAAGGTTCCTATGCGTAGGACGTTTGAGGCGTACTTTGGCACACAGAGCTGCTTGGACATACGATGTTAAGGAGGATCAAAAGGTGCAGCATAAACCGTCATATGAATCGCTCGTAGCCTTGGCTGCCTGAGTGATCTTAAACGATCACTAAGGTTAAGCAACATACGGCGCGTTCAGTCCATGGATGGGTCACCGTCTGTGACTAACGCAAGTGGCATTATTCCGAGCGATTCCGTGCTTCGCAAGGCACGTTAAGCAGTTGGTGCGGGCTGCCGTCGATAGATGACAGTCGTTAAGCCAAGCCTTAGGGCGGCTTGAAAACTTCTGACAGTAAGACCAGCCACTAGTCTTACAAGCCTCCACCAATCCGGACTTGGCCCCCGTGGTGGAGTATGCACTTTGTATACACTGTTTTCATATGCACTTTGGCCAACTGACAGCTGATTAACAGCTGGTTAGTGTACGAGAAACCGGAGGGTAGTCTCCGGTAACGTAACCGAGTTGAGAGTAAGGATATAAAGGTTGATGTGCTGTTAAAAATCATCTCTAAAGTAAAAGCGCAGAGGAGCCTCGGAAGTAACGTAAAAGAGGTAGAACGCGCTTGACAAGTCTCAGATGTCATGCGTGATGCTTGCCTATGTTGTCAACTACGATAATCATCCACTACAATCTATTTACTGAAGCGAACGACTAAAGGTATACAAAGACACAGCATCTCCCAAACTTACATGTCACTCAAAATAGCTCATGCACGCAGCTTTGCTTGCATCGTATACCCACATAGATTTAGGTAGGTACTGTTTAAGAAAAACAGACAGACAACCAAACAAGACAAGACAAACACTAAAGAAAATAAAATAGTTTAGAGAAGTTGCAGTCGCATCAACAACGTCAATCGTGAGTAAATATGGCGTCGGGGTGGCTATCTTACTTTTTTTGGATTTAATTAAAAAAGAGGTTAGTAGTCAGCTCCCCATACTTCTTCCCACACTTCGCGTAGCGCATAAGCATAAAATAATCGATCATAATCGGCCTTTAAACAAAAGTCCTACATCTTTGCTAGTTGTGAACATATTTGGCAGCAGTAGGATCGCTTTTAAATTATTTGAGGATCACTGAAACTTTAGGTATTTTTTGGGGCATAGATCTCTTAAGCAAATGGTATTTTCATGATGAAATAAAGTATTTAGTTAAATAAACTGCGAGTGAGGGATAAATCAGGTAGTAACAGTGTTAATGTGTTTATTGCTTATTGGCATTTATTAGCCATATCGTTTTGAATAACTTTGCTAAATATTATGCAGTGTTATAAATGTGGCATATTGAAAAACCAAATTTTTTACATGTTGACACTTAGGGGAAGATCGTTACCCTTCGTACGCGGGGCACATTCATACAGTCAAAATAAAATTTGAACGAAACAACGTACGGTCTTGCTTTTGTATGTGTGCGTGAGTCTAGGTACCAACTTTACGTCAACGTAGTATCGCGCACCTCGCACCGATGAGAGTGAAGTGACAGGCAGAAAGGTGTTTTCTCGCTCGGTAAGTAATTTTTTGATCGATGTTTTTGTCTATTGTTACCGTAGATAAAATAAGTTTTCGTGTAGAGTATTCTATCAGTAACTAGCAAAATATACTTAAGATACGTTTTCAATACTTAATTTATGACGTTTTCCTATAGATATTGAAAGAGGTTATATTTTGTTAATATTTAGTTAGTGGGGTACTTTCGGACGGAACCAAATGGGGCACGTTTGAACGCGTACGAATGTGCCCCCAACTGGTAGATACATACAATTTACTGTGTTAGTGTGTAATTGCTAATTTTTGCATTAACTTTGTCCTGTGTTTTTCCATCGTCGATACACGTGTATATAGTTTAATACCTATTTCTTATTTTTTTTTTTACAGAAACATGGTGCGGACTTATAAACCAAAAAATACAAGTCGATTTCCCTAATGTTGAAGATATTCATACTGTTTATCTGATGTTGAAATGATACTTCCTGAACCAAAGCCTCCAAAAGTTTGTACTTCTAGAACATCAAAACTTTTCACTTTTTCAGTAATTTTTTCTAATTTTACTATTTAAAGTTTTTATTATCTTGTTAATTAACAACTTTTAGTAGTGCTAATTCGTAAAATGATTAAAAAATGTGATAATAAATTAAAATAACTAATTTACGTAGACAATGAAGAAATTTCATGGCTTATTATTACAGAAAAGTAATTTAATTTTCGTTCATTCTATGAAAAGTAATTAAAATTTTGTTTTACATAAGAATATGTGCATGTAATTTTTTTTAAATGTAAGAAAAGTATTTTATTTTTGTTTAATTGAAGTTAATTCTTTATTTTTGTGTTTAATAAAATAATTTTGATTTAAATGTGTCGTTTTACACATCGCACGTACGGAACTACTCCACAGCGTATGAAGGTACCCCCAACACTGTACATAGGTGCCCCGTTGTTGGGGCAGATTCGTACGTATTCCAGTTTTAGTTTAAATCATAATTATGGTTGAAACATCTGATGAAATTATCTGTCATTTTTTTATATGAACCGCGGATAGTTAGACAATAAATTTAAGCTTTCAGGTGATTGATTCATGAAAAAATAAAAAAGAAAAAAAACTAAATGTGAAAACCGTACGAAGGGGCCCCACCTTCCCCTACTCGTTCGCTTCAGAAAATAGGGTGTAAATACAACAACAGTCATTGTCTCTGAGAAAATTGCGGGAATAAAACCTACAACGCAAGGTATATTGATAGCTTAATAATATGACATTACCTACCTATAAACCTGATAATTTATCAGAGTTTTTAGTATGCCATTATAACTTTGCTTTTCAGCAAATAATACCTTAACATACACGTGCTGAGTATTAACTTCAACGCGCTTATTACTCGGTTTGAAAACTGTAATAAATCTGTATGCAAACTACGCTACGATCCTGATGAGTACTTATTTATCGCCAAACTATGTAGTTTGTTACAGTTCTTGTCCATTTTCTGAAGAAAAATACAATGAAAAATGTTATAAGTATTTCATCATACGTACCATTAAATTTCCTTCTAAATTCAATGTACGTACCTACTTAACTATTATTTATTATTCTTGTTGAATGTCAAAGTATGCCTCCATAATCGAAACTACAATAAAAGCGGGATCAATCGATAGAGCATTGCCTTTCCTATGTAACGTCAAAATAATATTTAGGCGAATGGCAATTAAGTATTCCGCATTGAAAACTATTTATCTCTTCTTGGTCAGTATCCTCATACCTAAAAAAGCGGTCGCGATCCTCATGAAGAGGCTTTATTGCAGGCTGATGTTACGTACCTAACGATATCTGGCCATTGCTCTAGACTAGACTATATGCCGCTCTTCATGCAGCTGCCTACCCACAATGGACTTAACTTGGTTTATCGCATTGATACTATAACGCGTGCTCAGGTGTCCTCTACCTTTTCCATTACCACGATACTATGTAGTTGTGGTCACGTCGGGATACATAGCCAAAGAAGCGCAGGATTCAATCTCATTCTTAACGCATCAAACAGCGTCTATAAAAGACGCTGTTTGATGCCAAGTTCTTTAAGAATGTAATCATTTGTGCGGAAAGTCCAGGATACCTATTCAAAGCATATTTCTCCAGCACATTTCCAGAGTATCTTATTTCTTATTCTCGACTTTCCGCAATGTCCAGGTCTCCGCGCTGTACAGAAATATGAGGATTACTTTACTAGTGTTCGAATGAACCTAGTCTTTTTTAAATCTCCACCTTTTCCTGCAGGTAACATCGAAGTGGTTATCAAGAGTAAGTTGGCGCACATAAACGGCACCAAAGGCGAACACTACAAGTTGGTATCACCGAGTTACACGTACAACATTGAGAAGACCATGTTCAAGTTCCAGAATTTGTTCAACGGAAATAAGCAGTTGTGTAAGTACCTACTTATCGTATATTTCATTCCATTCCCCTTTAGTGTAAACAAATCTTGGACAAAAATCTTGAAATTATAGGAACAATAATGTCTGTTAGGTTATTTGCTCGTCTTAGATCACTTATTATTTATCTGATTACCTAATTCAGGAAATACTAACCCATGTCATAAATTTGAATGAAACCAAACAAAAAAATAATATACCTAATTTTTTACATCATGTTTTCATTGTTTCCGTGTTCGGGAGTGCGATCACGTAAGCCGTTCAACTGTATGGAATAATCTGATTGAAAGCTTACTCCGAACTGTCAAAGTAATTTGACGCTTTGGTGACACCTAATATGCTTAACCCGATAAAGTGGCAGTTAAACAAGGGCTGATAAGGGGCTAAATAATTACGTAGCATGTCCTCCAAGAAAGGTTATACAGTTTTCGTGAGTAACAAATATAATTACCAAAAACTTTTAGTTCGTCAATAATCACGATCGGACTATAATCGCGAAGTAGCAATGTTTAAGCTACGTACTATTTCCCGCGTGTACCTAAATTCCCCTATGTCTCACCGTAGATTAGTACTAAAGTTGGACGGGGAGAAAGGAAGAGGTCGAACGAGTAAGAAAGGACGTCATTGTAACATAGGTAGGTACAAAGAATACATTAGTAATACATTTAGGTAAGCCCCCCAAATTTTGAAACAAGATAGGTAGCAAAAATAATTGATAAGTTCTTAGTAGTTTACCCTGGGTCGTGTTTGCACCCTAAACTATTCATGTCAATCAATGTAAACGGTAGTTAGAGGTAATATCGCTCTCATAATTTCGTCATCATTATCATTATATGCATAGCAAATGAAGACAACAATTAACACTGTCAGTCTTTCATATAATTCAATATATTTACGTGATGTTGAGGAGGTAATTAGTCTTTGTTAAGAGGCGACCCGAGGCAAACTAGCGCCCATCAATGGAAAAAAATGTTGCTTTTTTATAATAAGTTTTTTTTGCAAAAATATGTAGTAGGTACCTACAGCCTAGACCCACGGATCAATCCTAGAGAAATTCAAAAAATACTTCTAAAACTAGATTGAAAAACAACTATCACCATATTCACCATTATTGTCATTTATATGATGTTAACTTTTTGCAAAAACATATAACTATATGTATTTTGGTTTCATTGGCACCATTTAGTCCATAATAAAATCTAAAATCTAGCTGTTAGCATTTCCTACCTGACTTTAATAGGTACCTTGATATCATCTGTTTTCAATTAATCAATTATTTATCTCTTCTGCAATTCCTCGTAGAAAAGCATACGAGGGCTTTTCAAAAGACACAATTTTATTGTTTTAATAATAAAGTCTGTGCTCAAGATAAAAATAATGAGTTTAAACTAGTCCATTCTATATAAAAAGTATGCCAGGTTGTAAATATGTTAGGTTGAAGGCTCAAACTTTACTTAGTAAACTTGGTATACTAGCTTTTGAATAACATTCGGCTGTCTTAGACACTTATACTTAAAACTTAAGTTCTTACCTATAAATAACTAATATTTAGGTCCCAATAGATCTGCACTGCAAAAAAGTAGGAAGTTATTAAATAGAACAATTAAAACTAGATACGTTACTTTTCAATTCACTTATCACTTCAAATACGTCATAATCTCATTTGCGAATTCACGAATCTTAATTGCAATTTCGTCGTCTTATCGTCATTTGCAATTAATCATGTTTTAATTGTTTTGGTATCACTCACAGCTCGTTAATCTTCGACCAAATCAAGTCCAGACATCTTTATAATCAATCGCATTCATGATGTCTCACCTCCTCTAGAAAACTTTCATATCACAAAAAATATAGTTTTGAGAAAAAGGCAATTCAGTGATTTCGGTCTTCATTTTTTGCCACTGTGGTAAATATATTTTAATATTACATTATGGTAAATATAATATTTACCACAATGGCAAAAAATATAAGATCGAAATCACTTAATTTGCGTTTTTCTCAAAACAATGTTTTTTGTGATATGACAGTTTTCTAGAGGAGGTACGATGTGTTGAATGAATGACGATATTGTCCGAATGAACTCTACTTCGTTTCATCTGCTTATAGCGCTATCCCATAAATATGACTAATTAAACAAAAGTATCGAATTTATCGTAGCCTGGGCTGCCTGAGTGATCTTGAACGATCATTAAGGTTAAGCAACATACGGGGCGTTCAGCGCATGGATGGATCACCGTCTATGACTAACGCTAGTGGCATTTTTCCGAGCGATTCCGTGCTTCGCAAGGCACGTTAAGCAGTTGGTGCCGACTGCCGTCGATAGATGGCAGTCGTTAAGTCGTTAGGGCGGCTTGACAACTTCTGACCGTAAGACCAGCCACTGGTCTTACAAGCCTCCACCGATCCGGGCTTGGTCCCCGTGGTGGAGTACGGCCTACACCTTCCTCAGGGAAGAGACCCGTGCCCTCGGTGGGGACATAATGGGTTGATGATGATGGAACAAAAGTATAAACTCTTACAATATAACACAAGTAAAATCTATCATATCGACGCTGGAAAGGAAAAATTATCCAAGCGACATTTTTGGCCAAATTGAGTTTTATACATTGTTAGAATCGCCTGATTTTTTTGCGTCGTTTGGTCTTACTCACGTCCTTCTACGACGACTTTTGATGTCGCTTCGACATTTTGGAGTTAGCGGGATTTCACTTTTTTTTCCTTACTAACCGACAAAATTTTCGACCATTTTTGAAAATTTGGTGGTTGTCGTAAATGTGAAATGCTAAATTGGCATTTGGTCAAGTTTGACATTTCTGTTCGTACGGTAATTACTCCACTTAGTTAATTTTTCCAGTATCTGGCAATATAGTGTTAGCGCATGTAATTTATGTCAAAATTACGAAAAAAAATTATATTCAATTAATATTTAGTTTCCCCATGTTCTTTATTTTGTTAAGGCAACTTTTACTCTGATGAAATTCTAAAAAAAGATATGTATTACATTTTTACCGTACCTTCCTTAATCAAAGCTTGTCGGTTAGTCAATTTTTCCCATCTCTAGTTTAATGTAAAATTTTACTAAGCGACACTAACTTTAAAACTAAGCATTATTTTTAATAGTTACGTATACTATAACGTAGATAAAAAAGATTATAAATAAATTTATAAGAATTAGGCTTTTTGGACCATTAGAAAAATTTACACGATTTTTTTTCCGAAAATTCAATCTTTAAACAGCTCTACTGTAAAGTTAGTCTGATGTCGCTTGGATAATTTTTCCTTTCCACCGTCGATATTTATGTGAAATTTTCACCACATGCTTAGCTACATCAGCCTTGAAATTGGCAGCCTCAGAAGTACTTAGTTTAACTTTTTATGGTTCCGTACCCAAAGCGGTAAGTGACCCTATTACTAAGACTCCACTGTCCGTCCGTCTGTCTGTCACCATGCTGTATCTCATGAACCGCGATAGCCAGACAATTGAAATTTTCACAGATGCAATATTTCTATTACCGCTATAACAAATACTTAAAAGAGAATAAAATAAATATTGAAGGACTGCAACAACGTACGTGTTTTTTGCTCTATATTAGGTACTAGCTTTCGCCCGCGACTCCGTCCGCGTGGACTTTAGTTCAAAATTTTGGAACCCCGTTTACCCCCTTAAGGGTTAAATTTAGAAAAACGGCGAAACACGTGTTCAATCATTTGTGTTGAAGAGTATTTATTTTGAGTTTCAAGAAAATTAGACAACATTCTTTATAGCTCCCATACAAATTTTGGCAACCCTTTTTACCCCCTTAGGGGTTCAATTTCCAAAAATCCGGTCTTATTCCTTGCCTACATTATATATAGACCCTCTGTGCAAAATTTCAGCTTCCTAGGTCCAACGGCTTGGGCTGGGCGTTGATGAGTGAATGAATCAGTCAGTCAGGACTTTGAATTTTATTTATATAGATTAACGCCAACAGGTAGACGCTTGAAATACATATTCGCAGATAATTTAGTTGTATGTGTTGTTCATTTAAGGAAATAAATAAATATTACTAAGACACGCGTGGTGACTTATTTATTAAATGATAGGGATTTTTATTTATTTAGTGATCAAACCCATACTCTGTCTCTCTCTTTCAGAGAGAAGGCCTCTGCCCTACAGCGGGACGTAAAAAGGCTGTTTAGTTACTACTCTCATTAAATTAAAATAAATATTTAAGGGGTCTCCCACACAACCAACGTTATTTTTGCTCGATATTAATAACGGCAGCAGGTACACGCTGGAAATATTCAAATGTTGTATATATGATGGTACGCAAGTTCCCTTCGTGCGGGAGTCCAACTCGGTTTTTAACTAACCTGTTTTTAAGGTTATACGGTCTAGTATACACACACACACACACACACACACACCTCTAAAATAACCTCAGAAGATGCAGTTTATACAATCGGCGGGCGGTTAGTGTTTCTTTCCCTTTACCACACAAGAAGTCTTTTCGTATTTTTATAAATAGTACAGTCAATATATTAATAAAAAATACTATTCCCTGAAGCTCTCCAATCTGTGGTTACTACTTTTTCTAATAAAATGTCCACCACAGACTATTTAAATGACATTAATCGAGTGTTTTGATGAATCGTGTTTTTACAAATGAGATCGTTAAAGCTTAGGTCCATGACGGTAATTACATTGCAACAATCTGCAGAGGTTGAGTTGCTGTCGACTGAACCTGCACAGTAAGTTATTACTAACATACTTACTGAAATAACGCTAAAACTGAAAAAAATAAGTTTCAAACAAACGTCTAAAACTATTTTTAATGCGATCTTAAAATTTGACGTGCTGTATTTAAGTAAATTGAGAATTTTAATCCTCTAGTATAAAAATAATGTGGATACAACACTTAAACCTGTGTTATTATAATTTAATCATCAGTATCATCATCATCATTCAGCCACAAGAAGTCCACTGCTGGACATAGGGCTCCTCCATGGATTTCCAAAAAGACCGGTTGGAAGCGGAATAATTTAATACATACGATAAAAATATATGGTAGGTATACGAATCTATCCCTAGCCAAAATATTGTTCGTTGAGAACCGATAACTACACATGTATCACCTACTGTTTCTAAAAAAAATGTGGACTTTTATTATGAGCACTAGCACGGCATCGGATGGGTTGTCGTGAGGTCTCTACCCAACAGTGGGCTCTGTTTACGGGCTGATCAGATTAGATTATGCTTTGCTTGTGGACCACTTTCAAAGTTTTACTATTTTCGGTATGTCTTTTCGCTATCATAGTTAATAGTCTACATCAGAGGTTCCCAAACTTGCTTTTCTTGTGGACCACTTTCGCCTTCGCCATCATAGGGCCCTCGCCCACGGCGGCTTTTTGTAGCGCTACGGCCGCGCGACGGTGGCGCGTTCGCCGCGCTACATGCAGCCGCGATGCGGTCGCTAGCTGTGTGCCCTCGCCCACGTAACCACGCCCCTGTCGCGATGCGAACGCGCCACCGTCGCGCGGCCGTAGCGCTTCTGTCGCGATGCAAACGCGCTACCGTCGCGCTTCCAATCGCCACAGTTGCAAGATGGACTCAGTTGAGGCAACATTAGTCACGTTGTCTTTGGTGCTGCTTTTACGTAAGCAGCCGAAGCGCCGACAACGACAGCGACATTTTAGTTTAGATTAGTTCAGAGAATCATATCAGCTGAAAAACGACTAACAATAACCATAAGGTAAGAAAAACCTAATACTATGTTAATTTATTATCCTTATAGTTTTTGCACTGTGGTATTGACCCCCGATCGATTGAACCCAATGTCACTCGAAACTTGCTGTAGCGATGCAAGCGCGCGGCTGTAGCGATGCTAACGCGCGCTTGCATCGCTACGGTGGCGCGTTAGCAGCGCTACAGCCGCGCGCTTGCATCGCTACTAACGCGCGTTAGCAGCGCTACGGCCGCGCGACGGTGGCGCGTTCGCATCGCGACAGAAGCGTGGTTACGTGGGCGAGGGCACACAGCTAGCGACCGCATCGCGGCTGTAGCGCGGCGAACGCGCCACCGCATCGCTACTGCAGCGCTACAAAAAGCCGCCGTGGGCGAGGGCCCTTAGGTATGTCATTTCGAGAATGGTAATGTACGACTAGGTATTATGGTACGCTTGCTTAGTGTGGGGCCAAGAAAAACTAAATGTACGAATGAATTATTACTATTATTGTAATAAGGCATCCTGAGCTTGTCAATCCACTATGTAAAATATATTTTTGGAAATAAATAATTTTGAATTACATTCATAAAAAAAACTCACGCCCGTTATCCCCGAGGGGGTAGGCAGAGGCACCAATCACTAGAACTAGGCCCACGTTTTGCCGCGTTTATTAGGTCCCAACGTGACAAGTGGCAAGCCTGTCGCCGCTGTGTCGAATTATATTTATCTTATTATTTATATTTTATTATTTTCCAGCTGACGCAACCCACAAATTCGCGAACGAGAATTGGGAGCAAATAATGGACGACCTGGCACCTCCGGCAGTAAAACAAATTGTCAGGAACACAATCAGGGTCATCAATAAGTTCTTTGCCAAAGTCACCATCCAGCAAATCGTCAAAAACTACAAAAATTAAGAAAAAAATAATATTAAGCGATCGGACTCTTCCAACGAAATTAACTTTGGAATAACATTCGTTAACGTTAAGTAACTCGAATTAACCCTGTGATACGCCGTTGTAAGCCTTAATAATAAATTATTGATACTTTAACGTACTTACTTTGTTCGTTCATTTCGTTTCGACTTGATATATGGTGCCTCTTTTAACCCCGAACGCAGACTTTGATTTGTAGCCTTTCATGGTATTCACAGAACCATTTTAAAGGGCAAGTCGTAAAAAATATGAGAACCCGCCAAGTCTGAATCTCACTCTCACTCAGAGGGCTCCGTACCACTATAAATATAATTGTGGTGTCAGCAGGAGTCAGGCTCATATTTGGGCGGTTTTATTTTATTTATACCTAAGGCTGGCAATAGTAGAGAACTCGGCCTATATTCTGCTAAAACCAATGCAAGAACAATAATTGCAGTCTGTTAGCTTTTAGAATATACCTCGGCTACTATCGGATAAAACCGATTATAATCGGTTATATATTGCAATAAGGTAAGGTTTATTTTGTACTTATTGTTATTTCTAACTTTACATAACTTTTCAAAATAGTGAAGAAATCTTTTATACAGAGGAAGTAGTATTACACTCGTGTGCTTTCGGCGAAAACCGAAGCCTACTCTAGAGCCCGAGGTATATTCTAAAAGCTAACGGACTTAGTTCAATGACAGGTGCATGAACTCGTTGATATCATTTCATTGCCGCTTCAAGTTAACGCGAGTATGCTTATCAATCTTTTATTATTCTGTCGACGGAATTAAAAAACATGTCATGTAACAACATATCATAACATTTACATACAGGCACATACATTGCTTCTGGCCCCACACTAGGAATCCTTGTGTCGTGGGAACCAGAAACAGCGACGTCACAAACATGTAAACATCCAAGACCTGGGTTTCTTTTTTGTCCCCAGCCGGGATTCGAACCCGGGACCTCTCGCATGGTAGGCAGATGGACTAATCGCTGCGCCACAGAGGTCGTCATGTGACCCGACCATTGTAACTGTTGTGCTAATAATGCACTAACAGAATCGAGACCCTGGTAATCCTACCAAGTTTCGCGCTCGTGTGTATTAAAGTGCTATTCGGAGCCACGCTGCACGCTGCAACCTGCAGACAGCACGTGCACCGATTGCATGTAGTCGCCTTTTTTACGAGCGTTGACAGCACCAGAGTGCTTATACTGAGTTTTTTCATTCACTTTCGATAGCGAGAGCGTTTGCAATTTGTATAGGAGTGACAAAGAGACAACTAGGTAACGCGCTTTGTCACTCCTATACAAATTGCAAACGCTCTCGCTATCGAAAGTGAATGAAAAAACTCAGTATAAGCACACTGGCCGCCGAGGCGTTCGGAAGTCACTTCACAGAAATACACATAAACCAGCCATGCAGCTTTTTTTTGACGGGGGGGAAGTCTTCAAAAAATACCCGACTTCCTGGGGGGAAAGTCGGGTTATGTGGGGTTTTTACCCACTAAAACCCCCCGGTGGCATTCATCCGTGCTTTGTGGGGAGTACCGGGTACTGCCTAGAACACTTCCAGTGCTCCTCTGCACCGTGCGTGCACCCTGCTCTGGGCTGGCTGGGCCATCCCAATTCGGTTGTTGACACGACCGACAATAAATTATTTGAGATGCTCGATTAAAACAAAAATTACAAAATGATTCGGAAAATGTATTTCTTTTAATCATAAACTAGTTATTACAATTTTCAAATAGATGAAACATAAAAAGAGTGCTCTGAAATGTGACGTCACAAGCAAGTATTTTCATACAAAATTCCGTTTTAAAAGTAACTAATTTGACATCCTGTCAAATACCCAATTGCCATCGCTACGGCAACGAGGAGCCACTCCAGGTTGCCGCCTTCCTGGAGTCGCTTGATGGACCGATCGAGTCCGCACTCTCACCGGCAGTATGCAGTCGCTGCTACTGTCTGCAGTTGCAGCTTGGCTCGGAATAGCACAGCGCCTTTACGATGTTTCATCATCAACCCATTAGGTCCCCACCGAGGGGCACGGGTATCTTCCCTGAGGAAAGTATAGTCCGTACTCCACCACGAGGGCCTTGTCCGGATTGGTGGAGGCTTGTGAGACTAGTGGCTGTTCTTACTGTCACAAGTTTTCAAGCCGCTCTAAGAGGCCGGTTTAACGACTGCTATCTATCGACGGCAGCCGGCGCAAACTGCTTAACGTGCCTTGCGAAGCACGGAACCGCTCAGAAAAACGCCACTAGCGTTAGTCATTGACGGCCACCCATCCATGCACTGAACGCGTCCTATGTTGCCTAACCTTCGTGATCGTTTAAGATCACTCAGGCAGCCGGGGCTACGAGCGATTACGGCGGTCAGCTTAAGAACAAACAAAAAGTACAAATTCTTGTATTTTGAACCCTCACTTATTGTAGAAAATTTATATTTGACAAATAGATAGTCATCGTAGGATGCCATCCCATTTGGGTAGTTTTTTAAGCTACCGATTTTATTTATTCACCACAGCGCCCTCAACTTCAAAGGGAGAGAAGGTTCAATACAACAAATATTAAGCAACATTCCTTTATTCATATCGTCACTTAGCGGCAAGACTAACGCGGGTAAATCACTGAGGAGCCACTGCTGCCACTGCTGCTACCACTACTACCGCTAAATCTTGATTCCATGATCTCCATCGGCATCTGACTAGGGGCTTCGCTTCTCCTCCAAGGCAGACGAGGCATAGGGAGCGCCTTGCCGTACTTGTACCAGGCGAATCCTGCCAGGACCACGCCCAAAACGACTAACCCGGCAGTCATGCCAATGATGCCGGCACGGGCGCCTTGCCCGTCTGTAGTATCATCGTCTTCTGTAGAAGAGTGTGTAGAAAGACAATCGCGCTTAGACAATCAGCTCGTAATGGTGCACTGCAAGACTTAAGCCACCTCAAAAGCACAACACTTGTCGCAAAATAAGGCTTGAGGGTGCGGTCGGTTGAATGAAGGGGTATCCAGAGGCAAAAGAAGTATTATATTTTTTATAAGGTAAAGTAAAGACACCTGGGAACAATGCAAATAGAAAATCTTAAATAAGGTCTAAACATGTAAATATAAAAATACATTAGGAACATAAAAAGAACACTTACTTAATATGTTCCTTTTTTTAAATATTTTATGATGATTGAGATAATAACATTGAGAATAAGATAATCCGGGTCGTGAAAAACAGAAAAAAGAATGACGTTTAGGTCCAGCTTGGATGGAATCTGAGGATAATCTGGATCCAGATACGTCCAACCACTGCAGTAAAAGTCAAAAACTAATTAAATTTAGAATAGTTACTGGCCGAAAATAATAAAAACCAACGAGGGGAATTGCACCACTTCTTTTGTCCTCAGAAACCCCCATTCAGCCGCTGCCAGCAATTTTCCTCAGATCGTCAGTCCAGCATGCTGATGGGCGGCCTACGCTACGACTTTAAGTCAGTGGGTTCGATTCCCACTGGAGACCGCTGTACATTAGTACAAGTGGCCTCAGTCTGGGTGTTTTTCGATGTTTGTGATGCCCGTGCCTGGTTACCATAGCACAGGGTATCCTAGTTTGGGACCAGCTCAAGTGATTATTTTGTGTGGAAGTTAACATAACATAACATTTACACATAACATTTACACACAGGCACATACATTGCTTCTGGCCCCACACTAGGATACCCTGTGTCGTGGGAATCAGAAACAGTGACGTCACAAACATGTAAACATCCAAGACCTGGACTTTTGTTTTCTCCAGCCGGGGATCGAACCCGGGACCTCTCGCATGGTAAGCAGATGCGCTAACCACTACGCCACAGAGGTCGTCGTTATTAGGTTATTAGGTTTACCTTTATTATTATTATACCTTTATACTATTTTTGTGGTTTGCCAAAAGAGAATTCATTCATGGACTTGCGATATCTAGATGCAATTTCTATCAGTAGTAGCATAGACCAATTACTTATTGGTCTATGGTAGTAGGTTAGATAGGTTAAGTGACCGCTAAGACGCTGTTGTGCCTGGGACATATTTTCTCTAAGTATAATAACTATACCCTAATATAAGCTAAACTATTCAATGCGAGGTAGTTTATGTTAACCAACCTACAGAATAACTGTAGCTATTCAAATAATTTGAAGGAGAAGACGAAAAAAATTTATTATACCAACAATTTAAGACACATCACAGAAATGAAATAAACAGACAAGTAACATAATATACAGGGTGGCCAATCGGGTGACGTTATTTTTTTTTAGATACCCCGTATCGAGACCTATCCAAAACACCCCCATGTAGGTACCTATGTTCAGCGATTATTGATAGTATTCGAGTTATGTTTTTTTTATTTAGAGATTTTCCAAGAAGTCGTCAATAAAAAACCAAACAAAAATCAATAATAAGCCTATTTTTTAAATTGTATCTATTATTTAAAAAAAATATATTTGACGTGTTTTTTCTATGTATCTACTCCTCTCTGTATGTAACACAACAGACAAAAAAAAACAAATAAATTAAAACAAAACCATAGATGTAGTCTTTGGTGTATCTAGGTTGCCGCACAAGGCAACTGACTCAGCGTTGTGCTGAGTCAGTTGCCTTCAGAACAAACTTTTTGCAGTAAAACATTACAATGTCGATAGGTACCTAAAAATAGATACGACATACCATGGCAGGTGGCAAACCCTGGTCTCAGCACCTCTCCGGGATACAGGTGGGACTTCATACAGGTCAGTTGTCTAAAGCTGGCACGTTCACAGTACTCACACTTATGCAATTTCACTATACAGTATGTTTAAAAATAAATGATTTTGATTCAAAATGCGACTCTAGTTTAAGTGTAGACTAGAGTTAGGTTTTGGTAAGATGGGTGCGTTGTAGATAAATAAATACAAATATATGTGTTACTTGTTATAATATATTTTTAGCAAATTCGAGCGAAAAGTATTAATCAATCAATGGTCACAAAATAGTTTTAATTTTCAATAAATTTTCACATGAACAAAAATAATTTGACCTAAGAAAATCTTTACAAAAACAGAAAATAATTATCCCAGAAATCCTCAACAATTTAATTTTTTTGGGCGGTAGATGTGAAAATATAAACATCGAAAATTTTTGCTCCCAATTTGATTGTAATATAAAGTGTGACTTTCAATAACCTGATATGTTATAAATACTCACAGTGACCTAATACCTGCCAGCAACTGTTATCCAAGGTGACAACCACTTCCAACACATTCACACTTCACTTCACTGAATTGGGGTGTGGCTCTTGAATAATTATGGAGTCGAAGACCATCAAAGACACACTGACCGACATGATAGAGTTGTTTAACTCCCGGATGGCTGTTTTCGAGGACCAGCTACAGAAATCCAGTCCAGCCGCTCCCACAGTGAAAGGTTTGACCACCGAGTTTGCCTCATTCAAGTCATTTGTCAAGTTGGCCCTGCAGAACTTGCAGATGCAAGTGGAGGTGTTAGCACGTGAGACGGATCAGTTGGACATGAGTGGCCGGCGCAAAATTCTCCTGGTACATGGTGTGACAGAGGGTACCAAAGAGGACACAGCTGCAGTTGTTGCGAGGTTGGTGGCGGATAAGCTGGGCATGCCAGACTTCGACGCTGCTGGTATCCGTCGCTGCCACCGCATGGGAACCGCCTCGAAGGATCGGAAGAACCGGCCAATTCTAGTTAAATTCAAGAACGTCGCTGTTAGGGATCAAGTGTGGTTCTCTAAAACCCGACTCAAGGGCTCTGGCGTAACACTATCCGAGTTTCTGACGAAAAGACGGCATGATGTCTTCATGGCAGCGCGACAGCGTTTCGGGGTATCGCAGTGCTGGACGCGTGATGGCTGCGTACATATTACGGCTCCGGATGGGTCGCGGCATCGTATTACCACAACAGCGGAGTTAAACAATATTTCTAGTGCCCCGGCAGCCGCTAATAAACCTGCTGCGAAGACTAGTGGCTCGCAGAAGGCGTAGATCTTCATTCTTCAGTTTCGTTCTACTTCTACCCTAGATTTAGTCAAATGTAGCTACAAAGCACAATATTTTAGGTTGTTTACTTTTTGTTGTCTGTGTGTTCTGTCTGTCACTGTTTTTATTTTTTAATAAGAATTGTCACATAGCGCCGGTCACGTTCCATTTTACGCAGACGAACCGCATAGACGACGTCTTTCCCTTTCTGCTGGCGGGTGAGAGTTCACTGCAATTAATTGTTTTGTTTATTTTTTATTTTTAATATTTATTTTAAAGTTTTAAATAATTTATTTCACGTACTTATTGTATTTAGTATTGTATATATACATTAACTATCTTATATAAAATTATTTATCTTATACCTACTATGCAACAGGCTGACAGTAGTGACGTGAGTGAACTTTACCAATCCTTCTCTTCCTCTTCTGATGGTTTGAGCAGTAGCGATAGCTTTCATAGTATACCCACACTAGCTGACACACTAGATTCCCACTTCTTTTCAGTTGCGAAAAATTTCAATGTCATCCATATTAACGCACAAAGTATTCCGGCACATTTTCCTGACATGCTCGCCTCGTTTCAGTGTAAAAATATTCATGCTATTCTTGTATCTGAGTCCTGGCTGAAACCGTGTCTTCCTTCTACGTCTTACTCCTTGCCAGGATTTCTACTCATCAGAAACGACCGTGAAAACGGTCGTGGTGGTGGAGTTGCAATTTATCTTCGTGCCCACATCCCATATTCCATCATGAGCATGTCAGCCCAGCCCCCTAATTCCAATGCAGGTGAACACTTGTTTCTTGAAATTACATTAACGCATAACAAGATTTTACTTGGCGTTTACTACAGTCCCTCTTTAAATGTCAATTTCTTCAAGTCATTCGAAAAGCTGCTTGAAGATCTCACTCCATCCTATAGTCATACTATTATTATGGGTGATTTCAACACATGCCTCCTTAAGAATGACTCCCGTTCATCGTCCTTAACTTCTCTTTTTCGCTCGAGCAACATGTACGTCCCTCCTCTTAGTGCTACACACCATTTCCCTAATAGTACCCCGTCCCTTCTCGATCTCATGGCAGTATCATCTCCCAATCATGTTGCTCTGCATGGCCAATGCTCCGCCGACGCTTTCTCATATCATGATTTGATATTCCTGTCATATAAAATTCGCCCCCCCAAAGCAAAGCCGAGAATCCTTCTCCAACGCAATTTTGGCGGCATGGATCTCAGCAAGCTCTGTGATGATGCTTCTAAAATGGATTGGTCACTTGTTACCAGCAGGGAGACCGTCGATGAGCAAGTCGACACTTTTAATTCACTTATCACACAGCTGTATGATGTCCACGCTCCCATTCGAGCCATAAAAATCAAGCATCTTCCGGCACCATGGCTTACGGATGAGATCAAGGCTCTTTTATATAAGAAATCCCAGGCCAAGTCTAAATTTAAATCTCGTCCAACTGAGCTCAATAGAGAAAAATATGCGCTTATTCGAAATCGCTGCAATAAGGTGTGTAGGGATGCACAACGACGCCACATTCACAAATCTGTTGAAAATGGAGATCCAGCGAAAGTTTGGAACTTCCTTCGATCTTTAGGAGTTGGAAAATCTCGTCAAAATTCTATCCCTAAAGATTTGAACATTGATTTATTAAATCAACATTTTTCCTCTGCGTCTGCCTTCGATGGTATTAAAAAATTAGAAACACTTAATCTCATTTCATCAGTTCCAACTCCTGATCTCTCTTCCTTTAGTCTGAGTCGATTTTCGGATTGTGATGTTAAGAGAAACATCATCTCTATTACATCTAACGCTGTTGGTTGTGATAATATTAGCCGTAACATGCTAATACCGATCCTGGATATAATTACTCCTACTATAACCAAAATCCTCAATAAATCTGTTATCTCGGGTTCATTTCCGACTGCGTGGAAGGAAGCCCAAATTATCCCGCTACCTAAAAATGCCAAACCCTCTTCCCTCTCCGATTATCGCCCTATATCCATCCTGCCATTCCTTTCCAAAGTCCTTGAACGTCTTGTTCATTCCCAATTAAGTTATTTCCTTACAAAAAATAATCTCCTCAATCCTTTCCAGTCCGGTTTCCGTCCCGCTCATAGCACTGCTACGGCACTTATTAAAATAACTGACGACATGCGTTTGGGGATGGAGGAAGGGCAGTTGACAGTTCTGTCGCTGCTTGACTTCAGTAACGCCTTCAATGCCGTCGATTTCGACATTTTGTTGGCTTTGCTCTGTTCTCTTAACATATCTCCAACGGTAATCGACTGGTTTCGTAGTTATCTACACGGGCGCCGGCAACGTATTCGGATTGATGACTCTGTCTCCGATTGGTGCGAAACATCTGCTGGTGTCCCGCAAGGTGGCGTGTTGTCTCCTCTTCTCTTCGCAATTTTCATTAATAGTATCTCCCGCAAGTTGTCTTCTTCCTACCACCTTTATGCAGACGATCTACAAATTTATACGCAAGCGCCAGTGAAACAACTTCATGAAGCTATAAATGTGACAAATAGTGACTTAGAGCGTGTCTTGGAATGGAGTGTGTCACATGGACTGACCGTAAATCCCAAAAAAACACAGGTCATAATTATAGGTAGTCCAAGATTTATCTCCAGAGTTGACGTGAGTTCCCTACCACCTGTCTTGTTCGATGGTGTACCCATACCGTTCAGCTCAGTGGTAAAGAACCTAGGGGTCCTGTTCGACAATACCTTATCGTGGGTACCGCAGTTGGAAATGGTAAGTCGGAGGATGTTTGCATCAGCAGGTTCACTTAGGCGTCTCAGCAATTTCCTTCCAACGGCTACCAAAATTGCGTTGGCTCAATCTCTCCTTCTACCGATTCTCGACTATGCTGACACCTGCTATCTAGACCTCACTGAGGAGCAACTAAATAAGCTTGAGCGCCTCCAAAACTTCTGCATCCGGTTCATATTTGGTCTTCGCAAATATGACCATATCTCTGAATTTAGAACTAAGCTCAAGTGGCTCCCTATTCGTCTCCGCCGGAATACACACATTCTTTCTCTCCTCTATTGCATTCTGTTCAACCCAGCTATTCCATCCTATCTCAAAGAGCGATTCGAGTTTCTTCATTCTTCACATAGCTTGGCTCTTCGCTCGTCCCAAAACCTTCTCCTTAAAACTCCATCGCATACCACATCATTTTATGGCTCCTCCTTCACGGTTCAGGCAGTCCATTTATGGAACGACCTGCCCGTGGAAGTGAGAAAAGCAAAGTCCTTGAATTGTTTTAAGGCTTTGGTAAAATCCCGCTACTTACTTACTTCTTAAACTGGAAAACTGTTGCATTTATTATGTATGTATTTATTTTGCATGTTATATAGGTATGTATTTTATTATTTTGTAAATATATAAGTATGTTATTATTTTGTACGTATATGTATTATCATCTAAATATGCATGTCATGTATCACGTATTTATAAGTACCTACTTATCTTCTTTATATCTTGCTACTTTTCAATATATTTTCGATTTTTTTTTTTTTTTTATTTATGTACATCCGGAAATCCACACCTACCGACTATGTTATTCCTGCAATTCTCTCCATCCAAAGGTTGTCTGGAAGAGATCGCTCTAAGCGATAAGACCGCCAATTGTGTACCATTTAGACATAAGGAAATTACAATAACTCTGTATTATGGTTGAGCAATAAAGTGTTATCTATCTATCTATCTATCTAATTATAATTTAATTATGTAACAAAGGGTCACGGACGCTCAGTGGTCAGTTACTGGATGAATGAGACGATTTCAGATAAACTAAAAAAAAAATCTAATGGCTGTCAAATGAATGCAATTTTGGACCTCAGCCCAATATGTGTGATACATCATCGAATAGGTCTCAGCGAGCTGAATAAAAGTTACTATGACGCCAACAGCCAAATGTTTGTCCTTTCGGAGTTATATTGTATTGAAAATGTTAGTTTTTTTTTTTCAATTACAATAAAACTCCGAAAGGACAAACATTTGGCTGTTGACTTCATAGTCACTTTTATTCAGCTCGCTGAGACCTATTCGATGATGTATCACACATGGCTATTGGGCTGAGGTCAAAAATTGCATTCCTTTGACAGCCATTCGTTTTTTTTTTAGTTCTTCTGAAAACGGCTCATTTGGAACTACTTTTCTTAGCTGTCAGAAAAATCCTTCATTGAAACGCACATAGTTACGGTTGAATACCAAAAAGATCACGCTGTATTTATAAACAGTAGCAAAAGTAAAACTATAACTGTCCCCTTCACACTCATAAGCTAGACCGCGCGCAAGAGAGACGGGCAGACTTTTCATGATGCGCATGCAGTACACGTCACGCCGCGCGCTTATTCACAGACACTACACAAGCGCAACGTGTAAATGTGTTGAACATGCCAGCTTTACTTAACTGACCTGTACATGTATAACTTAAGATAAGAATATTCTTTATTATAGACGAGGAAAAACACAAACATAAAATATTACCAGAAGCATAAACGTGGATAGTGTCCCGGGCCTCGAACGCTGCCCCGTCGACGGTCGCAGCGCATGTCCAGATGCCAAAATCCTCTGCTCGCACGGGGTTTATGGTCAGGGAACAGTCCCCATGGTCTAGGCTGCGATTCGGAGTGAAGAAGTACCGGTCCAGAATTGCCCTGGAAATTCGGACAATTGAACTGCTCGTCTTCTTAGCCTAGGCGACACGCGACAGCGACAGTTCGGCGACTAGACGCGACGACACGCTACGGCCGTCAAGTTTGATATAGGTATTTTGTTCGCCAAGTGTGCGGAGCTTCGAACAAAATATATGAAAATTGACGGCCGTAGCGTGTCGTCGCGTCTAGTCGCCGAACTGTCGCTGTCGCGTGTCGCCTAGTGCACATTAGGCATAGGCTAATGGAATGGATTTGAACACTTAAAATGACAGTAATCATAAGCCTATTATAAAACAGAGCTGAGCTGTCATCCGCATGTAATTTCACAGGGAAGAGACGCGTGCCCCTCGGTGGGGAGAAAATGGGTTGATGGTGATGATGATGAAAGTTTGTAGCAAATTCTAGCCAAAGTACCTAACAGTACAGTCTAAGTACAGACAGACGAGTTTCTAAGATGTAAGTTCAAGGTTTTCACACATTATTGTGTCTTTAAATGGCTGTTCATAAAATATGAAGCTTGCTGCTAGCTTCTTATATCTTTAGTCAAGTCAAAAACTGTATTTTGTAGAGATACATCTACGGTCACGCCATGAATTAATTGTGGCCATATGGCCACTTTGACTCGCATGCTCCATGGCAGGGCATCAGAATGTCATGGTTAAATGCATTTAATCCGGAAGTAGGTACAGGATGTCAAAATAACTTTCAACCTTTGGAGCCCACCTTGAAATTACGAGAACCAAAACACCCATGCCATGCGGTTTGGCAAATGTAGTACTTTTTTCTCTCTTTCGTTTTGACATTCACATATTTTAAGAAGACGCTTGTCGCAATTTTCAACGCACTTAAATTTCAAAAGTTGCGATTTTGTACCTACTTACATTAATTTTTCAATTCTAATATTGTTCTATAGCGCCACAAAATGTGCGACTAACGCCGTCATGCTACCTGTTCTTATATTGTATATGTTGGGCTAATATACCATCGGATATTGGCATAAGAGAAGGCGAGTCTCTTATATGCCAATATCCAATGGTATAAACACGTTTAACGGCCGTTTATGCTGCAAAAAACGAATATTTCAATACTCAAGGGAATCAACATTTTATAGGGTCTACCCTAGAACCTAGAATGGCAAGTAATATCGTCATAATTATACTACAAGTGAAAATTTTGAAAATTATTAAATACAAAATTAATACATAACAAAAATAGTCATTGGACGAAGACAGGTCAGATATTGTAAAGCTGTTCGTTTTGAGGAATTGTATTGTTTTCTTTACATAATAAACTATGGAACAACTATTTATTTATAGTACATATTTAGGCCCACGATTCCCAACTTTGCGATGACTTACATCTCTTGCGTCACGGTGGAATCCAAATTCATGCCTTGGAAATTTGGCGTCATGAAGCGGCAGTAGTCGAGTGGTCTATTCTCAATTGAGCTGTGGCAGTAGAGCGTCACTTCTCCATCCAACTCAGCTGCCATTTCTCTCTGGTTCGCAGTCAGGGGCCCAGTGATCCGTACTTCGACGCGGTCGATCTCTTCCAAGCCCAGAAGGCTGGTAGGTCCCATGTGACAGGTCCATATGCCGTCAAACTCGTCCCGGGCCGCGGCAAAAGTGATGCCGCAGTCGCCTACACTTACTCCCTCTCCGGAATACCTGGGGGATAGCTTTATTTAACTATCGAGTAAGTATAAGATAGGAAGACGAAGGAAGATCTGTTTAGGCCTGCTGTTACCTACTTCTCGCCTCCGCTCCGTCTCAATTGTAAAAAAAAACGGCTAAACGCGAGTCGGACTCGCGTACGAAGGGTTTCTTAATAATATCTATAAAACATAAGACACTTATTATACTGGGTGTATTTTATATTTAATAAATTTTTTTTAGTGAGAATTATTTTTGCTTCAGTATCATGTACATAACCACCCCTGAGTCGGACGAAACCGTACAAATCAACACCCTGTATTAATATAATGGAGCAAAGAACTGCAAAACAATCACGATGAAACCCTGCCTTGAATATTTATTTAATTTTTATTTAATTATAGCCGCATTTTATTCAATGTAGCTGGCACAAAACAAACGTATTTTTTTAATATTAATATTATTATACATAATACCAGTATCATCGGTGAAAACAACTGCTTAGCCAACACGGTTTATGAGATACCTACAGCCTTGTGACAGACAGGCACAGACGGACGGATGGACGGAGACGCTCCGACAAGGACGGTTTGTAAACACAAATACTAATGTTCTCAAAATAAAATAGATTAAAAATAAGTTTTTTATTACGAAAACAATCTACTAAAATGTATCATTTTGTTATCAACTTTCTCTATAAAACACTAACCTCCGGTTTTTTTGACGCATTTTTTTATCTACCTACTGTTAACAGCTATCAGTTGGCTACGCTGCATACAAAAAAAAACACAAGTGATAGCTATTAACTGGAGACTTACAGAATGTAGGAATAAGAGAAACTGGATGTAAAAAGAAAACAGGTCCTAAATATGTATAATTTTATCCACAGCCTACATTAATCAAACGTAGTAGGTATACTTATTGTATAATCGTGGCAGCCGTCTATAAATGGCAGTCGTTAACCCAAGTCAGAGGCCTTAGGGCGGCTCTGAAAACTTGTGACAGTAAGACCAGCCACTAGTCTTACGAGCCTCCACCAATCCAGACTTGCCCCCCGTGGTGAGTATGGCCTAGACCTTCCTCAGGGAAGAGACCCGTACCCCTCGGTAGGGACATAATGGGTTGATTAATGATGATGATGATAATCGTGGAGATTGTTAGTATGTTCGAGCTAGGCGAACGCAATATGTAACAGCAGTCTTAAAAAATAACAAGAACCTACTCGTACTTATTAGAACCTACTTACCAAAACTCTTGTCCTTCCTCGGTCAACGCCACTGGAGTATATTGTTCGCCGCCAGGACTTTGAAACCAGCAATAGCTAAGCTGAAAATCTGCCTGGCAACTGATCGTCATCTCTTCGCCTCTCTGCATGAATATTGTCCTTAATTCACTTTCTTTTTGTCTTGTCGTTATCGCACTGCGAGAAACTGAAATTGCATTAATTTTTAGTGTTTTTAGGAACTGGTCATTGACTTCGCTCGTAGCCCTGGCTTCCTGAGTGATCTGAAACGATCACGAAGGTTAAGCAACATAGGGCGCGTTAGGTGCATGGATGGGTGACCGTTGTATGACTAACGCTATGCACCTACGTACATGTTTTGTTACATACATATACATATTTCGTGCAATAAAGTATAATTCATTAAGACAAAGGTACACGAAACCCAGTGGACGAAAGTGTAAGACATATTCGGATCCGTTGACCCCGTTCGGAATCTGTTAACAGTATCAAAATAGTGGACATACCATACCTACCTTAAATGTAAAACTTGCCTCAAAATGACATTATAAGTTCTTATAGGACAAGATAAGAATATACTTTATTTGCACACAAGATTTTGGTGATTCAAGAAACGGTGCTCCGGATCTGCGTTGTTTAATTAACACGCTCTACGGATCAGACAGAAAGGTGAATTTTGACCATGACAGCCACCTATCGCATTTTATGTAATCTAATCTTTTATTATAATTTATCTTTGTTGGGGAAATACTTACAAAATGACATAAATGGACGAATGGACACATGGCACTTAGGTGGGCCCTAGCGAACAGTTTTAATTCACACAACTATGTGGGCGTTCCATCTATTAGGTACGGACCTCTAAAAACTAGAAACTTGGAGTCTTAAAATAGTTTTAGTTTATTGTTAAGTACTAAAATCTTAAAGTATTTTTAGGATTGTAGTACTTAACAATAATTAAATATGTAATGCAGAATAAAAACTGTACAATTAAATATTGTACCTACATGTATGTACCTACAACTTTTGTTTAACAGTCTTCTTATCCTGTTCTGCCGACTCAAGTGATAGTACGTGTATATCAGAAAGTTAAGCGATACAGGATGCACAGTTTTACACTGGACGATACCGATATCGTACTGTACGACATTTTTGCGCAATGGTCACACAAGGCCTTACTAAATGTGTGACACGTGTCGTTATGGTTTTAGTCCAGTGTACCTAAAACCGCTAAGCTGGGCTGGCCAAGTCAGACGTATGGGCAAAATTGTCAACGATTAGGTACCCTTTGAGGGACACCGCCGCTGCGACGCCTTGTGGCAGTACGAGGTGGAGATCGTGTGACGACCTCACCAATATTTACCAGAATGGTAAGACTTGGCCAAGGACAAGGAGGAATGAAAGTCTAAAAGGGGGCCCATTTGATAGGAGACATAACATAATAAATATGACAATTATTGACATAATAATATGTAACTTCCCTTGCATGAAAGAAAAACGAAGAATTACAAAGGGTTTGACAAGAAATTTAGAAATATAAAAAGTTTGACAAAACTTACTCGCACCCTGCCTCCTGACCGTGATCAAGGCCTGCATAGGACTCCGCTGAACCACCTGCGTGCCCTGCAACTCCTGTACCCCCACCGAGCACCGCCACGAGGCGAAGTCTTCGTTCGTCGGATGCTCCAATGTCAAACCGCACTGCTTTTGGTAGAAACCCACCCCGTAGTAACTGGCAGGATAAAAGTAGAGTTTAACAGAGGGGAAAGTACTAAGCAATACTATTTGCATAGGTCCTTGTAAAAAGGCAGGGGAACGGCGATTTAAAATAAGGGAATGGAAGAACACACCAGCGAAAAGAAAATACATCGAGGCACGACACAATTAACCCTTGGTTACTCGCGTCAAAATACTCGCACTACTGCTCGCGTGGGGTAAAGTCTTACCCCAACTTTCAGTTTTCAATAAAGTCATAATTTAATGCAAAATCCGACTTTTAAAGAAATATGATGTATTGAACAATCATATTTAACAAAAAATATAGTTTTACTTAAAAATAATGAAATTAAAGAAAAAAAGAAACTTTATTTTAGGCACTATTTATATCAAGACAATTGCGGCATACTGTAATTTGATGCTCATTGCATACATTATAATGGCATATGGAACAAGTAATCTTTGTTTTTTGTGTCCTTGACCCTTGGGCATGTGACCTCTGCGAAGTTGGCCCTGGGTATTTTGTGATGAAGAACTGGAGGAGCTGCCAAGATCCTCACTTTGCCGGAGCCATTTTTGTAGAGGGCGAGGAATATTTGGTAAGGTTTTACCATTTCAATAGCAAGCTGCTTCAGGAACATTCTTCTCTGTATATCGCACCTCCTCTAGAAAACTGTCATATCACAAAAAACATAGTTTTGAGAAAAAGGCACTTAAGTGATTTCGGTCTTACATTTTTTGCCACTGTGGTAAATATATTTTAATATTACATTATGGTAAATATAATATTTACCACAATGGCAAAAAATATAAGACCGAAATCACTTAATTTGCGTTTTTCTCAAAACTATGTTTTTTGTGATATGACAGTTTTCTAGAGGAGGTACGATATTGAGATCATCTTTGGAGTTATATATCACATAGGCGTTGATGCCGCAGATGTTGAACATGTGAAAAAATATGGCCATAGGCCATCGTTTCGTTCGTCGACCTACGTTATAATAATCCACACAAAACTGTGCACAAATAAAACAAATAAAAAAAAACAACTAACGTATGAAAAATGCGTAATAATCAATTTATACGATCATCCATGACAACAATCCACAATTCTGCTCACCAGAAATATTCACGTCGTAAGTACTCGCGTGGGGTAATATTTTACCCCAAAGACACTCTCCAGACACAACCACACTGATAAGCACTGAGCTTGACACTAATTATCAAAGGTCACGGTGTTTTAGGAAGCTAAAGGGTGTTTTTTTTAGAGGTTAGGTTTTCAAGATGAAATAAAACGCATATAATTTAATGGTATGGCCAAGAATTTAGCTTTATTATAAAGAAAAGGGTTTGCCATTATGTTTTAAAAATGATTTCGGGCAAGTGGCCGCCGCGGCTGGTTCGAATAAATTTTCGTTCGATTAAATAAACTTTTGGTGAGCGTATTATCTCGCGTCGTGGGCCTGTGGAGTGGCCTCCAAGATCGTGCGATATAACACCGCTGGATTATTTCTTGTGGGGCTATGTGAAGTCGCTTGTCTACGCAGATAAGCCCGAGACGCTTGACGTCTTGGAAGAGAATATTCGGCGCGTTATTGCTGACATACGGCCCCAATTGCTGCAAAAAGTGGTCGAAAATTGGGCCTCTCGCCTGGAATTTATTCGAACCAGCCGCGGCGGCCACTTGCCCGAAATCATTTTTAAAACATAATGGCAAACCCTTATCTTTATAATAAAGCTAAATTCTTGGCCATACCATTAAATTATATGCGTTTTATTTCATCTTGAAAACCTAACCTCTAAAAAAAACACCCTTTACAAGAAAAATTGTGACAGTAGAATCAAAACTTAATGACAATATGAATGTAGAAATACCCGCTGGGGTAAAAAATTACCCCACGCGAGTAACTAAGGGTTAAGATCAGCACAACAACTTAAGGCGTGGGGCATTTAGGAAGGACGTGGTGTGTCTCAATTACCTTGTCTAATCTAATATATAAAATTCTCGTGTCACCGTGTTCATACTCCTCCGAAACGGCTTGGCCGATTTTGATGAAATCTTATATGTATATTCAGTAGGGCTGAGAATAAGTTGTTATCTTTTTTCATACCCCTATCTGCGAAATAACGTTTGCCAGGTCAGCTAGTAATTTTTTATATAAAAATCTCGTGTCACAGTATTATTATCGAACTCCTCAGAAGGGACTTCAGTGTTTTTTATTTTAAAAAACTGTAGGTATAGTAGGACAACGAATAGGTCGAAGGCTAAGTTAATATGGCTAATCAACGTTCGCGGAGTCCAGTAAATGTCACACAATGTCGTGTCGTTCCTTACGGATCATCCAATGTAAAACGTCAGTTTAATGTTGAACCCACCTGTAGCGGCCATCGCTTAAGCCGTCGACGACATTGTACCCGTACTGGCTAGAAGTCCTTTGGAATCGGCAGAAGCTGATGTTTCTATGCGTGTTCAGGATATTGCAATAGAGATGGAGTTTATGCGCCTGCGAGTCGTGAATGTAGCCCACGTCGAGATGCTCGGCTGCGATCAGAATATATGAAAAGTAAATCAGTAATTTACGCAAGTGTTCTGGAAATAAGTACCTATATGATCTTAGTGAACTTAGGCTCGCTCGTAGCCTTGGCCGCCAGCGTGGTCTTAAACGATCACTAAAGTTAAGCAACATACGGCGAGTCCAGTCCATGGATGGGTCACTGTCTATGACTAACGCTAGTGGCATTTTTCCGAGCGGTTCCGTGCTTCGCAAGGCACGCTAAGCAGTTGGTGCCGGCTGCCGTCGATAGATGGCAGTCGTTAAGCCAAGTCAAAGGCCTTAGGGCGGCTTGAGAACTTCTGACAGTAAGACCAGCCACTAGTCTTACAAGCCTCCACCAACCGACTTGGCCCCCGCGGTGGAGTATAGCTTAAACATTCCTCAGGGAAGAGGCCCGTGTTCCTCGGTGGGCACATAATGGGTTGATGATGAGTAGAACCAAAAAAACCATTAATTTTAACGATAGATTCGAACGATCCCATCACTTTCATGTACGTAATTATAGGGCTTTTACTACACCCTGTATTGCAAAAGATAATATAATCTTTTCAATGCATTTCAGTGCAACGCAATACTTTTAACGATAATAATAATAATAAATGAGCTTGAGCTGATCGCTATCTAATCTCAATAACATTACAATGTGAGCGTTATATCAATTTTATAATTAGGTTTCGGAAAGTGATTAATTATCAATTTATCATCCTATTATCCAAGGTTGTACAGACGTTGTTGAGACATAAGTAGTGACGTATATAGGTAGGTAATAAAGGCCTAGGCGGTGCTGAGTTCCGTTCCAGGGCCGCAAGGCTTAGGAGCCCCATGACCGTGGGCCACTATACCTGTCTCTAACATGCATACATTATTTTTGTATATGGGCCATATGCTTTTACCAGCATAAAAATAATATATTATTGCAAAATCCATAATCATCATCATCATTCAGTCACAAGAAGTCAACTGCTGGACATAGGCCTCCTCCATGGATTTCCAAAAAGACCGGTTAGAAGCGGCTTGCGTCCAGCGTCTTCCTGCCACTTGATGGGATCGTCTGCCCATCTTGTGGCTGGTCGTCCTACGCTGCGCTTGCCGATGTGTGGTCTCTATTCCAGAACTTTTCGGCCCCATCGGCCGTCAGTTCTGCGTGCTACGTGCCCCGCCCACTGCCACTTCAACTTGATCAGCCGGTGGGCTATCTCGACGACTTTCGTTTGTCTACGGACCTCATCATTTCTGATTCGGTCTCGTAGAGAAACGTATTGCAAAGTAGGAACACACAATACGGCTTCAACTCCGACTTGTCCCGCGCTCCACTATAAATGACGAAAGAGACGGTTTCTCAACACAATGCGAACATGAAGATGAGCAAGCTCAATCTTCCCGCGCATTTTATTTAAAGGACTGATGGCCGTACGGGATACATTCCATCCCGACGATATGCGACGATATATTTGACATATCTTTTATCAAAATCGTCTTAGCCGTTTGACCTTACCGTTGGTACAGTCATTTCAAAAATTGCCTGTACAAACATAGTGGAAGAGCACGATCAACCGCTCTTCCCTATACGTTATTTATTAGTGGTTTCGCGGTTTTGTTCTACTGAGCTGAGTAAATAGAAAGATCGAGAACAGGAAAAGAGTTTGCGGAGCAACTCTAGTATAAGGTAGCAATGCCCTTCAGCAATATCAAGTGTACGATAAGAATTTGATTTCGAAAAGTGATTTAATTACCTATTAGTTATCATTGCCAATAAAGACTTATTATACTTTCTCAAGACATCAATTTAGGTGATAGAGATCTATATTCTATTTACTGAAGCGAACGACTAATTGTCAACATGTCAAAAATTTGGTTTTTCCAAATGCCAAATTTACAACGCTGCATAATATTTAGCAAAGTTATACAAAACGATGTGCCTAATAAATGCCATTAAGCAATAAACACAATAACACTGTTATAACCTGATTTATCCCTTACTCGCAGTTTATTTAACAAAATATTTAATTTTATCATGAAAATACAATTTGCTTAAGAGATCTGTGGCCCAAAAAATACCTAAAATTTCAGTGGTCCTCAAAATAAAAGCGATCCTACTGCTGCCAAATATGTTCACAAAATCGCAACTAGCAAAGATGACGGAATTTTGTTCAAAGGCCGATTATGATCGATTATTTTATGCTAATGCGCTACGCGATGTGTAGGAAGAAGTATGGAGAGCTGACTACGAACCTCTTTTTTAATTAGAGGCAAAAAAAAAGTAAGATAGCCACCGAGACGCCATATTTTTACTCACGACGATTGACGTTGTTAATGCGAGTGCAACTTCTCTAAGCTATTTTATTTTCTTTTGTATTTGTTTTGTCTTGTTTGGTTGTCTGTCTGTTTTCCTTAAACAGTAGGTAGGTTAAACCTACCTTAACCTATGTGGGTATACGATGCAAGCAAAGCTGCGTGCATGAGCTATTTTGAGTGACATGTAAGTTTGAGAGATGCTGTGTCTTTGTTTACCTTTAGTCGTTCGCTTCAAAAAATAGAATATATGTGCCTGCTTTACTTACAGAAACACTACTGACAGTTTAGATGTCCTAGATTATGTTTTTGTGCCTCGTTACTATGCAAAATTCGATACCCTTCTTAAAATTTTCATTACCTTTCATTTTTTTTTTTTTTTTTTTTATTAAAAACTGACCAACGATTGACCCCGATCTCACCTGATGGTAAGTGAAGATGGAGCCGACGATGTTCCTCGTTGGTTCAGTAAGAGCCTATTCACTCTAGCCTTAAAGGCACCCAAATTGTACCTTTCCGGAAAAACAGAGGAAGGGAGCGAATTCCATTCCTTAGCGGTGCGCATTAGAAACGACGAGGCGAAACGCTTCGTGCGCACAAAAGGTGTCTGTACCACATAAGGATGAAGTCGCTCCCCTCTCCTGGTTGTACCTGGTTTCATCAAATTAAAATATTTTATTCACAATAAAAACAAAATATTTACTTTACGGACGTCAAAGTTGTTAGTTTCATTAATGGACGATGTGGAATATCATTCAACAAAGCCTCTCAGAAGAGAAAAACATTGCCAAAAAATTTCATCGGACCTTTCTCCAACAACCTGTATTTTCATTCCGCGATTTGGGGTGCTACCGTGCTACTACGTAACTTCTCCACTGTACCACAGAATACATAATAGTACAGGCACAGAAGATTCACTCCCTAAAATCATTTAAAGAAAAAGGGACTCTATACTTGAATTCACAAATCCGGAGTATCGTTTGACAGTCACTATTGTCAAATTCTAGAATAATGTTGCCTTACTTATTTCACTAGTGCTGACCAAGTGAATGAGTTCATTCAAATTAATTCGATTAATTCGTTCAATGCAAGAGAAAAATCGGTTAATAGACCAAAAATATTACTAAGACAACAGAATACACGACCTCTTTGGCGAAGTGCATTTACATGTCTGTGACGACGCTGTTTATGGGTCCCACAAGGTTACACAAGGTATCCTATTGTGGGGCCAAAAGCAATGTATGTTATGTGCCTGTATGTAAATGTTATGTTACATTACGGGTATTTCCCGTTGGTATGATCGGTTGACCTTGTCAGTCGATTCAGCGGTACTTAATCGTAGTACAAGTTTGGTATATAAGTAGGTGTGTTGTATGTTTCTTATGTAAACTTATCTTATGCGGTAACCTTCTTAGAGTCTCCCGTTTTGAAATCGTATGACTCGAATCGTGTTGTAAGATACCGGAAATACATGTTCTCAAGACGAAGTCGTAGTGCCTTCGCTCATTCATTAACGCATTTATTCTATAGGGCTGGGGCATCTAAATAAAAAAGTGGGCAAAAATGAGAAGCATGGCCAATTAAATAAGAAACTCAACAACAACCACAGGCACAACTTAACAATAACAGAAAACAACCTAACAAAACTTAAACGATGTAAAGCAAGAAAATAAAAACTCAAAGAAAACTGCAACTTATCTCCATAGAAAATATTCGAGCAATGAGACCGGCATGAAGACAAAAGAATTACCGAAACAACTCCCCTCCTGTGTAAACAAGATGGTGTTCGACCGCGGACATACCTGTGTAGCGTCCTAATGACAACCTTTTGTGAGATTTTTGCTTCGCGTATTTAACTGTATGATTATAAATTTAAATAATGAATCACTCATAGCCCGGCTGCCTGAGTGATCTTAAACGATCACGAAAGTTAAGCAACATGGCGCGTTCAGTGCATGGATGGGTGACCGTTCTATGACCAACGCTAATGGCATTTTCCCGAGCGGTCTCGTCAGTCGGTCGGTCGCTAAACGGCAGTCGTTAAGCCAAGTCAGAGGCCTTAGGGGGCGGCTTGAAAACTTCTGACAGTAAGACCAGCCACTAGTCTTACAAGCCTCCATCAATCCGGACTTGGCCCCCGTGATGGAGTATGGCCTATACCTTCCTCAGAAAAGAGACCCGTGCCCCTCGGTGGGACATAATGGATTGATCATGATAAATTTGAAATATCAGCGACTTTTATTAAAATCTTAATTATTGTCATTAAAATAACATTAAATTTACTTACAGCCACATACATTGCTTCTGGCCACAACCCCAAAATACCTTTAAAATCTTAGTATGAATTTAAATATCGTACCAACAAGGCAATGTATTCGTTCACTAAGTGAATGAGCTAAATTACCAACTTGGGTACATCGCTATTTATTTTTCGCCGACATCTGGTATCACAGCAAACGTCAAACGATACTCCGGATTTGTGGATTCGAGTATAGAAGCGATACAATTAGGTGCAATTCAGATCGGACGGCGCTAAAAAAGCTACAATTATATTCACCTACATGTTACCTCTCTTTCTACCGCGTAAGTCGCGCGCGCGTCACTGCTCGCTCGTGCGTGAGTCCCTACTTATCAGCCACTCTGGAGTGGCCGCCGCATGTACGCGTTCGATATCTCCACGCGGAGTGCGACAGGCCTACCTGACTGTATGAACTAGTCCGATGTAACCTACACCGAACCGTTAAATAAATCTAACATTAAAAAATTTCGTGTCACAGACTCACAGAGTTTGTTAGCGGACTCGTTCAATACAGCTTCCCCGATTTTTATAAAAAAATATTTTTTTGAACCCCTCAATCGCTCAAAACAAAACTGTACAACCAGTGTGTGTTACCAGTGATGACTTATGGCACTGAGGCGTGGTCTCTTACTATGTACCTCATAAGAAAGCTCAAGGTCACGCAGTGAGCTATGGAGAGGGCTATGCTCGGAATTTCTCTGCGAGACCGAGTCAGAAATGATGAGGTCCGTAGACGAACGAAAGTGGTCGACATAGCCCAGCGGATTGGTAAGTTGAAGTGGCAGTGGGCGGGGCACATAGCGGAACTGATGGCCGATGGGGCCGAAAAGGTCTCGAATGGAGACCACACATCAGCAAGCGCAGCGTAGGACGACCAGCCACAAGATGGACAGACGATCTCATCCAAGTGGCGGGAAGACGCTGGATGCAGGCCGCTTCCGACCGGTCTTTTTGGAAATCCATGGAGGAGGCCTATGTCCAGCAGTGGACTTCTTGTGGCTGAATGATGATGATGGTGATTTTTTTGAACTAAAACTTTATTCCGGATACACTTTTTGACTTGACTTTATTTCGCTCTCATGGTGAGCAGAAACGGATCTCGCATCGTCTCGGTTGCTCGTCTCTGACGAGCTCGTTAGAGACGAGCACCGAGGATGCGAGATCGGCAAGTAAGTGTATCAATAAAAAATATTATTATGTTACTATGTGTAGGTATATCAATTTTTTGTGTGTAGTAGACAGTTACAGAATATGAGGACAGTTCATTTAGCAGGCATCTCTAAAGGCATAGACAAAGGCCTTCCTCATTCCGAGTCATGCTTACGGCACGTTACACTTTTCTGTGCTTGGGCACTAATTGTCTTCCAGCCGACGTTGACAATCTGATTCGTTTGTAAACGTCGCCAGACCAGCGAGCGAGTTCCCACGCTGCATCAGCCAATTGAAAACCTTATATAAGCAACCGGTTTATCGTTGTGACCGGGGATTATTAGTTCTGTGTACAGGGTGATTTCGACTTCGCACGACACTTTAAGTAGGGATACTTTAAGCGCGATTTAGAAACATAGACTGAGGCCATTTGTAAATAAATAAATAGATAAGTAAATAAATAAATGATGATGATGAAATGACGACTCTACCTTCAACAGCAATTCGCCTCGTCATGTGGTATTCCGACACTCTTCCGGGCAAGCCCAGGTACACGCCCCACGATCCTTGCACCGCCCTTGAAGCCTTGTCCAGGGTAACTACACAATGTCCCGGGATCAAGGAGCTGGCGCCAAAAGGCTGTTGGACCACACAGTACCGGCTACTGTCGATTGTCAGATTAACGTTCACGTTGGTCTGTCCGTCTTCTAAGGAGATCGGGTTGTTCTCGTAGTGGAGACTGCTATCTGGAAAAAATGAAACGGATTGTTAGGCTAGGGATACCTACTAAATCTTTTTCTGTTCCGGCGCACTCACTGGTTTTAGTATTTTGCCATGGCTCTTCAGTGGTAATGTGTGTACCGTGGACAGGTACCGTAACACAAAGCATAGAAATAATAAGCTTAGACATAATGGATGCCCTGCCCATTATCCTAAATATTGACAATAGTTATAAATGATACTTCGTTTTTAAAGTCAAAGAATGCTACAATTTATTATTACTTGATTTGTATTTTGTAAATACTTAAGTGTAAAACGAATTTAACTTTCTAATGTAACTACGTGTTACACGTCAATGAAAGTGTGTTTAATATTTAAGTGAAACCGTCCCTGTATTCCGTAAAATAGCAAATATCGTTTATCTTTTACGTTTGTGCAAATTAGGAGTCTTTTTAGTTTCGTTTATTTAAAGAGATTGTGTAACAAGCAATGGGTATCAATGGAAACTAAAAAATAAGAAATACTATAGGTACTCTTACAGTCTCAGATTGTACTACTTTTTCTGAATTAGTTAAACAGTTTTATTTTTAAATAGTGAAGTAATCTCTTCAAGTAAAACTCTTTTTAACGGTAGGTAGTGGGCATTTTGAATTCTCACGATTAATAAAATGTTACACCGCATCGGAACCGCTCCGTACGGAGCGGACGGATTTGTTGCTTTGTATTGATTTCTATGGTACTGCGTGCACTGGATCGGCATTTCTGCTTCGGAGTGCGATATTACTGCCGATGACGTCATCCGCAGCCGACCGCGCCATTCGGATTCCGAACGCTTCGAGCTCTGACGTGTTTGCGACGCTTGTGCATGAATGACTATACTGGGGCCAAATTCGATAAGCAATAAATGTAAACAAAGCAATTTAGGGTCAGCACAACGCGAGCTAAAAAATAAAGTATACTTTTGGTATTATTGATTTGACTACAGAACTTTACACAGTAATATCGATAGGTTTATTGGATTAGAAGGGCATTATTAATTATGAGCTGTTACCAGGAAACGTAGTGTGCCTGTTTGGAAATGAAATGTAGCATTTGTCTTACAATTTTATTACTTTTTCTCTTATTATTATAGATTACAAAAACTAACCTTAAGCAAAATAAAAGCCTTTCCTTTATTCCAATCGCCAATAAGATGCAGTACAAGAGGCGGCCTTATTGCTTATTGCCCGAGGTATATTCTAAAAGCTAACAGACTGTATATTTTTGTTTTTGTTGTTTTTACACTTTATTGCATTTAATAAAAACATTACTGACCATTATTTGACGACCTCTGTGGCGCATCTACGTACAGAGCGAGAGGTCCCGGGTTCGAATCCCGGCTGGGGACAAAAAATGTCTTGGATATGTTTGTGATGTCACTGTTTCTGGTTCCCATGACACAGGGTATCCTAGTGTGGGTCCAGAAGAAATGTATGTTCCTGTATGTAAATGTTTATGTTTATTACATAGTACAACTTAGTTTCTGCTGTTATGATTATTTTTTTCCTCGGTGCCGCTAGTGTTACTTTAAGAAGCTAATCTACAAACGGTTGTTCGGCAGTCCGCGGCAAGCCGGGCTGGGGCCGCGAGTCCACGCGGCCGCCCTGGTGGCCTAAGGACCTCCCTTGGGCCAACGTGCGCATGGACGCCCGATCCGACGACGAGAAGCAGAAGGTGAGCTCTTGGGGTGTCTTGGTTTTGGGGACAGGATTTGGAGAGACAAGCATAAAAATGCTAAGAAAAGATGAGCGCTCCGACGATGTAAAGCAGAGTGTGAGCACTTGGGGTGGCTTGGTTGTGGGGGACAAGGCGGGTTGGGGATGCAATCCTAGTTAGGTGCGGTTCGAGAATATAGTGAAATTCAAAGATTTTGGTTCGAGACATGAATGTACACAAAATATCTATATTCATCTTCTAATAAATCATAATATAATGTATGAAATTCTCCAAATAAGTCTTTTTGAGATTATTTTATGAACCCACATCTTGCGTTTCCTTTTGCTTTTCTCCTCCTCAGCTGATAACAAACAACTAATGACAACAATATCCTCCATTGCAAACACACGTGCACAAGCAAACTCGATTGCTTCGAAAATACCGATACTGCCGACGGCAAATCCGAATGCAGTAGACGCACCCTTTCGGCATTATGTAAATGCCGACGGCCCGTACGGTGCGGACGCTCCGATTCCGATGCGGTGGACGCTTAGCTTAATCTGTGGTTGCGTCAGAAAAATTTGTTGTAAATTCATAAAACGGCATTGGGTAGTTGACAAAATGTCAATTAAGTTTTCTAAAGTTAACTTCTAAAGCGGAAATTTGTATGAAAATACCGGAATATGACGTCATATTTCAGAGCACTCTTTTTATGTTTCATGTATTAACTGTAAAATTCGTATTTTATTAATTGTTTTAAAGATTATGTATGCCAAATTTCATGAAAATCGGATAAATAAAATTAGGTACGTCCGACACGAACTTGATTCCGTACCCCTGTTTACCCCCTTTGGAGCTGAATTTCGAAAAACTGTAAAATACGAATTTCATTAATTGTTTTAAAGATTATTGTATGCCAAATTTAATAAAATTAATAAAATTAGGTCCGATTATCCGATACAAACTTCCGTACCTCTGTTTACCCCTTTTGGAGATGAATTTCTAAAAACGGTGAAATACGTGTTTCATAAATTTTGACTAAGATAATTTAGATCGGACAAAAAAAAACACAAACAAACAAAGAAACATTTTACCCTCTTTGTAATATTAATAAGTATATGTAATATATAAGTATATAAGTGTAGGTAATAAGTATAGAGTATAGATTATGTCAGTCATTGCATCTCACGCTAAGGACATCGCATTGCACGTGGTGCCGAGTTAGATTGTACGAGTTAAGTATATATTGAGATGTGACTGAACAGTAAGTAGATTTCAAACGGTGTCATTAAAACAATTATTGCGGTTATGTGATCCATTGGACAACTGTGAATTTAGTAGACTTGACTCCCTAAGCGGACAAATTACGATCAACTGTAATTTTTATAGTGATTATAGAGATTACAAGCGATTAGAAGTCAAGGGTAAACTAAACAACCGATTAAAACTAGAATATAATTTAATTAGTGACATCAGTCGTACTATTAGTGCCTCCCGCACTTAACGCAGTAAGTAGGCGCCGCTGCACGAGGTAATTCGCTTAAAACATGGTTTGATGTTTAATTATAAACTATAAATCCGGGATCGCAAAGAAATATTACGTTTACAGGACAAACATCAAGGTTTGATATTTATTGTGTTTTTTTTAGATAAAATTGGCAACTTTGTGAGCTTTGGCCAAATATCTATTTCGTCTTATCAAATTTTAAAGCGAAAAACAAGAATCTGAGTTTACGTTACCGGAAGTAGGTACGCTACTCATGGAAAAACGTCCTCAACCGAGATCCTACGAGCTGCCAGTTTCTAGGGCTCAAACAGGGCGATTTGTCGCCGCGTCTAGTCGCCGCGTCAGACGGGACGTTGTCATTTGCTTCTGGCGTCTTGTCGTCGCGACTCCGCGACTCTGACGCCAAGTGTGCGGAGATTCGAACAAAATATGGCTTCAGACCCGTGTCTCCCCTGGTAGACAGACAGACCTGGTAGAGACCCGTGTCTCCCTTGCCCGGGGAGACATCGATACTAGGTTTAGAATATGAAAATTGACGGCCGTAGCCTGTCGTCGCGTCTAGTCGCCGAACTGTCGCTGTCGCCTGCGCCTAGTGTAGGCTTAAATTTCACTTCTAATTTATGCAAACGTAATAGGTAGTTAAATAATATTTGTTTCTTTAGGGAATACGGAATATCTTGGCGTTATTCATTCGAAAACCAACTTTGATTAATGTATGAAACGAACTTTAGAAGGTCGAATTATCCAAGGTCGGGTATTCAAGTGTTCCCTATCTATCATCTTTTCTTTTGGAATCTACAATAAAAGTGGGTCGAAAGCTCTCGATCTCAGTTCGTGCGCTAGATACGGTAAAGAAACCTAACCAAAACAAAACAACAAATAGACATCCCCATCTTACGTAAATAGCTACGTACTAAGTACGATACACCTAGGAGGGATGATGACGATTGCGGAGACTGTTTGTGAAGAACTGGGATCAACAACATTACGACACGATAGCCGGGTCCAGACATGTATCATTTGCTCGATCCGATCACCGTATCCGTATCGTCGACGCGTATCATGATCGCATATGTGGACGGTTAATGATACAGCCCGTCCCATGTCGTGTCTGTTTTTGTTGGATCATCAAAGGGATTGCCACCACCGTCTCTGTTTTGGTTTTGAGATTAGAATATTGTGAATGACAATAAAACAGGCACATGAAATTGCTAAATTCTCGTACACTTCAACCAACTGCGACGACATGTTTGATCGAGAGCAGAAACTGAACTGGGCAATTTGATACGCGATCATGACTTTTGTGAAGATACGGATACGGAGCAAATCGGAGGCGTCCACAACTTGATACGGGGCTTGATACAATACGCAGATACGGTACGGTGATCGGATACGGTGATAGGATCGGGCAAATGATACATGTCTGGACCCGGCTATACCCATGTACGATAGCTAGGTACATACTTTCAACATACACCTCGCTAAAGCCAGTAAAGTTGAATTCTCCTCTGCTAGCAGTCATTCGCCATCTTCCTTCATCGTTCGCTGTGACATTGTGGATTCGGACACCACAGTTACCATCGCCCCAACTTTCATATCTGGAATAATGTCCTAAGTTTAACTTTAATAAGAAAGGGATTGAGTACATATAACAAACATTTAACGGGTCTAATCGCGATTTTTTTAATAAACATAAACATTTACATGCAGGCACATACATTGCTTCTGGCCCCACACTAGGATACCATGTGTTGTGGGAACCAGAAACAGGGGCAATACAAACATGTAAGCATCCAAGACGTGGGGTTTTTTTCCCTAGCCGGGATTTGAACCCGGGACCTCAAATGACAGAGACAGCATGCTCCATGTAAGGACGGCTTTATGGCCAGTTACATAATATGTTACAGGGGCGTCTCACGCTGAGTTAGACACAAATTATAGGTATTGTCGCGTTCATACGCGAAACGCCGCAGGACCCAAGGTAAAGTAACATGAAATTAATCTGTGATAGAACTGTCAGTTATTTTGCCTAGTGGTAACACTGCTTTGCTTTTGCTTGTTGGCACCCCGATAGAGCGGCGAGCGTAATGGCGACACTTCTGGGAGCATGGCGGGAACGGCAACACGGAGGTGGAGAACTTCGTGAGTGCTATGGAAAGTAACCAGCAGGGAGAGACCCTGGTGAGTGATTTTATGTTGTCGTAGTCATAAAACCAGCTAAGGAATGAATGTGTTTCCTAATGAGTCCAATGGTTCAGTACACATGTACAATGGCAATAGAATGGTAAATTGGACAGGCAGGGCACCGGCAAACTGCCCGCCAAGGAGTGTGTTCGGAAACACACTGGCAAATGTTATAGCCCTTATGTAGTGAAAATGGTCGACTACGATGTTGGAGAAACCGTGGCAGGGCTATGGGGAAGGTGGAGGCCCTCGTAGGAGCAAAGCTCCTACGCCCGACTGGTACCTCAATGAGAACGGGTAACTCTGGACAGACCAGGCCCTATATGAATAGCAGTACCAGGGCACAGCTCTAAGGCTAAAGGTCACAGACCTAGGATGCTGTGCTCAGATCGGGGACGTAGTCGATCATCGTCATTGGCACGGGAACCCTGATAGATCAGACCCGAATGGAAAGGCTAAGCCACATGGATCGTGAAGGCAATCACGATAGCAATTATAATTGCATTAAGTACACAGTTAACCGAATAAGTAATCTTTGTTGCCCTTGTGGATCTGTACTTGAACCTAAGGCCTAGGTAATTATGTGTGAACATGTCTTTAGGTACAGATGGCGCGACAAAAATGGTGGAGGAGCTGGGATCTGATTTGGGAAGCCAAACAAGCGTTTGGTTCCTTCCATTTCAGATCCTGACTGGTTACTGTGTAGCATTACATGCATAGCGATAGATAATTTAAAGTGTAAATTACGGAATTAAACGATTTTTCTTTTGGTGGTGTGTTTTTTAATTTCGCTTACTTACGTACGTACATACTTTTTAAAAAAAAAACTCGCGCGGTAACGGTTTTTCTTTTGACGTTGACATCTCTAATGAAAAAAAAAAAAACCCCAAACACCGTAACGATAGAACGAAACGATCGAAGTGTAGTGGTGTGATTCTGTGCACTAAAAAACAATCGTGCTAGCCTTTCTACTTCCGTTTGAGTGACGACCATTTTGTATTTTACTCTGTGAACTGTCTTCTTTGTCGACTTGTCTCTGGCGTTGAGAAAATTTTCACTTGTCTCACACTTTTGAAACCCACTCGGAATTTGCGTTAATATTGTAATCCAACAAAAGATTGTAGCTTTGGAAAGTTACATTTGTGCAAGGGACTCATAAAACAGGATTGCGATACTGGTACAAGAAAGGGCATCTCGATATTAAGGTAAGAAATGTTTAGCGTCACTGGCTCGTATTTGGTTCGATGCCGGTCTTAATTATTTATGAAATTATGTTTGGTTATCGTTAATAAACAAAAGCGTATATGTTATTTACAGTTCTGGAACTATTGGAAGGAGTCTGGACAGGATCGTACCACTTTCGGACAAATATCTACTACAAGCAAAACGTGTTTGTGCCGCCATGTAAGAAACCTATTAGATTTGTCATATTTCTCTGTGGTGCCGAGATTATCTCGCTAAATTCGATGGCAAAGGTTGCTTTCATCCGAAAGGATGAACTAACGATAGTGGTTTCCTTTCAGTTCATCAAGAATTCCCTAATTTAAGTTCAACAAAGCTCGCTGCCTCGAGGGGACTCTTCTAATACGCTTTCGGCGCAAGAGCCTACCAGTTGATATGGAGGAAATTCTTCTTCATCGTGTGGAGGTGCGGCAGAATCGTTTGGCGACACTGATCGAGTCCATCGGCAGCGAAATCGGCCAAAATGAGGCCCCAATGGCAGTGCGGAGGCTGAAGGCGCTAACCGAGAAGCTGGAGAACGAGGTTAGACATTATGAGAGTACCTCTTCATCGCCGCAGTTAGGAGTTATCAACTCTGCCTTGGAGGTACAGCTGAGGGCTGAAGACCTGGTGATGGAGATTGAGTCTTCATGTGAGGTAGCCGCGCAGATTCCCAGGTCCACGTCAATAAAAGGAATAAGACTCCCGAAACTTGAGCTCCCTAGGTTCCACGGAGACCCACTGAAGTGGATGGAATTTTGGGATCGCTTTAAGGCAAATGTCCACGATAGTTCCCTAGCTGACGTTGATAAACTAAGTTACCTGCTTGGCTGCTTGGAGGGATCAGCGCTGGAGGCTGTAGCTGGTCTATCCACAATAGAGGGTAATTACAGCATTGTGGTGAAGGCACTCCTAGAGAGGTATGGCTCTAATGATACATTAGTGGATGCTCACTACACGGCCCTGAACAGGATTCCTGCAGCTGAGTTCAATGCACCCAGCTGCCGCTCTACTTTGGATGCCATTGACAGACACATTAGGGTCCTCGAGAAACTTGGTGAGCCAGGAAATGGGAACCATCTGCGTGCCATGGTGCTATCAAAATTCCCAGACAGGGTTGTATATGAGAACCATTTAGTCGGAGGACAAGACAACTCCACAGCGGCTATCCTCAACAACCTGCGCCGGATTGTGTGGGCCATGGAGCTGACATCCCTCTGTCCTACCCGTGAAACAGCCACAACGACCACCAGTTCTACTACGGAGGCACTGCAGGTTAGAGCTGAAGTACCTAGGAGAAGATTTGCCTGGAACAATCTGCAGGGGCGTAAGCGACAGTGAAACCCCGACAGACGCTCCACCCGCCAAGCGATCTAAGTTCCCTTGCCTGTTCTGAAAACGAAAAAACCACTCTAGTGCGGACTGCAGACAGTCAAGACTGTCGAAGCGCGCAAGAAGAAGCTGTCGGACAGGTGCCTGAACTGTTTACGCCGAAACCACAGGACAGAGACCTGCACACGAAAAATCGCCTGCTTTTCGTGCAAGGGAGACCACATGCAAATCTTCTGTCCTAAGAGAGAAAGTAAGGAATTTTTTAGTAGATATGTGAAAGATAACTTGTGTAACATGGCTAATCAACGGACATACTTGCAGACGGCAGTAGCAAGGATACTGGACCAGAGAAGCAGTAGGGAGAGACACTGCAGACTTCTCTTGGACAGTGGCAGCCAACGCAGCTACATAACTGAGCGTGCAGCAAGATCTCTAGAACTTGGAACTGTTCGGGAAGACACATTGCTGATATATACCTTCGGAGCCTCCAGCCCTCAAGCAACTGTAAGTCCGTCCACAGAAGTCATCATAGAAACCAAGCGTGGCATCCACCGCAAACTGCAAGTCAATGTGGTACCTCATATAACAGAAAGAGTGCCAGTAGCTAACCTCAAGGTTGACCATGTTGACATACTGGCTGATGACGCCACTGTGGGAGAGGGCATCAACCTCTTAGTAGGCAATGACCTCTACTGTTCCTTCATTAAAGATGACAAAATTCAGCTTGATACAAACTTATTCTTAGTTGACACAGAGTTTGGTTGGATTTTGTCTGGCAATGTGAAAAGTGAGGAAGAGGCCAATGTCTTGTCTGTCACAACCTACTGCCAATGCCACCTACCAAGCTGTCCATACTTTGCTGAGCCGGATTTGCCACTAAGGAGTGTTGATCTCAAATTTCTGTGGTCTTTAGAGAGCATAGGTATCACCGACTCACCGAGAGCATCAAGACAGGAAGAAGCCGTGGAACACTTCAACAAAACTGTGTGCTACAAAGATGGAAGATACTTGGTTAAATGGCCTTGGATCCAGTACCCACCTGACCTCCTTTCTAACTTCGGTCTGGCTCTCGGAAGATTGAAGAGCCTCATGAAAAGGATCGATGGAGACTCTCTTAAAGAATATTCCCAGATTCTGAAGGAGCAGTTAGATCTGGGGATCATAGAAGTGGCTAAACCTGACAAGCAATCTGACCACCCAATCCACTATCTTCCTCATCACATGGTGAAACAAAAAGGAAAGACTGGAAGGATTGTGTATGACGCTTCAGCAAAAACCACTGGACAGAAAAGCCTCAGTGAATGCCTATACAGTGGGCCATCCATGCTGGAAGACTTGACCGCACTTCTCCTCAAGTTTCGAACGAAAAGGATTGGTATAACAGCTGATGTAGAAAAGGCATTTCTGCAAGTTGCTCTTCAAGAAGAATACCGGGACGTAACAAGATTCCTCTGGGTGAAGGATATACGGCAGGCACTAACAGAAGATAACTTGTTATACCTACGCTTTGCTAGAGTTCCCTTTGGAGTGATATCCAGCCCATTCCTCCTTACGGCCACGATCAGACATCACATAAACTTTACAAACAAGGAACTTCTGAAGAGTGTAGCCGATAAATGCTATGTCGACAATCTGGTGACAGGAGCTGACTCTATTGCAGAGGCTACTCAGATCTACAATCAGACGAGGACTACATTTCAAGAACTTGGCATGAACATTAGAGACTGGGTCTCTAATGACAAGCAGTTAATGCAAGTTGTGCCTGAGAAACTTCAAGCAAATGAAACTGAGAAGGTAAAGATTCTCGGACTTCTATGGGAACTTGACAAAGACACTCTGAAGCTGAATGTTACTGATAACCACTTCAAAATGAATACTCCAGCGAGCAAAAGGGAAGTCCTTCGTACTTTAGCACGGATTTATGACCCGTGTGGATTTGTATGTCCACTAATCCTACCCATGAAGTTACTGTTCCAGAAAATATGTGAGAAAAAGATAAAATGGGATGCTGAGCTACCCGGTGACCTGATGCAGCTACTCGAGACAACCTTGCAGCAACTAGAGGCAGTGAAAGATACTGAACTGCCAAGATATGTCGGGGTCGAGTCACCAATTCACGCTACCACATATGAACTCCACTGTTTCTCAGACGCCTCCAAGAATGCTTACGCAGCCGTGGTATACTTGAAGGCAAGTGGAAATCAGGAATCTCTAGTCTCCTTCATAATGGCCAAGTCACACGTTTCGCGAGCTGAAGAGAAGGATGAACTAAAGATACCCAGACTGGAACTGCTAGGATTTCTAATTGGCAGCAGGTTACTGAAATATGTGGAGAGCCAACTAGACCTGCCAATTCAGAAGAGGTATCTGTTGACTGACAGCTTGGTAGTTCTTGGATGGATGAAATCAAATAAACTTCTCCCGCCCTTTGTGTCAAACAGAGTAAACGAGATTAAGAGAGCCCATCCAAACACTGAAATGTATTACATCAATACTAAGTCGAATCCAGCGGACATTGCAACGAGGCCTGAACTCTGGGAAGACAAGAAGAAGCTTTGGCACAGCGGCCCCGAGTTCCTCAAGAAAGGTCAGTCCGATTGGCCAGCGAGTCGACACTACGACACGCACGTGACTCTTCTTTCGTTTCGGGAGGTCCCTGCCAGGAAGCCTAAAGGAGGCGACGTGCGTGAGCTGGAGGAGCCGCCGGTACAGCCGCCAGAAGGTGAAAGTCCCGAGGACTCTGCCCGAGGAGAAGCCTGCGACACCGGCGTATCCACATCTGACAACCCGCAGGCACACGCCCGTGAAGACGCGGGCGGCGGCGCCATGGTCACGGCGAAAATAAAAAAATTGCAGCAGAGCTACTTCTCAGAAGAATCAGCCGGCAAGAAGACACACTTGGGCAGGAATTTAGATCTGTTCCTGGATGTCGAAGGTGTGCTGAGGTGTCGAGGTCGGATGGCAAACACCACTTGGTGTTATGACAGGAAGTACCCAATATTGCTTCCTAGAGATTGTGATTTCACAAATAATGTTATCAGAGAGGCTCATGAAAGGAACTATCATGTTGGTGCCGCACACACCTTGAATATCATCCGAGAGCGATATTGGATCCCCCAGGGAAGGGCACAGGTCGTGAAAATGCTGCGAAAATGCGCTCGATGCGTGAAACATGGAGGTGGCCTGCACCTCCACCTGCTTTACCACCAGAAAGAGTAAACTTCAGTGAACCATTCACCTTCACAGGCATAGACTACTTTGGACCTCTCTATGTGGACACAGCAGCTGGGAAAGTCAAGAGATGGGTGGCATTGTTCACGTGTCTTGCAGTCCGAGCCATTCACCTAGAAATTGTCAACGACCTCACTGCAGAGGAGTGCCTACTAGCAATACGGAGATTTGCTGCAACAAGAGGGATACCCAAACGTATGTATTCCGATAATGCGACATGTTTTAAATTGACCTCTGAAGTCATGGCAAAGCCATATTGCATAGATAAGGAGATCCAATGGAAGTTTATACCCCAACTGGCACCATGGCATGGAGGGTTCTATGAGCGCCTAGTCGCATTGGTCAAACATTGTCTGAAGAGGACACTAGGTAAACATCTCTTAAATGAAAGCAGACTTCTCACAGTGATGAAAGAAGTAGAGTCAGTTGTCAACTCTAGGCCACTGACACAAGTAGGCACGGAAATAGCTCACGTTTTGAGGCCAGCTGACTTCCTATCTATGGGGAAGTGTCTGAAAGCTAATACCACATCGGTGGAAGGGCCATGTGCAGGTTCAAAACAGAAAATTGACCTGATCAATAGCTGGAAGAAAGGTATTAAAATACTGGAAGAGTTCAAGAAGATGTTTATTGGACAATATCTTTCCAGCCTGAGAGAGCGACACCAGAATTCACCTAAGCAACCAAGGGTCCAAGCTGCTCAGACACCTAAACTCGGTGATGTTGTCCAAATCAAGTCAGACTCTAAGAACCGAGACAACTGGAAAATCGGTAAAATCGTAGACTTGATAGAAGGTGCAGACGGTGAATGCAGAGTCGCGAGAGTCAAGACGGAGGACTCCTCGATACTTACGCGTTCCATTGGACATCTCTATCCCTTAGAGGTAGGATGTGATCGTCCACCGGAGGCTCAGACGGTGAGAATGGAGCTTGATCAGGTCAACAGACCAAGCAATGAAATCCCAACTTGCTCTCCAGAGAAGGCACCTAACGAAGGGTCAAGGCTGATGGACTATCAAGAAGTAGGCGAAGACGGGAGACAGTCTCACAGGACGCCAATACTGATATACCTTCCCCGATGGAAATAGACTCTATCAATGAAGAGGAACCTTCTACTGATGTTGCTCAAGAGCTTGAAAACAACCATGTCACTCATCCAGATGTCATGAGATGCCAGAGTCGTCAGAGGTCACACCTTTGGAAGAGCCAGGACAGCAAAATGAGGTGGAAGTAAGAAGCAGAAGAGACGCAGCCTTACGAGCCAGAGCTAAAATTCTGGAGTGGACTCGTCAACTGCTTACTCTACTAAAATAGACACTTCTTTTGCTGTTGGGAGTGTCGCGTTCATACGCGAAACGCCGCAGGACCCAAGGTAAAGTAACATGAAATTAATCTGTGATAGAACTGTCAGTTATTTTGCCTAGTGGTAACACTGCTTTGCTTTTGCTTGTTGGCACCCCGATAGAGCGGCGAGCGTAATGGCGACACTTCTGGGAGCATGGCGGGAACGGCAACACGGAGGTGGAGAACTTCGTGAGTGCTATGGAAAGTAACCAGCAGGGAGAGACCCTGGTGAGTGATTTTATGTTGTCGTAGTCATAAAACCAGCTAAGGAATGAAGTGTTTCCTAATGAGTCCAATGGTTCAGTACACATGTACAATGGCAATAGAATGGTAAATTGGACAGGCAGGGCACCGGCAAACTGCCCGCCAAGGAGTGTGTTCGGAAACACACTGGCAAATGTTATAGCCCTTATGTAGTGAAAATGGTCGACTACGATGTTGGAGAAACCGTGGCAGGGCTATGGGGAAGGTGGAGGCCCTCGTAGGAGCAAAGCTCCTACGCCCGACTGGTACCTCAATGAGAACGGGTAACTCTGGACAGACCAGGCCCTATATGAATAGCAGTACCAGGGCACAGCTCTAAGGCTAAAGGTCACAGACCTAGGATGCTGTGCTCAGATCGGGGACGTAGTCGATCATCGTCATTGGCACGGGAACCCTGATAGATCAGACCCGAATGGAAAGGCTAAGCCACATGGATCGTGAAGGCAATCACGATAGCAATTATAATTGCATTAAGTACACAGTTAACCGAATAAGTAATCTTTGTTGCCCTTGTGGATCTGTACTTGAACCTAAGGCCTAGGTAATTATGTGTGAACATGTCTTTAGGTACAGATGGCGCGACAGGTATTTAATTCGCACTATCTAAGTAGGTATGTGGGAAAGCTATGCCGCGATTGATAAAAACAACTTACCTGCTATTTGGGGGACTGGCGACATCAAAGGTCACTCCCGTAGCTGTTGTAATAACACATGAATCCTGGTTGACCATGGGCTTGACCAATTTTAACAGAGCGTCGTGGCCCTCCACTACATGAATGGTTCGGGGCCACCCCAGGCCGTTTTGAGACTCATAACTGGATAGTAGTGCTACAGTAGCTACTATTTGGAGGGCTGAAACTATTGAAAATTTTGCAAGAAGTACTAACTCCACTATAACTACTCGGAAATTAAACATTTTGTGCTTTAAATGAAGAGGCCATTGTCCAACGGTTCATATCGACGGGCTGAAGGTAATGATGATGATGATTCAAAATACTACCGTCGTTATTTATGAAAATACGATTTCTGTAAAACACTCTTTAGATGCAGTTTACCTATATACCCAATCTATGAGTATGTCTTTTCCTTTAACCTCCTAAGTCCCCGTGTCCTAAAAATAGTACAAAAACCATTGTTATTTTCAAGGTCGGGCCTCAGGAGGTCAGGACGTTAAGCGCCAGTCGTATCTGTTTTGCGCTGTTTTTCTCCAGGTCTTTCCTACTTCCTTCCTTTTGAATATATTGTAAAAAACCTGACATTTTTGACACTAGGTGTTACGTATACAGACACTGAGCTGCCCGTCCCGCTCAGAGTCGTAGTACCTAAGATTAAGCGCACCACAAGTTATTGAAATCCTGAGGTTTGCGTCAGGAATTAATATAGAATTTGATAGTTAGACGATTGTAATCGTTTAGGAGTGCGCGTAATATTGAATTGAAATAGTAGATTGTTCACCAAGGGCGCAAACTTTTTGCGTCGAGGTTGTGAAATTGAATCCAGAGCGAACTGAGGCGATTCTTGCATTACAACCCGAGCGAAGCGAGGGCTTTATCTAACTAAGAATCGCTGAAGGAGCGAGGAATTCAACCACAGAACAAAAAAAAGAGTAGAAGTAGTGACATGACCTATCAGTAGGAAAACCAGTGTGACCAAACTCACACACACAAATCAATCGCACTCTGTGAATGCCAAGCTGCCATTGGCAAATAAAGGCAATTCTGAAAAGGTCTACATCACAAAAGTTCCAAGTAAAATATGAATCTTTTCAATCATATAAACAATGATCAAAATCAAATGATAATGATGAAATTAAGTTTGACATACGATCTTTGTTTTGTAGTACCGCTACTCTACATTAGATGGAACTACCGCCGCGTATGATCGTCGAGAAGCTTTAAGTTCTATGCCATAAAGTCGAATATTGAAAAATAACTATCTGCTAGGTTGCTACTCAGGCTAAGGATGGGACATATTGCCATATCGACAATTTTAGAACTGTTTCATAAAGCGACAGTTGAAAATGAATTTGTTATGACAATGTTTCTTAATCATTTATTTTTTAGTACCTACATTGACAAAGTAACATAATGTATTCCCTTCTGCCAAACTGTACCACAGTTCGATGTAAATTACGCAGCTGGCTACCAAATTAACTGTCCTTCTGGATGATTGGCTACGCAATGTACCTATAATGGAATTGTCATAATCTAACCATAGTCGCTTTACGAAACGAAGCCCACCAAACTTATCGTGTACAATTTATAGAGAATAAGAAAGCCTATTGTATATATATTTTTTAACTGTCACTTTTATTTGTCTCTTGCTTCTTGTGTGCAATAAGGAATATTCTTTTTTTTTTACGTAGCCTCGATTGTGTCCACAGAACAGAAAAAAAGAGTAAAGGAGTGACATGACCTATTAGCAGGAAAACCAGTGTGACCAAACTCGCACATAAGCCAAAACCCACACTATGAATGCTAAGCTGCCATTGGTAAATAAAGGCAATGCCGAAAAGGTCTACATCATAAAAGTTCCACGTAACATAATTATGAACCTTTTGGTGATATAAACAACGATCAAAATCGAATGATAATGATGAAATTAAGTTTGACATTAGATCTTTGTTCGTAGTACCGCTACTCTACACTAGCTGTAAATCCCGCCGCGTCTGACCGTCGAGAAGTGTTATGTGATAGACCATAAAGTCAAAAATTAAAAAAACAAGTATGTGCAATGGTGCTTCTCAGCTATGGATGGCCTATCGACAAATTATAGAATTGTTTCGTAAAGCGACAGTTGATATTTAATTCAATTACAATTCGATGTAAATTACGCAGCCGGTTAGTATATTAACCTACCTTCTGGATGATCGGCTACGCAACGTATATGGAATTCTCATATGAAACTAACCATAGTCGCTTTTGAAACGAGGCCCAGCAAACTTATCGTATGTATAGTTTGTTTAATTTTTTATTTAAAATGTCGTTATCCATCAACGCTTGTGCTTCACTTATATTATGGAGATGACATTTGGCAACGAAAGTCACGAGACTTCCCCATACATATATTATTATTATTATTATTATTAAATTCTTTATTGCACAAAAAACACAGGTTTGGTACAAAGGCGTACGTATAAAGAGTAAGTGTTGATTAAATTATCTAGACCCCCCCCCCCCAGATGATTTTACTACACGAGCACATAAAACCATCTAACTTTGAAATTATGCATGCTGGTTTAGTTTTGATGACAATACGCCAATCTATACTAATAAAAATGACATGTTTTTGAACTAAAACTTTCGGCACAACACATTGTAAACATTTAGTCCGGATCTACTTACGGGTGTTGTTTTATCGGACGAGTCCGACTAGGTTTCGCTCCGATACGCAGAGCAGCGAGTGGGTGGTGAGCAGAGACGGAGCTTGCGTCGTCGTTCGGTTGCTCGCCTCAAAATGGGATGGGTAAGTTGATCCAGATTAAAATTTTACAAAAATGACATGATACTGCAGTCAGGACCACATTCTCGCAAAGGAACTAAACAGCGTCAAGGAACATGAACAATCAATTTTGCGCAGTATCAAAAATAATTGAAACTAAAAATGTGTTAAATAATAATAATAATAAAATATGATAATAAACACTTACATACAGGCACATGCATTGCCTCTGGCCCCACCCTGGGATACCCTGTGTCGTGGGCACCAGAAACAACGACGTCACAAACATGTAAACATACAAGACCTGGGATTTTTTTTGTCCCCAGCCGGGATTCGAACCCGGGATCTCTCGCATGGTAGTCAGATGCACTAACCACTGCGCCACAGAGGTCTTCAATTAAAATAAAATAACGACAATTATTTTCCCAAAGTACCCAATTAGACGCAGGTACTCTACCTAAAGTACCGATAATTATTTATTACTGCTAAGTCATAGACAAAATATTATCGATAGATTTTTATAATGTTGTGTCCCAGCTGCAATTGCTACTCATTTGAGTAGCATTCAAATGTTGACAGAAATTTGTAGAAAAAGTACACAGACTTCGACGAAAATTGAACATTATATTCCAGTAAATAAAGGTGGTTTTACTTTTTCACTTTCGGATTGCTTTCCTTGTTCATGTCATTACAAATTTAATTTCCATTAAATTAAATAAAATGGAAATACTACTTACCGATGGAATGTTACGGCATGATAGGTACATTTTGGTCCCCAACTTTTATTTTTGCACTCTAACACAGCACAATAAGGCATTTTAGTAGAGTTTTCACAATTGTTTTCTTTACTAGAAGCGCACGGCAACTGAGGTAAGAAAAACTGTCATAGACTAGGCATAGGCAATACATTGCTAATGTGAGGCACGCGGGCACCGCCCACTTACGATTTCTACTCTTTTTTTTTTGTTCTGTGGATTCAACACTACCGAGAACAAAAATGATTTGCGCCCGTGTAGAATACTCTGATTTTTACTACCATCTGAGAGGAATGAAATAAAGATAACACTTACATACCACTCAAATATAACTGTCGTTTTATATATTCTGGTGTTAAGAAGACACCATCATCATCGCTTGACGACATTTTTCCGAGAAAATAGACAAAAAAGTCGCGCCAATGTTATTGATTTTTTGAAGAAAAAAAAACTTTGAAAAAAAAAATATTTGACATAAAGTTTTGCAGCAAAGAGTTTGGAAGTTCAGTAAGTAGTTCCAAACTCGGTTTTAAAACTTATTGCTTGGGTTGCAGCGAACTAGATTTAGGACGAATCCTCAAGAGTGAAAGAGAAGTCCGACTTCTTAGTAAATGAGTGCTTAACCACTCGTCCACAGAACAAAAAAAAAGAGTAGAAGTCGTAAGTGGGCGGTGCCCGCGTGCCTCACATTAGCAATGTATTGCCTATGCGTAGTCTATGACAGTTCTTCTTACCTCAGTTGCCGTGCGCTTGTAGTAAGGAAAACAATGTTGAAAACTCTACTAAAATGCCTCATTGTGCTGTGGTATAATGCAAAAATAAAAGTAGGGGACCAAAATATGCCAATCACGCCGTAATATTTCATCGGTAAATCGTATTTAATTTGTACTTTAATTAAATTTGTAATGACATGAACAAGGAAACCAATTCGAAAGTGAGAAAGTGAAACCACCTTTATTTACTGGAACGTAATGTTCAGTTTTCGTTGAAATCTATGTACTTTTTCTAAAAAAAATCTGTCAACATTTGAATGCTACTCAATATTACAGATGGGACACAACATGATAAAAATCTATCGATAATTCGGTAGTTGACACGACCAACAACAAATTATTTGACATGCTCGCTCGATTAAAACAAAAATTACAAAATATTTGTCTCTGTCGAAAATGTATCTCTTTTAGTCAATTACTAGTTATTACAATTTTTAAATAGATGAAACATAAAAAGAGTGCTTTGAAATATGACGTCGTAATTCGGTATTTTCATACAAAACTCCGTTTTAAAAGTAACTTATTTGACATTTTGTCAACTACCCAATTGTCTATGACTTAGCGACTGCTAAGTTGACTGCTATTATGACTATAGATAATTAACGGTTCTGGTAGAGTAGTTGCGGTCTACGTCTAATTGCCATGATACGTTTTTGATCATGAACGGAAATCTCAAAACCATTTTGAGAATTTATGCTTTAAGTACAATTGCTGTTTATCACATGTTGTTAAAGGCATAATAATTTGAACATTAAAGCCTGTTGATAGAAAACGATATTGTAAATAATTTAATAAAAAATAAGATAAGACTATTCTTTATTGCACACAAAAAACAAATAAAAGTTACAATAAAAAAAATTTTATACAATAGGCGGTCTTATTCTCAATAAATTGTACAGGATAAGTTTGCTGGGCCTCGTTTCATAAAGCGACAATGGTTAGTTTCATATGAGAATTCCATATACCATATACATTGCGTAGCCAATCATCCAGAAGGATAGTTAATATGCTCGCCGGCTGCGTAATTTACATCGAACTGTGGTACAGTTTGCAGAAGGGAATACATTATGTTACTTTGTCAATGTAGGTACTAAAAAAATAAATCATTAAGAAACATTGTCATAACAAATTCATTTTCAACTGTCGCTTTATGAAACAGTTCTATAATTTGTCGATATGGCAATATGTCCCATCCTTAGCAGATAGTTATTTTTCAATATTCGACTTTATGGCGTAGAACTTAAAACTTCTCGACGATCACACGCGGCGGTAGTTCCATCTTATGTAGAGTAGCGGTACTACAAAACAAAGACCGTATGTCAAACTTAATTTCATCATTATCATTTGATTTTGATCATTGTTTATATGATTGAAAAGGTTCATATTTTACTTGGAACTTTTGTGATGTAGACCTTTTTAGAATTGCCTTTATTTGCCAATGGCAGCTTGGCATTCACAGTGTGCGTTTGATTTGTGTGTGTGAGTTTGGTCACACTGGTCTTCCTACTGATAGGTCATGTCACTACTTCTACTCTTTTTTTTTGTTCTGTGCACTCGTCAGTGGCAACAATAATGGAGAAAAGCCGTTGTCTGTGGAGACCGAATCGGGCCTTGTCACAGACAAGGGTTGCCCGGTCACCTACCGCTACTAAAATGCAATTTCTTTCGTTATTATTGATTTTTGAGCCGCTGTATAGTGTAATACTGTATTTTAATTCAATTTGCTATCTAGTGACAAACATCACTATGCAGTTCATTTTTTTCTTGTGGCACACAAGTGTGAGCAATCCAAGAACATCAAAATCTTAATGGATTATAGTGGATTTTATAGTGTTTTAAATTAAATAAATAGGTTTATTTATTATAATTAGCTTTATTACCAAGCCGTTACCCCTTAGCATTGCTAAACAGCAGCTACATACATACCTTGCAATAGAGAAAAATGATAGGAAAACGGTTTTAAGTGACAGACCATAATGGCTAGTCTTGCACTGAACTGGTAATTGCGCGGGTATTTTGAATGATGACAGCTCAAGGCTAAGTTTGTTATCTATCCTCTTTCACTGGCAATACACCGTAATGAGTGTAAAAGGGATAGATGTACGTTTGTCTGCTTTATTAAACATATTAGAAAATGTGACCAACGATGTCCAAATCGGGCTTCGCCACAGATGCGGCATGTTGACAAAATGTCAAAATCGGGCCTCGCTACTGACGAGTGGATAAATTCAAAATTATTATTGGATTTTGAGTATATTTATTTAAAAAATTAATAATCTCACGCCCGTTATCCCCGAGGGGGTAGGCAGAGGCACCAATCACTAAAACTGTTACTGGGCCCACGTTTTGCCGAGTTTATTACTGTTCTATCTTTCTTCGTCTATTTACTTAAAGGTACCTACAGGTAAATAGATTCAAAACCCAATTTTTGAGTCTATTTACTTTGATACATCTTAGCTTGAACAACAATAGCGTGTTTTGGGTCCTAAATTTGGGCATCAAAATTCATCATTTCGAGAAGATGGAGTGAAAAGATATTTTCAGTACATTTTTTTACGAAGATTGCCTTAAAAAGTTATCGAGGTAATAACCATCTGTTAATTTGTGAAGCCTACTTGTGATAGTTTTCCTTTTTACTTCATTGTCTTATTAAGTACCTACTATTATCCTGGATTATTTCACGTTTCTACAAACAGCCATTTAGACGGGGAGGGGGGACACTTGGACAAAAACTAACTCACGAGTTAAATCAATTCAAAATTAAATCACGTTTTAAAGCTCAATATTTCGTAAACGGGATTGGATCCTTTAACTTAAAATTAGGTCCAGTCTATATAATAATATATTTATTGAAATCTTTTGTCAAATAAGAAGCTAAAAAGATTAAATATTTCCATTTCCGATTTCGTACAGACTATTGTTAGTCTGCAGTTAAATGCAGTTTGGCGTTATTAAAGTATAATTTGAAAAGTACTTACAAATCACTACAGTAAATTTTCTTGTCATTTTGGAAACTTTTGTAAACTTCTACGTCGTATTATTTTTAGAGATTTTTTTTCCAACTATCTGCGCTGCATTGTAAACTACCGGTTTGGTCTTCGAATTGATCGTTATTAAAAACGGATTTATCAGGAGAAATGAATACAGACATTATCTTGCGATGAAATTGATAGTAATTTAAATTGATTAAGGGGCTCCTTGAAGTAAAATTAAACAGTAGATTAATATTGCATATATTCAGAGGAGAATTGTGTCTAGTGAGAATGAAAAGAATAAAATTAAATGAGGAGGTTCTTTGTTAGCTTCTTCTCCACTAATCTATAAATTGTAAAACTAACAACTTTGACATTCTTAAAGTAAATATTTTATTAAAGTAAAATTTTAATTTCTATTAAGTAAAACTGGAAAAATCATATATTTTTAACCAACTAGAGTTTTTATATTTTAAATAACCAGGGCCAGAAAAAAAGTTATTTTACAGATTTATTTTTGCAAAAAGTATCGTCAATTGGAGGCAAAAAACCAAGATCTAGACAGCATTAATTCCAAAGACGGTCGTTTTTTCATCACCATATTCAGAATAGAAATATTCACCAGACTCAGACGAATTTTCTTGATTTTTACGCTCTCATTCACATTTTTACAGTACAGAACTGTTTTTACAGAGCAGTCGTAAAAACTATGGAAAACCGGCTAAATGCGAAGCGGACTCGTGAGCCGAGGTTTCCAAATCACCATACCAAACTACTTAGATATACCAAACTACTTAGATGTACCAAACCATGTAATTCTTTATTTCTTTATTTTTATATTCCAAATCTATATCGTTATGGTGATCAATATGTTACTTATGCTTTATTCGTGTGTCTCAAAGCGCAAATAAATTTCTTATCTATCAATCTATATTTATTCTGGTTGTGTAATAAAGAGTTCTCTATCTATTCACAACAGCGGTATTAACTTTAAAGGGACAGGGGATTTTGATCGAAACAGCAAAGATTAAGCAACATTACTTTTATTCATATTGCCACTTAGCGGCAAAACTGACGCGGACAATTATGGACGGATCTCCTGCTGCTACCGCTATATCTCGACTCTATGAGCTCTATCGGCATCTGACTTGGGACATCGCGTCTCCTCCAAATCAGACGAGGCATAGGAAGCGCCTTGCCGTACTTGTACCAGGCGAATCCTGCTAGGATCACGCCCAGAACTACTAAGGCGAGACACACGCCAATAATGCCGGCGCGGGCGCCTTGTCCCTTTGAAGAGTCCTCGGCAAGAGATATTGCAGATTCTGTAGAAATACAATTGGATTTAGTCTCATTATCATCACAACTCGGGCTTCCCTAAAGCACATCTGATTCTTTTGTCCTAGGCCATCCTCAGATCGTCGGTCTAGCGTTCTGCTGGGCGTCCTACGCTAATACCATAAATTTATAAAGAAATTTTAAGTATAACTTACCAGAAGCATAAACGTGGATGGTGTCCCGCGCCTCGAGTGCTGTCCCGTCGACGGCCGCCGCGCAGGTCCAGATGCCGATGTCCTCTGCTCGCACGGGGTTTATGGTCAGGGAACAGTCTCCATGGTCCAGGCTGCGGTTGGGTGTGAAGTAGTACCGGCCCAGAATGGCTCTGGAATACGGGCAATTTTAAGGCAACCTGAGCTGAACATAGGCTCTTAGGCGTGAGACACAGGAAGGGCGTGGAGCTAGGGCGTGGGAGGAGACGGGCGACGCGACGCGTTCTATAGAGTTCGTGGCCTCGCCTTGACTCATCTGTGTAGACTACAAAATTAAATGTCGTTCCTGGTACAACGGATTTAGCAGGTAATATGCATTTTGAAATTGAAAACGCCAGAATATATATCGACCCCTATTTGGCAAAACATCGTAAGCGCCAATTTTAAGAAAATACTTTTTTTATCGTAACCAACGCAGTTTGATGCCGTCTACAAAATATGTATAAATTGTAACGGTTTTTCAATCAGAAAAAAAGTTACAAGCCATTTAGTGTTTTATCGTAACCACCAAAAAAGGTGCATACGCTAAAAAAAAGTTATTTTTCTTTATCGTATCCGCCATGTCTGAAAAAAACGTCACATACGTTACCGCACGAGAGTGAAATAGACGTTTCGAGTTCGAATTCTGAGCAATCTATTTATTTTGCTTACTATCGTTTGCCTGATTAGCAGGCAAGGCTTAAAAATAACAATTTAAAAAAAAAAAAAACTTTTTTATATCCGTAAGAATTTGGACGCTCTTGCGCGATTACCGGACAAGTTTAGTACTATAATTGCAAATTGCCTGGGGCTCTTTCTGTGTGGTCAGAGACCCTCTTCAAGTTAATATTCTTTTCGACTGCCTCTTTAGTTCAGTCATCATTCAGCCACTAGAAGTCTACTGCTGGACATAGGCCTCCTCCATGGATTTCCAAAAAGACCGGAGCGGCTTGCATCCAGTGTCTTCCTGCCACTTGGATAAGATAGTCTGTCCATCTTTTGGCTGGTCGTCCTACGCTGCGCTTGCCGATGTGTGGTCTCCATTCGAGCACTTTTTGGCCCCACCGGCCATCAGTTCTGCGTGCTATGTGCCCCGCCCACTGCCACTTCAACTTGCTCATCCGGTGGGCTAAGACTTTCGTTTGTCTACGGACCTCATCATTTCTGATTCGGTCTCGTAGAAAAATTCCGAGCATAGCCCTTTCCATAGCTCGTTGCGTTACGTTTAGCTTTTTTATGAGGCCCATAGTAATAGTAAGCGAGCGATAGTAAGCAAAATAAATTATAGCAGTGAGAGTTACCTGTAACTAATCAAAAACAACTTTTAACGCAGTTTTGCCTTCTAAATTTAAGTTTTCTTTTGGGATCAAACAGTAGTACGCATGCTAGCCACGTTATGTCGACTGATTGACACCGTTTTAAACCAGCTGATTGCTCAGAATTCGAACTCGAAACGTCTATTTCACTCTCATGCGGTAACGTATGTGACGTTTTTTCAGATCTGGCGGATACGATAAAGAAAAATAACTTTTTTTTAGCGTATGCACCTTTTTTGGCGGTTACGATAAAACACTAAATGGCTTGTAATTTTTTTTCTTAAATTGGCGCTTACGATGTATTGCCAAATAGGGGTCGATATATCTGTGCCTTGCCGGTTGGTAAATGTTGTTTTTTCTTTCTCTTTCTTTTTACCGTTGACATTCACAGGTAGCATGACGACGCAAGTCGCGCACAAATGTCAAAATATGCGACATTGCAGTACATTGTCAAGTTCTGAAATTATATTGTAGCGCCACAAAACACACGACTTGGGGCCGTCGTGCTTCGTGGTGCGTCATTTTCGGATTTCTGCCAACCTTACGATAACTTACAACTCTTTCGTCATAGTCGAATCCAAATTAATGCCAATGAAATTTGGCGTCACGAAGCGGCAGTAGTCGAGCGGGCTATTCTCATTTGGTGTGTGGCAGTATAGTGTCACTGCTGCGTTTAACACAGCTGCTAATTCTTTCTGGTTCGCAGTCAGGGGTCCTGTGATCTGCACTTCGACGCGGTCAATCTCTTCCAAGCCTACGTGGCTGCTAGGTCCCATGTGACAGGTCCATATGCCGTCAAACTCGTCCCGGGCCGCGGCAAAAGTGATGCCACAATCACCTATAGTTAATCCCTCTCCTGAATACCTGGAGGATAGCGTTTTATTTAACTATTCGGAGTACAAGACACACACGATGGTTGTTACATGCTGAGTTAAAATTTCTAGTCCTCAACGGAAGGATATTCTTTAAAAGGGATCCACTGAGTAACACTAGTGCAACCCAATAAAAAAATCATATCTTTTACAGATCGACTTTGCAAACTCACTATAATGTTCATAATCATTTTAGGACTCACAGCCGCGAACGCGGAGACAGGCGCTAACCGCTCCACCACATTACAGAGGTCGTCGAAAATCCTACCTAGTCTTCGTGATCCTAGGTTATCTGTCGTGGATCCTACAAATCATTGTTAACATGATTGAGAGATTGTAGGTACACACTTTTTGCAAAATCCATCTGCAAAATATTATTTTTTTCATTTGTTTTTTTTTATCGGTGGCGATGGCGCTAGTTAGCTCACTGGATCCCCTTAAGAGTTGTTACGTCTCGCATCCGTCTCGCTCTGACATTGTAACTTTCGCTCGTTCGTTTATTATCTAAGCCCTAGACTACATTATCAAAAGTATCGCCAGGTACCTACCTACTAATTTTATTACAATAATGAAACATAATATTGTAATGTGCGTGTTAAAACGGATGCCAGTCGTAACAGCAGCCGGCTTTAATTTATAGGGCTTAAAGAAAAGAAAAAAATATAGAATTAAATTAAAATAGGACTGTACTTTCTAAACTATTATCCGGATACACTTACGCCAACTTACTTACTTACTTGTAATGCTTACGAAGTTTTAGTTCAAAAAAGGACTGACACGTCACTAAGTACATGATTCCAGTACCTACTTACCAAAACTCTTGTCCTTTCTTATTCAACGCACCGGGCGTGTATTGTTCGCCGCCAGGACTTTGGAACCAGCAATAACTGAGCCGAAAATTAGCCTGGCAACTGATCGTCATCGCTTGCCCTCTCTGCATGAATATCGTCCTTAATTCACTCTCTTCTTGTGTTGTCTTTATCGCTCTGCGATAATCTGAAATTTCTAATCTTTGCACTATTCATATGGACTGATCTGAGCATTTACTTTAGTCACTTACGAACGCTTTTGGAGCCTTTTCATACTATTTGACTAGAATTGAATGACGACCTCTGTGGCGTAGTGGTTAGCGCATCTGACTACCATGCGAGAGGTCCCGGGTTCGAATCCCGGCTGGGGACAAAAAAAAATCCCAGGTCTTGGATGTTTACATGTTTGTGACGTCGCTGTTTCTGGTTCCCACGACACAGGGTATCCTAGTGTGGGGCCAGAAGCAATGTATGTGCCTGAATGTAAATGTTATGTTAATTACTGTTGCTTGGATTTATTATACAAAATTCTTTATTACGATTCAGTATCGCGTCTGTTTACCGCCCCGGTAGTCGTTGGTTCGATTCCCACTGGGTGCCGACGTACATTTCTACAACTGGCCGCAGTCTGGATGAAATCCATGTTTGTGATTATCTAATTGGCAACACAATTTGCGACAATAACTCTGTATCCTGGTTGAGCAATAAAGTGTTACCTATCTATCTCTCTATCTACCTTATCTATCTAAGACCAAGTTGTCTGGAAATTCTTATCTTATCGTCCCCTAAATCAAGTCATGTTATATGAGAAAAAAAGTACTACAGATAATGAACGATTTCACACTCGACGATATATTATCGATAACTGAACGATACAAATAAAAAAATCACGGTCCGATTTCATATAACTCGACCAGGCTGAATACTCGTCTTCGCAACGTTTACCGAATTGCCGTATCAAACTATGAATTTGTAGTGTTATGTTAATGTTATGTTATGCTAAGCGGCCCAGCTGTTCCATATTTATTTTTAAATACTTGTTCTAGCAAAAATATTTCCTATGCGATTTAAAAGTCAATCGTCCAACTACCTTCTAGGCATAGGCCTCTTCTCCTACACGTGAATGAAGGAAAAACGAAGGATTAGCTACAAAGGATTGGAGAAGAAGAAGAGGATTTAAGAAGAACTTACATGCAGCCTGCCTCTTAACCATGATCAAGGCCTGCCTAGGGCTCCGCTGGACCGCTTGCGAGGCCTGCCACTCCCCTACCGAGCACCGCCACGAGCTGAAGTCTTCGTTCGTGGGATGCTCCACTGTCATACCGCACTGTTGTTTGTAGAAACCCTCCCTGTAGTAACTGGGAGGGTACAAGTGGCGCTAAATTGTATTACTTATTCATTATTACACAAGCAGCATTAAGCTGAAACTGAAGGGAATTACTGGCCCGTAACGTTGTTTGTATAGATCCTTGTTAAAAGGAAAGAGAACGGTAAACTCTATCTGATTGTTTTTTTTTCTGTTTCAATCCTTTACTAGTCTCATCAAGGTCGGTACCTACGGGATGCTACGAGGTTTTTTTTTCATATAAGGGACGGCTAATACCATAGTAAATGTAATAAACAAGACTGTCATGTCGTTACCGTAATAATTCGATGTGAAACCGACCAATTTCGTACCCACCTGTAGCGGCCATCGCTCAAACCGTCGACGACGCTGATGATGCCGTGTTGGCTAGAAGTCCTCTGGAATCGGCAGAAGCTGATGTTTCTTTGTGAGTTCAGGATATTGCAATAGAGATGGAGTTTGTGCGTCTGCCAGTCGTGAATGTAGCCCACGTCGAGGTGCTCGGCTGCGATTGAAAATTGTGAAACGAAAATGTCGCCCCTCTTTAGGCTCAACGGTTGATTGTAGAAATATGAAAAATAGGGCGGCACATGCTATAACATTAGGAAGGAAATCAATCACGGCTAAGTAATAGTCGACCAACTTACAATAGGGAGAACTTTTCAAAAACTAATTTGACTGAGTACTTATTACTTTAATGAAGTTGTTACTTGTGTAAGGCCAGTGTGTAGTTAATAAGGTTCATTTGTCTATACTTGAGTATTGCGGTAAACAAACCTCACTCGAGCACAAATCACAACATTCCGAAGACATCACACATCGTAGATAACCACAATAAGTTTTAAACACTAACGCATCTAATTAATCAGAAAACTGCTCAAAAATATCTTTAAATATGTCTTTTTTAACCAAAATTGCAATTCAGTATAAAATCAGGACACAGGTTAGCAAAACACACAGATTAGTTTTGATATTTTGTTGTAGGGATGGGCGCAAGTGAATGAAAGAACAATTTGAAGTAAATGAAAAAGCGTATGTAAAAGCGTTGATTGCTATCAACGCTTTTTAACGTTAATGGGTTAATAACTCATCATAATAGTTATTACAACTCTTTAAACCAATTTTAAGCCTTTTCAACATTAGAATTAATAAGACCGTTAGTGTTCTTCGTCTCTTTATGCGCTCATAAATCATGAATTAAAATTCAAAAAACACAAAAAAGAATATACAGGGTGTCCCGTAAATCGACGTCAAGCCGGAACCAGGTGAAAAGGCAAGTCGTAGTGGTTATCAGAAAAGAAAATAAAAAAAAATTGCACGAAAAAAAGTTATAGCCATTTAAAAAAAAATCTTGTTGCCACCACTCTTTCCTTTTTCCAATTTTTTTTGTTTTGTAACTTTGAATAATGCTTCTTCAAACTGTAAACAAAATTTCAAAACCAGCTGCTCCAGCTTGGAAGAAAAGGAGACTAAAAAAAATAACTTAAAAAATTGCCCATTTTTAATTTTAATTTTAGTTTTCATTATGTTTGTGAAATGTCTTGAATAAATAATAAAAAAAAAATACTTTTTTTATATTTTTCTGATAACCAGTATGACTTGCCTTTTCACCTGGTTCCGGCTTGACGTCGATTTACGGGACACCCTGTATTATGCTGCAGCAAAGATATCCGTTAAATAAATGTCTACCATATTTTTTCACAGATAACTTTTTTCTCGCGCCATCTATTTTGTAATTTGATATGGCAATACTAACCTGCCCACGCACACGCACATCTGACACAGACTTTTAGGTCCTATGACCGAAAACCTAGGGCCAAGGACTTGGGACTAGCATTCATGCCAAAAACTCCGGTTTTTAGAGGAATATTGCTGTCTAGTTATGACTAGACTCATGATTTGGCTACATTTTTCGGTTAAGAGCCCTAAAAATCACTATTGGGATGATGAAGAGATTTAAAAATCACTTTGTGTAAAAATTTCTAAGAAAAGAAGGAATAATTTTATTTTCACTTACATCGCCACTGAACCTTGTGAACCTCTTTAACTTCGTAACTTTGTTAATTAGGACTAGACTAGAAAATTGGCCTCTTGTATTGAGAATCTCCACTGTGTCAAATTGGCGACTGACTGAATCGACTGACACATAAGTGCACCTCCTAATAGGGTTTTTTTGTGTATACTGAGTAGTATCGGGTCTAAAGTCGCTAATTTTATTAATTTCTAAACAAAATTTGAAATAATATTTAATATGTTACTTTTACATTTTTTATTTCACTATGAAATATGGTGGTGTTCAGTACCTTTGAAGTTGTAGTAGGTATTTCAAATTGTGGGTAATTTTTATGTTATTTCTGCTAATAACAAGCTAAAGATTGAATTTTTTATTATCATAATAATCTATTATGTATCTCCAAGTAACAATCATCACATTCATGAACATTTCAAAAACCCAATTCATTCATTCACCAATAAATATTGCTAATCTCAAATAGCTCATTCACTGTTTCCCAACCCCGTAAGTATCAAATTTTATTGGTACGCCATTGTTGTTTACCGCAATACTCAAGTATAGACAAATGCACCTTAGGTACGAAAGTAAAATATAATCCTAACATCAATCAAAAACACTTCCGTCCATTGTTTGTATATTTTGACGACCAACTATGGAACGCGTGGCCCCTACACGCTCCGTTTTCCCTACAATTTATTGACGGTTCGTAAGAATTTCGTAGGAATTGTAACCGATCGTAAGCAAAAACGAAGCGTTTTGTGGATATTGGAACCGGGCATCAGTCATCATACTGTATTGCAAGTGTTACCTGCTATTTATTCAAATAAAAATATACCAAGAAAAATATAGGTAGTTACCAATCAAAATTGGCTCCGCTTTGTGTATCGCGGACTCCAGTTACAGTTTAATTTATGCACTTGGAGAGGAACTTTGCATGTTTAGCTCAATACAGCGTTTCAGTGCTTCAATTCATGCGTTTTGAAAACCTTATTTTTATCAAATTTATTTTTACCATATAAAAGCATGTTTTTGCTAGTTCTTGGAATTATCACATTATTATCAGTTCATGGATTTTTATTTAAAAAACTGTGATAGAACATGAAAATGTTTCATTATTCCTGAAAATACAGGCTTAGCCTAATTTAATGGGTTGCACACCCATAGATAATAATATTAACTTTATTTTTAGATTCACCAGGTAGCCACACCATGAATACCAGCTCTGTTCACGCATTCGCGCAATGTTTTTCTCTAAAATAAACTTTTTCCTGTCCATCTCCGCTTGGTACCTACGTCACGAGTTCACGACATCGACGTTCTCGTTAATTTGGAGTGACTACGTATTCTCTATAGTCATTGTCAATTTTTTTTTTTCATCTTTCATAATTTTTTTATCATTTTCCACTCGTCACGCCACTTCCTTCTGTTCTCGGCCATTCTCATCCAGCCACTGCCAGCAATCCTCTTCAGATCGACGTAGGGTGTCAGTGCAGGCGCGGATCCAGTCTTCAAAAAAGTTTGGGTGCTGTTACCCGAAAAACGACCAAGATCCTGTCTAAGTAGATAAGTAGGTACGAGTATATCGGACTATAATTAACTTAGGCTCGGTTTCTAGAAGAGCGATCAAATGTTAATCTCGTGTTAAACTCACGTCAAGCTAATATCAGCCAATCACGTGCCAGTATTTTGAATTAATCTTAGATTAATCTCTTGTTACATTGGAACACTCTTTCAGAAACTGGGGGTCAGTCATGCAGTGCCCTGACTAAGATTTTGTACAGTGCATAGCTATACGTGGGCAAAAACGTGGGACAAAGGCTAGACACATTAATATCCGAAAGCAATGGAATAATAGGTATCATCAGCCTTATCGATCTCATTCGACCGTGAAAGTGTAATGTCACAAGTCTATTAGGGTTGTGGACACAGATTTTTGTTCTGTGTCGTTGTGGACATGCCCATCGTACCCAGAACGATGGATCCGTGCTGCGTCAGTGTCCACATTTCAGCTCCTTAGTTCGTAACTAGCAGGCCGCACTAAGAGAAGATCCTTGTGTTTAGGCTCTGAAGAATAGCCGAGATGAAAACCTGGCCCAGTTTTGGTAACACAATTCGGTATGTAAAGTATTTTTCAGGTATTATTTTTATATTTTTATTTCATAAAACATTTAATTTTAAGCCACTAATTTGAAGCTTTTTATTTTCCAAGTAACGGTTTTTTTTTATTATTTTTTAAAGTATTATTCGTGATGACGTCATTTCGTAGCCTGAATAGCTTTAAGTCTTTGCCACGTTTTCAGTACATACAAAAACACTAATAGATAACTTCAAACTTGACATTGACAACAAACAGTTGACACTTGACTTGTATGTACTGAAAACGTGGCAAAGACTTAAAGCTATTCAGGCTACGAAATGACGTCATCACGAATAATACTTTAAAAAATAATTTAAAAAAAACCGTTACTTGGAAAATAAAAAGCTTCAAATTAGTGGCTTAAAATTAAATGTTTTATGAAATAAAAATATAAAAATAATACCTGAAAAATACTTTACATACCGAATTGGATCCTTCTCGCGCTCTCTTTCTAGAAGTTGCCTCTGCCTAGTTGGTTTGTCTGCCCTAAGTAGAAATATTCCTGAACAACTACGAGAGCCCCGACACCGACTAAGAACGGCTCCGCCATGTTTTTTATCGTTGAAAATACCTGTACCTAGCCTTATCCAGGTCTATGCTAACTCTGATGCCCACACGTCGGGAGGCAGTGTTAAAGTCACGGAGCATCCTTACGAGTTCGTGCATAGATTTTGCCATTATAGGTATTACCTATATCGTTGCCAAAGCGCACGTGCGAGATGTATTCACTTATGGCCTATACCTTATAGGATTGACTGAATGAAGTTTCGGAGAAATGACATTTCCCTGCCTCATCGTTACACATCGTTACCGTTGTATAGGTTTCGTTTCCTAGTCCTGACGTTGCAGCATTTGCAGGCATTTTATAACCTCTACTTACATACCGGAAATCTATACGGCATCGCTGAAGGGATCTCCCAGAATAGCCTCGAAGGAGTCGAAGGCTTTTTCATAGTTCACAAAAATGCACAACCAGCGGGTGATTGTACTCCTAATTGTTTCGTAATATCTACGCAATGAGTGTATGTGATCTGGTGCTAAAGCCTTTTCGAAACCCAGGCTGATCTGGGGGCTGGAATTCACGGAATCTTTGAGCAAGACAATTTGTAATCAATCACCCTCGGGAACAGCATGTAGACGTGGCTAAGTGGTGATATCAGTCATTTCGTCCCCTTTTATAGAATAGAATAGAATAGAATATTATTTATTGTATGTATGTACACCAGGAATAGTACTTATCAGCCCATCACACGTTTGTTGCGGTCCGATATCCGGTCCGCGTTTGAATCGTGCATATCCGAACTCCGAATGAGAGTCAATAAAACGAAGACTTAGTTACGAAATATTGTTTTCCTACATTACCTAGTTACATGCAACCTAAATGGCCAAGGCCTTCATAAAATATTTATTATTATTATTAGATCGGGTTTTTATAGGTGATGTACATTTTAATCATTTCTGTCAAATCATCCCTCGGTTTGGGGAAGCATGATGTCCATCAGATACTGAAGAAGATTCAAAACATTGAACGAGAAGCAAAAAAAAAACTTTAACGATATTTTGCTTACGAATTTAACTATCGCCTTTATCTTAACTTTGAAGCATTTTGAAGTACAGATTTTATGCGATCCGATGCTTGACTACCTAGATTAACTCAACGCAAAATGGGTAATGCGGCACTGGGGCCATCTAGCGGCACGAGTCAAGATGATTATGGGGAATGGCTACTTTGTTCTCCTCAAGAACGATATAATTAATTCCACACTACTTACACGTATTACTGAGCTACAGCTCTCGCCGAGACTGCATATTCGTTGCAAACGATTTTAGCCCATACTACGGAACAAAATGTAATTTGACTGGGTAATTTATACGGAGGCGGTTTACGGATTTAGTGTTTTCTTTCTTCAATTTAGTTACAATTATCGACATAATTATTTTCCGTTCAAAATTAAATTAACATGTTGAAAGCGGTAAAAACCACTTTCCTAAAAACTCAGTGAATGACTTTTCGGTAGGTTGTAGGTAGCTTAGTTGAACGGCCGATTGTATAGTCAGAATTTTCCTTGCGACCTTGTACCTACCTACTTTCTTTGGGTTATTCACCAACTGGACACACATGACTGGACACACCTGTGTCGAGTTGGTTAAGCTCAAATTAGTATCATTTATTCTTTCGTCATCTGGACACACAAAGATTTTTACGTGTGTCCAGATGGTGAAACGTATTTAAATCATTTTAATGTTTTCGTCAACTGGACACACATTCGAATTTTACCAGAATTTATGACTGTACTACAGTCATGCGCAGAATGTTTTCTGTCACAATCATCATCGGCCATCAAACGTTCCACTGCTGGAAACAGGTAATTTTACAATACTTATACAAAAGTTTTAAAGTAAATAGTACAAAAGTAGTAGGGTAGCATTGCGGGTAAAATAAAATGTCATGAAAAACATGCGGCTTAGTTCATGGTCTTGCTTAATCATCATCATCATCATCAACCCATCATGTCCCCACCGAGGGGCACGGGTCTCTTCCCTGAGGAAGGTATAGGCCATACTCCACCACGCGCACGCGCAGTATTAAACTGGGTTGTTTACTACTACTACCTACTAACTTTTGTTACCCTAGTACTTTTAACCGCTCTGGACTATACCATAAATGCGACGGGGCGTACTGGAAACCACTGTGAAGGAATTGAAGTAAAACGCAAAGCGACATTATGGGAATCGAGATTCAGGGAACAAAACTTATGATAAAGGTCCTACAGCAAGAAAAAAAATTGAAACTATCAGCATGAACACTATGATCGCGACCACTGTTAGAGTTCAATAATTCAATGAGCGAGGCGATTTTTAACCTGACTGTACCCTTTTCTGCAAAAAACAGAGTGTGTCCAGTTGGCGAAAACATAAAAAATATTATTTTAGCTTTCACCATCTGGACACACCTAAAAATCTTCGTGTGTCCAGATGACGAAAGAATAAATAATATTAATTTGAGTTTAACCAACTCGTCACAGGTGTGTCCAGTCATGTGTGTCCAGTTGGTGAATAACCCGTTTCTTTCAGCGTAGGTACGCGTAGGTAGATAGTAAGCGCATTTCTGTTTCTTTCACAGTTTTCTTATCCACAAATTAGGTACAAACCTAATTTGTGGATAGAGAAATAAAGTTTATTTGTATTCTGTTGGGATTTGGCGCCTTTTCTGCATTTATCGATCGGTATTACTTATTGATTTTCGTCATCGATCAGTTTTTGTCAAACCTTATGAAGTCAATTATTATGTAACGTCGACAGCACATCATCGTACCTATACACTCGTGCACTCTACTCCGTTGCATTACGCACGACTTTGCAACTGAATGGTCAAGGTCAATGTGCTGTCGACTGTGCCTATAATTTTCAGTGGGTTTTTTTTTTTCAATTTAATGTCCCCACCGCACTTCATGTAAATTTTTGAGTTCTCACTTCACTCACAGATACGAGGCCCAGCCCAAAACTTTGATTTTCAGCAGAGTAAACCGACAAAACTAATGAATTATCTTTTTTTTATATTTTTACACACGTACGATTTACTGATATAAATCACCAATAACTTGATATTAATACAGCTCTTATTTCTGTATGATTTTTAAGTGAACGGACCGCTCTTCGTGATGTGAAAAGCTGGTGTCGCGTTCATACGCGAAACGCCGCAGGACCCAAGGTAAAGTAACATGAAATTAATCTGTGATAGAACTGTCAGTTATTTTGCCTAGTGGTAACACTGCTTTGCTTTTGCTTGTTGGCACCCCGATAGAGCGGCGAGCGTAATGGCGACACTTCTGGGAGCATGGCGGGAACGGCAACACGGAGGTGGAGAACTTCGTGAGTGCTATGGAAAGTAACCAGCAGGGAGAGACCCTGGTGAGTGATTTTATGTTGTCGTAGTCATAAAACCAGCTAAGGAATGAAGTGTTTCCTAATGAGTCCAATGGTTCAGTACACATGTACAATGGCAATAGAATGGTAAATTGGACAGGCAGGGCACCGGCAAACTGCCCGCCAAGGAGTGTGTTCGGAAACACACTGGCAAATGTTATAGCCCTTATGTAGTGAAAATGGTCGACTACGATGTTGGAGAAACCGTGGCAGGGCTATGGGGAAGGTGGAGGCCCTCGTAGGAGCAAAGCTCCTACGCCCGACTGGTACCTCAATGAGAACGGGTAACTCTGGACAGACCAGGCCCTATATGAATAGCAGTACCAGGGCACAGCTCTAAGGCTAAAGGTCACAGACCTAGGATGCTGTGCTCAGATCGGGGACGTAGTCGATCATCGTCATTGGCACGGGAACCCTGATAGATCAGACCCGAATGGAAAGGCTAAGCCACATGGATCGTGAAGGCAATCACGATAGCAATTATAATTGCATTAAGTACACAGTTAACCGAATAAGTAATCTTTGTTGCCCTTGTGGATCTGTACTTGAACCTAAGGCCTAGGTAATTATGTGTGAACATGTCTTTAGGTACAGATGGCGCGACAAAAATGGTGGAGGAGCTGGGATCTAATTTGGGAAGCCAAACAAGCGTTTGGTTCCTTCCATTTCAGATCCTGACTGGTTACTGTGTAGCATTACATGCATAGCGATAGATAATTTAAGGTGTAAATTACGGAATTAAACGATTTTTTCTTTTGGTTATGTGTTTTTTAATTTCGCTTACTTACGTACGTACATACTTTTTAAAAAAAAAACTCGCGCGGTAACGGTTTTCCTTTTGACGTTGACATCACTAATGAAAAAAAAAAAACCCAAACACCGTAACGATAGAACGAAACGATCGAAGTGTAGTGGTTTGATTCTGTGCACTAAAAAACAATCGTGCTAGCCTTTCTACTTCCGTTTGAGTGACGACCATTTTGTATTTTACTCTGTGAACTGTCTTCTTTGTCGACTTGTCTCTGGCGTTGAGAAAATTTTCACTTGTCCCACGGTTTTGAAACCCACTCGGAATTTGCGTTAATATTGTAATCCAACAAAAGATTGTAGCTTTGGAAAGTTACATTTGTGCAAGGGACTCATAAAACAGGATTGCGATACTGGTACAAGAAAGGGCATCTCGATATTAAGGTAAGAAATGTTTAGCGTCACTGGCTCGTATTTGGTTCGATGCCGGTCTTAATTATTTATGAAATTATGTTTGGTTATCGTTAATAAACAAAAGCGTATATGTTATTTACAGTTCTGGAACTATTGGAAGGAGTCTGGACAGGATCGTACCACTTTCGGACAAATATCTACTACAAGCAAAACGTGTTTGTGCCGCCATGTAAGAAACCTATTAGATTTGTCATATTTCTCTGTGGTGCCGAGATTATCTCGCTAAATTCGATGGCAAAGGTTGCTTTCATCCGAAAGGATGAACTAACGATAGTGGTTTCCTTTCAGTTCATCAAGAATTCCCTAATTTAAGTTCAACAAAGCTCGCTGCCTCGAGGGGACTCTTCTAATACGCTTTCGGCGCAAGAGCCTACCAGTTGATATGGAGGAAATTCTTCTTCATCGTGTGGAGGTGCGGCAGAATCGTTTGGCGACACTGATCGAGTCCATCGGCAGCGAAATCGGCCAAAACGAGGCCCCAATGGCAGTGCGGAGGCTGAAGGCGCTAACCGAGAAGCTGGAGAACGAGGTTAGACATTATGAGAGTACCTCTTCATCGCCGCAGTTAGGAGTTATCAACTCTGCCTTGGAGGTACAGCTGAGGGCTGAAGACCTGGTGATGGAGATTGAGTCTTCATGTGAGGTAGCCGCGCAGATTCCCAGGTCCACGTCAATAAAAGGAATAAGACTCCCGAAACTTGAGCTCCCTAGGTTCCACGGAGACCCACTGAAGTGGATGGAATTTTGGGATCGCTTTAAGGCAAATGTCCACGATAGTTCCCTAGCTGACGTTGATAAACTAAGTTACCTGCTTGGCTGCTTGGAGGGATCAGCGCTGGAGGCTGTAGCTGGTCTATCCACAACAGAGGGTAATTACAGCATTGTGGTGAAGGCACTCCTAGAGAGGTATGGCTCTAATGATACATTAGTGGATGCTCACTACACGGCCCTGAACAGGATTCCTGCAGCTGAGTTCAATGCACCCAGCTGCCGCTCTACTTTGGATGCCATTGACAGACACATTAGGGTCCTCGAGAAACTTGGTGAGCCAGGAAATGGGAACCATCTGCGTGCCATGGTGCTATCAAAATTCCCAGACAGGGTTGTACATGAGAACCATTTAGTCGGAGGACAAGACAACTCCACAGCGGCTATCCTCAACAACCTGCGCCGGATTGTGTGGGCCATGGAGCTGACATCCCTCTGTCCTACCCGTGAAACAGCCACAACGACCACCAGTTCTACTACGGAGGCACTGCAGGTTAGAGCTGAAGTACCTAGGAGAAGATTTGCCTGGAACAATCTGCAGGGGCGTAAGCGACAGTGAAACCCCGACAGACGCTCCACCCGCCAAGCGATCTAAGTTCCCTTGCCTGTTCTGAAAACGAAAAAACCACTCTAGTGCGGACTGCAGACAGTCAAGACTGTCGAAGCGCGCAAGAAGAAGCTGTCGGACAGGTGCCTGAACTGTTTACGCCGAAACCACAGGACAGAGACCTGCACACGAAAAATCGCCTGCTTTTCGTGCAAGGGAGACCACATGCAAATCTTCTGTCCTAAGAGAGAAAGTAAGGAATTTTTTAGTAGATATGTGAAAGATAACTTGTGTAACATGGCTAATCAACGGACATACTTGCAGACGGCAGTAGCAAGGATACTGGACCAGAGAAGCAGTAGGGAGAGACACTGCAGACTTCTCTTGGACAGTGGCAGCCAACGCAGCTACATAACTGAGCGTGCAGCAAGATCTCTAGAACTTGGAACTGTTCGGGAAGACACATTGCTGATATATACCTTCGGAGCCTCCAGCCCTCAAGCAACTGTAAGTCCGTCCACAGAAGTCATCATAGAAACCAAGCGTGGCATCCACCGCAAACTGCAAGTCAATGTGGTACCTCATATAACAGAAAGAGTGCCAGTAGCTAACCTCAAGGTTGACCATGTTGACATACTGGCTGATGACGCCACTGTGGGAGAGGGCATCAACCTCTTAGTAGGCAATGACTTCTACTGTTCCTTCATTAAAGATGACAAAATTCAGCTTGATACAAACTTATTCTTAGTTGACACAGAGTTTGGTTGGATTTTGTCTGGCAATGTGAAAAGTGAGGAAGAGGCCAATGTCTTGTCTGTCACAACCTACTGCCAATGCCACCTACCAAGCTGTCCATACTTTGCTGAGCCGGATTTGCCACTAAGGAGTGTTGATCTCAAATTTCTGTGGTCTTTAGAGAGCATAGGTATCACCGACTCACCGAGAGTATCAAGACAGGAAGAAGCCGTGGAACACATCAACAAAACTGTGTGCTACAAAGATGGAAGATACTTGGTTAAATGGCCTTGGATCCAGTACCCACCTGACCTCCTTTCTAACTTCGGTCTGGCTCTCGGAAGATTGAAGAGCCTCATGAAAAGGATCGATGGAGACTCTCTTAAAGAATATTCCCAGATTCTGAAGGAGCAGTTAGATCTGGGGATCATAGAAGTGGCTAAACCTGACAAGCAATCTGACCACCCAATCCACTATCTTCCTCATCACATGGTGAAACAAAAAGGAAAGACTGGAAGGATTGTGTATGACGCTTCAGCAAAAACCACTGGACAGAAAAGCCTCAGTGAATGCCTATACAGTGGGCCATCCATGCTGGAAGACTTGACCGCACTTCTCCTCAAGTTTCGAACGAAAAGGATTGGTATAACAGCTGATGTAGAAAAGGCATTTCTGCAAGTTGCTCTTCAAGAAGAATACCGGGACGTAACAAGATTCCTCTGGGTGAAGGATATACGGCAGGCACTAACAGAAGATAACTTGTTATACCTACGCTTTGCTAGAGTTCCCTTTGGAGTGATATCCAGCCCATTCCTCCTTACGGCCACGATCAGACATCACATAAACTCTACAAACAAGGAACTTCTGAAGAGTGTAGCCGATAAATGCTATGTCGACAATCTGGTGACAGGAGCTGACTCTATTGCAGAGGCTACTCAGATCTACAATCAGACGAGGACTACATTTCAAGAACTTGGCATGAACATTAGAGACTGGGTCTCTAATGACAAGCAGTTAATGCAAGTTGTGCCTGAGAAACTTCAAGCAAATGAAACTGAGAAGGTAAAGATTCTCGGACTTCTATGGGAACTTGACAAAGACACTCTGAAGCTGAATGTTACTGATAACCACTTCAAAATGAATACTCCAGCGAGCAAAAGGGAAGTCCTTCGTACTTTAGCACGGATTTATGACCCGTGTGGATTTGTATGTCCACTAATCCTACCCATGAAGTTACTGTTCCAGAAAATATGTGAGAAAAAGATAAAATGGGATGCTGAGCTACCCGGTGACCTGATGCAGCTACTCGAGACAACCTTGCAGCAACTAGAGGCAGTGAAAGACACTGAACTGCCAAGATATGTCGGGGTCGAGTCACCAATTCACGCTACCACATATGAACTCCACTGTTTCTCAGACGCCTCCAAGAATGCTTACGCAGCCGTGGTATACTTGAAGGCAAGTGGAAATCAGGAATCTCTAGTCTCCTTCATAATGGCCAAGTCACACGTTTCGCGAGCTGAAGAGAAGGATGAACTAAAGATACCCAGACTGGAACTGCTAGGATTTCTAATTGGCAGCAGGTTACTGAAATATGTGGAGAGCCAACTAGACCTGCCAATTCAGAAGAGGTATCTGTTGACTGACAGCTTGGTAGTTCTTGGATGGATGAAATCAAATAAACTTCTCCCGCCCTTTGTGTCAAACAGAGTAAACGAGATTAAGAGAGCCCATCCAAACACTGAAATGTATTACATCAATACTAAGTCGAATCCAGCGGACATTGCAACGAGGCCTGAACTCTGGGAAGACAAGAAGAAGCTTTGGCACAGAGGTCCCGAGTTCCTCAAGAAAGGTCAGTCCGATTGGCCAGCGAGTCGACACTACGACACGCACGTGACTCTTCTTTCGTTTCGGGAGGTCCCTGCCAGGAAGCCTAAAGGAGGCGACGTGCGTGAGCTGGAGGAGCCGCCGGTACAGCCGCCAGAAGGTGAAAGTTCCGAGGACTCTGCCCGAGGAGAAGCCTGCGACACCGGCGTATCCACATCTGACAACCCGCAGGCACACGCCCGTGAAGACGCGGGCGGCGGCGCCATGGTCACGGCGAAAATAAAAAAATTGCAGCAGAGCTACTTCTCAGAAGAATCAGCCGGCAAGAAGACACACTTGGGCAGGAATTTAGATCTGTTCCTGGATGTCGAAGGTGTGCTGAGGTGTCGAGGTCGGATGGCAAACACCACTTGGTGTTATGACAGGAAGTACCCAATATTGCTTCCTAGAGATTGTGATTTCACAAATAATGTTATCAGAGAGGCTCATGAAAGGAACTATCATGTTGGTGCCGCACACACCTTGAATATCATCCGAGAGCGATATTGGATCCCCCAGGGAAGGGCACAGGTCGTGAAAATGCTGCGAAAATGCGCTCGATGCGTGAAACATGGAGGTGGCCCATATAAGCTACCATCTACACCTGCTTTACCACCAGAAAGAGTAAACTTCAGTGAACCATTCACCTTCACAGGCATAGACTACTTTGGACCTCTCTATGTGGACACAGCAGCTGGGAAAGTCAAGAGATGGGTGGCATTGTTCACGTGTCTTGCAGTCCGAGCCATTCACCTAGAAATTGTCAACGACCTCACTGCAGAGGAGTGCCTACTAGCAATACGGAGATTTGCTGCAACAAGAGGGATACCCAAACGTATGTATTCCGATAATGCGACATGTTTTAAATTGACCTCTGAAGTCATGGCAAAGTCATATTGCATAGATAAGGAGATCCAATGGAAGTTTATACCCCAACTGGCACCATGGCATGGAGGGTTCTATGAGCGCCTAGTCGCATTGGTCAAACATTGTCTGAAGAGGACACTAGGTAAACATCTCTTAAATGAAAGCAGACTTCTCACAGTTATGAAGGAAGTAGAGTCAGTTGTCAACTCTAGGCCACTGACACAAGTAGGCACGGAAATAGCTCACGTTTTGAGGCCAGCTGACTTCCTATCTATGGGGAAGTGTCTGACAGCTGATACCACATCGGTGGAAGGGCCTTGTGCAGGTTCAAAACAGAAAATTGACCTGATCAATAGCTGGAAGAAAGGTATTAAAATACTGGAAGAGTTCAAGAAGATGTTTATTGAACAATATCTTTCCAGCCTGAGAGAGCGACACCAGAATTCACCTAAGCAACCAAGGGTCCAAGCTGTTCATACACCTAAACTCGGTGATGTTGTCCAAATCAAGTCAGACTCTAAGAACCGAGACAACTGGAAAATCGGTAAAATCGTAGACTTGATAGAAGGTGCAGACGGTGAATGCAGAGTCGCGAGAGTCAAGACGGAGGACTCCTCGATACTTACGCGTTCCATTGGACATCTCTATCCCTTAGAGGTAGGATGTGATCGTCCACCGGAGGCTCAGACGGAGAGAATGGAGCTTGATCAGGTCAACAGACCAAGCAATGAAATCCCAACTTGCTCTCCAGAGAAGGCACCTAACGAAGGGTCAAGGCTGATGGACTATCAAGAAGTAGGCGAAGACGGGAGACAGTCTCACAGGACGCCAATACTGATATACCTTCCCCGATGGAAATAGACTCTATCAATGAAGAGGAACCTTCTACTGATGTTGCTCAAGAGCTTGAAAACAACCATGTCACTCATCCAGATGAGATGCCAGAGTCGTCAGAGGTCACACCTTTGGAAGAGCCAGGACAGCAAAATGAGGTGGAAGTAAGAAGCAGAAGAGACGCAGCCTTACGAGCCAGAGCTAAAATTCTGGAGTGGACTCGTCAACTGCTTACTCTACTAAAATAGACACTTCTTTTGCTGTTGGGAGTGTCGCGTTCATACGCGAAACGCCGCAGGACCCAAGGTAAAGTAACATGAAATTAATCTGTGATAGAACTGTCAGTTATTTTGCCTAGTGGTAACATTGCTTTGCTTTTGCTTGTTGGCACCCCGATAGAGCGGCGAGCGTAATGGCGACACTTCTGGGAGCATGGCGGGAACGGCAACACGGAGGTGGAGAACTTCGTGAGTGCTATGGAAAGTAACCAGCAGGGAGAGACCCTGGTGAGTGATTTTATGTTGTCGTAGTCATAAAACCAGCTAAGGAATGAAGTGTTTCCTAATGAGTCCAATGGTTCAGTACACATGTACAATGGCAATAGAATGGTAAATTGGACAGGCAGGGCACCGGCAAACTGCCCGCCAAGGAGTGTGTTCGGAAACACACTGGCAAATGTTATAGCCCTTATGTAGTGAAAATGGTCGACTACGATGTTGGAGAAACCGTGGCAGGGCTATGGGGAAGGTGGAGGCCCTCGTAGGAGCAAAGCTCCTACGCCCGACTGGTACCTCAATGAGAACGGGTAACTCTGGACAGACCAGGCCCTATATGAATAGCAGTACCAGGGCACAGCTCTAAGGCTAAAGGTCACAGACCTAGGATGCTGTGCTCAGATCGGGGACGTAGTCGATCATCGTCATTGGCACGGGAACCCTGATAGATCAGACCCGAATGGAAAGGCTAAGCCACATGGATCGTGAAGGCAATCACGATAGCAATTATAATTGCATTAAGTACACAGTTAACCGAATAAGTAATCTTTGTTGCCCTTGTGGATCTGTACTTAAACCTAAGGCCTAGGTAATTATGTGTGAACATGTCTTTAGGTACAGATGGCGCGACAGCTGGCTTCCCACGCGGTAGCACAGACGTCTGTAGCGGTGCGCCGTACCGGTCTTGATACGTGGTCGTATCGATAGCGCACCGTGGGAAGAGCCTCGTGCGTGGTGCATGGCTGTCCGTGGTCGTCGGCCGTCCGCGTTCGTCCGCGATGTCGCGGACCGTGGGAAGCCAGCTAAAGAAGAGAGTGACAAAAACACACCTACAATGTATGTAAAGATCAAGAAGGCAGTGTTGGTACATTAAAAATACATTTTCCCACAGACATTGTGTTTTATGTTACAATATTTACATATTAGACTTAGGTCGGGTCATTAGGCTAGGTAGGTATATCTATTTATTTCGCTATTTCGTTCGTGATTTCACGAGTAAGTGAACCGTTCCTTTTCAGATGGATTTTGTTACAGGCAACATTATTTTGGACGAACTTGAAAAAGGGAAATCTCGATAACATTACAGAGTGACCGATATGAATTTGATATAGGTATTTAGGAAAGTGATTAGTTATCAATTTATCATTGTCAATGTTACCTTCTAAGGACAGAGCATACGTTCTCGAGACTTGCAGTGCAGTGGCATAGCTACTGTAGCCAGTGGCGTAACTATACCATCTGGGGCCCGTGGAATTTTTTTTGGATGGGGCCCTATCAGTAAAAATCGTCACATTGCACTTAATTTTAATAAACCACATAAAAAAGTAGTTATCCAACTAATAACAATTTTATTTTTTAGAGCATGGATTTATACATTTAACATTCATTCACATTCACATTAAAAATAGTCTAGTCAACATGTAGGTACCTTTTTGGACAATTTTTTTGTATAGTCTCCGAAAATTACGATCAAGGTGTCATTTGATTCGGAATATTATGTAGAAAGTGCCGATAAAATTGCAAAAGTTATAAACAATTTATTAAAAAAAATAGGGGTTTGGCTTCTTTTAGTATCTCAAAAACTATGAAAGATATACGAAATTTGAAAAAAGATCTGAAAAGAACAGGAAATATCCCAAAAAAAGTCCTACCTCCCGGAACCGTATCTATAATATTTACATATAACTTTTACAGAGCCCTGAAAATAGCGCTAAAAGCGGGTAATCTGGCTTCCGCGCGTGACTCGTAACTCGGACACGGTCACAATAAAAATCATTCAAACATATTAAATATTAATATTAAGGAGTAATAAAATTCTAGTACAATCGGGAGACATAAATAAACATTTATCCGCAGGCAAAAAAAAAAATTTCTATTAGTTAATTAAAAATTTTTCTGAATAGAATGTTAATATAAAAAACTAGGTCATTATTAAACTAAAGATCTAGGATTTTTTTCACTTCGTGTAGTTATTCTTAAGACGCGTAAAAAATAGATCCCCGTTGGAAAAATTCGAAGATGTTAATTTTCCATTTTGTTATTAACAATCGAAAGTTACCGAAGTTTATCGAAAGTTATCGAAGTTACCGAGTTAAATATCAAATGGACCTCTTGTTATTCAAACTAATATTTGTGGAAATACTGTGATTTATGAATTTAATCTACGTAGATAAATCTACTACAGTGCTTGGATCCCTCTACTCTCACTAGTTCAATTAACTGTTCAATTTATTGAACTAGTGAAACTTTCCAGTATTAGCAGTTCAATGATTTTCTTTAATTGAACTGCTGATACTGGAATGTGGAACTGGAAAATTAAATCATTGTAGTTTTCCAACGGAGATCTATTTTTACGCCTCTTAAGAATAACTCCACGAAGTGAAAAAAATGCTAGAGCTTTAGTTTAATAATAATCGGGTTTTTTATGTTAACATTCTATTCAGAAATTTGTTCATTAACTAATGCATAACTAATTGTAGCTTGGCATATTATCAGCAATAAATAAAATTCTATTCTACTCTAATGGAAAAATGGGGATAATTTTTTTTTGCCTGCGGATAATTGTTTATTTATGTATCCCAATAGTATTAGAGTGTTATTACTTCTTAATATTCATATTTAATACGTTAAAATGATTTTTATTGTTACCGTGTCCGAGTTACGAGTGACGCGAGGAAGCCAGACTACCCGCTTTTAACGCTATTTTCAGGGCTTTGTAAAAATTATAAATATTTTAGATACGGTTCTGGGAGTACGACTTTTTTTTTGGGAAATTTCCTTCTCTTTTTCAAATTTTGAATATCTTTGATAGTTTTGGAAATATTGGAAAAAAACCAAACCCCTATTTTTTTTTAATAAATTGTTTATAACTTTTGCCATTTTTATCGGCCCTTTTCTTTAAGCTTTCTACATAATATTCCGAATCGAATGACATTTTGATCGTAATTTTCGGAGACTATAAAAAAAATTCGTCCAAAAAGGTACATGTTGACTAGACTTAAAGTACTTTTTTGGTTAACAAACGGGAATTCTGCGATCGTCAATGCTCACCCTCGCTGCCAACGTACAGTCACCAGCATAAATATATGACGGTGGGCAGTAGTGCCAAAATATCTGATTCACCATTGAGATCATAAGAATATGATGACACTTTGCCGGTAAAAATATGTGATGCTTTGTGGGCGGTATAAATATCGTATCTCACTAAGTGCATAAATATCGGACCATGTCGCTTAAAAATATGTAATCACTGCTAAAATCAAAATGATGTGACTGCTCTTGCTGGAATATTTATCTATTCATTAGGAAGGAATAAATATCGAATAATGGCAGGAGTCATAAATATGTGTAACTTAAAACATAAGCAAAAATATTCCATCGATTTGTCATTTCATATTAGTGCGTGTAGTTCAGTGTCCGTGTAGGTACCGACATCTTTTTTTTTAATCGGGGTTAATTACGAGATGATATTTATGTTAACCTCCTTGCACACAAAACTTTACTGACATCGTAAAAAAACATTTTATCCGTCAAGTCTGTCACAATAAAACAAACATAATATTTTATACCTACACCATTTCATAATTCGAGTCAGTAAGATGATAATTAGAACTGTCATGTTTTGAACCCATGTCTAGGTCTCATACCGACCAAGTGCGAGTCGGACTCGCGCACGGAGGGTTCCGTACCATTATACAATAGGAAAAAAATCACGTTTGTTGTGACAATTTTGTATTTTGTTTTGTAATATTTTATAAAAAATATAATTACTCAGTATCTGCAGAGTTTAATTACAATACAATTGTAATATATTGCAGCATGTAGGACCACTCAGTGCAGGAGAGAAACTGACCAACTTTTTGGTTAGTCATATTTTCTTATCGAGAAGAAAATAGGTATTATTGAGAGTCAAGGTTTTAAATAGAGACGTGATTTGGGTTGAGCAAGAATTCTGATAGGTATATTTTCCAAGACAAGACAGAAACCAGCCGGGTAGCTCGTTTTTGTGACAAGGTCACATATTTTTGCTTGTGTTTAAGTTACACATATTTATTATGCCTGCCATCATTCGATATTTATTCCTTCACAGTGAATAGATATATATTCCAGCAAGAGCAGACACATTATTTTGATTTTAGCAGTGATCAAATATTTTTAAGCGACCTGGTCCGATATTTATGCAATTAGTGAAATACGATATTTATACCGCCCACAAAGCATCACATATTTTTAAAGGCAAAGTGTCATCATATTCTTACGATCTCAATGGTGAATCAGATATTTTTGCACTACTGCCCACCGTCATATATTTATGCTGGTGACTGTACCACGACAAAACGATGTACTACCTAATAGAAACCAATGGATGCGTTCTAAAATTGATAGACATCTTTTTGTTTAGGATGTCTTTCGGCCTTATTAATAAATAAGTTATAACCTCTGAATAACTATTTGACGTATATCAATTTATACTGGTTTATTCGCATTTAGCGTACACATAACCAGTTTGTCAGACCTCGCGTAACGGCTGTATACACAGCTCATAAACTTTATTAATAAGGCCGTTTAAGTTGTCTCACTTTATTGGATTTTAAGCAAAATTTACAAAAAAAAAAAAAACACTTCAAGTAAAATAAAATACTCAGGTACAATGTTAAAAAACTATTTCCGAGCTCGCGGCCTCTTGGACCGGGGCCCCCATTGGGACGGGGGCCCGTGGCATTTTGCCAGCCCTGCCACCCTATAGTTACGCCACTGACTGTAGCGATCCCTCTTTATGGCAACTGGCCGGCACGGCCGTCTAGGATGATTTTAAATAAAATATTTTAAAGGGAATCGCTTCGTTTTTTTTTAGTTGTTATTTGATCCCTAGCTAGGCTAGGTGATGCCGACGAAAAGAGAAATATAAATAATAGATTTGCTAAAAAGCATTTTTAATAAAAGTACTAGGTACCTAGGCTAGGCGTTACCGTTTCGATTGCGCGGCCATGTTCTGTTTTCAAAAAGTGCTTATGTCAGGATTTTGTCGAAATTTGTCAAAACTGAATGGTGAAAACCAGAAATTTGTCAAAGCAGTAATAAAGAAGTTATTGAGGTTTGAAGATGGCCGCGCGAACGGACCGCGCAGAACTGCGCGGCCATGTCAGATCTCGGCATCTACAGGGTCTACTCTACAGGCCTGGTTTTTTTGTCAATGCATGTTTGAATTTGTCAACAAATGTCGAAGAAAGAAAATTCATTCTATCACCATTACTTGAGAAGATATCGACGCCTGAACGTCATGGCATGAAGCCTAGGTAGTACGACGACGCGAGTCGCGCGCCATAACGTCAAAAGTTGCGACTTTCCAGTACATCCATTCCAGACAGTCAAATTCTGACGTATTAGCGCCACAAAACGCGTGAATCGCGTCATCGTACCTACTACTTATCCAGTGTATGAAATTGTCTGACTTACCTAAAGTCCGCGCCACCACTCATTGCCGATGAGTTAAGACATTTTCGTTCTTATTTCAATGAAGACAAAGTAGTCTCCGTCGGTAATGAGTGACGGCGCGTACTCTACAGTCTATTTTTTTAAGCGAACGACTAAGTGTCAACATGTCAAAAATTTGGTTTTTCAATATGCCACATTTATAACACTGCATAATATTTAGCAAAGTTATACAAAACGATATGCCTAATAAATACTATTAAGCAATTAACACAATAACACTGTTATTACCTGATTTATCCCCCACTTGCAGTTTATTTAACTAATATTTTATTTTATCATGAAAATACCATTTGCTTAAGAGATCTATGCCCCAAAAATACCTAAAATTTCAGTGGTCCTCAAATAAAAGCGATCCTACTGCTGCCAAATATGTTCGCAACTAGGAAAGATGACGGACTTTAGTTTAAAGGCCGATTATGATCGACTATTGTATGCTAATGGGCTACGCGAAGTGTAGGAAGAAGTATGGAGAGATGACTACGAACCTCTTTTTTAATTAAAGACAAAAAAAAGTAAGATTGACGTTGTTGTTGATGGCAGTGCGACTAAAGAAAATAAAATAGGTAACTTATCTTTAGTCTGTTCATCATTGTAAATAAGGTATTGGTAAAGTTTTTTGGTCCATCGTCCAGTTGTTTTATACTTTTGTGTTTGTTATTACGAAACGGAAAATATGGGCGAGCGAGCCGGACCCAACGCTGATTCTGCCAAACCGATGTATACGATGCCACAGAATACATAATAGTACAACGATGCAAGCAAAGCTGCGTGCATGAGCTATTTTGAGTGAGATGTAAGTTTGAGAGATGCTGTGTCTTTGTTTACCTTTAGTCGTTCGCTTCAGTAAATAGAATATAGGTGCTCCCAACTGTCAAATACACATTTTGACACTGGAGCTGTCTAAATTCTTAAGCCGATAGAGTGGAAAGTCAGCACATAATACAAGGGCTGGGGTGCAATGAGCGTTTTTCCTTATGTCAAATTTAGTTCTAAAAGGATCCCTAGGTGGCGCTGCCGTACCGTAATAATAAACGTCAAAGCAAAAAATAATACTATGGTTCTGTGGAATTTGTGATGGTTGATTAAAAAAAAAACTGTTGTCGTTTGGTGATAAGTGCGCTTTTGGATATTTTGGAGTCTTTGCTATGGATTGTGGGTTTGAATTTTTATTTTTATTACGAAAAACCTCGTCCGAATAGTAACCCTGGTTCCTTCTCTTGTTTAGTAATCAGTGGACTGACTTTGACATTGATTGCTACGAATCACAAATTCATATATGAAGAAACTAATGACGCCATCTAGTGTATCTCAAGGAACTAAGAAAAAAAAAGAAAGGAAAAACGCCCATTACGTAAGTCCTCCACTGTATTGTGTTCCCTGATTTAGCCTACTCCGAACTGTCAAATACATACATACATATTTTAACACTTAGGAGTTTTCTAATGCTTAACCCAATAGAGTGGAAAGTTGCGTAATGTAAGGGCTCTCTCCCCTAGACATTAGGGGGCCACGGCCGTTGGCCAGCAGTCTCTATCATATATATAAATTTATTTATTTAGTCAGTGCCCCAGCAAACTGCTCCCACAGCCAAACCAAGCAATTGGTTTTGTGGGGGCCTTAGGTACCTAGTAACTGGTTCTTTTTATCAATAAATACAATACAATACAATACCAAGCTACATCACTAGACGACAAAAGATAATTTTGCTATACAGGCTGTTAATTTGCAAGCGTGCCATATTTTAGGACGTGATTATACTGCTGATTATAAACAAAAATCAATCATAAAAGAAGAGTCGATTTTTTTTCTTTTGTTCTCTGACGTCACATTTTTTATCGATAAAGAGAACGCCCAGCTCTAATATCGAATTATTTCGCACATCTCTAAATTTTCGGACAACGGTTTGGCAACCACGCGCATCCACACAAACACACACATTCGCACCCCGAGCGGCATGCGCATGCGCAGATAGATAGAACAAACACGCCGCGCGAGCGCACCCCCAATTAGCCCAGCCACTCAGTGACCGGACATCCTTTGTGACGTGCGCACGTGCCGGTATCGCACGCTCTTTCATTACTACCTAATGTGTGCGCGCCGCCACCGCCGTGCACCACATGGTTGATGAGATGTTGGAGGACGTGCCATTGAACGATCTTCAAAACCTCTATTTTCAGCAGGACGGTGCTCCTCCGCACTACGGACTCATACTGCGCGAGTACCTCAATGACACTTTTGGTGACCGCTGGATAATGGATAGGAGGCGAAGGCCCAGTGGCCTGGCCAGCGCGGTCCCCGGATCTTACTCCTCTAGACTTTTATTTGTGGGGAAAAGTTAAAAGACTAGTGTATGCTGAAGAAGGTAACAATGCGGCTGTGTTGCGTGAAAGGATTATTTCTGCCTTCCAAACTGTTAGGCAAAATGTGTTTGTGTTGCAAAATTTAAAAAGTAATTTGTGTCGTCGTGCGAGACTTTGCATAGCGCAGAACGGTGGCCACTTCGAACAATTGCTCCGTACAACTTAATCATTGTAAGTACCCTGTAAATAACGTCTCAATTAGTGTAAATAACAGTGATTTCAGACTTTTAACTACGCCAGATCAACGATTTATTTGAAGGTAGGTTAGTACTTGGGTATGTTATCTACTTCCTACTTTTTTATTCTAACATGTAAATAAACTAATTTGCGCAATATTTTAATACCTACTAACCTCCTACCAAAGAAATTGGTTGTTTTGTCGGTCTTAAGCCCGTGAGAGTAGGAAGGGAAATCTGAAATCATATGTTTCTTGTTGTTATTGCTGTTTCTTTCACTCGGTGCCAACTTGGCAACGGGGCGGGGTCTCGGTCTTTTCCCATTACGTGCGTGTCGCAGCACCTTCCATCTTAGGTTATTCCTATTCAAACCCTAAAAATAAGTTTTATTTTTATCGACGGTTTCCTTGAATATGGGAGACTGTTAGTAGACTGCATTAACTGGTAACATTAATTACTATTTTTTCTTTAAATATGGCACGCTTGCAAATTAACATCCTGTATTATATCGTTAAATATAATATACCTACACAAGTGAAAGTAGTTTTAGGGGCTCCAGAGGGTAACACGTCACCGAGGATAAAAAATAATTTCTTTTTTACAGATCGTATTTACAGTCTGTAAAATCTCTCAATCATGTTAAGCAGGCCATACACGCTAGGGTATATCTGACAGGTATGCCTGTACAGTTAAACCTATGCGTGTATGTGAAACAACTGTGCAGGTTTCCACGCCTGTCCAGGCAAACCAGAAAATACAAAATCTAGTATTTTTTACCTGCGCAGGTAACCCTGTACAGGTAAACCGGACCGTGTGTGGCGGTTGCCTGCGCAGGCGTCCCGCGTCAGTCGTCAGAGTGCCGTTTTCTTCGCAGTAACCATGGTTTGCACCACTATAGACGAGATTTTTGTTTCAATTTCCTCTGTCTCAATAAAACAAACAATAAACCAATTAAAGCTACGGCATCAAGATCGACTGTCGCGGCCGGAGCCCTGGTTTCAACTGAAAGTTTGTACAGGTTTCCGCTACGTGTATGGCCTCTATGAAGCTTAGTTTTACCTGACAGGCGTAACTGTACAGGCATACCTACCAGGCATACCCTAGCGTGTATGGCCTGCTTTAGTAATAATTTTTAGGACCCACGACAGAGAACATAGAATCGCGTACCTCGGACAGAATAGAAGAATTTATACGAAAAACGGTCGTTTTCGGCGTTAATGCTATCTAGTCCTAGGTTTTCGCCGTAGGTTCTGTCCAGATTGTCCAGTACTTAGGTCCAGTAGTTCAGTCATGGGTGCTAAAAATCACTATTAACATGATTGATAGATTGTACAGACCCTTTTTGCAAATTCGATCAATAACAAAAATATGATTTTTCTTCCTCGGTTGCGCTAGTTACCCCCTGGACCCCCTTAAGAAAGAAGGCTTCAGTATAGAAATACTGATTAACTAGATACAATACATGTTTATATTGAACGGGTCAGTACCGAATAGATTTATTAGTAGGTAGGTACCAGGATTGGCCGATTCTATGATGACGTCACATGGCAGTAAAAATGGCGTCCGTCATTCATTCTTTCATTCTTTCTTACGTTCATTGGTGGGTTTACCGGGAAGTGGCGTAGGTAATTCCTGAGCGACGCCATATTGCCTGCTACTAACAGTGGGATGATTTAAAATAAAATGCTGACTGTTTTTACCTCTATAAATTGCTTTTATTTCATGTAGATACAAAATATTTACAGCTCGTATCAATCAAACAAATGATAAAGAACGAATGTTATACAATTTTTCAGGCATTCTAGATGTCACAAAATGTATTACGTAAGTATTGGCTGTATTGCACGTTAAAATTATTCACTGATCACATATTATCGGTATTCACAAAAAATATTTAAGTAGTTCTAGTTCCCTGAGGATTTCACTTCAGCGCTTGAAATCGCCAATACGCAGTGGGCACGGGAACAATTTAGCCCGTACTTTCCCTCCCAGTTGAGCCCGGTACCCTGCACTTAAGACGTTCATGTCCTTCTGCTGTTCTCTTAAGTATATTCGTCAATTGGTCATCATCAGCCCACCACTCCCCACGGCTGGGTACCTATGGGCCTTTTCCCCCCCAAACGCCATATCTCATGATCCCTTACGATCCGCCTCCACGGACCTTCCTCAAATATATCGTCGGATCAACGGACTGTTGGTCTGAAGACGAATTGGCAGAGCTTTAAAAATAATATAAAATATAAGAGGCAGTTTGTAAGAACTTCAATGCTCAATAGGTACGCCAAGGCAGCTCTTATTACTTACATGCAGAATAAATGTGACTTTCGAAAAAAATTGATGCACAAATGCATTAGACTCTAAGCACATTTATTACCAACGAAACATTCTTCGAAGACAATTTAGAAACGATCCAGAAAATAGTTCATGTTACGTCGCTGTTTTATTTTCAGCATATTTTATTTAAAGGGAATCAGGGGTTAACACTAGCGCCATCGGCATCGAGGCGAAAAATCAAATATTTTTCTCGAATCAAACAGATCGAATTCGCAAAAAATGTATACTCTCTCAACTGTATCTTCAGCTATATCTACCTACATCTCTCAATCATATAGGCTGTGATTTTTAGTTAGAACCCACGACAAAGAACATAGGATTACGAACCTGGGTAGATAGGATTTATGCCAAAAGCGGGCGTTTTTGACGTCAACGCTAATAATATGATTAGTCAAAGTGCCCTGCCTCACTAGGACGCCACGGCGACGTCGCCAGCAACGTATCCAGGCAGTTTGTATTGAATGGCGACGTCGCCAACAGTCGCCGAGTTAGGCACCATACATTTCAATATTAACTGCTTGGATACGGTCGCTGGCGACGTCGCCATGCCGTCCTAGTGAGGCAGGGCACTTAGGTTGCTTTGTAGATTGAGAAATGGGACAGACACTTTTTGAAAACTCGATCTTTAAAACAGACTTATTCCGTGGCGCAAGTTTTACTCAGTGGATCCCCTTAAGGGACGACCCGCTAATGAATAGCCTGAATGGAAAAATATCTTATTTTCTTTTAGCTATTTTCAGATCGTTTAATCGTTAAACGGCCGAATTTGAAATATGATTTTACTTTTTGTTACTGAAAACGACCCAGTACAGCGCACCGGACAACTCTCGGAGAAAGCGATAAATAAACGAAAAACATTTAATCAGAATATTGCTCTTATAACAATTAATTACGTGAGATATTGAGAAAACATCCTAATGGTAGGGGAGCCCAAGAGGGGATTTCGGGAGTTACTAAAGCGCGGCAGATTAACATACAGGGAGATACCTTGTACCAGGTAAAGTACCTCCACCAAATATGAGCCCCATATATATGGTCGCCTGTCAAGGATAAAGGATCAGATTAGTAAAAAAAAATTGATCATCAAAATTCTCGAGCGCGTCAGATTAAGGTGAGGTTAGAAGAAAATAATTCAAGGATAATGAAAAATATAAAATCTGACGATTTCCATAAGCCGAAGTAAGAAAAAATAATAGGTAAAGTTTAATGCGTGCAGCTATGGGGAGGATGAGGATGGAATCGAGCCAGAGGACGAATATGATTCTACCGATGAAGAAGATTATGATTAAAAAAAACTACGCAAAAAAATTTAATTTTTTATAATAATTTTCTTATAAATACAAGCATTATACTTAAAAAACCTGTACTTTTTTATTTGCATGCTATTTCTTCAGCTTTTCAATTAATTAAGTTCAATGATTTGAAAAATATTTTAAAAAAATTTTTTTAATTGTCAGGTTAGGCGAATCCCTCTAGATAATCGTCAGATTATGACACAGCACGTCTAGGGCATTAAGAAGAACCATATATATATTAATCTGACGCGCTCGAGTGTTTCAAAATGGCGAATTTTTTTTGCACATTCTAATAATGGCCGCGAGCTTGTGTTGCATCCAAATCGTCAGATTATTATATAAGAGCTTTTTTTTAGGTGCAAATAACATCCCCTTAGAAAATCTGACGCGCTCGATGAAATTTTTTTTTTTTTTAATTTTCAACCCTTACGTACGACCACCCCCATCATTGAAACAATCAGATTAACATACGTACATTTTCAAAAATACACAGGATATAGATGCTATCAATATCTGACGCGCTCGAGTATGTCCATGCAACAGTTTTTTTTTACATATTTGAACATCTATAGTCGCTCCCCCCACCGATGAAAAGGTATATATTATATGACTTTTTTTCTTCTTATCATCTAAACTTCACAATCAAATAGGTCTCAATGACGCTCGAGTAAATCGTGATTTAGCATCATGGGCTCCCCTACTATAAAGATTAAAGAAATATTCGGATGAAAATGGAAACTAAAATAACAAACGATTTGCTTGTAAAACATATGTTGTTACGATGTACTGCCATCAAACGCAGTCAACGGATACCAGGATAAAAGAAAAAAAGTAGGTACTTATAGCCTATTACCGTTGACCTAAAGACCAAGTTAGCCAGGTAATTAATTAGACTATCATAAACCACTAGCCAATGCGTTGTTAGCTAACATTGGCTCTGATTGGCCAGAAGATACGCCATCTTTTGATTACTTTCTGGATTCCTAAAGGTTTAAAAAAAAGCTGCTAGGGACAAACTCGAATTCACCCATATTTCGTCCAGAGACTTTCAACGTCTTTATGGCGGATCTTACGAACTGGTCGCGTTGAGTATTAGTTTGTCAAGTATTTTTTCTTTGACCGGCAGCAATGGAATGACGTCGTCGGCCTCTTTCATTAGAGTTGTCGGCATCTGTAAGAAATAACAGGCAGAGTCATGCTTAGTCACATATTGGCCCAAAAATAGCAGAATTAAAAATATATGCCATTCCCAAGGATATATTTGTTAAAAAATACTGCAAGAGACAAACGAGCTGTACGCACTGGACAGCAGGGGAACTAAAAGACAACCAAAGAGGACACAAAATATGCTGGAAATTCTACTAGTCTGTTAGCTTTTACAATATACCTCGGTCTCTAGAGTAGGCTTCGGTTTTCACCGAAACCACACGAGTGTAATATTTACTACTACCTGCTCTGTATACAACTTTTCTTCACTATTTTGTAAAGTTATGTAAAGTTATAAAGAACGATACAAAATAAACCTTACCTTAATGCAATATAATCGGTTCTATCCGATAGTAGCCGAGATATATTCTAAAAGCTAACAGACTGTATGTGTTATTTCAAACACATATTTTGTCCTAGAGATTAGACCTGCACTTAGTCGGAGGGTATAAAAGGTAGCGCGCTCGAGCGCCCACCCCTTAGGATGCGGTTCCACTGGCGAGAAGCTGGACGGAGAAATGAATTTCGGTTTTGAAATCTCAACTCTGCATAAGTGGAAGCAGTGTAAGTGTGGCGAAGCGGAGCCGGGCGAATTTTTAAATAAAATATAAGAACACAAGGTCCTGAACTGGACAAAACGGAGGCAAAACGGCGCGGCGGGTTGGGTGTCTTGTCAGGACAAGACTCGTGCGCTGCAGCGCTTGATATCGCTACAATGCATGTAGCGATATTATGTCATATCTAAAGTTCACTCGTCATGTATCCAACATTATACGGCAATCAGTTCTACTTCAGCTACTTCTGAATCTTCATCTTATAGTAGAGAAAGATGTAAAAGCGCTGCATTTCGTTTCTTTATCATAAACATGACGTATAATCTCGACAAGAGATTGAAATTGACTGATCACGGATCACATCGAACACGGCTCGATGCTGCTTTAGTCTGTTCAGCTCCACTCCGTCCCGCTCCGTTATACTCCGCCCCGTTCTGCTCCACTCCGCCGCGCTTCAATGGAAACACTTGCCTCTTTTCACTGCTTTTCTCCGCATCACTCCGCCCAGCTCATCGTCAGTGGAAACGCATCCTGATTTCTCTCCGAGCCGTCACCGTTGGCGTATGGTAAGACCAAGACCCCTCCGATATTATTATTTTGCTTTATTTTGTTTCTGCTGTTGTTTGGAAGATGTCTGTGCGAGTTAAGGATAAAACACACCAACGCGGTCGCGTTCCATACATACGTAATTTACCGCCACCGCGTTAGTGATCTGCTTTGGCAAAAAGTGAAATATCTTATGCTTATGTCAAATTTGTTGAGACAAAATTATTTTGAGATCATTGGTCCGCTTTATTACTAGTCATTTTGGATCGAATTTGCTAAGACTACAATTAGTAGCAATCCCACAAAGTGAAGCAAGAAGTTATAATAGTCAATGTTGCCATAGTAAACTTGTTTTGGGGTTGCCAATTTAATTTTATCATATCGCAAAGTTAGCATGGCTCGACTCTAGCTGTGTTAAGGGGTAGAATTCTAGGGAGCTTCTGAGTTAGTGTTTCTACTATTCTCTAACTGCATAGAAAATCTGATGAATTTGCCTGCGGATCTATATCTATCAACATTTTTTTTGAGTTTACATAAAGCATTATTATGTTTTATAAAATGTCAGAATGAATCGTCTAGAATTCTTAGTGAAACAGCAGTAAGAAATGTCAATAATACTCATTCTGTGAAATTACTAGTGGGTTAGTAAAAGACTCACATTCAAATCCATTGCCTTCGCTTCCTTCGATGTGTACTCTCTAATCACATAGTTGGTGTCAAGTTTATGGAACATTCTGGTCTCATTGGAACGCACCAACACATCATCCACTCTTAGAAAATATCTCAGTAAAACATACCAGTAAGATGGCATCACTCTCTGAAAGGAAAACAGTTTCACTGAAACGTTAAATTAAAAACTAGTCTATGGCATATTTGTCTTACATATGTATTTACTAATATTCAATCCCGAACCAGTTAAAATCTGGCTCCCACTTAAAGTTATACTATAAATTGCAGTATACTGCAATTTAGTCTTTTGTCGAACCAAGTTTCACATTTATTTGTCTATAATAAATAACCATTTATATGACAAGCAATGACAAGAAAACATAAAAAAACAAAACAGGTTTCTCACATTATAATGCTTACACATTCTTCAAAAACACACAGCTTCAGTTAAAAAGGTCATTTGAAGGTAAGATGGGCGGATGGACAATTGAGGCTTAGTAATAGTGTCTAATTTGCACTCTTTGAGTGTCTATGGAACCCAAAAAAATGCAGGTGAATATGGCACATTGTAATTTTTTTCTCTTCGCCTGTTTAGGTAACCAGTTTGGAAACCAGTTTCGTAACAGTTAGTTACCTAGAAGGATAAAAAACTCTTTAGGTAAACCAGTTACGCAGATGGAAAAAAATTCTTTATAGGAAACCAGTTACATAGAAGGATAAAAAAATCCTTTTACGAAACTGATTTCCAAACTCCGGTTACCTAAACGGCTGAAGGGATTTTTTATTTCATCAATACTTACAATCTTCACAGAAAGCTTAGAAATTCCATGATCATGAAGCTCATCCTCAAACAGTGTGAGATCTTGGTAGAATATGATCCTGTCCTTTTGCTTCAATAGTTCAAAATCAATGTTTTCATCTGTGTTTTCTACTACAATATTATTGTTTAAAGTTCCTTTGTAGTCTGTGGTGAACGTCCAGTCAAAGGGTTTCTTCTTCCTGGTCGCATCTGGCCTGTAAATAAGGACGAGATAAAAACCACTGAACCTCTCTTTCTGTACACATAAAATTTTAGAAATAAAATACGCATAAACAAAAAAGAAAGGATTAAAAAATGTTTATTTATCAGTAAGGGTTCTGTTTTATTCCTTTTCAGGTATGAAACTACAAAAAAGCAAATATTACCTAGTTTCCTGCCAAGCTTCTGCGCAAGACACTTCTATAGCTTCCATAGTGCTAGCGACTCTTTTTAAAGCTTGCAAAGGGTTGAAGCTTATGCTGGCGCCACCCTGGTGTGCAATAGTCAGAATGTTCTTGGGGAATACCATGTCAGGAAAATGGGGAATGTGAAGCTCTTTAGAGTAGCTGGAAACAACAAAAAACATTTTGAGATTAATTTCAATTAATCTTAAGATGTACATTCTGAAGAATGTGATTTCTTATAATTTTTTCAAATACAAATTTCACATTTTTTGAGTTGGAGCGTTTCAGCATAAATAATTATTATAGAAGTAGAAAAAAAAATTGTTTAAGCTGTTACTTTGTTCTATTTCCAAAAAATGAATTAACGATTTTATTTATTTATTTATTTAAACAGTGTTTTTAAGGAGATTGCATGCTTTGTTTATAATATTTATCTTTATTTTAGTAACTGCTCAGCCATGGTCTTACTGCAATAGGGTAGTTTCCAGGGTCAAAATAATTTAATTCCATTTAGTCCGTATTTTAGATTATAAAAAAATATTGGATACGTATTTTTTCTTTTTTCGATTAAACAAAAAATAACAAAGATATAGCCCATTGAAGTTACGTGTGACGTCATTTTTGGTCTAATTTACAAATAAAAAAATACGTGTCCCTTATTTTTGAATAATCTAAAAGCCGGACTAATTACATTTTTTTGGGAAACTAGCCTATTGGTATTGTTCTAAATATTGACCATAGTTACAAATGATATTTCATTTTGATATAAATACATTCAATAAAGAATATTCTTATCTTATCTTTAAATCTTACATTCAAAGGTTTAAGGTCAGTGTCTATGATGCCACAATTATAAATTCAAAATATTCACTGATTTCTTGTATTACCTGAATAAGTGTATGACTAATTCAACCGTCTGAAGTTTGTTTATTCATGTGGGGTATGAACGTAAAGGAGCCGGGGATCTCTGGGCCCAATTGTAATAAGCTGAAATATGGTTTAAAAAAAGCGGTATTTTTTTTTTTTTACAAAATATAAAAAATCTGCTCAATTCACAATCTGGGAGACGAAAAATCTTAAAAACAAGTTTATTGCACTGATGAAATAGAGTTTTGATTACTATAATCGATTACTGTGAATGATTTCAAGAATTATTATTGAACATAAAATGACTCTCATCGAATGATGGATTGATTGATTTGATTGACAAAGTGAACAAAATCTACGGAATAAATGATTATATTGTCAATAGTTTACAATAAAACAGAATATTAACTTTAAAATCGATTCTCGTAGATTCTCGTTTACAGATCGATTTATTACTTTTTATGTTTGTCAAATGTATTTAATCTGTGCTGACAGTGACAGCTCCCGGATTTTCAATCTATGATCATGATGGGTCACTATATTGCAAGGAAAGAGAATTTACGGCACGAGAATGTACAACCCGGGAATTCGTGCCCAAATGACCATCTATAACTAACGCTAGTGGGATTTTTCCGAGCGGTTCCGTGCTTCGCAAGGCAAGTTAAGCAGTTGGTGCCGGCTGCCGTCAATAGATGGAAGTCGTGAAGCCAAGTCAGAGGCCTTAGGGCAGCTTGAAAACTTCCGACAGTAAGACCAGCCACTAGTCTTACAAGGCTCCACCTATCCGGACTAGGCCCCCGTGGTGGAGTATGCCCTATAGGTATAGGACCGAGGGGCACGGGCTTTTCACTGAGAAAAAAGTTCCTCAGGGAAAAGCCCCGTGCCCCTCAGTGGGTTTATAATGGGTTGATGTATCGCTCCTCTACATCTAAACTCTGATCATTTGGATTGACTTGTCTAGTGTAAGATCCAGCCAGATCAGGACGTCAATCTATTGCGACTCATAGCCTCGATAATGTCACGCACCAGATCGAGCGTGTAATGGCTGCGAAGTGAATGATTTACGCTTCATGGAAACGAGGCACCACTCTGTCGTGTCTATGGCTGTACACGGATTCTCGCCCGTACCAATTTTATACAGCCTGATATGATAACGCACGACCCGTGAACGTACGTACGGGAATCCGTGTACTTGTGCACGGATTCCGTGGCTGTACATTACCGGGGCGTACGTTCTCAGGATGTGCATTCGCGGTACGTACATTATCGTCTCCCATCAATATCATGATCACCGGACTACCTACCTACTCGTCATGTATCGGTTATCGCTTGCGTATTTTAATTATATTCCTCGACCAGTGCTTTCGCTCTACGGACTTCTAGTATATTGTTTAACTTGTACGACTGTGGTATACTTATCGATGTAATACACTGGGCCGACGAGTTTTAGAGGATGAAATGACAAATCCTTGTCTTCCCTGTCTAATTCTTTAATCTATTTGTGAGTTTCGTTACATTTTCCCACTCAATACAATAAGAACTACAATTAATGTAATAAGTAACTGTTTATCACATGATCATAGTTATAAAATCAGCTGTTAAGTACCTATAGGTTATTGTCAATTTGTTGCATAGCCTCACTTTTACTAAATCTCTTTTAACTTTGCTCTCAGATTGCTAAAATCCGCAAAATTTTCAAAGATGGTTTGACAATATATAAGCTGTTTATTGACACCACTCTCGTCTTTTTACATCTGGGCCCAAGAATGTATGGAAGCGTTTCCGTCTCCATATTTTTAAATGAATAACGTCAAGATTCCATAAAAAAAAAAAACAAATATAATTTATCTTTCAAGTTTGCACAAAGGAGTCTAATTAATTTTTGTTTCTTTAAAGTGTTCTCCTATTGCGTCATGGTGTCACTAGAAACTGACAGCTTGTAGGATCTCATCTCACTTTATGATGTTTTTTCCAAGCATTACATACTTCCGGCTTTGTAGATATGTACTCATTCTATGTTTATTTTTAGATTATTTTATGTTTGTTTCTCCTCGTGTACAATAAAGAATATTCTTATATTATCTTAGCATTCTTTTTTGGCTTTAAAAGTTATTAGAGCAGGCCAAAAAATTCTGCCCACTCTTAAGAATTGCTTATTTTCTTGGAAAAAATAGCGCCATATTGTAACAGAACTCATTACTTTGACTAATTCTTAGTACTTATTATATGACAAACTCTTAGTACTTTGACTAACTAAGAGGATCCATTGCTATAACAATGGAAGCAAGAACAGTGCACATAAATTTTAAAGTAGGTAAATAGTTTGCATTAACTTTGTTTACCTAAGATAAAAGTTCACAAAACTTACATACAGAACTGGCAGAACTGATCATCTTCACGTTCACATACAACCTTTGTGGAGCACACACTGGGAAGGATGCAGCTCATATTGTAGGATATGTGCCACGGACCATACTCGATGGATTTGGAGTTACTGGTGTAGCGCCCTAGGTCAATAATGCTATCCTGCAAATAGAATGGTAGATTTGAGAGTAAAGTTCATTAACAAATTCAAGTTCATTTAAGAGCATTAGTTCCGTATGTACTAAATAGGTCTTAACAAAAATAATGATCTTTGACCAGAGCCCAATGCAAATTTTATTAACATTTAAATTTATTACTAAACGAAGCTTTATGAAATAGGGCCTTGTTAGCATGTCATTGAAGTTTGTTTAAGATAATTACTGTTGTTACCTCAGCACTAAGCATCTTCACTGTTTGGTTGCCGGTGGTTGCGGTGTTGAATGACGGTGGAAAGTTGGGAAAATGATGTAGGGTTTTAACCTCGGGCAGCACTTTTAGCTATAACGTATACATGACAACTGAGTGGGAGGGTATGCTGAATTACAATTACAGATGTTTATTTTTCATGGAATTTCTGAGCAAGCCACAAAATCGCCTGTCCTATCAACTTGGCATTTTTGGTGAGTGAGTGAATGAATTATTATTGAATGAATGAGTGAGTATTATGATATCTACAGACTGTAGAAAATGTACCAAGGTCTAACGAGCAATTTATTTTCCTTTTATGGTCTAGTCTGAAACCAGATTTGTTTTATTTATATGATTTACCAGCTGTGCCCCGTGGTGTTACCCGTGGTTTATCTACAATACTTTATTCAGGGGTTATAAAAAAAAATTTGAACGCAGCACTAAATAAATGAATGAACCGTGGAGGGAGTAAAACCATGGAGCAAGCCACAACGCACACATACAAGATGTATATGAAACAAACTTACGTAGCGATCATGAGTGAAAAAGAGACAGAATAAAATGCAAAAGTGTAACTGCTTTTTTTGTTCGGTTGCCCCCAAGAAACGTCAACTGTTGACATTTCTTGGGGGCAACCAGAGTAAAAAATGTTGCCATTCGTGCATGTTGAAAATCCCGATCATTACTTTAACTACCATTGTCGGCGACGCAAATCTTATTTATAACCAAACTCCTTTGTAAATACTTTTTGATAATGAACAATAAATATGTGGATGAAGAAATGAGAGCGAGCCACGTCCAACCTCTTTTCTACGTATAACACCGTTCCCCCCGCCCGCGCCCTCCCCCTCGGACTTCTGGCGGGCGAGGGGAGTAGCCATGTTTTTTTTTTCTTCTGTTGTGAAAATTTGTAGAGTCAAAAGGACGCTCCCATATTTTTCGCTTTTATTTTATCATCCGCGACTTCAAAACTCCATCCTATTGTTTTTTCCTTTTTACCGCCCTACATCCACTACAAAAGTTTGGTCACTTCGAGCGGATCTTAAAAACCAGCGGTAAAAGGAAATCGTCGCACACGGATCATGTTGCCTAAAGAAGACGCGGTCAACGAAGGGGTAAAGACACGAGCCGCTCTTCGTCGTCAACAAGATCAGCAACCCAGCGGCACAGCAATGGAGGCACAGAATACGGTTAGCGAAAAAACACTTTTTAAGTCGGCATCGTCGAAAAACTCTGCATCGTCAACCTATCGAGCTCGCATAAAGTTGCTAGAGCTAAAAGCCGCCGAAGAAAAAGCGAAAATCGAAATGAGCTTGATCGATGCAAGGCTGGCGGCGGATATAGCAGTGCTCGAAGAACAATCGCTCGGCAGCAGGACCAATAGTTCTGCTCACAGTTGCAGTAGAAAAGTGGACGATTGGCTCGATCAAAGTGTACATAGTGAGCAACCTGTAAAAAAAAGACAAGAAAAACCAGTGAACAAAAGTGGACTTTGTGAACTAAAACGTGATACTTGTGGACTTAGTGGTGGCTGAAAACACGGCGTTGGTGACGATAACCGTTATGAAAACACGTTCGCACCGCGTAACAATTACAACGAGCTTTTAGCTCGCCTAGGTACCTCTAAGGACTTGCCACAATACAGTGGCAATCCACTTGAGTGGATGCAGTTCAAAAACGCTTATGTTGAATCCACTACGATGTGTAACTTCACCAGCACGGAGAACATGTGGCGGCTTCGTAAGTGTCTAACAGGGGAAGCAAGAGAAGCAGTGTCAGCCCTTCTGATGGGTGGAGTAGCCCCCGACATGGTTATACAAACTTTAGAGCTACAGTTTGGCAGGCCAGAGAGTGTCATCCACCAAATTGTCACGCAAATAAAAAAGATGCCGCCTCTACCGCCGGATTATCACTCACAGATAGTCAGTTTTGCTGTTAAGATAAAAAATTGCACTGCCGCTGCACGCACAATGGACCCGACTTACCTTAACAGTCCCGAGCTAGTCAGTGTAATCGCCGCAAAGCTTCCTAGTGCACTCATAACCAAGTGGGCCGACTATCTTCACGAACACCAAGCCCAGCAACGGCCGAGAATGGAATTAATGTCCGATTTTCTCTTCGGTGAGGCGACAAAGACGGCGACGGCAGGACTTAGCTACATTAACTTACACGCTGACAGTACTCAACGAAGGAAGTTCGTTCACCAGCATCAAGCGCTGGTTGTAAGTGAAGAGAGTGACACTATGTGCCAGTTCTGCCGAAAACACAAGCATCCGCTGACTGAATGCAAGCTATTTAAGAAGGCAATGATACGCGATCGATGGAGGTTTGCTAGAATACACAGACTATGTTACCAGTGCTTGGTATCTAGGCACGCCAACGATTCGTGCCAAGCTGAACCGTGCAAGTCGTGCCACCAAGCACATCACGCTCTTTTGCACTGGAAAACACGAGAGTCGCCGAGTACCAGCACGGCTAGCAACTCACCTGCGCCTCAAATCACCGAGACAATAGTGTCGGCAGAAACACCTGAAACAGTTACTAATACGACACTGACGTCACAGAAAGTCCTACTAAAGATGGTTCATGTCAGCATAGAAGGTCCAAATGGATGCATAAGTGCGCACGCGCTACTAGACGATGGAGCCACGGTGACACTGATAGCGGCCGACCTCGCCGAGCGCGCTGGCTTGCGCGGACAGCCACACACTATGAGGCTGCGAGGCGCCCTTGGCGGCGGAGATATCATAAGCCAAGGAGAAATCGTCGATCTCGTTATCCGCGCTGTCAACGGCAATAAGTTTGAACTACAGGCACGCAAGATAAAAGAGCTCCACCTACCCACCCAAAACTACGTTGAAATTGCCCAGTATCAACACTTGCGAGACTTAGACGGCCTATATTGTGGACATTCTGACATAACTGATCGGCCAGGATAATTATCATTTACTCGCACCGAAAGACATAATAGTGGGCAGCAAAAATCAACCACACGCAACGCGCGCAGCACTAGGATGGTGCGTACACGGAAGTTTAAGTTCACTCCGTGACGTCACAGACGCGAAGCACGACCGGGTCAATGCACTCTGTACGACCCTACTCAAAGAAAAAAAGTGTTACTTCGCATTAAAAACAAATGGTGTTTCGTCACTGCCTCGAAAGAACACTGCTGATGAAAACGCATTAGAAAAAGTTCACACTGTATGCAATGAAAGAGCACAAAGATCTACACACTTACCTTTACCGCAGCCAGAGCGGTTCTCATCGTGGCTACGATTGCTACGCGCTACGGCTACTGTTCTACTGTTCATCAAAAGACTGAAAACGAAAGATAAATGTCACCCGCTAGATTGCACACTGATGAAGGAAGCTGAGATGTTACTTTTGCGTCACGCTCAGTCACAATCATACTCAGATGAGATGAAACGCCTGAAAGAGAAATTAAATATACAAAAACACAGTAAGCTACTTACCTTAACACCTTACCTGGATCATGACGGTCTCCTACGTGTAGGTGGACGAATCAATGCTGTCAGAGAAGTTGAAAGCGACGTCAGAGCACCAATTATACTAGATGGACGGCACTACGTAACCCGATTGATAGTAAAGCACTATCACTGTAATGCAGCTCATGCGAACAATGAGACCGTAGTAAGCAAACTACGTGAACGCTACTGGGTTACGCGACTTCGGCCTACAGTGAGAACAGTCGCCTCCACTTGTCTTTTTTGCCGAATCAGAAAAGCAAATCCTTCTCCACCACGACTCGGCGATCTTCCTGAAGCAAGACTGATGCATCACTGTAGACCTTTTACATATACCGGCGTTGACCTCTTTGGACCAATGGACATCACGGTTGGTCGACGGCACGAGAAACGATATGGAGTTCTATTCACGTGCCTTACTGTCCGCGCTGTACACATAGAGTTAGTTCCCTCACTGACCACAGACTCCATGATAATGGCTCTCAGGCGCATGGCAGCTCGACGTGGATGGCCTAAATGCATATACTCAGATAACGGCACAAATTTTAGAGGCGCAAATACAGAATTGAAAAAATGTTTGCAAAACCTAGATCAGAGTCGTCTCTCGGAATTCGGAGTCAACAATGAAATTCAGTGGCATTTTATCTCACCATATAGCCCTCACATGGGCGGAGCATGGGAACGCCTTATCCGCTCTGTTAAAACCACATTGAAAGTTATCCTAACTGAACGAGCTCCCAGAGAAGAAGTACTTGTGACGCTGCTTGCCGAAGTAGAGAATCTTATTAACAGCAGACCTCTCACCCATGTGTGCGTTGAACCTAACAGCGATGAAGTGCTTACTCCAAATCACTTTTTACTCGGCGCACCATCCGCACTTCCATCACTTGGTGAATATGATAACAGAGATTTATATCTTCGCAAGTATTGGCGGACCGCACAGCGCCTAACGGAGATGTTTTGGCAACGATGGTTGAAGGAAGTCGTACCCGCGCTTTTGCCTCGTCAAAAATGGTCACAAGAAGGCATCCAGCTCAAAGAAGGAGATCTAGTTTTCGTAGTGGACCCTAACTCTCTCCGCAATACCTGGCCGAGAGGCAGAGTGGTGAAAACCTACCCTGGACGTGATGGTAGAGTAAGAGTTGTAGAAGTGAAAACCAAGACAGGAGTTCAGAAGCGATCTGCAGCCCGACTTATTCCGCTCCCAGCTGACACCGAATGGAATGTTCAGTCCAATGATGCAGTCAAATACATACGAACGTAAATTGTTATGCAAAGCATTACAATAGATGAATTCCAGTTGAGAACTCTGTTTTGTAGAAAAAACATATGAGTCAATATTTTTTCGAGTAAGATTTAACTAAACAAATCTGAATATCATCTTGGAGACCTACTTGGATTACTACTTTCATATACTATTCACTTTTTTACATACTTAAATCGCCTTTAATCAAAAGTTAAAATCATCATCATCATCATCAGTCTATATTAGTCCACTGCTGAAGATAGCCCTCCCCTAATGAGCGCCATAGTGCCCTGTCTTCAGCTTGCCGCATCCAGCATCTGCCAGCAGTTTTTCAATTATAATAATATTATTATATTTTGATCTATCACAATATTTATGAAATTTCACAATGTTTCCATTCCAGATTTCTTCAAAATACTCCTGTTCTGGATAAATGGGTGCTAGCATGTGGAAGAGAGAACTGGTCACCCACATCAAATGCTCGAACATTATTATTATTTTATTATTATTTATTTTCATAACACTTACAACTATCATTACAGGCTGACCTATTGCGATAGTGAAGTTCAAGTTATTAAATTATAAATTATTAAAATTACAAATTGCATTATAAATTAAAATCAATAAAATTATATTAATACAAATTTAAAATAATCTAATCGCACATGTCAATAAAAAACCGCCAACCATAAAAATATTATTAATTCATAGACTTAATAGAAAAAATGACAATCATAAAATTACAACTTGCATTATAAATTAAAAACAATAAAAATATACAAATACTAAATAATCAAATCACACAATGTCAATAAAAATACCTAAAATCATAAAAATATTATAAATTCATAAACTTCATTAATAAAAAAATGTCAATCATAAAAAATTTACTCTACGAATATTTGCATTGTAACATAAAAGAAAAAGTGCCGTTTTTGTAAATTCATTCAGAGTACAACTAACAATGTCGATGGTCTCCGAAATGCAGTTTAGAGTGCGGATGGCACGCGTGAGGGGAGCGTCCCGCAGCAGGTTGGTGCGTGCGCTCGGCACCGCCAACAACCCAACGCGACGTCTGCGCCACACATAGCGGTCTGGCACAGACAAGCTTACCATCTGCAATACTTCAGGGTTGCACTGTATACCTCGCAACAATTTCATAACGTAGGTAGCTACGGCTAACTCCCTTCTTACCTCCAGCTGGTTATATCCGACCATGCCCAAGATGAACAGGGTGGGATACATCAGAGGGTAAAACGGATAAACCCCATACATTTTCAAGTACATAAACCTAATAAATTTATTTTGGATACGTTCCAACATGAGCCTATATTTTTTCTCATGTGGACTCCAGATGACAGCGTAACATTCGAGGTGACTTTTCACAATGGCCTCGTAAAGAGCGCGTACAGCTGAAAGATTCGTGAACACTTGCGTTTGGCGCATCACAAAGCCCAGGTTTCTGTAGGACTTCTTGCAGACGTTGACAATGTGCTCACGAAACGTCAGATCAGTGGTGAATCGAACACCCAGATCCCGTACCTCTGAAACGCGTTGCATAGGAGTGCCGTCCACTCGGTACTGATATGAAAGCGGCGACTGCTTGCGGCTAAAAGAAATGACCTGGCACTTAGCGACGTTGAATAACAGCCGGTTCACATTACTCCAGGCCACTACCCTGTCTACTTCTTCTTACAACTTCCCTCATTAACTTTAAATCGTCTGCAAAAAGCAAGCATACCTAATTAGTCACAACCTCAGGGAGGTCATTAACCATAAGAATAAATTCTAAGGGACCCAAATTACTTCCCTGGCTGACGCCTGATCGAGTGAAGTATGGCTCAGACATATATCCACCGCAGTCAACATACTGCCGCCTATCCCGCATGTAGTCCGCAAAGAAGCCGAGTGTGGGCGGTGTGCAACCCGCGCGCGCCAGCTTCGTCAACAAGATGTCATTGTCGACGGTGTCAAAGGCCTTTCTAAAATCAAAGTAAGCTACATCCACTTGCCCACCGGCATCCACTGCTGGAACAATGCGAGTCATCATGTGTAGCAAGTTACCTGTAGTGCTGCGCGCGGGTCGAAAACCGTATTGCGCTTCGGACAGTTGCGGACTTACTTGTAGGTGCAAGGAGCGATGTATAGCAGCTTCGAACACCTTAGCTGGAGTTGATAACACTGCCACCGGCCTGTAATCGCTCGCCTCCGGCCCTCCGCGACCCTTCGGCACAGGTACAACGCGAGTGATCTTCCACCGTTCAGGAAAAGTTGCAGACCCAAGGCACACGTTAAAAACGTGTAACAGTGGATCCGCAAGTACCTTTCGGCAATCTTTAAAAATGAACGGCGGAATTCCATCCGGCCCCGCTGATAGCTTCGGACCCAGTCGCGCTAGCGCATAGTTGACTTCCGCCGGCTCGAGACTAGTAATATGAACGCGCGCGCCGCTCGCCCCTCCGGCCGCGCCCGCCGCTTCTGGGTCCAATAGTGCAGGTTCGGGGTTGTACACCGAATAAAAATAATTGGCGAATTCAACAGCGCATTCCTTCTCAGATAAAGCTTTCCCCCCCTTAACGAGCTTCTGACTGGATCCATTAGCTTTTTTAGATTTAATATACGACCAGAATGCCTTAGGATCGCTTGCCAGGTGACTTTGGACTCGGTCGCGATAAGAGTCATGCGCAAGAGCAGTCGCCGCTTTCAACCTAGCCCTGCAAGAGCTGAACGCTTCATAGGACTTAGTCGATTTACTTGCCTTATACTGTTTATGGAGCCTGTACTTTAATTTAATGTCTAAATTTAATTAAATATCTGCCGTGTACCACTCAGGATAAGAGTACCGAGAGTTTCCCGGCTTTCGCTTTTTAATGGGAACGCAGTCATCTAGTTGGGAATTAATAGATTCGTAAAAAAAATGTAATACCTCCTCAGAGTCAGTAATAGTATAAAGTTGACTCCAATCTATATTAGCTATTGAGTAATACAAAGCATTGAAATCAGCCTTTCTAAAATTCCACGCTTTATTGCTTGGGGTTGGAACATCGGCCTCCGAGCAATTGCCCTCTGCGCGTGCGCCGCGACTCGCGGCGACACTCACACTAACCGCTAGCGGCGGGTGATAAGCATCCACCGGCTGCAGTCCCTCGTCGGCCGCGCGCACGCTCACCGCACCGCGCACTCCCGCGCCCACCAATACCAAATCAAGTTGACGGCCATTACAGTTGTTTATCTCGTTGCTCTGAATGAATTCACAGTAGCACATAAAATATTCAAAATAATTTGATACATTGCTATTACATGAAAACATATTAAAATCTCCTAATACTATAAAATTGCCCTTATATTTCACACTAAATGATTCAATTAAATTAAACATAATCATGTAGTTATTCTCACTAGCAGAAGGCGGAATATAAACTACACAACAGGCGAATAAAAATCTATTATGAAGGTGAACAGTGGCCAGAATCAATTCGAACTCGCAATTGTTTAAGTAGATGTTACTAGGAGGAGCGATAGGGCGCAACTCAAATCGCGGTGCGGCTACTAATAGCACTCCACCCTGTTTACGTCCATCTGTCCTATCACACCTCAGTATCTGGAAGCCTGATGGAACAATTTCAGCATTCCTTATGGACTCATTACAACCCGATTCTGTGATGTCAATTAGATCTGCGGCCGAAGACTCGACTAAGCATAGAAATTGACTTGTTTTTGTCCTAAGGCCACGCACATTTTGGTATAAAATATATATACCATTACAAGCGGTACCGTTCGAGTTATTAGTTTGGGCCTGTGGGTTTTTGCACTCGAAAAGGCACCCAAGTCTTCAGCCTTGCGTTGTCGGGCCAAACATCAGCCACAAAGCACTTTTCGAAATGAGCCTCGGGAATACCTATTTTATATGATTTATAATCTCCTTTTGGCTTCAGCTCTTCCATAGTGCATTCTCCCGAAGGACAAAGCTGTTTTAAGTGCCTCTTCACGTCCTCAGGCCCAGACACCATATTCCACAAGTGAATAAACCTACGGCGCTCAACGGCTTTTAGCGGGATAGTTGTAGGACTGCCAGTGCATCTCATAGACATAGGTCGTTTATACTGATCTTGTGACCCCCTACTGTAGTCCGATGGTGCTGTGATTTTACTCCCGTTGCTCCCCATAGGCTTCTCTCCATGATCACTAGTTCTTGGTGGCGAGGCAACTACCGCGGCATAGCTCGTATTACCAGCGGAACGGAACGAATCCGTCATGACGTCCGGGTGCTGCTGAGGCGTCTGCGTTTGCGTTTGCAACATAGCCAGCCTACTGTTTAGTAAATCCAGCTTGCTATCATATTGTGTCAGAGCCAATGTTACCTTACCAAGCATCGCTTTTAAGTCTGCCATTTCATCACGAACCTGCCTGATCTCTGACGTTACCTCTAGGAACTCCAGGCTCTGAAAATGCTGTTCTCCTGAAGCGGAGGTGTCTACATTCTGGCTGACATTTTTCCGTAAGGTAACATTAGCAGCTCTGATTTTTGAAGCTCCTACCGGCGTATGAGAGTAGTCACCCTCCTTCCTGATACCACAACGGCATTTAGGACACACCCAATCACACTTTTCCTCTTTCGTTAATTTCACTGCGGCAACACAAGCGAGATGAAAGCGATGCATACATCCAACGACCCTGCAAGCTAGCGCCTCCTCCTCCTCATCATCAAGCGGCGTGCCACACGCATAGCATAAGGCAGTTATAACAGCCGCTAGCGCGGAAGGCGAAGCGGTCTCTTTAGTGGGCGTAGGTGACATTGCGCAAAGCAAACAAGCTAGCGTTCGAAGCGTAGCGGTGACTCACTCAGGGATTCGTAGATCGTTGATCCGACGCCGACGAAAGCCGAGACAGCGAGGCGACACCCAACGCGATAGCCGAGCGAGAACGGGCCGGCGCGGCGCGGCACACAGAGCCGCGAGTGCGACAAGGATAGGGCGATACGCGGGTCGACGACCGACCTTGGCTCGCTTCCAGCCAAGGCTACCGGACAGAGCGATGTCTTTGTTTCTATGAGAAGAAGAAACACTCCAACGGCTCGGTGATGGTTTCTCCAAAGTCCACAGCGCACAGTAACAGGATATGTCACTCGGACTCACTATTAGCTACACGGGCGTATAACTTTCACTATAAACAAGCGAAAAGAACTATTTTTAAATTAAAACATTAGCAGAGCGGACACCAAAGCGATGTTCACCAAACGGGTGCGGACGAAATATGCTCTGTACATTTCAATTAAAGTTGCTACAACTCTTCAAGTAACAAATTATTCTATGTTTTGCCAGGCGGCATTTAGGGAGTAAACGCACGGTAAACAAATTAGACACCAGAACGTGAAGTTATTTAACAATAGTATTTTCAATTGTTAAATAGGAAAATTAAAATTTTAAGAAAAAAAATTACTTTTCTTTCCATTTCTTGTACCCACATGAACAGATTAGAAATTTCTGAAGTTTTCACGAGTGGTACACTTAATATTATTAAAATGAAACCTGTAAAATGTAAATGAAACTTCCGTAAATCAGTGAGAAAAGTGTAGGTATTTAAAATAAAGTATAAAGATAAATTAGTCATGAAAATAAAATCGAGAATTTGATTGTTTTGGTGTTACCCGTCTAAATTATGTAGGTGCTCGTACGATAGCTTCGCAATCTAACTTGCGACCATTTTAATTTAGAGGGTTTATACTAATTTTAGGGCTACCAGACTAATGATATATAAAATCCCGTTGGCAAAGACGGCTAAATATGAAATAAAACTCACGCCTAATATCCCCTGGTGGGTAAGCAGAGGAATCAACCACTAAAACTTGGCCCACGTTTTGACGAGGTCCCAAACGTACCAAATAATGATTACATTGTACAAAATTATTTTACAGGTACATACCGATCTGATCAGGCTATATGGAAGCCACGGGTCACTTAGACTGGCAACCGACAAAGCATACCCGTTTATTCCCGTCATTTCGAGCCCCATTGTCTTTGAAAAACAAAGAGTTTTACTTTTCTGACGGAAGCTTCCTTTACGGAACTTGTCTGCGAGGACTCCCTAAAATAAAATGAGTTATGGGTATGTAGAATATTTCAGTGATTTAATATCTCTGTATCGATTCGTACATTGTTTATCTCACAAATCTATTCGCGAGTTGACAGCTCAATGCATTATTACTAAGGGCGTCATTTAAAATTACGTCTTAGTCCTGGGTCTATTATTTATTCAATCTCTAGTAATTGCATAGCCAATTAAGGTACTAAGCTATAATATCCTTTAAATGGTTTTTCTTTAAACGCAGTTTTTGTGTTCCTTCCAGACTCTTCATGAGGCTACATCAACGTATTTTCCAATGCTTGCGGTTGCGAGTACTAGTAAAAGTGCTACTGATATTCCTAGGATGGACAGCCTGAAAAATCAGAATATACCTAGAGTCAACAACGCCGGTCAGTAGGTCTACCATATATGGTGATGTTGATGTCCTCCACGTTGTATCTGGCGACGGAAGGTGACATTGCTGTGCGTCTATGACAGACATTTAATTACAAATAAAACGGTCTACTGTTATAATATCTTACTTATAACCGTAGAAAGCTTCATTTAGAATAATATGACTGTCACAGACGCACAGTAATAAATGTACCTACACATCATATGGTGAAATAATTAACAGGTGGACTAAGTTGTACTAATTATAATTAAGTACAATTTGTTTACGGGTGGATGTCTCTCCTCGCAAAAACAAATTGATAAAGAAATTGGATCATGTCTAAAGCTAAAGAGCTGATCCTACTTTGCTGACAGAATGTTGTATGGAACATGGAATCACAAATTAAATTTCACACTTGCTTGTCTGCTTTTGTAAGTTCGATGGCGTACAAAAGCATGTTGTTGAAAAAAGATAAGGGCCTTCATTATACCACTAAAGATGTAGTAACTATTTGAGAATTAGTTGAAATGTACCGCAGATCCAAAACCATTGGCCAGAAAAATTATCACGTTAGTCTTTTACAAAAAATGTGTGCTTGAAAAAATGTGTCTGTCTAAATTTGTTTACAGATATAACAGAACACTTCGCCAAACAATCCTTTCTTGACAGCCACTATCCACTTTTGATTAAATGTATGTAAAAAAATATTTAAATACGACATACATCATGCTCCAAAAAATAGTCAACGATGGAGAAAGGATAAGAAACTATTATACAAAACTTAATTTGTTTAAAGAACATTGATAAAAATGGCATTTAATAGATATTTGCAGTAATGTGTTATGTATGTAGAATCTTCTTAGTTTATAATTTAATAAAAAATGTTTACATCTGGTGAGTTATTTATTTCACGATTTTCTGTTTGCGAGTTGTTAATATGCAAAACATACTTCGGGAATTATGTGTTATGCTGGCAACTCTCAAAAAATACCTACTTCTATCTCCATCTCAAAGGTATACGCGCGGGCCTAGTCTATTCTATTCTCTGTCTACGGGTTTTACTCAATCAACGGAATGAACGGTGAATGAATGAATGAAATTAATCAAATATAAAATCAATATGGCCGACTTAGACCGGTTGACTATTGACTGTTTTTTGTAAAAATTGAAAATAAGTCGGTTTAGCTTTTAGAAAGAAACGTTGTTGTGTCTAATCAGAAAAATTAAGAGCAAATCTCTGAATTACCTTATTCAAAATGGAAGCACTCATACCAGTTATCAATAAGCTCCAAGACGTCTTCAACACCGTTGGAGCTGATGCCATCCAATTACCTCAAATTGTAGTTTTAGGAACCCAGGTATGTTTTCCCTTTGCCGTTGCGTAATCGCAAACATACCATTTAACTTTTCTGGCAGACCCATGCTGAGATCCGATTTCATCCAGTTATGTAAAAAGTCACTGAAGTTCTTTGTCCTCATTTTATCCAATTTGGTCTTGGCTGTCAATGCCAACGGTTATTGAACTATGCATTTTCTGTATTGTCCAGGTCCAGACATCGTTTCTATGGCTCGTGATTTATTACCCGACCAAATAGAGGGCCATGCTTAGTTGATATGTTGCCAAAAATGTCTTGTCATTCAAGAAAAACTTAAATATTTTTGTTGCATTTTTATACCTATTTGTGGCCTCCACATTTGTAACTCTGATATGTATGTGGCCAAAGGGCAGCTCAGGACCTGTGGAGCGCCTATCTTAAAAAATAACCTACATCTCATACTGATACAATTTTCTTGTATTTTTAAACCAATTTTGTCTTTTTTGAACTAAAACTTTCGTAAGTACTACACATTGTAAATTTTTTGGTCCGGATCAACTTACAATCAATTTACAATATTATGTCTATCAGACGACCTCTGAGGTGCAGTGGTTAGCGCATCTGCCTACCATGCGAGAGGTCCCGGGTTCGAATCCCGGCTGGAGATAAAAAAAGATGTTTACATGTTTGTTACATCGCTGTTTCTGGTTCCCACGACACAGGGTATCCTAGTGTGGGGCCAGAGGCAGTGTGTGTGCCTGTATGTAATGCCATATGTTTTATGTTATGTTATCTATATATACAAAATTCAAAATATATAAAATTCAAAGTCCTGACTGACTGACTCACTCATCAACGCCCAGCCCAAGCCGTTTGACCTAGGAAGCTGAAATTTCGCACAGAGGATCTGTATATAATGTAGGCAAGGAATAAGAATGGATTTTTTTAAATTCAACCCCTAAGGGGGGCGAAAAGTGTTGCCAAACTTTGTATGGGAGGTATAAAAAATTTTGTCTTATTTTCATGAAACTTAAAATAAATATTCTTCAACACAATTGATTGAATACGTGTTTCGCCGTTTTTCTAAATTTAACCCCTATGCGAGTGAACGGGGTTGCAAAATTATGAACTGAAGTCCATGCGGACGGAGCCGCGGGCGAAAGCTAGTTATAAATAAATTTATTGAGGGAGTACTACTAAATAACTTTCCAGTAGTTTATTCCAACTAATTCCAAGCATTCGCTACCCAGTTTAAAACAACAACAACAACAACAACAAGCATTGTTTTTGTGGTTGCTTGATCAAGTTCAGCAAGTAAGTACTCATATAAACATACACAATTTGCACCTTCTCTAGAAAACTGTCATATCACAAAAAACATAGTTTTGAGAAAAAGGAAATTAAGTGATTTCGGTCTTATATTTTTTGCCATTGCGGTAAATTTCTAATAATTTTACATTGTGGTAAATATAATATTTACTACAATGGCAAAAAATATAAGACCGAAGTCACTTAATTTGCGTTTTTCTCAAAACTTGTTTTTTTATGATATGACAGTTTTCTAGAGGAGGTGCGAATTAAAAAAGTTGTGAAGGTGTAATATACCTAAGCTATAATGTACCAGTCATTATATTCAGTAGTTGTTTGAACCCTTAGGCCCAGTTGCACACTTTACATTGGACCCACCGGCAGGTCCCCACGGCTGTAAGGGTTAAGATTTTGTATTAGGCCACCTTGTTGTCTACTCTATTTCAAAGTACTTAGTCATCTTTTGATTAATAGATCATCATACCTATCACTCTCGCGGGCACACTAAATTGCCCTGAGTATCTGATATAATAACCCAGTCTGAAACTGATATGACCATTTCAGAGCTCTGGCAAGAGTTCTGTGATCGAGAGCCTTGTGGGCCGCTCGTTCCTGCCACGCGGGCCTGGCATTGTCACACGCAGGCCCCTCGTCCTGCAACTGGTTTACTCACCCAAGGACAGCAAGGAGCACCGTTCCGCCGAAGAAGGTAAAATCATGGCTGTAGTAAAAGCTAAGTTTATTAACTTCTGGTTTATTCTTCCTTTGATACTTTGGGACACCTATATTTTATTTGTTGACTAACAGTCATTTAAATTTATTTTATTCACGTACAGTAAAAATACCACTCCCTAACTGTGAAGTAATCTGTTGTAACGAAATCTGAGCTATTCACATACCTCAGTGCTTGAAATCGCAAATCCATGGTGGGCATGTGTATGGCATACTCTCCTCGCTCTCTCTCTCTCTCTTGAGGGACATGGGTGTTTAGAAAGCCGGTTTATTCTGATAATCGAAGTTAAATATTATGTATTTCATAAATTACGAAATTATCCACAAAAACATTGCTGATTTGATTTGAATAAAATAATAATAATTTAAAATACCGCAGAAACTGCGACTTAATGAATGTTACAAGGTAAGACATTTCAAAATCTAGATCATTTTGGGTAAAAATGGACAAATAAAGTAAAAAGGCTTTAATTAACAGAGTTAACATAATTAGTTGAAGAAAATGTGTAGTGTAAGTGTTATAAGGGTGAATATACGGTATTTGATTTTTTTGTGTCCCAGAAGGAAATGTAATCTGTTCCATTCAATATTGATAATTTCTCTATTTGACACAATTTTAAAATGTTTAATGATGAGGGCCAGCAGATTTTCCATTTTTTTGAAGTTTATAAGCACCAGAGGAAAATGTGTTACCACAGGACTGACACTATTGGCAGAGTAGTCACAAATGAAAGCAGGGAAGTAACAGGCCATTGATTATAGCTAAGAAAGGGGACACGTATTAAATAAAACATGAAATATGCCAGAGGAGTGACGCCACAGGAGTGACAAAATCGCACAAAACCTACAAAAACATATCACTCGCTTTTCTGATCAACGTTTAACGTAATACATGACATCTACACACAATAAACATTGCATTGTGCAAATATACAGTTTCGTAACTATAAAATACAAAAACATAGACTTGCCAGAGGAAATACTCAAACGACTGGCATAAACACGCTTTCCTACAGTGAATCGCAAATTGACGCTATATTATAGGAATTTCGCTCAACGTCATTAGCTTGTTTCTAACTCAACACTATTGTATGCGCGTAGTTCATGGACAAAAACATACCTTTGCGGTTTTAAGTCAAATTTTACTTCTTTGAGTTTCGCTAGATGAAGTGACATTATTATAACGTGACAAGAAAGTAAGTTATTTTTCTTTATATTAATAAACCTTTTAACTGTATATTTTGATGAAATGTGTTTCGATGTTTATAAAAGCGTATGATCATATTTAAAAAACATAATGGCATACGTATTTAAAAATATCTCGCCATAAAATCATTATAATCTAGAAATGGGGAGGCCAGAGGAGTATACATTTAACACTATTTTTAACGATTATGTCTTAAATTAAACAATTATCGTGAATAGACTATGTGGGCCAAATAAAAGACCATATTCTTTAATGCTTAAGCATACGGACGCAATAATATAATAAGTTTAACATAATATTTGTCCATGGACCATAGAAATTCAAATAGCGTAACCTATAAGTGTTCTATGAACCATGCATTGAACTGGCTTTCATTCCAGACACCATTGCCATCTAAATAATCTTTAATAGCAACCCTTTTGGCACAAAGTGTGCTTTACACATTTTTTGATCTATGTATCTGGCAAGCTTTGTATATCTTCAGACATACCCAGAGGATGTTTGCCAGCCTAAAAAGGTAAAGCTAACAACCACTTGGCTAAGTGGTTGTTCGCTTTACGCAAAATAAACTTATTTTGCAGTTGAGTTGCAGAAACCCAAACAGTCACCAATACCAAAAAGGTTTTTTAGATCATCAACATTTGAATAATGTTCAACTGTACTTCCGTTTCTATTGAGACTTTCGTTGTTTTGCAGCTAACACCATTTACCAAGTTTGATAATGAAAATCCCGTCTTAGCAACTGTTCATTGTATCTCTCAATGTTTGTTCAATGTCCTCTATTTACTTTGTTTATTGGGGAATCCAACAGCTTTAAGTGCAGTAACAATGTCTTATGCATTCAGTTCTCATAATGAACATCAATCATGTCATTTAATATCCTTTTATTAATAACATTGAACTCAGCTTGATATTTATGAAGTAGAAAAGTATAATGCCTCAGCTTCTTTTAAACCATTTATCATCTTTTGTTGTACAATATAACATAACTTTACAACATACCATAACTTTACTTATTACAGTAAAATGTATACACCTTAATACCTCTTGATATTGAAGTCAGCAAAAAAAAATGTAAATATTTAATATGTTTTTGTTAATCTTCTATAATATAAAAATGAATCGCTAAATGTCTTGCTAAGCGCAAATCTCGCGAGCAGCTGAACCGATTTCGCTAATTCTTTTTTTATAATATTCCTTGAAGTACGAGGATGGTTCTGACTCAGAGAAAACTTTAAAAAATTGCCTAAAAAGCTAAAACAACACTTTTCTATACTACAATACTGGCAAAACAACCATTGCGGGGCAGCTAGTTAATAATAGATATTGTTGTATTAACTGTCAATCAATTGGAAGGTTTCACCCAATAATAAAATGAATTGCATTGAGCATCACTTCCACCTTCAGTTGTCCTACTGACCTTATTTAGCTTGCATTCTGTTTTATTCATTACATGTTATTTTTTATCCACTCTTTGTTTTCAATACAACAGAAACCTTCAATGTCATAACAATAGTTTGATCTCACGCCATTGTGTGGAACTAGCATTCAATTAAGATTGCATTACAATATCAGTTCACTTACATAACTGCCCTAAGATCAATGTTTACAAACCTCTTTTTGATCAATATCAAATGGTTTCTAATCCATCTTTAAAGCTCCATAACTGGTCGATTAGTTTTAATAAAAGTTGGCTGATAAGCAGGACTAGAAATAGTATAAGTACTCTGATACTTATGAGTGTATTGTAGTCTGACAGTTCATCCACTCATCTGATCCTATTGTATGGGCCTCTGCAGTTGAAGATTTTAATAGCGCCGACGATGCACAGACATGGCACTTTAACATGCTGTAAAAGAGATTGAAACGCAGCAAATAAACCTCTGCACTCTTCCAATAAATTTTGTATCGATTAAATCTCCGGCGCAGATGGGGCGCAATGGAGAAACGCACATTGTGTACGTGCATAAATACTTCGTATGCAGAGGCTCTGAAGTATTATTTGCTATCTGTTGACTTTTTTAAGCTCTAATTTGTTTTCTATTTGCCAAAATTAGCGCTTAGTAGTCAGCGCACAGAGGCGTCACACTGGAACCCAGTTGCACACCTTTCCAACTCAATATTCAATACAGGTTCGTACTTTGGTCCACAATTATACATGTTATGTGCCTTGTCCTGCATCCTAGCTTTTATTCAGCCACTCACGACGTCACTTCAAACAAAATTGTCTGACTTTTGAAGGAAATATAAACCTAATTATTATAAACTCCTTAGTGATGATCCGTGAAAAATCGTCATTTATCACAATGTTTTATGGTACGATCATCACCAAGGAGTTTATAATACTTATTTTTTTATACATGACTACTTTTATTGCGCTTAACCTAAATGTACTTACCAATGTCGACCACAAAAGCCAATACTAAAAGTTTTATTTTAAAGATATTACCTAATTTGGTAGTCAACCAATTAAAATCAGATTTTGATTTTTTCTTTTTTTCTTTCGTGAATAAAAATTACGTGGCGGAATTAGCGGAAATGAATATCAGAAAATTAGTGATAAAGAATGGGGTACCTACCTTCCCGTGCTATACCAACGTCAATTTACCATGCTGTAAATGGAGACGCTGGTAATTGTCAGGCATATAAATCGCCTTTTTCTTCCCTGCTCAATAAAATTTCAGTGCGTATAATGTAAACTGGTATGCACTTTCTTCACTCTCTAAATGAGAAAAACCTTTGTTGGCAACGCCTCCTTTCATAGTGATTAAAGCTAAATGGCCAACCTCGCCAATATCACAAGTTATTGGTGCATAGCGGTTTATTATCCATTTTATTTTAATAACAAGTCAGATTCTTTTTACTTTTAGATTCCTCTTGTTTGAGCTCTTTCCTACTAAAAAAGTGTACGACTTCGTAAATTACCACTTCTTTTTCTGGTGGTGAATGGTGAATGAGGCCACCATTAAGATTTCATATTAATTTCCCAGAATAGCAAAACCTGCCAGATTAGTTAAAGACAAAACACACTAACGCGGTGGGGCGGTCTATAAATTATACGTCATTTACGGCGGTAGTATATTGTACGGACCGCGTTGGTGTGTTTTATCATTGAAGCATTACTCACCTCATCATTTTTACTCGCCAGTTTTCCAGCACAAAAGCCCATTCAATGGTCCTGTTTTCACCACAAATGTCGTTCAGTCACTAGCCACGCCATCTATAGTGTCCATGTTAGCTACAAGAACTGTTAAATAGATATTTAGCCATTGGCCTACCCAAGCCATCCTACAAGAGTCGTCTCCGTTGTCCCCAGGTACAGTTAACCTCGAAGAATGGGGCAAATTCCTCCACACGAAGGACAAAATCTACACGGACTTCGATCAGATCCGGCAAGAGGTGGAACGGGAAACCGACCGCATGGCTGGTAACAACAAGGGTATCTGTCCCGAGCCCATTAGCCTGAAGATATACTCCACACGCGTGGTGAATTTGACGCTGGTTGACCTGCCTGGCATCACAAAGGTGTGTCATTGGGAAATTATTTATTTTAAAAGAAAAAAAAAGAAACATGTCACAGATAAAGTAATAAAACTAAAAATAATACACCATGGGCTTCGTCAAGTAGTAATTTGGTCACTTTATAAAAATGAAGCAAAAAAAAAAGTAATTAAGTAAAGCAACATTTTTAGTCGCCCCGGACCATTATGATGCAAAAGTTCGCCGCTGGCTTCATTACCACGTTGAACAGCCAGGGAGATCCGTTAACGACAAGAGGTGGGTTCGATTCCCACCTGATCCGGTGGGGCCGCCGTACCAATGGCCTTAGTTTGTGTGTATTTACATGTTTGTGATGGCCTTGCCTACTTAGTACTTGGTACCTCCGGTGAATGTGTTGTGTGGAAGTCATTATTTATGATGTTTGTATCATTGATTTTATTGGTAAATTTTCTGTATGCCAGAAATAATTGTAAGAGCCACTGGGACGCCATGGCGATGTCGCCAGCTGCGTATCCAGGCAGTTAATATTGAAAAGCGACGTTGCCAGACCGTCGCTAAGTGAGTTAGGCACCATACATTTCAATATTAATTGCTTGGATACGTTGCTGGCGACGTCGCAATGGCGTCCCAATGAGTGAGGGCTCTAGGGCCGGGACACATAAACACGATACGACGTCGTGTCTTACCACGATGCGACGTCGTTTCACGATGCGATGTCGCGTCGTGGAAACGTACAGTCGACAGCACATCATCCTATACACCCATGCACTCTACCCTGTTGCATTACGGGCGAAACGTGCAGGTTGACGTGCTGTCGACTGTACACTTCCACGACGCGACGTCGCATCGTGAAACGACGCCGCATCGTGGTACGACACGACGTCGTATCGTGTTTATGTGTCCCGGCCCTTAGGCTTATAGAGAATTCTAATTTCCCCCATAAAGGTCCCAATCGGCGACCAGCCCGAAGACATCGAAAACCAGATCCGCAATCTCATAATCAAGTACATCGCCAACCCGAATTCTATAATTCTGGCTGTGACGGCGGCCAACACTGACATGGCCACGAGCGAGGCCATCAAGATGTCCAAGGAGGTCGACCCAGACGGCAGGAGAACGCTGGCCGTTGTCACGAAACTTGATCTCATGGATGCTGGTAAGTGTTCAACACTATAGATGATTTTGGTACGATAAGACGAGCAACTGACGACGCGAGCTCCGTCTCTGTTCACCGTGATTAAGCTCTGCGAATCAGAGTGGAACCTGTTCTGAAACATCCGACAAAATGCCAAGTAAGTGCATCCGGAATAAACATAAACATAAACATTTACATACAGGCACATACATTGCTTCTGGCCCCACACTAGGATACCCTGTGTCGTGGGAACCAGAAACAGCGACGTCACAAACATGTAAACATCCAAGACCTGGAGTTTTTTTTTTCCTCTCCAGCCGGGGATCGAACCCGGGACATCTTGCATGGTAAGCAGATGCGCTAACCGCAACGCCACAGAGGTCGTCATAAAATTAATAAGTGATGTTATGTATAATCGCAAATCTTGAATGTTTTTTTCAGTATCGTTTATTTTATGTTGCCTATATACGTTCCACTGTAGGGCATAAGGCTTATCTCATAGAGAGGGTATGGGCTTAATTGTCACGCGTGCCCACCACGGATTGCCAATTACATCGCTGAGGTATGTGAACACCTCAATGCTCTGGGCTACTAATATTGACACACCCATGAAAACGATCTCTGTAGTAAATACATACTCATACACATGTATAAGCTCACGCCCGTATCCCAGAGGGGTAGGCAGAGACCAAGGACTCCCACCTGCCGCCACTATCCTGACAAATCACTTTCGCTTCATCGACATTCATTAGTAACAGCTGCAAAATCTTGTTGAAAGACGTACCTAATAAAGAATATTCTTATCTTATTTTATTGTAGTAACTCGCAATAGCTCACAATTTTCAATACCGCAATACCACTTCCTTAGTTGAATGATCGCATTCATTTATCACTGTTCGTTACCACGTGACCTATGTACAGTCGACAGCACATCCTATACACCCATGCACTGTACTCCGTTGCATTACGGGCGACTTTGCAACTAAAATGTGAAGATTGACGTGCTGTCGACTGTCCTTTGTGTACAGTCTTCAACCGCGATCGGTTTATGACTCTAAATTATAGTGAAAGAAAGAAAACTCATTAACTCTGATGTATAAACGTATTATATTGCACTTTACCACTTAAAACACACGTAAAACGATTTGCACATAAGTGATGCCTAGAGTCACTGGAAATCGTATACTATATTTTGCTATATATTTATATTTTACTAGTTGACCCTGCAAACGTTGTTTTGGCATATTAGTCAGTCTAGGACCTATTCTCAGACCTAACACATATACACAAAAAAAAAAACATAAAAATCGGTGAAGCCGTTTGGCTCAATTCACACAGACGCAGAGTCGAAGCGAAGCGTCACGTTTTTAACTGTTCTAAATTCATCTCTATTTCTCTATCAATACGGTATGAATTCGTGATGCCAAAATTTGAAAACCCTCAGCGACGCGCGTCTGCGCGCGAATTCGCGTGTCTTCGCCTGCAAAGTTTCAAATTTTCGCAACACAACGTACCGTATTGATAGAGAAATAGAGATGAATTTAGAACAGTTAAAAAACGCGACGCTTCGCTTCGACTCTGCGCCATTGTGAATTGAGCCTTTCGGAGGAGATCGATAGACACTGCCATCGAGTATTTTAAAAATCAGATCATATGTGATCGATTGACAAGAAACAGGCACATTATCACTTTTCAGGTTCATTGCGAAAACATTCTTAAAATGGAGCTAATGCCGTTTTTGACGACTCACAAAATCCCATTTTGTCACCTTTAACGTGACGATCCTTTTCACATTACAGCGAGTTTGATCATTCTTTCCTTCAACGATTTTAAATATCACTTCACTAACATCCGCGAAGAATTACATTGTGCTGTATTGTTGTCACATCTCTGCGTGTACTATCTGAGAACTAATTATACTTACAGGAAAAATGGTTATTTAAATACATGCCATTCTACAGCTACGAAGCAACGAAGAACTGTGCTCGGAAAATAATAATTGAAAATGTTTTCCGCTATTTAAACTTCCCGACATTTCAAAAATCCGATTGAAAGCTAATCACTAATCTTCAGAGTCGAATAGAAGTTTTTCAATAGCGCGAAAGTATTTGACAAATGTTTTAGATGGGGAAAACATAAACCTTTTTTTTTACATTTAAATACAGTCACATACATTGCTTCTGGCCCCACCTAGGATACCCCGTGACGTGAAAACCAGAACATCACAAACATGTAAACATCCAAGACCAAGGGTTTTTTTTTTGTCCCCAGCCGGGGTTCGAACCCGGGACCTCTCACATGGTAGGCAGATGCGCTAACCCCTACACCACAGAGGTCGTTGAAAGAACAACGCCAATATTGTTAACATCATTATCAGATTCTACGTAACAAACACAACACTTTATACAAAGTATGCTCATTTTTTTACAATCTTTGAATATGTTAGATTGTGCGACAGTGACAGCGCATGCCGGACTTTTCAGGCACCTTAAATTATTTCCAAACAACACAATTACTTATCCTGGCCCCAAAATAGGATGCCTATGCTTTTGTATCCAGGCAACAGCATACAAGTCATGGGAAAACAGCAAGACAAATTAAATTTGTGCTATCAATTTAAGTGTGGGAGCCTCCAGCGGGAGTCGAACCCACGATCTCTGATTTAGTAGCCAAGCGGGTTACCGCTGGACCAACGAGGCAGTAAACATCAAGAATCATCCTGTTTGCGAAACAGATTTTGTCCACATTTTGCGCCATCGAATCGATCTCGTCTCGTTAAATCCGATGCTAGACTAAAATTGCTTACGAAAAACACAATATTTTCTGCGCAGGCACTGACGCCATCGACATCCTGTGCGGCCGCGTGATCCCGGTGAAACTGGGCATCATCGGGGTCGTCAACCGATCTCAGCAGGACATCATTGACAAGAAATCCATCTCGGTAATTATACTACAATCAGTCAGCCTTCAGATATACGCCTAATGCTGGACACATACCTCACTAAACGTCGATGAATATTTGTATGTTATAAATCCTATAGCGCTCATCAAAGTTTAGTTACACACAGAGGGTCCGCTTGGTTAATGTTTGATCACTTACAAAGCCTATTATGGCTGATAGCTAGTGTTGGTAAGTTAGATTAAGTAATTTGTTTAAAATAGTATTACCATTTACGTGGCATCGTAATGACGTGAGGTGTTTTTCAAATTTAGACTCCTCCATTAATTTGATTCCTTGCGTGACATTTTTCCCGTAGTTATCCCCATATGGGTAAAAACTGGGTATTTGACAGGATGTGAGTTACTTTGAGTTACTTTTAAAACGGAATTTTGTATCAAAATACTTGCTTGTGACGTCACATTTCAGAGCACTCTTTTTATGTTTCAACTATTTAAAATTGTAATAACTAGTAAATGACTAAAAGAAAAAAAAAACGAAATATTTTGTAATTTTTGTTTTAATCGAGCATCTCAAATAATTTATTGTTGATAGTGTCAAATACCGTACTATAGCATAACAAAATATAGTAATTTGTTAGGGATTTCTTTCTTGCTAATAGGATGTACCTTAAGATGAATTAAAATCTTTAAGAGACGCCCCCTAACTTGTCCCATCGCGGTTTGATTTATTGGTTAACTTACAGGGCGCATTAAAGGAGACTTGAGTAACTGCGACTCGGCAAACGTAGTGTAGGACGCCCTTTAACCAGAAGGGATGACGATCTGCGAAGGACTGCAGGCAGATGCTGGATGCGGCAAGCTGAGGACAGGGCGCTATGGCGCTCATTAGGGGAGGGCTATGTCCAGCAGTGGACTAATATAGCCTGATGATGATGATGATGATGATGATGAGTAACTGATGTATGATGATTTAGCAGTGGTCTTAACATCGCTACGTTCGATTTCAAGCCTGGTGTCACTGCCAAGCACAAAGCCAATTCTTGCTTACTTACCACGACAGAGGACTCGGGTTTGTTCGAGCCATACTAAGATTTGGCCCCCTTGGTGAAGTATGGCCTATACCTTCCTCAGGGGAGAGACCCGTGCCCCTCGGTGGGGACATATGTGGGGTTGATGATGATGATACTAAGATTTGTACAAATGGCCTCAGTATCTATGTTTTTACATGTTTCTGCTGTTCTTGCTTACATAGCCTATTACAGAATGGCGACTATGTAACGTATCCACTGTATAGACTCGTCCGATTTTACAACTCCGGACTGTCAATAAATAAATACTTACATATTTTGATACTTTGGTAACCCCAAAGAAATACCTTCAGTGGACGTAATCGGACAGGAATGTGTTCTGTTGATGATAATTATGTGTTAAGTAAAACAAATGTAATAATTTCCTCAGGATGCGCTGAAAGACGAGGCGACATACCTCCAGAGAAAGTATCCGACCATCGCCACACGCAACGGCACCCCGTACTTAGCGAAGACATTGAACAGACTCCTAATGCACCATATAAGAGATTGCCTGCCCGAACTAAAGGTGAGATCAAAATTCATTCCGGAATCACTTACTCGATTTTTTTGCCGAAAGAGACCGATCAGATATCGCTCTTATTTAGTAGTTAAATATGTTCACTATAGAAGCTCGTGTAACGACATACAAATTGCCTTATTATTGCTGAGAATGCGGGACTGTTTCGGTGGGTGAAGCTAGCGGAAGATCGCGACGAGTAGATGCCTCATCTTATCACTGAGGAATGCACTACCCAGGACCAAGTCTGGGTCCTTAATAGCTCATTAACGCGCAAAAGCATGCAGAGACCTTCAACTTAGACCAGAGGGTTGGAGCTACGTAGGCCATTTATGCGGGGACGGATTCTCCAGAATAGGACTTCTTAGTCACAAGCGGAAGTGCTCAAAAATCGCTGCAATAGAATCAAAGGCTATTTATTGATTGCGACTCTTACTGACTATACATTTTTTCTAAACATCTGCACGCCTTATAAGTTAGGTCAGGTTGGTATCTGTTAAACAGAACCCTTTATCATTGTTGCGTTTATGTGCAGTTATTGATGGTCGCGCAACTCCTATTGTTATCCCCATTTTGTGTTTCACCAAAAATATTATTTGGACACCCCACTATTTAGTAGGCAAGCAGGGATATAATATATTAATTGAGGCGTGGGGCTTTCTCATTTTAAAAGGTTCAATAAACCGCAACATACCCATGTTGCGGTTTAACAACCCTGTTCTCATTCTCCCTGACCAGATCTTATAGCTTTCCGCATTCCAATAGTCTTTAACCTTACTCATTATCAAGTCAAGGCTGAACGACTCGTCCCTGCAAAAGTCTAATCTATTGACGTATTCATTAACGGTTGCACGATAAAAAGCGTCCGATTACGCGATAACCACAATCTCGCGATCTCATCGTCAGGTGCGCGTCAACGTGATGATATCTCAGTTCCAATCTCTGCTCAACTCCTACGGCGACGATGTCTCCGACAAGTCTCAGACGCTACTGCAGATCATCACTAAGTTTGCCAGTGCATACTGCTCTACCATTGAGGGTACCTCCCGGAACATTGAGACCACGGAGCTGTGCGGCGGCGCGAGGATATGCTACATATTCCATGAGACTTTTGGAAGGACCCTGGACTCCATTCACCCCCTCGTTGGTAAGTCTTCTTAGCCGATGACAAAACAATTTTTATCAGTCTTTTCTAGACAGTTGCGGCCCAGAACTTTGCTACGCTGACTGCTTTGTCACTTGCAATCATTAGGTCCTCCTGAGTGCAGGTGTTAGGGCACGCAGGGCACGATGAGAGATGGTCCATCGTCGGGATAGTACCGCACAGACAGATCAAATTGTCGCTGGCGTGATCCGCAAACCCCCACCTAGACAATGACGTTATCCTTACTTCGAGTACGGGTCCGCAGCCCGTTCAGGGATTGGTAAGTACCCTGTAACGAATGAATAACCATAAATACAATAGAATATACATACTTTATTCAAACACGCTATAATTATCATCATCATGAGCGATCTGACGCCTACTGCAGGTTATATGCCTCCATCATGGTTTTTCAAGTTTCCCAGTCTTATGCCGCCACATCCAGCGACTCTTGCATCGTATGGTTACGATTACGACGACGTCCTGGTGGTCGTCAGACCTGGTATAGGGCCTGCCCATGCTGCGTTGTCCGATTCGCGGTCGCCAGGTCAGAGCTTTTCCGCCCCAACGGCTATCAGTTCTCTGAGCTATGTGCCCTGCCCACTGCCACTTCAACTGAGCAATTCTTCAAGCTACATTAGTAACGCAGGTTCTTCTGCGGATCTCCTCATTCCCGATTCGTTCATGCACGCAAATTTCTAGTAATCCTAGCACAACACGTCACAATAACAAACTTAAAATTATTAAAAGTTTAAAATGCGTGGGTTTCCCATATTAGGAAAACCTGTATCGCGGGGACCTGATGAAGTTGTGGCCACGAACAGAGCGATTTGAAATTAAGGGTCTGTATTGTGTCTACATACATACTTCTTCTAACAATCTAATAATGTACGTGTTATATAACTTAAAATCACTAAACAATTTCCCGATAATACTTTAGATAACCTAATCAGAACTTATGAAAAATGTGTAAGGACTTACACAGCAGCAGAATGTCCGGGGTCATTGAACCCGGCTCTTTATCGTTTAAGACAGTTTGTAAAGGAGCTTTCACACGGGGCTTTCGAGAAATTCGACTAGCCAGAAATCTCTCGCGAGCATACAGGAACGAAGTATGTACTTCGAAAATATGTAGCTAATAATTCTTATATTGAAAACGTTAACATATTACATCTCGAGATTATACTTAATTAGCGTACGAGATTCAGAAGCGCCAAGATTCTAGGCCATCCAATCTCGGTCGAACCTTAATATTAGGCGGTCTTACCTTACAGACAATCAAAGGATGGATGCATTAAACGGAGGTCAGTGAGCCACGAAGAAAAACCTTATTATACCTACAGTTGTGATGTTGTTTTGTGATCTAAAATGTCAACAGAATTTTTTATTGTTGGTTGGCTTCTACCTGCTTAAAACTTTGCGCGCAAGCTCAGTGGTAGCTTCAATATATTATAAAGATGTCCGACAGGAAAAAATCCGCGCAGTCCAGATGAATTTGCGATGGACGCGTAAGAGCTATTTTATTTTAGTTTTTAATTGGACTAAACCTAAAGGCCTACGATTTCTAAATCTATATCAGACTCAAATTACATCCATGAAAATCATGTCCGTTTTATAGATCGAATTTGCAAAAAGTGCAAATTAAAAGTGAAAACATATATACTGGGTGTTGATTTGTACAGTATAATCCGACTCAGGGGTGGTTATTTACATTATACTGAAGCAAAAAAAAAATTTAAGTGAAAATTACCTAAAAATCAAAGTTATATGGCTTACCTTCTATCGTTTGCACTTGACAATTCCGGCAGGGGTTTTGCGGCGGGGCGGAAGTGTGGGCCCGCGCGCTCGGCACCGCAAAACCGGGGGTTTTAGGTGATTTTCACTAAAAAAAAATATTTTTTTTATATTTTTTTCTTGCTTCAGTATCATGTAAATAACCACCCCTGAGTCGGATTAAACTGTACAAATCTACACCCTGTATATTCTGTCTATCTATTTATTGTGCGTTTATGTAATTCCTAAAACAAACGGCCGTTACAAATTCTATCTGTAAAAAAAGATTATTTTTTCCTCAGTAGCGCTAGTGTTACCCCCTGGAGCTCCTGAAATCCACAATTCAACCTAATAATATCTACTTCTGCTCCTACCACAGAGCTTGCTAGCAAACATGGCACAATCCAAACCTGCACCCTTACACTAACGTGTACCCTCTTACCTGACAGGTCTCACTCGCATGGACATACTGACGGCGATCCGCAACGCGACGGGCCCGCGACCCGCCCTCTTTGTTCCCGAAGTGTCCTTTGAACTACTCGTGAAGAGACAGATTAGACGCCTAGAGGACCCCTCGCTGCGTTGCGTTGAGTTGGTACGTGACTGTTTTGACTTATGATATTAAAATATTGGTCAGCAGCACTTCATTTTTATTCGACTGTGTCACGCTAGCCTTGAAGAGGCTGCGACATAAAATAAAGAAGAAGAAATAAAAAACGTTATTAAAAAAAACAAGATATAATTTAATTAGCTCTTCTTCAATTACTAAGGTTGTGAGTTAGAAAATAGCCCTACACTGGTTTTGATCTCTCTTTAGCGGAACTACGGTCAGGTACTCCCCTGAGCCGACCGGAGACAGTAGAAACGCTCCCCCAACGGCCGTGGACCAAGTGAGGAGAAGGTTTGGCCAGCGGTAACGGCGGATCTCCTTTTCAAAACGGCGGGAACAGGCACCCCGGGGGTCTTCGGCTCCGTAAAAAGGGAATTCTGGTCCGGTACTTGGACCCTGTGGAGAAACCCCTCGCATTAGTACACAGCCATCGGAAAGATATAGTTCACCGCCACCGGTTCGGCAGAAGAAGAAGAAACCCAACTAGTTTGTAAGTGGCGGTGAAGGAAATCAGTAGTGGAGTGATGCGAGATGGAAATTATAATGAAAAATGATAATGAAAATGATAATCAAAAATTAATAGGTATCTACAGTTACTAATTGCCAACATTTCCACACTAGCTGCAACATTATTTGTAAATTAACAAAAGTGGCAAGCGCAAGCTAGTGTGCAGATAAAGCTAAACATCAATATTTTAAATTGTATGAACGAAATGTATGGATGATGCAACCATGACTGGCAATTTTGTGAGGCGCCATCTTGTGTGTCGCCGAGCGAGCAAGCTATGAGAGGCGCTCTGCGACACGGTAAATAGCTGTTAAAACTACGTATAAGCACTACGCTATTACGAAAAGAAGGGAAATAAATTACATATGTTCCTACAAACACTATAAAACTAATCTACACCTAAATTAGCAAATACCTAGTTGAAATATCTGTTTGCAACTTACCCAAAAAGTGTGGGGAGACGAGAACACAAACGTGATAGTAAACCACGGCTTTCTTTAAAAAGAAAATTAATAAAATTGACTCGCGGCCGTTAGAGACGGCGCGGCGGCGACTGGCGATTACAAACAAGGAGAAGCGCACGCGCAGGCTCGCCGATGGACCGGAGGCAAATGAGGCGGGCAGCGGTCGAGAGAGGGGACGCGCTGTCCGGCTCCACGTAATAAGTGGTTTTAGAGATGCGCAGACGAGAAATGCGTAAACCCTTTTAGTTTGAGCTTGATTAGTTTTAGTGCCTATATCACAAGTTATTTAACAGGTTTTATCCAACTTATTTAAATAAAATGTTGTTATAAAATAATAACGTTACAGTACCCCGCTCGCTGCCCAAGGATTTTTTCCCTACAAGGATAAAATCCGCAGCTGTAAAAATAATGTATCAGATTCTGCCCTACCTTACATTCTTCCACAGTCACAATTCAAACATACATCACCTAACATAAGCAACCTCAACAAGGTAAGAATAGCAGTATTAAGGAACTATTTCATAGAAAAGGCAACTAATTAAATTTGAATTAGTTGACTTAAGGCAGCAATCGTAGATTTTGTTGGGAAAAAAAAATTACCAGCGTAAGTAAATAAACTAAATGTAAAAAAAAAAAAAAAAACTATCACATCATCTGTAGTTGACCAATTTCAGGTCTTTGATGTGCCATTTGCCAAGATCCTTTCCGTTCATATCTTCTAACTGGTACACTAACGGAGAAAACTTGTGTTTTACTCGACATTTTGCAAACTTGGGAGCCAGCTTTTTGCTGAAATGACTATCTTTGTCACTTTGAAAGTAGGTGCGTTTCCAAACAATATCGTCTATCTCAAATTCGGCTGGCTTACGTCTTAAATTATACTGCGACTGATTTTTAAGATGAGCTCGCCAGAGAGTTGCTTGCACATTGTTGAAAATTCCTGACAAGTGTCCTACATTTTCACAATAAACGTCGCGGGGAAGGAAAGTGACCTCGTTGCCTAATTCTGCGTCTACATAATGAGATCCACAAGTGACAAGTTCTCTTCCATGGACTAAGAAGGAGGCTGTATATCCAGTGGCTTCGTTAACGGAGTTATTTATAGCGAACTGTATCTTTGGCAAATTCACATCCCAAGACCTGTGATCGTTCTCAACAAATGCTGCTATACAAGTCACTATAGTTTTGTTGTAACGCTCCACGGTGTTAGCCTGTGGAGTGTACCTTGGAGTGAAGTATACATTCGGTACTTTAATTTTTTTAAAGAAGCTGTCCAGTTCTTTGCTAATGAACTGGGAGCCGTTGTCCAGAAATATCGTCTGTGGGACGCCATGGACCAGGAAAACATTGTCTTCGAGGTTCTTAATGACTCCTTCCGCGGTTGCTCTACGCAGGGGAAACATCATACAGTACTTCGAGAAACAGCACATAACAACAAGCAGGTATGCGTTTTGTTTTCTACTGGAAGGCAGTGGACCAACGAAATCTATCGAGATCATTTGAAACGGACGAGAACACTGCTTAGGCCTTCCCATTTCACCTAAAGTAGTATGGTTCGGAAGTTTGTGGGAAAGACATACGGAACAGGACGAAACAAACTTCACCACATCTGCATGCATACCCGGCCAAAAATACCGAAGACTCAAGCGGTGGTAAGTTTTAAATATGCCCAAGTGGCCAGCTGTAGGTTTCGTGTGGTTTTCGGAGATTATCTCCTCGCGAAGTTCAATAGGAACCACTTCCTTCCAAGCAAACTCTGAAGTGAGCGTGCTGTTAGCGATATTCTTGGACAAACGATATAGACTATTGTTTTTTATTACAAAATTTTGTAACGCAGAAGGCGTATTTAAACAGGCGTTGTACATTTTCTTATACCAAGGATCGTTGGTAGTACTGAAAGAATCCGAAGTAGAAATGGCGGAGACTGGGATGGCTCGTGATAGCGCGTCTGGAATAACGTTATCAACCCCTTTGCGGTGCTTGATAACGAAATTAAAAGATGACAGACGCACGCACCATCTAGCGAGTCTGCCTGTCGGATTGTTCAACGACAAAAACCATTTTAAAGCTGAATGGTCGGTGTAAACTGTGAAGGTCTGCCCATTCTCTAAGTAGCAGCGCCAATGCTCAAGTGCTGTAAGGACAGCTAGGGTTTCCCTCTCAGTGATGCTGTAATTCTTTTCTGCGCCCGAAAGAGACTTGCTCATGTAAGCAACGGGCCGCTCCACACCATCTACAGTCTGCGTCAGCATGCCACCTACGCCATAATTACTTGCATCAGTATGTACTTCAAATGGCAGACTGTAGTCTGGGCAGACAAGCACTGGAGCTGAGACAAGACACTCTTTGAGCTTGTTAAAGGCGACATCCGCTTCTTCGGTCCAAACAAAAGGTGGAGCGTTCTTTTTACTCGAAGTCAACTTGTTCAATGGGCCTGCAATGGTGCTGAAGTTTGGTACAAAACGGCGGTACCATGTAGCGGTTCCTAGAAATCGTTTTAAATCCTTCCGACACGTTGGTGTCGGATAGTTAAGGATAGCGTCGACTTTCTTTGGATCGGTACGTAGTCCGTTAGAATCCACTACATAACCTAAATAATTTAGTTGACTCCGGAAGAACTGGCATTTATCGATATTGATAGTTAGATTCGCCTCTTTCAACTTCTCCAAAATGCTGAGAAGAAGAGAAACATGTTCCTCGAATGTGCTGCTCACAATCACAATATCGTCCAAGTAAGCAAATACCTTCAAATCGAACTCTGGACCAAACATCATGTCCACGAGCCTCTGCTGGGTCGCAGGCGCGTTTGTGAGACCAAAAGCTGTCGTCTTGAAACGCAAAGAGCCCCGACCAGGGACGTAGAAAGCAGTTTTGCTGCGGTCCTGCTCATTGATTGGTATTTGCCAAAATGCCTTAGAGAGATCGATGCTTGACAGAAACTTAGCATCTCTAAGATTGTCCAAAATCTCAGAGATGTAAGGTAGGTTATAAGCATCCTTCTTTGTCACAGCATTAAGTTTACGGCTGTCAAGACAAAATCTGGGTTGCCCGTTCTTTTTGTAAACTATCAGGACCGGGGAAGACCATTCACTCTCGCATGGCTCTACGACATCTAGGCTCAGCATTTCGTCCACTTCTTGAGTCAAGATTCGCTGCTTCTCTGGAGACATGCGGTAGTATCTTTGGCGGATAGGTGGTGAATCACCAGTGTCAATGCTGTGAGATATAAGTGAGGTTCTTCCCAGGCCCTTCCTATCCATAGAGATGTCCCGGAATTGGTCGATTAAGTTATCGACAATATGCCGTTGACTCTCTTCTAAACTTTCGTATGCGGTGATGTGACAATCGGAACTGGCGGACAACAATGACACTGGGGAATCAGCAGGTTGAGCTATGTTGATACTTCCAAGATACTTGGGACACAGCTCAAACTTCCGCCAGAAATCAATGCCCAAAATCAAAGACGTCTCCACCCCTGGAACTACAGTAAGTGAAAGCTGTTCTCGAAAGTGACAGGAAGATTAACGCAACCAACACTCTTGAGTGTTTGACCTCCAGCAGCCACAATATTAATGGAGTCGTCTGAAGCAATGCTCGATTCCAATCGAAGGTCTTTGTGCGCATTGTTACCCAAGATTGTAACTGCTGCGCCCGAATCCAGCAAACCACAGACCTCCATGTTATTAATCTTAACTTTGACATAAGGTCTAGAGTCAGTGATTGGTTTGTGTCTCAGAATTGTGGAAATGGTGTAGTAGGAAAAGAAATTCTTGACTACAGTCAACCATTTTGTCCAATCCTCTTTATCAAAATGGCTGATTTTTTCACAATTCTGAGTCACTAGTTTTTTTGACTGCCGAATCTGTGAAGAACCTTGGCAGTTGGGACAGTCGTAATGACGGTAGTCAGGGCGACCGCAACGGAAACACACAATTTTGCGCTCCGCGGTACACTGACGCAAGCTGTGAGAGTCTACACGGCAGCGAGGGCAAAACTTCTGCCTAGCAACTGCGTGCACAGGCTTCGGTGAGCTGACCGACGGCTTAGGCTGGTGGTAATTATTATTTTGATACTGTCTGTTACCACTGTACTTATAATTTGAGCTGTCTGAAGCATCTGCGTAAGCAAAATTGGGAGCTAAGGTGGTAGGACTAGCTTTAGGCGGTTCGCGAAAACGAGATAACCTTGCCTGAACGTCTTCAAAATTTTTAGCAAGTAAACGTAGCTGTTCGATCGACTCTATTTTCGCTACAGAAGTGAGCACACCTGCATAAGTAGGCCTAATGTTGTGGAGGATTATCTCGAGCTTGTCAGTTTCGGAAAGTGGTTTGTTAAGCTGGGAGAACATGCCTGACATAATTGATAGGTAAACAGTAATGTTCTCTCGTTCACCTTGCGTACGTGCTCTGATCTCCTCGAGGAAGCGGTAGTCGTAGTCCGACTGGCTAAAATCTTCCTTGAGACGATCACAAACTTCATCCCAAGTCGCTACCGTACCTTGGAGGCTTCGAAACCAGTGCAAGGCCTCGTCAGTGAAAATTTCCGTACCAAAATTAAAAATTTTGCTCGATTGAATATTTCTCGCGTTGATGAATTCTTTCACTCGTTGGATAAAAGCACGAACACAAGTTTTGCCGTTATACTTAAGAGAAGATAAGTCACCTGAAAGCCTATCACAAGAAACAACAACCTGAGGTATAGCAGGAACCTGAGGCAGGGGCTCTGAGCATTCAGCAGTAATCTGCTCAGTGGGAAGGTCACCCAATCTTGAAACAGCGAGCGAGGCTTGTAACGTCTGCAGCTTAATTGTTGCCTGACTCAACCTGACTGTGGCTTCAAGGCTTGAGGAAGCGTCAATCCTATTAAGTCTTAATTGGATGTGAAGTGCCAAGTTCTTAGACCTATCCAGCTTTGGCTTGTCATATTTGACATTAAGTTGATTTACACCTTCTTCAAGCCTCGTAAGCGATGAATCGACACCATCCAAATCATCTTCTGGCTCTAAGTGTGATTCTAAGATATCACCAGAGGGAAATAAAGGCCCTAACTTTGCTATTTGCTTTCGCAACAATGGCACAGTAGTTGCAGGCGTTTCTCCACGAATTTCAACCTCATACAATAGTTCTGGTTTTTGTAAAGATAAAAATTTAATTTCAACTGCCATGGTTAAAAAAAAAATTTGAGGGGTACTTTAAAAAATAATCTATAATAGTAGTCTAGAAATGCCGCTTTCTAAGTAAGAGTTGCAAACAGATACCTCCAAACTATTGTATATTTCTAAATACTCCACTCTGTTACAAAAATATACTACGTCGAAATGTTTTCTACAGTGTATCTAAATAGATAAGAAGGAGAATAATAGAAAAGCACAACAAAGTAAAGCAGTGAACTAAAATACGATGAATTACTGCAACTGGTGTGTATGCAAGATTGACATAGAAAAATCAAACTAAAAAAAATCAAAATTTCCTACGGAACCCGATTTAAAAAATACAATTTATTGGTGTTGTTTACTCAATTTGACCAGTAAATCAACTGCTATACACCTCAGCTGCTACAGACACATAAAAATCAACATAAAAAACTATTCTTTACAAAGCACACGCACACAAATCAAACTACGTAGTAACCATTAAAGAGAGATCGTACCTTTTGAACACGTTTGGGCGCCAATGTCACGCTAGCCTTGAAGAGGCTGCGACATAAAATAAAGAAGAAGAAATAAAAAACGTTATTAAAAAAAACAAGATATAATTTAATTAGCTCTTCTTCAATTACTGAGGTTGTGAGTTAGAAAATAGCCCTACACTGGTTTTGATCTCTCTTTAGCGGAACTACGGTCAGGTACTCCCCTGAGCCGACCGGAGACAGTAGAAACGCTCCCCCAACGGCCGTGGACCAAGTGAGGAGAAGGTTTGGCCAGCGGTAACGGCGGATCTCCTTTTCAAAACGGCGGGAACAGGCACCCCGGGGGTCTTCGGCTCCGTAAAAAGGGAATTCTGGTCCGGTACTTGGACCCTGTGGAGAAACCCCTCGCATTAGTACACAGCCATCGGAAAGATACAGTTCACCGCCACCGGTTCGGCAGAAGAAGAAGAAACCCAACTAGTTTGTAAGTGGCGGTGAAGGAAATCAGTAGTGGAGTGATGCGAGATGGAAATTATAATGAAAAATGATAATGAAAATGATAATCAAAAATTAATAGGTATCTACAGTTACTAATTGCCAACATTTCCACACTAGCTGCAACATTATTTGTAAATTAACAAAAGTGGCAAGCGCAAGCTAGTGTGCAGATAAAGCTAAACATCAATATTTTAAATTGTATGAACGAAATGTATGGATGATGCAACCATGACTGGCAATTTTGTGAGGCGCCATCTTGTGTGTCGCCGAGCGAGCAAGCTATGAGAGGCGCTCTGCGACACGGTAATTAGCTGTTAAAACTACGTATAAGCACTACGCTATTACGAAAAGAAGGGAAATAAATTACATATGTTCCTACAAACACTATAAAACTAATCTACAGCTAAATTAGCAAATACCTAGTTGAAATATCTGTTTGCAACTTACCCAAAAAGTGTGGGGAGACGAGAACACAAACGTGATAGTAAACCACGGCTTTCTTTAAAAAGAAAATTAATAAAATTGACTCGCGGCCGTTAGAGACGGCGCGGCGGCGACTGGCGATTACAAACAAGGAGAAGCGCACGCGCAGGCTCGCCGATGGACCGGAGGCAAATGAGGCGGGCAGCGGTCGAGAGAGGGGACGCGCTGTCCGGCTCCACGTAATAAGTGGTTTTAGAGATGCGCAGACGAGAAATGCGTAAACCCTTTTAGTTTGAGCTTGATTAGTTTTAGTGCCTATATCACAAGTTATTTAACAGGTTTTATCCAACTTATTTAAATAAAATGTTGTTATAAAATAATAACGTTACAACTGCGAGAGCAAAGTTGACTTGTATCTACCGTGCGTAAGTTTATGTGTTTATTTCTTTAAGACCACTCGGAGGCAGAGTCAAAGGTATTGACGACGCGGGTATCACTATGACGTCACGAAAAACAGCTAACGCGAGTTGCGATAGTCTTTGTTCTTCTGGATTTGAAGAATGCAAGATAGTAGAGGCGTGCCTAAGGTTTCAGATTAGTCGTAGCCTAACTTAAAAATATTGTTTGTGATTGTAACAGTTCCGCTGTACCAAGCCAAGCTCAACGAAGGCACACCATGAGAGGCTTTAATTCAATGCTATTTGTTTCTTTTTTTAATATTAATGTCTTAATTGATCTGTTGTATCAGCCTGTGAGGGCAGGATTGTCACGCAAATATATCGCACTCCCACGCAATCGAGTTAAACCTTAACAAACTTTTATATCCAGCGAACTCTCAATGGCCCCGTTTTTGTGCCGCTAATCGTGTCATTGACAAAACAACCTTATTTCTGTCTGGTATTAGGTTCATCGAAATATCCAGCAATCTCCCAGTATTTTGGTCGCTGATAGTGTCTGTCAAAATAAAACCTTATTTCTCTGCTTCTCTCTTATATCCCTTCCATGAATTCATCATCACCATCAACCCATTATTTCCCCACCGAGGGGCACGGGTCTCTTATAGGCCATACTCCACCACGGAGGCCAAGTCCGGATTGGTGGAGGTCTTACAAAGACTAGGGACTGGTATTACTGTCAGAAGTTTTCAAGCCGCCCTAAGGCCTCTGACTTGGCTTAACGACTGCCGTCTATCGATGGCATGAATTCGTGTCCTTGAAAATACACCCTTATGTCTTCCCTACGTAAGGTCCACGAGGAGATGCAGCGGATAGTGCAGCACTGCGGCACGGAGGTGCAGCAGGAGATGTTACGGTTCCCGCGACTCCACCAGCGCATCGTGGACGTCGTCACGCAGCTGTTACGGACGCGCCTACCCGCCACCAACTCCATGGTGAGTCTTCTTCTTCTTAAGGTGCCTCTCCGACTAGCGAAGGTTGGCAGTCAATCTGGCATATTCCACTCGATCCCTAGCGAGGCGAAACAGGTGTGCAGCACTCGCTATCCCCGTCCAATCCCTAATGTTTCGCAGCCACGACTTTTTCCTCCGACCAACGCGCCTTTTCCCGGCGACTTTTCCCATCATAATGAGTTGTAGTAGCTCATATCTGTCATGTCTTATGATATGATGAGTGTGCTCCATGGTGAGTGTGCTATATTAAATAAATAAAAGGCAATATAGATGCAAAGTCAGCGACATCCACTTTTTTCACATCCAAAAGTATTAGCTGTTTTACGGAATAATCAGACTTCTTTCAGGACTTTTTTATGCAGGTATTTTTAGTACATTACTGTTACATTACATGCTGTATAAAACTCATATTAACTATAAGCTACTACATTGTAATTGTAAGTAAAAATATCTTATGTACGCTTTCAGTTAAAGTGGATGTTGCTGACTATGCTTCTATATGACTCAATTCTTTATTACTTTTGATGCGGGTGCACTTAGCATGTCGGATTCCACGTGGCACGCTCTGATTCCAGTCGGTTGGGCGATTAAACCCCTTCGGCCATCTACAGAACAAACATAGACTTATACAATAATACACAAATACACAGACATTATTACACACACACACACACACACGCGCACGCACGCACGCACGCACGCACGCACGCACGCACGCACGCACGCACGCACGCACGCACGCACGCACGCACGCACGCACGCACGCACGCACGCACGCACGCACACACACACACACACACACACACACACACACACACACACACACACACACACACACACACACACACACACACACACACTCACACACACACACACACACACCGGCAGCAACAGTAAGGGAAAGTACTCTTTTTACTCTTAACACCAGTAATATCCGATTTGCATCAAAAGTAATTCAATGTTTTTCTTGCTGATTGCAATATTATTCCAGAATCTACTAATGCAGTTTGTGATTACTTCAACAATTGCGTTATAAATATTTTCCAGTAGCAACAAAAACATTAGCCTTCGCAGTAGCCGTTACTTGCCCTATCTCATCATAAAATGCGATTCAATCGCCGTCCGTGCCTTTTAATTACACCCCACTTTTCCCCCACTCAGGTGGAGAACATAGTTGCCATCGAGCTGGCGTACATCAACACAAAACACCCGGATTTCCATCGCGAGGCAGCGCTCGTCTCCGGGCTCCTAAAGAGCACAGACAGCTTGGTAGACGAGAGTCCCGCCTTCAGGCAGAAGACGCCGCGCCCCTCGCCGGTACCGAAACTGTTCAAAGTAGATATTTCCTCTTTAATTTTCTACATGTCCCAGTTTGCTTGCCCGCACGCCGGTAACACGACCCTTTTACTAAACGGGCGCAGGTAAGTCGGTGTAACTAATGTTATGGTGCGTCTACTCTTTTTTACATTTTGTTTGGAGCAATCACTAGTGTTTTTGTTTGTTTGTTAGATGTTTCAGAGTCATTAGAGGCAATCGCGGCATATCCGGCGAGCTCGCTGTGCAGACGCCTCACTTTCAAAGCTGGCTCGCAAATCGCTAGTCTGATAGGACTCTAACTGACTGATTGAAATTAATTCAACTAATTGAATTTAAAAAAATAATATTTCTTACTGCCATGCTGCTTAAAGCCATAAACAGACAAGGTAACACTTGAAAGTGTTCCACACCAAAAAGTAATGCAGATTAGATGTACCTTGTGCCTAGCAAACGAATCAATATGATACATTTAGTATTGCATATTGTACCATCTCGCTACTTATATCTACATACTTCCATGGCGATTGCACGATATAATATATTCATTACTATTTCAAGTTGAAGTAGCGATTTTGTACTAGGCTGTTATTGCGAAGCGTGCGTAGTCGGTATTCATAATAGTTATTGCATAATAATTGTATGTATTGTGTGACAGAGTTTTAGGCTGCTTCAGAAAGATCTCAACATCTTCTGCCGTGAGATCTACCACTGAACTTGAATTATAATGAAACAACTGAATATTTTTTCGTACTCTCTGAACCGCACCTGTTATCATGCGTGTTGAAAAGTATAGGAGAAAATACTATGTATTGTCCTGTGCTTTCTTGCGCTGTTTTTGTACTATTGGACGCTTCGAAATAACGTCTTTAGTTAAAACACTTTGTAGTCGTGTTGTCTGTAGATAAAATAGTTTGAGCCAACGAAAGATATCTTATTATTTGCATTTTGTTTTGAATGGTACATGGATATATGAATGGGCCGATTTTGAATGGTTGAACGAAAATGCTTAGCATGTTGACGTAAAAGATCCTATTCCTTCGCTTTTTTGCTGTCCATGATCCTAACAACACTTATGTACTAACATATCGCTATATTTATTGCAAATATGTATTTTACACCGTGCAACTTGTGGCGTATCAACCGAACTGATTTTGTTCTATTAAATATTATGAACAGCTTTTATAACACTTTTTAAAGCCACTGAAATTGCATGGTCAAATTTATTTACTTGTTACTGTGGGTCTATCTGAGTATTTTAACCTTCTGAGATCTATTTGTAGCAGTTTCTACGACAGATGGGTGAAAGAGGGTCCGCCCTAGTTTTCTTGGAAAACATATGGGAGTCGTATGACAAGGTAAAGATTAGTACCTAATGTGACACTGTATGTACATTAAACTCATTTTAGATACATTCTCAGTCATAATTAACACTTGTTTTTGTTCTACGATAGTGCGGGCTCTCTTTCAAACATTATGTCGCTTTTATTAGTTACTCATTAGTTTGGCATTAGTGTTAGGTTGCTTCTGCATGTGTAGAGCTTATTAGAAAAACTAAGCGATTAATTGTAGATAGATATACAACGTGTTATAGAAATATCACAAAACAAGAAAACCGTTCCTTTTACATTCAATTAGGAAAAACTCCCCAATTTTTTTTTTCAGAAACTCGTAACATGAGGCTGTCTATTTGTATGAAAATTAATTATCGATTATGATTGAACGGATTTCATGTTTTTTAGGTTAATCTAATATCACATAGTAGACAGTGATGTGGCATAACCGAGATATCTGACGCTTATCATTCAGTGAAAGTTCCATGCTAACTAAATTCGACTAAAAATTGTGTTGGTTCCCCAAAAAACTGAACAATAAACAGAAATTAATAATTATTTAATCATCAAGTTATGGCGAATTTAATCATACAGAACTGAGTTTCCATAATACCTAACTCCATTCCGAAATAACTCATTTGAGTTTCCATAGACTATTATCGATGCCACAGCTTACGCCATTTACATTGCTTACACACCGGTTCTCCCTACTTAAGTAACACAACTTCAACAAGCATGAAACACAAAACTAGAGTGCTATGCTATCAGCATTTAAAAAATAAACCTCCATTCACACAAAGGGCTCGAATCGTCCATTCGCTCGGTCGCTCAAACGTTAGTTGAACTTTACGTGGCCGGATCCGCCCATACATCCGTTCACTGGCCCGTCGGTTTCAGCATGTTCCCGCCATTACCGACGGGCAAGAAATCAAGACTCCGCCATCCCAGACCAGTGATTCGCCCACTACACCGCAGGTAATACGCTGCTCTAAAACTACATTGGACTCCATCTAATATTGCATCGACGTTCGTAGTTGTAACCTAAACACTTCACGGTAGTATTATGCGGTGATTTATGGTAGTTCTATGCTCTTGTTGCTTTTAAGCACGTTTCGCGCTAGACTGCATCGCGACAGGGCGCGGACACTATAAAACCTGTGCCATACAAAAAGGCGCGGTCGCGATACGGTGTAGCGTGAATCATGTTTAAATCTCTCTTGGTGCGTTGTGCACTATAAACGTGGTCAGGAAAATTGGCGACAGAAAATTTACAGCTTTTGAAAAATTTACTTTTACAGTTAATAATTTACAGTCACTTATCATCATAGTCATTATTATCAGATCACCTCTGCCCGTTGCAGGGGTCTTTTACCTTTACGCGAACTTTCGACGCAGGCTCTCTGCCACTTCTCCATGGGTGTTTTGGTCTACCCACCACTCTTATCACCCTAACAAATATAAATTATTAAACTTCATTTTTTTAATAGAGTGACCAAGCATGGCATTAAAAAATTGTGAGATTCTTCAAAAAGTGCAATTTTTATAACGTTATGTTTTTAAATAACGTGGATTCGTGATGCGCACAGGGGATGACGGATGACGCGCAGAGAATGTGTTTTAACGTTCTAAGGCCCAATGTCCTCAAGTGATCACAAAAACAAATGTTATTTTTAAGGTCGGGCCTTACGAGGATATTGTACACTTTAGCGACAAACGTTTATTCGAAAATTTTATGAAGAATCTGATTTTGTGGAAGTTTAGTTACTTCGTTAGCCAGGACGCGGCAATCTTGTGTCTTTAAACTACATAAATATACCACGTTGTGAGCTTATTTGGTGGAGGAAGCGTATATTCTGCTTTTGGCTGTTTATCCACCCTGTATGATGCATAAATTTGTGAGCACAAAAACTGCGATGATGAATAAAAGCAAGCAATAGCTAGAAAACTATTGCAACTTACTTTTGTATATGTACAGAAATGTCACCAAAACTTAAAGCTTACTCCTGTTCGGCCGATAATACAATATATGTTTTTCCAGATGAATGGTACACCAGAAGGCAAAGTCCTGACACCCCAGAAGCCAGTAAACCTTCTGCCAGAAGTGCCCAATAACACTTCGCGGAAACTTTCGGACAGAGAACAACATGACTGCGATGTTATTGGTATGTTCTACGATTTGATTTTTTTCAAGCTTAAAAAACCACATAACTTTATTTTTTTATTTAAATGAAACTCCTATCCGCCATGATGTTATAAGATTAGCTCTTCCATGAATTACGTATTTTGCAAACACGTAAAGCTGGGGCGTACCTAACGGGACTCGAACTTTTAAAAACTTAGTGACCTCACGAACATAGTGAATAGAGTTTTCAATGTTTCAAGGCCACAACAATATTATTAAATTTTACAACCACTTCTTTTTATGCATTTTTTGTGACTTCATTTATGTCTACTTAAATCTTCGTTGAACGTGTTTTTTGATGTTAGGTGGACGGAACGGGTGCTCGATTTCGCCTCACAGTAGCCCGACCGTTGAACGTCTCATGTGGATGCGTTTGAACCAAATGGGTGATCTAGTTGGTGAGGTTCATAGACACACAGCCTAATAGACACTGGGTGGTTATCTTATTCAAGTTTTAAGGAAACCATCGATGACAATATGTTCATTTTTAATGCGCTACGTAAATTAATTATACATTATAAGTAAATTTTTTTTTGTACTCGTGTCACTATTAGCTCTCGGCACAGTGGTCAAAACTTGAACAGGTCATCGTAACACTACAGTCCATTTTTTAATTCATGCAAAAAAAAATGACGCGGTGTTACCGTTATAAAATATATAGGTTTACTCGGTGGATTTTTTTGTTGACGGCTGGAATGGAGGAAATAATTGTCCACATTATTGTTTACATAATACTCAAAGAAAATTTTAGAATGGATGAAACTCCTCTAAGGATGTGGAAGTATGTATTCAAATTCAAACTCTTATTTGTATTGAAAACACGAGTTACCTTTAAAACTGAATCACTGAATGAAAAAAGTTGGCTAACTCCAACTAGGATCAATTCAATGATCAATGGCCTTTTTCAACTAGGATCATAACTACAAGATGGTTTATCCCATATCCGTGATCTGTTAGTCTGAGTAGTCTGTGATGAGGCTCTTAGTTATAACGCTGGAAAAACGCTTCACTCACTCACTGATCCACTTCCGGCCACCTACCATCAGCTGTTGCTTTGTGCTTCCATTTTTGATTCTATTGACAAAAAAAATGCAACCAAATCCTAATTAATTATATTGACAAAGTAAATGTAAATTTTCTATGTGGATTCGTGGTTCCCATAAAATTATAATCAAGTTACAGCGATTATAAAATGTAGACGCAAAGCCATTTTCAGCCATTCCCGCAGTTCATGGCATAAGTTGCAATATAAAGCAACCGTTGGCTGTTTACGCCATTGCTAACAGGCCGAGGAGAATTTATCCGCATAAGAATTGGAAACAATTTACAGTAAAACGCATAATATTTGTATTAACGGTATTTACCGTTATTTAACTGAGCGGAATTAAATTAACGAAGACATAATTTGTCAATTTATAAGATCTCGAACATTCTCCCGGGCCTATGTGCATATAAATCTGATAAATCTCATTCTAGAATAGGAAAGTGTTGGTAAGATCACAGCCCCTTTTGCTCGCTTTCATGTCGCATATGATACCTACGAGATGTCCTTCCTTAGGGTTAGCTGTGGCTTTGTGTTTCCTTGTACCCCTAATATTGGGGTACATTTTTCTCTCATTGTACTAGTCTAAATGGTTATGTTCTAGAATTCATTGCTTGCTTCTCAACTCAAGATCGGAGCTATTCTGTCTACGAAGTGCTACAAAAGATACTAAATCGAATAACTGTCTACTCTCCTTTTTTATGTACGATAAAGTGTTATCTATCTATCTAAATCTATTAACAATTATTATTATCTTCTAAGCAACTCAGCGGTAGAGCACTGGCCTTAAATTGGGGAGGTCCTAGGTTTGATAATGGTTAAAAAAAAATGTGCAATTTTTATAGCAACACCACTCGCTAACAGTGAATTATTGCATCAAGAGGAAACCAGGGATCTGAGGTGTTCTGAGCCACCTTAGTTCTTGAAATCGCCAATCCGCGGTGGGTATGCGCCGTAATCAAGCTCTTTCTCTCTTTGAAAAGTGTTGTGACCGGCAATTGGACGTATATTTGGCGTGACAGTTCCATACTTCATTTTTTACGGTAGCCACGGCATCAGTTCATGTTATTAATTTCTATATTTCTATAATCAAGACTAGAACACCTATTAAAATGTTTAGTTCCTTTTGTAGCACGTTCATAAAACATTGCACAATGGAACTTGGTGGCACTGCATATAAATGTACAAAACATCATGCTTTCCTATCAAGTTTGTGGTAAAACTGCTCCTTCAACTAACTTATTTTTCCCCAGAGCGCCTTATCAAGTCCTACTTCTATATAGTCCGCAAGTCGATCCAGGACTCTGTCCCGAAGGCGGTGATGCATTTCCTAGTAAACTACGTGAAGGATAACCTCCAATCTGAGCTGGTGACCCATCTGTATAAGTCTGACCACGCCGAAACTCTTCTCAACGAATCTGAGCACATCGCGCAGCGGCGGAAGGAAGCTGCTGATATGCTCAAGGTAAGACTCCATTCAATATTCGACCACATTCGTCCACACTGGACATAGAGTTGACCAGCTGATTACGACCGACGGCGACTCAAAATACCAATTGGTATTGGTATTGGTATATTCTTATCTTATCTTATCTTATTTCGCGGTCGCGATTTCTCTCTTATAAATAAATTTGCTTTTGCCTGCAATTTCGATGTAGTAGGTGATTTATTCTTTTTTTTTACCACCCCTTTTCATTTTTGAAATAATCTTTCTTAATAGTGCAGGGATGCTCTAACAAAGATTTTTTCAAAAATGAAAAGTACTGGGGTACTCCAGGAATATTCCACACCCGTTGCTGTGCGTTGTATGTGAAAGTCTCGGATTTATTTAAACCACCGGATGTGCCAGACGATTAAATGATGTTAAATGTTATGACGTGATATTATCTCGTGCCCTGGGACAACAATCGGCGAACTCCTCTATAAGATACTCTCACAACTACGCCGATACTTATTTGCCATCGACACTCTAAAGACGAAGAATATAATAACATTGATTACAACTTTCCAGGCACTCCAACGCGCCGGGCAGATAATCAGCGAGATCCGGGAAACTCACATGTGGTGATGGCCCCCCGAGCAAGACTCTAGTCTGTGAATTAGTTAATGCGTGGTCACGCGTCCCGCTCGTACTCTGTACATACTCCTAGTTTAGGTAAATTGTGTACATTAGGCTTTTTACTTATGTTACACGTACGGTAAGTGGTACGAATGCTTCAGCAGTTGCCGGGTTGTCTGCAGCTCTCTTTCTATGTTAAGTGTTAGTCGACTGTGATTGTTCATTGAAAAAGCCAAAAATCGAGTCAAAGCAGACAAGCTATGTTCCTAATTTGCGCGGTCGATCTTACTCGATACGACAGACAGCGTGCCGTTCGGTCAATCCTAGTACAGTTGATACGACATCAACCATTTGTTGCAAACTCGCATTTGACGCGACTAGAGTGCACACAAAGGTTCACCTACTGTCAATAGTACTACGAAGGCTTAAATTATAAGAATAACATACATAATCAAAAACTTAATACAATCGTGGTGACAGTTTTTAGCCTTGACAATGATATACGTACATTTTCGTAGATCTTAGGATCAGAAATATCAAGTTTTCTGCCACTCCGAAATTGATCGATCCGTCAAGAATGGGCCCCAACTGTTGAAACAAACGCGTACGTGCTGTTCTCACGAGTCCTACTGAATAATACTTTGCATGGTATTCACCGATTTGTGTATGTACGTTATATAAAACTCGTTCGTAGCGGTTATCGTTTTTTAAACTAATGTATTGTATTTATTATCATGTCATTCCATACACTTACCGGAGTTAGCTCACGACTTAACTCTGGAGGAAAATGACAATTTATAGTCGAATTTCCCAAAAACCTAGACAAATTAGGGATCAAGAAAGTTTTAAATTCACCTTTTAAATTGGAAATTCTTCGTACACTTCCACTCATCCTGAGGTAAACTAAACCGCGATGTAAACTCGCATTGTAGTGTTACAAATAAATTACTAAGCATTATGCCTACCTGATAGGTCTCCGTATGTTTATGGGAATAACACTTTTCAATTACTAAAAAATGATGAAGTTAAGAGAATGAACTGAACCAACAATCAAGATTTTTTTATCGCTTGTGCTACAGGTTCACGCAAGGTGTGGTTTAAAAAGTCCTATTAGAAACCATTATTTAATTTTTACTTGCCTTGCGGTGTCGTTTTTAACACCCTGTATAATTAAAAAGCACAAATATTTAGATGTGAGAATTATGAGTTACCATAACATAACGATTTTGAACATTTGTTGATGATGCACATACGAACTTAGCTTTTCGATAAAGATATAAGAATGTAAAAGTATTTTATTCAAATCTAGAGGATTTGTGTGCTACTCTTGTGTTTGATTGATAGTACATTTTACTATTCATAATGTAGTTGTAAGCAGTGATATTACTGTATAATAGTTTGCGTACATATTATTTTTAATTCACTCAAGTTTTATTCATGTCCATGTGGAATGTGTTACTAGTTTAGATTTGGTGGGTCCTGAATGTTTGTACTTTTTTATTATTGAAACCGTTCTCACTTTGTTAAAATAACACACGATTTAATGAGGTTGCATGTACTTTTCTTAGCACAGGGTTAGTTTTAGTGAAATCTCGTTTTATTGATAAATTCACCTTATTCGCCATCGTAACTTGATGACATTTGTTGTTAAATAATTGTTGCTCACTAAGAATTTATTGTTAGCTTTTCGTATCGTGTGTCATAAATCAGATTTTCAAGTCATTTGTATTATGTTCCAAATGGGTAGTATTTATTTCGTCTAACTAGCATACATTCTGTTAAGATATTGTTAGTATAAGTTGCTTTATAGAACGAAACCAATTGAATGTTACACAAAGTAAAGTGTATTTAAAAGTCTGTTATATTTAATAAATAGAACGATCATAAATCGAATTTTACTTGTCACCTTGTTTTGTTTGTTACCGATTAAAGCTTTAAATGAGGTAGGATTATCAAAACAATAAATACAGTTGTTAGTTTAGTACTCAGGTGTTTATTATGGTTAAAGAATTATTATATTTACTATTTCAAGTATTTTCTTCGATAATGCCAGTAAAAAATAATGCCTGGTTAACAAAATGCAATTAACAATGATTTTAACAAACGTGGTTAGTAAAAGTCAAACATTTTTTTTTTTGCCTACTTACAACAATGTAACTTTAACACAACCAATCAACGAGTGTATAAATCAGACAATACATAAGGAAGATACAATGTACGGTAATCAGAAATACCAAATAAAGATTTTCTATTCTATTACAACTGATCAGACAGAAATTGTAATCTCTTAAAATCGATTTTTTCACGTAATTAGGATTACGTGAAAAAATCCTTGCGTAAATTCGCGGATGCCGATTACGAAAAAGAGAAAGTTTAATTTTAAAAATTAAACTCTCTCTTTTTCTGGATGGCTTAACAAATTAGGTAAGCAATTAAGGTTATTTTTTTAATTTAAAAGATAAATAAAACTTATGATCTCGAATTTAAATTTAAAAGGCGTATTGACAAAACTCAGCGCGTAATTTCACACACATTTTAATCTCTACAACTACTATAAAAACTAACTAATGTCATGGCAGCTGACTATTTTATATGGCAAGGAATGAAAATTTTGTTTATCGTCTAAAATACCTATTACACTAGACCTAATATTATCTATATGGAAATGGTTTAGTTTCTGTGATTATACGAATTATTTGTGTGCAATAAATAATCAACTCTCACAAATGAGACGCAACACTTGTTTGTGTGCAAAAATAGTCATTTAACTTCATTAATATCTTCAATTCTAAGTTAATATGTAATAGGCCATTAGCTTATTTTTATTTCAAGTGTACCAAAATACTGTTTAAAATTCGGTGAGTTAATTTATCATTAGTTTGTACTTATCAATATACATGATGTAGGACTCTAATCACAATCCAACAGTTAGAAATCAAATAAAAATAATGTTGTAATCAGTTTATGACTTGAAAAGAACAATTAAAATCATTGGTGTGGTGAGCTGCGCGGCCCACCGAAAATTCACAGGTTAAGGTAGTAACATACATTGAGATTAAGTAGGAGATTTCAGGTTGCATTTACCAATTACGCTAAAAAGTTAAAAGATTGTTGTTTCTTCAGTAAAATCACTGTCAACAGAATGGAAGAACTCTGTCTACGCGAATAGAAATAAGATTTTTTGGAATCTACTGTACTTCGGGTCGCCATCCAAATTCAACGTGTGCCGCTATTTTATTAACGTCCCTATCCACTTATTAGACTCTCGTGCATAAAAAAACTTGCAGTCTTATTCATTTATAAAAAAGGCGATTCCACTAAACCACTCTTAAAACGAAGGTATAAATGGTTTATAAGAGGAAATTCTGCCATAAACTGACTTCAACTCTGGATTAAGAGTGTTTTAGTGGCATCGACTGTTTAAAAATGAGACCGTAGAACTTTAACACTTTCTATTGTACAAAAAGACTGAATTCTGGTTTGGCAGAAATTACACACCGGGTTTCAGCATTTCAGCAGCGAAAATATAGAGAACGTTCCGCTACGCTATACAATTTTAACATGTACCGCTATTGCGTTTAGGTCGTTTGTCGCTCATACGGGCGTGATTTGCTTGCTGTGAGAGCGCATAGCTCGCTCGTGTCTATGCTAGGAGGCCGAAGACTTCTTGCTCGAGTCCAGCAGTTTGTCGTCGGAACAAAACTTCTCTAGTTGCTTTGCGTAGTACGTGTTGAAGTTCAATCTAGAAATAGATACCAGTGATTTTATTTATTAAGGAATACAAACAATCCATTGTACTGTACAACCTATTTCTTAATGTATTAAAATTACGTCAACAATCCATTGTACTGTACAACCTATTTCTTAATGTATTAAAATTACGTCTACCACTTCGGTCTTGTAGGTACGACTACACCTTGAGTGGTGATTTCCCGGAATCTTCCATCATAAACATCAGTCCGAGGCTAACGTAATATGTGTTAAACTGCTTTTCCTCATAGGATTAGACATATCTTTAGACCACAAGTTTTGAGGTGTAATCGATTCCGGGACAGCTTCCACTTTGACCTACAGACAGTAGTAAATACATAAACATAGAGGTAGAAAATAATGGAGATTTAATTAAAACTCTGCCAATAAAGGGCGGCTTAGCGCTAACCTAGCTTGTGTGGTCACGGAGCATTGCCGGACAGAAAAATTGTACCTTGTTGGTCTTGTTAAAATGGCCATAGTGGTAAAGAGGGGTAACGCTTTAGCTTCCCTAGCTTGTATGATCTCGATACGTTACCTGGCAGATATATTCAGCAGTTTGTTGGTATTATTGTCACGGGCCATCCGCTCTATAATGGCGAGCACGGAGAGCAGAGCCGCGGTGAAACGGAGGCCGTACCGAGACACTGAGCGCGCGAACGAGTCTGCAGACCCACCAGTGTTGGTGCCACCGTAGCCGACGCCCTGGGGAGACATTATGGCCCTTTTACACGAGGCCAATAGCTGAGACAATCCAGTAGCCAATCCAATATTTCATTGGATCGGCTTCATCCATTGGCTTGGGCCAATCCAATGCATTGTCCTGGCTCCATTCACACGAAGACAATATTGGACTGGCTTACTGGATTGTCTCAGCTATTGGCCTCGTGTAAAAGGGCCATAACGATTAATAAAATTATTCACATACTTATGTATACAAACCTCGTCGAGCCTACAAACGCTCTCTCGAGGCGCGCCGATGATTGTCATAGAAATTGAAGAGGAGCGATATAAAGGTCCCTATAAACTACTTTAGACGGTTAGATACTAAAGAACACAAAACGTGTTACTGACATACCTAACGCCATTCCTTCAGAATCGATTTTACCAGCTGTTCTCCTAATATACTTTGTTTTACTATTGTATCTGGCCGTACCACCAGGAAAGTTTAAATTAACTAATTAACTAAATTTAGGTAACTAGAATGAGAGAAAAATATTATTTACAATAAAGTAATAATGATTAACGATGATCAATATGTATGTTACTAAGGGCTGTTTCTGAATTGATAATTTCATTAAGTAAATACTTAAAGTAAACGTTTTGTCACGCTCTTTTCTGAGAAATTTGACAAGACAGCACTACAGCAGTAGGTACCTACTTGGCGAAATTCTGAATTCAGAAAGTAGCGATAAATCTATTGAAGTAATTATCACTTACCGTTGACGTCGAGATCTTAAAATGGAAAGTCATGAAAGTAACGTGAAATGCATTAAAACATACAACATGGTGAAGTGTTCCATTGATACCACTAAATAAAAGCATTACACAGGACGCTGCACTAAAAGTGTCCAATGTAAACATGACCTAACTGCGCTTCAATCCACACCTGCTTGACCAATCAGAAATCAGCTTTCCTAAGACAAAGACCGTGATTGGTCGAGAGTTTACGAATTGCGCGAGAGTCACATTAGTAATAAATAACAACAGAGGGTCAACTTTATCAAAACGCGGGAAAGTGAAGTGGGCTAAATATTGAAAAAGCCCCAGATAACTCGATTATATTAACCGATCTTTTTACAGAATTCTCTAGTAGCAATGCAAACAACTAGGATTACTTGTTTATCTGTTTGCAATGCCACTAGATTAGTCAGGAATACCGTTGTATAGTTAACCCTTTGCGTTACATCTGCAGTTAGATCGTGTTCACACACATAGATTAGATGTATTATTTTATTATGACGTGACGTGACGTGATTTCTAGTGCATTTTACTCGTGCTTTAATTATTTTCTCTGTCGTTGTATATACCTCACTATAGTCTGTACTGTCATATGTCGATCCGATCATACTGTTAAGCTCAGCGTCCACGAAGTACTTGCGCATCTCCTTTGCCAATAAACGTGTTTTGGTTTGCGTTAAAAAGAAAAAGCAAAATTATTGGCACATAATAATAAACAAGAGTTGTATAAAACTATAAATTACAGAGTGGCATAGAAAATTATACAAGAAATTAATAAGACAATTTTAGGAACCCATAACCATTTCCAATTAAGTAAGTAATAAGGTGTTTACTAAAACATTATACACATGCAATGTAAGGATACGTAACAGAGGGTAACACTTAAATGCAGACAAAACACTAACTGTATACATTTCGTTTGATACTGTACAGGGTGCCCTAAAAACCTAAGTCGTTTTTTGTAACGCGGTATGCAACTTGTTTTTTTTTTATATATTATTCATTTACTTTATTCAATCTTCGTCAAAACAAATTTTAATCAAATTTTATTTCATTTGAACGATTGGAGCCCGGGGGTACCGGTACTAATTTCTATGGGCGAGCGTGCATTAAACAACTCGATTATATTAGAAAGTATATTAATAAATATACTGCATTTCCCTCCACCAATCCTTCCTAACATTCCCGCCCTCTTTATCAGCCATGTCAAATGCCACTCATAAAGCCGGCACCCACCTGTATGAAGGAGCAGAACTGCACGCAGACGAGGCAAAGTGTGGTGACAGCCTTGAGAAGTTGCGGCGACGTGAGCATGCAGTCGCCCAGACACGACTCCAGGAAGTCGTTGTGCCGCTCGAGAACCTCGTCCACGTTGTTCACCTGGAACGAAGAAAGGACAAAAGGTTAGAAAACGGTTCATCATCATCATCAACCCATCATGTCCCCACCGAGGGGCACGGGTCTCTTCCCTGAGGAAGGCATAGGCCATACTTCACCACGGGGGCCAAGTCCGGATTGGTTGGCGACCCTGCCAACCAGAAAACGGTTGTTGTACCCCAATAGATGCAAAGGACCCTATGAACGTCTTTTCTATCACGTCACTCCTTCCTTCTTTTGCCTCGTCAAATGAAGTTTTGAAGTGAAGACGAGAGAATTTTGATTTGCTTATTTTGCGACTTATAAAGCCACGAAAAAACTATATGTTTCTGTGTCATATAAATGGTTTTTCACGTCTGTTTTATTTAAGGTTTTTCTAGACCATGGTTTTATACCTTTTAACGATTTGACAAAAATGTCACCTCAATTTGACTGTCTGTGGCCAAACTTCCATTCTCACATTTATGCGCGAAACGATTTATCATTATTACATTCAATTTGCCACTCGAATAAATTGTATCCTGGATTTAGGGTATCGCGCTAACGAGGTCGCTTGCACATTATATATTTTTTTGTATTAGTAGGAGCGAGTAATATACTGATGTTACTACAGAAGACAATGACGTTCCGCACTACCGAAATACCGAACACTAAACAGAGCACTAAACAGTTTTGCAAAATAAAAGGTAAAACAACCTGGGTGGGATTCGAACCCGCTTCTTTCGTACGGCTGGTACAACATAGTGTCGATAGAACCATAGTAACCTTTATCGTCATACGGCCAAATAATCGGAAGTAGTATAGTAGAGACTCTAACATCAATGTTGACTCTAGAATTACTGAATTTACAAATCTTAAAATTAATGTATAATAATTAGAACACACAGTAAAAAATGGAAGAGCAAACAGGGGCAGGCAACTCATTACTAATATTAATTGACGGGCACATTCTAAGCGAAAGTTATTTAATATTTGATTGAATTTCGTTCTCAAATGCAAAAAGTAAGAAAATCAATAGAAAATTTTTGAGGATCTCCGGATTTCACTTTTGCTATTGAATCACACCTACTTTTTCGAGATCCTTCAGAAAATGCACTTAAGCACGGCGCCGAACTTTTTTGCTTCACAAATGAAAGTATAGTTGTCGATTTGAGGGCGGCGGAACAAAGGAGTGACTAATTCAACCTTGTAACGTTTGCCAAGCTCGCAAGAGCAACGCCTACAAAATTAACAACAAAAACGCTCCGCCCCCGCGAAAAAAAACTTGAAACTACCAAAAAAATAGTTAACGTAATGGCCGCTGATAAGAACTCTATGTACGAGTAAGTCTGTACAACAGCCGAATCGCACTACGTATATGGTGAGTTTTTCTATTGATTATTGTCCTAAAACGCCATGAATAAATTCCAAGGCATGTTACAGTCAAAGACCTTGAATAAGGAAAATATTTAAGACTAGACGAAAACCCGGCTTCGCTCGGGTAAAATGTAGACGCAAAATAATATTCCACTATGTTTTTTTTATATGGTGACGCCTCTGTATTTATCAACCACCAGAAGATATAAATCTCTTAATACATTCAGATACATAAGCTCACACCTGTATCCCAGAGGGGTAGGCAGAAACCACGGACTGTCACCTGCCACTATCCTGACAAATCACTTTCGCTTCATCGACATCCATTAGTCGTTGCATGTACCCACATCGGTTTCGGGTACTTTTCATCTTGCCCTTTGCTAATACATCCCCTATTTGGTCGAAGTATGTCCAACTGGGGCGTCCCTTACCGGCCCTTCCACTCACATTCGCCCGATATATTTGCTTTGTCAGTCTTTCTTCGTTCATCCTCTCCACATCTCCAAACCAACGCAACATTCCTTTTTTCAATTCTAGTCACTCACTACATCCTCTTTCTCTACATCCTCGGTCTCTGATCACACTATTGCGTATTCTGTCATTCAAAGTAACACCACACATATTTCTTAAGGATCTCATTTGTACTGCACTAATCCTACTTTCATGATTCTTCTGCCATACCCAAATCTCGCTACCATGCTTACATCAGTATTGGAACCAGCACACTATTACGGATAGCCAATCTTGCTCTTTTGGACATGTTCTGGCTACTCACGAAGGAATGCCAGGCGAAAATCGGATACTTATCATAACTTTGTCTTAGCTTCCTTCATAAACTTAACAGCTAGTGAATCTAATGACGTATTCAATGAGACGTAGAATCCACTTGGCTAATCAACTAAAAACAGCTCCCCCTCTTTGGCTTTACAGCTTTTAGTTTTGTATTGACCACATGTTTTTCTTCATCATTTTAATTTTTGGTATTTTTCTTATCTAGTGGCTTTTTCATTTCAATAAGTTTATTGGTACCTATAACTAAGCAAAACAATAAAGATCAATTTATGACTTTGATTTCCTTTTTCAATTATTTTTCAGACCCTTCCAAAACTCAATGTCAATTATTGTCTTCCCGCCAATGAAAAACACCACAGATTACTTACTACACCTTCTCAGTTGGCACAGATTATAATAACCTTCTTGGATGCCACGGTATTCCACACACCATGGAGTTAACAAATTAGATCAAAGGGCCGGTTTAGATTATCTTAGTGTTTAGGAGAGTGCTTTACTTTACACTCTGTTGCAACATTATGCTGAATCGGGCCCATTTTGGGGGCTCAACCTTTAATGTATTTTATTATTATTTTCATGTCGTACAGTTTATTTATTTTTACGTTTTTTATGCTTTCTGTGTTATATTTTTTATTATTATTGTACGCACTCTGTGTGTGTTTTGTTTTGTTTTGAGTATCAAATAAATAAATTTTCTTTTTTTCTTTCTTTATTTCTTTCTTTCTTAAGGAGAGTGCTTTTGTAGAAACGTGTAAGCGCCACTTGCTTTAGTACGTTTTACGGTATAGTAAGGTTCTAGTTGCCTTTCAATTAGAATCAAAATAGAATTGGTTTCTATTGTTCTATCCAGTAACACCTGAGCGCGTTACTATCCTCGTTACTTATCTGTGTATAAACTAAAAATTTAGTGAGAACTTTAGGAGAGTGCGCAAGTGACCCGTGACGGGTGCGTGTTGTTTTCAATAACTCGAATTATCAAACTTACTTATGTGTTCCATTAAAACTCATAGTATTTTGAGTAGGATAGCGCATATTTCGCGACGTCGACGAAGTGACACTCTACTGGAAGAAATATAAACGTTCACTCGAACGTCTAGTAATGTACTAATGCACTTGCCTCTCTAATTGTATTATAGCACTCTCCTAAACACTAAAATAATGTAAACCGGCCATAACAGTTCACAATGAAAACTTGTGACACTAACACAACAATGATGACATTGACATGTTTACTTAGCAACGCCATTGTTGAATTTAATAATTTTTATATTGATGCTGCTCGATAATACGAATTTTCCGCCCATATGTTGTCGACTCAGATCAACTATTTTATTACGCTCTTTCATTTGGTGTGCATATCGTTCGAGTCTACCGTAGACCCGAACGAAATTATTAATATAGAAGATGATAATTAGTTTCAATTGACGAAACGGAACATCGGCCTAACTCTATGGGTCAATTCCTTTTATGGCGTTAAAAATGATAAATTGAATAATACGAGTCTGCTATGAATTCATGCATAGTTTTATTCATTTTTCAATTTGATTCCGATGCTATTTCGACGTGGACCTTAGGGTAAGTAAACCATGAAAACATTTTTGTTGCAGTCACCCTTAAAGTACCTAACTCATTATAATAAACAAAAGCGTTTAATCTAGGTTGATGGATGTCGACTGTTCTGATGTTATAATCCAGCGGAAATATTTTCACTAAAGCACATTATATAAGTGTATTCTTTCAAAATGGTTTTAGTTCATCGCTGTAGTTTCACACGTTTTCATTCAATACGTTAATTCGAATCCGTTCAAAGCCGGCGATTTGCAATCAGTAAAGTGACCGCGGTCAGTAGCAGATACCCACTTGCTACTTGCAGAGCTAGGATCCGCGGTCGCCTCCCACACTCCGTCCGCCTCACTTTAGCGACGATCACTTGCGCGCGCGCACTGCGCCATGCGAACCACACAGTGAGGTCCCAAGTGCTTGTGTTTAGTGCGAAGATTACTGGAGTGTTCCCCTCTGGGATTCAGGTGGGTAAATTGTGAAAAAAATTACATGTGTACCTACTCCAAAAACGGAAATTACTGCGTGACACGTATTGCAATTTGAAACTTAGTTCGAAGCAATGACATTCCAAACAATGATTGTTGTATCAATACCTACACCCGTTTCATGTTAGGAGCTCAGGAATTATTGTAATAAGTGCTAAATTCACAAATTACATTATAAAGTTAAGGTACTAATTAAACTCTACGTCATAGACGATCCGGTTTTTGTGAAAAACAAGCGTAAGGAAGAGTACATGTTCGAAAGAAATAAGTGACATAAAAATTGACGGATGATTTTAAACAGTCTAATCCAGCAGGTGCTATTGTGGCCGTCCAGATTTGGCCTAAATCCGTAACAGACAAACATTACGATCGGTGCATGTGTGGCCCTCAGACAAGGTCGTGACTGGTGACGTCACTCATTATGAGAACCGCAGGACACATGCTGGCGGTGCGTACCCAGCCCACCAACACTCGAACAAATTGATAAAGTGGCTCGTCAAATGTATGCGTCGACGGCCAGCAAGCATATCCGGTGACGGGTTAAAAATAATATGCAAAATGCATAAGGGAAAGACTAAAGACAATGAACCTCCCGTTTCGCGAATATGGTTGTCCGCAACATACTTAGGCACCAGTTTCAGGCATACCTAGCAGACAGGTTTGATGAAACAGGTTAGAGTTGTGTTGTACCTACATTTCTAGACTTGACCGAGTTAGAAAAGCTAATCCATTGAAGCTGGTTCGTCGACCGTTTTATGAATGTAGTCCTTAAATTAACATAACGTTTGCTGGTCATACTTTATAGTTACTTTGTTCTATAATACTAGATACTAGTTCTATGGCTGCCTTCTATCTACCAATATTTTTTTACAAAGTTATCACCGATACAAGGCGTCTTGCTAGGCGACTTTAATTATTCCTAGAAAAAGCCCAACATTGATGATATTTATTAAATTTTGTACCATTCTTCTGATACAGTAGATGACAGTAGGTTTACGTCTTTAGATACTTTTTGATCTTTTGCGCCATCCATCATCGGAAATTCGTTTTGCCCGTCAATTTCAATAACTTATCGGCGTGCCAATAAAGAAGAGAAATGAGTTTGACAGACAAGAGGCGACCCACAGAGACCTCTCAACCCGGCAGGTGTTTCATTGGAAAGCTATTAATATTCTCCAATGATAGACTGGATCCATGATTGGATGATTGCAAGTTTTACGACAGGAGAAAACTCTACCTTTTGCTGATAAATTCGGACAGCTTTGTCATTCAATGAACAATTCAAAATTTTTGCTCCCTTTTATCTGTTGGCTTCAGCGTCACTCGTATTTTTCTTTTCTTTTTATTACGATTCGACAACATAACAAAACTGATTACCAAATGACTAAATCTTAATTCGTCAAGCGGCATCCCAATCTATCCAATCCGATATCATACCCATGAAAGCTGATTAGGTATCTCTATATTTGGACAGCTATTCACGACTTATGGCGGTCGAATGGTTTTAATAGCGTCAAAAGTAGAGTTATAGTTTCCAATCTGAATTCTAATTCTGCATTTACGAGGGTAATTTCCTTATGGACGCAGAGCAACAAACAATTCAATTGAGTAACAACAATCAAATTAGTTCTGAACAGCAAGCACACTAGATAATTTAATTTAACATTTTAATGTACAACTTCAATGTATTCTAATAGTCTACCTCTAATGGGAAAGACGTTGGTCCAGGTGAGGTTTCAAGAGTTGGGTTTTGAAAGTGTGTAAAATGAGTTAGCCAAGATTCAGAATTGCGAGAACTACATTCGAGATCTTCCAATATTTGAGGTTGTCAAACATTATTACAACTTTAAGCCTTTTGACAGTGGTCACTCATCGAACTGTTTCAATAAATACAGACACAAACATCGTTCTACAGTCGACGGTGACGACTCATCGCCCACTCCATCCCGAGACATATATGGACCTTGTATGTTATACAATCATCCATATAGTCAACACACGTACGCGGAGCCAATAATTTTGTGAGCCATATTTGGTCGTTAATTCAGGCCAAATTACTTAGCACTTCAAACCTGTCGTCCAAGGCACGACAATTTCTTACTAATAGCAATCAATGGAAGTGCTAAAGATTGCTAAAAGTACTTTGCGCAGAGCCCGAACTCAATCTAGCTTAGTTACCGTTCTAACACAGCTAGACCATGGGTGAGGTTGACATTGGATTGGCACAGCTTAGCGATGATAGATTAACCGCCGGTTTCTCGTACAATGTCGTACAATCTTTTAATCTACTGTTAACAATAAGTTGCCAAAATGTGCCATTCCTGAAACACCGTTTTAAAAGCACACTAATTTTAGAGTTTTTTTCTCCGATTTGTATTTTGTGAAATACCTGGGTTGAGATAAATAAAATCAAGTAAATAGTAAAGTCCTAACCCCCGCTAAGTCATTTTATTTCTTACAAAGAAGAATGTCTATTCTATTTATAAATAAGACCGTAAGTTTCTTTCTAACAGGTCATGTATGAATAAAAAATCAGATTACATTAAAAGAAAAATGCATACACCAATATTTACGTGAGCATGGGGGGGAGCTTTGCTTACTTTTGCTGACAAGGGATAAAGGCGGGTGAATAATTGTAATAAATCTGCTTACGTAATACTTGAACTGCTCCTGAAGGAATTGCCAAGTGGATCTTTTAAACGTAATGTAAAGCTGTTGTCGCTTGGAGATCTGAATTTGAAGTGGATAAAAATTTACAGAAATGGGAAACAGACTTAGGTCGGCTTGTACCACCGACTAAAATCTATTTAACTTTAAGCTAAACAGAATTTTGACAGTTCCGGCGACACATATCTGTCAAAATTGTATTTAATTTAACGTTAAATGGATTTTAGTCGGTGGTGCAAGCCGGCCTAAGATCAAAATCTAATTTTCATCAATAGAGAGGAACGTATTGGCACACGAGTTTTATGCATGAGGTTTCTGCACTTAACATCAAAGTAGGATGGCTAGATTACTGGAGACAGCCAAAACATGTTTATCGATTTTTATGTTGATTTAAAAATGAGATTATGTACAACAACCAAATAGATGTACGGTCTTAAATCTCTCACTGACAGCTCTCCCTCTCGATTTCATCGGAAAAGTGTGTCAATTTAAAGAAAAAGCAAAAGAAGCTAAGGCTAATCTAATCAGTTGCGTTGTTGAGGTCCCCAAGCAAAGTAGCATGACGCAAACTCTCTCAAATCAGATTTTAACGAGCTCGCTTCTCTTATTCTTTACATTACGCCCACGGCAACCGGAGCTATCAGAGAAGTGTTAGAATTGTTAGATGCGCATATATAATATAAGTAATCGTTTTACTTGTGCGCTACTTGTTATTAACTATGTAATGAGGGGTTAATATTGTGTAATTTAATATATGAAACAAAATTATATTATATATTTAACACTATTTTACAAGATTAAGACCTAGTTTATGAATTGAGACAATCACTAGTTAAATGTTTACTTAGTGTGATTCTCTCCATGCAGATGGTAAGAATTTCAGATGCAATGAAGATAAACAATATTTAGTATGGTACTCTCCTCGCAGGCCAAAAAAACTTGTTAAACATCCGCAAAACGTCGGTAAGACCTTCGGTTGCAATGAGGTTCAAATACAGACTAGTGCATCCTCCGACTAAAGATTGGTATAAAATATTGATCGTGTTATGAAAATGTGGTCACTGGCGGCCAGTGGCTGCATGTAAACGGGGCAAATAAAGAACGCGAATCGAGAGCACACGGCGAATCCATGCGCCCAGCGTGCGGAACCAACAACAACAGCCGGAAACCGTTCGGCTGAGCATATAAAAGTAGCAAAAGATGCTGTAAAAAGTGTTTAATCACAGCACGGCGAGTGCGCGCGTCGCTCCGCCGCCTCGAAATAGAAACTCAAGAGTTTTAACGCTCTTCCAGTACACTCGACATGGCTTTAGTCTCCGTCTTTAAGTTCTGATCAAACTGCACAGAGCAGACTTCACGAGGATAAGCAATTCAAAATTGAAATTAAAATATTTTATTCATAATACAAATAGAATATTTACTTTATGAACGTCAATGTTGTTAGTTTCACAATTAATAGATTACGTATATAAATTGTTGAAAAGTTCGAGTTTATTTTACGTACACAAATGACATAATTATCCTTTAATTATTTGAAGGTTTCTACAAAGATAAGAGGGGAATCTGCGGTTTGACCAGCGACTGTTCTATAAGGTTCGAAATTTGGATTCGCACAATGAGTGCGTTGCGTCCAGACCCTTGCAGTCTTCCAGTACTTACACTTTAAACTCGTAAATTATTTAAGTCTGATGTAGATCATACTGGCTGGCGCCTTTATGGGCGATTAAGCACATGATACATAAAGTTCGTGAGTAATAACCCTATTAGAAATCTCAGCGGTTTCTCGATCGGTAACGCGGTCCAAAGTAAACACGCCGAATGTTTGGGCAGACCAGCATAATTTGTACACGAAGCGGTATCTTAAGCTGGAGATAAAGCTACAAGTGACTCATCCAGCCACTGTACGACTAACAAAGGACTTGGCGTCTTCAAATTGTTGACCAAATGGCCATGGTAGATTAGGTACAAAGTTGACAAAGAGTCGGTCGAGTGAGTGTGTCGTGGACACGCGTGTTTAGAAATACGAAATGTTGTGTGCGGAACGGAAGGCTTTTTACGAATCGTTGGCCAAGCGGATGTGAGGCAACGGTATCAGCGATCAACGGCAATACCATGTCTGTGTATGGTCCTATGGGAGGTTTCTATAGGTCTTTTGCCGAAACGTGAGCATCTTAAAGTAACACTAATAACTTCCACACAACACAATCACTTGAGCTGGTCCCGAACTACCCTGTGCTATGGTAACCAGGCAAGGACATTACAAACATCCACAACCACATCCGCTATTACCGTAGAGTTCATAGATATCGCTCGAAAAGAAGAAAGATTAAGGCTTACCTCCACTCAAAAAAAGTTAATTTCTCGCCAAGAAACGTAGAGAATTATATCTGTCGGTGCATCAACATTCACAGTAATAAGCAGTAACATGAGATGTTCCCCGCACACAGTGGGGATATAAGTCACGATCTCGCCATGAGCAATTTGTAAGACGACGCCGCGCCATTTCCGCTGGTACATGACCAGAATTCGACTAGCATGCGAGACCGTTAACCGGTGTCCAAACAAGTTAAATATTAATAATAATGCGCTGAGCCTTCATATCTCAGAACATAATATGGTGATAGTAGTGATTTCCAGAAATAGTAGATTGCAGAAGGTTGGATGAGAATAAGAGGGAGCAACTGAGTTGAGAGGATAGGCGCGACACTGGGAATAGTATACCGGGTGTTAAAGAACCGCGCAGTTCTTTAACACCCTGTATTTCATTACAAGTGCGGAAAGCCTGTCATTGCAAAGAGTTCCGACAAATACCCGAGCCGAAGCGCAGCCGAAGGCGAGGTTTGACAGTCGGAACAAGTTGCAATGACAGTTCCGCACGTGTACTGAACAACTATTTCTAATACAGTTGCGAAAAAATGAAGCAAATTAATAAAGAAAATTTTTGGAAAATGGCGCCAACCGTAAAGACTAGATTTTTTTTCACCCATTTTGGGTAGGCAAAGTGCCATATGCCCATACAGCCAAGTCTTCAGTAGATTTTTTTATTGATATGAAATGAAAATTAAATTTAATGAGATGAAATTAAATGAAACCTTACCTAACTCATTGAATCAAATTATTAAATCTGATATTGAAACAAATTAGTAGCTTCTTTGTAGAAATATTTGCATGAATCATAAAAACTTCGTGGTTGATTTTTACTTTTTAATAGAAATTATTTTGACAGTTGGGAAAGAGAACGCACGAGTGCGGAAAAGATAAAGAAAAAGCACGAGTGTGTAATAGCCCACTTCCCGAACGCTATACGTCCCTGCAATACGCCACTTTTTGAGCAACTGTATTAAAAAAGCTATTGCTTCAAAAATAATTTAAATCTTTTTAATAACTTATTCTAAGTTACAAAAGAGAAAATGAATGGAGGTTGTGTCGCGTTGGAGAAACCTTAATCTTATATATATACAAATAAAACTCGAGAATGGCTGGACCGATTTGGCTAATTTTTGTTTTTTTATATTTGTGGAACTTCAGGGAAGGTTTAAATGGTGAGAAAATATGGAAATATTACGAAAACTTTGGCGGCACGAAGTTTGCCGGGACAGCTAGTTTAAAGATAAATCTAGCCCCCGGTTTCTCGTACACTAACAATCCGTTGATCTACTGTTAACGCTGTCAGTTGGCCAAAGTGCATACGAGAAAAAAAACACTGACAGCTGTTAACAGTAGATTAACAGACTGTTAGCGTACGAGAAGCTGGGCGTAAGTGTTGTTGTTGTGTGTAATCAATTGTGTTTCTGTGACAATTTTAATAAAAGTCTTATATCTTTCTTTAAGTTAACATAACATTTACATAACATTTACATACAGGCACATACATTGCTTCTAGCCCTACACTAGGATACCCTGTGTCGTGGGAACCAGAAACCAGTTCTAAGTTATAAAATCTTGTGTCACAGCGTTTATTGTCGAACTCCTCTGAAACGGCTTCAACGATTTTTATGAATGTTTTTGTGTACTTGGTAGGTCTGAGAATAGGGCGTAGGGTAATTAATATGGCAAAACCACGTTTACCGGGTCAGATAGTAATTATATAAGAAAAGTATAACCAAAGCAAAAAGGCTTCTCTGACCGGGTCACCCGTCAAGCCGCTTGCATCATATCTCAAGGCCAGTTAATAGCTGCAGGTTGAGTCAGACTGCAGATTTATAAATGCGTGGACCGGCGTCAAACCTGTGCGCCCACGCAGAGTCTACCGTCACAGCCTTTCATTCATGAACGAAACAAATAAACATGCTATTGGTGACTCAAACTCCAGTGACTCTAAAAAAATGGTATTTAATGTTTTAAGATACATAGACACACACACATACATACATAAACTAATCAAACACAGTCTATCTTGCCGAGATACAGTAAACTACTAAATTGCCTCACGTGCTTTTCTGATTTACTTACAACGTAACCACAGATACCTGTGGTTATCTGTGGATAATAATACAGATAATACTATCTGGGCTACGAAAAATGTGCCAGATTAAATAATAAAATAAAAACCGACTTCTGAACACAACGCAACACTCGGTTTTTTTTTTTTTTTTTTTTTTAGATAGATAGATAACACTTTATCGCTCAACCATAATACAGAGTTATTGTAATTTTCTTATGTCTACATGGTACACAATTGGCGGTCTTATCGCTTAGAGCGATCTCTTCCAGACAACCTTTGGATGGAGAGAATTGCATAAAGAACATAGTCGGTAGGTGTGGATTTTCGGATGTACATAAATAAAAAATAAAAAAAATCGTAAATATATTGAAAAGTAGCAAGATATAAAGAAGATAAGTAGGTACTTATAAATACGTGATACATGACATGCATATATTTAGATGATAATACATATACGTACAAAATAATAACATACTTATATATTTACAAAATAATAAAATACATATATAACATACAAAATAAATACATACATAATAAATGCAACAGTTTTCCAGTTTAAGAAGTAAGTAGCGGGATTTTACCAAAGCCTTAAAACAATTCAAGGACTTTGCTTTTCTCACTTCCACGGGCAGGTCGTTCCATAAATGGACTGCCTGAACCGAGAAGGAGGAGCCATAAAATGATGTGGTATGCGATGGAGTTTTAAGGAGAAGGTTTTGGGACGAGCGAAGAGTCAAGCTATGTGAAGAATGAAGAAACTCGAATCGCTCTTTGAGATAGGATGGAATAGCTGGGTTGAACAGAATGCAATAGAGGAGAGAAAGAATGTGTGTATTCCGGCGGAGACGAATAGGGAGCCACTTGAGCTTAGTTCTAAATTCAGAGATATGGTCATATTTGCGAAGACCAAATATGAACCGGATGCAGAAGTTTTGGAGGCGCTCAAGCTTATTTAGTTATTTACTGAATTTTACTTCGTTATTTACTGAATAAACACTTACACACCCTGGGACTACTTACGAAAAATTTGTGAAACAAACATAAAACTGAAGCATTGCCTATAATCGAACTCATTTTCTGCTGTGCATTGAAGAGTACCGTTCTCTATTTCTGCTTCTCTAGATAAAAGTCTGCATCAAATCTTTACCAAATTAAAATGGGACCAATGGGCCGCTATTTTAAATCGAAAATTGTCGATTTGACGGAGTTAAATGTCAATTTGAGAACCTAATAACGAGGTTAAAAATAGAACGTAACTTTCCAAAACTTTATCGATCCACATATTACGTAACTAATTTTATTTTTATATTTAACACGCAATGCCATTCGTCATCAACCCATTATGTCCCCACCGAGGGGCACGGGTCTCTTCCCTGAGGAAGGTATAGGCCATACTCCACCACGGGGGCCAAGTCCGGATTGGTGGAGGCTTGTAAGACTAGTGGCTGGTCTTACTGTCAGAAGTTTTCAAGCCGCCCTAAGGCCTCTGACATGGCTTAACGACTGCCATCTATAGACTCGCGATGGATAGCGACTCGAGAATCGCTCCTAGCCTGGGCTGCCTGAGTGATCTTAAACGATCACTAAGGTTAAGCAACATACGGCACGTTCAGTCCATGGATGGGTCACCGTCTATGACTAACGCTAGTGGCATTTTTTCCGAGCGATTCCGTGCTTCGCAAGGTACGTTAAGCAGTTGGTGCCGGCTGCAATGCCATTGAATTAAAATAAAAGTACCTTAAATTGGGTGACTGAACGATTAAAATTACATCAACCTACGCACAACATTTTGGTTCTTCTCGCAATAAATGTAAAATAAATCCATCAGAGTAGCACAATTAAATTAAATACTACCATTTAATAAAACACAGCCTGCTCCAACGCTCGAAAAGTAATTTTATATAATTAACGAACAACTAGATGGGTATATACGCCTGTCTAAGCGGGGGCAACGTGGGCGTGTTAAGCGATTAGACTTTAATGACCAGTGACCGGAATAGGTAGAGTCTGGCACCTGTAGCTGACGGGAGGAGCCGTGATATGGAGTTGCATCTTTTTTTACATCGTTATTTCCTGCCACTTTCGGCCGTCAGTCCATCTCGTTGGTTGCCTGCCCACACTTCAGCGCCCATATCTAGGTCACCAGGCTATCACTTTTACACGTCATCTTTTGTCCTATCGATGGCATATATGACCTGCCCATATCCACATCTTACGGTCATAGGCCATGTCGGCCAGTTTTGTTCTCCTTCCGATTTCGGTGTTTCTGATCCGATCTAAGCTCCTTATTGTCTGCTTGAAAACTAAAACTACCTATTCCCATTTATAGCCATTACCACGGGCGGGTCAGTAGCAAGCAGCACGATAAAACACATAACCCGCCCGAGAGCAGATTAAGAAACGGAAGCCACTAATTGCTGGACCCTTTCAAAAGTGGCCTCTTGCTTTCACTACAATTTTGGGTTTTTTTTGGGACAGGTTTGTGACAAAAAGTACGCACAATCCGTTCAAGACACGCGTTGCTTGTAGGTACACAAACTATTCTTTGAAATTCATTTTTAATGTATCGCGATGACTCATAGATCGCCATTACACCCGTTTATTAACTATTCTTTAAAATTAAGTCACGGATTCGTATGTTCACAAAGTCAATGAAGCATCGATATAGTGACTCCCATCTATCCGAATGGGGCGAGAAGCTCTATATGTCAAAACGGTCAAATTTATCTTACTATGGGGAAACTTCGAAACAGGGAAAAATGTTTACTATTGGCTCTTCCATTTTGAGTAATTACTTTTGTATAGAACTGTTTTTAATTTATCAAATTAAGATTAAGATTACACATTTTGGAGATTAAACGTTGTGTTTATTGTACAAGTAGATCCATGTAGGGCTAGGGTGTAATTTTTACAATTTTGAAACCATTTTCGTCAAAGGTATATTTATATCCAGAAGGGATTATCTGGAATTTAATTTAGTTAAATACTTTTATTGTGTTATCCAAACGGCACAAAAGTGTTAATGTCGGCTGCTTGTGCTAACGTTGTAAAAGTAAGTAGATGTGTTTTAAACTTTTGATATGTGTTTCACACTTGTAGTGCAAATAATTTGCTGATTCTGCCAGCCGAACCCATTTGGAATATAGGTAGAGAATTTTATACAAATCACTGCGCAACTTCTCCCTAAATAAAGTACTGCACATTTATCACATATTGTTAATAAATATTCTGTCGGAGCCAATGTAAACACACTCAGCACAAAAGGAATCGCAGAGATGGGTTTCGCTGATAGACAAACATGAATTGTTGCTATTGAAAACGAATAGCGATACAATCTGCAAGGTTCGCAGTTCAGATATTGATAGTTCAGAGTAAGAAACAAGACGACCAAAATATACTTCCTATCAGAAAAATTTAAACGCCTCTAAAAGTTGCGTTTGAATGAGTTTTATGATTTTTAGGTACCAAACAAAAAAAAAAAAATTTGCGAAAATTACAACGTATCGTTTAACGAATATAATAGCTTCAAATTAAAATTAAATTTCTATGGATATCGTGTTTTGTTCGATAGGTATATTTTTAGCTTTTAAGAAGAATTTGCAAAATGTTAGAAATAAAAAGGTAAACAAAAAAATATTACAAAAACGTTTATTTAACATCTCGTATTTCTTCGCCGGGCTCTGATAACTGATTCCATGCGGTTCTTCATGGAACGGATTATAGAGTTGTGGTCTCACACTTTTTTTATGGTCAAGCGTCTCTCTCAATCTATTGCTCTAACTCGTCTCTGCAACTTGTTTCGATTTTTCTGATGAGTAGTTTATTATAGAGAAACTCACTCACCTGGCTAGCGCCGCTAAAAAAATAGCCTACGATCTATTCTCAGACCTACCAAATATTATAGCCGCCCTCGTGAATAAAATCTCACGTCACAGATTTTTATAAGTTACAAGATAATAATGCTAAGTGAGAGACAGAGGCAGACGTGGTTTAATCACCACGCGTGCCCACCTCGATGGTCAATTTCTCTTATTTCCTCACAATATTTTCCGTCACCACAAATTCACAAATGTACACATATCTTTGAAAACAAAGTTATTCGGCATGTGCCTACGAGATTGAACCCACAATTTCTTAAATGTGAGGCTAGTTTTCTACCTACAGATTTCTTAAGCTGCATTTGAGGAGTGTTTTAGAGGAACCGTGTCTTTATAAAATAACATCGTTACGGTCAAATTTATAAAAACACGATACCTTAAAACACTTTATAAACATCGATTAAAATATTCTGTGCTGAAGATTTTACAAGGATTTTACACGGAAGGTCATTTACCTACTAATGTCGAATCTAACGGTTCACTTTTAACAAATTATTAAATGCCAACTGATACAAATCTAAATATCAAGGCTTTACTGGAAATAATTTCAATAAAGCATTTGCAACAGCTTTAATTACAAAGATAACAAGATTCCCTTGAAGATTAGCGCTCAAATACCGCTCAAATACCCTCTTTGAACGGACAGTCTTATAGAAGCTGACATTCCGCTTTATCAGTAATATGTATTATTTATACAATTAGCGGTCATGTCTTGGTGCACGCGCTTGAATAGAAATCTAGGACGAAGAAAACATCGATCAGCAGTAGGAACTGCAAAATGCAAATGCAGTGGGAATTTACGTATATTGTGGTCTCGCAGTCTTATACGGCTTGGTGACCTCTGGCCCTATTGAAAACCTTTGTCTGACTTGCAAACCACTTTTCATGTCGCCTATACACATCCAACTGCAGGGCACAGGGTTTCTCTCAGAGAGAGTTAAATTAAATGTGGATTTACCAAATCCACCACCAACCAACCATTACTGATTTATTATTTGCTTATGTACCTACTTATAAAAGGTATTGGCGTCTCTATTCTATTCTAGCTATATGGAAAGCATGCTAAAAAGCACAAAAATAAAGCAAAATGTAAGCAAATGTAAACCAGGCCTTAATCTATAAACAAACTCATCAGCCATTTTACCAGACTGTGAAATCGAAGGAGGAGAATACAAATATCTCGCGTAGGTAATTGTATTTTTTTATTACTTAAAAAAAGTAAAGTTACACTATGCTATTCTTACAATGTTATTAAATTTTCATAAATCACTGTAGCAAGGACTTTTACGAGTCGGTTAGTTAAATACATTCCAAGGCGAACCATTTAGACACGGTAAGATTCGGAGCAAATCCGATAACAAACAGCTTTGGAAGCGTTCCGACAACCGTACAATACGATTATGAAGATAATCTTTTCAAGGAGGAGCATTCTGAGAACCTTAAACGTTTACTTTTGCTGCTGCTTGAATGACATTCCTCCTCCTATCAATCTTACCGGGAGATATGCCTTCAAAATCAAACTCAAGGGTTATTTGTTGTGTATCCAAAAACAAGAACCTGTCTTTTCCAGAATTAAATGATACTTCTTCCAATGTTATCCTCGCCTTGCACAATTCGAGTTCATGTTCTACTATAGTATATTAAAAAGTATGCAGTTTATTAGCAATTATTTTTTGTGTATGTATGCTATGTGCGTATCTTTGATTTATTTTATTTTGTGAGTGTTTCTATTATCACTTCTCTTCGGTTTCTGTGGAAGCTTCGTGAGTTACCAAAGGGCCGTGGGTAAAGCCGCAGCGTATACTTCTTATACGCTGCGGCTTCTTATCTTGAGGCCATTTTATCGCTACATAAAGGTACCCTGCGTCACTTATTATTTTGATTGATTTAATTGATTTGTTTGTTTTTTCAATTACGTCAGATGTGTGTATGTTTTAGTGGTGTTAAATAAAGGTCTTTTTCTTCTTCTTGACCAGACATGAATGTGAAATTGCAAATATTCCAAAGTACACATAGTGTATCCCTAACTTCTAGATCAGATACTTACATGGAAAAAGTAACCACCTAAGTGGAAGTTCAACTAATAAGTACATTCGAATCGAAAGTCTCTTCACTGATTGGACACTAGATATGCCACTAAAGAATCACTTACGACCTCATTTATAAAAACATGATTCCTTTAATACCAATCTAATACTCTGTTTTTTTTATTCTGTGGCTATCTTTTCCTTGCAAAATCTCCACGACAAACTATTTACATCGGCGTTTTTGGAGTGTTTTAAGGAATCAAGTTTTTATGTCGATATAAGATCGTAGGCTTTTACTGTATTCAATCTCTAAGGTTGACGAGTTCCGTCGTTTTCTGAGAATAAATATCTACAGTCGCCCCTCTAAGAGGCAAATTGACTTTACCCTGTAACTAAACAAACATCACACAAATTGGAAATCAACGCTACAAACAGTGTAGTCATTACAGGCATTCGGTTCGACTCATCAGCGCATCTTCCCCACTAATTACAATTATACTGCAATAAAACACCTCACGATCAATACAGACAATGGCCCGGTCTGTATATACAGCGGCATAAGCTCTACTTTCCTATGAAAAACACGTAGTCAGTGCACAATTATGATAAGAATAGTGAAGGCGAATCGAAGCAATTACGTGCGTATAGCGTAAAGAACGCGTGAAGCATTAATTTTATGGCACCGGGTGAAATTTGGAGTAATTGGCCCTTTTTACTGTTCTAAGGCGTTTAAATTGCGTTGTGGTCAGACCACAGTGGAGAGGTTTCATTTAAAACAATGATCGGCACAAAATAACTCTGCTTGCACGATTTGAGGACAGTGAGATTATAAACCTAAAGTCTGATTTTTATTCCGTAGAATTCTGACATTTCATAAGTGTTGCTACTGAAAAAGTTCTCCACCGAAAAAGGGACAAATTTGACCCATTTGAGGGCCATAAAAATGATTTTTTTATGTTTTACCTACAAAAACGTTAATCTAAATATTTACTTACTCAAGTGACCTAATACAAAACTAACAAATATTTCAATTTCACAGACAATATATCGAATAAAATTTAATTACTTTATTTTATTCTTTAGCTGGCATCACTGCTTACTAATTCAAGGTTTTGTAAACCTTTTTAGAAAAGTGAAGTATGCCGCTGTTAGCTCTCTTAATAATTCATGTCAGCGATGATGATGATGATGAAGATAGTGATATTAGTATTAATGATGATTAGATATTTTAATAAAAGTATGCTTTCTTTACTTGTACTTTTTTACTGTTTGTGTGATGAAAAGGGACACATTGTCAGTCGCCTTAAATTTTCTTTTAATTTGGAGCTCCACACTTTATAAAATGGATACATTCACTAACAAATTAAATGCGTAGACTCAGATGTTCACACTCGTATTGAAATTGAAAAATGTGCCCGGCCAAAAAGGTTTCTAATCTCTGACAAGTCAAAAAATGATAACTGTCAGAATTCTACGGAATTAAAAATCAGACTTTAGTATTTTATTACAGATACTGCAGATATTATCTAGAAAAAATGTGAAACTTTTATTTTATTAAATAAAAATGTAAAAGTTTTAATGTTTACTTTTTCGTTCAGGATTGAACTAAAAAAATAGTTAAAAAGGCATACTTTTTTAATCTAAAGATAGTGTTTCTAACTAACCGGTCTCGCTTACATCGCGATGATGGTTCTTTCACACGCATGTTTAGACGCACGTTTAGCGTTTCTAATTAAACCAACATGACTGACGGCTTAAGAAATTAACACCGCCACTGTTTTGTACACATTTACCTCTTTAAGGCTTCGAGTTAAAGCGCATAATGTAGAGCCTTTACGAACCGTGAGAATGGGTATGTTTTGATCGGTCAATTACAAGATTTATCTAACAATCGGAGAGTACGCATCGGATAAATACCCGAGAGCCCAATCTTTTTTATTATTTAATTACTTAGCCTAAATTCTTTGTTTTTTCTTCTGTTACAGATGCCAGCGATTACGTGAGTCATGACGCGGGACAATTACGAGATGAACAGCAACCGGTTGTCACGCGGAGGCTCCCTCTTTGGGTCAGATCCTCAGGTGCAGCTACGGACCGCTCTCAGAACCAACGATTACGCCACCTTTAAAAAACTGGTGAGCTACGGCGCTGTCGACTTGGAACATGTTTATGAGTATCCGGACTACAAAACATGCCTGGAGCTCGCTGTGTCAGAGCCGAACAGACAGGAATTCGTGAAGCTTCTGCTTCAACACGAAGTGCAAGTGAATAAAACTAACGAAACCCATCAGTGCGCACCGATACACTTAGCCATCGAGAGTGGCAACATAGAAGCATTGAAAGCCCTTCTTGAAGATGACCGCATCGATGTTAACATCAAAAGCAAAGGTAACACAGCACTGTTGATGGCCATTAAGAAGATACAAGATTTGGAAGACGACAGAGACCATGATATAGCAGTTTATGAGGACATGATTGAGTTGCTTTTGAAAGCCGGATGCAACGCCAACTCTCCTGATTCCAAGGGAATAACTCCTGTATACTCAGCATCTAAACAAGGCCTTGAACGAGTAATTTCCTTAATTTTGGACTACGCGAAAGACCCCGTGGACCTGGACACGTATAAAGACTGGAGAGGCAAAAACGCACGCCACTTTTTAAAGGAAGCATTCCCACATTTATTGGCTCGATTCGACACTTCAGCCGAAGCAGCTGAAACTATTGACAATGATAAACTCTTTTCTTACCTCAACAGACATGAAGAAGACAACTTTGTGCGTGATATCGGAAAACTTGTTAAGAAGAACGAACATCGGCCTGCATTAGCAGCGAATAACGGCACCAGTACAATGCTACAAATGGCCGCGGATAAAGGCTTGGAAAAAGTAGTGTCAACACTTCTTAACTCCGGAGCAGACCCCAATGCTACATCTCCAGGAAACAACTCACGCCCAATATCTTTAGCATGCCAAAACGGCTATTATAAAATACTAAAAATGTTCATTGACAACGAAGCAACACTGTTCGATGCGGTCAACGGTGAATCACTGCTACAAACAACTGTGAGGGGTATGAGATCATACTCGGGCAATCCTAAAGCAGATTTTAAAGGATGCCTAGATCTTCTGCTAAAAAATCCCAAAATCAACATCAATGTAAACAGCCCAGATATAAAGGATAATACAGCTTTGCACTATGCCGCGAGGAATGGCGATAATGAAACTGTTTTGGAGCTACTAAGAAATGGGGCGTGCATTGGTTTAAGAAATAAATTTAACGAGCCGCCTTTGGCCGATATCAACGCGAAAACCCTTGAAACTTATTTGGACGAGTGTCTGACAACAAACGGGGAGCGGCCCAGTGATGATGACTATGAAATCCACATGAAGTATAGCTTCCTCGTGTACCCGAACAATTCATTGGAAAATGAAATGTCCAAAGTACCACTGATGGACAACAGTTCCAACAAGGAATGCGACTCTATATTGGCTCCTGAAACAGATGCTTTACTGTATATGACAAGAAACGAAGACCTGCGGCCGCTTTTGAAGCATCCCGTTATCACTAGTTTTCTGTACCTTAAATGGCAAAGAATCAGTTGCCTATTCTACGCTAACATCACGTTTTATTCGCTACTGTGGTTGTGTCTAATTTTGTACATCATACTCGGATACGGCGTGCAGAAGAAACAATCAGATTCGATCGAAGCTCTGAATGTGGCCACGCATGTCGGTGCAGTTATCGGGCTAATCCTGCTGGTCATAAGAGAACTTTTTCAACTACTAGTGTCACCTACAAGATATCTCCAGAGCCTTGAAAACTGGATGGAGATAGCTTTGATATTTGTCACAGCATTTATCGTTTTCGACAATCAAGCGTACGAGTCGACAAAACAACAACTCTCCGCAGTCGCCATTTTACTTTCGTCGGCCGAATTAGTGCTGCTGATCGGCCAGTTCCCGACGCTATCGACAAACATAACGATGCTCAGGACGGTATCGTGGAACTTCTTTAAGTTCCTACTCTGGTACTGCATTCTGATCATTGCATTCGCTTTAAGTTTCTACACTTTGTTCCGTAAGGAAGAAGACGATAGCCAGAAGGCTCCGAATCCGAACAACGAAGGGAACGAAGAAGAGGAAGACTTCTTCGAAGACCCTGGAAAGTCCCTGTTCAAAACATTCGTAATGTTGACCGGCGAGTTTGATGCCGGCTCTATCAAATTCAGTACATTCCCGATGACAAGCCATTTGATATTTATTGTGTTTGTCTTCATGATTCCAATTGTACTGTTTAACTTATTGAATGGTTTAGCTGTGAGCGACACGCAGGAGATTCGGGCGGACGCAGAGTTGGTCGGCCATATCTCGCGCATCAAGTTGATTTCGTACTTCGAAAGCGTGCTCATAGGTAGCGCGAAATCCGCAAATGCAAACTCATGGATCCCGCACCAGTTGCAAAATCTGCATTTCGTGCCCAAGACGTTGTGTATAAAGCCGTTTGCAAAACGCATAACGTTGTTCCCGCATTTTCTGCCAAAATACCGGATAATTGTGAAGCCCAATCAGAATAACAAGATAACCATTCCGCATGCAGAGCCTTTGAAATTTGGCGATGACTATGAGGATGTGGAAAGCGGTGGGTGTTGCTTCGAACGTTGCCAGAACTACAGGTTAGAGAGGAAGATAGTAAAGAACGCCAAACTCGTCATTAGTAAGAAAACCGAAGTATCAGAGTTCGATGAGATAAAGGACAAGTTGGCCCATTACGAAAGCAAGCTCGACGCTTTGGAGAATGTTTTGAAAAAGGTTTTACTATCTTTAGAGACCTCGAATAAATACTGAGTTGTTATACTTAAGTATAAAAATATTTCTTTTACCTCGAGCAGGTGTTTGTCAAAGTTACTCTATTTACCGTAACTTAGAAAGCATTTATGATAATATATTTACATTTTTTTATTACAAAGTAACTTTGTATCCATCGAATCTCAATTGCCTTCCATATTTTACATAATTTATGACATATTTTTTCTAGTTTTACGTTCAGACTTATGTGCTATGAAATAAAAAATTGCGTATACAGATATTGATTTCCATTTTCTACTCAAATTGTCCAACATAATTCTCAGTTTTGAAATGCAGATGACTTTGAAAATATTGAAAAAAAAAACCTTTTTAGGTACGCGATTGTCAACATATTATTAATTCTTTTTTTAATGTGGCTTTTATACATACCTTCGCCTTTTACTATTTATTATAAACTTATTTTACTAGTAGACGGCTAGGGCATTGTCGCAAATAAGGCCGGCTGGCCGTCTTCAGCGATTCCTCCTACATTCTTGACCTGAGTTCACGGTCGTAGGGTCTTATAATTCTTATATATTGCCATTATTATTATCGAAATTCACTTAAAAAAACGAATAGTAAGGAAGATAAATTCCCTTCCTTAGTTCTTCTTCCTTCAAAAAGGATAGAAAACACCAACAAGCTTGCGGAGGCGCTGGCGGTCCGTACACACATCCGACGCCCGAGATCATGTTAGGCCTAGTTTACATTTGCTTTATTTTCATGCTTTTTTAGCATGTTTTCCATAGAAGTTGAATAAAATAGAGACGGCAATTCCTTTTATAAGTACATACGCAATTAATAAACCAGTAATGGTTGGTTGTATACTATGCATTTAGGACTTTTTTTAAGTTATTTTGTAATATAATATGGTGCGTCATAAAGGCTATACGGCATACGTTTTTGCCGTCTCTATTTTATTCAACCTCTATGGAAAGTATGCTAAAAAAAGCCTGAAAATAAAGCATAGAAAAGATTAGCAAAAGAAAGATTGGTTATCGAATAAATTGGTTATCTGAATAAAGATACATAGTTACTAACGTTTTTTTTTGTCACTTAAGCATTTAATATTGAATATTGGAGTCGCCAACTTAATTACTTTATTGAAATAATTTTACAATTAGTACACTATAAATTAGCTAATTAGCAATCTCGCCGGATACCGGTTATGTATAGAAATGCCACTGACCTTATCCAGGCTCTGAATCAGCTGACACCAGGAGGGTTCGATGACCTCGACGCACATGTAGTACTGCAGATGTTGGATGCAGCTCAGCATCCGCTGACGCAGTGTGAACGCGTCGGCGTAGAGGCGCGCCTCGGAGAAACGCTTCACCACTTTGTTGTATAGCCACACTCTGTTGACAATACATAACATTAACATTTACATACAGGCATTTACATTGCTTCTGGCCCCACACTAAGATACCCCGTGTCGTGGGAACCAAAAATAGCGACGCCACAAACATGTAAACATCCAAGAACTGGGTTTTTTTGTAATACGAAGGCAATCATGACAATGTGTATTTTTGATACAGGAGTCAGAAGGCTGTCTTCTATGCACGCATTTGTCATGGAAATTCTGCGAAAATCTTTGGACAACCGTCCAAAGGCAATACTCGCACGCGTACATGAATTAATAGAGTGTTACGCCGATCCACGGACATAATCACAAAATCATGAGCCAAAAATTATTGCTATGTGGTACAAAAACGCGCCACACAAATCATTCTTAGACTATGACGTCACTCCCTTTGTAACGTCTTATAATGTTTCATGCGTTTATGAATATTTGAGTTATCTCGTAAAATAATGTTTTTATGTATCTGCACCCCTATAAGAAAATGTTTTAAAAACAAATGAGTTTTTTATTATTGTAGCAAATATAAATAAACTCGGCAACACGTGGGCCCAGTTCTAGTGATTGGAGCCTCTGCCTACCCCCTCAGCGATAACGGGCGTGAGTTTATTTATTTTTATTTTTTTATTAATATTTTTCACATTCTTTGTGATATCTGAAAAAATATTTTTCTTTTATTTTCATGTGTTTTTGTGTTTTCTATGGTATAAAAGCAATCTTACTCCAATCTAAGTGAGACACAATTTGTTCACTAACCTACATAGCAATCTCTCAACATGTTTGCAATAGAACAGGTGTCGGAATATCATCTGGTAGCAGGCGATGGCCTTGTGGTTGAGAATCAGCGACACCGGCCACTTCACCTCCATTCCGAAGGAGAATGTCTCGATGCCGGTCAGGGGTGGACAGTCCTTGTTTTGTTTGTACTCTGGAAAATAGGGAGTGATGAAAAGTCTGTTAGCTTTTATAATATACCTCGGGCTCTAGAGTAGGCTTCGGCTTTCGCCGAAAGCACACGAGTGTTATACTACTTCCTGCTCTGTATAAGTGATAGTAAGTGTCATATTAGTTCCGATTTCGAAATAAAGTGTCATATTAATTCCGATATTTCTATTACACGAATATATCCGATAATAGCCGAGGTATATTCTAAAAGCTAACAGACTGTATAATGGAATACCGATGAGGGTATTTACATGCTAGTTAGTAATACTGTACAATCATGTTGTTGCGTACTTTAACATTTTGTTTGTGAACCAGCGCAAATTTAAAACAAGGATTACTATTTTCTGTATCTACTTTCTTTTTCTTTAGGTTTCCTTCTTTTTGTATGTACATTATACATCGTATTGTATGTACGTTCGATGCAGTTTCAAAGCCCACCGAATTTTAAAAAAAACTGCTCGATGGCTGATCGTGAAGCGCGCTAAGCAGCTGCTTCGAAAATAAAATTCCGAAAAATTAATACGTCGGGTTCCTGAAGAAAGTTATAGGTAAACCAGGGCACCAACATCATCAGCACCATCGAATCTATTACCCAGGATCCGGATCGGCTGCTGCCATGTGAGTAGATTCATACATCGCACATTATCTCTCACTGGGGGCAATTTGTCTCACAAATTACCCTTCATATGATACAAAATGTGCTATCAACGCATATCATTGAATGGCGTGCGACGGAAGTGACCTACACACAGCATTGAACGCTTTAGGTTAAAGAAGTGACGCTAGTAGATATATACAGTTTGGCCAGGTTGGTACCATAGGCCATTTTGATAACTTTTTCCAATACGGCTTCAATCCAACCGACATTTTGAAACTTGCTAATTAAGAATACGCATTGGCGATAAAATTGTGAAGTTCGGTTACCTTTCTCATCCTCAGTCTCGATGGACAGGATTTTGAACATTTGAAACTGCAAGTCATATGGCAACAGCTCCACTCTCATATCTTCATTATACGGATCTTGACTAGCAGCCGATAACCTGAAACAAATAGGCATAAAATGTAGTCAGCGTTTAATAAATGAGTTTCAGCAATTTTTATAATTATTTTCTATTAATTCATGTGAAGCATTATCGTATTTTTTTTTTCAAATTATAAGGAGATTTATCTGCTATCTGCGTTACACTGGACAATAACTCCACCTTCACATCTATCTATGCACAGAGTATAGTTCCAGCTGAAATGTAAATGTTGATGTGCTATCGACTGTACCATGTACATGCTGACGACACTTTTTCTTTAACTGTTATCGTTTCTGGTATTGAAAATTCAAAAATTAATCTATTAAGAGTTGGTGGGGACTGGTGAAATCGTGGTCTTGCGAAACGCGTCTTCCAATTAACTAAGGGTCTTATATATCGACCCCTATTTGGCAAAACATCGTAAGCGCCAATTTTAAGAAAATACTTTTTTTATCGTAACCAACGCAGTTTGATGCCGTCTACAAAATATGTATAAATTGTAACGGTTTTTCAATCAGAAAAAAAGTTACAAGCCATTTAGTGTTTTATCGTAACCACTAAAAAAGGTGCATACGCTAAAAAAAAAGTTATTTTTCTTTATCGTATCCGCCATGTCTGACAAAAACGTCACATATTGAAATAGACGTTCGAGAGTGAAATAGACAAGAGTGAAATAGACGTTTCGAGTTCGAATTCTGAGCAATCAGCTGGTTTAAAACGGTGTCAATCAGTCGACATAACGTGGCTAGCGTGCGTACTACTGTTTGATCCCAAAAGAAAACTTAAATTTAGAAGGCAAAACTGCGTTTAAAGTTGTTTTTGATTAGTTACAAGTAACTCTCACTGCTATAATTTATTTTGCTTACTATCGCTTGCGTGATTAGCAGGCAAGGCTTAAAAATAACAATTTTTACGTATCCATAAGAATTTGGACGCTCTTGCGCGATTACCGGACAAGTTTAGTACTATAATTCCAAATTGCATGGGGCTCTTTCTGAGTGGGTTCAGGGGCTTTTTCTGGGTGGGTTCAGGGGCCCTCTTCAAGTTAATATTCTTTTCGACTGCCTCTTTCGTCCAGTCATCATTCAGCCACTAGAAGTCCACTGCTGGACATAGGCCTCCTCCATGGATTTCCAAAATGACCGGAGCCGCTTGCATCCAATAATATTTAAAATAAGATGTTTTATTCTTTAAAGACACAATTGCACAGGTAAAATAATAAACTTAAATTAAATCACTTGTTTCAAATTACTTTTATCTATTGTACCTAAAGATAAATAAACAACCATAAATTTTATCACTTCTATAAAGGATACAAAATAATTAGTAAACTTTTAAACATTATTTAAAACCTAACCATAGTAACAATAGCCCTCAGTCAGAATTTTTTTTGCAACGTAAAGGATTTACATTCTGTTTCTTGAATGATGAAGTCGATGGTCGAAGACGCCGTAGATACTTCAGAATCACTGCAGTTAACCGGTCTTTGAATTTTTGAAAATAATTTATCTTTACCATCTGTTTCGAATACGATTATCTCATTCTTATCTTTTTCATTTATTTCTATCATGTCATCGATTGCCTTCGATTCGATCGAGACACGGGAGGTGCTCGAGTATCTCCACTGTTGCCGAATTGACTATCGGTATATAGAGGTGCTTGTACCACAACGCCACCAGGTCGGTCTCTCGAAGTTGCAGACGAATACGTCTACTTAGAACATACAGTCCAACTAGGCCGGGCCAATTTCGTGAAAGAGGTCAGTCGTCAAATCCGACTCAACTGGGCAGCATACGGGAAGCTTAGAAAAGTCTTTTCCTCCGATATACCTCAATCACTCAAAACAAAATTATACAACTAGAGTGTGATACCAGTGATTACTTATGCACTGAAACGTGGTCTTTTACTATGGGCCTCATAAAGAAGCTAAACGTAACGCAACGAGCTATGGAAAGGGCTATGCTCGGAATTTTTCTACGAGACCGAATCAGAAATGATGAGGTCCGTAGACAAACGAAAGTCATAGCCCACCGGATGAGCAAGTTGAAGTGGCAGTGGGCGGGGCACATAGCACCCAGAACTGATGGCCGATGGGGCCAAAAAGTGCTCGAATGGAGACCACACATCGGCAAGCGCAGCGTAGGACGACCAGCCAAAAGATGGACAGACTATCTTATCCAAGTGGCAGGGAGACACTGGATGCAAGCTTTTTGGAAATCCATGGAGGAGGCCTATGTCCAGCAGTAGACTTCTAGTGGCTGAATGATGACTGAACTAAAGAGGCAGTCGAAAAGAATATTAACTTGAAGAGGGTCTCTGACCACACAGAAAGAGCCCCAGGCAATTTGCAATTATAGTACTAAACTTGTCCGGTAATCGCGCAAGAGCGTCCAAATTCTTAAGCCTTGCCTGCTAATCACGCAAGCGATAGTAAACAAAACATATTATAGCAGTGAGAGTAACCTGTAACTAATCAAAAACAACTTTTAACGCAGTTTTGCCTTCTAAATTTAAGTTTTCTTTTGGGATCAAACAGTAGTACGCACGCTAGCCACGTTATGTCGACTGATTGACACCGTTTTAAACCAGCTGATTGCTTAGAATTCGAACTCGAAACGTCTATTTCACTCTCGTGCGGTAACGTATGTGACGTTTTTTTCAGACATGGCGGATACGATAAAGAAAAATAACTTTTTTTTAGCGTATGCACCTTTTTTGGCGGTTACGATAAAACACTAAATGGCTTGTAACTTTTTTTCTTAAATTGGCGCTTACGATGTTTTGACAAATAGGGGTCGATATTTTCTACGCATGTAGAACGCAATTTAAACGCTCAGCAAACGGACAACCGCCGTCACGTTGTAACCTTTGCACACAATCCTATCATGCTAATACGTTTTGATAACATGCAGACGACGCGGTTATAAAAACTTCCGTCGTCGACGCATAATAAAACGTCGCGCGCAAAGCCCCTAAACCGCATCCTCAGAACCTCACCTCAAACATAAGCCGAGTAGAGACTCCAACTTCGACGGTATGATATCATCAATATTCTTGGATAGTTCTTGTTCAGTCGCATCCATGAATTGCACGATGAAGTCGCCTTGGTTCATTAGGAAATAGTTCTTCACAGACTTCAGTCTTCCCATGAGATCATACTCCTTTAGTAGAAGCTCCAACAGGGATTTGCTGGCGAATGCGTAGGCTTTCTGTATTATGGCACCGTAATTCTGTTCTCTCAGTGAATACTTTATCTCTTCAGTGTTCGTTTTTGTTATTGATTTGCCTGTAACAAAAGCGGTATTGAGTAATGAGTTTCTCAAAAGATCTGCTAATTAAGTTACAAAGCGAACTCCATATGAATGCTGGCTAAAGTCAAGGCCGACTACTGTGTCATTTCCTATCCTAGGAAGGAAAACCTCGTTGAGAAGAAACGTCGTTTCACATTTGTACACCTGATAGCGTCGGAAATTTTATAAAAAATCCCACATATAGTCGCTAAAATATTACTTGAAGGTACTAAAAACTAAATAAAAGAATGATTTATTTATTTATTTATTTCTCTGTCTGAGAGAAGACCTGTGCCCCTTCAATAGGACGTATATAAATAAAAACTACTACACTACATAAATAAAAATTAAGGATTTCATTTTAAATCTTAACAGGTGACCGATGGACCTTACCCTGTCATTTGAAACCCCATAGAAAAAAATTCAATCTTACCCGAATTTTCGGATTATGCGAGGAACTTTTTTTTATTCCATTCTTGATACTTGAGAATTTTCAAACACAGACATAGAGCCGATTTCTGAATTGAGAATTTACACTAAGTAAATACTTAAGTAATGTTCTGTTATGCTCTTTCTTAGAATTTTGACGAGACAGCACTAGAGTTACAGGTCAGCTAAGTAAAGCTGGCACGTTCAACACATTTACACGTTGCGCTTGTGTAGTGTCTGTGACTAAGCGCGCGGCGTGACGTCGTATGCATGCGCATCATGAAAAGTCTGCCCGTCTCTCTTGCGCGCGGTCTAACTTATGAGTGTGAAGGGGACAGTAATGGTTTTACTTTTGCTACTGTTTATAAATACAGCGTGATCTTTTTGGTTTTCAACCGTATGTGCGTTTCAATGAGGGATTTTTCTGACAGCTAAGAAAAGTAGTTCCAAATGAGCCGTTTTCAGAACTAAAAAAAAAACGAATGGCTGTCAAAGGAATGCAATTTTGGACCTCAGCCCAATAGCCATGTGTGATACATCATCGAATAGGTCTCAGCAAGCTGAATAAACGTTACTATGACGCCAACAGCCAAATGTTTGTCCTTTCGGAGTTATCATCATCATCATCATCAACCCATTATGTCCCCACCAAGGGGCACGCGGGTCTCTTCCCTGAGGAAGGTATAGGCCATACTCCACCACGGGGGCCAAGTCCGGATTGGTGGAGGCTTGTAAGATTAGTGGCTGGTCTTACTGTCAGAAGTTTTCAAGCCGCCCTAAGGCCTCCGACTTGGCTTAACGACTTAACAACCTAACTTCTTAACGTGCCTTGCGAAGCACGGAACCGCTCGGAAAAATGCCTCTAGCGTTAGTCATAGACGGTGACCCATCCATGGACTGCACGCGCCGTATGTTGCTTAACCTTAGTGATCGCTTAAGATCACTCAGGCAGCCCATGCTACGAGCGATTCGGAGTTATATTGTATTGAAAATGTTAGTTTTTTTCAATACAATATAACTCCGAAAGGACAAACATTTGGCTGTTGACATCCTAGTTAGTAACTTTTATTCAATTTTGACCAATTCGATGACGTATCACACATGGCTATTGGGCTGAGGTCCGAAATTGCATTCCTTTGACAGCCATTAGATTTTTTATTACCTAGTTCTTCTGAAAACGGCTCATTACCCTACCTTTTTTTCTTATTGCTTGCCACAGATACAAACTGTATTACTGTTCTGTGATTTCATCGACTGGAAGGAATCTGTGATCAACATCATTCGGTTTCTATTGTGGTTACGCGACTGTTCTGTTCTTCTACTCTTCTCCTTCTTCTTCAACGTTTTTTCCATGATTTTAGCACCAGTAGCAGTTGTCCGAAGTCCAATCACTGAATAATTATGACGCCAACAGCCAAATGTTTGTCCTTTCGGAGTTATAATATATTGAAAAAAAAAACTAACATTTTTAATAAAATATAACTCCGAAAGGACAAACATTTGGCAGATGGCGTCATAGTAACGTTTGTTCAGCTCGCTAAGACCTATTTTATGATGTATCATACATGGCTATTGGGCTGTGGTCCAAAATTGCATTCCTTTGACAGCCGTTAGGTTTTTTTTTTAGTTCTTCTGAAAACGGCTCATCCATCCAGTAACTGACCACTGAGCGTCCGTGACCCTTTGTTACATAATTAAATTATAATTAAATTTTTGAGGATTTCTGGGATAATTATTTTCTAATTCGGTAAAGATTTTCTTAGGTGAAATTATTTTTGTTCATGTGAAAATTTACTGAAAATTAAAACCATTTTGTGACCATTAATTCCACCTTGTTTTTAATACTTTTCGCTCGAATTTGCTAAAAATATATTATAACAAGTAACACATTATATTTGTACTTATTTATCTACAACGCACCCATCTTACTAAAACCTAACTCTAGTGTACACTTAAACTAGAGTCACATTTTGAATCAAAATCATTTATTTTTAAACATACTGTATAGTGAAATTGCATAAGTGTGAGTACTGTGAACGTGCCAGCTCACAGAACAAAAAAAAAAGAGTAGAAATCGTAAGTGGGCGGTGCCCGCGTGCCTCAAATTAGAAATGTATTGCCTAAGCGTAGTCTATGACAGTTTTTCTTACCTCAGTTGCCGTGCGCTTCTAGTAAAGAAAACAATTGTGAAAACTCTACTAAAATGCCTTATTGTGCTGTGTTAGTGCAAAAATAAAAGTTGGGGACCAAAATGTACCGATCATGCCGTAACATTCCATCGGTAAGTAGTATTTCCATTGTATTTAATTTAATAGAAATTAAATTTGCAATGACATGAACAAGGAAAGCAATCCGAAAGTGAGAAAGTAAAACCACCTTTATGTACTGGAATATAATGTTCAATTTTCGTCGAAGTCTGTGTACTTTTTCTACAAATTTCTGTCAACATTTGAACGCTACTCAAATGCTACTCAATTCAGCTGGGACACATCATTATAAAAATCTATCGATAATATTTTGTCTATGACTTAGCAGTAATAAATAATTATCGGTACTTTAGGTAGAGTACCTGCGTCTTATTAGGTACTTTGGGAAAATAATTGTCGTTATTTTATTTTAATTGAAGACCTCTGTGGCGCAGTGGTTAGTGCATCTGACTACCATGCGAGAGATCCCGGGTTCGAATCCCGGCTGGGGACAAAAAACAATCCCAGGTCTTGTATGTTTACATGTTTGTGACGTCGTTGTTTCTGGTGCCCACGGCACAGGGTATCCCAGGGTGGGGCCAGGGGCAATGTATGTGCCTGTATGTAAGTGTTTATTATCATCTTTTGTTATTATTATTATTATTATTTAACACATTTTTAGTTGCAATTATTTTTGATACTGCGCAAAATTTATTGATCATGTTCCTTGACGCTGTTTAGTTCCTTTGCGAGAATGTGGTCCTGACTGCAGTATCATGTCATTTTTGTAAACTTTTAATCCGGATCAACTTACCCATCCCATTTTGAGACGAGCAACCGAACGACGCAAGCTCCCTCTCTTCTCACCACCCACTCACTGCTCTGCGTATCGGGGCGAAACCTAGTCGGACTCGTCCGATAAAACAACACCCGTAAGTAGATCCGGACTAAATGTTTACAATGTGTTGTGCCGAAAGTTTTAGTTCAATAAACATGTCAATTTTATTAGTATAGATTGGCGTATTGTCATCAAAACAAAACCAGCATGCATAATTTCAAATTTAGATGATTTTATGTGCCCGTGTAGTAAAATCATCTAGGGGGGTCTAGATAATTTAATCAACGCTTACTCCATAAATCTATGGGGAAGTCTCGTGACTTTCGTTGGCAAATGTCATCTCCATAATATAAGTGAAGCACAAGCGTTGATGGATAACGACATTTTAAATAAATAAATAAAAAAATAAACAAACTATACATACGATAAGTTTGCTGGGCCTCGTTTCAAAAGCGACTATGGTTAGTTTCATATGAGAATTCCATATACGTTGCGTAGCCGATCATCCAGAAGGTAGGTTAATATACTAACAGGCTGCGTAATTTACATCGAATTATTATTGTAATTAAATTAAATATCAACTGTCGCTTTACGAAACAATTCTATAATTTGTCGATAGGCCATCCATAGCTGAGAAGCACCATTGCACATACTTGTTTTTTAATTTTCGACTTTATGGTCTATCACATAAAACTTCTCGACGGTCAGACGCGGCGGGATTTCCAGCTAGTGTAGAGTAGCCGTACTACGAACAAAGATCTAATGTCAAACTTAATTTCATCATTATCATTTGATTTTGATCGTTGTTTATATCACCAAAAGGTTCATATGTTACGTGGAACTTATGATGTAGACCTTTTCGGCATTGCCTTTATTTACCAATGGCAGCTTGGCATTCATAGTGTGGATTTTGGCTTATGTGTGAGTTTGGTCACACTGGTTTTCCTGCTAATAGGTCATGTCACTCCTTCTACTCTTTTTTTCTGTTCTGTGGCAATCGAGGCTACGTAAAAAAAAAGAATATTCCTTATTCCACACAAGAAGCAAGAGACAAATAAAAGTTACAGTTAAAAAAAATATATACAATAGGCTTTCTTATTCTCTATAAATTGTACACGATAAGTTTGCTCGGCTTCGTTTCATAAAGCGACTATGGTTAGATTATGAGAATTCCATTATAGGTACATTGCGTAGCCAATCATCCAGAAGGACAGTTAATATGGTAGCCGGCTGCGTAATTTACATCGAACTGTGGTACAGTTTGGCAGAAGGGAATACATTATGTTACTTTGTCAATGTAGATACTAAAAAAAAAAATGATTAAGAAACATTGTCATAACAAATTCATTTTCAACTGTCGCTTTATGAAACAGTTCTATAATTTGTCGATATGGCAATATGTCCCATCCTTAGCCTGAGTAGCAACATAGCAGATAGTTATTTTTCAATATTCGACTTTATGGCATAAAACTTAAAGCTTCTCGACGATCACACGCGGCGGTAGTTCCATCTAATGTAGAGTAGCGGTACTACAAAGCAAAGATTGTATGTCAAACTTAATTTCATAATTATCATTTGATTTTGATCATTGTTTATATGATTGAAAAGGTTCATATTTTACTTGGAACTTTTGTGATGTAAACCTTTTCAGAATTGTCTTTATTTGCCAATGGCAGCTTGGCATTCACAGTGTGCTTTTGATTTGTGTGTGTGAGTTTGGTCACACTGGTTTTCCTACTGATAGGTCATGTCACTATTTCTACTCTTTTTTTTTGTTCTGTGTGCCAGCTTTAGTTAACTGACCTGTAAGTAAAGTCTGTTCGCTATCATAGTGTCACTTTGATATTTACCGCCTCGGCACGTGGCGGCTTTTCAGAAAAGAAATCAAAAGAAAAGAAGCCGACGCGGCGCAAACACGCCAGTGAATTTGTCTCGCAGCTCTATTATTCTACTATTATGTAGATCACGCAATGAAAGAAGTAATCAATCAGTATTTTAGAATGGATTTATAACGAGACAATCCTGCATCACTTAGGTAGGTATCTACTTATTGTAAATACCGGTGGAGATGAATATTTTGAGGACACTTCGAGTGATGAAGAGTAGTGTTTTATTTTGTGCTTCATTCGGTATATTGCGTACCATGTTTTTTTTTCTATATAAAGTATTTTTGCCGTTTAAGTTATATTATCCTCGTGAGGCCCAATGTATTCAAGTGATCACAAAATCAATTGTTATTTTCAAGGTCGGGCCTTACGAGGTTATTGAAATAAATGTTTTTTTTTCTAAAACCAACATTGCCTACGAAAGCGAAAGCGAAAGTTACTTAGCGAAATGTTCAATTCAGAAATCGGCCGTTACTTTTAGAATTCGGGTTTTTTGGTCATAAGTTTATCACTATACTCACCGCACTGGCTGATGACGTTGAGATACTTCCCGGTACGCAGAACAATATCCTGATACTTTTCAAGGAAGCGCGGCACTCGGTCGCGCTGTACGCTGTATCGCTTCTCCCAGTAGTCGGCGGAATAGTCGACCGGGAGCTCTTCCTTGTTTACCAACTCGTTATCTTCGATCATGAACTCCTGGAAGGAATTCGAGCGTTAGTCACATAAACTAATTGCGCTCAAATCATTTTCGAAGACGCCAATGACAGTAAGCAAGGGGCGGTAGGCACGCTCGGTAAGCATCGAGTAGATCTTCTGCATACCGCTCTTGCACATATCCCAAAAAAAAATCCTATCCACTAAAGAGATTGACCATAGTGTTTTATGGGGATCGAAATAGGTTTTTTTTTAAAATTTCTTATCTCGGCTACTTCAGAAGCCAAATCTCGTAGTGGGACGAAGACTGAGAAGTGTCATATCTTTGCGAGGCCGCAAGCCGAGTCCTCGAGGGCGAAAGCAGAGTCCACGAGGCCGAGAGCCGAGTTCGGGTGCGTTATAGTAAAGTTAAGGTACACGAAGGAATGGGTATTGTTGTTTCGTACATTCGGTCACCTGGAAGCTGTCAACAAGAGTGCTCATTTATATCCAGCGGTGCAGCACGGCCAGGAAGGGGGCGGCAGGCGCGCTCAATGATCAATAAGCAGATCTCCTGGGCACCACTCACATCGGGATATCTCGAAAGAGATTGACAATAGTGTCCTAAATATAAATTTACTTATGTCAACAACTTTCGAGCGAAGAATATAGTGAATAGGTACTAAGCACTGTAACAATTTCGCGGGGCCGAAAGCCGAGATTGTGAGGCCGAAAGCCGAGTTCCATAGCGCGAAACTTGAGGTTGATTATAAATATAATATCTCTCAGTTTTTGTTGTGGTATATGCGGGCCGTTGCGCCCGCAGTTGTATTTGCGACGTAAAAGGAACGGGGCAAGAAAATATAAATAAAATGGACACACAAAATAGATGTTCGCTCGAATGCAGTATATTGAGAACTATTGATAGGTAAAATTATGGAAAAACAGAAAAACGTAAATTAACTTCAAATTCAAAAAATCATAAAAAGTAAAAAGAAATAAAATATAATCCTCTGTAGAGAGCCGCTACAAAGAGAGAAAAAAAAAATGTGCCCTAAAATAACCGTATCCCTGCTTACCCCCAAACGCAAAACATAACTGTTACCTACTAACATGATTATGTACAAAATAAAACTTTTATTTACAAAAATAATATACACCCTATATACAAAATAACCCTATATAAAATTGAAACTATATTTACAAATTAAACCTAACTGTCTTTTTTACTACTCTACCAGACCTTGTGACAGTAGTAGTAGTAGGACTAGTTGGGGTAGCGGGTGGAGGGTTAGACAAAACTTCGGAATATAATTTGGAATTTGTAGCGTTTGATGGAATGTGATGGGGTGAGTCCAAAAGAAAAGCTGGTTTTAATCTATCTATTGAAATGACTGATTTTCGGCCAGGCATTTCCAAAGTGAAGTGTTTCTCTGCTTTATTTAAAACTTTGAATGGTCCCTCATAATTTGGATTAAGCGATTAAATGAAACGATCATTTCTACCAAAAACGTGAGTGCATTTGGACAAATGAGGATGGATGAAAATGTTTCGTCGGTCTGTCTGTCTTTTGTCAGGTGACACTAATGATTGCAAGGTATTTTGGAGTTTTTTTACAAAGTCGGTTTCGTCTGTGATAGGTTTCGATGGAACCATAAGGTCACCGGGAAGTCTAAGCGAAGTTCCATATACTAATTCGCTGGGGCTATGACCAGAATCTTCTTTTATTGCTGATCTAAGACCTAACAAAACTGTGGGCAATTCCTCTGCCCAGTGAATATCGCTGCAACAAGCTCTAAATGCGTTTTTGAGCACTCGATGCCATCTTTCTACTTGACCATTTGATTGGGGATGGTAAGCTGTGGTGCGAATTTTATCAATACTTAACAATTTAGTTAATTTGCCGAAAAATACACTTTCAAATTGTCTGCCTTGGTCGGTGGACATTCGAATTGGACAACCAAAACGTGCTATCCATCCTGTATATATCGCTTCAGCTACAGCTTCTGCTGTTATGTCCTTAAGGGGATAGGCTTCCGGCCAAGAAGTGGCTTTGGTCTATAACGGTGAGTAAATACTGAAAACCTTTGGATGGAGGTAATGGGCCTACTATGTCAACATGTATATGTTCAAACCTGTTTGATTTGGGAAATTTACCTAAAGGGGAAATAGTGTGACGATGTACCTTAGCTTTCTGAAATGAAATGAATTGCCCATTCTCCTACGTCTACGTTCATGGATGGCCAAAAATATTTTTGTGCCATCAGTCTACGTGTACCTTTGATACCAGGATGATTTAAATTGTGTACCGCTTCGAATGCTGATACCCTAAAATCTTGTGGTAAAAATGGTCGCTGTAATCCTGTTGTCGTCTCGCATAACACTTTGTTGCGTAAAGACGGAATTGTAATCCATTCAAATTTATATTTGTCACTACAACTATTCAAGAATTCTTTAATTTCCTTGTCTCTGCTTTGCAGTTCTGATAACTTTTCAAAATCAAGAGCATTAGGACACTCGATTTCCTCTACTTCTAGCCTAGAAAGAGCGTCCGCTACGGGATTATCTGTACCAGCGATATGTTGTATATCCGTTGTAAATTCACTAATAAAACTAAGTTGTCTAGTTCTCCTAGCGGGTTCAGCTGAAATTTTGGTTGGGTTCTTGGTGAAACTAAAATTTAGTGGTTTATGGTCGGTAAATATCGTAAAATCGCGACCCTCGATCAAACATCTAAAGTGTTTGACTGCCATGTAAATAGCCAATAACTCTCTATCAAATGTACTGTATCGCCGTTGCGTCTCAGAAAAAGCTTTCGAAAAATATCCTAGTGGTCTCCAAGCACCATTTTGCCACTGCTAAAGCACAGGTCCAGCACAAGTATCAGATGCGTCAGTAACTAAGCCTATCTGCCCTGTCAGCTGTGGATGCCATAACAAGGCAGCATTCTTTAAACTTTCTTTACATTTATTGAATGCATCTCTAGCTGCATCTGTCCACTGAATTTTACTTTTATCTCTTTTTTTAGTACCATGTAAATACATGTTCAAGTCTCGTTGGTACTCGGCAGCCTTTGGTAAACTGCTGCGAAAGAAATTAACCATACCTAAAAATCGCCTTAGACTATCTACCGTTTCAGGGAGAGGAAAGTCTACAATGGCTTGCACTTTGTCCTCGGGAGGCCGTATGCCACTGCCCGAGACGTGATAACCAAGAAAAATGAGTTCTGCCTTACCAAATTCGCACTTTGCTACGTTCAATGATACTCCGTAATTATCTAGCCTCTCGAATACTGCTTTAAGATGTTCCCTGTGTTGTACTTCGTTGTCTGAAAATATCAACACGTCATCAATATATACAAAAACAAACTCGAAACCATGTAAAACTTTGTGCATAAATCTTTGAAACGTTTGTGCCGCATTTCTTAAGCCAAACGGCATTCTCGGATACTCAAATAGTCCAAATGGGGTTATTAAGGCGGTTTTTTCAATGTCCTTCTCTGCAACTGGAATTTGGTGGTATGCTTTACATAGATCTAAACGGGTGAATATAACTTTGTTACCTATTAAGCCTGTAGAATCCTGTATGCGTGGTATGGAGTAACAATCTGGTTTGGTGACTGCGTTTAGTCGACGATAGTCACCACACGGTCTAATTTCTCCACCTTTCTTTGGTACTACGTGAAGCGGCGTGGCCCAAGGGCTTCTAGATGGGCGGCAGATGCCAGTCTCCAACATGTTTTCAAACTCACGTTTGACGCGCATATAGCGGTCAGGTGCGAGAGGTCGTGCTCGACTACTTAAGGGTGGGCCTGTGGTTTCTATATAGTGAACTACATCGTGCTTAGGTGGCTCTTTTAATGATAATGGTCAGGTGATATTCGCATAATGGGACATGAGTTCATGATATGGATCGGATGTACTTACGGTTCTAATAGTACTACTGTCACAACGCTCTATGCGTAACCCGTTGATTGACAGTTCGGTGACGTTATCAATTATCCTGCGGCTGTGTAAGTCTACAAGTAACCTGTGGTAACGCAAACAGTGTGCTACTAATATCGAGGTTTTTACGTCAGCGATGATGAATGTCCACTTGAAATTGCGTCGCAAGCCGAAGTCCAAGTTGATCGTCCTCTGTCCGTATGTTTGTATGGGCGTATTGTTAGCTGCATACAATATACACGTGCTTGACACGGGATTCCTCTTGCCCCTTGCTGCAATCACTGAGATATCGGCGCCGGTGTCTACGAGAAACTTTTCTCGGGTGGTACTGTCGTACAAACATAGGCGGTTGCTTGTCACACCGACGAGTGTCGCCTTCAGTTTTCCTTCAGAGTGTTGGTGGGTAAAGTCTTTGCGCAGGGTTCAACACATCTTTGCGCCTTATTTCCAAAACGACGGTGATAATAGCATACCGTTGGTGGGTGAAGTTGGCGGCGTCCTCTGTTGTAGGCATAATGTCCCCGTGAGTACGATCTTCGTCTAGAACATGAGCTGTCTCGATAGGGTCGTTCGCCTCGTTCTTTTCGCTGTAGCTCTGACAGCTCGAGTTTCAGCTTGGTGAGTTCGGCAAGCAGTAAGTCCATTTTATCTACGGTGGTGGCGGCGGTGGTGGTGGAATACGGTATTTGACACTATCAACAATAAATTATTCGAGATGCTCGATCAAAACAAAAATTACAAAATGATTCGGAAAATGTATTTCTTTTATTCATTTACTAGTTATTAATATTTTTTAACACATGAAACATAAAAAGAGTGCTCTGAAATGTGACGTCACAAGCAAGTATTTTCATACAAAATTCCGTTTTAAAAGTAACTCATTTGACATCCTGTCAAATACCCAATTAGCTGCACTTTGGGTGGTGGTGGCGCCGCTGATACTGCGGGTGTGCTCCATTATCAATAGCCAGGTTGTCGGTAAGTAGGCACGTTGGTCAGCAGTTTCGCCGTACTTTCCATAATCCGCTTTTTTGTCGAAGGGTCACCAGATATGCGGGCCGTTGCGCCCGCAGTTGTATATAAAATGGACACACAAAATAGATGTTCACTCGAATGCAGTATATTGAGAACTATTGACAGGTAAAATCATGGAAAAACAGAAAAACGTAAATTAACTTCAAATTCAAAAAATCATAAAAAGTAAATAGAAATAAAATATAATCCTCTGTAGAGAGCCGCTACATGGTATTTTATTAGTTTCTTTCACCTGGAAGGGGTCGACGATACTGCCCATGTGTATCCAACGGTGTAGCACGGCCAGGAAGGGGCGGCAGGCGCGCTCAGTAAGCAGTAAGCAGATCTCCTGCGCACGCGCATCGCCTACTAATGCGCCGCTCTTATCGTGCAGAACTGTGAGGACCGCTCCGCCGCGCAACTCGCTCTGCGGAGGAAGCGTAACTTGTTAAGACTGTTCTCATGTGAAGCGTGCTGTCTCGATCGCACCTTTTTTGTTTGGTAATCAATGAGTAAGTTTTTAATAAAAGTGATCAGAGAGTTTGATAGACAATAAATGGGATAATTTTATTCCACTAGATTAATTTTATAAGCTGATGATTCTCCTAACTGAAGAAATAAAAAATAAAAAATAAAATCATGAATGCAGCTTTTATCGTATTAGGAGATCTGGAGAGCTTGAAATATGATCTAGATTCGCAATAAATACTCGTAAATAGGTACCAAACCCAATCCAACTCCACCAATCCGGACTTAGCCCCCGTGGAGTATGGCCTATACCTTCCTCAGAGACCTATGCCCCTAGGTGGGGACATAATGGGTTGATGATGATGAGGAAACAAACAGCTTCCATTCTTGATCTCCGATTAAACAGTGAGTCTAGCTTGCGAGATTAAATAATATAATCGTGTATTTCACCAATAAAGGAAACAGAATAAAATATTAGCAGAGTAAAAAGTTGTCGGTTCCTGATCTCGTCAAAATAGGTATGAATGTCGATAGAAATGTAGATATGAGTGACGTTATTTGAAATTGTTATTAAAAAATTAAAGACATTTAAAAGAATGGTGTAGAGGACACATTGTTAACATTGTTACAAGATGAAGCACACGTTGACTACGTTTGGTAGCGCTCAAGCATCTCCCCACTATCTTTTTCGATACAATCCTCGACTCTCTCTGTCACACTATCTTCCCTTCTCTCTCTTTCTCTTTGTGAATTGGAGAACTACACAGATTGAAACCTTACCTTCCCAATATCAGTAACGATGGAAGCTAGGACTTGCATGGTGTGCATTGTGGGCAGAACAAAGTACCAGAGCTTCTGTAGCGAGAGACTGCCATTCATCTGCTCAGTCTCCAGTTGGGCTATCATTGTCTGTAAACGCAAACAGAGTGATTTATAAAAATGTGAAAATGCATGAATGTTGAAAAAGATTAACCAAACCCTTGTAAACTTTTAGTCCGACGACGCGAGCTCCGTCTCTGCTCACCATGATTAAGCTCTGCGAATCTGAGCGAAACCTGGTCGGACTCTTCCGATACAACAACACCCGTAAGTAAATCCGGACTGAAAGTTTACAATGTGTTGTGCTTACGAAAGTTTTAGGTCAAAAATTAACCAAACCCGTTTAGGAGAAGGGGGGTCAATGAATATCAGATGTCTACATTAGATGTTTGAGGTGTTTCAGAAAGATGAAATGTAAGGGGGTTATCATACTTTTGAATACAAACACCTGTTATTGTGAGAACAACGCTGTAGTTTTTTTTTAAATATATTTATTAACTAGCTTTCGCCCGCAACTCCATCGGCGTGAACTTTAGTTCAAAATTTTGCAACCGCGTTCACTCCCTTAACGGTTGAATTTCGAAAAACGATGAAACCCGTGTTCAATCAATTGTGTTGAAGAGTATTTATTTCAAGTTTCAAGAAAATCAGACAACATTTTTTATACCTCCCATACAAATTTTGGCAACCCTTTTCGCCCCCTTAAGGGTTGAATTTAAAAAAATCCGTTTTTATTCCTTGCCTACATTATATATAGATCCTCTGTGCAAAATTTCAGCTTCCTAGGTTAAACTGCTTGGGCTGGGCGTTGATGATTGAGTCAGTCAGTCAGGACTGAATTATTTTATATATACAGTGTGAGTCTTCATAAAGTGCACATATCAAAATCTGAATCGCTCGTAGCCTGGGCTGCCTGAGTGATCTTAAACGATCACTAAGGTTAAGCAACATACGGCGCGTTCAGTCCATGGATGGGTCACCGTCTATGACTAACGCTAGTGGCATTTTTCCGAGCGATTCCGTGCTTCGCAAGGCACGTTAAGCAGTTGGTGCCGGCTGCCGTCGATAGATGGCAGTCGTTAAGCCAAGTCAGAGGCCCTAGGGCGGCTTGAAAACTTCTGACAGTAAGACCAGCCACTAGTATTACAAGCCTCCACCAATCCGGACTTGGCCCCCGTGGTGGAGTATGGCCTATACCTTCCTCAGGGAAGAGACTCGTGCCCCTCGGTGGGGACATAATGGGTTGATTATGATCAAAATCAGGGAAACTACACCCCATTTCATCGACGGATAAAAAAAAAAAATTTTTTGTATTTTTTATGATTTTTTAAAAATTATGAGTTGCACCTGTTGACCCTATTTAGATAAATCGTCATATTTTTTAAACTAAGTGTGTTATCGCAGTGAAATAAATTTTGTGATGATGTCTAATAATAAGCCGTACCCATAAAGTAAAAATATCCAAGAAAACTAACCCTATAAATTTATAATTAAGTGAAACTTGAAGAAAATCTGTATTTTTTTTCATCATTTTTGCATTTGTTTTACAATTTCTCCTAAAATCATGCTATTGACCCTACTTTTTTTTCATTCTAGCTTATTCTACATGGCATTAGCTTTCTAAAAGTAAAAATTGCACGTCTATTACTTAAGTACAACTTCTTAAATTAGTTAAAAAAATGCAGTTAACTGAGTTAGAGCTGGAGGATGATTAAAACAAAAGTATTTTTCAGCATAAATCATTTATTTTCTTTGACAAATTAAAATCAAATCAAATTAGTGATTATCCTAATGCACTAAATGTTCAAAATGACCACACTGTTGTTGCATACAAATTGTAGCGCGAAGCAAAATTTGCTGCGTTGCCCTTTGAATCATATCGAGATCATTTCTAATATCATTGGCCACTCGCAAAACCCTTTCTTCAAGTTCCGCTTCTGTATTAATGAGGCTGCTGTACACCCTTTGTTTCATGGTCCCCCATAAAAAATAGTCTATGGGTGTGAGATCGGGGGAACGCGCCGGCCACCCACCTGGTCTTTGTCGACCAATCCAGCGACGTGGATAATTTTCATTTAAAAATGACCTGACGATCAGCGCATAATGGGCGGGACATCCATCCATTTGGAGCATCATTCTGCGACGGGTTAGTAGAGGCACATCCTCCAACAGCAACGGCAGTTCGTCTCTCAAAAGTACGAGAAATCTCTCTCCAGTTAAAGTTCTTGGGAGTATTATAGGACCAATGAGAAAATGGTCGATCATTGCGGCCCATACATTTAAGGAAATTTAACTTGGAACGTAGAAGCCCTTTTCAACCTAGGGTTTTCACCTTTCGGGCACCACCGATGTAAATTTCGGCAATTGACGATGCCATCTCTTGTAAATTGGGCTTCGTCTGTCCAAAGAATCGTTTTAGGGAACTGTGGATTGTCTCTTGTTTTTCTTTAAATCCATGCAGACATAACGCACCTTGGACGCGAATCCACATCTTGGTGTAAATGCTGCACCCTTTGATAGTGGTATGGATGCAACGCTGCTTTTCTTAAGATGCGCCAAACTGATTTCTGGGACACGCCATGACGTGACGCCAAACGTCTCGTACTGGTAGTCGGGTCACAAAACAAATCTTCTTCGATAGCAACATCGATAATAACACCTGGTTCGCGGCGATTCGGAGGTACAAAAAGTCCAGCGCTAGCCAGTCTTCTATGGACTTCTTGGAAATTACGGGCTGATGGCACGGGACGTCGATTTGGAAATGCAGCTAGATAAGCTGCGCAAGCAGCTCTAGCACTCTCTCGGTGCATTCCATAGTAATAATGGATATCGGCAATGTGTGCCGGAGGGAAATCACTTATACGCGGCATGGTGACCACAAAGCAAACGCGTGATAATGATGACGAAAACTGATAACGTTGGTAGGAGAAATACAAATAGCAACGGCGAAAGGTTCGGAGCGACTGGCTAGGCTACAAAGCATAACATTCAAATTGTTCTTCAACAGGCCCCTCTTCCCCTTTCGTACTTCAGCCCGCGTGCCTCTACAATGACTCACCAAAAAAAAAGGTCTCTACCTGTGATAAACAATGGTGTGTAGCAAAACGATGCGCATGGGCTTTTTTCAAACGGTCATAAAAACTGTTGTTTTTGAGTAATAAACGTGCAATTTTTACGTTTAGAAAGCTAATGTCATGTAAAATAAGCTAGAATGAAATAAAAGTAGGGTCAATAGCATGATTTTAGGAGAAATTGTAAAACAAATGCAAAAATGATGAAAAAAAATACAGATTTTCTTCAAGTTTCACTTAATTATAAATTTACAGGGTTAGTTTTCTTGGATATTTTTACTTTATGGGTACGGCTTATTATTAGAAATCTTTACAAAATTTATTTCACTGCGATAACACACTTAGTTTAAAAATTATGACGATTTATCTAAATAGGGTCAACAGGTGCAACTCATAATTTTTTAAAAATCATAAAAAATACAAATATTTTTTTTTATTAATTTTTTTTTTCCGTCGATGAAATGGGGTGTAGTTTCCCTGATTTTGATATGTGCACTTTATGAAGACTCACACTGTATAGATAGAGGATAGAAGATAGAGGTAGAAATGCGCGATCGAGGCGGATTCCAGAAGTAAATCGAATGCAAAAAAAAAACCGGCCAAGTGCGAGTCGGAATCGCGCACGAAGGGTTCCGCACCGTTATCTATAAAAACGGCAAAAAAATCACGTTTGTTGTATGGGAGCCCCCTTAAATATTTATTTTATTTTAATGTCATTATTTATTTTTAAAGTGAATAATATAACTTAATATTCTGTCAACATTTCCAGCTTCTACCTGTTGCCGTTATCAATATCAAGCAAAAATAAGCAAAAAAAAATCACGTCTGTTGTATGGGAGCTTGAATTATTTATCTTATTCTGTTTTTTAGTCTTTCTTGTTAGAGCGGCAACAGAAATACATCATCGGTGAAAATTTCAACTGTCTAACTATGACAGTTCATGAGATTCAGCCTGATGACAGACGGCCGGACGGACGGACAGTGGAGTCACAGTAATAGTCCAGTAAGGGTCCGTTTTACCGTTTGGGTACGAAAAAATACTACTGAAAAAAGGTACTGAAAAAAGAGCCATCACTCACATAGTAATCTTTGAGAAGCAGCTCAATGCCGGCGACCAGCGCATGTAAGACCTGTCCCGACCACATGTCCACTTGCTCGACGAACCGGCGCACTATCGAGTAGTTGGACGCAAGGGGCAACATCTGCTGGACTATCTGCCGCAATGCATCGTCCAGATCCTCGGCTATGACGAAGGTGCGAGGCTCGTAGGTGTGTTTCACTGGCTGGTGAACGATGAAGTTGCCCGGGACGCCGGCGAAAACGTAGAGGAGCTCGTCGACTATGATGTTCTCTTGTGATATTACTGGTATGCCGGCTAGAAAAAGTTTGGGAGAAACATTAAAAATAGGCACGGTACATAATAATATTATATTTGATACATTATCATAGAATAAGACTCAATAGTCCTACTAACACGTCCACATCAATGAGGAATTATTTCTTTAATGGGTATTGTCCTAAATACTGACAATAGTAACATCTTATCTCATATGTTTTATGTTTGCACAGATTAGGAATCTTTTTGGTTTTCTTTAAGAGTTACTTACGGATTCGTCGAGTCGGTTTTCTTACGCTTTAAATAGTAGATTGTATCAAGGGGGCAAAATTATATTTTTACGGCGAGGGCGCTTCTTTGAACCCAGAACGAATTGAGGGATTCTAGAGTAGAATCCCAGGCGTAGCGAGGGATTTTTTAGTAGAATCCTGAACTATATATTTTGCGCCCGAGTGAGAAAAGTAGAGTATACTTTTCATCACCTACCATGAGATAATAGAAGGCGCCTCATTTTTTAATCGATCCTATTTCTTGCATCAGTTCTAATGCTTTCAGGAGTTAATTCTACACTAAAATGAGTTCTTCAAGTAGTTCAAGTGCACAAAAACATGAATTTCTAACAATCCATCCAAAAAAATTGAAGAAAATAGAAACCGCACCGCTTCCGGCATACCAGTGTTGCCACCTTGCCCATGGAGAAAGTGGCTAAACCGTAGTAAAAAAGTGGCCAGATACCAATAAATTAAGGCCTAAAGTAGCTAAACAAAATAATACTTTTCTTTTTGATATGTAAGTCCACGCTAACCTCTTTTTTCACTTCTTTTCGATCCGCACATGAGCTCCCTTTACGTTTCGATCAGATGTGTCTCCTAAATTATTTTTTTTGGTTCCTGCTCTTTGATTGAATGAAAGCACAAAAAATGACCGAGCGACACCAAACCTAGAAAGACACAATGAATGAATGATTGAATGAACGAAATCCCCATCTGTTAGTAAAGAGTTGCGTTCAAAAACATAAAAAAGTAACTACGTTTAGTGTCATAATAAATAAACTTACAAGAAATCATTAAATTTTAAATAGGTACACTTCTTTGCATTATAAATTAGTGAAATATTATAACTTTTACAAAATGAATGAAAGTGGCTAAAAATGGTGGCTAAAATACCATTTCGGAAATGTGGCTAGATCTAGCTATAAAGTGGCTAAAGTGGCAACACTGCGGCATACTTCCTTCGCGGCTTCGCGCGTTTTTAATATTATTATTTTTAATCAGCCTGTTCAGCCGAGGACGGCCGGCGCGCGCGACCGTGGGCCGTCGTACCTACCAGCCAGTCTTTATTCAAACAATATTTTGAATTAGATTTATTTGGCGCTGAAAGATGTTCCAAATTCAAAAAGTGCGTGGCGAGGATAATGCTAATTGAAAGGTTTCTGAAAACCATCTCAGATTTTTTGTTTTGTTTGTTGGTGTTTGTTCATCAAGAACCCAGAAAGTGGTATTTTTAAGTTTTTTCGAGTATGTCCTCAAAAAAAATAAGCCGCCAAAACGCTCTCTTGGGCAATATGGCGTAGCACAAGATTCATGACGTCACTGGTCAGTAAACAAATCCAATGAATGTAAGAACGACATCTTCATCAACCCATTTTGTCCCCACCATGGGGCACAGGTCTCTCCCCTGAGGAAGGTATAGGCCATACTCCACCACGGGGGCCGTCCGGATTGACGTCATCATAGATTCGGTCAATCCAGACCGTTTTCGATAGAATGGCTACAGATACAAAATTATCAATTTTGTTAGTTGTTTGAATAAATGATCTATTTTATTTAGTTAAAATGCCTTAAAGCGGTTTTAAGACTTATAAATCTATGTGAATATATTGTATAAATATTACTATTATTTTCACAATGTCAAATAGCCTATTGCGGCGCACTCATAAAGAGGATTAAATACTCATTACTAAAAGTTTCTTCTTTTACGAATAGATGGAATGAAAAATAAATTAAAGCAGCCCAAATCGAAATATCCAGACCAAAAGATTTTCTTGAAAAAAAATCACACTATTTTTTTTTAAGACAATGCCCATGCCCATTTGCTAATAAAGATTTCTTATTATTAATTTGCAGTATATAAAGAGTATACCTACATACTTTATTTTACTGAGAATTAATTATTACATAAAAATTTATTGGTAACATAAAACCCTAAAAGGTAAAGGGCTAATATTCTTAAAATTTACAGGTGCACTTAGGCAATCTTCACCTTTCTCCGAGGTCATTCACTTATTCTCCAACTGTTCTGCCGTCATAATACAAAAGGCCATAACTACCATGAACTTGATTTCGAGCAATTTGAAGTTTAGTTAAAAAATAAATTTCAAGCGTGTCTGCTATGCTAACTTGTCGACGGTGATCCCTATTTGAAAAACACAAAAAACCTGTACATACCTTTGTCATAAGCTATATTCTTAAATTTAAGTGTTATTTATTTAAATACAATTTAATCTTTCTCACTAGTAAAAAATGAAGTTATGGCCTTTCTTCTTATGACGGCAGTGTTGCACATAGGATGTTGCTAGTTCTAACTGAAATATTGTGATAATAAACCAAAGTGAAATAATAAATACCAGAATCAGAAGAAGAGAATTTGCATTGAAAAACCTAGAGAATGTCTGTGTATGAGTAGAGAATTTCATAAAGTACTAAGACACTTATGAAGTATAAAGAATTTTAGTTTAATGCAAAAACAGTAAAAGACAGACCCCGCAGATCTAGGTTTCTAAAGACTGTGACAGAATGTTACTTAACCTCTCAGGCCTAGAACATTTTTCTTTCACAGCTGAATTACTCGTAGTTATTCACAGAGTAATATTTGTTTATCACAGTTTTCAAAGAATAAAAGATGCTCATATAACTGTGGTATACAATAAAACATCTTCAAAATTTGATTCAAAGTGCCGTTGCAAGTCAGACCCACCGGCGGATCTCGGGGTCTGACGGAATGCACCATAGTTTACATTAGACCCACCAGCGGGTCCTCAGGGCTTGAAGGGTTGAATAAGACTCTAAATTCGGAAACCAGGAGAAAGAGTACCAAATATAATATTACCTAGTGTAGACACAATTGGTGTATGCTCCTTGGGAAAATCCCAGGACATGGCGGGATGGTCCTTGTGCCAGTTAGGCATGTCGAGGCTGCTGTACCAGTTGGGCCGTAGCCTCAGCTCTTTCTCCTCAAACGACTTCATGACTAGCTTCTTACTCTCATCAACCGCTTTCAACAGTTTGTCCTTGATCTGTAATGCCACAATTATTGTTTTATCATCCATGAATTTGCACAGTTGAGATTGTTTAGTAGCTACACCAACTGCTAACTGTAATTTTTTTTTAAATTAACAATTTAATATATTAATGTGTTGTTCACATAATGGGATAAGTTAAGTAAATAAAATAAATATGTTATAGTGACAACTCTTACATTTCAATGTAGTTGGAGTAGCAGTGGATGTTCAATTGCTGATGATTTTAGCACTGTACAATTTCCATTATGTTGGTGTTATACAAGAAAAGTTACCTGAGGCAGATCTTCTTTTGTTATCTGATGTTTGTTATCGCCAAGCACAGGCTTAGGAGCCACTTTAGGCTTCGAAATCTTTGTCTTCTTCTCTTCACAGACCAGTTTGTAAAACAGTGCTATTATTTCCGATAAGTTATCCGTGCTAGAACACAAATTTGATTGAGTGTGGGTGTATATAACACATAAGTAAAACTCACTATTCAGTCGTGACAAAGGAACATTAGGGATCTAGACAGGTAGATACTCACTTGCGACTTTTCAAATCTTCGTACTTCTTGAGAAATGTCTTTGAATTTGAAGCTTTCAGTGCTAACCTCTGAGCACAGTCGTTCACTTGCTTCGAAGTTAAATTGGTATTGCCATAGTTGGGATCATTCTGGATGTAGTCAAGGACTATCTCTGCTTCTAGGCTACAGCTGTAAATTAAGCGTACAAATTATTGTATCGAATTTATGGAATTACGTAGAGCTAAAGAAACCTACACTTACCCCAGGGCATCAAGCAATTCCTTGATGGTGGTTTGCATTTTATCTTTAGGAAATATCCACGTTTGATTCATTTATTGTTTCCAATTGGCCATTTAGGAAAGCCGAGAGACTGTTGATATTTTTCAATGCCTATTTGATTTGCATTGTCAATTTGTTTGTTTTTTGGGAACGGACGGTTTTACTTTTGACATGACATGACAGTTCAGCAGTGCTGCCAGTGGCAGATAGTCAAATAAAACACGAGGCAGATCAAAAAGTAACATTTTCTCGAGAAAAGTAGTATAACCTTTTTTTTATTGTATAAACCGATACAATACTTTATTATGGCAGTTTATTAGACAAAAAGTAAAATAAGTTTCTTATAAGATTGGCGATGTTGAAAAAGAAAAAACATACCTACAATCAATTATGTAAGTTTGGTACCAACCAATTTAAGAATGTATTTCAATACTATAACCTGCTTTGTCATCAATGAATATGAAAAAACGCCATCATAATATATTAATGGAGATGAAGTAACACAAAAGTAACATATTGGGTCGTGTAACATGGAGATAACATAAGAAGGCCAAAAGTAACGTAAAATGTTACTTTTGTAGCATTCTGGCAACGCTGCAGTTCAGTTCACTTGCTTGAGTATTACCACATTTTTGGTCAATAAACTTCGCCCTAAAATCTGCCTACATCATAATATCAGTATGATTTAGTTGGCTCATTAATTCATCTGAGGACTTCTAGTACTATTCACAAATTAACAAATCGGCGATTGTTTAGTTAACTGCACAGCTGACCGCAGGTTAGCTTTTACATTAATTACAAAATGACAAATAAAATAATATAAAATAAGACAAAAAAAACAAGATATTATCTGTTTTTTTATTTCAAATAAATGTTTATTTGGTGTCAAGAGTAACTATGCAATAGAAAAAAGACATTGCTCCTGCAACTCATTTCCTATTTCCAGTTAAAAACCATTTCCCATAAAACTATTAACCACATTCCACTTCAAGACACTTTCCACTTCCACTACCTACCTAACTTGCAACTGATGATTCTTGCATGGATTAGACCAGTAAAAAAAACTGGTTATGTGCATTTTGGGCCACGCGCAGTTCCGTAAAAAAAGGGGGTTATCTGCTTTGCAAAAGTAAACTTTTTTTTCTGAAAGTTTAACTAAAAGTTTTCTTTTTCTAATTGGTCGCTGATTACTCGTTAACTAAGTATTTTAAGGTAATTTGAATATAATGCCACTACCCCGAATTTTTTCATGTTTCTACAATCAGTGGTTCAGATGGGACTGGGGTGAAGTAGAAACGCCCTATTCGGACAAATAAATTGAGCTTTAAAGTTAAATTTTTCACAAACGGAATCCTAAATCAAAAAATGATCTACCAACATCCACAATATTTTTTGACCGATCACTCCGAAAATTTGCTTCCCTAATGTAGGTTTTGACTATCGTAATTATTAATAATGTATGTCTACGCAAAATCTCAGCTTCCTAGTACATACTAGTTGTCACCGAGTTAGGCCGTGGACAGACAGATAAAAAGACAGACAGATGGAAGGAAATGGTGATTTCTTGTCGACTATGAAATCTAAAAAGGCAAAACAAACGGTAGATAAAAAATATACCGCATAGAGCAACGCACAATGTACGGGCATGTATGAACGCGTTGGCCAAAAAGGACTAAAGAAAATCTCATTTTTACCTATATCTCAAAATTGAAAATTAAAGATGAATAGTCCCTTCATTTAATTTTAGGCTTTTGAGGGTAAGTGTCAAATTATTTACTTGCCAAATGATGCTCAATTCAACTATGTTGACGCGTCAAAGATTGTGCTGCGTTATTTACCTTCGAGTTGATCGCTTTGTTATTAAAGTTTTCTTCGCATATCTGTTTTTGTTTACTATGGATATTACAGCTACTGGTATGTACTCATGATGATGTTTAATATAGTTTCATTTTGATGCCATTATGTTCATTAATAATCCATTTATTAGGACACCTGTTATTTAGTGACAATAAAATATTCTCTTAGAGTTTTGACAGTGTTCTACAAATTTCTGCAGTATAGTTTCTTTGTAGGAATGATAGCCTCATATGTCTATTTTAGTAATCAAGAAAGAAGTCTGCTGACTTTTGTTGACATTAGTACAACTTAGGTCAAAAAACTTCGGTTTTTAACTTCGGTGTAACATTACGTGTTACATAACGTTACGTTACGTGTTACGTAACACGTAAAGTGTTAATACCACTCCCCATTTTTGTTTTAATAACGTGTTACATTTTTTGTAAAGCCGGGTCCGCTGCGCCATGTTACGCGTGTTACAAAAAATGTAACACGTTATAATGGGGCGTGGTATAACATGTTACGTGTTACGTAACACGTTAGCCGCGGCGAATGGATAACATCCCCCGCGTTCGCCTGCGGGGGGTGAAGTCATTCATTTTATGTTAGCGCTCGCCGCACGCACACGTCTCGCGATTCGGTAATGGAGTGGAAAAAAGAAAATACTTTGTTTTTCATACGATTATTTCGAGAAAGACAAGTGCTTTGGGAGGCCTCATGTAGTGATAAAGCAGAAATAATAGGAATTTCAAAAGAACAAGTGAATACAAAGTGGATAAGCCTAAACGGACAAAATAGCAGACACGTCTGCTTCGTCGGAACTCATTTTGTTTTTGTCACAAAAACTGTAACATAACAGAACTAGAAAGTCGCAGCAGACGGGCTGTTACGATAACCGTAACATGTTACATTTTTTGTAACACGCGTAACATGGCGCAGCGGACCCGGCTTTATGGTTATGATAGCTAAAAACCGCCTCGGCCATCCGGGTGGACGGACGGACAGGTTTTGGGGTACGAAACCCTAAAAAGTAGCTTAGTCTCATGAGTGGGTATCACTCGATTGGTGCTGAACCCAAAAGTAACGTGGATTCCGTTTTCAGCCATCATGGCGTAAAGTTCGATTTTTTTTGTAACAAATGTTTCCCGAACATCAGTTAGGGCTAAAGTTTCGTACAGGCCCTGTAAAATAAAGATTTAATAATAAAAACCAAAAGTAACGTGCAGTAGCTTCATCTTTATTTTTCACTAAATCACCCATGAACGGCTCAATAGGCTTATCTTTTTTTTTACGTAGCCTCCATTTTTGTGGCCCACAAAAATGGAGATGGAGAGAGGAGACGTTGGAGAGACGTACTCGACCAACACCTGTCGGAGTGGTCTGAGGTGGCCCAGGATCGAAAACTTTGGACTGAACTTTGGGAGGCCTTTGCGACACAAAAATGGATTATCATAATTGCATACAAATGTAAATTTTCATTCCTCTGGCAAACTCGGAAACAAAAATAAGTTAATTAGCTACATATTTGGATTTGAGAGTTAATCGAGATTATTCTTCATCGAGTCATCACAGGCTTTGTACGGATCACTTTCTTTCAAATCTCCCGCAGTCGACGTACAGTCGATAACCTTTAGGTATAATTTAGATGCGCAGTGGTTACCTAATTATTTTATTAAGTAATCTATAACACTACTGAGTGTGCTCCCATGTGTAAGTTTTGCTGTCCATTGAACATACCTAGAAAAAGGTTTCCTACTCTTTATGATTTCCAAAAAGTTCTCGCTGAAAAAAATATGGTCCCATAATTAATTAACGTCATCCTATACACTCATGCACTCTACTCTGTTGCATTACGGGCGACTTTGCAACTAAAATGGGAAGGTTGACATGCTGTCGACTGTTCGTAACTCAGAAAACAAAGTCATTGCCGGGATTCGAACCCAACACCTCCCGGATGAGAAGTTTGCGTTCTACCTCTCCGCTCACCACTCTCCCTCAACCCAGTATGAAGTCAAATTATTATTATGTCTCTTTCCACGATCCTGACAGTACGTATTCACAATTTCACATTTCTAGTGTAGCAACATGTGAGGAATCGCTTGGTCACATCACATCCGTAATTTTTCCCACTCAGCTATTAAGAAAAGAGTCGAATGGCATCAATAGAGCCGAAAAACTCCAGCGATGGATGGATTCTTTGATTGATCAACAGCCAAATTGATCCGGGTGACAATCCGATTACACAAAACATGAACACCGACTTTCAAAAAAACTCTATTTCTCACATTTTGTGTGAGACCGTTTTTTACCTCGCGGCAGATCACAAAGTTTTGACAAAAGTTCGGCAAACGTCAGCGCAACAAAGAAATCTCGAGTTTATTTTGATTGTTTGATACGAAAACTATAAGCATCAGGCGCGGAATGGAACTCAATGCTTTGTGTAGAGCAAGCGACCAACAATTACAATTTCTACGCAAAAAGTGCAATGATGAACATCGGCACATTGGTAAATGCATTTTTTTTTCTAATCTTCGTACCGCGCGGTCCAATAACAAAGAATACCGACAGGATCTAAGATAGAGTGTCAACTAAAAGATGCATGTATGTTATAGATTCAGATTCAGTAGGTTACGAACTATTTATTTATTTATTGATACTTTTGTTGTACTTACATTTAAAGTAAAAATATAGTACAATGCGGCGGACTTAATGCCATAAGCATTGTGTTTTATGTACCTTAACGCCGGTTCCGGAATTGAGAATTTCTCTAAGTAACTAGGTACCTACTTGACTGTACCAAGTGCTGTCTCGTCAAATTTCTCAGAAAAGAGCGTGACAGAACGTTACATAATTTAAGTATTTACCTAGTGAAATTCTCGATTCACAATACGACCCTTAGATTTAGGTAAGGGGCCGTCCATTAATCGCTTGATCTTTTTTTAAGCATTTTTTAACCCCCCTCCCCTTGGTGATACATGGTGAGGTTTAAGACTACCCCCCACCCAACATCACGTGTATTTTTCGTATCTACAAAAATCTTAATTTTTTTAGAACTAGAATAGTCTTGCGCGCGCAAGCGCGCGTGTTGAACGTGTGCGCGTTTGAAAAAATAAATACACGTGATATTTTACTACACCCGCCCTCCCCCCTTGTGACATTTCGTGATTTTTGTCAAACCCCTCCCCCCCCCTTTCAAGCCTCACGTGATTAATGGACGGCCCCTAACTACCTAAGACAGAAAGAGTGGCTCTAAAAATGTAATTTTCCTATAAACACCTGAGTTTATTATCAGAATGACAAACGATGGGCCTTTGAAATCCCCTCTCAGATCTTGAAATCGCCCCGAATCCAAAGATTCTTCGGGGTGATTTATATGTTTTAGTCGGCCGCTCTATAAATGCCCCATTTTTATAGGCCGTTAGACGTTTAGTGATTAATAAAGTAGGTGGAGACACGGAAGGGAATAATGAATGTCGCGTCGCTTCCTAGAAAAGCCCACTAGATAAAGTCGTTTCAAAAGTATCTCTTTCATATATTTTATTGCCTCACCCTTTCAGCTTATCGTAAATACCTATCATAACTGCGTGGTCGGTTCGACGACACTTCTTTGGGGTTTTTCCTTTGACCAACCGCAGATTTCAATACCATAGCCACAAACTGAAAGCTCCAAACTTCCTTCTAAGTACCACTTCTTCCCTACCTAAGTGCCTACGAAAATACCTACTGATATTTTATGACTTCTCCGAACTTTAGACGATATGTTCATTGTGACATTCCAAACCGTCTTCCCAGCGACCAATCTGAATGTCAATACGGACTCTTAGAGGTAGCTGCCTCTACCAGGACCATGTCCGTCCGTATCCGCACGGAATGAGAAGTAGCCGTAACTGTTACCTCCATTGTCCAGGAACACGCGGAACAATGTATTTTCGCCGTATATGGAGGCGCGATTATGTCAGCCAGGGGCTTTTATTTAATAAAATAATGGACAAAACCACCGCATCAAAAAGCAAGTTGCGTGCTTTCTTGCAAGACTTGAATAACATTAATGTAGTCGACTGTTGATTTACTTGCTGCCCATGTTGTTGGTTCGCTGTCAACGATAATAAGAATATTTTTTATACGGCTTATGCAGACAGCTGCATGAAAATAAATAATAATTAGGCATAAATACTTCAAGTATCTTCAAGGATTCAGGCTTTAGCACTCAATCTCACACATAAGTGCCCGGTACTGCGCTGCTCGGTGGCAGAGCGTCTCCAAATCAGCTCAACCCCTCCTGCGACCTAAAGACCCGCAATGACATAACTACCCCTGTTACTACCTGTTTCCGCACCATAGACTTGTCGTAGGGCCAGCCTGCATTGCGTCAGCGACAGCGGTTACATCTAGCAGCTTGCGCCACACTGGGGAGTTACTCAATCCGGTGATCAAGCTTCGTCTTGCTGCGGAAACGATAGGAAGCTGCCACAGAAATAAAGCCTTAGCTGTGATGAAGTTAGACTGGATAATCCTTTGTTGGGGATATCTCAGGAACTGAACCATTTCACTTACTCCGGGAGCCTAGTTACCACGATAACGAACGACAACATTAACGATGCAAGGTTATGTTAGTTATTTTTATGAGCAGAATTCGTTAGCTGAAAATAATAGGAACCGTATATTGTATTAACTATGTCTCTTAGAATAATTAATCAAAGTTATTATTGTTCGTAGTTATAATTGTAGTTAGTTAAGTAGTTAGGTAGAATTCATAGTGATGTCCGAAGAAAAAGCTCATCATTCATGATGATTTTGGGTTGACATGGTGTTGTGCACGCGAAACCAGATCGAGTCCCTGTATCACGTGACTTTCCACTCCATCGAGGCATCTAAGACGACTCGAAGTGTCAAAATATGTATGTAGCAATACCCCCCTCCCCCCTCCATACCGTGGTGGACAGACGTTGTCGAACCCGTGAACTGAGAGAACCAACCGGAGAGATTCAACAATGTGAAGATTCGTAAGTATTTGATGTAGCTACTTTCGTTCGAATGGGCTGATTTCGCCTCTCTTATCAGTAAAGGCGAATGTCCGAGATCCCAAGAGGAAAGAATGCTGCGGCTATACGAGCGCGACAAATGCATTGCTGAATGATTTAACATCGCGGACTTCGGGATCACTAATTGTTTTTTGCATAATTGTATGGGTTATATTTACGAGTTAAATGTTCAACGATTTTATGTTCAGTTGATACATTTGAGACCCACCGAAACTTTTAAGTTTAGTACGCGCGATGTAACATAACATAACATTTACATAACTACATTGCTTCTGGCCCCACACTAGGATACCCTGTGTCGTGCGAACCAGAAACAGCGACGTCACAAACATGTAAATATCCAAGACACGGGTTTTTTTTCTTGTCCCCACCCGGGATTCGAACCCGGGACCTCTCGCATGGTAGTCAGATGCGCTAACCACTGCGCCACAGAAGTCGTCAGATGTAAAAGCCTAAATACATTTTTGTCTGACAGAAGCCACTATAGGTACTGAGGTGTTTAGTCAGCAATGTAATATTCTGAGAATATACTCAAGCCCATAACAATATTTCCTCTAGACAAGTAGGTTCACAACGCTAGTGGCGACCATCGGATTCGTGGAAATGTCCATTTTCCGCTGCAAATTATGCGCGAGCGCTCCGCACGTGGCCCTGGGGGTCTGAGGGGAGGTCCGGGGAGGGCCAGGTCGGCAGGACAGGAGTCGCTGACCGCGCATGCGCCTTGCATAAGGAGCCGCCGCCCCGCCCCACCTTTGTATTCAGCTTAGGTCGCAGGCTCCCATCTAGCGCGAAACTATTCATGTTGACACTCTGAGTAGGTAGGACCAGTAGACCAATTGTTCTTTTCGTTGTAATGCTGACTGATGAGTAACAGGCGGTTGGAATTTAATGATTTCCTTTTGAAAAGCAGGCAAGTCACTAGCTAGCGGTAAACGTGTGTTAGTGGTGGAAACAGGTTTAAAAGATTTTTTACTGTGTATTCTTTCGCAATCCTTTATTTTTGAAAGTTTACAAACTACCCCGGACTTCGGCCTATCTTAGGCTGCCTGATGATGTTAGAAATTTGGCCTGAATACAATGATGTTGATATAAACCAGAATAGGGATTAGGAAATTAACCACAGTAGTTAGGTAGTTAAGTCATTATCAAAATAGCTTACCTACTGCTAGCGATGTCTTCAAGCGATTACAAGCTACGGCTGCATCCGTATGCAGCGCGGTTGACAGGCATTTCCTGCTAGCCCCATTTCCCAGTGTGACTTCGTAATTAACCCATGCAAAGGTAGTATGAGGATGTGAGTCGCGCGTGTAAGATTTAAGAAATAAGAGAGCAATATGGAAGCTAAGCTCAATTTTACAAGATCGTACTAATACGAAGCTAACTTTAATAGTGTAATCTGATAATAAAAAGCAAAAGTAATGAAAGTTAACTTGGAAAGCTATTTGCAATAAATGTGTGTTTTAAATTGGCCAGCAAATAGAATTTTAATACTATTGTGTATTTCTTTTTAGTCTACCTTCTATAAACTATTCTGAGGGGACAGCGAATTAAACAGCAAATAAATGAACTGTAAAAGTGTATTGGGTTGAAGTAGAGCAATTACACACATTTAATCAAATTAAAATAATTTATTGTACTTTAAAGAATTTACTGAATATCTATATTTTACGTTAACCGCTGCCTTCGGGCCGTAATGTAGTGGAGAAAAAGGCAGCGGGACAAAAGCTCCACTCTGACCATCTTTTCAAAATCATTTTAAACTTTAAACTACACGTTGGGCTATGAATTTAAACACATTTAAAGAACAAATAGAACAGTGAAACACAATAAGTTAGCAACTATTTTGGAACGCAGTACATAACTTACATGATAGATCAGGCTCCAAGGGCGAAGACAGCAAAAAGTCCCACTACGAAACATTGTATTGCTTTTATACCCTGCCCGAGCCCCCTACTTATCACTAAACAATATGGCATCCTAGCTAGCCAATGACAGAATACATCCTGTCAAACAGAAGCCTTCTAAAAATATTATCGAGCAATCTTATTATTCATTTTAATTGTCTAATGTAGAGTTAACAGGATTATTTATTATTACCGATGACAATATATCTGAATAAATTATTTCATAAGCAAAGCTAAGCATCACAAAGAGTATCACTAATTGTTTAATATCGGAAATACATAGGAACAGGCACTGGTATCAGTTGGTGTTTATTAAACTATTAAATTTTATTAATAAATTATATTGTGGATTTTCAAATGTAACAATATAAACAAGATTAAATAATGGATACATTTTAAGTTAAAATATCTTTTATAGCTGTAAATCATAAAATTAATCAGTGATTTGACCAATATTCTGTCACGCGCGACAACGTCAAAAGTCGCGAGAATTTGACAGTTGCTGATACCCACTTCACCTATATGAGGAGCTTAACCAATCATCGTCAATCAATAACGAAGATTTTCGCCCAAGATTTTTGTAATTTATCAAACCTAATCATGGACACTGAGTCGTAGTACCTACAGGACAAAGGAAGTCTATAGATTCAAAGGCGAAAGCTTTGGAATGGGCTACGCTTGATCTCTTTCATATGGATGATAAGCAGAAGAGGGCAGTCGAAGGTACACTAAGATTATAGTAAGCGCAAGGTCTCATCTGTCGAAGAGTCGGTAACCGACACAGGGTAAACAGGTTCACAAGAGGAGACCACGAAATTAATGGTAAACTCAACATCGTGGGACATCAACAAGCTTGTCAGACCGACGATCTGAAACAGAGTGCCGATGGCAGCTAAATAAGGATGGCTGACGAAAGAAGTGGCGTGCGGGAAGACTATGTCCAGTAGTAAACGAATATGGCTTAATGGAATGGGTTCGAACGTTCTTTGAGTGTACCTACTCCATGTTTAAGTTCGCTCCATCAGTTAATTTGCCCAAGTTGGGTATGTAAGTCAGTTACTTCCTCCTAAAAGATATTATTAAGAGAGGCACTTAGTTACTAGTAAAGGTAAATTGCCTTACTGCAATAGGGAAACCGACATTGGGTTTTCTACAAACCTGTTCTTTCCTATCCATCTTACTTACCACATTCAAAGGACCTCTCACAAATACCTTTACACCTAGGTATGTATGTAGGTAGGTACTTGTTTGTTTCTTTGATGTCTTCCAGTCTCTGCCTCAAAACTTTTCAATGAGTACCTATACTCTCGGGTAAGTAGGTAGGTACTCGGTTTAAACTATTTTGCGTTGACGAAAATCCCCTAACCGCAATAGGAAAACCAATATTGGGTTTTCTACAAACCTGTTCTTTCCTGTCCATCTTACCATATTAAAAGGACCTCTTAGAAATACCTTTACACCTAGGTAGTTACATACTTATTTATTTCTTTGATGTCTTTGGGTGTCTGCCTCCAGACTTTTCAATGAGAATACTCTTGGGTTTTCCCCGGGGTTTTATGAGTGTATGCGTGACTTGTTAGTGAGCATAACCCTTCGACGGTCGTTGGCCGTGTCGACGAGGAGCCAAACGTGAATAATAACTATGGAAGTATCAGCAATAGGTACACACGCATGCCATAACGCACTAAATTGCAAATTCAGATCCTGGTGGCCGGAGCAGCATTTCAATCGAGCTCGGCATGTTAAGATCAGCGCTTCCCAATCTAGCTTTGCGCAATCCTCGATGCCACCAGAGTAATAAAGAAGAATCCAGAAAAACTGAAATCCTGTATTTTTTTAGTAAGATTTCTACATCAAAACGTAAGTTTGGAGCTATATTTGATAAAAATAATTGGCCAATTCGTTTTGTTAACGTTTTGCAAGATATTGTTCGTTTTAAGTGCATTACGGAAAGGGCGTACCAGGGGCCTATTTCATAGAACTACAATCCACGGTCGACATGGTTGGCAAGTCGATTAAGCCACAGATTCATAAATAGGTACGAAGACTCGGCTAAACAATCAAATTGATATAATAAACTATGGATTGCACTTTTATAAAACGCGACCCAATGCGTACCGATTTTATTTAACACGCTCTGAACCCATACCTACTCTCGAATCCACGGTAGAATAGAATAGTAAATATGTATTTCGGTTTCACATGTAAGTAAGGTTCTTAAAAATGTTCGTAAAATGTTACATTTTCAATAAAATATGTTACATTTTTAATAAAATATAACTCCGAAAGGACAAACATTTGGCTGTTGGCGTTATAGTAACTTTTGTTCAGCTCGCTGAGACCTATTTTATGATGTATCACACATGGCTATTGGGCTGAGGTCCAAAATTGCATTCCTTTGACAGCCGTTAGGTAGATTTTTTTTTTAGTTCTTCTGAAAACGGGTCATTGGTAGTTAGGTTTGATAAAATGCTGTTGCACTTAATCGTACGTACGTACCGCACAGTAATATCAAGACGGGTATGCCGTATGCATTACCTATCAAGATTCTGAGGTTGTGAACCACTGGTAGGTGTGTACACTACTATAGTGTCTTTGTCACATTGTAGGCCTTCTATTAAGTTTTAGGAAACAAACAGGTGACAGGTCAATGAAGAAAAAAAAAAGCAAACCCGATAGGTAATGCTTAGGTTGAACGTCCGTAGGTAATAATGTTACATTATAACATGACAGAACAATGCTGCTTTCAATGATAGACGGCGATTGCATGATGCCTAAATTAGGAGCACTAGCAAAATAAGTCATGTTTAAGTAGGTAGGTAGGTAGTTAGGTACCTACTTACCAGTAACCATTCTCTAGAAGTCAAATATGTATAGATAACAATAAAATATGCTGTTTTGCCATGACAATTATGACGACCTCTGTGGCGTAGCGGTTAGCGCATCTGCTTACCATGCGAGAGGTCCCGGGTTCGATCCCCGGCTGGGGAGAAAAAAAACACCAGGTCTTGGATGTTTACATGTTTGTGACGTCGCTGTTTCTGGTTCCACTACACAGGGTATCCTAGTGTGGGGCCAGAAGCAATGTATGTGCCTGTATGTTGTCTGTAAAATGTTTATGTTATGTTTATATGCACATAAAAAATCATATAAATCGGCGAAGCCATTTCGGAGTAGTTCGAGAACAAGCACTGTGACATTGTAACACGAGTTTTTTTTTATTACATTAGGCGAGATTTCAAAGTGGGTGGAGTAAACTTGCTTCTATTAGGTTTTTTATTTATAGCTGGGCAAACTTTACGAAAATTAAAAACAAAAGAACATTAAATTATCGTTTTCGTTAGTCATCGTAGATAGGTAATATATTCCTCTATGACTGACGAGTATTTCATAATAATACCTACAAATACAAATTCTTTATTTGCCAAAAAGTTATTTACAAGATATAGTGGCTAAGGGTCTGTACTAAGAACTAAGAGACGCCATTGTTTCTTAACTTGTACCTAGTCACTTCAGTCGGTTCTGGAACATTCAAGAAGTGGTCATTGTAAACATGTAGGTATATGTCGCACCCCTAGATGAAAACCCCACTAAGTCGAAATAATATGTGAAAAGGATGATGTGCAAAATGGGCCCACCTCCAATAAAAATGGCGTGCTTATTAAATTAAAGGTCTAGATACATATGTTCATTATCAGGTAGGTGCATACCAGAATTCGCTGTGTGGCTGGAGTTTTTCGATTTAGAAAAAGTTGATGTTTTTGGTTAGAAATAGAAGTTTTTGGCTTATAAAAACCATGTTTCTGCTAATATATAAACCACTTAATGCTACATCATTTACTATAATAGTAAATGACCAACCCATTTCAGCCTATGGATGTCGTAAGAGGTGACTTACGGCCATTTAGAACTAGACCTTAGCGCAACTACATTGCATACTGACCTAAGAGACATCTGGGTGCCCTTCGGGGTTGTCTCGCAATCGCTTCATGTAAAAAAAAATCACTTCGATGCTACTGTGGAGACCTCTCCGCCACCCATGCCACGGATACTCGTCGGAGCTCGTGCAGCGGACGCAGCGCTGTGGGCGCGGATGTAGTCATGACAACGAGAAAATCATCATCATCATCATTCAGCCACAAGAAGTCCACTGCTCGACATAGGCCTCCTCCATGGATTTCCAAAAAGACCGGTCGGAAGCGGCTTGCATTCAGCATCTTCCCACCACTTGGATGAGATCGTCGGTCCATCTTGTGGCTGGTCGTCCCACGCTGCGCTTGCCGATATGTGGTCTCCATTCGAGAACTTTTCAGCCCCATCGGCCATCAGTTCTGCGTGCTATGTGCCCCGCCCCTGCCACTTCAGATTACTAATCCGCTGGGCTACCTCGACGACTTTCGTTCGTCTACGGACCTCATCATTTCTGACTCGGTCTCGTAGAGAAAATCAGAGCGTAGGCCTTTCCATAGCTCGTTGCGTGACCTTGAGCTTTCTTATGAGGCCCATAGTAAGAGACCACGTTTCAGTGCCATAAGTCATCACTGCTAACACACACTGGTTGTACAGGTTTGTTTTGAGGGATTGAGGTACATCGGAGGAAAATACATTTTTAAGTTTCCCGAATGCTGCCCAGCCGAGTTGGATTCGATGATTGACCTCTTTTGGGGATGATTGACGAAGTTGGACCTGCCTTGTTGGACTGTATGTCCTAAGTAGACAAATTCGTCTACAACTTCGAGAGTCGAGTTCCCCACTGTTATTGGGGTGGGCACAACACGGGCGTTCGACATGACCTTTGTTTTGTCCATGTTCATTTTAAGGCCCACCCATTGGGAGACTTGACGGAGGTCTTCGAGCATTATCCGTGTGGAGTTTCTGGTCTCCCATCGGACGCGTCCCCCGGTGGCGGATAGGGGAACGCCCCCCAGATATGGGGGGTACTGGCTTCGGCCGGCGCGGACCAAAACCAGGGGAGGAGGAGGACGTCCAGTGGAAGTCTGCTGCTGTATGTCCGGCGGGGTCCAATTTGGGCTCCGCACTTGGCGGCGGGCTCGGTATATGCCCTTGCGCAGCTACCGGGCCGTCGGCAAACCCGGAATCCCACACTGAGTGGGACTGGGGGCCTTCGGGCTGCGAGGAGACAACCTCTATAAAAATCCTCAATCCCAAGTTTTGACGCCCGGCGAAGGGATGCATGGCTGGTGGGTGACCAGTCGCGAGGGCGTCCTTATCCGTCCGCCATCGAGCGGGCGTGTCGTGACGGGTTTGCACTCCACCCTAAGGAGTGCAAAAAAGCAAATGTCAAATACAGAAAAAGAATCTACTTCCCGGATGGGTCCCCGAAAGGGGGAAGCCCATCTCTCCGCTTCGACCGAGAGCTGCCTCGCTGTATACGGGAGAGGCAACAAATGCTTTCAGGATGGGCAGACCGCTCGTCCTCACACTGACGACCAACGCAAAAACACGGACTCCGATGCAAGCGATAGGAACAAGACGACGGAGGGTAAGCGGGCTACGAGAAGTTCCCTGCACTCCAACGACCATGGCACGAAAACGGATAAACCGCTGCGAGACGCCTCCGGGCGTTTCGCATCTCAAACGGCCCTTCTCAGGGCCAACCCTGACGACGCCGAGGTGTCAGAGGCTAGCCGCGCAGCATCTGCGGCCAGCTTGGTGGACGTGGACCTGTCGGACACCGACGGTAACGCCTCTGCGGCGGAGCCGTCGGGCCGACGGGCCAACAAGCGGGCCTTCTTGAGGCAGAGTTCGGAGGGCTCCTCCGACTCGGCCAGAAGTGGGCCCAGAAAGAAAGGGAAGACTAAAAAGTCGTCCACCCCCGCCGCGGTTAGCACAGGCCACGAGGTGGGTCTGAAGGAGGCCCAGCGCCATCTCGAGGCGGCAAACAGGGCACAGCTCGAGATGGAGCTCGAAGAGCAGGTCGCCGCCAAGGAGAAGCAGGTGCGCAACGTACGGCCCCTCGGCCGCCGAAGGGCCAAGGCAGGCTACGGCGCATCAGTCGTCTTGTACGCTGACTACTCCTTGGCGGAGCTGGCAAAGATGGCCCAAGAGGACCAAGAGGAGATCGTAAGGGTCGCCTCAAAGTCCTCCAACCTGAAGGGGACATTTCAAAAGGCCCTCAAATGTCGCGCCGCCAGCATGCGCGACATAGTATGCGAACTGGCGCAGCGCACGTCTACTGACGAGGTCGGGCAACTGCAGGCAAGGGTCGACCGCCTGCAGAAGGAGGTCAGCGAGCTTCACAAGAAGCTCGCTGAAGCCACGGCGCAGCCCGTTCGGGCCTCACCGGCAGCACCGGCGGTGGACCTCTCCTCCTCCAATCTCAAAGACATCATCCGAAAGGTGGTGATGGAGGAGAGGGCTTTTACCAGGGCCTGCATAGCGGGCATCGAGGACAGGCTCCTGCCTGAGAGGCGTGTCCGGCCGCCACTTGCAGCGGACAAGTCTGTGCCTGTCCCGGCCCCAGCCCAAGCTTCGATGGCTCCTCCCGCGACCCCGAGGCCCTCAAAGGGCAAGGGCAAGGGGAAAAAGTCGTCGGCGACCCCTCCGGCACCAGTGGTAGAACGGGAGGCTGAACCGGCGGCTGCATCAGCGGCCCCAAGCTCCCTGAGGGATGACGCCCTCCTTCCCTCCACCACCCCGTCCAACGAGTCGTGGGCTGAGGTGGTCAGGAGGAAGAAGAGAGGCGCCAAAAAGGCGGTGTCGGCCGTCACCCCCTCTGCCAAAACCCCTCCCGGCCCGTCGAAATTGACGGGCAAGGGACAGGGGAAAGGCAGGGGCAAGAAATCGGCCCCCAAGCCAGCAGGGAGGAAACTCGTTCCTCCCAAAACCGCGGCCGTCGTAGTGACGCTCACTGCGGAGGCCGCGGAGAAGGGCGAGACATACGAGTCCGTTTTGAAACGGGCTCGTACCAACGTCGACCCAGCTGCGCTGGGAATTGGGCCGGTGACGTGCCGCCTGACCCAAACCGGGGCTCGACTGTTCGAGTTCCCGGGGGCCAACCGTGACGAAAACGCTGGCCTCTTTGCAACAAAGTTGCAAGAGGTCATAGCGGACGTGGCCAAGGTGGTCAGGCCGGCGAAGACGGCGTCCTTGGAGGTGACCGGCCTCGATGACTCGGTCACCAAAGAGGAGGTCGTGGCGGCGGTCGCAGCTGCAGGAGGCTGCGAGGTGGCGGCGGTGCTGGGCCGGGTCATCAGACCCGGCCGCGGCGGACTGGGCGCTATACGTGTGGAGTGCCCAGTCGCGGCGGCGAAGGCTGTCCTGGCCAAGGGGCGGCTCCCCGTAGGGTTCGGAGCGGCGGTGGTCCGGGCACTTGAAGACGTGCTTTTCCGCTGCTTCAAGTGCCTCGGACTTGGACACACTAGAGCTCTGTGCCCATCCAGTGTAGACAGGTCAGAGCTCTGCTACCGCTGCGAGGAGGTGGGGCACAAGGCGAAGGCCTGCAGCGTGGCCTCGCCGCGCTGCGCTGTTTGCTCCGCCAGCGGCCGCCCGGCCGACCACGTGATGGCGGGGAGGAAGTGCAATCCTCCACCAAAGAAGGGCCGAAAGCAGGTGCCAGTCCGGCCTGCTGCCGCCGCCGCCGCTGTCGAGCCCGCCGAGGGTCCGACACCGCCGGCCGACGAGGGAAATGCGATGGACCAGTAATGGGGGAGGTCCATCGCATTTTACAGGCGAACATCAACCACTGCCGAGTGGCCCAGGACCTGCTGGTGCAGGTCATGGCCGAGTGGTTGGTGGACGTGGCGGTTGTCGCCGAGCCGTACTCCGTCCCTGGCCGCTGGCTAGGAGATAGGGACGGCTTGGTGGCGCTTGTGGCGCGGTCTTCCACGGACTCCCCTCCCCTCTCGCTCTTAGAGAGGGGACCGGGATACGTGGCCGCCGCGTGGGGAGAGATAGCCTTTGTGGGCGTATATTTCTCCCCAAACCGCTCACTGTCGGACTTCGAGGATTTCCTCGGAGTCCTCGCCTCTTTCGTCGGCAGGGCTGGGTCGCGTCAGGTCTGCGTTCTGGGAGACCTGAACGCCAAGTCGGTGGCGTGGGGCAACCCGGCCACAGACGCGCGCGGGCGGGAGCTGGAGCTGTGGGCTGCCTCCTCCGGTCTCTCCCTCCTAAACAGAGGGAGTGTCCACACGTGCGTGCGACGGCAGGGTGGGTCAATCGTGGACCTCACCTTTGCCTCGCCCGCACTAGCTGCCCGTGTGGACAACTGGCGGGTGGACATGGTGGAGACTTTCTCAGACCACCGCTACGTGCGGTTCGAGATCTCCACCCAGAGCCCCCAGGGAGTGGCCCCACCGGGCCAATCCCCATTCCCTCGGTGGGCTCTCGTCCACCTGGACAGGGAGGCGGCCAAGGAGGCGGCCTTCGTCCAGGACTGGCTTTCGCCGGCCTTAAATGTCCTGGACGTGGACGCCGCTGCGGTCCAGCTGAGGGGGTCGTTGACCGAGGTGTGCAACTCAAGCATGCCTAGGTCTCGTCGACGGCCCCCCCGGCGCGCCGTCTATTGGTGGTCGGAGGAGTTGGCGGGCCTCCGGGCTGACTGTGTGGCGGCCCGACGGGAGTACACCAGAAGTCGGCGGCGGCGAATACGCGACCAGGCCAACGAGGACCGCCTCTACGAGCTGTACGTGGAGGCGAAGGCGGCCCTCAGGTCTGCGATATTCGCCGCGCAGGACTCGTCGCGAGACGAGCTGCTGGAGGGTCTCGACAACGACCCTTTCGGGAGGCCATATAAGGCGGCGCGGAACAAACTGCGCCCCTTTGGCCCCCCGTTGTCGGAGACCCTCGAGCCGGCATTGCTGGACGGGGTGGGATGGTCCGGTCCCTGTTTCCAAACAGGGCCAACTTCACCCCACCAGCGATGGATCCTCCTCGGGCCGCCGCTCAGGAGGAGGAGGAGGAGGAGGAGGTGGTGCCTCCTCTCACGGAGGCCGAGTTTCGCGCGGTGGCGCTTCGCCTCCGCGCAAAGAAGACGGCCCCCGGGCCAGATGGCGTCCCCGCGAGGGTGGTGGCAATAGCCGCCACCCGGATGGTGGGCAGATTTCGGGATCTCTTCGACGCGTGTCTTGCGTCGGGGAGATTCCCAAAACCATGGAAGGAGGGGCAGTTGTGCCTCCTCCGTAAGGAAGGGCGCCCGTCCGATTCCCCCTCGGCATACAGGCCCATCGTTCTACTCGATGAGGTCGGTAAGATGTTCGAGGGGATCATCGCCGCCCGTCTTAACGACCACCTGCGGGCGGTCGGGCCGGACCTGTCGGACGCTCAGTTTGGTTTCCGGACTGGGCGTTCGACAGTGGACGCCCTGGCCCTGCTAAAGGGTCAGGTGAAGGAGGCCGTGGACGCTGGGGACGGAGTGTTGGCTGTGTCCTTCGACATAGCCAACGCTTTCAACTCCGTTCCCCACTCCACCATCCTCGAGGCGCTCCGTTTTCACGGAGTGCCTCGGTATTTGCGGGGCCTTCTGGCGGACTACCTGGAGGACCGAGTGGTCCTCCTCGTAGACAAGACTGGCCGGCTCCGGCGATACGGCGTCGAATCCGGTGTTCCGCAGGGTCGGTCTTAGGACCCCTTCTCTGGAACATCGGGTTCGACTGGCTGTTGCGGGGAGCCCTCCTCCGAGGCACGAGTGTCATCTGCTACGCAGATGACACTCTCCTCACCGCCCGGGGAGGAAGCTTCAGGGAGGCGGCCAGTCTGGCCTCGGCGGGCGGATCCTTAACCGCCGGGAGGATCCGCCGCCTAGGGCTGAGGGTGGCGCTGCACAAGACCGAGGCCGTGTTCTTTCACGGTCCTAGGCAGCGCCCCCCGCCTGACGCCCATATCTTTGTTGAGGGCGTCAGGATTGAGGTGAAGGCCCAGATGAAGTATCTGGGCCTGACGCTGGACAGCAGGTGGCGCTTCGGTCCGCACTTCAGCGGACTGTCGTCGCGCCTGCTGAAGGCGGCGAGGGCCCTCTCATGGCTCATGCCGAATCTGGGAGGGCCGAGCGGGCGATGCCGGCGGCTGTACGCCGGCATACTGAAGAGCATGGCCCTGTACGGGGCGCCCATCTGGGCGGACTCCCTCCAAAGGAGAGAGAATGCCACCGCCCTTCGGACGTCTCAAAGGGCCATCGCCCAGAGGGTGGCGCGAACCTACCGGACGGTTGGGTTCGCGGCCGCGTGCGCTCTGGCGGGCACCCCGCCTTGGGAGCTAGAGGCGTGGGTGCTCGCCAGAGTGTACGAATGGACGGCGGGGCGAAAGGTGCTCGGAGAGCGCCCCACCCCTGAGGTACGGGCGGCCGTTCGGCGGGAGGCGAGGGAGGCAATAGTCCATCACTGGACGGCGGACCTCGCCACCGCAGCCTTCGGCCGCCGAACCCTGGACGCGCTCGGGCCGGTCCTGCAAGACTGGCTCGAGCGCTCGCACGGTTTCCTCTCTTTCAGACTGGTGCAGGTGCTGTCCGGGCACGGATGCTTCGGATCGTACCTGCACCGGATCGGGAGAGAGGAGAACCCGGGGTGCCACGGCTGCGGCGCGGCTGACGACACGGCGCAGCACACCCTTGAGGTGTGCCCGTCGCTGTCCGAGCGGCGCCGCAGTCTTGTCGCCGTGGTTGGGCCGGACCTCTCGCTTTCCGGCGTGGTAAATGCCATGCTGGGGAGCGAGGAGGCGTGGACGGCGGTCGCCTCCTTCTGTGAGGACGTGATGGCACAGAAGGAGGAGGCGGAGCGCGCGCGGGAGAACGATCCTCTCGCGCCGCCGCTCCGCCAACGAAGGAGGGGCAGGAGAGGGCGGATTCGCAACCGCCCCCTCTCGCCCCATGGTGATGAGCAGCGGGCGACAGGTGCGGGGGCGCCCTCGTCCGCATTGCACTGCTCATCACCGCGCCGTATGGGGACGACCGAGCACTCCCGGTCGTCCCCGGGCCCCTCCCCGTGAAGGGAGGGGCGCGAGGGGCCCGCCGTGTCTAGGCGGGCAATCACCGGCGGGGGACTGGAAGAAGTGGCAGATTCCCAGAACCCCGTCACCAAGGCGAAGAGGGAGTGCCGCTGGATTGTTTAGTGAGTATACCGGGAACCACTTTCCCGGGGAGTCCCACATACTCCTTCCGTCCCCCGACGGGAGGAGATGCGTAACGCATTTTTCCCAGCGTGAAAAAAAAAAAAAAAAAAACAAAAGGTCTTCGAGCATTATGCCGAGGTCCTCCAGCGTCTCTGCACTATTCTACAGCCGGCACTCCACGGCAAACAGAGAAAATAATCACTACGTTTAGCAACGAGTGTCAACTGTTGGAGGCCGGAAAAGAATCCTGTCGGTTTTGGTAAAAGTTTTCTCTGGTACTTAAATATAATTATTCTCCTATTCAACCACATCCTATCTGATTAAAACCGATAACTTGGCTTAGATTTTGGACTGCTGATTCTTGTGTTAAACGATAACTTGGCTTAGATTTTGGACTTGATTCTTGTGTTAAACGATAACTTGGATTTTATTTTGGACTTGATTCTTGTGTTGAACTATAACTGGGATTTGATTTTAGACTATCGACTCTTGTTGAAATGGATTATCGAAATTGTGTTATGTGCCGTCGTGGATTACACAATAGAAGATACCAACAACATGTTCTTGCGGCAAACTTACCCCAAGACGAACCGTCCCTTGCAATGTACATACAAGAGCATGCTCAGTTAGAGGTAAGCAGTTAGATATTGTATGTATTTCTATAGGCTTATGTATTGTGTGTGATATCTTGTAAGTTCAAACATATCGTCGCACGTAAGTGAACTCACCATCAAACTGTTTTTATAGTTTGCCGAGAACAATAGTTGTGTCATAAATGTTACCGTCATTATTTTCATTCTATATACCAAAAACTTTTATTTTCCTGCCCTAAAAATCTCAACTTATTATCTTATACAGGATGTAGCATTAAGTGGTTTACATATAAGCAAAAAAAAATGGTTTTATAAACCAAAAACTTCTATTTATAACCAAAACATCAACTTTTTCTAAATAAAAAAAAACTCCGGACACACAGCGAATTTTGACATGCGCTTGCCTGATAATGAACGTATGTATGTAGAGCTTTAATTTAATAAACAAGCCATTTTTATTGGAGTGGGCCCACGCTTCATACATTTTTGCCCATCATCCTTTAGTTAGCTCTACGTTTTCGACTTCCTGACCTTATACCGGACCGGACAAAACTCCCATAACGTCTCCTTCAAGTTGAAGGTATCGTTATGGGAGTTATATTGTCCGGTCCTGTATAAGGTCAGGGGTGGGGGTTTTTCATCTAAGGGTGCGATGTATATATTTTTTAATCACCATGCTCCATGATTTATGTAGTATGTCGGAAAGCTCTACCATAAGCTACTCCTTTGATAGTTCCTTGAAACATACAACATTCGTTAACTCTGTAACTCGCCACTAGATGGCGCTACGGGTAATTCGTGCCAAGTTTGCAGTATCAAGTACCGGTGTCGCCGAAGAAAACTAATATTACATACCTACTTGGTTTGCAAATATTTTAGCATATTTTTAGAATATTTTGTCTACCTCTATCTTTAACTAGCTAGATACAGAACACAGATAGGTATTTACATAAGCGCCCAATGAGCCCATTCCCACTTGTTAAATATCTAATTCGTTTAATGTTTATCTAGTTATTTGCTAGTACTACGAGTATAAGCTGAGACATTCATTAATCTCATTGATTGAAGAATTTGATTTATGTGCCTTAACTGTCCATTTCTTTCTACAGAATTGGTATGAAATTAGTTAATGTACCTAGTCTCACAAATGAAAGTAAAGTAAAAGTATAAATTGTTTATTGCCAAATTAATTAATGTTAGGTACATCATGCATGTGTATTAATAATTGTTAATTTTATTTTAAATTCACAATAGTGACTAGTTTGCTATTTGTCTACCGAATTGTCACTACCGTACAACTCACACCGACAACAAGGAATACTAATATTCGATTTAGTTCTGTTATTACAATATAGAACGCTTCCGTGATGTTTCGTTTTTTGGTAAATTATTTTCGAAATTGTGCTGTTCCCACGGCTTTACAATTTGTGAACACTTGAGACACACGTAACAAAAACATTGCTCATCTTTATTCCGGTCAGTGTTTAGTTGTTGACGCATGGTAACATAATATATGCCTCGTTTATTATGCAACAGATGTATGGTGTACCTACCTACTTATTAATTTCCGAATAGCAGTGGTGTAATGGTGTTACAAAGAGCAACGTTGATTCAGTGTTTAAAAAAGCGCTGTAATGTAGCTTCTATTATTATTAAATTACGCACTTTGTCGCAACTCTACCTAGAGTTCTTTAACTCAGCAAATTGGTAGAACTGGCTCTAAAAACATTAATGAACGATATTGTGATGCTGATAACTAATGATGAGTGCCTTATAATGCAATACATAGTGAGTAAGAACGAGATGCCACGTAAGAACGAGATACAGCGATAGTACATAACATAACAGTACAGTAGATACTGTTATGCTATGTACTATCGCTGTATGTTTAGTAAGTACAAAAGTCCTAAAGCGGAATGCTTAAGTTTGCGATTTGCGCAATTTGACTGGTATCGCTCAGGATTTTGTGCGTGTTAACAAAGGGGCTGTTCGTTCGGGTGACCATCACTTTCACAAACTAAGGAAATCTATTTGAGATTATTTTGCTTCGCGAGTGCGTCATAATAAATTGTAGGTAGATGCAGATAGGCAGACTGTACCGTGATTTCACGACTTGGACCAGTCACGGGCTACGGCTAGTCATCATGGGCTGACTTGCAGAAGGTTTTTGTTCCCCTTGCACCGGTGGTGTCTTGGTTTTTTTAGAGCTCAAGACTGGAGTGGTCCTACTCTGCGGGTACATTGTGTTTTGATGCTCCTCTGCGCTTCAATGCACCCGCGCCTCTACAGAAATTATTGACTTTTTGTTTGCTTATTGAGACATCATAGGACAATATTGCTCTCCAATGAGCTGTAGACAAGGGTTAAATTAAATAAAGCAGTCTCGTAAGGAATATTGCTTCAATCAGACCAATAAAGTCAGGTAGTAGAATGGCGCTTGGCTAGTGGAGTATTTTATTTTATTTCAAAGTTATTTCCGCAATGCACTTACGAGTACTGGCCATTCCTTAATCAAGAATCTTTTTGCGGACACAGTGATTTATAGAGTGCCATCACTTATGTCGTCAAGGCCGTCGGATCGTCGTAGAGGCATCGGCTTCAAGGTTACCGAAATAGCGGAAATTAGCTATCAAACACCATCATTACATGAAACCTTTTTTTGTGGTAAGTTTTCCGCGGAAGATTTCGATGTCCGTAAGAAGAAGAGAAGGCGGTAGTATCTGAGTTTGGTTCACTGCAATATTGGTTTGCTGCAGTTCATTGAGTTTCACCCAGCTGCCCTTGCCTCTATTATTATGATTCTCTAAAGTAGTTGCACTGCATCGCGGGATAAGTGTGTGGTCTTCTCGTTGGTTGGTTGTTTGTTACTCTGTTGATAGCCCAAGTCATAATGAGCGTTTTTCCTTATGTCAAATGTAGTTTTAAAAGGATCCCTAGGTGGCGCTGCCGTACCGTAATAATAAAAGTCAAAGCAAAAAATAATACTATGGTTCTGTGGAATTTGTGATGGTTGGTTACCTAGAAGAAAAAATGCTGTTGTCGTTTGGTGATAAGTGCGCTTTTGGATACTTTGGAGTCTTTGCTATGGATTGTGGGTTTGAATTGTTATTTTTATTACGAGAAACCTCGTCCGAATAGCAACCCTGGCTCCTTCTCTTGTTTAGTGATCTGTGGACTGACTTTGACATTGATTGCAACAAATCACAAATTCGTATGAAGAAACGAATGGCGCCATCTAGTGTATCTCAAGGAACTAAGAAAAAAAAAGAAATGAAAAACGCCCATTATACGGATGGAGTGGGTTTTTTTGCGTCGCCTTCCACAGTCCAGCATACTTTGTCGCTATAACCCTCACGGATCTATTTGGCCGCTTCCTTTACAGTAGATTGCTCAGCAGGCAAAGGCTCGCAGATATTGCATTGTTATTTCCGGTTTCAATATTTCTGTCGCTATCCGTTTAGATAGATAGATAGAAAACCCTTTATTGTACATAGAAAAGGAGATTACACAGGTATTTAAAATAAAAATAAAATAAATAAATAAACTCACGCCCGTTACCCCCGAGGGGGTAGGGAGAGGCACCAATCACTATAACTGGGCCCACGTTTTGCCGAGTTTATTAGGTCCCAAACGTGACAAGTGGCAAACCTGTCACCGTTATCCGGGCACAATTTATTTCCAGGTATTTCCATTTAAATAGTTAAGTAATTATTCTCGTATCCCTCGTTCATATTTATACAAACGCGGGATAGAGCGGCCAAATTGACCCGCGAGAGTTATATACAGGCTTCGTACTTCCTAGTGAAGGCTTGTCTACAGTGACGCGAGAAATGTCAAGGTCGAGCCAACCGTCGTCGCCCGCTCACTTCCTGCGCGGGCGCTGCCTGGCTACCATCAGCTTGTAGGGATGTGAAAACATAATCGATTAATGCCCTGTCCCAATAACCTACCAACCAGCTACCACCAGTTAAAATTAGATATATCTTTAGTTGCTGTAAGAATATATGGGAATATTATCTAGGAATGATAGAAATAAGTAAGAATTGCTTTACTTACATTTATTTCTATCATTTATAATTAAGTTATTCTAAGAATCTGCTGAAGTTTCATTTTAATTGGAAAAATCAATAAAAATGTGAGTAAACTGCTATAAATAAACCTATAAATGTATTATCTTAGTTAAGTATACACGTAAAATGAATAAGCAATCCGATCAAAAGTTTTAGAAACTGTTGTTTTTAAGGCTGATGATGAAATTTTTGGATAAAGCCCTTGAGTAACCGTTACAGATCTAAATACCTACTATACCAAGTTAACTCAAGCAGAATTGCTTAAGCTGCGTTTTACTCAAAATACTGGTCGATGGATTTATAAAAATAAAAAAATATGTTGCTCAGAAAAAGCGTTTTTTTTAAAATCCATTTTGATAACAACAAGATTAATCGATTATAAAAAAATCGATTTTTTTGTTCACATCTCTATTAGCTTGTAATTAAGTTTGTGTCTTGTTTGAATCCCACGGATTTGACGCACCCAGGTAGCAAAAGCTGGTGAAGTCATAGACTAGACTAAAGTTAACCTGAGTTAACCTTACTATGCCTTACTCTACACAAGCGCAGCGGCCATCTTTACGGTCTATCCCACTACTACCTACTTTTCCTGATAGGTTAGCGACTGCAGAAAAAATCTTTATGTTTGAAATCAAGTAAAAGGCAAGCACAATAACTACCTATGTAGGTGCCTGTATGTAAATGTTATGATTGTTTTTAAGTAAGTAGGTAATAGAAAAGGCAAATGATGACCATAATGACTGATAGATAATAATATGACGTTTTTGGTAACCACAAACAGTATTAGCATGTTATACCTACTACACCTACCCACCCATCTTTACCTGTACACTGACAGTCAGGCAACTCAGGCAGGATCATTTTCACGAATTGTTTATAACAAAACGAAACAATGGTGAGACCCGTCCGTTGTTCGTAGTTAATCATCGCCAGTACGAAGGGCTGGCATGACGACAGAGCAAATGAAGCGCGGTTCCTCCCAGCCTTTCTTTATTAGGTACCTATGAGACGGCGTGATTTTCAAACTCAGCTACAACCTGAATGGAGTCGCCTTCACCCAAAAGTGCTCAAACACTAATCTTCTTCGACGGATAATAACGAAACCCAAATAAAAATTTGGTAGTATATTTATTAGTTTTGTCAAAAGTCGTATTTCGACTGCATGCGTCCAGACATTTTCCCAAATGGAGTTATTGCTCTGAAATGCCTGTGTACGTAAACCGCAACCGGTAATGTAAGGTCATTCGGCAACGGAACTATTATCGTAATGAACGGAAACCGCAACACAACAGAATATCCATCGGCCAGCTAGTTGATGCGATACGGAAATCGGAAGTGTTCCACACTACATTCGTTGGTACCCAACAGGTAGAGTAGAGCGGATGCGGAACTAATAATAGGTACCTAGCTATGTAGGTGGCTGAATAAGCGATCTCATTTCATAAGGCAAACAAAATATAAGTACAGTTCTGTTAATTAATGTTTACACTTTATGCATCACTGTAACCCCCAGTTTCTAGCACGCTAACAATCTGTTAACTAATCTACTGTTAACAGCTGTCAAATGTTTTTTTTGTATTCACTTTGGCAATTCAGAAACCGGGCCTTAGTTACTTAGCAAAATTCTCAATTCAGAAGCTGGCCCTATGGCAAGTGTTTTTTTGTCAAATTAAGTCGTGTGAAGTAATTTAAAGTAAGGAACCTATTACGTCCCACTGCAGGGCACAGGTCTTCTCTCAGAGAGATAGAGAGTGTATGGGCTTAATCACCATGCGTGCCCACCGGGGATGGACGATTTCAAGTGCCGATGTATGTGAATAGCTCAGACACTCAGGTTTTCTCACGATGTTTTGCTTCACCGTTAGCAAGTGTTGTTGCTACTATAAGTTCACACAAATGTACAAAACTTAGAAAAATAAGTCATAGGTACCTAGGTGCCAGCACTGGAAACCGAACCTGTGTGTCTCGCTTCTGAGTCCATTTTTGTACCAACTGGGCTCTTTCTTTTATCTACAGGAATTTATTTATTTTTATTTAAGCTCCTCTCGGCTCCGTTGCGAAGAACCAGCTTTAAGTCGAATTTTATTTAGCAACTCTATTGCGTTCTTTGTCCAAATGTCACCGACAGTTGGGCGGGTGGCCACAGCAACTTGGTGCTCGCTGAAGCGTCCAGTGCGTTCGGCCACGCTCGGCTTTCCCACCGGGAGACGTCCTGTCCTTGATTGAAGCACTAAGAGGACAGTTGACGAATTTAAAACTCCATCAAATTCCAACAGGCCTACGCCCTATTTAATAGAACTAGAATTCACGGATGACTACTGTTTACAATGTGATGTACATCGCGAAGCCATAGATTAGCATTAGGAAGAATGAAGAATAAACTATGAACTTCATATAAATATTTTTAAAGAATCAAGAAACCATAGAAATAGGGTATATTTTACTATATTATACCTACTCAGTCTACTGTAGGCTAGGAATCTCGACTTTACAATATAAATGTAGAGCGTAGAGCTCTTCTTGACTGGACGTTATCAAAGCCTTGCAAGTTTGAGGCGCTTGAATAAAATCGACATTGGACTAAATGTCGCCAAAACTGAGGTAACCGATGATAGAGCCGATGCATGTGTTGCCATGTTCAAAGAAAACTATTGAAATAAAAGTGCAGTAATCGCGATTGCGTCAGGCGTAGTATCGCGTGCTACCGTTTTGCAACTACCCGCAGAACACGCAACGGACGCAGCGAGAGCGCATTCCGCCGCCGTTGTTAGAAGACAATGATTGAGCATCCCCGCTTTCCAAGTTCATTGACAACGAAAGTGTTGCGTGAAAATTGGCGGCGAACGCAGTGCTGGGTTGTGGAGGAGGCGCGCGGTCGGTCGTTGCCGCGCCGCTGCGTCGGGCTTCACTGCCAAGGCCGCTCGCTTTCTCCACAATCTACTCGCTATTACGTGGCAGTGGCACCGGCTTGTGTAACTATTATCTCTCTTTATACCTACACAATTAGATAATACTGCAGTCGCATTTAGGAAATGAGCGCCAGCTATCTGGAGTCTTAATGGCTTTTTAATTCTACGTGAACTTTAGAATGCTTCAGTAATTAAATTTAACATGCCGAATTTGGAGAGTTTTATCTGCACAATTTGTTTGGTATAGGTAGCCGTAATGCTTGGTGTATAGGATAATTGGCCAGCAAGTGGTCGTTCTTGACCCTTACAGCTGGTAGTGTCACACTAGCATTAACTTCCGCATTGCTTCGTCGACTCGTCGCTCTAATGACTGACACCGACGATAGATGGCGGTCTGCAAACAATTCCAAATATCACGCACAAGTCGCACGACCGAGCCTACAGATTTTGTAGTTTTAATAATTATGTACCTTTTTTGTTTAGATATTGGGTCTAAAATCCGTAGCTCGTCAATCTTTACCAAAGATCTAATTTTTAATCAAACATTGGAGCTCCTTCTGCCTATGTTTACCCTTTTCATTAACACTGATAATCAAACTGAGGAAACGAATATTAGCTGTTCTTTGACCGCTACGTAGGTTTGGAATAGGTATGTATAATATACGCACTTCTGTTTCCTAAATTTCACCTGAAAGAGAGAAGATAATTATTTTGTCACTATCTCTCCTAATATACGCAACAGAGTCCTGTTTGTCCTAACAGGAATTTTCGCGCGCTTTCATCTCTTTTTCTACCCATCATCATCATCATCAACACATTATGTCCCCACTGAAGGGCGGGTCTCTTCCCTGAGGAACGTATAGGCCATACTCCACCGCCCATACCCTAGTTTTATCAGCATACCTTGTCGGTTTAGCGGTATCACTTATGAATCCCACACCGAAGACCTTAGGTTCGATTCCCAGTGGCGTGTATTTCCATTTTTGTAATGTCCTCGCCTGGTTACCAACCACAGTTCATCAGTGGTTGCCATAGTTTGAGACCAGCATAAGTGATTGTGTTGTGTTGTGTGAAAGTTATTATTATTACTTAGGTAGGTAGAAGAATACATTTAAAGAAGTCGTAGGTACTTTTCTATAGATTCTATAGATAAGGTTCCTTATTATTACCCTCCTCCTTTTGGTTAAAAATGTAATTATTAGGTAGGTACTAGTCAAAGAAAAGCTTTAAGAATATCTTATTAAGTATAACGTTTATAATCACATCACATGCTTTACTGACTCCTAGACCAAAATGACATACTCCTGTAGGTTGTCTACCAAACGAACGTAGTTCCTTATCCTTATCCAGCCCAATAAGGTTATCGCTGGATGTCGCTAAAGTCAAAGTGCGTTACCGTGCGATAAGCCAATCAACGGAAAGTTTGCCAAAATCCACGGAAGCTAATCAGCGGAGCTGTGGTGTTACAGGAAAGTCAAGGTCATACATGACGTAAGAAATCACTTCTTGTGAGACTGAAAAAAATGCAGCCGGCAGGTACTAGGCAGCTGGCGAACAATTGATTACTTATTTGTATTCAGTGATAGCGGTTTATAGGGTTCCGTACCTCAAAAGGGCAAAACGGAACCATTATAGGATCAGATTGTTGTCCGACCGACCGTCTGTTTGTCAAGATTACGCCAAGACTCTTTATCTCGGGAATAAATACATTCTCTATCTCAGACTTTCTATTAGGTAAATTATTAAAGATCAACGTTTGTTTATGGTAAAATTATTTAAATTTTATTATAAGTTTTTTTTAGTTGTGTGGTCTAACTTTTTAAGTATTTTTATTTTGTTAGTACCTAGTTACCTAACTACCTACTATTTAATCATAAAGTATTAATTTCTTCTACGAGTATGACTTGAACTTTTTGACATACTCACTTAGAAATTTTCTTTTTATAATTAATGTGTTCTTTGTTTGCAAAAAATACGTCAATTTAAATGACATTTTATTTATCATAAGTTTGTTCGCCCAAAGACTAACCATTGAGCGACTTTATAATTTTAACATCTTGTATAAATTGACCTTTGCTTAGGTACAAGCCAAGCGTGGAGGTATCGATTTGAAATGGAAACGGCTCTGTGAGAAAATAAAAATTCTAAATAACCTAAAAGATGCGGGGCTGTTTATGCTGCAAAAAAACGTAAGTATATTTCGACAATCAAGACAATAAAAATTTAAAAGATACCTACTTTCCGTTGACTTGGTGCTATTAAATTTAGCATGTAATATAACCATATACAGGGTTACAGGGAAAGTCGTACACAATATTAAAGGAGGTTATTATTTAGGTCATTTCTGATGGATTTTGTTCTATTATATATGGTCCGAAAGTTAACCGTTATGGAGATATTGACTGTTAAAGATTTTAAAAGAATATCAATTTTTTTTGGCTTTTTTATTGATTTTTTCTTAGAATAGAGCTCATAAAGTGGTTTTTTTAATGTATTTAGTTAAAAGGCATGTCAATTGATAAAAAATATCAGCAAAAGCTGCACCTACTACTAACAGCTTTAAAAAACTGCTCGGCAACGGTTAGAATTAAATATTTTTTCTCTAAATATTTTTCACCTTGAAGCTCTTAAAAAAAAATTAACGTATGGAACTTATTCTGCAAACCATTTTAAAAACTTCTACGACTCTTTAACTATGCAAAATGGTATAATATTTAATAGGTATGTGCATGAAATTTTAAAATAATGTCATTTGAGTAGGTTCTAGTGGTAGTACCTACATAACTGAACTTCGATACAAAAAAAATCTTTTTACTTCCTGGCACCTTTAAACTATGCAAAAATGTCAGATAGGCTTTTTTGTGCTCTGGAGACATGCTGTCTCAGGTGTTCACGTATTTCAGATTTTTTTTGGAATATTCTATCTATCTGTTATTTTTGTGTTAGTCTGCTCGTGTGATTCTTCCGAGGTAGATGTGTTAATACATGCTCGGCAAATGATTTGCGTTTTAGAAACTTCTACGTCTCTTTAGGTATTAAAAACGTATATCACTTGCTATTACATCGGAAAAAGGTTAGCCAAGTGTCACTTAAGATGGCAAACGGTAAGTTTTATAAAAATATCTAAAATATATACTAAGTAATATTTTTATAATTAGTTTTAAAAAAAATCTGAAATACGTGAACACCTGAGACAGCATGTCTCCAGAGCACAAAAAAGCCTATCTGACCTTTTTACATAGTTTAAAGGTGCCAGGAAGTAAAAAGATTTTTTTTGTATCGAAGTTCAGTTATAGGTAGGTATGGTGTAGGTACTACCACTAGAGCCTACTCAAATGAAATTATTTTAAAATTTTATGCACATACCTATTAAATATTATACCTTTTTGAATAGTTAAAGAGTCGTAGAAGTTTTTGAAATTCTGCAGAATAAGTTCCATACGTTAATTTTTTTTAAGAGCTTTAATGTAAAAAATGTTTAGAGAAAAATTATTTAATTCTAACCGTTGCCGAGCAGTTTTTTAAAGCTGTTAGTAGTAGGTGCAGCTTTTGCTGATATGTTTAAATACATTAAAAAAAACACTTTATGAGCTCTATTCTAAGAAAAAATCAATAAAAAAGCCAAAAAAAATTGATATTCTTTTAAAATCTTTAACAGTCAATATCTCCATAACGGTTAACTTTCGGACCATATATAATAGAACAAAATCCATCAGAAATGACCTAAATAATAACCTCCTTTAATATTGTGTACGACTTTCCCTGTAACCCTGTATAATCCATTTGTCTATACTTGGCATTTTTTTCATACTTTAAACGACACTAAATCAAAAACCTTTAGCGGTAGATCGCTCGAAACAGTTTGCGAAATTTAGTGCTAGCTAGTACTAAATTTGCAAACATGTAAATGTTATGTTAAATTTGCAAACGGTATCGAGTTTTCTGACGCTAAAGGTTTTTGATTCAGTGTCATTTGAAGTCCAAAAAAAATGCCAAGTATAGATAAATGAACTGTAGGTAGATAAATGAACCTGGTACAAGCATAAGAAAAAGAGCTGAATATAGATATTAGATAGAATATTCTTTATTGTCCACGAAAGTAAGTGTAATAAGTAAATATATATTCGAAATTAAATCAGAAAAAAAATTGTTTTGGAATTTGTACGGAACTCTCGGTGGGTTATTCCGAGTCGCACATGTAGCTTACATCCATCATGATTCAAGTGACAAGTCGACAATGAAACCATTTAAATCTTCGATGTACTAAGTTAACTGTTGGAGAAAAATTAAAACTTATAATTTTGGAGTTCTCTAGTCTCACGAAAGGTAATTTGGTATGTTTCAAAATGTGGGCAGTTTGTGATAATGTTTTCAACGTGAGTTGTTATCATACAGAATCAATCGGAAATATTGCACAATCTCTAATAATATCCGTACGATGCTTGAGTAACTAATAGAAAGATAAGGGTGGAACCACCACTCCATATTGAGGAGTGATCCTGATTCTTGAATAGCATCTGATAGTACGGAACGGACAGAATCTTTGTACAATCAATTCTGCAGGCTAAACGCTTACATTTCATTTACGGCACGGGCCAGGGGCGTTCCGTCGACGATCTTATTTGCCGACGAGCGACGGACGAACGTTGAACCGGGAAGCAAGGCAAGGCGACTCGTGCTGCCATCATTCGCGGCTCGTTTCCGGAACTGTTGCTAACTAAAGTGATAATGATAAGACATTCGTAGCGAATAATTTAATTCCGCGTACATTCAGAGAAATTTAGCACCTTTTTCTCGTACATTATTTGTTAATTAAAATTAAAATTAATAAACTCACGCCCGATATCCCCGAAGGGGTAGGCAGAGGCACCAGTCACTGGAACTGGGCCCACGTTTTGCCGAGTTTATTAGGTCCCAAACGTGACAAGTGGCAAGCCTGTCGCCGTTATCCGGGCACAATTTATCAGCGAATAGTGTTCCTTGCTGTACAAACAAATGTACGTAGGTAACTAAAAGTCATTGGTACATGCGTGGTTATTATTTGCTAATTTAATCATAAACATCAGATGTAGTGACGGCTGTTGTTTTTTTTGTCTGCACTTTGGCCAATTTACTAACAGCTGTTAACAGTACCCATCTACATTAACAGAATGTTAGTGTATAATAAACCGGGTGTAAATAACTGAATACCTCCACCAATCCGGACTCTCCACCAATCCGGACTGGGCCCCCGTGGTGGAGTATGGCCTATACCTTCCTTAGGGAAGAGACCCGTGCCTCTCGGTGGGGACATAGTGGGTTGATGATGTAAATCACTGAATAAGCCAATGCCTAAACTTGCTTAGATTACGGCGGTCATACAAGATTTTGATTCCACAACATGTAAGGTCATTCACAAACTTTTTCGATTGCAGGTTCACTTTAGAAAGAGCACTGCATAACTGATATTTTCTCAGACAATATAAATAGATAGATCGATAGAGAGCACTTTATTGTACATAAAAAGGAAATTATATTAAACCTGCCTACAAACACACAGCATATTCATAAACCGAATCATAAAAATTTCAATCGTCGAAATGCAAGTAATTACATAACACGGTGTCCAATATGGCTTTAAAAGTATTCGTCACCCCGAGCGGGATCATTGATTCAAGCTTATTTAGTCAAACTCCGTCGCGTCAGTTTCAGGAAAATTATGTACCTAATTTTAACAAGCCGGAAAGCAAGTCCGGTTCCTGGGGCGACCTGTGGTTCCCCTCGCTTGGCGTCCACACACAATAGGAAGTGATAACCGGAGTGTTGGTGTCGGATTCGACTCTGACGCAAGCGCTCCGTTGTGGGCGGTTGTGCCATAGGTAGAGAATGTGTAGATTCAGACATCTTGATAAAATTAGATTGGTTTGACATTTTTATTCTGATTTCCCCGATACTCCACTTCTTCATTGAATAATAAATAAATTCAGTACCTATTTATCTTTTACGATGAGTATGATCTCTATTGAGTTTATTGTTGAGTATTGTTAGTATACCTCTGTCCAATACTAGTAGGTAATGAGGTTGACTGCGGTTTCTTTCTTTTCTCATTGTTATTAAATTCAGTGCAAATTAAGTAAGTAACTATACCACTTATAAGTTACAACGTGTTTAGTGTTAAGATTTAAATAACTGTTACTTGGTGAGTAGCATGCTGTGTAAACTACTTATTATTGACTTGCAGCCTAGATCCAAGACTGGACGTAATTTGTAACTGTATCTGTAAAAATGGTTGAGTATCTCTGTTAGCTATAAATAAAATCAAATGTCAAGGTTATGGAGTTTGTGGATTTAAGGGTTATGGGGTATGGAGATAGGTCTAAAGTGTTAATGTGTAACACAATAATGTATGGTAGGCAGGTGATAGGAGCTTCAACTATATCTTAAACCTGTTTCTTACATGTAGCGGAAGTCTACTGTTAGCTCTATGGTTTTTACGTTTACCTACCTACCTGCTATTTGTCGAACGCTTCCGCGTGATTGCCGTCATGTTAATCGCCTGTTTCTCTAGATTATACCTCCAAGATTTCCACTTGCCAAACACAGGTTTATATGTCTGTCACACATACACCGTATAAAAAGTATGGATAATTTGTTAGGTAGAGTCGTATCACCTGATTCAACTTGTGAGTTACAGACTTACGTCCAAAGTAGCCTTGGGGCTTTGTTTGGTTTTCTGTCAAATCCACCGCCTTGGTGTGACGAAACATCCGAAGGAATCATTGTAGGTTTTAGAAGCACGCGTACTTATAGAGAGAACACATTATACTAAAACGCATCACTAGGCGTGTTTATCCAATGCATTTGTCCATTAACAATGGCCTACATTATTTCGCTACGTTCGCGCGAAAGACTGCGAACGCACAAAAAGTGCATAATGCGTGTGCAAGGGACACCCACGTCGGAGATTCCTGCCCATTATCGTATCAATTCAGCTCGTCCCACGGGCTCATGTGACCGACAGAAGCCAAAACTGGGCGGTGATGTACCTACAGCCAGGATTTATTTCAGCAAAAACACATTCTTCCCTGAAGATTAACAATAAGAACGCAACACCCACATAACAGAAATAGTTCAAAATTGCTTTGCATTAAAGCGGTGGTAGAGTGTTGAGCGAGAGTGTTGTCGAACTATTCTATCGTAACAATTAAAATTCTAATAATAATTAATAGCCGCACGATAAAATCGACACCGCAAAACCCATCTACTTTCGAAGTAACCTCCCAATTAACGACGGAGAGGAGCGTTTAATACAGCGGTAAGCTTATTAAAAACACGCACACGCTCTGGACCGCCGCTGTAATCGTAAACTGCTCATCATAACTAAGATAAATAAATGCTTGTGTTATTGTTTACGGACCACCAGGCAGGCGGCGCGAGATATCACAAATCTCCCCCGCAACGATACTGACAAACCCAGAGGCGCAATCTCTGCATGCATATTATTTTTAAAACTCGGTAGTAAGTAAACAGGAGTGCACCACATGTAGAGGCACCTGACCCCGCTGAGCTTTCCCACGCTGGGTGTCTTCGTGCTCTCGAAACAAAAAACGTCGCCGTTAGCGAGAACGCTCCCAATGACTTTCTACACGGGCAGCTCGGCTCGATATTGCCTGATGCGCCTCAATGGCCCTCAGGGAGCAACCGGGCTCCACTCGCTCGCTTTCGGGAGCGAATGTCTCGCATGCAGCGAGGCTTAAACAACGTTTTTTCTGTTTACTCAAATGATCCTGGTGATCGTTTTTTAATTTATTTTGTCGCTCAACGCCGTCATGTGGTTCCAATCACAGCCCGCTGAGGCTTTTAACTTTTTAGATCATTATCGGCAGGACAAACCGAAATTGTTACAGCATATACCTACTATATTTATTCTTCCTACTTGTAGCCTTTAGAATAAGTCGTAAAAGTTTTAGTTGACAAAATACAAACCGTGCTATTTGACACAATATTTTAAACCCCACACACTTACACTACCCCTTCATTACAAAGGGTTGAGAATCTCAAAGGAATGTCATCAAATTTAGCTCCGCAACAATGGACGGTTCATCAACCCTCTCTGAGCATTGGCGTCCCGCGGTGTGTACCACCCTTTTAGCCATATGGCATATACAGAGTTACTAACTCTACATTTCAATCAATAAAGCACATTTACAACAGCAGTATCATTTGGTGCTGATTTACCATTCATATCAATTACGGCAATGTAGCCTATTATTTCGGAGAGAGAATAAGGGATGAATCATCACGCGTGCCCACTCCGCATTGGCGATTTCGAACACTGAGGTATGTGAACACCTTAGACATTCAGGTTTCCTTACGATGTTTTCCTTCACGGTTAGTAGGGAGTGGTATTGCTACTGTAACTTCATAAATGTACGTATTAACATAAGAAACAAAGTCATTGGTACATGCCGGGATTCGAAGCCACTACCTCCCGAACGAGAACCCAGCGTTGTACCGCTCCGCTAACACCACTCCAATCTTATACGTATTTAAGTATAAAAGGTTAGTGTAAACTTCAACTAAAACATTTTTCATCTAAAAATCTTATCATACTTGCCCATAACGTAGAGTCGAGACCTGCCTGTAAAGGCTGTACTTCGACGAATTGGGAATTAGAATCTGCAAACATTCGGCTGCCAGTGGAAGGAGTAAGTGCTCACCGAGATTCCTGAAAAAATAATAGGCCACACACGAGTTGCTACTCAATTCAGCCACCATTTCAGGCAATAATCGCGTACGAGGAAGTGGATCGTGGCGTCGCCAGTGCCGTCACGGGACAAATTAACCCAATTCCGAGAATCAACAGGCGCTAGGCGGCCCCGCGTCCGCGCCGCGCTATCTACCAGCGGTTCCAAAGCTTTTCCGACTATGTAACACTAATAAACATCATAATAAAAAAATAAAATATGTTTATTTTCAGTATCAAACTTAATCTAGGTTACAATTTTTTTTTGGGAGATTCCTTTGAAGTAAGAATTACCTGTGCCAGGAAAACTCCTGCTCTTCCTAATTTGTTAGCATTAATTAAGTTAATTACAGTTGACAATTAATTCAAATTTAGCATGCACTAAACATGTTTTATTTTACTGAGATCCACACACATACCTACTATAATAATTATCTAATTCATAATTTGACTCCACACTAAGCTTATTAATGCATGATCTTGTTAGATAGGACGTGGATCTTCGGTAGAGTTTTTTTCTCTCCTACTTACAACTCGACCCGAAAACAGCGGATAACATTCAACAAACAGAATGTTGATTCTTTACGTTGAAATAGGTACATTTTCAATTTTTGTTTCTGAAACTATCGCCATTGTCGCCAAGAGCCATTGAGCATTACATTAATCCAAATAAATAATATTTGAAGTTGAGATAGTATTTAATAGTGCGAATAATCCAAGATTCAAACTTAGTTTCACGTACACTATTAATCTGTTGATCAGTTGGTTTACAGTTGTAAAGCGCTTCAGATGGCCGAAGTCCATACGAAAAATCATTTGATAGCCGTTAGCAATACATTCAGAGATTGTTAGCGTATGGTGCTGTAACAGCATCATGCTATTCATGCTGTAGCACGTCATGCTAAAATATCACTGGACAGAATAAAAATTGTTGTATTTTGTTTTTGTATTTTGTATGAGAAACCGGAGTGACAAATATGCTTCGCGTATCCTCAGTGACTTTTCCACTAAATTTCACGGAACACATTTTAAGAATCTCTGCTCTGCACACGTGTGGAGTGGACTCCCGGCGACACTGATTGAGAATATTTGAGACGGTATTTTGACAAAATCAACATTTTTTTATACAAATGCTTGGTGAAAACTAATATGTATAGGAAAACATTTGGTCTGTTTGTTTGATCACTGCACAGGTTTGATGCTTAGGTCGCAACGGCCTCGTTACTTTTTTAGTTTATTTTAAGATTTCTAAAATGTTCAATTCCTGAAACATAGTGAAATTCGTCGTTAGGTACCTAAACCTTTTATTCGGAAAAAACATTTTATTTATTTACTATTTCTGTATTTTTTACTATTTTCTGTTTATAGGGGTGCATTTTAAACCATAGTGTTAAATAAAATATCCATTATATTCTACGTCTTCTATGTACCTACCTACTTACTTAGAAGATCAATGATTAACTTTACTGAAGGCGAGATTAGTGGAGCGCGTAAAGCGCGAATTTACTAATGCCCGGTTCCAATATCACAAAACGCTTCGTATTTGCTTACGATCGGTAACAATTCCTACGAACCTTGCTTACGATCGGTTACAATTTGTACGAACAAACGGATCGTAGCCGGTGGGCGTATATTATAGGAACGGGGCATAAAATTATAACTTTAAAGAATCGTCTTAAATCGTTTTATACCTATTCTGAATACTCTTTAGATTCCTGCATATTTGATATGTTTTCAGAACCCACAAGAGAACTAATTATAAAACCATAACAATAACTAACCCACAGCCATGTCGAAGCTTCCACATATTATTTTAAGCTAAGACACACTCACCCACGAAGTATATTATGGACCGGATGGTTTCTCGATATAAGAAAGCTGAGGAAAAGGACAACCTATACTAAAACCAATTAGCAAGCACAAACTAATTCTTAACACGAGGTCCGGACGGGGTCAGTGGGTAGACCAACTGCCCGATGGTCAGATGATATGATCAAGTCCTCAAAGGGCCCGTGGATAATGGCGAGAGACCGAGAAATATTTCGTGAAATGCGTGAAAAACGATAGTAGGGAAAAGATCTATAGGTACCCAGCAGTGGGGCGAGACGATGTCTGTGTACCTCTTTAACATGTTACGGAACTTTAAAAGTAGATACACAGTGGCGTAGCTAGGGAGCCAAGGGCCCTGGAGCAAATAAAAAAATGGGACCCGCTGCTATTTAAATTGGTAAGGTTTTAAATAAAATATTAAATATATAAATACTTTAAAAATGCTATATAGTTACTTATAGCTACTTTATCATCAGCTCTTTATTTGTGCACTGCAGGGTTGGTAATAAAAGTATTAAACATAATAATTTACAATTTTATTAATACTTGGTGTAGGTAAGGCAATGTAAAATTTCAAAAGTTCAGTTCGATCAAGATTTTGTGGCGAGGGGCCCCCTGAGCTTGAGGGCCCCGGGGCACTGCCCCGCCTAGCCCCTAGGTAGCTACGCCACTGTAGAATCTGTAGATGCATAAGTAACCGTTGGCAACATAAGGTAGCTACCCAACAAAAAGCACTGTAGCGAACCGGAAGTAAAAGGGCCGGAAGGGAGAGGGACTTCAGCGGATATTCCTCCCCCCACTTCCCTCGACCCGCTCCCGTCTCCCCGCATCCGGTCACGGCACTTCCGCTTCCGTGCTCGCCAACTTTTGACATTCTCTACTCAACCTCGAGCCAGATACAAATATTTCACAATGCGAAATTGCATGAAGCATATCGCTTCATATTATCAACATTTCTAATGTGCCAACCTATGATGATATATTTTATAATCAAAGGTTTTGATGACGTTTAACACGAAAATTGTATCCCATTAATGATAGAAACTGCTACCTCACCGCAGTAGCTCATATCATGCACAGATTAAGAATGAGTGTCGAACAAAAATTATAACATTTTACATTATGATACTACAGCGAAGAGTACCTACACCTATTCTACCCATTGCTAAATGCTTATCTAAGCCACCAAGCAGACAGAGGACATTAAAATAATGATGCTGACATTTCATTATCTTCCGAGACGTGTCGTATTTCGTCTGATGGCACACGATAACTTTCAATAGCCTTTTGAAATAGACATGCGGACATGCCACACCACACGGCTGCTCCCCTGTCAGCAGTATTGTGGCATCAACTTTCGAGCTTTTGAGATGTTAATCATGGCAAAAGTAGGTAGGTTTACTAAGCCTTTTATTGTGAACAGGCTGCGTGCGACAAATAGTATTACATCGTTTGATAAATAGATAGATAACGTTATAATAACACAATTGAAACTTCGTAGAGGTTCCGGAAGTATCATCGTAGTCGCCTATAGAAAAGAAGTCAAATCTTTATTACATACAGTTGACCAACGCAAACTTTACGTTTTGGTGGCAAAGTCATCCCTAACGTGACTGCGTAGAGCGCACGCGTATAAAGATCTACGTGCTGTAGACTCTTAACTAACCTAATTAATAGTCTTCGAAGTTAACAATCGAGCTAACATTCGTTTACGCTACTTTAATTTTCTGTTTGAAAGTTGACATCGTAACCCGAGACTAATTTGAGTTACCCACTTTACTGGGTAAGACGAATGGTCGTTATTCTCAGTAGCATTGAGTCTGATTTCGGTCGGAAAGGTTGTAACAGCTTTGTTGGTGGATGCACAATGTGAACGATTTCAGCAGAGCGTGTAGAGCTACCACAATGAGTAACGCGATCGCCTCTGGAACAGAGGATCAGAGATCCCGACTGACAAAAGTGAAATACAAAAAGGAATAGATATCAAAACAGAACACAGATCTTATATAAAAAACCTCATGTTGAAAGGAAATAACTTACCTAGGCGCATTAGCAAAGCGACAAGCCACTTATTTTAGTAGGCACCAATTTATGAGACAGTTACCTTATTTATTATCACTAAAAAATCCGTTAAACATTAATAAGTATATTTTGGATGTTTTCCGAAATCGAAGTTTAGTACCTCTACGCCTAGGTACTTAAACAAATTGTAAATAATAAACACCTGTAAGAGGCAACTTGCCTTCAGGCAAGTATGTTAGTCTCAGTCCTAAGTACCTACACATTCACAATATAACGATTATGCGCAAGAAATCCTGAGCGATTTCAATCGTCTAACTGTCGAATTTCATATTACTAAAGTTCAGGACTGTGCGCGCAATAAAGGGGCATAGTGTTTTCCTAGGTGTGAAAGTAATTTATTCAGACCGGATTTACAATAGTTTAAACAATAGTTCACGGGATTAAATATGTTTTTAGCCCGTTGAAGATTGCTACTTACTTGCCTATTTTTTTCTGTGGGTGGCCGGTTATTTAGCCATTATTACAATTATTCATAGTTTAAAAACGGTAAATATTTAATCCCAAATCTATGTCGTTTTAAAGAAACAGTTGAAGTCATTACTAAACCAATTAAAAAAATATATATCTATTTTTACACTTCACTTTATATGTTATTTCAATTTTAAAGTTGAAACGTGATTCAACAGAAATCTGAAAATATAACTAGTTTTTTTTATAATTTGACAGTTGGCTGAAAATTATTACTTTCAACCTGCTCCTCACCTCAGGCAACTTCAGAATTACTTTCTACTAATCTTCTTCTACTAATTAAAATATCTTAACATAACTTCCACTACCTATGTCTAAGTCCACGTCTGTTGCAACTCCATGACAGTTTGATGATGATGTCCTGGGAGGCGTGGAATATGACACCGACATGAGCACTCAGCTGTGTCGGTCGGGAACCAGGACGAATCAAAACTCGGTGTCAATGGTCTTGATAATCTCGAAATCACCTTAGAATAGTCTTGTCCGTACCATCCACACAACAAATTATATCAGAGCGTAGTATAAAAGAGAAGTACAGTCACGAGCAATAATATGTATACACTGACACATTTTCTAAAACTTAACTTAAAACAATCTAGAAAGAGGTATATGACAATTTGTCCTAAATTATGTAACCATGGTTAGATAATTAAGGACAAGTTGTCGTACACATGTGCAGTACAAAACAAAATGTGTACGTTGTACAAAATGTGAGAGTGTATACATATTATTGCTCGTGACTGTACCTAACTACACATTCAGCTAAAATTAACAAAACAAAATTAACTAATAAACAAAATGTCTAAAAGATCAACTAGACAAATACAAAAGGATGCGAAGAAGATAAGAATTTTAAATGCAGACAGATTAAAAGGCTCGTATACTTATTCTCTGAAACCAATTTACTGTAGAAACACTTTGACGACGAACGTCTCCGGACCCAACTCAGCGTCTCCTTTTTCGCATTTATTATCTCTCGATATCTGATACGATTCCAGCAGCTGGCGCCTGCATTTTCCGCAGTGTGCGGGTTCGATTCCCGCCGCGGAATCCGATCTTTTGTTGACGGAGGCGAGATGGGATCGAATCTGCAACGTCTCGTGCCTGTGTCGTCTCGGTAACTTTATCTACGGGACGAGCTTTTGTGGTAGCTGAACAAAGTGGCGTGTGCCTCTTATATGACAGGGAGTTATCTGTCTGTCGGATATCTCACAATGGACATGCTCGTTTAGCATTCCCCAGGTGCTTTGTGGGCCTTTGTCTTCCCAAGTTTTTGTCACGCGTGCCTCTAGTAAGTGACTGAGTTAACCTAAATGGGATTTAGTAAGAGTTCAGTTGTTTGTTACACGCGAGGCGTACAGATAGAAGCGCCTTGCCTCGTACGCGCCCTACATGCATATTGTTACGGCACGTTACGACGGAGCCGCCGTTATGCAAGCCGCGCGGAACCAGTGCAGCGCCGTGAGAAACCAGCAACACAACATTAGGTACAGTCGACAGCATGTAAACCTTCACATTTTTGTTGCAAAGTCGCCCATAATGCAACGGAATAGAGTGCATGGGTGTATACGATGATGTGCTGTCGACTGTACGTTTAAACACCAGTGTTGCCAACTCTACTGTTTTCACAGTAGATTTACTATATTAGATCTAGTTTTAAGGCTTCCTCAAAATTTCTATTGTTTACATAATTAGGCTCACTGAACTCACTATTTATATCACTCTCTTAGTCTTCCTGGGTTTTAATCTTACATAATGGTGGGGTCAGCTTTCCCTGTCTTCTCTCTCCACTTCGACCTATTCCCGGTATCTTCTTCGGAAGCATCACACTCTATGAGGTCTTTCTTTACTACGTTCATCCATCTGGTTTTCTCTCTTCTTCTGGATCTCCGTCCGGGAACTTACAGACGCGCTTCGTTTCCAACATAGTCAGGGGGGATGTTTCCAACATCGTCACTATTTATACCACTAGTCTATAATTAAGAGACATCATATTTCTAACAAAAAAAACTCAACAAGCTATAGTTTCGGTTCTGTTAGCTAGTAAAATCGATTCTTTAAATTATTTTAGGTATAATCCATTTATCCATACTTGCCATTTTTTTGGACTTCAAACGACACTGAATCAAAAACCTTTAGCGTCAGACAACTCGATAGCGTTTGCAAATTAACAGTTGTATTCATAAAAACTCACGAAAGTTGCTTATAAACCTCAGTTAGTTAACTTGTTTAATAAGCCCTAACATGCTGCTAAAGCGTTCGTTAAAAATATCTATTCATAAACGCACGTTAACCGTACATTAACTAGCGGACGTATGTAGATACATATTATGTAGTTTCATTTTTACCTATTAAAACAGTTTTGCAGAGTGAAGAAAGGAAGATAAAAATGGATGTTGCCGAATGCTCGCCATTAAGCGGCAAATAATAATAATATCTTTGTATGATAAGAATTCATTCATGTCAATAAAAAACTTGAAAAATGCATAGAAGTTTTATTTTACATTAGTAAAAATAACAGTAAAAAAAATAGCCAGAAATTGAAAACTGAAATAGTGTTTAATCCTACTAATATTATAAGTTTGCGAGAATTTGTAGATTTATGTTTGGATCTTTGTTACTCTTTCACGTAAAAATGGCTGAACGGATCTGGATGAAATTTAGGGACAGAGACAGAGTATAGTCTGGCGTAACAATATTTTTTTTTTACTCTACTCTTATTTCTGGGGTTGAGTAGTGGTGTGAACAGGTTGGCAGTAGAGGGTAGCCCGAGTCTCCCAGTAGACGGCCTCTATTTTAGACCTCTATTTTATTTTAGCCTCTATTTTGGCCATTTTGGCCATCTTCAAAGCTTTATATTACTTTCATTGAAGATACGGCTATCGTGAGTACTCCCCCTTCATCTAGCCATAATGTCCATGATCTTGAGGCTAGCGGCACAAACAACCTAGAACAGAATAAATAATATTATATATAGGTATTTTAAGGTATGGTAAACAATCATTAAAGTAAATTAATCAGTTATGTACAGAAGTATTTAGGTATCTGGACATTCAAGGAATAATACCCTTTTCTATTTATATAATATTGAGCTTGCTCTCCACCTGTTTTTTTCACTTTTATGTGTGTGCAATCAATCGCCCCTATCACACCAGGAAAATTCTTCATTTGTCGGAATTTCGCCATCACTGACTCTTCCTCTTCTAAGGAAAGCTGGCATCTTAATGAAAGTTAGACGTGAGAACGTGCTTTGGCCGCAATAGCACGTGCCACCTTGGCGCAAATACGACTGACTGTGGGCTGGCTAACCCCGTGTAGTTTCCCAGCATCGTCTTGAACCTGAAACATTTTATTATATTAAGACACTGGAAATACCTACTTTACTTCCATAGAAATGCTTTACTTGCTTTTAAACAGACAAGTTAGAAGATATAACAGAATTACAGGAGATTATAAGAAATGAATGTGACTTACTTCACGTCGTCCCCAACAACGGATGGCGATCAGGACTTTTTGGTGAAATGCCAGCACCTCTAGCATCCACCATGAGCTCGTCTTCCACCAGATTAATTATCTCCCGAATGGTATCTTTCCAGAATCTGTAGCGTTTTTTGAACGTGAGACCTCGCAATATATTGGGTTTATTCTTTATTATAAAATTTTCTCCGCCTTTGCGCCTCTTGCAAGCGGCCAATTGAATATATTGCGCGCAAAGCATTCATTTTTAATGTGTTAAACACAACACTCCGAAAACACTAATGTCAATTTCTCGTTTTGAGGTTATAATCAGTATGTTATGGACACTATAAGAGAGATAAACAAGGGGACTGCGGCTGTTAGCTTAGCAAACCTTTGTTAAATAGCTAATGAACGTTTTAGGCACTAACTTACGTTTATGAATAGAGATTTTTAGCAAACGTTCTATAAACCCTTTATATGTCTCTTTTAAGAAGTGCAAATTTTTTATGAATACAACCGTTAGTACTTAGCTAGCACTAAATTTGCAAATTGATTCGAGCCCTCTCTCTCTGATATGTTCTAAAATCTCCATGCAGGTATCTAACTACTGTTTTCTCATATTTTTCTTTTTTGTAGCGTTGGCACTGAGTACACCGGTAAGGATTTATTAGTTCTTTTGAAAATGAGAAGCTGTATTCTTAAATAACGTGTCATAGAGTAATTGACCGGTGAATAGGCCCCAATTTCAGAACTGATGGTAGGTACAGTCGACAGAACGTCAATCTTCACATTTTAGTTGCAAAGTCGCCCGTAATGCAACGGAGTAGAGTGCATGGGTGTATACCATGATGTGCTGTCGACTGTACCTAGGTATAAACCTACGCTTACTTACTGCAGTTTTTAGCAAAACCTGACCTATTTATGTCGAGCTTTTTCTGTCGGCACAATATTTATCCAAAGAATAACCCTGTAACAAAATACCGCACCATTCAATGCAGTTAAAGAAACAAGAAATATTTTGTTGAATAGCGCGCCTATGATGTCTGCGTCACGAAGAACATGTGCGTCGCAGTTCCTTAAAAAACGTGACGCTTTGAGAAAACAAGAGCGGAAAAAAGACACTTCAGATAGAGAAGCTCGACTCACAGGAAATACGATATTTTATTTTGGGTGTGTGGGATCAAACCGAGCCGATAATATGGTCCCATTTTGGGAGATCACAGGCGTCGTGAAATCAAATTGCTAAAGACATTTATGTTATTAAAATTTAATAAAAAACTTAACGCGTTACAAGATCTTATCGTCTCTGTTCATCAAAGGAACTACAAAGGGTTATTTTCAGATAGAGTTAGTTCAGCGGCGGCTTGAGAAATTGCTGCTCGGACCAATATAGAAAACCGGCCAAGCGCGAGTCTTACTCGCTCACGAAGAGTTCCGTACCATTATCTATACAAAATTTAAAATTCCAAGCCTCTAGCTGTTACCGTTATTAATATCGGGAAAAAATGATAAATAAATCACATTTATTGTGTCGATCCCCTCATTAATAATATACCTATTTATTATGTTTTTAGTACCTATCTATTTGTTGTTATAGCGGTAACAAATACATCATCTGTGAAAATTTTAACTCTCTAACTATCACGGTTCATGATATACCTACTACAGTCTGGTTACAAACAGACAGACGGACAGTGAAGTCTTAGTAATAGGGTCCCTTACCCTTTGGGTACGGAACCATAAAAAATTAACACAGCTTTGAAACTAAGAAACCTAAATTATAAATAAAATGACCATAGCTGTTATTGAAGACAAAACTGGATTCTTATCACGATTAGGTATTAGAGATCCTTAATTCCTATACCTCGGCGATGCTTAAGTATTTGTCTACACCTATTGTGCCACGGTCGACCATGACTGGTTCTGAGACCGTCTCTGTACATCAAGTCAATTCAATCAGACTGGGTTCAATAGAGATTCCTGATACGCAGTCACAATTAATTTGATCGCATCGGGTTCGCTGGAAACTGCCGACAGCCATACAAGTGTCAGTTGATTCGAGCAAGTAACACAAGCGCTCGGTGTAATGATACGAATCAATATCAATCAGCATCAATCAGTACCCGGAAGCCAACCAACTGCCCTGATTGCTCGACGACCACCGGACGTATTCTGGTCTATTCCTGGACGAACGAGAACAGATGAAACTGAAATTGCTCACGCTAATTTAAATTTTCGCAGTTCTAAGCCTACTCGCCTAATTACTTCTCTTCCCAAGTCTGGTTGAGTTAATACCGTGGCGGCAGCATCCGCTTAGTTGCTATTTTGTTAGTTTTCTACTTAGTTAAGTATTGATACCTACTTCCGACTTCCCTAACTGATCGTAGTTTAGGCCATAACTATGCGGGTAGGTACCTAAATCTTAGGTATTTAGGTATTATAATAAAAATAAGAATCCTCTAAAACACTTCTCTCTCAGAGGCAGATTAAATAACTGATTATTTAAACAAAAAGCACTGATGCTTAAGTCTTTCTTTCCTTTTACCACAAACTATTTGGATCACACACTAGGAATCATGTTTTTTATAAATGAGACAGTTATGTATGATAGAGCATAGGTATTCTTAAAATTGTATAGTTATTAGGACTGACAATCTATTTCGCTGCGAGGTCTTCAGGAGTTTATTGTAGCGGTATATTTACGCATCTGTTTATACCATCATCAACTACGAAATAATACAGCAGGAGTCCTTTGACTGTGTTTAACAGCCATTAACTGTACGCATTACAATTTACCCCTCTAGCATCAATGCCATCGATTGAGGTGTATAATGTCTCAAGTTTATTCCCGTTTCTGAAACAGATGCGTTTTTATGGACGCTCGTCCCGCCAGGCACCGGTTCTGTCCGGCGGCGGCGGCCGATTAACGGCACATTTAGTGCAAATCGTTTAACTGGTTACAAGTCACTTTACAACCACTCGAGATAGTTTGATGGCTCTCTCGCAGTTTCCTTGTCGTTTTCGTCGGAAACGTTCTCAATATTCATACAGCCCTAAAATTCATGCGTACCAAGAAATTCCAAATAACGGTCTAATTTTTCTACTTGTAGTTGTACAGCGAGCTAGGGCGAATACTGTTTACAAATAAGTCTAAATATGGTAACATATTTATTACTAGGGGACCATAGTGCCGTGTCGTTGAGCCTATAAAGTTTGAGCGTAAACATGCGTAAATATCGCACCGCCCGTTAAATCTATTCCTGTGTCTTTTGCTGGTATGTATGAAGGTAGCTTTCATGGTACCAATCAGTCAGAAAACAGTTTTTAATTTGCATTATGGCACGAGGCAACGATATCAGACCAGACGTGCGTGAATAAGCTTTGACTCACACAGCATGCCCCTTCACGACTAGTCCGGATTCGCGAGGGAAAATGACGCCACTTTACGTTGATAGATTTTGTCACCGTCCCTATTTTGAGATGACTCCTTGGAAATTTCGAAACAACCTAATAAGTGGCATCATCATTCTAGCAACAAATGAGGAACCACACCTAACCAAATGTAGCTATTTTATTTTGGGAATCAAACAAAGCTTTCTACAATGACGCTTTGAAGAGTAATCACCGGAATGGAATCTTATAGGTACAATTAGTAGTTTCAAATTACAATGAATATTACAAACTACTTGAAATAAGCAAAATGTTTCTTGAAACAATCAACAAATTTTTTTAATGCAAGTTTTAAACGTTATTAACATTAACGTTAATGCATGTATGTATGTAAAAGTTATGTTAATAAAAACTTTATTCACCGCTTTCCTCGTAGTTGTGGAAGGTAACGTTCATTTCCACATCATAGTAGATAAGCGCTTGGTCGCGCATGTGTTCCGCGACCAGCCTCAAGTGAGAACTTCCGAAGGCTACTTTGGACTTGCGACGGGGTATAGCGTGGATGAACACCTCCACACTCAGACCTGGGGCCAGGAGGAATCTGGTCCGGGGAAAACAGCACCACCACGACCCCAAGCGGATCGACTCGTTAAGAAGACCACAGGTGCGGAGGTAGATGCTTCTGTAGCAAGCGTTGGTAACACTGCAAAAAATATATTTTATGTCTGCCATACAATCCATCCGGAATGTGTTTGCCGAAATCATATAATTTCTCAAGGAACGAAGTCTTTGCGTTCTTCAGGGTATGACTACTTTACCAATCGTTTTTTTGGGGTTCCGTACCCTAAGGGTAAGGGACCTTATTACTTAGACTTCTTATAGGTATGTGTCTGTCTGTCACCAAGCTTTATCTCATGAACCGTGATAGCTAGACATTTGACATTTTCACAAATAAGTATTTCTATTGCCGTTATAACAAAATCCTAAAAACATAATGCTCACGCCTGTGAGTTCGGGTAGTTTTCAGCTTGCCCCTTGCTATACAACCCCTATTTGGTCGGAGTATACCCGCCTGGGGTGTCTCTTACCGGCCCTTCAACTCGAATCCACTCGATAAACCTATTTGCTTTGGCAGTCTTTTCATCCTCTCCACATGTCCAAACCAACGCATCATTATTTTCTTAATTCTAGTCACCACATGCTCTTTCAGTCCACAACATTCTTTAACAAACCATTGCGTATTCTTTCATTCAAAGTAACACCACACATATTTCTCAAGGACATCAATTCTACTGCATTACCCAATCCTACTTTCATGATTCTTCTGGCATACCCAAGACTCGCTACCATACATCATTTAGGGACAACCACACCATTATGGATGGCCAATCTTGCTGTTTTTCGGCTACTCCCGAAGGAGTGCAAGGCACCGTTTACATAATTGGCCGCTTACTAAAAACAGAATAAGCCGCTTAAAATATTCACACAATATCTATTTGTAAATACACTTAAAAAATAATTAAATTACCTATAATAAATATTTAAACATAAACATAAACATTTACATACAGGCACATACATTGCTTCTGGCCCCACACTAGGATACCCTGTGTCGTGGGAACCAGAAACAGCGACGTCACAAACATCCAAGACCTGGAGTTTTTTTTTCTCCCCAGCCGGGGATCGAACCCGGGACCTCTCGCATGGTAAGCAGATGCGCTAAACACTACGCCACAGAGGTCGTCAGAATTTAAAGGGGGCTCCTATACAACAAAGGGGATTTTTTACCCAATTGTAATAACGACAACAGGCAACGATAACGCTACGAATCGTGCGCGAGTCTGATTCGCACTTGGCCGGTTTTAAATTAAAACCGGCCAATTAATTATCTCTTTGATAAGTTCTTTTATTTTATTAAGATAATCTATATAAGTTCGGAAGATCAATTCTACTTAACTACTAGGTATACCTACTGGTGCAAGAATGTTTTATATCGGATAAATAGATTTGTCGTTTACCTACCTAGGTACAGCCTACAAGAATTTTATTATTAGTGTAGGTTTTGAGATAAAATAAAAATAAAGGCGATCCTCAAACGAACCAAACGTTTAATGTTTTTTTGTCTGGATTAACCTTACCTAACACTCATACAAATCCAATTCTTTTAACACGCCTCGTCACGAGGCTTAAAAGTTTAACGAGGCCCTCGTGCACACTTTTTGACTATAAGGGCCCTCGCCCACGGCGGCTTTTTGTAGCGCTGCCGTCGCGCGTAGGTCGCTTTTGCAACGCGCGACCGTAGCGCGGCTGTAGCGCTGCTAACGCGCCACCGTCGCGTGGCCGTAGCGCTACAAAAAGCCGCCGTGGGCGAGGGCCCTTAGGATTACTCAGGCAGCCGGGGCTACGTGACGTCGCTGTCGTTGTCGGCGCTTCGGCTGCTTACGTAAAAGTAGCACCAAAGACAACGTGACTAATGTTGCCTCAACGGAGTCCATCTTGCAACTGTGGCGATTGGGAGCGACGGTAGCGCGTTTGCATCGCGACAGAAGCGCTACGGCCGCGCGTTCGAAGCGCTACGGCCGCGCGACGGTGGCGCGTTCGCATCGCGACAGAAGCGTGGTTACGTGGGCGAGGGCACACAGCTAGCGACCGCATCGCGGCTGTAGCGCGGCGAACGCGCCACCGTCGCGCGGCCGTAGCGCTACAAAAAGCCGCCGTGGGCGAGGGTCCTAATAGGTACTCACAGTAATCTGTATATCACTGGAAAATGTTTGACTTCAATGTTTAGTACTCTAGGATACCATCGAATATCAATAGGATAGCGAGGGCCCCGACCAGGTGCTGGTTCATGCACACTGAATACGTCCGTTGAGTCAAGTATTTTTACTTTTTTACAGCAAATTCTGTGTCCGCTTACTGAAAGCTGTGAAAATGGCGCCCTTGTAATACAATTATACACAAAAGTTATGAATGAAGGAACAAGATGTCATGTACTTCATCTTCAACCCATTATGTCCCCACCGAGGGCCACGGGTCTCTTCCCTGAGGAAGGTATAGGCCATACTCCACCACGGGGGCCAAGTCCGGATTGGTGGAGTCTATCTATCTATCTATCGGCCCGTAAATAGAGCCCACTGTTGGGCATAGGCCTCTTCTCTTTGGTGGAGTGTCATGTACTTAATACACTGAAACCTCACGAGAACCTAATGTACCTATTAAGTATTATTATAAATAACATAAAATAATAAACTCACGCCCGCTATCCCCGACGGGCCCGGGGTAGGCAGAGGCACCAATCACTAGAACTAGGCCCACGTTTGCCGAAGGTCCCAACGTGACAAGTGACAAGCCTTTCGTCGTTATCCGGGCACAACAATCAATAGGGAACAATCCCTAATGCCATGGATCCACGGGTAATTAAAATTACACGTTGACCCGTTGATGGGGCGACCCACCGGAAGCACGGGTAAACACTGATTAATATTAATAGAAAACTCACTTCACATGGCGGTCTAATTAGTCGATGGATATTAGTGACAACATAACTAGGATATTTCGGGTCGCGAACGTGTGTTTTATTTGACGCATCATCTTCATCTATTTCATGAACCATCTGTGTTTAAAAATTTAGCTTTGCTACATAAAATTTATTAGGTTATTTGATATTATGCAAACTTGATAATTTTGATTTGTTTTGATTCACAATGATTTAAGCCAAAACTTGGCCAATACAGAAACACACTAAAAGTTCACAGAATATAGAGATTGTAGTACAGTGCCACCATCTTATCTGTTCAGTTGATAGCGGGGCTAGTGGAGAATTTAGTAGTAACATTTAAAGAAAATACCTAGGAAAATGAGAATATTTTAACCCGTCTTTCAATTTTAATGAAAATATATCTATAAACCTTAGTAATTGAATAAATAAAACAAAAAATGGGAAACAGGATTTACAATTAATTAGTTAGTTATAATTTTGCCCACCTGAACAGATAACTTGGTGGCGCTGTATAATAGACAGAACGTGGTGGCATTAGTTAGCAAAACACGTGGAAACATTTTAATTATTTAAAAATAGTCCGTCAAAAACTACAGCATCAAAACCGATCAAAACAGAGAAATGAATTTAAAAATAATAATTCTAAATTCGCATTTTACCCTGTTAGATCGCATCTACCCATTCAATGGGTAAATTCCCGTGAATCTACCCATTTTGGGCTTATACCCGAGTGGATTCGCAACTCTCCTCGCGGCAGTTTCCCAACGTTCCGTACGGATTATTGGCTCGTGAAAGTCGTTGTACGCAGGCGCAGCGACGCGAGGCGGTCACTCCCGACGAGGAGCGGAAGTCTTGCGCACTTCCGGCTCTGCCTCCACCGGCCGAAGATCCGGTGCTGTGCGACTGCTCTTGCGCCGCCCACCACGGCCCCATAACCGTCTTGCTGTGGAGAACTTGCGACAAAAATATTTTGGTGTCATTTCGGAGAGGTAATTGAAAAAAGAAGATCGTGATAAAAAAAATCTCTGCAATAACTTGTTGCCAAGTAATTCTAGTCATGTCGGCTTCACACGAGTAATACACAAACGTTCATACGGAGGTAGGTACATTAGCGAACACTTTTTGCACACAAAAATAATAGGTAAAGTCTGATTTTTAATTCCGTAGAATTCTGACAGTTATCATTTTTTGACATGTCAGAGATTAGAAACCTTTTTGCCGGGCACATTTTTTTCAATTTTAATACAAGTGTAAACATCTGAGTCTACACATTTAATTTGTTAGTGAATGTATCCATTTTATAAAGTGTGGAGCTCCAAATTAAAAGAGAATTTAAGGCGAGTGACAAATTGTGTCCCTTTTCATCACACAAACAGTAAAAAAGTACAAGTAAAGAAAGCATACTTTTATTAAAATATCTAATCATCATGAATACTAATATCACTATCTTCATCATCATCATCATCGCTGACATGCATTATTAAGAGAGCTAACAGCGGCATACTTCACTTTTCTAAAAAGGTTTACGAAACCTTGAATTCGTAGGCAGTGATGCCAGCTAAATAATAAAATAAAGTAATTAAAGTTAATTCGATATTTTGTTCGTGATATTGAAATATTTGTTATTTTTGTATTAGGTCACTTGAGGTAGTAAATATTTAGATGAACTTTTTTGTGGGTAAAACATAAAAAATACGTAGCATTTAATTTTTTATTGCCCTCAAATGGGTCAAATTTGTCCCTTTTTCGGTGGAGAACTTTTTCAGTAGCAACACTTATGAAATGTCAGAATTCTACGGAATAAAAAATCAGAGTATAGGTACATTAACGACATTGAAAGTATGAAGTATTTATCAATGTTTGAGTTATATCGTATCTAAATTATCTGTGAATCAATCTACACCAGCTGGATAAACTATTTTATTATATAACATTGTATGTTTAACTTGGTTTTTCTCAGTTTGTGACGCCTGTAGACCTAATCCCGAAAGAAAATGAAACCATAAAATTAAATATTTTTATGGTTTCCCTTGCTTTACAGCTTTTTCTTTTCTAAGTCATAAATAAGGTAAGAATATAATGACACTCAAATTAAATTTTGATGCATGTTCCATTACTTCCGATCATTATTATCATCCATACCCACCTAATTACAGCAAAAGGAATAACGGGTTCCACGCTTTGTTACGGTCCACAGAGGACAAAACCGGCTTAGCCGAAATAATTACAGTTGGATTGTATTAAATCATAACTTCCTAGCTAAAAACTTGCGGCTCTAACTTTAGACCTGGTGCGGTTGATCCAAACCTGTATGTTACGTTCTGTAGGTACCTACTGTTCATACATACATAATAAAAATTAGAGTGCTTCGCAAAAAATCACAACATGACATCACGTTAGTTGCCTAGCCCAGCGGTTCCTAAGCTGTTAAAGGCCTGGAAAATAACATAACATTTACATACAGGCACATACATTGCTTCTGGCTCCACACTAGGATATTCTGTGTAAAGAAAGAAAGAACACCATTAAACCATTTAACACCATTCGCTGATAAATTGTGCCCGGATAACGGCGACAGGCTTGCCACTTGTCACGTTTGGGACCTAATAAACTCGGCAAAACGTGGGTCCAGTTCTAGAGACTGGTGCCTCTGCCTACCCCTTCGGGGATAACGGGCGTGAGTTTATTATTATTATTATTATTAGAAAGAAAGAAATAGAAACGTTTATTGCACCAACAGTCACACACAACAAAAACGCGAAATACAAATGAGAAGAAAACATTAAAGATAAAAAGAGGTGCTAACATAAGGAAATACATTTATACAGTTTTGTCGCGGTGTGAAACCGCTGCTGCAAAAGGCAGCTGACTCAGCATAATGCTGAGGGTGTAGGCCCTCAGCGCTGGTTTTCAGGCAGTGCGTGTGTCGTGGGAACCAGAAACAGCGACGTCACAAACATGTAAACATCCAAGACCTGAAGTTTTTTTTTTCTCCTCAGCAGGGGATCGAACCTGGGACCTCTCGCATGGTAAGCAGATGCGCTAACCACTACGCCACAGAGGTCGTCTAACACTAATAATACTCTTTTAATTTACGGAACCCCTATTGATATTCATATTTGACTTCACTTCAAACTTCAATAAGCCTCTGAACGTCCCGTTGTCCCACTAGCGCAATCAGTTGCGATTAAATACTTAGAAAATAACAATTAAAAAACCGGCCAAGTGCGAGTCGCACTTGGCCGTGCGCACGACGGGTCTATTATCTGTAAAAACGGCAAAAAAATAGCGTTTGTTGTAAGAGCCCCACTTAATTATGTATTTATTTTATTGTAATTTAATTATTTATTTTAAATTGAATAATATAACTCAATATTATGTGAATATTTCAATATCGTTATAATAAATCACTTTTGTTGTATGGGAGCCCCACTTAAATATTGGTTTCATTTTAATGTAATTATTAGTTTTTTTATTAATTTATTTATTTATTCAGTTCGGAGAATCATCAGCTTATAAAATTAATCTAGTGGAAAAAAATATGTAACTAGGAGCTAATAATAACAGATTCTCGCCTATAGACACAACTTAACCAAAAAATGTCTTTGTCAAACACATAACTTACACTAACTAACTGTAGACAAGTTTAAAGTGAATATATAACTAAATACTCTGTGAACATGAATCCAAGTGGGTCCATGATTCATGGACCCACTTTTGGAATCGCTGGCCTACCGCCTAGCCAATCAATGCCTGCCTAGTACTGGTTGCGGCCGATTCGTGGCGTAGACTAAACAATGAGAACAGCATGGACCTATAGCGTGTTGAGTAAACAAAGCCTAATTTCAGAACAAAGACATTATTTGATTAAGCTTTGAGTTATGTATGACAATTATGAGCCTGAAGTTTAACATTTATTGGGTCAATCGTTCGACACCGCCTCTTCGAAAAAAATATACCCAAATGCTTCACAACATGCGAGAGTCCGCAAGTTCGAATTCCGGCCAAGTACGACTTGGACGGTCCAAGTTATGACTTGGTAGAAATCCAAGTTCACACTTTTTAGAAAAACGACATGTAAAAATAAGAAATGATTTTTTTCCCTTGGTTGCGCTAGTGAACCGCATGGAGCCCCTTAATAATCAAAATTTAATTAGGTCCAGTGGGCAACCACTGGTATCGAAATATGGTTATAACCAGTAGGAGTAACAAGATTTCGGTCAGGACGAATTAAATTCCTTGAATACCTAGTTTTCATAATAAACTTAATAGAGCCTGAGACATCGCTAACCCGATGAATCTCATGCCAAAGTGCGCGATAACAAGCCAACCGGAACTCTCACAGGTGTTTAGAACGCAGTCAGTGTAGCCACAAGCATAGAGTAACGAACACAGTATTGTTATGGAAACCAATAACACGGACTTTCCGAGAAAATCCAAGTTGCAAGAGAGAGGTGAAGTAACGGACGACGTCCGTGGGAACGGTCCGCCGCTTCCGGCCTACTCTGCTCACGCGCAGCGCAGCACTTCGAGCTATTTCCTCTTTGTAGGGTGACCAACATAAAATGCGACCCCGATTACAGTCTGTCGTTAAGGAAGTGGAATGTTATGTGGAATAGTCGGTCAATTAACGTGAGTTCATTAGACTCGGCAGGTTTTATAAAATTGGAGCGACAGAGTTGCCAAACAATAATCATTATGTCAGATACCAGATGATCTGACGGTGTTTTATCAAATGTATTGAAGTATTTTATTTAAACATCTGGATACGAAGCGAGAAATAAATAGGTTAATGACTTAGGAATAGTACAATGAAAGCTTGGTTGCACTACGTTTAACGGGTCGTTCAAGTGGCTTGCACAACAGGAGTGTTGCAATGTCCGCACTGCTTCTCTGTAATCTTTTGCAATATTTATGATACGGCCGGAGACGCGATTGACAACAAGAAACATGCATTTTCATTTAATGCCCTTCAACTGTAGGAAACTATCTTATGGAATGCGTTTTATTGACATTGCCGTTATTATCTTCAGTCTTGTTAGTGACTTGGTAGCAAATTCACTTACCTAGTAGAAGACAGAATCATACACAAACACAACATAAAGGCGCATCTCTTGGGTCGAACTTCATAGTTTGTTATGACAATTCGAAGTGCATCAGTCTATTTAATCGGCTTCGCAATGTAGGTACAGTTGATAGCGGCGCTATGGAGAATTTCGTAGTAACCTTTAAGAAAACATAGAAAAATGAGAATATTTTAACCCGTCTTTTGATTGTAATGAAAATAGATCTATAAATCTTAGTAAGTGAATAAATAAAACAAAAAATGGGGAACAGGATTTACAATTAGTTAGTTAGCTACTATTTTGCCCACCTGAACAGATAACTTGGTGGCGCTGTACCTACATCGAATTTGTCATAATGTATTAAAAACCATGCAGAATGTAGTTTTATGAAACATGCCCCGGGCTTTATTATCTACCCATGACCCTGACCCACAGATTATCAAGAAAGAAGACTTGGCTAGACAATATGCATCGTCGTGTACTGTAAAACGAGGTTAACTATTAATGCTTTTTATAGAACGGATTGTTTTTTTGTACCTTATGTTTTGTAACATTAGGATTCGAAAAATGTCCTTAGTTGAAAACTTATCACAAAAAATAACACATTCACCGACGTTCAACGCAGTTTAACGTTTAAGCAGAGATCCAAGAATTTAACTTTAGTAGGTGATCGTGATCACACGTACTTAGATGTAGATTATTGTAGATGAACGTATGACCACCTACTAAAGTTATTTTATATATTATTTTGATCCGGCCTAAGCCCGTAAAAGTAGGAAGGGAAATCCGAAACTCTGAAAATCTGTTTTGATACTGTCTCTTGTCACACATTCATAAATTTACAATAATCTCTATTGCTACCTTAATTACTGCACAATTTATTATTATAAAACGATTGTCTTTGGGATTTACATTTTGAGAGTGGACTTTTGGGAAATTCTCGTTTCCACATGTGGTCGTTTTGGGAAAGTGGACCAGAAAGATGTAAAGGGCCAAAAATCCTTCTAAAGTGAGGTTCCAATGGGCTTGGAAGTGTTAATTGAACAGAACAAGTCCGTTGACCGTTGGGCGAGGAGTCCAGCAGAGGCGCAGTCGCCCGTCTTGCTCTTGCGCCCGCGTTGTTATCGGCCGGAAGTGGCGCGCCGGAAATGCTCAATCTCGACCAATTGGACGAGCGCGTTGTCACGCCGTATGCGCATGCCCCTCGTAAGTACGAAGCAAGTGCCATTACTTGCTACCTCAAAATAAATTACACTGTAAGGTTAGGAAAATTCCTAGACAAACATATGTCATAGATATACCTAGTTACATAATTATGAAATCAAATCAAAATAATTTATTTCACAGTTGAGTCCCAAAAATTTACTGATCACCACGAGGACAGGAATAGGCCATGGAGAGTGTAGCTATTTATTAACACGGAAGGATTGCACATGACTACTTACCTACATTTTTGCTAGGCAAACGGTGCTGGTGAAGGGAACTCGTATTATGTGATAAGTTTATAACGCTTTAAATATTACAAGATTACAACCGGTATCCATACGCAATAGTGTATACAGAGGCATAATGTAGGGCCTCAATGTGCTTGCCAAGAAAATAAAGCCACATTTAAAGGCACCATAAATACCTACAGGGTGTAAAAAAATCCCCACACACATCCAAAAATGGGGGTAAGCGCTCCACTCCAAACGCTTAATTTAAGTAGTCCAATCCGAGTTTCGTTTGGAGGAAATACTTTTTGAGTCTACCTTAGGGGTGCACACTGCACAATGAAGGGGTTTTCCAAAACAAACACCCCTGAAGGATAAGTAGGTACCTATTACGTGAAAAACAAAATTGTCAATTTTTTAATTTTGAACCAATTTTAAGAACGTTTGTTCGCAATCGATTTTCAGGTTTTGTGCTATTTTAATAACTGCTATAACACCTACACCAATTTTCTGTTGGTCTATAGGGCAAATTTTTTATTTCGTTTTCGCAAAACCAAAAAAACTAGCCCAAATGGGTGTTGGACCAAGCGCAGTGTAGGGTTCTGCAGAAATAGGGGGTTTTATTGTGCTTTACAGAACTTACAACTTCATTAAAATATTTTTGAATGGATTTCGTAAGTTGTCCTTCTTTTAGTTGGTCGCCTATTAACTTGCAAAACTTACTTAGCCGTGATAGTTTTCGTTCAAAGTCCATAGGGACAAAAATTATAGGAGCTCTTACCTATACATAGGTATAGGTACGAGCTCCTATAATTTTTTTCACGTTTCTAGAATCAACCGTTTAGCCAGGAGAGAGGGACGCCCTAATTGGATTAAAATTTGACGCTTAATATTTCGCAAACGGAGTAGTAACTAGGTACTAAACGTCTCTGACCGTGGACAGACAGACCGACACCGACAGACACGGCGAATCTATAAGGGAACCCTAAAAACGATCATTTCTTTAACTAGAATCGTTTGTGCAATAAAGAATTAATAATAATAATCGTCAAATATACTTACACTCGCCGTAGCGGTTCGAAGAATTCGGTATATTTATCGACGACGCCGACGGTCACGTTAAACTGGTCAAAAGGCGTTTGACATTGACCCCTCCATGTGGTCAGACGCTAACAGTGGCGGCTTCTTTCTTATTATATCTAATAGATATTAAATTCATGCGGTCTCATGAATTTGATAATACATTACTACGAAATAATATAAAAATTTTTTGTTGTTCGTTCATTGCATGTTTAGAATTGTAGGCATGTAACTAGGTATCTTTTCTGAGGTGAGAGTGAGAAATAGACACATAGTCAGACGAATGCACGGACAGACAGACAGACGTGAGATGCCAATCATAAACTTCCGTTTTGACAGCGCAAAAACACAAAGATGCAAAAACATAACGAATCGAGTAATAATATTAAGAAAAAATAATATTAGCGATCGGGAAGTCCAGCAAGAGGCATCTCGAGTTCGGAATAACACTTGCGGAACCGGTCAGACTCGGCTCACCAAATACCAACATGTTTCCTTCCTTATATGATCACATTGTACCTACTACAAGAGCAGGTGTTCGTAATTAATTTATAAATTCTTGCGTTTCCCTGTAAAGCCACTTTGCTTGAGAACAATTTGACTGGTCCTGCGTTCGTAAGTGCCATAACGCGTTTTAATTTTCAGTTTCTTAGTTTGCGATTGTTTCCGTAATAGACAGTTTTGGCGATTTGTACATTTTCATTCGTAAGGAGGATCACGTGTAAAGGTGTGTTATTGACTCCAATGGGACAGATCGGTAGGTATAAGGTATGCAACGTTTCCTTGTAGATTTCTTCAAGTATATTAAGTTGCGGAAAACCGAAGGAAAAGATAAAAAATCAAAGAGTGCAAAGTGTCCACTACCGTTTATCGCTATTTGCAGAATTATATTAATCAAATCTGTTTATTGCTTCATGTGGTAACTAGGTAGATACATACCTACAGCAGTTCTTAAAAAATAAGATCAGGCAATTTTATAACAATTTATTACATTAAGAATATGAACTTAAAAACTAATGTAATAAAATAAGTAAGTAATGTACCTAAGTTATAGGTACTCGCTAAATGTGAAGGAAAACATCTTGAGGAGACCCGAGTGTCTAAGGTGTTAACACACCTCAGCGCTTGCTATTGCCAGTACGCGGTGGGCATCCGTGGTGGTGATTAAGACTCTCTCTCTCTCCCTCTATGATAGAAGGCCTCTGCCCTGCTGTGTGTCGTATATACGTATAGTTTGACCAGAAAGAGTAGAAATTAAAGAGTGCGATTTTGATAATACTCTTATTTTCCATACCCAAACTTTTAGTACTAAAAGACATAGTTTCAACAAGGCGAATTAACCTTGGTCTCAGTTACAATAATTGTGCTTATATTAGAATAGAAGATGCCCTGAAAAGTTTGTACAATATTTAGTTACACTTCACTTCCGTTTTTTAGACTTTATGGTCAACCTATAGGCTACATAAAGGAAACTGTAAAGCTTGTATAAGTGTATATAACCTTCTACCATATAATAACTACCGTCGACAGTCAGTTTTTTAATAGAAATATTCCGAAACAAGTTTATGGATGCTGGGTTTAATGTTTCGCCAACTTCCTGCCTGAAACTGAAAGCAAACAGGAAACGGAAGTCGTATGTAGCGAGCATGCAAAACCGAACATATATAAGTACATCGATCGGCCGCGGGGCGTCCGGCAACATGGCGTCAGTTTATTTATCTTCCACCCATCTTTCTGGCGCCATGCTTCCCGAGGAAACGGGAACCGTCTCCGCTCTAACCCTTACCGCGTTTCCTGTTTCCGGTCGCTTTTGACGTCAACCAGTCTCCTCTCTGGAGCAAGCCATTGTTGGATGGAGCAGGTCGCTCGCATCACACAAGAAGGCCTTTGTACAGACAGTGACGAGATTCATATTATGTTCATATCATCTGCTTGGTGCTTCTTATGTAGTTATTGGTGGTCAAATATTTCGACTTGGATCAGCCATGGATTTAATCTCTAAAAATTCTATCTCATTCACGAATTGGATGTGTGTTGCAATCCCCGGATCATTGGTGTCGTTTCCTCTATTGCCGAAACGCACAGCGTAAGTCCAATTTCTACACCGCACTAGATAACCACATACTACCTGTTGACACACCTCTCACTCACTACCCACCTTGTGTGCGTTAAGGCGCAGCCAGACTGTAATTTCAGCTTTGTTTGCGTGTGCCAGAATAATTCTCTCCGTATTTACCTACCTCAGAGTTGAGCAATGCAAACACGGCCATTGAATCAGATGGATGCAACTTTTATGATTGATGTCGTAAGTTTCGTTGCAGAACTTTAAGCTCCAAAGTGAAAGACCACAAAATTATTCTTCAATCGGGATTCGAGATTTATACTTTTCGATCACGTCTGGTGAATGTGTTTCAGTTTAATATCCGCGAATGCCTGAACGTTTCGCAAGGCTCGAGCACCGGACTGCGGTGGCGGAACGCAAAGTCTATGTTGCAAGCCCATCAGATAGCAGCGGCGCTTCCTCAATTGCGTTGCAGACACGACCGCCGACCACCCCGCAGAGCCGCCCAATTTCTTCGGTTGCGCTTGTGTGCGTCAGCCTGCATCGGCTTCCTGAGCTGTTGATGCAACCTCCTTGCGGTTTTGAATGCTTTCGGTTTATTGAAAAGTTTTCTAGACAGTTTCTTTTGTAAATACCATGAGTGATTAAATTTTGCCCAAATTGTATCAATTCCAAGGCGTAAACTGAAATACTAGGTATACCATTTTTTGCGGTCTGCGGTTTTAATTTGTTGCCTACTTGCGCAAGAGATTAGTTTCGGCGCATCTTGGCCCAGTTCACGGACTGCCGCTGCGCCGGTACGGTTATGTCACGGAGCACGTGGATTGGGTCACCGGCGGCGAGTCCAGCGCAGTTATGTCACACCCGGTAGGTTCAGCGTGAGCAACATAGGTACTCGGTGCTCTATCGATAGGTACTAAGCTGCAATTAATGTCCGACCAACTGATATGACATGTTCTAATTCGTGTGTTTGCCAATGTTTAGCCTCTTACGTGTGCAATGATAATGACGTAACTTTTTTTTCTACTTCTCCGATTCACCAAGGTTTGCTAGATGTTTCGTACAAACATAGGGTCGCCTTTGTACATTTTATTTGTTACATAATGTTCTGTTCCATATAACCTCTTAAGTCCTGACATTGAAAATAACAATGGTTTTCTATTGTTATTTTCATGGTTAGGACTTAACAAATTTTATCTAATAAAATTATATTGATATCTCGGTTCTTGTTAAGGCTTTTAAGGACGCTACTAAGTAACACTTGGTAGTTACCTAGATAGTGTGGCTTTTTTCTGTAATTTCTTGTAATAAACAAAATAGCGTGGAAGCGTGGAAGAGCAGGTGGTTGCAATGCAACCTATATCAGCACCATCTATATGCAGGCACGTTGCCAATTACAGTGGAGACCTACTTTCTTACCTTCGAACTTTTACTTCCTGCGGGCCAGGCGAGGGGGCCGGTCGCCGCACCACGCAATACAACGCGTTACGAAAGTGGCGCGAAATGCTCGGCCGACATTCGCGCGTCGCTTGCGCCACCTTCAGGAAGTGCCGTTGCGGCGGGATTACGTAGGCTGGCTACCCTGCGCCAACCTAAATGCCGGCGCAGGCGCACGCGCACCATAGCCTGAATGGTCGACAGTGGTTATCTGACTTACTTAGGACCCCAGCCTGGTACAGTGTTTAGGACTTTCGTCGAGAGCTTTTTCAGTAACTACTAACTACTATAATTTTACTGAAAAGGACCTCGACTAATCAGCAGCACTTGCGTTATTTTGATAAAATATTTACGGATATCCTACTCTAAAACCTTATCTTGACTTAAAACATTTAATTTCTAAAACACGAATTCGATTTAACTACGGTAGATGGAGAAAAGGAGGTAGATTGTGGAAGACGAGATGACTCAAAATCCTCGCCAAAAATTTGCATAGATGGGAATTTATAATCTTAAATATTTACAAATTTATAGGATAAAACAGTGAAAAAATTGTTGCTCTATAAAAATATTGGTCGATCTCATATGCGTTTCCTTACGCAAGCTAGGATATGACTTATTTATCACCTTTATTTATCTCGGAACTGCGCTAGGTTACCTCATTTTCTGCTAAAGTATAATAGGTACTAACGTAGGTTACCTAAGCGAATTGCTTGCCTAACCAAACAATTTAACTGGTGATTACACAGAGGAATGAAATAATTTATCTTTGAGATAAGCTAGGTAATAAGTACATCTGATGTCGTACACCAAAATTTTTATTCATTTTTGCGATGACTTCGAAACAAAAACGTCGGTATTCTCAGGACCTAAATATGTAATATTATGAGATCGAGTACGGAGTAAATCAACCGTTGCACAAGTCCCGGTGCCGCATTGCAGAAACGGAAAAAGTGGGCAAAAACACTTTTAGGGCGAGAAAATTCACATTCACATGCATCTGTTGCACCGTTAGGTGTACAGTTCACGCAGCGCATAACCTCATCCTATGTAATGCGCATGCAATGCAAGTTGCAACGCGGCGCGCACCCGATCTCGCGCGACCGGTCCCGAAACTGGGTCATCTCTTTTTGTTCCGCCAAGTTGTTCCGTAATTAGAAGGAGAGGGAGTTAGTTGCTCACTATTACGGCTCATATGCGCTTACGCCGAGAATTATGCAAATAGTTGAAATGATTGCATGATCAGGCTGTAAATTTTGTAATCGGATTAGAAAAGTGAACATGTAAGTGAACTAACTGCTCGGATGCGTTAGGGAACTGCTAAACTAACAAGCCTAGAAGCCATTTTTACGCAATTTTGAATACCAAACTGTCGAACGGACATAACGTAAGGCCAAATTCAATGACATGCATTATGCATAGGTACCTACCTACCTACAATAAGACTGTTAAATTATTGTCCTAACCTAAGACAAACTGTTGTGTAGGAACCACCCCCGATTAGATCCAATAAGCACTAGAACAGGCAAGATGGCGGCGGCGCACCCGGAAGTGTGCGTACTTCCGCGTCGCCCTGCGCCCGCGCATATTCTCGGTACGCCAGTCGTGGTGACTGCCTACGTGCATTATTATTAACCAACTAATCCATCGCCTCTTACGTTAGGTACCTACCCGTTATTATTAGCCGCTGAAACTAGATGCGCTGTTGAGTAATGTTATGTCAACTGGTTGCGTCTTTACGTGTATTTCGGAGCGTAAACTTTACACAGGATAGGTACCTAGCTAGTGTTAAGTTTGTCGGCATTCATAGGAAATAATTCTGAAACAATGTTTGTAAACACTTCGACTCCGAACTCGTCTAAATATTACTGGCTGATGACCTATGGATTTCCTAGATACTTGCGTGCGGAGTTTAATTGCTCTAGGTCTAGTCTAGTAACATCTGGTGTTCAAAGCAAAATATCGTTGGCAACAGGCGACAGTTGGTCGCGCCCGCGCACCGTCAGCAATTACTGCCAATTGTACCAATTGACGCAGCCGTCCACCCTTCCGCTTTCATCTCGGAGTAGTTGCTCACCACTATGAATACATTCCGGATCTATAATCGGTGATTTCGTAACTCGCTTCAGGGAAACTATTAATGCACTTGAGTTTAGTTAGGTAAAATGTTACATAAATATACAGTCGATTCGAATCGCGCGTTTGAAGATCAAAAGCGGCGACATAAAAAATACCTTTAAAGTTATTATAAAAAGTATGCTTTTCAGCACCATTTCGGAACTCTTCATATTGAAATATTGCTATTTTAGGGACAAAATCAAATCGAATTATAAATAGCATTAGCCATTGCGTCTATTTTTGCGAGCTCCAACTTTTAATGCGGCAGAAATTTCATGTAAATTGGGACCAGTGATACCTAAAAATATTAATAATTATAGCAATTTGAATACAAAGTTCCTTTCCTTTCCGATTCGCCTCCAACTCGCTATTAGGGGATTTTTTGGCCCGCTGAAGACTGTACTGAAATTAATAAAACAATCATTGACAAGTTCGATGTGCCTACATTATACTATGTTTGGCGCGACCGCTCCGCATAGGGCCCACGCGGAGTACGGACCTCATCCAAGAGTACCTATGTGCGAAGAACGTCCGTGTAGACCATCACAGTGCAAAGGAGAATTTTCACAGGTTCGCATTAGTTGAAAGTTATAAATACTAAGTAGATATAGCATCGTCTACACGAAGAGTCCATGTCTTGGCAGAAAACAGTTAGCGAGTGTATAATGACCGCATATTTGATTTCTTTTTGCTTCTATTTATCCTGATCTAGGTAGGTATGTGTTCAATTGAGTCAATTGGATGCAACTCCGGCGACGCGGCGACGGCGGCAGCGCCCTTCCGCTTTCATTGGCTTTAATTCTGAAACTAAATCAGTCGCTAGTTGGTACCTAATTGAAAATACTAACTGAACCGTCAAACTATAAACTATATTATCTTATCACACTATAGATAAATCAACCACCTATAGAAAATTCAATTATTGGTAAATTGAATACACGGATAGTGCCAATCCCCAAAGAATTCTCAACCCAGTTGCGATTCCTCCAATTTCGGGAAATTCTTACAAATTGTCAAGCCTGCACTAAGTAGGTACATAATTCGAAATGTTCGAATCTCCTGAAACTGCTGTTAAGAAACTTCCGACCCAAAAGCTACGCATAGCTGACACTCAAACCTAGGTACTTCTGTCCCCATTTTAACTGCATATTTTTTTGTTACTGGATTAGGTTATATATATAAGTATAAGGTGGGGCAAAGTAAGCAAGTGGTATTTAAACACATGGAAGAACAAAGAAATTTAGTTCGAAAATCGCAGCGAAATTTTTACTAATCGAAGCGACGATACAAAGTAGATACGAAGAACTTTTATACCTTCTAAATTTGCAACCCGCATAAGTATTGAATTCACAAAAAGGGCTGTCAGCAATAATCATTAACTTTATCAGGAACTTATAACCCAAATACAGCATTTTATTGAAATAACTTTTAATATCAGAGAGCTCTCATTCTACCTTTGCACCCCCCTTGCACCCCCTTAAGGGATGATTTTCTAAAAACTACTTTACACATGTTTCATGACTTTCAATGAAGGACCTACATACTGAATTTCATTCGAACAACTTCAAAAATGGCAGAGTTTCATACTAACTTTGCACCCCCCTTTTACGCCCTGAAGGGATGATTTTCGAAAAACTATTGTACACGTGTTTCATGATTTTAAATAAAGAACCTTCCAACTAAATATCATTTGAATAACTTCAAAAACGGCAGGTGTCATACTAACTTTGCACCCCCCTTTTATCCCCTAAAGGGATGATTTACAAAAAACTATTTTACATTGTGTTTCAAGACTTTCAATGAAGGGCCTTTATTCTGAATTTCATTCGAATAACTTCAAAAACGGCAGGGCATTCATACTATCTTTGCAGCCCGTTTTACTCACTTAAGGGATGATTTTCGAAACACAATTTTACATGTATTTCATGACTTTTAGCGACGGATCTTCGTATTGAATTTCATTTGAATTACTTCAAAAACGGCTAAGTTTCATACTAAATTTGCACCCCCCTTTTTCTCCCTTAAGGGATGATTTTCGAAAAATTATTTTACACATGTTTCATGACTTTTAATGAAGGACCTTCATATAGAATCTCATTCGAATAACTTGGATAACGGCAAAGTTTCATACTAACTTTGCACCCCCTTTTTCCCCCTTAACGGATGATTTTTGAAAAACTATTTTACACGTGTTTCATGATTTTAATGAAGGACCTTTGTACTAAATATCATTTGAATAACTTCAAAAACGGCAAAGTTTCATACTAACTTTGCACCCCCCCTTTTTCCCCCTTAAGGGATTATTTTTGAAAAACTATTTTACAAATGTTTCATGATTTTAAACGAAGAACCTTCACACTGAGTTTCATTCGAATAACTTCAAAAACGGCAAAGTTTCATACTAACTTTGCACCCCCATTTTACCCCCTTAGGGGGTGAATTTTCAAAAATTCTTTCTTAGTGCTACCCTACAATATAAAAGAAACCCCTGTGCAAAATTTTAAGTTTCTAACCCTTATAGTTTAAGCCCTGAGTTGATATGTCAGTCAGTCAGTCAGTCAGTCAGCTTCTCCTTTTATACATATATATAGATTGCTAGAAATACCTACAACGTTTGTTTTACTGTACCCCGTGTGTCACTGAGCCCCATCTTACCCTACTAATACAAAACTAACCCAATTACTTAACTTTCTTATGGCTTGTAAGAAGCGGAAGTTTACTACACCTACCTAAGTTAAGATTCCAATATTCTGAATAAGTATATTTTGATTGAACGATCACTAAGGTTAAGCAACATACGGCGCGTTCAGTCCATGGATGGGTCACCGTCTATGACTAACGCTAGTGGCATTTTTTCCGAGCGATTCCGTGCTTCGCAAGGCACGTTAAGCAGTTGGTGCCGGCTGCCGTCGATAGATGGCAGTCGTTAAGCCAAGTCAGAGGCCTTAGGGCGGCTTGAAAACTTCTGACAGTAAGACAGCGTTGCAAAACCTACCGATTTTTCGGTAGATCTCCCGATATTAGCCCTCGTTTACCGAAATACCGATTACGAAGGCATGTCTACCGATTTTTTAGTTTGCCGCTGGTTTTTACGAGAAAAAAACTAAATACTTTATTATTTGTAGCAACACTACACTATTTTACTCTATGAACATGCTATGAACCCTGCCCATAGTCCATCTCAATCACACTTATTAACGAAATTATTAAGCTATCCTTTTCTCGCGCATATTCTGATCTTATCGTCTCGCTCGATGCCAAGGGGAAGAACCTTGTTTGGCCGTATGCTCCAAATACTATAAATAAAAATGGACTCTATAGAATACGTATTAAGATTCATAATACTAGAAGGATTTGATAGGATACAGTAAGGGAAATCCCCTGTAAACATGAAATGACTTCTTTTTTGAAAACATTTCATATTCGATTCATTCTTTCTCGTAGAGCTCGTCAGCTCGTACGTATTCATTTTCTTAGTGCGAAGTTAACTTTATAATGTCTGAGGAAAGTTCAGATTCTGATTCTGGTGCTGGCGCATCGACCAGTACAGGTGTCAAGTGAAAGAAATATCAACAAAAATATAAAAAAGAGTGGGAGTTACGACAGGAATTCTCTGCATGGTTGTCTCCACATTTATCAAAACCTACTTTTGCAATGTGCAAATCTTGTAATAAGGAGATAAATATATCTTCGGGATACGACGCTCTCAAAAAACATGCCAGTTCTAAACTTCACGAAAAGAGTGTTAAGAGCTTAGCTGTTCAACCAAAATTGTCAGACTTCGTTAGTAAAGAAGTTACCCAGTTTAAACATCAAGTGAAAGAAGGTAAGTAAGTTATCAAATTCTTTGCGCCGCACCGTTAGCAATGTAAAATAGAGTCTGTATAATGAATTGTTAAATCAACAATTTCATTCTTTTCAGGTGAAATCCGGATTGCTGGGTTTGTGGCTGAGCATAATCTTCCATATAATATTACTGATCATCTTTCTAAATTAGTTGTACAGATTTGTCCAGACTCTAAAGTTGCAAAAAGTTTAAAATGCTCACGTCCAAGAGTGCAGTCTATCGTGGAAAATGTAATTGGTGCAGAGAGTTTCGCAGAACTTTGTGAAGATTTACGTAATGTTAAATTTTCGTTGGTTATTGATGAATCAACAGACCTATCAACGACAAAACATCTTTGCATGGTGGCAAGGTATGTCAAAAATAATCAAGTACGTGATTCTTTTCTCGCCCTGATTCCCCTTTCTTCAGCAGATGCCACCACACTTTGTGAAAGCATTGTAAAGTTTTTCATGGACAACAATATTCCTTATAAAGATAATTTGATTGGATTTGCATCCGATGGTGCAAATGTAATGATGGGACAAAGACATTCAGTGATGGTTTTATTAAAATCAGAAATCCCAAATTTATTCATCATGAAATGTATATGTATGCCATTCTTTTCATTTATGCGCATCTTATGCTGGCGAGAAAATCCCTCGATTCGTCGAAGATTTAGTCCGGGACATTTATAATTACTTCGGTTCAAGTCCGAAAAGAACAAAAGAGTATGAAGAGTTTCAAATATTTTGCCAATTAAAAATTCACAAGATTTTACACCCTTGCCAGACGAGATGGCTGTCGGTACATGCAGCTGTTAGTCGGATTCTAGTGCAATATCCTGCTCTAAAATTATATTTCATCGATGCTGCCGCCTCACAAAACGAGTTGCTAATGGCCTCAAATATTTTAAATAAATTGAACGATCCGGTATCTCTTTTATTCCTTCAATTTTTAGATTTTGTCTTGCCAATTTTTAACCAGCTGAACAAAGAAATGCAAGCGGAGGGTGCTAGAATTCACATTTTATACTCGCACGTGTGTGCGTCCTTGAAAACTCTGTTAGACTGCTTTTTAAAGAGGTCTTACTTGAATGCAACTAACATTGAAGATGTGAACTTTAAAAATCCTCATAACTTTTTGGATATACATGAGATGTACTTTGGAGCAAAAGTTATGGATACTTTACTGAATAATAACAGTTTGACTGCAGATCAGTTGAATTTATTTCGAACAAGATGTCTACAGTTTTATATTGAAGCTTCTGAGCAAATTATTCAAAGATTTCCCCTAAAAAACAACCCACTGAAAGGCTTAAATGTTTTGGCTCCAGAAAATGTAAAAAAAGGAATTCACCCAAGTCTAATCCCACTCTGCAGAGCATTTCCCGGACTCGTTGATGCGAAAGACTACCAGGACATAGATACACAGTGGCGCCTGCTTAGGAACACAAATGTGGCTCAAATGAAAGGCGGTGACGGAACACCTTTATTCGGATTAGTGACTACATTCGTTTTTCATATTTTATCTTTACCGCACTCATCTGCAAACGTGGAAAGAATTTTTTCTGCAGTAAATTTAATAAAAACTAAAAACCGCAACCGCCTGTAAACCGATGCCTTAGTTGGGCTTTTGCATGCGAAGAGACACATAGGCGATAAAAACTGATGATTTTAATATACCTAAAGCCATGTTCAGTAAAATTTCGTCTCAAGGATGGTATAAATAATAATTTGTCAAAATTGATACAAATAAAAATCTACCGAAAACTACCGATTTTTTATTGGCAACCCTACCGAATTTATAATTCTTGGTTTTGCAACGCTGAAGACCAGCCACTAGTCTTACAAGCCTCCACCAATCCGGACTTGGCCCCCGTGGTGGAGTATGGCCTGTACCTTCCTCAGGGAAGAGACCCGTGCCCCTCGGTGGGGAATTATGGGTTGATGATGATGATGATATTTTGATTGTGTTAGGTACCTACATATGTGCAAGAACTTAATTATTTACGTAAGTATATCACGCATTGAAGTATAAAATTCATTTACTGCAAGAAAGCTCGTTGCGAAACAGAAACGTAAGACATTTCCAAAATGCTAGTTTGAACCTTAATCATTATCTCCTAAGCCGTTCATTTTCCAGGCAAGGTTCAGTATTCGTAAAGATGCAAAGAATATGTGGCTTAGTTTTACACCAAGGGAAGGGCGTTAGCTCTACCATAGAATACAATTATAGTACAAGGCTCTACACCACACCCGATTTGTTGGTTAGGTACCTACCTACCTAATGAGTTCGTTCTTCAAACGTCAAATTTGGTCTAAAAATTTGATAAGGTTCTGAGCTCCAAAAACCCTAAATAGGTACCTTTGATCAGCGGTTGAGTTATCTTATCTACATATTAGTGTGTGCGTGCGAAACACAATTCGGACCAACTACCTAGGTACTTACATACATATCTAATGTACTTACCAAATAGTATTTGATAACTTTCATGTGCATTTCCTACGGACACGGACAACCTAACGCAACCCAAAACTATCTAAAATTTCAAATTCAGGGAGTACCTAATAAGAGTCTAAACAGAAGGTCTGTGCTCAGCAGTGGGAGCATACAATCATGGTATCTTTTTTATGTAAGAAATATCATGGATCGATAAAATTCCACTGTCATTCTAAACAAAAGGTTTATTAAACTGCAGATTAATACGTCCGGTATGGGCATACCCAGATAAGTACTTTCAGTTACAAAAGTTGATATAGTTTTGAATAAACCATCATCACAAGTTTATTAAGAGATATATAACGTTTAGGTATATTTATTAGAAACCTTCGTAACGGCGCGTCGTATAAGTAAGTCTTCGTAAGTCGCCTGACTAAGGCTGACATTCAGAGACGAATCCTAAGTTCACGCTTAGATCAGTCTTAGCAAAGTAAACTAAAGTCGTACTTAGTAAAGCGGCGTACCTAAGAAAGTCATCTATATTGTCCATCATTTTTTAGTGATGAGTTCTTACCGGTTTTTTAAATTTGACATTGCTACACGAGAGCAGGACAACATCATACAATTTTATACATGTCAGAGTGAATAAGAAAATCCCACAGATAATGCGGGTAGAACATCAGTGAAATGACGTTTGGAGTAGTCTGTGAACAAAAGGCTTAGAAGTGACAGTTCTACAGATGACGACAGGTCGACATGGCAATTCTCTAGTGACGTGACGTTTTCAATATCGATATATTTTTATTATGTATGTAACAAAATGTGAATAAAATAATACCACGTTTTCATTTAAGTTAATATTTATTCATCTGAATCATCTAACGTATCGTTACAAAAACTTAAAGAATCTTCGTCACTGGTATCTCCGACTTGTATAATAAAATCTTCCATTTCATGTTCCATTCCCATGTCTTTTTCCCAATATTCATTTTCAAGGTTCTGGACATGTTTTTCGAAATTGTTCCAGTTTTCTACCGTGACTGACAAAATTGCATTCGTTGTTATCTCTTTAAGCTTTGTCAAACACAAATCGCTCTTTATGTTGTGTTCCCTGACGAAGCGTTTAACGGCGGCCCAGGCTAATTCAATAGGATTTAAATCGCACATATATGGAGGTAATCTAATAATATCATGACCATGTCCTTTAATTATATGGTCAATTTTATAATTGATATCAACGGGTTTATGTTGTTCTATAATTTTAAATAAATCTGGCTTTCTCATTGATCATTGTCTTCCAGCCAATTTATCATAACTGATTTTAGAGAACTTTTTGTTGGGGGTTTGTTGAGCTGGACACTATGGTAAGGTGCGTTATCCATTACCACGACACTGCGTTCAGGAAGAGACGGCAAAAGTTTTTCCGTTACCCATTTTTCAAAATTCTCGCCATTCATTTGACCATGATAGTCGCCAGTCGTAGTACCGGCCTTAAAAATTAAAGAAGCTCCAGGTATAAATCCGTTTTTCCCTCCTGCGTTAACAACTATAAGTCTATTTCCAGAACTAGTATCTGTGAGAATTCCTTTTGTTCCAATCATTTGCCAACACTTTTTGAAAGTTAAATTATTATCCACCCATGTTTCATCTAAATAAAAAATATTTCTATTTTGTTGTCGGAATTCTCTCATTTTTTTTAAGTATTGATACCGTTTGAAAACTATATCTGGCCTTTCAATTAAAATAGATCGTTTATTTTGACATTGACGCCATCTGTATCCCATTTTCTTTAACAGCCGTTGTAATGTACGAATACCCCAAGGAAAAGGTATTTTTTCACGTAAAGCAACGTGTAACTTAGGACATGTCGGAACGATCTTCTTTTGTAAATAAAATTCTGTTATGGTGTTGTGAATCACTGTACGATCAAAATCATCAACACAAAATTTTAGACCTGTCTTCTTCCGTTTTTTGGGTGATTTCAACTTTTCCTCTGCTCCCACTGATTTTAATTCTGATTTTATCCTAGACATAGTTCTTTTCGATAGACCGGTATAAAACACAGCCCTGTGTAATGTCTGATTGACAGAAAATTTGTAACAATTATTTTTCCGTTCAATGTCACAATTTTCTAACACTTTTCTTGCTAGTTCTCGAGCTTGAGAGTGAATTATTGGTTTTTTTGCTTGAACACGCGACGATGATGCAACCGTAGCCATTTTTAAAACACAATAGTAATAAATTATGTGAGCGAGATTATAATCGATAAACGCGGTCGATACGGACTCGTGCGACACTAAGACTAAGACGACGCGGGGACTGTGCGGGTGTGCGGGGCGACCCCGCCTCCGCGGCTCACCTCATGCCCCGATTACCATGTCGACCTGTCGTCATCGATTGACTACTTACACTTAGTTGCACAATTTCATACTCAACTTGCTAAGATTCCATTCTGAATACGAAAGATTTAGAAGTACGGGATTTTGACATTTCTGAGACCAGACCAGTCTTTGCTTAGTTTTCGTCTCTGAATGTCAGCCTTAGAACCTCGGTGTACCTATGCGGATTGTCGGAATATTCAGTCAAAGTTGCGTCGCAGGCATCGTCAAGTTAGTTTAATTTTGTCTGCGAGTAGGTAAAGTTATGTTAGGCTCGAGTTAGGTGTTTAGGAATTCTAGAAAATCAAGAAGTGGAATTCAGCAATTGTCAAGTGTGGACAAGAAAAGTCCAGTAATCCATGTTTGAATGTCGTGTGAATTTTCGAAGAACATTTTGACAAGTCTGCGAGAGATTTTTGGGAAAAGTCCACTAGTGTTTTCATAAAAAACATAATATAAAATAAGAATAATATTCTTTATTGCACACTAGAAAAACACAAAATAGGTATGTACAAATACATTCATAGCAAATAACTAGAAGCACAATGTAAATTAATCGTTGCTATACGATTTTGCTTTGTTTTTTTTTTGCGGAACTTTTATTAGGTTTAGAAATTATTTTAAATCTAACCCAAAATCCAATCTGAACAAATTAACGTTTTGAAGCTGCCTGTACATTGTAACTTATGTAGTCATATTTCCGCATTACCAACTAAGCACCGCTTTACATTTGTAGTACATACCTATTTATGTAAGTAACTAGCTATGATGATGTTAAGTGTGATATACAATCTGGCATATAGGGTGTACTAAAAATAGGTAACCATATTGGCAGAGTCAAATATTCTTAATAATTCAAATTATATCACGGAAATCGAACAAGTTGTTTTCCTAAAAAATATTTTTTGTTTTGTATTTTTTAGGTAGGTTAGGTTAGGCTACGCTACTTCTCTTACTAAAATTAATACCCCGGCTCAATGAACGGCTTCTGATGATGAAATTAAATGATGGCTTCAATTAACACACATAAGTTTGGCAGAATTGTTTTAAGTCTCTATTTTCATTTTCTGACAAATCAACACTATTCACAAACACTTCAAACAACATATTGGGATCTGAGAAAGAAGTGCTGTTGGCCACAAACATGAAAATATCAAGATTAGTACCGAAACCTTCCATCGCAATAGAAATGTGGACAGAACAGAAAAAGTTAAGTTAACGCGCACAAGTGCTAAACGTTACTGACAGCATGCCAAGAATATTTGGCCTAACTAGCGGAGGCATAACTACCCTCATTAATGGTCGGAGTCAATTAAGACGTAATAAATCTGAACTATTAGTAAAGTAATTAGTAAACTCGGCAAAACGTGGGTCCAGTTCTAGAGACTGGTGCCTCTGCCTACCCCTTCGGGGATAACGGGCGTGAGTTTATTTATTTTAGTAAAGTAATTAGTAATTCCCGTATTTGATAATGATAACGAACCTCTGTTGTCATAAGGTACCTATTAGGTATAAAAATAATTTAACACCCACTTAGCTAATGAGATTACTATTATAAAAAGTTATATGTTTATTAAAGGCAAATTAGTTTTCGTAATAAAAATAATTTCGAAAGTTTTTAAGTAATTAAAATTATTATATGTAGTTATAACAATTACTATAACTTTAGGCGCTTACTTGCGTCATATTATAAATATATTTTGCCAAATTCCCCAGCAACTTAATTTAAACGCGTCACATACTTAAAATATTAAATACCGAAAATTTGAAATATCAAAAAATTCCTACGTGTGAAGCGGCACCCAAAGGTAGGTCACGAGTGGTATGTCAACTTAATCGCCTAGAGCGGCAATAGCTCGTATGAGTACCAGCCCTTCAGTTTCGTTCAGTCGCAAGAAAATGTACTTTAATTTCTCCCATACAAAAAAAAAAACTAAATATTTTTTTCTCAGGCGCGGAGTAACTAAAATCATTCATACTATTATTACTACTTATTCATACATTAAAGGAACGTATACCTGACACGATCCATATTTTGGTTTTATGAATATCCCACATTGACTTTCTATGAAAGGGGGGCTCGATTTTCAGACCACTGTGGGACGGACGGACGGACAGCGTACCCGTTGGGTACGGAACCCTAATAACCAAGTGTGCTGTGTGCTTATACGCAAGTGGAAAGAAAGAGTCTATCTTGAGAGAAACGCAAAAAACTGTAAAAAAATGGATTAGCTATATATAATATGTACCTAATTATAATATATGCATTTTCGCGCGATGTAACATTCACGGTTTTATTTTATTTGATTTGAAAAGAATATGATTTGAATAGTTTATCGCACAAGAAAAGATCTGCTCAAAGGCGAGCTTAATACTAAAATAGTATATTTCATAATTTCATTACAAGTGCGGATAGCCTGTCATTGCAACGGGTTCCGACAAACGTCTACCCGAGCCGAGGCGCACGCAGCCGAAGGCGAGGGTTGACAGTCGGAACAAGTTGCAATGACGGTTCCGCACGTGTACTGAACAACAATTTTTTATACAGTTGCGAAAAAATTAAGCAATTTAATAAAGAAAATTTTTGGAAAATGGCGCCAACCGTAAAAGAGATTTTTTTCCTTCACCCATTCTGGGTAGGCAAAGGAAACTAGCCCATACAGCCAAGTCTTCAGTAGTTTTTTTTTTATTGATATGAAATGAAAATGAAATTTAATGAGATGAAATGAAATGAAACCAAACCTAACTCAATTGAATCAAATCATTTATCTGTTATTGAAACAAATTATAGTAGCTTCTTTGTAAAAATATTTGCATGAATCATAAAAACTTCGTGGTCTATTTTTTTTTTCTTTTTAATAGACATTATTTTAACAGTTGAGAAAGAGAACGCACGAGTGCGGAAAAGGTAAAGCAAAAGCTCGAGTGTGTAATAAATAGCCCACTTTCCGAACGCTATACGTCCCTGCAATACGCCACTTTTTGAGCAACTATATTAAACTTTTATTTTTTTCACAATTTGTGAATTTTTGAAACTGCCTCCTCCGTCAGTTTCAATAATCTGCTGTTACGTCTTTCCCTTTACCACTTAAGTACTATCTAAACTGCATTTGAGAAACATTTTAGGTCATATAAATAGTAAGTGATCGTGTACTTTTTTTATACAGAATTTTTAAAGCTGTTAGTAGTAGATGCAGCTTTGGCTGATAATTTTTTAATTTTTTATCAATTGACATGTCTTTTAACTAAATACATTAAAAAAACCACTGTATGAGATACATTCTGAGAAAAAAAACAATTAAAAAGGTAAAAAAATATTTCTTTTTCAAGCTTTAACATTCAACATCTCCATAACGGTTAACTTTCGGACCGTGTGCAGAGGCGGGCTCATGATTTGATTTTATTAAAAGGTGAAGAAACATACATACCAATACAAGTACATTGAAAATATTTGACAGCTCGGAAATGAAGTCGTTAGTACTCAATCTTGCATAGCTTAATCCACATGTTTTCATCTTCTGCGCGAGATGATGTGGCAGAAAAAGAGGCGCGTGTATTTGCGAAGTTATTAGCCGGAGTTATTTCCTCATGTGTGAAGTGGAGACCGATTGACGTCACCATCGACGATACGAGACGAATTGCCGGGACGGGCCACGTGATAAGCGCTATCGGTTCGCCCCGCTGACAGTCGCGCGCGCGCAGACTAGAGTGATTGATAGTGCGCGACACTTTGCAACACAATGTTGTAGGTATGTTGGTTGGTTGGTACAGTCGACAGTAGGTCCAACAGTAGGTACATTTTGCTGCGCATTCGTCCCTAATGTAACTGATTAGAGTACACGCATATATGCCGACTGAACTGCAAACCACCAAATCAACAGGGGAATACTTTTGGACTTTTCGAGCCGAACTTTAAAGGGATCACAAAGTGTGCATTAATGTTGCATGCCAATAAAATGTAGCGCATTGGATGAAAATGACAAAGAACTAGGTATTAGGTACGCAGGTGAGGGTATGTTGATGTAAGATTATAGATCATCAAGATGTAAGAGCTTGGCTGTTATTATAGTGCGTAAGGGGCGTAAAGGTTACACAAATAATGCGTAATTATCAAGGGATAGGTTTTCAAAACATGGTAATATTTACCTCATTTACTGTTCGAATGTAGATTATCGAACAGCTAAAGTTTTTTTTTAAATATTTTCAACGCTGCGTCGCAAATGGAATCACCGAATCACCCAAAGTACCGTTCCTGTCATTGCACTAAGTGACATACCTACCCAGACTATATAAGTTGGAAAACTTCCTTTCATTTGAAATAATTCAACGCAGTCCTTCTTGTTATTAAATACAAGATGGTTTCAATCTACTACGCGCGTCTACTGCTGAACCTAGGCGTCACTGAAGGCACGTTACTTCTTTCTGTTTGATTCTTAGGCATGCCAAATTATTCAACGATAGGCCATTGATTCGTGGACCGCATTAAGGTCCGCGGGCCGCATGTTTAATATGCCTGCTTTAGATCAACATGTTTTCAAACATGCAACCACAAGGGTCACAAGTCAGATCCTAGGCAACCAACCAGTTCAATAATCTATTAATCTGTTTACAAACTTTTGTTGCATATAAATATGACATACGACTCTAGTATTTTCGTGACAACAATGGCTTGATGAGTGAAGGTGAATTATCTTAAGAGTACCTAGTACCTAGGGTACCTACTGTCTTATTACTTTGTATTGTATCGTTAATCATTATTACCTACGTAACTTCGTTTATTGTAAGACTGATTCTAAGTCTAGTTAGAAGTGAAACCTGAGATAACACTAACAATAAAATATCGACCACGCAGTTTTCTCCTCTGTTTACGTTCTCAGCGAAATCACATTGTTTCCCTTTCAAAGAAGCGACAGTGGTATGACGATCACACCTCGCGTGTGCCACAGTCGACGCCCCTGGATTTCTCTATACATCACGCGTGCGTGACCAATTATTGATACCGATGCCTCTGATTAAGATGAGGATTATGATGAAGAATCTGTGTAGGTACTTATAGAAATTCGTCACAGTGGACAGGCACGCATTAAATACGCGAAAGCTGAGAGCACTTTTCAGAGTCACTGAATTTGGAATGAGAGATTCTTCAGGGGTTTTCAATAATGGTTGCATGAAGCGAGGTCGTCGCCACCGTCCACTCTGAAGTCGTTCCGGTTGCTTGAACACACATCACAACACTCCACTTTCTGATCCGCAGGAATTTCACGTTAGCGAGGAACGTAAAGTGAAAACTGGTGACAATAAACTCTACTCTACTTGTATCGTAAGTCGTAACAATGGACGTCTTTACGGATGAATTAAATTGGCTCGAAAGTACAACGTTCGCTTTATGGAAAATTAGTTCTTGTTTTGATACAAAGATTTTTACACATACCTACGTACCTAGCAGTAGTTTCGTCAAAAGTCGTGACAATAACATAAAGGTAGGTAGGTAGTACTTACAATATATTTTTGTAGAATTCTGATTCACAGACAGTACCTACCTACACCTATTATAGAAAGAGATTTGTATTAGTAAAGCTATCCATACATACAAGCCCTAGCGAGAGGTAAAAGCCGCAAGTTAATGAAACAGGTAATTGGACAAAGCCTGCATGTCCTGAGGGTGACTATATTATTGAATAGGTATGTGACATACCTATTCAATAATATAGTTTTCTGTTCAGTGTCACAGCCCAAGGACACAGTAGCCCAAGATAGTGGTACTAATTGAGCACTTCAATCTCAGATTCACCTAGGCAGATTCACCTGTATTACAAGTATCTGGTTAACGGTAGGTCGATTCGTCATTGTCTTTGTCATGTATGTCAACTCGTCAAAATTCTGTAGTAAAGGAGAAAGAGAAGGCGCCTCACGCCTCATGAGGTCGAAAAGTTACATTTTTATTGCAACCACATTTCTGAAGAGTATAGGTACATCAAAGCCGTTTATTTCCACCTTTTTTCAAAAGCTTTTGTATGTCCCCACAGAGTGGACTAATTAACGTTTTCAATCATTCTATATCACGACGATTCGCAAAAGTATTTTCCCGAGGGTCCGGGAAGAACTTGTTTCGCCGGTAACAGCAATTAGAACCTGTTCCCATCCTGCCGGCATGAGGAAGTGCGAGAAGCACTCGAACCAAATTAACATAATGCAGCGTCTAGATTTAATCGTGCGAACATCAGTATCCGGCTACGGTTCCATTCATTTTCTGCTGCTTGGCCAGTTTTTCTCAAGTCGCGTGACGCAATAGCGGATGCTTGAAACAATTAAGTACCTACTGCTTAACAAATGAATAAGTATAAGTAGATCTGCACAACTGACGCAAATTGCATGTCAATAAAATATTTTCATGACACAAACAAACTGTAACTGGAACGACAGGGTTTGATACGTGTTTCAGTCCAGTGAAATCTATTGAAACTTATTCCAAAATATTGAATCTATTCCAAAGATATAATATAGTCATATTCCTCATAACGAGCGTCAAAAAAATCCTAAAGATAGACATAACAGGTTACTCTCGACCTTACGGGATAACCTAACTACACAGACAACCCAACAGAGATATCTGGCGAAGAAGTGCAAGAAGATTCGACCCTTGTCTAGCTGAACTGTAAATAGGGTTAAGCAGAGAAGAAGGTACCTATTCCTCATAACCTAACCTGATTATCTAATACGATGTCACATAATACGCTTTGCATCCTAAAATTCTGATTTCATCACTGGGTCACCAAATTCCGTATATTTGCTAATTTTCAAATTTTCCGGTAACATCTAGGTAATAGGTACAGAAGATTCAGTCGGATAAAATACGCTGCATTGACAGAAGACAGACACGTGATCTCGCTGTATGCTACGAATAAAAATCCATGAAACTATCACTGTTTTAAGTGTGGGCTCTGTCAGTTTTAAAATAAATTTTACTCTCTTATGGTTAGTATTTAAATATAAAAAAATATTACTTTTTAACATTCTATCTAGGGCTAACAGACATTAATTACATGATTTTTTAAAACTTTAAAGCATCAAAAAACATCACTATTATGAGTTAAAATAATCACTCGATATGATTTTATTTCGTGTGTACCTACTGAGTTTCAAATAATAAGTAGGTATATAAAACTATCACTGAATGTCTTAGTGACGTCTCCGGTCGTCAAAAGTCAATTCCAAGAATTAGTATAATATATCTAATCTATTCTCTTTAAACGAGCAATTCTTGTATATATATTTATATATAATAAGAATCTCGGAAACGGCTCCAACGATTTTCACGAAATTTTGTAGGCAGATGCTTTCGGGGGCGTTTAATTGATCTAACTAGGTTACATTTTTAGAAAACGTTGTTTTACCCGTGTTTTAAGGCAATTGAAATTTGCTATAATAACATACAGAGGTAAATTTCGCGTCTATTTGCAAGGTTGGGATAGTCCTGACGGGAAAACGGCGACCCATTTCGGGCCGATTTCAAGAGACCCGGTTCGAGTCATGGTGTTTTTTTTCCAAGTTCTTTTTTTGTTGGAAAAGGATTATTTTAATTTTATATTATAAAAAAAAAGTACCGAGCAAAGCTCGCCCAGCTACAACAAAGGTCACCCAGGTACTTTTTGTAAAATCAGAAAACGTACTTTTCGTCCCATACAAATCCGTGCGCTCGGATAACCCAGCCACTGACTGAGAGTAAGAGTTCCTATAGAGGTGTTAAATATAAAGGTTTTGTCATAGGAAGACGCAATTTCAACAAATTTCCCATAATTTCATCACGAATAGCCCAAAAATGAACTCTTGAAGTAGAAAGCCAAGGTCTTTACAATAACCTTGAGCGTGGAAAGCGATTGACGCGGAAGCACCTGTGCATTGTTTCAGCTTACACGGTGTGTCGTTTCGATTTTCCGCGCCAATATAAACAGTCGGGAAAAGTGCAGAGTGCGTATACTGAGTTTTGTCATTTACTTTCGATAGCGAGAGCGTTTACGATTTGCATAGGAGTGACAAAGCGCGCCATCTAGTTGTCTCTTTGTCACTCCTATGCAAATCGCAAACGCTCTCACTATCGAGAGTGAATGAAAAAACTCAGTATACGCACTCAGAGTGCCGATGTTTAAGTAAATGCCTCGTTTACCTATCCCTTTTAAGGATTATCAAACAGCTTTTGACTCCATAGACCAGCGGTTCTCCAATGGTGTTCCACGGAACCCTGGGGTTCCACAAAAGGCTCTTAATCTGAGCTCGAAGTAATTATTATCCAGTTTCAATTGTCTTATTTTAAAATGTTGTAGTTATCCTGAAATTCCGTTTAGGTTTCTAAATATGTAAGAGCTGGGTACTGGCCAAATGCTCGCGGTGTAATGTAATATGTTACACATCGAGCAATCGTGCAGATTTGTACGTATTTTACTTTGTTTCAGTTAGTTTACTTCCTACTTGAGCCAGGGTTCCGCACAAAAACGGTGAACCAAAAAGGGTTCCGTAGCCAAAAACATTCGGGAACCGCTGCCATAGACCACAAAGCAATCTTTAAAGCTCTAAAAGAGGCACAGGTGACACCTACTTACATCGACATTTTAAAAAATATAACATAACATTTACATAATTATGTACAGGCGTCACAAACATGTAAACATCCAAGACCTGGGTTTATTTTTTTTGTCCCCAGCCGGGATTCGAACCCGGGACCTCTCGCATGGTAGGCAGATGCGCTAATCGCTGCGCCACAGAGGTCGTAATAATAGTCGGTCGTAATAGAGGTCATAATATAATAATATACTCCAAATGTACAAGTAGCTAGAGTAAAACTAGAGAAATCGAAGATACGCTAGCAGTGAGAGAGATGTAAGGCAGGGTGATCTATTGTCACCTTCTCTAGGTATTTACAACGGTATCACACCACATCATGAGTAAGATCAATTGGAGAAACAGAGGAATATCTATAAATACGAGACAGAATACCAATCTCGCTTTCGCTGACGTCACTGTGCTTATTTCGGAAAATTCGCATAACTTACAATATATGTTCAGCACTCTCAACGAAGCAAGTCTGAAACTTGGGCTACAAATGAATTTACTTAAAACAAAACAGTCGTCTTAAAAAAAATGTTAATCACAAACTGCCGGGAAAACCAGATTTTTTTATAAATCGAAGTTCATTTGGCGCCCTTATTACTATGAGCACCGTAAAAATAGATGCATAAGACCTTATACACAAAAACATACGTGTTACATAGAACTTTTATTCTTCTATGTATGACATTTTATAATTTACGATATTACACTGCGATATTTGCTATATCGGTACCTACAGTGGAAAGTATAATATAGGAGCGTACGAGAAACCGGGGATAAGAGCGGTTTGTTTGTTTACCTCCGCGGAACTATAGTTTATCACGGAATATAGATACACGTCAAAGGGGCTTCGAGACGGAATGGAGGAAACGGATGCGGTAAATAAGAATGATGACTTGTTGAAGTACGACGTAATAGCTCGCAGTTTTCAAGCGTTGTATTAAGATAGCACTGTCTGGAAAATATTTTCCAACAAGTAGTTAACTAGTTACGTATTCATATTTTAATAAATCATCATTCAACAACCCATTATGTCCCCACCGAGGGGCACGAGTCTCTTCCCTGAGGAAGGTATATAGGCCATACTCCACCATTTTAATGAATTATATATCATTATTCATACAGCAGTCTTTATTTTATAAAATGTTTTAACCATATAGTTACCGCATGGATAAAAAAAATAGAAACAATTTAAACGAATATGGTATGAAATACGCAAATTATTTCTCTGTCTTAGTGCTCTAGTGTTTTGAGGTTATTTCTTATTCAATAAGTATTAAAAAATAACTAGGTACCTACGACTCCACCAAATTGTGTTTTCCAAAAGCAAATGCACGAGTCACTATAAAAAAACAATCAAATCTCCTCAAGCGTGTCTTTGAGTTACCTCGATTTCTCCAAGATGCTATCATTTAGTTCCTGACTTGGTGACCATAGGACCACCTGTGAAGAATAAGAATAATTTAATTTTCCAGAAACCTTGCAGTGTTGATACAATCTAAAATTACAACTAGTTTGCCCCTTATCCCTTAATACGACTTCAGTACCCCTTATAAATAAATAAAGAATTTCCATATCGATCCACGCGTATTTGAATAATCGGGGAACATGAAGAAAGATTCCGACGGACTGAAACCGACTTCAAAAAAAGGAGAGATCCTTTTTTTGAAGTCCCTTTGTTTGAAAATATTTAAAAAATATACATGATATCCTAAATAGTAGGCATACCTAGACTTGGGAGAAATAGAAATAAAAATCTACATGTATCAATAAAGGAATATTATTATTATTATTGACTTTATTATTTTATATGTAGTTTAATTGTAATTTAATAATTAATTTTAGGATATGAGCCATTTGTATTATGCAGAAATTATGATGTAATAAACAATATAGACAGATTTATAAAGGAATTATTAACTTTATTCCGGATTCACTCACTTGCTTTTTTGTCGGAAGAGTCCAACCATGTGCACGACAATCCGCTACTTGACTCTTTTTTCAAGTATGTCTTAAATGCTAAATATCTCTTCCATTAGACCAAAAAATATTTTAGTATATTTTTGGAGGACCTAAAAGCAACAAAAACATTATTCTAAAACGTTGCTTTGCTAAACAGCCAAAAACACGGTCCGCCATTTTTGTCAATGGTTTGAAGTCCTTTATTTTTGTAAACAAAGTTTGACATTCAACATAGGTAGAGTTCGTGCCACGAAAGAAGTATGAGTTAATGAATTTTGGCTTTTATTGTTATGGCCTTAAGGATTTTACCGTGGGACTTGTTTGGTGAAACGATCTTTACCTAGTCCTAAAATCTGTTAGTGATCTGTGAGCATAGTGAAATAACAACAACGGATTCATGATTTCATCGAGTTTACATGCAAAATATATCAATTATCATTATGAAACTTGGGTGTATTTATGTGAAGATCACTTTAATGTAAGTCCTGTAATATCAATGTACACAGAAACTGTTTTTAGCTGTAATAATGCTTGGTTTGGTTTTGGCAAATTGGTACAATCAGCTTCCACGAATCCAGCGTCCATGATTGCGCTTATCAATAAAATGATAAGACACTAACTGCACAAGAAGAGTTTTTGCAAAAACACTAAATCCAATCCAAAAGTCCACGACTGACAGATGTTTATTTACAACCAAAGGTGCTTTCAAGATGGCGGATAGTGTTTTCACCGTTCCGATTTAAAAGCGAAAAATATTTTTTTAATTTGCAAATTTTGCAGCCATCCTGCATATTTACTTAGCAGAGTCTATATCTATATTTCGGTCTCTTACGTTAGATACTACAGGAAATATCAATTTATCGCGTCAAATTTGATACGAGTCAAGTAGCGTATTTGCGTTACTCCTACCTACCCCTTCGAATTTGGGTTCGGATCGGAAATCTCGAATATTAACAAGAAGTAATCATTAACAATATGGTTTTCCAGAAAAAAATAATCCCTCAAAATACGGTGATTGAATTTAAAGTCACCTGAAGTTAAGTAATAAAAAGACGGTACATAAAAATTACTGCCTACTCTTCTTTTCCTTAAAAATCGTAATGTCGACATGGATGACGTAAAGGGCTAAAATTTCGAGAAAATTATATTATTTAATATTTATTTAGGACATAGGTACCAGTAGATATTTTACGAATTAATGTATGTAAGTATTCTTATCTTATCTTAAGTATGGACAATGTGATAACTTAAATCAGCCCGAGCTCTAATTTATCGAGCAACCTCTTTGGCAACTGGGAGAACTTCACAATAGGTATATTGATAAATAAAAAGTACTAGACGTAAACCCGGCTTCGCTCGGGTAAAATGTAGACGCAAAATAATATTCCACTATGTTTTTTTATATGGTGACGCCTCTGTATTTGTCAACCACCAGTAGATATAAATATCTTAATACATTCAGATACATAAGCTCACACCTGTATCCCAGAGGGGTAGGCAGAGACCACGGACTGTCACCTGCCACTATCCTGACAAATCACTTTCGCTTCATCGACATCCATTAGTCGTTGCATGTACCCACATCGGTTTCGGGTACTTTTCATCTTGCCCTTTGCTAATACATCCCCTATTTGGTCGAAGTATGTCCAACTGGGGCGTCCCTTATCGGCCCTTCCACTCACATTCGCCCGATATATTTCCTTTGTCAGTCTTTCTTCGTTCATCCTCTCCACATCTCCAAACCAACGCAACATTCCTTTTTTCAATTCTAGTCACTCACTACATCCTCTTTCTCTACATCCTCGGTCTCTGATCACACTATTGCGTATTCTGTCATTCAAAGTAACACCACACATATTTCTTAAGGATCTCATTTGTACTGCACTAATCCTACTTTCATGATTCTTCTGACTTCTGCCATACCCAAATCTCGCTACCATGCTTACATCAGTATTGGAACCAGCACACTATTACGGATAGCCAATCTTGCTCTTTTGGACATGTTCTGGCTACTCACGAAGGAATGCAAGGCGAAAATCGGATACTTATCATAACTTTGTCATGGGTACCTCATCACAAATTACTAAATGAGCTTCCTTCATAAACTTAACAGCATTGAATTTAATAAACAGCTAGTGAATCTAATGACGTATGAGACGTAGAATCCACTTGGCTAATCAACTAAAAACAGCTCCCTCTCTTTGGCTTTAAAGCTTTTAGTTTTGTATTGACCACATGTTTTTCTTCATCATTTTAATTTTTGGTATTTTTCTTATCTAGTGGCTTTTTCATTTCAATAAGTTTATTGGTACCTAACCAAGCTCAGAAGAAGGAGTACCATAGAAGGAGGAATAAAATAAAAAGTAACAGTTGTATAGCTGTCCATGTTACTCTTACGATAAATCTCTGCGCCAGAAAGAGACAGCTGTAGTGTACTCATGCACTAAAAATGTTACAATCGTACACGGTTGCCACAGATTACTGAACAAAGCCAAAATCGATAGGGCTGGGACAAACACCATAAAGATGTCGATATTATTTATTCCGATCTACATCATCTTTTTTTTTTTAAATCAATGTTGGTAATTAAGTATTAATATTAAATGATAAAAAAATCATAGCTCTTTTACACAATTTGCAAAAATTATCTTTTCAATCCCATCACCATGTTTAATAGTGATTTTTCGGACCCATGGCTGTGTACCAAAAAACCTACGACTAAATTCCATTATTCCAATTCCAATTAATTTAAATTACAGTCATGGGCCCATGATAATCACTATTATCACCATTATCTGTCTATCTAATTATCAATGTATTTATCTCTAAAAAAATATCATTTTTCCCTTGGTGGTGCTAGTGAACCAGCTGGAACCCCTTACGGTTATGTTATTATGTGCTAAGTGTGGTACATACCATATAAGTTACAATAAATATTCATAAGTAACAGTAAGTAATTCTACATCAGGTTTTCAATAATATAAATGGGACTAATAGGGCTATAGCGAATCGAAGAAAGATTTTACCGAGTTATGTGGTAACATGGCAAAATGTATATGTACGGCGAATATAGAACCTTTTTTTTTAAATATGTTTGCAAATCATCAATAATCACCATATACAGCGCCACCAAGTTATCTGTTCAGGTGGGTAAAATTGTAACTAAGTAATTAATTGTAAATCCTGTTCCCATTTTTTGTTTTATTTATTCATTTACTAAGATTTATAGATATATGTTCATTAAAATTGAAAGATGGGTTAAAATATTCTCATTTTTCTAGGTAAATTTCTCAAATGTTACTACTAAATTCTCCACTAGCGCCGCTATCAACTGAACAGATGAGATGGTGGCACTGTAAGAAAGTATAATGAATAAAACAAGACCAAAATAGGAAAGACTATTTAATAACATAACATAACATTTACACACAGGCACATACATTGCTTCTGGCCCCACACTAGGATACCCTGTGTCGTGTTAATAGATTACGTATTTGTTTCCAATAAATACCTACCACCTAGCATAGTTACTCAAGGCACCCGTTGTAATAACATCATCAGTCCGGGTTCGATGGAATAAAATAAAAATTAAAAACCAAACGATTTATTGGTACAAGATTATTTGGCATCAAATAAAGTACGTAGTTTCAAGCTTTTCACATAAAAAGTGGCAGGCTGCAGCTCAATAGAGAAGAAACCAACACGTATTACTATAATGTATATGTTTTTTATCCCTGACTTCTGTTTTACAAGTACCTATTAACGTTTTTTTTTTCACAAAAATGTGTCAGCTATAATGTAAAAGATAATATAATATTTTATGAAATTCAAATGAAATCAGCTTGGTTGCAGCTCACGAACGTTGTCCATTTCCGCGGAGGGCGCAACCTGAAAATTGTTTTTATTTAAGTACTTCACGTTGATAACTTCCACATAAAAAATAATAAAAATCACTTGCACCAGAATCAGACTATGATAGTATTAAACTAGTTATGTCCTTTAACTGCTAAACGTTGTCCAGGATCGAAAAAAACACCCAGTCAGGCAATAATCAGGGAAAAATTCTACAAGTGATATACGGCGCCTTGCAGGTTGGAACTGACAACCTGTTTTATTATCCAAGTGGAGTAACCACTAGATCAACGAGACAGTCGGGTCTCAAGTGAAATTCCTGATGTACATACATACAGCAAAACGTGCACCTCAGTCGACATAATTGTGCAGTATGTAGACTTTATTTTGTTTTAAGTATCATTATAATGTATAATTATAACCTTACCAATGATCTGCGGGCTAAGGAAAAGCGTAAAGTAGGTACGGCACTTGTTTCCAACCTACGCCACTTGCTATTGTTTATGAAACAGTCGCTTGCTGCAAATGCGGTGTAAATTTTTCCAAGACTACTTTGTACGTGATACTGCGTCATCGACATTTGTTATTTTGTGCTGTCTTCGGGTAACCTGCAATAGATAATTAACAATTAAGACAACTATACGAACGCAAGAAATAACTAAATATGCTCTACGAACTATCGATACTTTTTTTCACTGAGAAAGTGGGAAAGTCCCATCCCTATTCCCCTACAACAAACAACAAACTTGTATTATGATTTATATCGAAAATATCACAATAATCATGATGAAAACACCATTCTCTAATAGATAATTTGCAATTCTAGTAGCCCATAGTTGAAATCTTAGAGAAAATACCCTTTTAGGTACTCAAAATTGAGACTCACCGGTGGAAGCTGATGAATGTTGTTTCATTATCTTCTCGGGAAGAATGAGATATACATTCTAACACAACACACGCCATGCCAATGGTTACTTATACTATATACCATGAGAATCCACTATAATTCACTTCAAATGGTGCTTTAGTAAATATAAAATACACAAGCTTCTTGAAAACGGCGCACTCCCAAACCTCTTGTCAAACACACTGCCAAACACAGAACACCCTCTGCCAAATCAATGTCATTGGGCGGCACATTGCATGCCGTCATTTACTGAGCCGTTCTAATTTGGTCGCGTAATGGTAACCAAAGGTAACCAACTGACGTTTAAGGGTTGTACGCTCGAAAAAAGCAACAAAGACACGACTATATTTTTCTCTTTCTAACACGTAGCTTGCGGCTATTTAGATTGACGAAACAGACTATGTGGCACGTTTTCATTTTTTAACGCTCCTTCTATGGTACTCCTTCTTCTGAGTAACCAAGCAAAACAATAAAGATCAATTTATGACTTTGATTTCCTTTTTCAATTATTTTTCAGACCGTTCCAAAACTCAATGTCAAATTATTGTCTTCCCTCCCGCCCTCAGAAGGACCTTCTTCTGAGCTCCCGCCAATGAAAAACACCACAGATTACTTACTACACCTTCTCAGTTGGCACAGATTATAATAACCTTTTTGGATGCCACACATCATGAAGTTAACAAATTAGATCAAAGGGCCGGTTTAGATTATCTTAGTGTTTAGGAGAGTGCTTTACTTTACACTCTGTTGCAACATTATGCTGAATCGGGCCCATTTTGGGGGCTCAACCTTTAACGACCTCTGTGGCGTAGTGGTTAGCGCATCTGACTACCATGCGAGAGGTCCCGGGTTCGAATCCCGGCTGGCGACAAAAAAAATCCCAGGTCTTGGATGTTTACATGTTTGTGACGTCGCTGTTTCTGGTTCCCACGACACAGGGTATCCTAGTGTGGGGCCAGAAGCAATGTATGTGCCTGTAAACGTAAATATGTAAATGTAAATTATTATTTTCATGTTGTACAGTTTTTTTTTTACGCTTTTTATGCTTTCTGTGTAATTTTTTTATTATTGTACGCATTCTGTGTGTGTGTTTTTTTGTTTTGTTTTGAGTACATATCAAATAAATAAATTTTCTTTCTTTCTTTCTTCCTTCCTTCCTTCCTTTCTTTCTTTCTTTCTTTCTTTCTTTCTTAAGGAGAGTGCTTTTGTAGAAACGTGTAAGCGCCACTTGCTTTAGTACGTTTTACGGTATAGTACGGTTCTAGTTGCCTTTCAATTAGAATCAAAATAGAATTGGTTTCTATTGTTCTATTCAGTAACACCTGAGCGCGTTACTATCCTCGTTACTTATCTGTGTATAAACTAAAAATTTAGTGAGAACTTTAGGAGAGTGCGCAAGTGACCCGTTACGGGTGCGTGTTGTTTTCATTAACTCGAATTATCAAACTTACTTATGTGTTCCATTAAAACTCATAGTATTTTGAGTAGGATAGCGCATATTTCGCGACGTCGACGAAGTGACACTCTACTGGAAGAAATATAAACGTTCACTCGAACGTCTACTAATGTACTAATGCACTTGCCTCTCTAATTGTATTATAGCACTCTCCTAAACACTAAAATAATGTAAACCGGCCATAACAGTTCACAATGAAAACTTGTGACACTAACACAACAATGATGACATTGACATGTTTACTTAGCAACGCCATTGTTGAATTTAATAATTTTTATATTGATGCTGCTCGATAATACGAATTTTCAGCCCATATGTTGTCGACTCAGATCAACTATTTTTTTACGCTCTTTCATTTGGTGTGCATATCGTTCGAGTCTATCGTAGACCCGAACGAAATTATTAATATAGAAGTAAGCAGCCTACACGCCTCCCATAGCAGCCTTCTCTCAGAGAGACAATATGGGCTTACTCACCACACGTTCCCCCTATGTATTGGGGATTTCCACCGACGAGGTATGTGACTCGCTCAGACATTTAGGTTTCCTCACGATGTTTTCCTTTAGCCAGCGAGTGGTATTGCAACTATAACTTTACAAATGTGCATAACATACCTAGACAACAAAGTCATACAAGCCTGCAATGGGGATCGGACCTGAGTGTCTAGCTTTCGGAAGCTAGAGACTCAAAGACTCGGGTCCATTTTCTACGCACTGGGCATTGATAAATAAAAAATATAGGTAACTAATAATATTTTTATAATACCTGAACTGATAAGTAAAATTTTTTTAAGTAATAAGTTTATTTTCGTTTAGAAATAAAATAAATCTTTCTTCTTTTCTAATAGGTATATAAAATTCTCGTGTCACAATCGTCCGAAACGGCTTGACCGATTTTGATGGAATTTTGTATGTAAATATATTCGGTAGGTCTGAGAATAGGTTGTTATCAACTTTTTATACCCCTATCTGGCAAAACAACGTTTGCCGGGTCAGCCAGTTATTTTATAAAAGAAGGTAGGTATACATGACCGGTGCCTAGAAAGGTTAGAACAATAGTTTCAAATTAGTTGTGAATATTATCGCTCAGTAAAACGTCAACAACTCTCGTCTCTCTAGACTCCGTGGAGTGGTCGGGTATAGCATTACTTTGACCACAGCGCAACAAAAACAAACCGAGAGATTGTCCTCAATCGTGCGTGTCCTGCTTGCCAGTTGCCACCTTTGTCAGGGTTATCAGGCAATTTGGATATTGTAGTACAAAATATCGGTGCAGCAGCCCGTCCGAAAATTTTTAATTCAATAAAACAACCGTTTTCATTTCGGTACCTAATGTTGGTGAGGAAAAGACGATAATCTATGAAACACATCTGATGGAGTCACAAACCAAGTTTTACAGAGTAAGTATTAGAATAAAGGACCCGATCGTCCAAAACAACACATCTCTACCTGTTACCCCAATATTGTAAAAGTGCGAAGTTTGTGAAAATTTAGATGTAACTAGGAGAATATCTCCACAAAAGTAACTACTCGTACTCGACCAATTAAAACAAACATATTTTTCGACCTTCAGGATGGACATTACGGGCGGTTATTTTGTCCCCCTCCACCTAGTAAGCAAAAAGGAAAGCTAGTCAGTAATAAAACTTGGAAGAACTCGTGCGCAGCCCTGACTCCTCAAAACCCGTTGGTGGCTGGCGAGAGGCGGTGGACGACGGGAGCGAGGCAGGAAGCCGCAGGACATCCGACACGTACAGGAAGCAGAACCAGTTCCAACGCCTTTGTCCCTCGCAGCCTCGCCTCCCCGCCCCGCCGCACCCCGACCCTCCAACCACATTCCTATAGAGCCTCCGAGGATTCGTGCGCTCGCGCACCCTCGCAAGTCAAACCATCATTATGTAACTTTTTCTGTTCTTTTTTTCATAACTTTCTTCAACTTTGTTTTCTTTTATATTCCTGGATTCCAAGAGGAAATCACTTTTTGGTACAAACTATGGATTGTTTACCTTTGGTTCTTTCAAATTGATTCAAGTGCGACATTATCAATAGTTACTTATTAAAGATGAAATGATGTGGCGGAAGTCTCAGTACCTACCTAGTTATAAATGTCTACTATTATCAAGCAACGGTCACGATTGCGGCCAGAATAATGCTCACGATTTATTTTAAATGCAAATGATTTAAAGTAGGTACTACAAAAAAGCCAGCAGACTTAGTCTTCATCGAGGCAAATGTCATTACAATATCACACGGGTGACTAACGCGCGCTAACCAGGATTAACCCTGTAGGGGCCTGTAGGCAATACAATTTTCGGGCTCCTTTTCTTTACCTAATCTGACTGACTAAATCATGTGATGTATTTTTTTGCCTTCTACCCACATTGCTGAATACAATTTCTATGTATACATGAAAAATTAAACGCGACTCAGTTATTTTTAATTTAAAATACATATATATTTAACCAAACGCAATAAACAAACAAAAAATTAAGTAATTTCAGTACCTTCTGTTAATTTAAATATGGGCTTTTCTAACTTTTTCAGATATAAAATATTTTACGACTTCTTCAATGTGGACCTTTTCCAATACATCATTTTCAACTGCCATTATCGACAATGAATTTAAGCGATGTTGGGACATTGTTGCTGGAAGAGAATTTTTTAATAATTTCAATTTTGAAAAATTTCGTTCTCCTGTGCGTTTGTTATTATCAAACTTCTATAAATTTGCATGCTATCATAACATTTGGGAAAGTTGATTGACCCATATTATTAAGGATCAATTTATACGATTCTTCAGCAGCTACAATGTTATCTTTCTCGGCATCCTCCAATAGGGAATGGATGAAAATATCAGAAGTGCTTGATATTTTTTTCGGTGATAGGAATAACCTTCCTTAACGCGAGAAAAAAAGTTTCAATTTTTTTGGCTTCGTAGTTAATTTTTAAATAATCTTAATATTTTTCCATTCGTAGTTCTGGGCTCAGTACGGCTTAACAGACATATTCCTTGGTCCGCTACGTATTAAAAAAAAATTCTGTGGTGACATTGACAGCTTTTCAAGGTGGATTTTTTTTCATACGTAGCGGACTAAGGAATATGTCTGATATGCCGTACTAAGCCCAGAACGACGAATGGAAAAATATTAAGTATATTTAAAAATTAACTACGGGGCCAAAAAAAATTAAACTTTTTTCCCGCGTTAAGGAAGGTTATTCCTATCACAAAAAAAAATATCAAGCACTTCTGATATTTTCATCCATTCCCTATTGTAAGACGAAGTACTTGAACTGCACCATCTCGTTTATAAATTCACTAGACGAAAACCCGGCTTCGCTCGGGTAAAATGTAGACGCAAAATAATATTCCACTATGTTTTTTTATATGGTGACGCCTCTGTATTTATCAACCACCAGTAGATATAAATATCTTAATACATTCAGATACATAAGCTCACACCTGTATCCCAGAGGGGTAGGCAAAGACCACGGACTGTCACCTGCCACTATCCTGACAAATCACTTTCGCTTCATCGACATCCATTAGTCGTTGCATGTACCCACATCGGTTTCGGGTACTTTTCATCTTGCCCTTTGCTAATACATCCCCTATTTGGTCGAAGTATGTCCAACTGGGGCGTCGCTTACCGGCCCTTCCACTCACATTCGCCCGATATATTTGCTTTGTCAGTCTTTCTTCGTTCATCCTCTCCACATCTCCAAACCAACGCAACATTCCTTTTTTCAATTCTAGTCACTCACTACATCCTCTTTCTCTACATCCTCGGTCTCTGATCACACTATTGCGTATTCTGTCATTCAAAGTAACACCACACATATTTCTTAAGGATCTCATTTGTACTGCACTAATCCTACTTTCATGATTCTTCTGACTTCTGCCATACCCAAATCTCGCTACCATGCTTACATCAGTATTGGAACCAGCACACTATTACGGATAGCCAATCTTGCTCTTTTGGACATGTTCTGGCTACTCACGAAGGAATGCAAGGCGAAAATCGGATACTTATCATAACTTTGTCATGGGTATCTCATCACAAATTACTAAATGAGCTTCCTTCATAAACTTCACAGCATTGAATTTAGTTAACAGCTAGTGAATCTAATGACGTATGAGACTTAGAATCCACTTGGCTAATCAACTAAAAACAGCTCCCTCTCTTTGGCTTTACAGCTTTTAGTTTTGTATTGACCACATGTTTTTCTTCATCATTTAAATTTTTGGTATTTTTCTTATCTAGTGGCTTTTTCATTTCAATAAGTTTATTGGTACCTAACTAAGCAAAACAATAAAGATCAATTTATGACTTTGATTTCCTTTTTCAATTATTTTTCAGACCGTTCCAAAACTCAATGTCAAATTATTGTCTTCCCTCCCGCCCTCAGAAGAAGAACCTTCTTCTGAGCTCCCGCCAATGAAAAACACCACAGATTACTTACTACACCTTCTCAGTTGGCACAGATTATAATAACCTTTTTGGATGCCACACACCATGAAGTTAACAAATTAGATCAAAGGGCCGGTTTAGATTATCTTAGTGTTTAGGAGAGTGCTTTACTTTACACTCTGTTGCAACATTATGCTGAATCGGGCCCATTTTGGGGGCTCAACCTTTAACGACCTCAGTGGCGTAGTGGTTAGCGCATCTGACTACCATGCGAGAGGTCCCGGGTTCGAATCCCGGCTGGCGACAAAAAAAATCCCAGGTCTTGGATGTTTACATGTTTGTGACGTCGCTGTTTCTGGTTCCCACGACACAGGGTATCCTAGTGTGGGGCCAGAAGCAATGTATGTGCCTGTAAATGTAAATATGTAAATGTAAATTATTATTTTCATGTTGTACAGTTTTTTTTTACGCTTTCTATGCTTTCTGTGTATTTTTTTATTATTGTACGCATTCTGTGTGTGTGTTTTTTTGTTTTGTTTTGAGTATCAAATAAATAAATTTTCTTTCTTTCTTTCTTTCTTCCTTCCTTTCTTTCTTTCTTTCTTTCTTTCTTTCTTAAGGAGAGTGCTTTTGTAGAAACGTGTAAGCGCCACTTGCTTTAGTACGTTTTACGGTATAGTACGGTTCTAGTTGCCTTTCAATTAGAATCAAAATAGAATTGGTTTCTATTGTTCTATCTAGTAACACCTGAGCGCGATACTATCCTCGTTACTTATCTGTGTATAAACTAAAAATTTAGTGAGAACTTTAGGAGAGTGCGCAAGTGACTCGTGACGGGTGCGTGTTGTTTTCATTAATGCGAATTATCAAACTTACTTATGTGTTCCATTAAAACTCATAGTATTTTGAGTAGGATAGCGCATATTTCGCGACGTTCGACGAAGTGACACTCTACTGGAAGAAATATAAACGTTCACTCGAACGTCTAGTAATGTACTAATGCACTTGCCTCTCTAATTGTATTATAGCACTCTCCTAAACATTAAAATAATGTAAACCGGCCATAACAGTTCACAATGAAAACTTGTGACACTAACACAACAATGATGACATTGACATGTTTACTTAGCAACGCCATTGTTGAATTTAATAATTTTTATATTGATGCTGCTCGATAATACCAATTTTCCGCCCATATGTTGTCGACTCAGATCAACTATTTTTTTACGCTCTTTCATTTGGTGTGCATATCGTTCGGGTCTACCGTAGACCCGAACGAAATTATTAATATAGATGCTAAATGTCCTCCTCGGAATAACGCTCACAAAATTTTGTACAAGCCTCTTTGATTTGATCGTCCGTAATCATAAGTCTTCAAACACGGAGCCGACTAAAACTTTTTTAACAATCGCAAAACTACATATTGTAATTAACTTATGTATTTCGAAAGTTTCGGAATGATTACGATACAAATTATTATCACGCTACGGAAGCTTACAGAACGCACCCAACGAATCGGGGATTCTCCCAACATGAATGAAGTCCAGTTGGGTTCCGAAGGATTACACCACACTTCACACTTATATTATAAATGCGAAAGTTTGTGAGTGTGTGAGTGTGTATGTTTGTTACTTCTTCACGTCCAAACGGCTGGAGCGATTTTAATAAAATTTGGTATGTAGTTAGCTGACACCCTGGATTAACATACCTATAGGTTACGTTTTACCGCGGGAAAATATCTTAATCAATGGGAAAATCGATAAACTGCGGGTAACACCGGGACACAGCTAGGATGCGTAATTGTGTTGTGTTCCACCAATCCGGACTTAGTCCTCGTGGTGGAGTATGGCCTATCTATACCTTCTTCAGGGAAGAGACCCCGCGCCCCTCGGTGGGGACATAATGGGTTGTGTCCATGCAGTGCAGTGGGCCCCTGTCGATCCTGGGCCCCTAGGCAGTTGCCTACTCTGCCTTAAGGTTAATCCGGCTCTGGCGCTAACTGATCTAAAGTAGACTTATAGAATATTTTGGGCTAGAGCAGACAACTCAGAAAAAAACATGCGACAAATATCCCAGACATCTCTACAGTAGGGAGATAAAGCTATTTCTTACCTAAGTAGGTAGGTAGGCACAACTCCTTCGGTGTCTAGCTAGAGGTGATTAAAACCATTGAAATATTTCCGTGAAGCGGAAAAACGTCGGTGACCAAAATAACCGCAGTCATCTATTTCCGACGTTTCGTATTACGCTCGCTCGACTTGTGGAAATTGTGTCTAAAGTCGACGCGCGCGCAACTTCCGGAGCACCGATAAACATGGCCGCGGTGGCGACGAGTCAACATGGCGGTGTTTCCGGCCGCGCTGATTCACATAAAATGATGGCGACTGGCACGGCTTGCTCACTGCATTTCTGGACCATGATTCAGCTTTACATAATAACACGTAGGTAGACGCTCGTTATAAATTTGATGTCTTAAAAGTTCGTCTAATACATCAGTAATTTATCGTTAATTATTAAGTAGGTCTGATTTGATAGTAATCGTCAAATCCTTCTAATTACACAACTGTAGAGATTATTCTAAATCTTCCGCAGTGCATTTTGCCTCAACGCTACAGTTAACGAATAGAACGGACTGGAACTTCGTTGCAATAAAATATGTGACTCGAAACATTTTAATGGTCGGACGGCCGGCAGAGTTATCGGGCGCTGGGGATAAAACAGGATCCTGTGTGATGGGTACGCAACGAAGCTACATGAATCCGGATCTGTAGACTTCACTACGGAACAACGGTGCATTGGCCCCGATACTGATCCCTGAGAGCTAACACTCATCAAACTGAATGTAGAGTCGAGGGGTTAAAACGTGGTCTATGGCAGATGCCTTGATAGGCAATCGTCAAGAAAATAAATCGCTAAGTTCGCAATTAATGTTTAACTCCTGTTTTCGTCTAAAACGCTAATAACTCTCACAGCTTTATTTACTTTAATTAAATTGACCGCAGTTATCATTACTATACTTTAATTTCATTTCTAGTCCAACCTTTATTCTGAATTCTGACTGTATGTCGATGTCGCAGACGACTATCCTCTGATAGTAGCAAAGAACGAAGACACGCTGATTTCGGTTGCGAGCGCTGCACTAAGACCTCGATAAAATGCAAAGCGTGTATTTTATCATTAGAATAACGTTGTTTAACGAAGGCGAAGGTAGCTGAGCAGGTTGTCGCACGACCGTGGCAGTGAACTTGCTTTCTTCGCCTCCGCCGCGCGCGCGGCTTAGACCAACCGTGAACGTGAACCTCTGCGTTGTGTATATTTATCACCTAATCTTAACATTATACAAGATTTATGTAAAGGTGGCAGGTAATTGGTGAAATAAACGCGGTAAAAGCTCTTCGCTCGCGGTCTTGTACAGGATGAGGGTCCTAGAATAGGTCGAGCATTCAGCGTTAGGAATATATGGAAGTCATGATAGTTTATTGCAGCAAGATCAAACCGACACTCTTAATCAGCCGTTATTACCGTTAATAGGCACTATCAACGGCATACCACGCGATGCACAAGGCGCATGTCAGTCGGTGCGTTCGCGCGGCACATAACCGCATCAGGGGTTTAATCGTCGTCCGCGATCCGCTTCCGCGTAGCTCATCCCGCTCGACGACCTAGGCTGGGCTCCGTTACCAGCCCGTTACGTGGCGCCGCCACCGCCTGACCCGGATCCGACCAAGTCGGTGCACCGTACGCGCAACCGGCGGAAAAACTCGATAACTGTCACACACACCACTTATACCGCAATCCAAGAAACGCACTGACAATTCCGCACCCTTTAAAGCATGTGGCAGTGCGCTATGAACACAGACCTACTCCTCATTGGCTATGAAAAATATTCTGACAAGAACGTCACTTTTGCATGACAAATTATTTAAAAAAAATCTCTAACTGCATTGGATTGGAAGTGAAGAAAGTGGAAGAAAAGTTTTTAGGCTTATCTTGTTCAATAAAATGATGTGTCATACGACATTAAAAGCATTATTATGAGCGCAAGTAGGGTGTTGTTGCACCGATAGCTAACTACCGTGCCACTTGGCAAGCAGGTTGTACCTAGTTCTTGTAGTACGTGAAACAATGCAGAACTATCGGCGATTAAAGAACATTAGTAAGATATCCCCTGACTGCTATTCTGAGTAAAAAAAGGGAATTCTACCAGATTTTTACCACATGGAATCATCAGAAACTTTAATTAACATGCTTAAACAAAGGGTTAAGACCTATTTTGTACCACATGAAGCAATAAACAAATGTTGAATAAACAAAGTTGAATATAGATACGGTCTTCGTGGATACGACCAAACGAGACGATGATGAAAACATAGGGACTTATTCCACAGATAAAAAAATATTTTCCTTATAATAGGAGCAAACGCCTCATAATACCACAATCACTCAGCCACTCATAAACTGGTCGACAAAAAGTATGCATACATTTGAATAAAATTTCGCGAATAGTAAATACCGAGACACAGACTTGCGTCCATAGCCGGCCAAAAGACAAAAGAAGCGTTGATACGACTATCAAGCCACATTCTTGCCTGGAATGGAAAATTTGTCCACAAAATCCATAAATCTTAAATAGGTACTGAACTTACGATTACAATTTACACAACGATACGACAAAATACTTACTATAAATTAATGTGTTTCAGGTTAATAGATTGATTGAAAGTGGGTAGGCAAGCATGGCATTGACTAACCAATTTACTTAATCGATTAGTCAAACCATATTAGGTCACCAATAAAATGGAAATAGAAATTTAAAATTAAATTACATAGAACTAACACTACAGTAATTCCCTAAATAAACCTAGTAAGACATGAAACTCGTTAAATACCTACCCAATAATTAATTTTGTTATCAAAATCATTAATAAAAATAATTAACTTTATTAATACTTTACTGTAGATCAAACTTCAACTTGAAATGGTACAACCACAAATTCGTGAGCACAAACAAAATTAACAATGAAGAGAACTCGTAACGCCATTCAATGAAATGCAAAAGGAGTCCATAAACGCAAAAACACGACAATTGCCGGGACTTCATCAATCTTCTAATGGTGTATGGCGCAGGAGGACAGGCCCGCTCGGGACAGAAGTCACAATGGCTTCGGTCATCCAGGGAAATTATTAATTGGCATCGAAGACATGACAAAGAAGCGGAAATATAAAACTTCTGCGATGAACCCCCGCAGTGCAAGGCGCTTTACCTGACTCTTGCCCCACCATTGTGTCACGATTCAAAGGAACCTATTTACTTTTGAGACCCTGTGAGAATTTGCGCAATATTGTCGGTTAAGTCCATGAGAAACCTGTGAACCATCGATTTATCTGATCCCGTATCGTGGGCTGCTTGGATGCGTCAGTAACAAAATACCGGTCTTTATAAGGCAACATTGCAACCCTTTGAGTCGCCACCGTACCAGCAGAAGTAATCCTAGATAAAGAGAACAGTTACAGGATTGGGACTCCATTATGTCGAATCTTAAACTAAAATATGCTCATAAAAAGATAACTATCGTACCTCGAAAAGGCTGTACAGAATAAGCCTTCAAAAATACACAACAGAAAATCTATGTAATCTTCCCGCCTGGCACAAGTAAAATTATAAACTACATCTTTCCTGCGGCTCTGCTTGCGAAGTTGAAATTGTTAGTCGACTGGATACACTAGGTACTGCCGAATAGTGTAAGCATTAAAATCACTCGGGGTGACTATCGAATAGAGTTAAGCAGTTGAATTATTAAGAAGCTTATTCATTAAAAAAGCAGCAGGAAAACCAGTTTCCATTTCACAACAGATAGACCAAAGTGAACTCTTGCACCAGAATAATATCGACAAAATGTGGGTGTAATATCTAAATTATTAAACCTACAATTGACGTAACAACGAATATTTAATTTTAACAAATTTTTTTTTTCCTATCGTATGTATCAACAAAAATCTCACAGAGGCGCAATATCAGCGATCTCTTTAGAAGAAATAAATTCACACCCCATTGTGGCACCGACGAAGTCCAAATTCGGTGAAGTTACCCTGTCCACTACCACCACTCTATATCTCACGACCGAGTGTCAAACAAAACTGAGAGCACTTCCTAGAAAGGATACCGCGGCGCTTTAGAGACCCTATTTTTTGTACTGCTCTTAAAATATAATAAATTAGGTTCTTTGATAAAAAAAAATCCGACCTGTTCATGGAGATAACGATCAGGGGATGATTTTTATGGAAATGCTCAACGGAATTATAACGATGAAGAATCCTCTGGGATGCGGTTGCTAGGAGCAGACAATGCGTCGGCAAAAGATACCTATGGGTTATAATGGTACTGATAAATAATAATTATGGTACCTGTTAGATGTTATTGATAACTTTTTGGTTTGAATCATTATCTGCGAATACCTTACCTTAAGTAACGATTATGAGTGATTTTACTGAAAATGTAACTCCAAAGATTTTGCAAATCGTTTGTGAACAATAAAAGCAAAATCAATTCGGAATGCAAATGACAAGGGTATTAATCCTTACTCTATAAAGTACATAAGATGTTCAATTGAAAGCTATGGAAGTGACGCCGGCGTCTACGGGACAATGTCCTTTTGTCTATGGAAGAAGCCTCCTTCCTTGCTATTTAGTGAAGAGTCTAAAGGCTTTGTACCTTGGACAAATAATGAAATTACAATAAAATCTTTGAGGCTTTTATTTCCTTACTGCTTTTATACTCTGCAGAGGCAAACTCTTCGCTTTAAAATATCCGTTCGATCCTGTTTTTTTTATATTTACCACACAACACCATTATTACTCAATAGCCTAAACATAAATCTTTACACGCGTATTCTTTATTCACGTTGCGAATTTGCAACTATACAACGTTTAAGGTCGAGATAATGTCGACTGTACAATGTACATAACATGTATAGGTCAATTTCTATAAGTTTTATGACTTGAAGTATACAATCGAGGTATCATTAGGTAATTTTAATCATGACCTAAATCGAAACCCAAACGGGCAACGGAGTTACTTCGGTGTGCGAGGCGAGCCCCAATATTTCGACAAAAACTCCAATAAAAAAGGACACAAGAACTTCACTATGCTTACCCTTGTTGGGAAATAATCAGGAACTGGCGCATTATAAGCCCTATGGAATGGGATCAATTTTTTTGCATAAAATATCTATTCCAAAGGTTTTTATTGTCATCGGGGTGCTTTGACGTAGTGCTACGACTGCTACGTTAGGGCTGTCGCATGGGTGCCACTATACAGAAATATTTTTACTAGTCAAATCGTACGTGCCATGCTTAAAACATGAGAGCGCATACTCAGACGGTTTAGTGTATGTACCTAGCTGTGGTAACTAAGTTCATTTAAACATAGCACATTTTTTAATGATTCGCGATGCTCACACAGTTATAAATATTAACCTGTAGAATTTTTGGCTCACCTTAGAAATTGATTTTAATTGTAATTTTGAAGGTAATAACGCAACTGATTTAACGGTTCTAATCGCGATTATGAAGTTAGTTTAATTTTACCTAATAAAATAATCGCGATTAGATCCGTTAAAATAAAATCAAAACATACCAACCAGACACATTTCAGCTCTAGGAGACCGAAGCTAGGACCAAATGCCCATCACTTCCCTTTCATAAATAACTATTAAGTAGTGTTTTTTCGGAAGACTTTCGGCTTCTGCGCCCAGTATTGCTTTCTAAGTCCCACAAAATATAATAGAATTGAAAATATTTACTAACTGCTTCATGGAATGCTCCTTATACAAAACTTCGCACAAGTGATTTAGGGTGCGGATATCATGAAGACTTTAGTTTGGTAAGTAAGTAGTGGTAGTAAGACAGCACATTCCGAGACAGTCACTCGAATGGAAGCATAGCGAAGGGTTACGACCATCCGGGAAGACCGTTCTTAGAGATATTATGAAAAAGGCGGATTTGGCATGAACAGACCTAATAACAACCCAGACTCCGCCTAAATTGGTTGATTTTTAATTTTTATTATCAGTGAAATTGTACTCGTATCAACCCTACAGCAACCCTGTCTTAGTGGTACACTGAGAGAAATACCCGATGGCCGCTTTGCCAGACGTCGGATCTGCAAAGGAACCACTGTTTACCACTTCGTTTCCCATTGATTCCTTTGTTCGGAAGTGAAGAAGTGCCCGATACTTGGAAATATAATGTTTCCCCATTGTGCGAAAGTTAATATTTTAGCCGAACGAAATACGTTTCTATTGTATCCTGCAGACGTTACCTGCCCGTGAACAGTATAAGTGTGCGGATTGAACGGTTATTATGCGAGGTCCGTAGAAAATTATATCACCTACATATTATGTAGGAACGGAGCGCGTATATGTTTAAATACGAAGTCTTTTTAAGTGGGCTGGGCACTGTAATTGATCGTTGCAAAAAATGTTTACTCACGATTCGGAAATCTTAACAAATTTTAATGTCTGTGTATAAGCGAGAATATTCAAAGCACGTGTGGAACGCCGTTGCTTTAAAGATAAAATCAACTTATATGTGAATATAATTTCATCACTAAGATTTAGGTGGTATGGTCTATCAATTTTATTGTAATCAGAATACAGCATTGGCGCCGGCAGCGGGGTGCAAGGGAGTGCATTTGCAACCCTCAGTCAGGCAGGAGTGAAAATACACACTTAGTTAGGTCTTTTTTTTGGAAGTAGGTACCTATCTAGCTCTTAAATGAACGCTGAAGGCGTCTAGGTTGTTGTCTAAAAATATTAGTCACCTTAGTACATTCAGTATCCTCTACCCTATAATTCCTGTGAACATTACACTTATTACACGTTTAGTCGCGTCTCATATCCCATCTCGTAGTGCGATAAACCTACTACGTTCAATACTACATATCGTTTGTTGAATAGTTAATTAATTCTATATTTTTTTAGCCGTTAAGGCGCTTACCTACCAAGACAGAGGTCGTGGGTTCGATTCACGCTGTAGACCGCCGTACATTTGTACTAAGGGGCTCAGTCTGGGTGTTTTTCCATGTTTATAATGTCCTTGCCTGGTTACTATAGCACAGGGTATCCTAATTTAGGACCAGGTTTAGTGGTTGTGTGGAAGTTATTATTTTATAGTAATGTGTAGATGCACCTCCCTAAAAGCAATCCTGATGGCGCCCATGAAAGACAAAGACAGCTATTAGATTTGTTTAGTGACCAGTCACAGAAACGTTTCGAATCGCTAAACAATAGTATGTTGCCGGTATGGACGTTGCACGGCTACGTACAATGATATGTGCGGATTGAGATCGTCGCTCGTCGACCTTGAGGGACGCTAGAACGTCTTCCTACTTCCTGCTTGACGCCATCTTGGCATGTCAGCTCGACTTATGGCGCCAATACTTAGTAGTGTAGGTATTTTTTATGTGTAAGTGTACAAAAGCTATCAAGTTACTGGACTTAAAAATCAGCCCATGTTACGTAACTTTCCACTCTATCGGTTTAAGTACCTATTTAGACAACTCGAAAGTGTCAAAATAAGAATGTACAATGTACATTATATGACAGTTCGGAGGAGTTTGAGATACCTATACTGGGAAAAAAGTTCCAAAATGTACCTAACAGTGTGACATAAAGGGCTAAATCAGACAACTCCATACAGTGGAGTCTTACGTAATTGCACCGCAGAAACATTAAAATAAAGCGGAAAAACCGAAGTGTGATACAAAGTAAATTGTAAAAGTTTGCATGTTTGGATTTCATGCAAACTTATGAACTGATTTAGGTTAATTAAATATGGACAGAAGACCATAACTTAGATTAACAAGTTGAAAAGAAATTAGCCAGAACAGACGCTTGTAGCAATGTAATCGTAATGATGCCGTTATCTGAATGCATACGATTACTTACACAGCGGGTTATCGCAAAATTATGTAACTACACAAAAACCACGGAAGAGGTAGCGGGTAGTGACTGACTGATATGCAATCATTATAATATGTCAAATAAGTTTTGTTTCCAGGAAGATTTATTCTACCACAGATGATACACGCTGTTCTTACAGACATGTTTTCAGCGCTTTTGTTCCACGTGGCAGGCAGGCATATAGAATGAGGCCACAAGTAATCACAGTAATGGGAATACATCATTCATTTCCCGCTGAGGTCTGCCATGTCATATAACCCGAATGCACTGCCTTTATGTCTGAGTCTCGTTGTTTTGCGAGAAGAATGTAAACTTCCTGCGCAAGCAAGAAACACTGTTAACACTAGCACAGCATAGACAATATGTCAGAGGTACCCAGCGTGTCGACGTGAACTAAGACATTGTTTTAAAGCCCCCGAGCCCTAGCAATCTTCCTAATGAGTGCACCTTTTCACACTACGGACAAAGCAAGGTTTTACCAGCGATGTGTGACACCTTTTATACGCTTTTTAAAGCTTTGCGTTGTCCTTCATGATCTGACTTGTCCTCCGTGTGTTTAAGGTATACACGATGAAAAGCGTCGCTTTTAGTTATAGTAAACCTACCTGCATTGTGTTTTCTATATAATATACCCGTCTTTATTTTCCTAGACGTGTATGTACGTTACTGTACACGTGAAAAAGTATTTCCCGTTTTTCATGCATGCCAGCGGTATCTTAATTTGGGGAACCGATTAAACGATTTCTTATCATTATTTCCTTACGCCACCGGCGTAATTCCCCAATGATTTAGAACATTTGCGGTTTTACAAGGAAACTGTTGGGAAACACTGTCAAGTTTATCTTGATGGGTGGTAGTGATTGAGGAAGGAATTTAGAATTATTATTATCTCAAGATACCAGCATTACATATCGAAGTTTTGCAATAAACAGTGTATAGCGGTCTAGATGTGGTAAGCGTATTACTTTCGTTGAGGAATTTAGAAAAAAGAATATCAATCAAGTATTTAACAATCAAACAACTGATAACTTCGAAAAAAAAATATTACGATGCATGGATACAATTTCGCAAAGTAACGCGTTCATTAGTATTCTAATTTACTACAGATCTCAAACAACCGTACTTAATATTTTTGTTGAGGTATTAGACAACGCGTAGTAGGTACCTACTACCTACATAAAAAAATATATTATTTATTCAGTCCGTACTTAATGCTAGCTTATATCGAAATTAAACATCAACAGGTTCCAGGAATAACATTTCTTAAGTTTGCAAGACAATAAAAACAGTGTCAATTAAAATCTACTAATATTTCTTAGTTTACCTAATCATCATCATCATCATCAACCCATTATGTCATCAAACACTAAACACGGAATAAAATATGGTTTTAAATGGCTTTGCCATACAACAGACGTTTTTTGCTCGATGTTAATAACGGCAACAGGAAGACGCTTGAAATAGATGATAAAATTGAAATTACCCCAATTATCTATACAATATTTAAATTTTGTATAGATAAATGTACCAAACCCTTTGTGCGCAAGTTCGTCCTGCACTTGGCCGGTTTTTTTAAAAGCAGGGAGGGAGTCAAAAAGTAGCAAAAAGAATTAACGGCTTCTTTCTTAAACAATGCATTACATACTTAATTAGAGTTACAACATTATTATTACAAAATTTGAGGGTTTACCCTAAAGGAGCTACTGTAGGTACATGTTCGGATGCAATTCAATCAGGCCACAGCTGCCGCGGTAGGTATCCTCCAGGCTCCCATCTACACTCGATCCGGCAACAGTGCCTTCTTTATTATGGAGTGTTGTCGGCAGTAAAAATGTAGCGTGTACTTACTTACACGCTCTTCAATAGTAACAGTTCTCCAGTGAATACTGAACATTTTGTGTCTGCTGTTATTAGCACAAAATTGATTAATTAAAATACGATAAAGTGTTATCCCCCGATGTCCTCTGTAATTTAAAAATTAATCGCTGAATGTGTTGCTAAGCACAAATCTCGAGAACAGCTCAACCGATTCCGCTAATTCTTTTTTTAGAATATTCCTTGAAGTACGAGGATTCTTACAGAAAGAAAATAACTCTTCCAGCATGACCTACTATCTATCCATTCTTCTAAGTACGAATCATATCAAGATATTAAATAGTGTATTTAATTGAATTTGTTATTGTATTCACTGGTATTTATTGGCCGTAGTATTTAAAGTGTATTTAACGTGTATTAGTTATTAGAATATAGTATATTATATTGTGTACGTATATGTAGTGAATTGCGTGTGTTTCTATATTTTGTATACAAGTATGAGTGCGTATTTGTTCCGTTCTATCTAATGCTCTGACCTTTACCTTTTACCTAGAGACCTTTTTTCTGCTGCATCGACATACAGCGCAAATCTACTGTAAGCACTTTAGTTTTTTTTTCTTACTATAGCTTAATGTTTCTTCTACTTTTGTCTAATATTTTACCTTATTTTTCTGTATTTACTTGTCTTGTTATGTATGTCCATGTGGCGTAAAATAAACCTTTTTTCTTTCTTTCAAAATATGAAAAAAAAAAAAAAAGAAAACTTTGGCAGTACAAAGTTTACCGGGACAGCTAGTTCATTATACAATACACTAGACTCTCTTTGCGACATCATTTGCGGTGATTAGTTAAAACTTTTCTTATTGCCGGTTTCTGAGTTGAGAATTTTAACGAAGTAAAAAAACTGTGGTGACAGAACGTTACTTAAGAATTAAGTAAGTTCTCAATTCAGAAATCGGCCCCATAAGTATAGTTTTAAATTACCTTCCGCAAATGATGTCCGGGAGACAGTAAAAGGCCTTCCACACGATCGGAAAGATTCTCCGACCAAGGTGACATTGGTCGGGTTGGTGTAAGAATTTCACGTGTGGAAGCCGGTTGTCCAACCAAATGTTGGTCGGAATCCAACGGCCTTGATCGGAAGCGCAGCCATCACAACACGCTGTGTTGGCGGTCGGAATGGATCGTGTGGAAGGCTGTCGTCCGACGCGAGCGCTACAGCGTGCCGTTGGCCGTCGCTGCGGGTGGATGTATGTCTATGAGAGCAAGTTCGAATTCGGTAGTTGACACGACTAACTATAAATTACTTCATAATAATATGCTCGACTAAAACAAAATATTTCGGGAAATATATATCTTTCAGTTAATTATTAGTTATTACAATTGTTAAATAGATGAAACATAAAAAGAGTGCTCTGAATAATGTCTTCATAATGCGGTATTTTCATAGGTACAAAATTCCGTTTTAAAATTTAATTGACATTTTGTCAACTACCCAATTATGTTTCGAATTATGGTTGGAATGGGTTCGCATTTTGAAAGCCGCGAACCGGAGGTGTTAACGGAATTCATATCAATTTACATACATCGCTTCTGGTCCCACACTAGGATACCCTATGTCGTGGGAACCAGAAACAGCGACGTCATAAGCATGTAAACATCCAAGACCTGTGTTTTTTTTTGTACCCAACCGGGATTCGAACCCGGGACCTCTCACATGGTAAGCAGATGCGCTCACCGCTGCGCCACCGATGTCGTTTCGTACAGTCGAGAGCACATCATGTTATACACCCATGCACTCTGCCCCGTTGCATTACGGGCGACTTTGCAACTCAAATGTGAATGATGACGTGCTTTCGACTGTACGTTGTCAAGTTGTCCGACCGTGTGGAACGAATTCCAACCCGACCAAGGCCACTTGGTCGGAGAGTCTTTCCGATCGTGTGGAAGGCCTTTAACTTAGGGCACAGAATACATAATAGTACAGGTACAGAAGATTCACTCCGCAAAATCAATTAAAGAAAAAGGAACTCTAGCAGCGATACAATTAGGTGCAATTAGGATCGCACGGCGCTAAAAAAGCTACGTTATATTCACCTACACGTTGCCTCTCTTTCTACCGCGTAACTCTTACCTCTTCTGGCGCCTGAATTCCTTCCTATTTTCCCCGTCGACGGGGTACCCGCATGTACTTACGCGTTCGATACCGCCACGCAAAGTGAAACAGCCCTGCTTAGGGCCGGTTTTTCAATAGGCTATTTGACAATGTGAAAAAAACGGTATTATTTATACGTATTCGTATAAATAATTATGAGTCTTAAAACCGCTATAAGGCATTTTAAGTAAAAAAAAAACAATTATTATTTGTAAAAAAGACATTGTATCGGAAACGGCCCGGATTGGCCGATTCTATGATGACGTCACATGTCAGTAAAAATTGCGTATTTCATTCAGTCTTTCTTACGTTCGTTCATTGAAGACATAACACGAAAGAATTTAAAATGAGGACTCCATGAACACTAACAAAAATATGAGATCGTTTGCAGAAATCGATTAAATAGCCTATTGAGGATTACACTAATGAAATACTCAAGTAATGTACTGTCACTCCCTATTGAGTTAAATAGTTACTTAGCGAAATTCTCTCAGTAAATACAAAATAAAAATAGTACATAAGCAGGTAAAAAGTAATAGTAAACTAAAAGCGAACTTGACTAAGAAAATACAGAGACAGAGCTACAGTTCAGTAACTAGTTGGTTTACTTAGCGAATTTTCAATTCACGAACTGGCCCTTACAATTTTATTCAGGTCATTATCTACCTGTGGGCGAAACAGCCAAGTCGGTTCAGCTATATTTATGCGTAACAATAAAATTACAAAATTTTCTGCAACTTTATAGGAAACGATTTTCTTTAGTTGCTTTTGATCTGATTTCATAACGTTTTAGGTGATCCATGAACCAACATTCTACACCTACAGTCACCGGAATCAACATCCGAACGGATCAAAGTTGGTAGATAGGTATAATAATAAGGTATAATAATAAGTTCCACACAACACAACCACTTGACCTGCCCTTATATTACGTAACTTTCCACTTTATCAGGTTAAGCATTTAGACAACTCCAAAAATTCAAAATAAGAATGTATATGACAGTTCGGAGTAGGAGTATGAGATACTGGGAAAAAAAGTCCCAGAATGTAATAGTGTGATGTAAAGTGGTGTGACATACCGGGAACAAAAGGGCTAAATCAGACAACTCCATACAGTGGAGTCTTACGGAATTGCACCCCTGGGCCTAGATTATTTTAATGCATTGTAGTACAATGACAACTGCACGATCGCGGCGACTTCAATCGTTCGAGGCGTCAATGGTATAAAAAATCATGTCACGTGACCCGACCGAGTATCAGTTATTGAACTATAATGCGCTAGCAGAATTGACGCCCTGGTCTCAAACTAGGAAACCATGTGCAATGGTAACCAGGCAAGGCCATTACAAACATGGAAAAACCTTTGTACATTTGTAAAAAGATCCTCACTGTGGGTGTTTCTAATGTACGGGGTACATTTAATGTACGGCGGCCCTCGGGGGGAGTCGGACCCACGACCTCTGCCCTGGTAAGTAAGCGCCTTAACGGCTAGACCAACCAGGCAGTATGAAGTTAAATTAATGTAGCATCAAAATACACGACCGTAGACTACAAAGAAAGTATAAGTAGGGCACAATTCGTAGCATCTGAGCGTCTTGTACCTGTTGTAGTGAAGAGGGTCGAAAGGGCGGGCGTGGTGCTCTACACTTATTCCCGGCACCTGTGAGCCAGAGCCAGCCCTAATGAAGGGTTGAGCCCGCGCATCTTCTCACGCTCCGCAATGCAAGGTGTCGGCTTACAAAAGGCCATCGGGCAAATGTTCCCTGTGGAACAACTTAGCTGGCAATTACCTAGGCAAATTGTCCATGATATTTTGTCCTGTAACAAGCCTTTACATGCGGGCTAGTGGTCCTGTTTCAAAGTTTTTTGCAACTATCTAGGTACTCATTATTATGTGGAATGCAAGTAGCAATTTTCTCAACATGCCAGTAAAATAAGTAGTTTGAGACACTCACTGTACGAGCTCAAGGTTCCCGACCTAGTTCGAGGATCAAGGTTAAACACCTGATCTCCACCACACTCCTTCCACCCTGCGATCGTTGGGGGAATAGTTGGGGTGGAATTGTGAAACTCGTAGAGCAGACTCATGTTTCAAATAATATATTTTCTGTTACTTTCTTTTATTACCTTTTCTCAAAGATAATAATACATACATAAGCTCACGCCTGCATCCTAGAGGGGTAGGCAGAGACATTCATTAGTAGTTGCATGGACGCACGCGGGTTTTGAGTATTTTTTCTCTTGCCCTTTGTTAATGCATCCCGTATTTGATCGAAGTATGTCGGCCTGGGGCGTCCCTTACCGGGCCTTACACGATTATAATAAGAATGATCGTGAAAGGGTTAATATTTGTTCGATATTATATTATATTTGATAGTTCATTGGGCGTCAAAATGTATGCAACGGACAAAAGTAAAATTTTTGCAAAATTTATCGCGTTGTAGCGCTTTTCCTCTTCTTTATTCGACATTTATGTACACCTTACCGCACATGTAACTCGATGACTTTTTAGTCATAACGTTAATTTAGGTTCTAAATGGAAATTCGATTCTATTCCATCCCTGTCTCTAATAGAATGTTACGTCAAATCAGCACGGGGAGGGCGTGTGTGCGCAATGCATTGAAACCCCACAAAAGCTGCGTCCCTCACTGCCTGCATTCTTGAACCCCTCTGAGCGCATGGACACGCGTAACTTCAATAATTGCATTATTGCACCGAGCTGGCGTCAGCATTACTGAAGTCCAGGGATATACTAGAGTACAGACGAGTACAACTGCCTTTTGTAATATTTATATGCCTAAACCTACGAAATTATGCAATGAACTAGGTTCCAAGTAGTTCGACGTATTTATCAAACCAGGTTTGCCTTTTAATGCCATACAGACTCAACAATGACATTGAAGGTATTAACATAATAAAATAAATTAAGGCACGTGGAACTACAACGAGGTGTTTGCCATTTTATCACTACACTATACTAGAATACTGTTGGTATGCAATAGTTTTCTTTCTCTATTATACTTATAGATAAATAAAACATTTATTATAAACTTTATTCCGAATGAATACGTCTTTTTTGTCGGAAGTGTCCGACCGGGTTTCGCTCTGATTCGCAGAGCTTAATCAATCATGGTGAGTAGAGACCGAGCTTACCGACAGAAAATCACGTAAAAGTATATCCGAAATAAAGTTATTAGGTAATGTGTAGTGCTTACGAAAGTTTTAACCAAAAACCATTATTATTTCTTAAATCAAATATGACACAGGCAGATCTTTCCTTGGCATAAAAGCAACATGTGCAGATCACATTCAGGAATAATCCCTAACCCTTCGCTATCGCCCAAATCAATTAATGTCGTTGTAGTACCTAATCCAGAGTCGACGGAGGTGACAGATGTGAGCGACGAGAGGGTTCGGGCGCAATGTTCGTTCATGGACCCCCCGAGAGTGCCAAAAAGACCCCTCTAAGTTGCGCAAACCGCTCGTTATGAGCTGCATCTGTCCACTTGCGACTCAGATGCGCTAGAGCCAGTTTTAATAATTATATCGATGTTTTACATCGAAACTGAAAACGTTTGAACTAATATTTGAAAATGTGTGAAGCACATTTAGTTCGATAATACTTTCCAAGGACTTCGTGAAATCGAGACTTTTGAAAACAATAACGGAACCACCATTGTTTCTGTACCGAGAAACGTAATTAATCGAGACAACTGGCTTATCGCTTCCTGTTTCCAATCAGAACACAAATATGACTTGTTTGTCAAAATTTACATCGCAATTAAGTCTAAAATGTAATCTTAAAACAGTATATAGCTATATTAAGAAAGTCAACATTAGGTACACGAATCAAATGGACCAACCATTTTAATAATAATTACGGTGCGCTAAGTATGTGTTAATGAATTATGTAACCATCGACGTTAACCAAAACATAATAGACAGACCTAGCGAAATCGGACGCTGCACTCTATCCCTCGCAATGAGATAGCCCTACCGTCCAAACACTTGTTGCCTGCCTCACGACACGCACACTACGATAGTAATCAGGAAGTACAATGGGATTGAAAGGACTTAAATACGCACACATGTCACAGATGTTGAATATGAAATATTATTAAACGCACACAAATACGCAGAGGGAGAATTTAAATTGCAAGGCTTGCGCAGTGTACCAGGAAGTAGACACTCACACGTGTGTAGGAGCTGCGAAGCAAACTTGTACATATTAGCGTTAAGCGTGTGTGTAAACGTTAAAGTAGGTAGAGTCGGCGGCGTGGCGCTTCGGTGGTGCACACTTGTGCGTCGTCTCTGCGTGGGATCGCGCGCAGATGGCCTGTTTGGAACATACTATGAGACAGGAGCGAATGCTATATCGACTGATTTTTAATTTTTCCAAACAAGTTTGAATTCTGACCAGTATATTGTTTGTTTGTTACGCTTTATTGCACAAAAGAAATAATGCAGAAAAAATAACTTAAATAACAAATGATGATGTACAAAGGCGGACTTATTTCAAAAGAAATTTCTTCCAGCCAGCCTACGAAAGGTTTGAACAGTGAACAGAGAGCGGGAGATGGCAAATAAAGCTCAAAAAAATTATTTCTATCCTAATATATACTATCATTGTACACATATCTACATACATAATAAATAATATATATATATACATATATATATCGCACCTTCTCCAGAAAACCGTCACATCACAAAAAACATAGCTTTGAGAAAAAGGCAATTAAGCGATTTCGGTCTTACATTTTTTGCCATTTGTGCAAAAATATAATTTCTGATCGCCCTGCCTCTTTGACAGAGAATGTTAACACCAGAATTTTGAGTATCCATAATTTTGACATTATGTTGGTATCCGTGGGACATATTTTACATGTTTTGAACAGACATAATCTAGACAAGGATGTAATTCCTGAAGTTTGGCACTCAAGCACAAGCCCAGGCGTTTGATTGGTTTTAACTTCATTGTTTGCTTGATTAAGAACAAAGTGTAACAACAAAATATAACCCTTACTTAACAAGCAACATTGAAATAAAGAGTGATGTCTCGAGTCATAATTACAACGCTTTGTAGAGTTACGTTCCCATTCCATAACCTGCACAATATCGTATATGGATGGTAAATAAACAAACTTCACACAGATTCCCTGCACCCAGCACATGGTCACACGTGTTAACCATACATCGACCGAAAGACAACACAATTTCAACCGTATAACATAGAGGTTTGAGTACATTACATTTTTATTTCTACGTGATATGTAAAAAAAGTTAACCCATCCCACCCTATAATACGAGAAGAAACACTGCGAGTCTGCGACGGATAATAGATAGTTTGACAACAAAAAGGGTTCACAGTCGGCTTTTACAAGAACGTTACAACATTTCGTATAAGTTTGATAGTGAGTTCCAGACCCAATCTAGAGGTTTATAAGGTTATCGCGTGACCACAGGCAGGACGTGTCGCTCGCTACTACGTCTGACGCCCGGAGTCGACGGAAGTGGACGATTTCTTACCAACCCAACCCTAATTAGGAGCTGTGAGCAGGGGTCGTATGCGATTTAGATAGAGCTACAACATTGTAGAATTGAATCATCAAATCAGGCAAACATCGAATTTATTGCGATTTTGATTGGTACCCCCATTATCAACAGCCAAATAAAAGTGTTGGGCCGATTTTCGAATTGATACTAAGTAAATACTTAGGTAAGTAACGTGCTGTCACGCTCTTTTCTAAAGAAATTTGACAAGACAGTACTACAGTTAAGTAATTACTTAGCAAAATTCTCAATTCAGAAGTCGGTCCTTTGAGTACTAAGTGTTTTTAAGAATAAATAATAAAATACGGGAAACCGAATTTACATTGTAGCAGGTAAGTAACTTTGCCGTAAAGGGAATAAATTACATGTACCTACCTAGATATTTAGGTATTACACTACAATTGGCGGAAACGAATACAAATTATCACACAATATACGTCAACTGCTAAAATATACTAAGGCACTACACCCACTTACGGCAAACAGCAATTTGAATATGATTAAGGAAAAAATGCTCCAAGCGTTTCCCATGACAAGAAAATAATAGAGCTTACATTCGACGCTCGCAAAGATTGACCAATAACGCGAGCAAAAGCATTGCCAATTTACGGCACGGAGAGCCACTGGCGCTGGGAAGTGGCGCAATGATTTTGGCGTGACATCGTTGCCTAGTTGCTGCCATTGCTGGCGCCCAGTTATGTAACACAAGAACAACAACCAACGAATCGGGGTCGCGGCCCGCGAGACGCTCGGAAGTGCGTGGGGACGTTGCAACGCTTCAGCAACAATCGTGCTGATGCTTCTAAGGTATAAGACAAAGCTTTCGCAATACCAGTCAAGGGTCACAAGTGCAAAATATAAAAGCAAATGTTTTATATGTTGTATATTTGCCCATACGTAGACTTCCTTCTCCAATGTAATTTTATTTGGAAAAGACCACTTTGTGTGTTTTTTTTGACGGAGGGGGGAGGGAGTCTTCCCAAAGGCGGCCGACTTTGGAGGCCGGGTATCTTTGGAATTTTGTAGGATTATGTGGGATTTTTACCCACTAAAACCCCCCGGTGGCCCTCTCGGAGGGCTCCGGGATCTAACTGAACCCTCACGCACTGTGCCTTTCGGCACCCGTCATCTCCCCAGGCCAGTGCCGCCCTCCTTGCGGCCACCACACATGGCCGCCGTCACGGGGTCGCTGGAAACGGTGGTCCGAGCTCCCACTCTCGCCACCCACGACCCCGGTCTCCTTTTAGTCGCCTCTTACGACAGGCAGGAGAAACCGTAGCCCTATTCTAAGCCCGGGACTACAGGGCTTGGCCCCCTTTTATTAGACTCCTACGACAGGCAGGGGATACCGTAGTCTTATTCTAAGTCCAGGACTACAGGGCATTTGTGTGATAAGTCCTACCGTCTGAGATTAAGAAATAGGTAGGTATGTGTTATGTTTTTTTTTATTTTTTTTTATTTAAAGAACAACAGTGTTCTCTATATTTTTAACCGACTTCCAAAAGGGAGTAGGTTCTCAATTCCACGCGTATTTAGTTTGTTTTTTGGAACGAATACCTACACAATGATAGCGATATCGAACGACAATACCTACTCCAGTCCGACTATCCGGGTCAGTGCTCAGGAAGTAGCGCCATTTCCATACGATTGCAATTTTAAATGGAACTGCATCCGGCCGAGACTTCCGGCGCGTTCGCGACGCTTTTCCCTCCTTCCACTCGCATTGCCGCGTTTTTACTAAGCGCATGAAAATTGCCACCTTGGAAATAATTTTCTATCAATAATTATACAGTAGGTATTAATTATATATATTCCATATAATGTGTGCTTAATAGTAGATTGTTCACCAAGGGCGCAAGCAAAATGTTTTGGGTCGAGGTTGTGAAATTGAATCCAGAGCGAACTGAGGCGATTCGCGAAGTGAGGGATTCTACACTACCGAGACCAACAATGATTTGCGCCCGTGTTGAACACTCTGCTTTTCACTACCATCTGAGAGGAATTAAATAAAAGATAACACTTACATGATACCACTCAAATCTAACTGTCGTTTTATTTCTGGTGTTAAGAAGACACTATCATTATCGCTTGATGACATTTTTCGGAGAAAATAAGTGAATTGGGTACCAGTTTCAAATATTTGACAATTAGGTACTGAAAAGTTTTGCAGCAAAGAGTTTGGAAGTTCAGTAAGTAGTTCCAAACTCGGTTTTAATACGTATTGCTTGGGTTGGAGCGAAATAGATATATGACGAATCCTCAATAGTGAAAGAGAAGTCCGACTTCTTAGTAAATGAGTGCATTATTATACATACATTCAAATTTGGATTTTGAGTCTATTTACTTTGATGCATTAGCTTGAACAACAATAGCGTGTTTTGGGTCCTAAATTTGGGCATCAAAATGCATCATTTCGAGCAGATGGAGTGAAAATTATATCTATACCTATTTATAAAAACTGGCCAAGTGCGAGTCGGACTCGCGCACGAAGGGTGCCGTACCATTTGTCTATACAACATTTGAATATTTCCAGCCTCTACCTGTTGTTTTTAGTAATATCGAGCAATAAACGGCAAAAAATATCACGTAGGTTGTATGGGTTGTATTCTGTTTTGTTGTTATAGCGGAAACAGAAATATGTACAATACATGTGTGAAAATTTCAACTGTCTAGGTCCCCTTTATCGGTAATAGTACGGAACCCTCTAAAAAGTTAGGAAGTAGTAGGGAGGCTGCGTTATTAATTTTGTACATCTACTTCCTTCTCCAATATTTTGCTCCGGTCCATCCGAAGGTGGTCTGGAAATCACTTTTAGTGATAAGCCCGCCGTTTGAGATTAAGAAATATATTGTGTTATTCCTTTTTTATGTACAATAGTGTTCCTTTCATAAGGAGGTTCTCAATTCTACGCGTATAATGCTTTTTTTTTTAACATAATTACGCATGATAGCGATATCGAACGACAATACTTACAATAAAGGGTTCTCTATCTATCTCTCTAAAGGAAAAAATGTCAATTGTCTAACTATCACGATTCATGAAATACCGCCTGAGAGACAGGCAGAGAGACAGTGGAGTTTTAGTTTTAGGATCCCTTATCCTTTGCCCATAGAACCCTAAAAAATTGACTGCGTGACAGGCAAAGCTTAGTTAACCAGAGGGCCCAGAATTTTAAAGTAAATATTCCTTGGTACCCGGTGCTTCATAGTGAGCTCGAAGGGGCTCATCTAATAAGTTTCAAAGAGCTGGCGAAGTTTGTATGAAGAAATTTTAATAAAGCTTTCCAGGTAAGTAACAAGATAAAAGATTTAAACCCCTCAATCCCCGAGGACCCGCCGGCGGGTTCGATTTCAAATATTACTGTGTGAATAACTAACTTAGCTGTGAAAGAAAAAGTGTTCTAGGCCCGAGGGGTTAATAGTTGTTTTCGAACGCAATTGGACCCTTTTACGCAAACTGGAACCAACCCACATTTTTTGTGAAATGGATTTAAGTACACAGATAGTGATACCACTGATACCCTACCCTTCCAAATGGTAGAAAATCAGTCTCATATTCCTAGACAGGCTTTAATCTGTCATACAAGCTTATCAACGTTTTTTTATAATCCTACTACGTACACATTTTGCAATACCTATTCACAAGTCTCGTTTTCTCGGCATCGACATGCTGTGGGTTGGTTCCAGTTTGTGTAAAATAGTCCAATTTATTCCGGGAGACAAGACAATTTACTACCCAAAGTAAGCGATATCTAAGGTATCTATGTCATTACAATGGTAAAAAGTTCGATACGAGAGCGGACGCGTAGTCAGGCCATGCTTCCGTCCGCTTCATGGCTCCGTTCCTTTTCCGGGCCAGAGCCACGCCACCGGAAGTTGAAGCAGAGATTCGCACGTCCCTCCCGAACCCCCCATACTTCCGGCGCCGCGGGCTGTCCCCGTCTAATTTCCTCTTCCCGCGTGTATTCATTTCCGGCTTTAACTATTCTGCCTTTTACTTCCACTTTTATAGTCGTAACGAGATTTTTTGTCTTGATTAAAACACTCAATACCTCACAGAGGTAGGTAGTTGTCAACTAAAGTAGAAACGCACCCTATAATATTAAGAGTATGTAAACAGATTTGAGATTTATAATACGATATTACAATAAATATATTATGCCGTTGCCGATAGTAAAATGTGTTCAGTTGGACAATAAACTGCTAATTATAATTAAAACGAGAGAATGTTATAAATAATTTGTCTCAGTGTACCATAACATAATTATATTCAGTTGAGACATTATAGACGTTAATAGCACGCCAATGACTGTTCATTAGTTAGGTCATCGCCACTTTCTGAAATATGTGCGAATTTCCTTTGGTCGTTGTTGTACAGACAGTCAGACACATCACATCACACACACACATCTCGTGAACTATATCGTCGCGGCTGTGCCCGTGCGCCGCACACACAGTGAATTTATTTCGGGAACTTCCGCATGTGTTCGGGTCCGGCCGCCGCGTCGTCGTCGTCGTCGCATTCCGACTGCGCCGCCATCTTTAAATAATTACAGTACGGTAGACATGGCTGCTATACTGCTTCTTCTCATGCTTGGCCGTCTGACGTGTTGTTTTTTCGGGTTCCGTAATAAAGGGTACCTTAGACTACTTTATTAACCTCCGGTTTTTCGAACGCCAAGAGTCTGTTAATCTATTGTTAACAGCCGTCAGTTGGAAAAAGTGCATACTCGTACAAAAAAACAACTGACCGCTGTAACAATAGATTAACAGACTGTTAGCGTTCGAGAAACCGGGAGTTAGACTTCACTGTCTGTCTGTCTGCCACCACGCTGTATCTTGTCAACCGTTATAGCTAGACAGTTCACAGATGATTTATTTCTGTTGCCGCTACATAACAAATACTAAAAACAGAATATTACAATAAATATTGAAGGGGGGCTCCCATACAACAAACGTGTTTGTTATGCCGTTTTTAATTCGATATTAGGTATAAGAGCAACAGGTAGACTATTTAAATAGGTATTCAATTCAAATGTAGCTGAAGATACAGAACTCGTTGGAGCTCGCACTTGGCCGGTTTTTGGCTCCTAGGTGGGTAGGAAGCAAAATACATTTTATAATAATAAATCTTATACAAGCTAAGAGAAGTATCGTCCATTTTTGTTGTTTTACAGTTACTCTTCACTTCAGCCTATATCAAATAAGGCACAATGTAGGTAGGTAGGTATTTTTCAACGCATGGCGTTGCGGTCTTTTTTGGCTTCTCGCATCCAGACTTTTGAGATCATCCAGTTCACCACTCCATCTCGTTTGTTGTCTGCCCAAACTTCCGCGCCCCTCTTTAGGTCTCCAGACCAGTGACTTTAAACCAGTTTACTATAAATCTGTCACATATCACAACAATAAAGCAAAAGAGCTTGCGTAACAAACGTCGGTCAGCGTATTACGAGCCACGAGAGTGAGGTGTCGACATGAAAGTAGTGGCAAGATCCACGTTCGGTCACGGTCACGTTCGGCCGAGCATCATAATCTTTTCTTCTCAATATGACTTACATAGGCACTCGCCACGTACGGGTTGGCTACCATCTTCAATACAAATAGCGCAAAGCAGGTGTGCGAGAGAGACGGAGTTAGCGGCAAGCGCGGGGTGGGCGAAGGGAGCAACAGGTAAAGATTCCGAGGCCACTTCCGTCTTGGCTGCCGAATATTTCTGTCTCGAACCGGTAGTGGGCAGAGCGGCCAGAATACGCACACGGTGGCAATCCTCAACTATACACGTCTCAACACATCATTACATTGGCTGTCGTCTGCTCTAGTAGGATTCAGACGCAATAAATGTTAGAAAAAAATAAAAAAAATAAATGTTAATAATAAATTAAAAAAGCCAAATTATGTAGCTCGTACCCACGGTTAGAAAATTAAATTATCTGTTGTGAGTTGTGATTGATGATAATGAGTCACAAAATTGCATAAATATCTATCGAATAACAAGTTACGCAAAATTTTAAGGGTTCTAATTAGGTGCATCTACTTATGTGAAGTATGCCATCATCACGTAAAAAATAATTAAAACGTCTCCACAAATACGTCTAATTAAGAACTTGATCGATACGTCATTATTTTTAAGAATAATACGCAATTTATTCAATTTAATTCGGTAGACACTTTAAGTAACCTAAGCTATAAAGTAGCGTAGCCAAGTCCATTCGTTCTAAACAAGGCACAAAACTTACTTTGTGACATGTCATAGGTAGGTAACAGCAGAGTTAACGCACGCTAGCTTCAAACCGGTTGAGAATTATATTACGAATCGTTTGTAGGTATCACTCTGACTGGACCAGGAAATCGTCAGCTCAGCCCACAGCTTTAAACATTTCCTGTGCCTTGTTTCACTACTCCTTGCATTCTTCATACTAATAACCATCTACCAACAGATATAGATCTTGGTCTGCGGTAGGATTTAAAATTTAATAACGAGTGATTAACCAATAAAATATCTTAATAACACAATGATGGAAGTGTCTTACTTAACAGTCAAATGTAGGAAATATTAACGTAACACAATATTATGTCGGTATTATAGCAATTGTCGCACGTAAAGTATAAATAAAGTAAATTAATAAAAACAAACGTTAGCAATGACGTAATCAACTTCAACTTCCGCGTGTTCGACATAACAAGCAAGAGTAATTTTCCGGGATGATCAATGTTGACCATAACTTGAAGTTTTACCGCAAAGTCACAGCTAACTCAGGTTATCGGTTGCGGAAACGCACAACTGATGTCTCAAAAATGGGACTCGCTCCCGAACTTTATCTCGGTGCTCGGTACTTAGGTATGTGTGTTGTGTACGACGCGGCACAACAACGGCGTCGGAAGCGCGCGGGGCTGAGGGTAGGGCGCACGGGGGGCCGCCCGCCCGCTCGACGCGTCCGTCCACCCGCGCCGCCAACGCCACCGCACGCCAGTTAGTCCGCGCCGAAGAGTCGTTCGAGACGCCCGCTCTCGACCCTACTCCCTCAGATACGCTGCTGTTGTACGGCGAGCCGTAACACGACACGTTTGGAGGGACTGCCGTTTGAACGCGTGTGCCCGAACTCTGTGAACGCTGGATATTGTGCTACCTGTGTTGTGACTATGACGTGCTGATTCAAACCTGTGAAGTTTATTCAAAGGATTTTGCCGACGCTGCCAGTTCCGGACCAACTCAGCCGGTGAGTAGTGACGCTTATCGCGAGCTACGCTATCGCGGCCTTACGCATTTCCGACCGCGCCCGATAAGGCTACGACATGTACAAAGTATTTCGTTTACATCGGTTCATGTGAACTAATATTTATATTTATATTTTTGTCATACAAATTGTCTCTCAACAAACTTACGTGAGAAGTTGGTACCTAGTCGGGGTTAGTCGATAGAATATGTTATTAACAAAACACTAAAGCGACCGATATAAGTTTACTACGAGCTCTTGATTGTGGTATAATAATAATAACAACGCAACACAACTTTTGCGTGCGAAACTAATTTATGACATAGCAAACTAAAGTCAAATAAACCAAATACTACTTTCGCAACACGCTTTTTTTCTCGCTGTCCCTGCAACCCTTGGGATTTGGGCATCGTATAATAATAATAATAAACATCTTCCCTCTTTTATTAACAAAGGCCCTTCTGCAAAAAATGCAACTAGCAGGTGTCGACCCTAAACACAATGTCATTGGTGTTGTGGGACCCCTTGCCTCCGAGCTAATAAGCATTCAATTTTGTAAAGAGTCTAGTTAGTTAGGTACTATTATGGTGTTAATAATTTGAACGATTAAAAACGAGGTTATCGTACACCGATAACTTTATAAGTTTCAAGCCCACAAAATGTAGGTAGGTACTACTATTTCCGCTGTGGAACAAAAATACGCTAATGAACTCTACGTACATATTTTATGCAAATTATCAACATATCACGCTAGTCGCTAATGTCAACCTGTATAAGAAAATAACTAGGTACCATAAAAATAGAACACTTTGCTTAAGCGACTTTTTCTAAAATAGAATAAATTATTGAGATTCAAATCCATATTGTATGTAAGTACATATTTACTTATCATAAATATTGTTATGACTTGTTCGTATGAATAAGTAATACCGAAATAGAACTGGAATCGATTCTCGTTATATAACTAAAAGTAATAATATTTGTAACATAAAGAAAAGAAAATCGATTTATACATAAAAACCAGAGTATGTAGCAATAACAATAGTTACATAATAATTTCATACTTCAATAACTTAGCGGAGTACAAAGTTTTGAACCACGACTATGCTCTCCAAGTTCACTTAAAGATCTAAAAGACTAACTACTATAAACTTTCTTTTTTAAACTTGTGACTTATCACATCGGTCAATCACTATTGATCTCGGACTAGGACGGTAGCCTACACTAGCATGTAAATAGCATAATTTAGACGTTAAAAACATCTTCCGCGTATACAAATACCTAAAAGTAACAAGAACAAAACAATAGAGCAACGATAGTACGACGATAACCCGTAATTTGTAAGCATCGTTAATGAACAGACTTTATTGTTCACAGACAATCGTGATGAAAGTGGTCAGCCTACAGTTGCCGTCAGGGCCAAGCATGGAGCGGCTTCCGCTACCGTTTAGCCCAACGGAACTTTTGTGGCGTTACCCTCTGCCTTGGGCGCCTCCGCCTCCTTCGCCCTTAGGAGATTCCAAAGCACAACTACCTCCAGGCTTGCCAGCCGAACCCAGATTATGGAGCAGGGAAGATGTGGCCTTGTTCCTCAAATGGTGCGAGAGGGAATTTGATTTGCCCAGTTTCGACATGGATCTCTTCCAAATGAATGGTAAGTATTCGTATACACTTGAGAAGCAAATATCAGCGAAACCTAAACTAAAGAGGTTATTCTGATTTTACTCTTGTCTTTGCAGGTAAGGCTTTGTGCCTTCTAACTAAAAACGACTTAGGTGAGCGATGCCCTGGTGCCGGAGATGTTTTACATAACGTAATACAGATGTTGGTACGAGATGCAGCGCTTCTGGGTCGCATGCCCTCATCGCCAGTCACACCGACGGCTCGGGCTGCCCCCTACCCTCCGTCGCCACATTCGCATCCACCCACGCCAACATGGGCAGTCGACGGATTCCATCACTTCCACAGTGCGGCGGCATCTGCGGCGGCACAACCCAATTCTGTGACCCTAAGCCCGGCGCCGTCAGTAGACAGCTCAGGAAGTCCACAAAGAGGCGAAACTAACAGCTATGCTTCAGCATACGCACAACCTGCGCCTGCTGTCACACAAAACCCAAGTTCCGGAAGCAATCAATCAGACTCTGACGAAGAAGCCCAGTTCCAGCCACCGCCGCAGTCACCAAAAGATGCTCCACTAGCGAGCCCTGCACAGCTAAACCACGCCGCGCAACACTCCCATTACCGCGTACAACACAGAGAGTTCTTCCCCAGCGACATGCCAGAGTCAAATACAAGTAAGTTCAAAGATTAAAGCAAAGAAAAACAATGACATGAAATCAACTGTACAAGCTCGGTATTAATAGCAATAATTTATAAAGTGTTGAGTGGACGTTAAAATAATCTTATTGTTTACAGATGGACGACTACTATGGGATTTCCTCCAACAACTTTTAAATGATCCTGGCCAGCGGTACACGAGCTATATTGCATGGAAAAACCGCGAGACTGGCGTGTTCAAAATCGTGGACCCGGCCGGACTTGCTAAACTCTGGGGCATTCAGAAGAATCACCTCTCTATGAACTACGATAAGATGTCACGTGCACTGCGATACTATTACCGTGTTAATATATTGCGCAAAGTGCAAGGCGAGCGACACTGTTACCAGTGAGTATATTTACATATATTTTGCCGTGAGAGCCATAAAATACTTATAAAATAGTGGAACTAACTAATTAAAAGTAAGCATTGTCTGTAACAATACGTACAAATTATCTTCCAGATTCTTGAGGAACCCAACAGAGCTAAAAAATATCAAGAACATCTCACTTCTGCGGCAACAAATGAGCCCGTCAAGGATCGCACCTCTGGCGGTGGTTAAGACCGAGATGAAGGAAGAGCGCTGTGAAGACGAGCCTATCGATGAAGATATGCCTACAGACCTGAGCATGCCCGCTTCGGAGCCCTGGAGAAAGCGCGCGCGCCCCGACTCGGGCCCGGCGCCCACGCAACACGACAAGCACAGGATCAGTGCACTCATCGGAGAGAGTATGCTCAAGCGAGATTCAGAATACACGCAGGACCACTACGCACTCAACCTCAAAAGTGAAAAATGTGAACAATGATTATAACAATCAAAACTAAAAGGACGCTACAACAAGCGCCTCAGTGACATAGTGACTCGTAATAGAAGTGCGATCAACTCGTCCCATTAAACCTAGTCAAATAACTCTCAGGATGTCTTTTTCCAATATGTCTTCCTAATAACATAAAACAAACATTTTTAGAGATTATTGCCTTATTCATAAGTTTGCTTCAGAATATATTCTATTTTAGGAATCTGAGAGAATTTTGATAGATTTAATGGTGGTTTTTGAGTTAAGAACAGGGTATGGACCTACCTAACTATAAATTGTTGCCTTTGTGCCAAGTGATTATAACTATAGTTTCAATTTCCTTTATTAGAATAAAAGTGGAAAGAAGTTTATTTGTGTTGAGTTTATAGATACTGTATCAATATTTTGTGCAATGAGTTTTCACTGAAATGTCTGAACAATGCAGGACAGGAATCATTGTAGCCAAAAGTCAAACCTAAAGTGTGCATCATGTTGCACCATAGTTGCATTTGTGTAATTTAACTTAGGTTTATGATCGAATAAGTTCTAGTTTTAAAAACGAAGACCTGCATAAATAATAAACTAAGTCAATGGACAAGTAGATGAATTTCAGAAATCATCACCATGTACCGTTATAGTCTTCCATTGATTTTATTTTTAGCAGAACCTTTTCAATTGTAGCATGAACATCTGGTTAATCCATCATGTTATTTTATTGGCACTACGTAATTCCTGGCAGCTTGTCTCAATTCACTATGAATGCAAATAATGACAATAAAAAATATCAGATGAAGTTCCACTGTGATAAAAAGTCAAGTGGTAGAAGTTTACTCTGTACGATGCTCGAGTTTTTACTCAAGATTTCAAGCTACAATTTTCTGTGATCTCTCTTATCGTTATAGATAAATTACATAAAGAAAAAATATCATGTTGTAAATATAATTAAGATAGTAGAGTATCTAATAGGAACTGACTGTAAAGAGAGTGTATTTGATTTGTAAAACAAAATGTGAGCTTTATTGAAGTACCTAGTATAAGTATGTTCTATAGAGCGGAGTTTGTATTTTTACAGTTATCTCTATGTATTTTGGAGTGTGGACGTCTCCTTTTCTAAATTTATTTGATATGAAAAAGTGGCGCTTCACATTTTAAAATACTTTGTCGGATCTATTATAATCTATAAATAAACAAGAGAATGTTATGGCTTTCTTTGATTTCATCCCAAATACAAAGTACAAAGGAAACAGCAGTTAATACAAACTTTTTATTATTAAATTTATGCTTACAACTAACCATTTGGAAGAGCCTGCCTATTAAAAGTACTTCATAAGAAGTTAGTTATTTGACTTTTCTGTTGGAGTTGGCTGGAAGAAGATGATGTCATCAGCAACTATTGTTGATGCAGTTCGTACTTGTCCATCATCCAACTTTACTTCACCATAGGAGATTTTCCCTGTCACATAGACTCTTTGACCTTTTTTCATATAGTTGTAGACAGTTTCACGCAGGCTTGGCTTAAAGACACTGATCCTGTGCCAGTCAGTCCTTTGAAGTACATCTCCAGACTCATAGCGGTAGCTAAAATGTGTTGCAAGTGGAAAGTTTATGACTGGATGTTCTTCAGTTCCCCGTTTCTGTGGATCTGCACCAACTCTCCCAAGTAGAGTCACTTGATTTATAGCTGAAAATATTTTTTTAATTATTATTTTGCCTATTTTTTATTGTTGGATTATTATTATTATTATCTTAAGAAGAACAATTTAAAACCATTGTTATGGTGTGTCAATTGCCCTATTAAAAATACTTTGGGTTGATGATTTCATCTTGATTAATATAATTTAAACTAACAACTTACTCTTTTCTGTCTTCTGTGAATCAAGTCGGTTTTCTGATGTATGCATATGCACCTTCTGGACTTGTAAGCCAATGATCTGGCGCTTTAGGCAAGCAGGGACCTACAATTATTTCAAATTTAGATCGCTTTTTTGCAGCAATTCAATTGCAAAAAACAATATTACTTCTAGGATTTGGTCAGAAAATTAGGACTCAGAAAGTAGAGCCTCTTCTAGGATCACACACTACTAGCACACTGAATGAAACGACTAATAGTTATCAGCATTTTAATGATGCAGAATAGACAAAGCATGCATTAAAAGTTCAATAGATAGGTTAAAAAATAATATAAACTGAAAGACAAAAAGCAGATTTTTTGTTTTCGTCCTACCTTGTGAGTGTTAGTAGAAATAATCAGTCGATTTGTTTTTGAAACATAAACGTATAGCAGTACAGAAACATACATATCACCAAAAAACTTTCAAAACATCCCAAACAATTTTCAAAAACATAGGTTATGTTGAAGCCTACCGGCATACATTTCATGCCGCCTCGTAAGTAGGTACTTACCCTAGTTAACTGCAACATGATAAAACAGAGTAACTTATGCAAATATTCAGTCAAGAGCAGAACTCACTTCACTGATTGTAGAATCCTGCAAAAACAATGAAAGAAACAACGCAATGCAATGTAGTAATTTGCGGAAAAAGTTAGGTGACGAAACTACAAAATAAAAGTCGAACGACTTTTTATTTATTTTTTATTTTGGCCTGGATGCTAGTCCTTTATGCCAAACAATCATAGAAGTCATAGACAACCAAAGTTGCCAGTACCTGTTCGAAATTAAGAACGACTTACAGCGCCACCAAGTTATCTGTTCAGGTGGGCAAAATTGTAACTAACAAATGAATTGTAAATCCTGTTCCCCATTTTTTTTTATTTAGTTATTCACTTACTAAGGATTATAAATATATTTTCATTAAAATTGAAAGACGGATTAAAATATTTTCATTTTTCCAGGTAAATTTCTTAAATGTTACAACGAAATTCTGCACTAGCGCCGCTATCAACTGAACAGATAACATGGTGGCACTGTAATGGGCGTTTTTCCTTTTTTTTTTTTTTTCTTAGTTCCTTGAGATACACTATGACGTCATTCGTTTCCTCAGAAGAAGAAATACCATAGAAGGAGGGTTAAAATAAAAAGTAACATCTGTATAGCTGTCCTTGTTACTTCTACGATAAATCTCTGTGCCAGAAATAGACAGCTGTAGTGTACTCATGCACTCAAAATCTTACAATCGTACACGGTTGCCACAGATTACAGAACAAAGCCAAAATCGATAGGGCTGGAACAAACACCATAAAGATGTCGATATTATTTATTCCGATCCACATAATCTGTGTATTTTTTTTAATTAATGTTGGTAATGGGCGTTTTTCCTTTCTTTTTTTTTCTTAGTTCCTTGAGATGCACTAGATGGCGTCATTCGTTTCTTCATACGAATTTGTGATTCGTAGCAATCAATATTAAAGTCAGTCCACAGATCACTAAACAAGAGAAGGAACCAGGGTTGCTATTCGGAAGAGGTTTCTCGTAATAAAAATAAAAATTCAAACCCACAATCCATAGCAAAGACTCCAAAGTATCCAAAAGCGCACGTATCACCAAACGACAAAAGCATTTTTCCTTCTAGGTACCTAACCAACCATCACAAATTCCACAGAACCATAGTATTATTTTTTGCTTTGACGTTTATTATTACGATACGGCAGCGCCACCTAGGGATCCTTTTAAAACTAAATTTGACGTAAGGAAAAACGCACATTAAGTATTGATATTAAATGATAAAAAAAATCATACCTCTTTTTCACAATTTGCAAAAAGTATCTTCTCAATCCCATCACTATGTTTAATAGTGATTTTTCGGACCCATGGCTGTGTACCAAAAAACCTACAACTACATTCCATTATTCCAATTCCAATTGATTCAAATTACAGTCATGGGCCCATGATAATCACTATTATCACCATTATCTATCTATCTAATTATCAATGTATATCTCTAAAAAAATATCATTTTTCCCTTGGTGGTGCTAATCAACCAACTGGAACCCCTTATGCTATGTTATTATATGCGAAGTGTGGTACATACCGTATAAATTACAATAAATATTCCTAAATAACAGTAAGTAATTCTACATCAGGTTTTCAATAATATAAATGGGACTAATAGGGCTATAGCGAAACGAAGAAAGATTTTACCGAGTTATGTGGTAACATGGCAAAAAGTATATGTAGGGCGAATATAGAACATTTTTTTTAATATGTTTGCAAATCATCAATAATAACCATATAGGTACAGCGCCACCAAGTTATCTGTTCAGGTGGGTAAAATTGTAACTAAGTAAATAATTGTAAATCCTGTTCCCCATTTTTTGTTTTATTTATTCACTTACTAAGATTTATAGATATATGTTCATTAAAATTGAAAGACGGGTTAAAATATTCTCATTTTTCTAGGTAAATTTCTTAAATGTTACTACTAAATTCTCCACTAGCGCCGCTATCAACTGAACAGATGAAATGGTGGCACTGTAAGTAAGTATAAAAGAAAGATTAAAACAAGACCAAAATAGGAAAAACTATTTAATAACATAACATAACATTTACACACAGGCACATACATTGCTTCTGGCCTCACACTAGGATACCCTGTGTCGTGTTAATAGATTACGTATTTGTTTCCAATAAATACCTACCACCTAGCATAGTTACTCAAGGCACCCGTTGTAATAACATCATCAGTCCAGGTTAGATGGAATAAAATAAAAATTACAAACAAAACGATTTATTGGTACAAGATTATTTGGCATCAAATAAAGTACGTAGTTTCAAGCCTTTCACATAAAAAGTGGCAGGTTGCAGCTCAATAGAGAAGAAACCAACACGTATTACTATAATGTATATGTTTTTTATCCCTGACTTCTGTTTTACAAGTACCTATTAACATTTTTTATTTCACAAAAATGTGTCAGCCATAATGTAAAAGATAATATTTTATGAAATTACAATGAAATCAGCTTGGTTGCAGCTCACGAACGTTGTCCATTTCCGCGGAGGTCGCAACCTGAAAATTGTTTTTATTTAAGTACATCACGTTGATAGCTTCCACATAAAAAATAATAAAAATCACTTGCACCAGAATCAGACTATGATAGTATTAAACTAGTTATGGCCTGTAACTGCTAAACGTTGTCCAGGATAGAAAAACACACCCAGTCAGGCAATAATCAGGGAAAAATTCTACAAGTGATATACGGCGCCTTGCAGTTTGGAACTGACAACTTGTTTTATTATCCAAGTGGAGTAACCACTAGACCAACGAGATTCCTGATATACATACAATATTAGTGAAATTCCTGATATACATACATACAGCAAAACTTGCAGCTCAGTCGACATAATTGTGCAGTATTTATTTTGTTTTTAGTATCATTATAATGTATAATTATAACCTTACCAATGATCTGCGGGCTAAGGAAAAGCGTAAAGTAGGTACGGCACTTGTTTCCAACCTACGCCACTTGCTATTGTTTATGAAACAGTCGTTTGCTCAAATGCGGTGTAATTTTGTCCAAGACTACTTTGTACGTGATACTGCGTCATCGACATTTGTTATTTTGTGCTGTCTTCGGGTAACCTGCAATAGATAATTAACAATTAGAACAACTACGAACGCAAGAAATAACTAAATATGCTCTACGAACTATCGATACTTTTTTTCACTGAGAAAGTGGGAAACTCTCATCCCTATTCCCCTACAACAAACAACAAACTTGTATTATGATCTACATCGAAAATATCACAATAATCATGATGAAAACACCATTATCTAATAGATAATTTGCAATTCTAGAAGCCCATAGTTGAAATCTTATAGAAAATACCCTTTTAGGTACACAAATTGAGACTTACCGGTGGAAGCTGATGAATGTTGTTTCATTATCTTCTCGGGAAGAATGAGATATACATTCTAACACAACACACGCCATGCCGATGGTTACTTATACTATATATCATGAGAATCCACTAAAATTGACTTCAAATGGTGCTTTAGTAAATATAAAATACACAAGTTTCTTGAAAACGGCGCACTCCCAAACCTCTTGTCAAACACACTGCCAAACACAGAACACACTCTGCCAATTGCATGCCGTCATTTTCTGAGCCGTTCTAATTTGGTAGCGTAATGGTAACCAACTGACGTTTAAGGGTTGTACGCTCGAAAAAAGCAACAAAGACACGACTATATTTTTCTCTTTCTAACACGTAGCTTGCGGCTATCTAAATTGACGAAACAGACTATGTGGCACGTGTTCATTTGTTACAAAGCTAACCCATAATAAGTAATTTGATTTGTTCAGACATGTGAATGTTACAGTGATTATAAATATAAAACTACTGAACAAAATCCCGGTCCGAGGTTCGAATCCCTACTGAGGATTAAAAAAACCCAGATATTTGATGTTTACATGTTTTTGACATCGCTGTTTCTAGTTCCCACGACACATGTGTCTGCAGAGTATCCTAATGTGGGACAAGAAGTAATCATCATCAACCCATTATGTCCCCACCGAGGGACACGGGTCTCTTCCCTGAGGAAGGTATAGGCCATACTCCACCACGGGGGCCTAGTCCGGATTGGTGGAGGCTTGTAAGACTAGTGGCTGGTCTTACTGTCAGAAGTTTTTACGCCGCCCTAAGGCCTCTGACTTGGCTTAACGACTGCCATCTATCGACGGCACGGAATCGCTCGGAAAAATGCCACTAGCGTTAGTCGTAGACGGTGACCCATCCATGGACTGAACGCGCCGTATGTTGCTTAACCTTAGTGATCGTTTAAGATCACTCAGGCAGCCCAGGCTACGAGCGATTCAAGTCCAGAAGTAATATAACACACAAAAAAGCGTTTTTGTCGCGATTTACTTGTTGTGATCCCACTGACCAATCGTTAGTAAGGAGTTTGTGTAATTACAATCATTTATGATGATAAACTTGTACTTTGCCATTTGCCCGCAGCGTCCAGTGGCACCTCCACTCACCACTTCTACGCACCACTTGCACTAGTCGTAAAACGATTCCCTAAAAAACTCAATAAAGGCCGATTAAAATGGTGGAGATTTTACTAGGAAAAGAGTTAAAAAGACATAGGTAACAAAAGATTATATAAACTGCCTCCGAGGAGTGCTTTCGACGAATCATATTTTTCTCCAAAATGAGAGTCAACTAAAACTATTTTCATCCGAAAATGGATGATCTGGCAGCCTTCTGATTAAAAAAAAAGAGGCCGGTCCATAGCCGGTCAAACGCGCGATTCTACAAAAAAAAGGTAATTAATCTTGTCTATGGATTTACTACAAGGCCCATTCACAATCCTGCAAATGTGACGGTCACACTGTCACAGACGAAATAGAGATACTTAAGCCCATTACACATTGAAAAAAATAAGATATTAGAATAAGAAATAAGGAACAAGAAATAAGGAATAGCGGAATCAAGCAATGGCAGCACCGTTGAGCAAGACACAATGAGCCGTTTTCAGAAGAACTAAAAAAAATAATAATAATACGGCTGTCAAAGGAATGCATTTTTGGACCTCAGCCCAATAACCATTTGTGATACATCATAAAATAGGTCTCAGCGAGCTGAACAAAAATTACTACTACGCCAACAGCCAAATGTTTGTCGTTTCGGAGTTATATTTTGTTGAAAATGTTAGTTTTTTTTCAATACTATATAACTCCTAAAGGACAAACATTTGGCTGTTAGCATCATAGTATTTTTTATTCAGCTCGCTGAGACCTATTCGATGATTTATCACACATGGCTATTAGGCTGAGATCCAAAATTGCATTCCTTTTTTTTTTTAGTTTTTCTGAAAACGGCTCATTGAACTATTTCATATCGCCTTTACCGCCTGGCCACGTGGCCAGGCGGTTATGGGCCTTTTAAACGAGGCCAATAGCTGAGACAATCCAGTAAGCCAGGACAATAGGCCAATCCAATGAAAAGCGCAAAATTAGTTTCTGTCGTTTACACACAAGCCATTCGAGTAGGCCAGTAAGTTTAATCAAATGAATTTCTAATTTTAAATTTTTTTTTTAATTTAAATATTTTTATTTACATTTTAGCAATTTTTTTTGATTAATTTTAAAAATGTTACCCATGTATACCCATGGTTTATCATCACACTATAACCAAAAACAATTTAAAATAAAATAAATAAACAACACGCAATGACACGTATTGGATTGGCTTACTGGCCCGGAAAACACATTTACATGAAGCCAATACACGAGCCAATCCAATGGGAAAGTAGTGGGGGAAGCATTGGCGTTAGCAAATTCGAAATCGTTCTATTTCATTGGATTGGCTTCATCCATTGGCTTGGGCCAATCCAATGCATTGTCCTGGCTCTATTCACACGAAGACAATATTGGACTGGCTTACTGGATTGTCTCAGCTATTGGCCTCGTGTAAAAGGCCCATAATGGGCCTTTTACACGAGGCCAATAGCTGGATGTTTGAAGCCAATCCAATGAAATATTTGATTGGCTTATTGTCCTGGCTTACTGGATTGTCTCAGCTATTGGCCTCGTGTAAAAGGGCCATTACTTAGAATATATTTTTTGTGGTGGGATGTAATAGAATGTTGAGCAGAGTAGCGGACGTGCGGCGGCATTTACATTCTTATGACGTGCGGTACGGTCCGGCGAATAAACATCTGTGGGTGAAGGAACCTTCCTTCCAGACCAAGTCAGGTAGTGTAATTTTTATTTCTCCTCAGAACTGTTTGTTGCCCGAGAGTGTATGGCATGTTAATAGTCTGCAAATTTTTAGTTTCACACAACAACCAAAACCACCACCATTCCAAATCCAGGAAAAGTTGTTGCCTGTGAAGGATGCCTTCAGCCGCGAATGGGAAATCTGAAAAGCCAGCCTCTTCGGAGGCTACTGATAACTCTCCGGTCCGACAGATTATGACGATTATTGAACATAAAATCCGTAACTTGGAGAAACGGAAGGTATGTACCTAAATCTAGGACTATTTGAGTTTGCTTGGGATGTCCTGTATGTTGATACCAACGGAATTACTTGATTAACCAGTTTAGAGCTTCGTAATTTACATGGATTATTGTTTCAATCCGCTCCGAAAGAATTTTAAAACTGATGCTAATGTGCCTGGATCCTTGTCGCGGCGGTACAAATGACGCCATTTTCACACATGTGCTCCAATGTTGATATGCCGAACTTAGTGTGATACCGATTGCTGGAGCATCCGCATGTGTACAATGTCACGTATGTTCCACTAGTTCCTTTTGGACTACCATCTGAAGTTTCTTACAATAGCTATTCTAATATATGGTCAGTGGCAAACTTGAAAAACCAGCTCTCAGAACATGGTATTTCTTTGTTGTCAGCAGTCTTAAACATTCTGCAAGCAAGTGTCTTATGTTTTTACATTTTCTTGCCATAACAATTTGTGTTTTTCTTCAAACATGACACAAAATAGTCTGTTTTCAATGTGCAAAACATTATTTTTATGTTGCTCCAGTTCCATCAAATGTTTTGTGTAATGTTAACAGCGGTCACTACTTTACTGTGCCTATGAACTTTGCGTGTTAGCTACTTGGTTAAGTAGCAGTACTCTGGCACCTATCATCAAATTACATTTCATTATCATCATCATTAACCCATTATGTCCCCACCGAGGGGCATGAGTCTCTTCCTTCCCTGAGGAAGGTATAGGGCATACTCTGCCATGGGGGGCCTAGTCCGGATGGGTTGAGGCTTGTAAGACTAGTGGCTGGTCTTACTGTCAGAAGTTTTCAAGCCGCCCTAATGGCTACTACACACTGCACTGCCGGAGGGTAGAAAGGCGCCGGCAATGCCGCACAACCCGAGCCGCCGGCGGGTCGTGCCGGCTGTTTTCTTGGCAAGCCAGCGGCAGTTCGCTCCCGGCATTCGATTGAAAGTGTTGTGCTAGATAATCATGCCAATGATGCTCTACGGCAGCCAACGGCAAGTTCCGGCGGCAAAGTGTGTAGCAGCTATAAGGCCTCTGACTTGGCTTAATGACTGCCAACTATCGATGGCAGCCATCACCAACTGCGTAACCTTGCGAAGCACAGAACCGCTCGGAAAAATGCCACTAGCGATAGTCATAGACGGTCACCCATCCATGCACTGAACGCGCCCTATGTTGCTTAATCTTCGTGATTGTTCACTCAGGCAGCCAGGGCTACGAGCGATTCATACACATTACACAAATTACATTTACTAAGTGTCTATTAGTGAATTTACATTATGCTTTTACCAAAAGGTATTGAGGTTAATAGTGTATTCTATATCAAACATTTCTTCACAAGGAATTGAAGTTTTAAAACTACATATTAAATAACAAAATTTGAAATTTTATCACACAAGGTATTCTAAACTATAATTAATTTCAATCAAGTACTGGCTGGTTTATACCTACTGTTAATATTTTTACTAACCCAAAAACTTATTTGTGAATGTATCAGTAACATTTTACGTGGTGGTGTTAATTAAAATTTGTTGACAACAAATTAATTTTCAGAGTAAATTGACATCTTATCGAGACCTGCAAAAGTCAGGCAAGGACCTTAATGCTGACCAGAAGGTGGCAGTGGCCAAGTATGATGAGGTCAATCAAACTCTTGAGTTTGCACGAGACTTGTCTAAGCAAATGGCTGCCATTGCACTTTCTGCGGAACGTGAGGCTAAGAAACAAGCTAAAAAGGTATTTACACAAACTGAACTTATTTTTACACAAACTTACATATTTTTATTATGCTTTGCATAATAGTGTAGCATTTTTATTCCAGAATGACTTAAATTTTAGCCTGATGACTCCTACCTGTTTAATAGAGGCATATTAGTATGTTGATGAGTGTTTGACACTGTTGGTAGTCTAGTAATCAATTGCAATCTGATGTAACCTGTTCAACTTAACTTGATGCATCATGCAATACCAGCTTCTTTGGCAGAGATGGCCTTTTAATTTGCACAGAAATCTTGAGTTGATTGGTGCTCAGAGAGAAGAATTTGATCCAGTTGTTACAGCTGAAGTGGATTTGGGACTTGGTTCCAATCAACATACCCTAAAGTCTAACATACATAGTTACTCAATAGAGTGATATAAGTACAAAAATATTTGTTATTTATCTCTCTTTGGGAGTCATAGCAATGTACATAGCAATAGCACTACAATGTCATTTCAGAGCCAGCCCATGAAAATTCAATAGGCTCTCTCGCGAAGAAGATCGAATTGCGCGAATTGACGAGTTAAATTTTTATGGGATATACCATTGAAACGCGATTGGTTAGTATACTACCAATAGTGTCAATGAAACAAACACTGACATGCTAATACGACTATAGAACAACTACGCTAAAATGCGTATACTCGCCCCCACATGTGATTTTGTACATCAAAGATTAATAACAAGTTATTTTCAAACAAAAGCTGAAATTACTTTCGTTGGTATTTTGTTATTCATCCTATTATAGATTAATACGTCATATTTTCGTACTGTCCCAATAGTGTACGTACTATCTATTCATAATTAGAAAATAAAGAACACTAAAGGTTATAAAATAAAAAATAAATTTATGATTTGACTTTGAAATTGATAAACTGGATTTTCTATTATATGGACTACAACCAGTTTTAATTGATCCAGATAATTGGGCTTCTATTTTATTAGACTCTAGGGCTACATACAATGGTCCAACTATGCTGCTAAGAGCTGAAATCTCAGGTTCAATTAACTAGAGCAAGTTATCTATCTGGTCTGTAAAGTGGGATGAAATGAAACAACAGACTTTAAAAAGAAATTGGACCATTTGATTATATGATGGTTAAGATTAGAATATTCTTTATTGCACACAAGGAACAAGAGACAAATAAAAGTGACAATTTAAAAAAAAAGTCCACACAGTCATTGGCACAATAAAATTACTGTAACCTGTTACTTAAATCACCAGTTACTGTTATCTAGTGCTGCTGTGCTACTGCAGCTAGCAAGACTTAATCAGCTCTAATGATAAGATTGTAAACAATGTTGTAAACAGGAAGCGTGGGTGCGGTATGCAGCTGATATCAGCAAGATCCGTGAAATTCTTCTAGTCCTGGATTGTCTCATGCAAATGGGCAACTCTGAGGCTCGAGAGGATTTTCTCAATGGAACCAACGGTGCCTCCAAACTGGCTGAAGCTGATTTGAAGATTTTGGATGATCTGTAAGTGTTTGATTTGTAGATTATTATTAAAATTTTGTACAATTTAAACAATAGTTACTTAACTGTTAGTAGCTTTGTTTTTCCTTTACATTAATGTATTTATGAATCGCTCGTAGCCTGGGCTGCGTGAGTGATCTTAAACGATCACTAAGGTTAAGCAACATACGGCGCGTTCAGTCCATGGATTGGTCACCGTCATAACTAACGCTAGTGGCATTTTTCCGAGCGGTTCCGTGCTTCGCAAGGCACGTTAAGCAGTTGGTGCCGGCTGCCGTCGATAGATGGCAGTCGTTAAGCCAAGTCAGAGGCCTTAGGGCGGCTTGAAAATTTCTGACAGTAAGACCAGCCACTAGTCTTACAAGCCTCCACCAATCTGGACTTGGCCCCCGTGGTGGAGTATAGCCTATACCTTCCTCAGGGAAGAGACCCGTGCCCCTTGGTGGGGACATGATGTGTTGATGATGATGATGTATTTATAAGAAATTCGTGTTTTAGGTACCCAGAAGTGACACCCAAGCATGAATTCAATGAGGAAGGCCAGAGTGACTTCATTGTGCAAACTACAAAAGCTGCTGAACATCTTTATTCCATTATCGATGGTAAACCGAAGGAGGCTTTCGGTACAACATATGCCCATATAAAGGAAATAATAACTTCAGTTCACGAATGTGGCTATTTCGATAAGTCCGGGGAGATAGTGGAGCCCGAGCAAGAGAACACAGCGGCGGTCGGAGAAGATCTCCTTGCGGAGGTGGAGGAAGTGCCTGTTGAGGCTGCGCCATACGCGCTGCTGCCCGTGCCGCCCGCGCCCCCAGCGCCCGCCGCCGTGCCACAGCCCGGCTACCCGCTGTGCCCGCTGCCACCCATCACCCTGCAGGAAGTCGAGCACGCCTACTTCGCCCAGCAGTACCCCCAGCAGAGACCCATCTCCGAAGTCATAGGCTCGCAGAACTTCTTCTTCCTTCAAGAGTCTGAGATCGACAGCCCCGTGAGCACCCCGCAGCCGCCACCCGTGCTCACCCAGGGCTCGCCGCCGGCGCCTATCCCCACGCAGACCTTCACCAACCAACACTTCGTGCAGATCGCTGGGGCGCGTGTGCCGCCCGATGCGGCGCAGCTGCCGCTCCCGCAAGCGCACTTCGCCCCCCACCTCGAGCACCCCGCCTTCCCCGTACCGGCCCCGATGGCCGCGCCTCAGCCCGAGCAGCCGCCCCCGCCCGAGGAGGCCCCCGCGCTCCACGACCCGCCCGCCGCCGACGACAACATAGTCGAGGAGTGGAAGGACAGCGAGAGCCCCGACCGCGACCACGCCGACAGACACAAGAGTCACGGCCAGGGCGACGGACAGAACCGGTTCAGACGCTACGGCGGCCGAGGCGCCGGCAACCGCCCCTCGAACGGCTACCGTGGCCGCGGCGGCGGCTTCCAGAACAGGCAGAGCGGCGAAGGGTACCACGGCCGACACGGCAGCGAGTACCAGAGTCGCCCCAAGGAGGGCGGGTACGAGAGGAGACACTACAACGACAACTACCAGAGCAGACACAGGGACGGCTACTCGGGCCGCGGCGGTGACAACTACTACGGGAACGGCGACGCCGGAAACAGCCACCAGGGGGAGAGCAACGGCGCCCGCGAGCGCTACGGAGACAACGGGCAGGGCTACGGGGGCGGCTTCAAGAGCCGCGGACGGGGCGGCCCGCGCGGGGCACCGCGGGGCCGCGCCCCGCGCCCACACTTCGCGAGGACCAAGCAGGACAACGCTGACTAGTCGTCGCACGACTGCGCGACTAGCTCCTGGACTGTGGCCTCGCCATACGCCATCTGTGGACATACTAAATAATTCGTCGAAGGCAAATTTCACCGGCAACAACGCGTCGTGGTTACAACAAAACCGAGAGATTATGGTATAATAAAAAAAGAAATAAAAAATTATAAAAAAAAAGTAAAATTATGAAACTTGAAACTGAATAAAAATAAGTTACGTGAATTTAGATGTATGATATATGCAATTATTATAAGTTAATTGTAGAGTGTTATGGATTGTCACGCAGTCAGTGATTAGAGGGCCGTGCCCTGTGGCTCAGTACCTCGTGCGTGTCTCCTCGTGATATTCAAGTACAGCAGATGTGCACACAACCGACACAAAATGTCTGCTGTGACCTTTTATTTCCAAATCTCATTAACCTTTGTACTTTTAATACATTAAACTTGGTTTAAATGGTAATTTAATAAGGTTGTTTTGCAAACATGTTTATTATTTTATGTTGCACTAAAATTTTATGAAATACAGCATTTATCGTACATTAAAACCATTTTTTAAATGTTCTGAGAACTAAACTATACAAGCTGTTGATAACTGCGACAATTTTATTACTGGGAAGTTGAGTCTATGTTAAGATTTCTAAAATCTTTGTTGTGTCTTCGTACCCACCTATGAAATAAAAATATCCCACAAAGAATTGCATTCTAAATGGTTACATAGAAACATCTCTCCAGTGTACATGTTTAGCAAACGCCCCGAATCTTTCGGATTTCAGTCACATCACAGATATTCCATTTATTGTTCTCAATAGGCTGTGTGCAAATTAAAAGTATTCTATGATTATATTAACCCTCGGTGTTTCTCTTACATTCCTTTGGGAGTATGTTCGAGCTAACCAATCACCAGCATAAACTGCAATCTGAACTATGAAATTGACAGAAAACATAACCGGAACTGTTCATACAGGGTGCGTTCAGACATGCGATGAAATCTATTACAGTGGGAATCCAATAAGGGACTTCACACACGGCAGCTATAATATACATTACATCCCGGGATGTATAGCTTTGAGACCGCTCAGTACCTTTAAGATACGAAGATGTATATTATAGCTGTCGTGTGTGGTCTCCTGACGATTTCTATGGAAAGATGTAGTGAGATAATATATCGTGCTATAATATACATCTTTACCTTATAGCCGCCGTGTGTGGTGACCGTCAGAATGACCGGTCAAGTGTCGTATTTTACTTTGAAATATGTTCCTGATATCAGGATGGCCGGTCAACCATAAATGACTGAATTCTTCTAAAATACGCAGTAAGCAAATCTCTCATGGCGGTAAACAAATATAAGCAATTAGTAAGCAATTCTTGGAACATATTTCAAAGTAAAATACGACACTTGACCGGCCATCCATTCTGACGGTCACCGTGTGTGGAGTCCCTAGAGCAGTAGGCACAAAAACCCTATTTTATGCGAGGTACTTTGGGACTACTAAATTTGGTCGGATTCGCGCTGGGTAATCGATTTCATCGCATCTCTGAACGCAGAGACAGATTCAAAAAACCGTTTTTTTGTCTAGCCTAGTGCTGCATCTCAGAAGAAGGAGTACCATAGAAGGAGGAATAAAATAAAACGTAACAGTTGTATAGCTGTCCATGTTACTCTTACGATAAATCTCTGCGCCAGAAAGAGACAGCTGTAGTGTACTCATGCACTAAAAATGTTACAATCGTACCTCAGAAGAAGGAGTACCATAGAAGGAGCGTTAAAAAATGAAAACGTGCCACATAGTCTGTTTCGTCAATCTAAATAGCCGCAAGCTACGTGTTAGAAAGAGAAAAATATAGTCGTGTCTTTGTTGCTTTTTTCGAGCGTACAACCCTTAAACGTCAGTTGGTTACCTTTGGTTACCATTACGCGACCAAATTAGAACGGCTCAGAAAATGACGGCATGCAATGTGCCGCCCAATGACATTGATTTGGCAGAGGGTGTTCTGTGTTTGGCAGTGTGTTTGACAAGAGGTTTGGGAGTGCGCCGTTTTCAAGAAGCTTGTGCATTTTATATTTACTAAAGCACCATTTGAAGTGAATTATAGTGGATTCTCATGGTATATAGTATAAGTAACCATCGGCATGGCGTGTGTTGTGTTAGAATGTATATCTCATTCTTCCCGAGAAGATAATGAAACAACATTCATCAGCTTCCACCGGTGAGTCTCAATTTTGAGTACCTAAAAGGGTATTTTCTCTAAGATTTCAACTATGGGCTACTAGAATTGCAAATTATCTATTAGAGAATGGTGTTTTCATCATGATTATTGTGATATTTTCGATATAAATCATAATACAAGTTTGTTGTTTGTTGTAGGGGAATAGGGATGGGACTTTCCCACTTTCTCAGTGAAAAAAAGTATCGATAGTTCGTAGAGCATATTTAGTTATTTCTTGCGTTCGTATAGTTGTTTTAATTGTTAATTATCTATTGCAGGTTACCCGAAGACAGCACAAAATAACAAATGTCGATGACGCAGTGTCATGTACAAAGTAGTCTTGGAAAAATTTACACCGCATTTGCAGCAAGCGACTGTTTCATAAACAACAGCAAGTGGCGTAGGTTGGAAACAAGTGCCGTACCTACTTTACGCTTTTCCTTAGCCCGCAGATCATTGGTAAGGTTATAATTATACATTATAATGATACTTAAAACAAAATAAAGTCTACATACTGCACAATTATGTCGACTGAGGTGCACGTTTTGCTGTATGTATGTACATCAGGAATTTCACATGAGACCCGACTGTCTCGTTGGTCTAGTGGTTACTCCACTTGGATAATAAAACAGGTTGTCAGTTCCAACCTGCAAGGCGCCGTATATCACTTGTAGAATTTTTCCCTGATTATTGCCTGACTGGGTGTTTTTTTCTATCCTGGACAACGTTTAGCAGTTAAAGGTCATAACTAGTTTAATACTATCATAGTCTGATTCTGGTGCAAGTGATTTTTATTATTTTTTATGTGGAAGTTATCAACGTGAAGTACTTAAATAAAAACAATTTTCAGGTTGCGACCTCCGCGGAAATGGACAACGTTCGTGAGCTGCAACCAAGCTGATTTAATTTGAATTTCATAAAATATTATATTATCTTTTACATTATGGCTGACACATTTTTGTGAAAAAAAAAACGTTAATAGGTACTTGTAAAACAGAAGTCAGGGATAAAAAACATATACATTATAGTAATACGTGTTGGTTTCTTCTCTATTGAGCTGCAGCCTGCCACTTTTTATGTGAAAAGCTTGAAACTACGTACTTTATTTGATGCCAAATAATCTTGTACCAATAAATCGTTTGGTTTTTAATTTTTATTTTATTCCATCGAACCTGGACTGATGACGTTATTACAACGGGTGCCTTGAGTAACTATGCTAGGTGGTAGGTATTTATTGGAAACAAATACGTAATCTATTAACACGACACAGGGTATCCTAGTGTGGGGCCAGAAGCAATCTATGTGCCTGTGTGTAAATGTTATGTTACGTTATTAAATAGTTTTTCCTATTTTGGTCTTGTTTTATTCATTATACTTTCTTACAGTGCCACCATCTCATCTGTTCAGTTGATAGCGGCGCTAGTGGAGAATTTAGTAGTAACATTTACCTAGAAAAATGAGAATATTTTAACCCATCTTTCAATTTTAATGAACATATATCTATAAATCTTAGTAAAGGAATAAATAAAACAAAAAATGGGGAACAGGATTTACAATTAATTACTTAGTTACAATTTTACCCACCTGAACAGATAGCTTGGTGGCGCTGTATATGGTGATTATTGATGATTTGCAAACATCGTCTATCGGAGACAGTACTGGAACATTTCAAAATTTACTATACTCCAGTAATTGGCAATCAAAGTTTAGATGTTTTAGAACTGTTATGGTTTTTAGTAATTAAATTAAACAATAAATAAAAGGAGTGTTCGAGATATTCGTATACTGCACCATATTACAGCGGTCTAGAGCAGTCTATTTTAAGCTTTTGGTGTAAAAAACTAGATTTTCATTTGGATATGTTCCAGTACTGTCTCCGATAAACGACATATTAAAAAGAAAGGTTCTATATTCGCCGTACATATACATTTTGCCATGTTACCACATAACTCGGTAAAATCTTTCTTCGATTCGCTATAGCCCTATTAGTCCCATTTATATTTTTGAAAACCTGATGTAGAATTACTTACTGTTACTTATGAATATTTATTGTAACTTATATGGTATGTACCACACTTAGCACATAATAACATAACCGTAAGGGGTTCCAGCTGGTTCACTAGCACCACCAAGGGATAAATGATATTTTTTTAGAGATAAATACATTGATAATTAGATAGATAGATAATGGTGATAATAGTGATTATCATGGGCCCATGACTGTAATTTAAATTAATTGGAATTGGAATAACGGAATTTAGTCGTAGGTTTTTTGGTACACAGCCATGGGTCCGAAAAATCACTATTAAACATGGTGATGGGATTGAAAAGATACTTTTTGCAAATTGTGTAAAAGAGCTATGATTTTTTTATCATTTAATATTAATACTTAATTACCAACAATAATTTTAAAAAATACACAGATTATGTAGATCGGAATAAATAATATCGACATCTTTATGGTGTTTGTCCCAGCCCTATCGATTTTGGCTTTGTTCAGTAATCTGTGGCAACCGTGTACGATTCTCAGAAGAAGGAGTACCATAGAAGGAGCGTTAAAAAATGAAAACGTGCCACATAGTCTGTTTCGTCAATCTAAATAGCCGTAAGCTACGTGTTAGAAAGAGAAAAATATAGTCGTGTCTTTGTTGCTTTTTTCGAGCGTACAACCCTTAAACGTCAGTTGGTTACCTTTGGTTACCATTACGCGACCAAATTAGAACGGCTCAGAAAATGACGGCATGCAATGTGCCGCCCAATGACATTGATTTGGCAGAGGGCGTTCTGTGTTTGGCAGTGTGTTTGAGAAGAGGTTTGGGAGTGCGCCGTTATCAAGAAGCTTGTGTATTTTATATTTACTAAAGCACCATTTGAAGTGAATTATAGTGGATTCTCATGGTATATAGTATAAGTAACCATCGGCATGGCGTGTGTTGTGTTAGAATGTATATCTCATTCTTCCCGAGAAGATAATGAAACAACATTCATCAGCTTCCACCGGTAAGTCTCAATTTTGTGTACCTAAAAGGGTATTTTCTCTAAGATTTCAACTATGGGCTACTAGAATTGCAAATTAGCTATTAGAGAATGGTGTTTTCATCATGATTATTGTGATATTTTCGATATAAATCATAATACAAGTTTGTTGTTTGTTGTAGGGGAATAGGGATGGGACTTTCCCACTTTCTCAGTGAAAAAAAGTATCGATAGTTCGTAGAGCATATTTAGTTATTTCTTGCGTTCGTATAGTTGTTTTAATTGTTAATTATCTATTGCAGGTTACCCGAAGACAGCACAAAATAACAAATGTCGATGACGCAGTATCACGTACAAAGTAGTCTTGGAAAAATTTACACCGCATTTGCAGCAAGCGACTGTTTCATAAACAATAGCAAGTGGCGTAGGTTGGAAACAAGTGCCGTACCTACTTTACGTTTTTCCTTAGCCCGCAGATCATTGGTAAGGTTATAATTATACATTATAATGATACTTAAAACAAAATAAAGTCTACATACTGCACAATTATGTCGACTGAGGTGCACGTTTTGCTGTATGTATGTACATCAGGAATTTCACATGAGACCCGACTGTCTCGTTGGTCTAGTGGTTACTCTACTTGGATAATAAAACAGGTTGTCAGTTCCAACCTGCAAGGCGCCGTATATCACTTGTAGAATTTGTCTCTGATTATTGCCTGACTGGGTGTTTTTTTCTATCCTGGACAACGTTTAGCAGTTAAAGGTCATAACTAGTTTAATACTATCATAGTCTGATTCTGGTGCAAGTGATTTTTATTATTTTTTATGTGGAAGTTATTAACGTGAAGTACTTAAATAAAAACAATTTTCAGGTTGCGCCCTCCGCGGAAATTGACAACGTTCGTGAGCTGCAACCAAGCTGATTTCATTTGAATTTCATAAAATATTATATTATCTTGTACATTATGGCTGACACATTTTTGTGAAAAAAAAAAAAACGTTAATAGGTACTTGTAAAACAGAAGTCAGGGATAAAAAACATATACATTATAGTAATACGTGTTGGTTTCTTCTCTATTGAGCTGCAGCCTGCCACTTTTTATGTGAAAAGCTTGAAACTACGTACTTTATTTGATGCCAAATAATCTTGTACCAATAAATCGTTTGGCTTTTAATTTTTATTTTATTCCATCGAACCTGGACTGATGATGTTATTACAACGGGTGCCTTGAGTAACTATGCTAGGTGGTAGGTATTTATTGGAAACAAATACGTAATCTATTAACACGACACAGGGTATCCTAGTGTGGGGCCAGAAGCAATCTATGTGCCTGTGTGTAAATGTTATGTTATGTTATTAAATATTTTTTCCTATTTTGGTCTTGTTTTATTCTTTATACTTTCTTACAGTGCCACCATCTCATCTGTTCAGTTGATAGCGGCGCTAGTGGAGAATTTAGTAGTAACATTTGAGAAATTTACCTAGAAAAATGAGAATATTTTAACCCATCTTTCAATTTTAATGAACATATATCTATAAATCTTAGTAAATGAATAAATAAAACAAAAAATGGGGAACAGGATTTACAATGAATTACTTAGTTACAATTTTACCCACCTGAACAGATAACTTGGTGGCGCTGTATATGGTGATTATTGATGATTTGCAAACATATTAAAAAAGAAGGTTCTATATTCACCGTACATATACATTTTACCATGTTACCACATAACTCGGTAAAATCTTTCTTCGATTCGCTATAGCCCTATTAGTCCCATTTATATTATGGAAAACCTGATGGAGAATTACTTACTGTTACTTATGAATATTTATTGTAACTTATATGGTATGTACCACACTTAGCACATAATAACATAACCGTAAGGGGTTCCAGCTGGTTCACTAGCACCACCAAGGGAAAAATGATATTTTTTTAGAGATAAATACATTAATAATTAGATAGATAGATAATGGTGATAATAGTGATTATCATGGGCCCATGACTGTAATTTAAATTAATTGGAATTGGAATAATGGAATTTAGTCGTAGGTTTTTTGGTACACAGCCATGGGTCCGAAAAATCACTATTAAACATGGTGATGGGATTGAAAAGATACTTTTTGCAAATTGTGTAAAAGAGCTATGATTTAATATTAATACTTTTTATCATTTAATATTAATACTTAATTACCAACATTAATTTTAAAAAATACACAGATTATGTAGATCGGAATAAATAATATCGACATCTTTATGGTGTTTGTCCCAGCCCTATCGATTTTGGCTTTGTTCAGTAATCTGTGGCAACCGTGGACGATTGTAACATTTTTAGTGCATGAGTACACTACAGCTGTCTCTTTCTGGCGCAGAGATTTATCGTAAGAGTAACATGGACAGCTATACAACTGTTACTTTTTATTTTATTCCTCCTTCTATGGTACTCCTTCTTCTGAGTGCTGCATACGTCCCACTGCAGGGCGCAGCCTTCTCTCACAGAGAAAGTACGGGTATAATCACCACGCGTGCAGGCAATTTCAAGCGCCGACGTGTGTGTGAACACCATATTTTTCCTCACGATTTTTCCTTAGCGAGCGGTATTGCACTACTATTATGTTCACATAATGAACGTAACTTAGGAAACCAAGTGGGATCAGTGGGACCAACAAGATGCATGCCGGAATCCGTACCCAAGACCTGCCGAAAGAGAAGCCGACCGAGTATGACGGCCACCTTTGGTAGTCTACAGCGCAGCAACCTTTACCTATACATGCGTGCTCTCTGTTACGTTACGGATCACTGCAACTAAAAAAATGTACGTAACGAGAGGATGCACAGCGTCCAGTGAGACCTTCCACTCACCCTAGATGGGTGAAGGGACCACTCGGAGCTGGTACAGTGCCTGGGACATAGGTTTTTTTAGTGTAGGTTTGCACAGTACCCAAATGGAGTTAGTGGTGGGTGTGGTAGGTAAGTAGTAAGTAGTAGGGAATCTCTCGTAGCCTGGGCTGCCTGAGTGATCTTAAACGATCACTACGGTTAAGCAACATACGGCGCGTTCAGTCCATGGATGGGTCACCGTCTATGACTAACGCTAGTGGCATTTTTCCGAGCGGTTCCGTGCTTCGCAAGGCACGTTAAGCATTTGGTGCCGGCTGCCGTCGATAGATGGCAGTCGTTAAGCCAAGTCAGAGGCCTTAGGGCGGCTTGAAAACTTCTGACAGTAAGACCAGCCACTAGTCTTACAAGTCTCCACCAATCCGGACTTGGCCCCTGTGGTGGAGTAAGTATGGCCTATACCTTCCTCAGGGAAGAGACCCGTGCCCCTCGGTGGGGACATGATGGGTTGATGATGAAGGTAAGTAGTTACAGTCGTCAGCAGGTCAACCTTTACAAACCTTTATGATGTTGTCGATCTTACTGTAACGACTAACGACGACGATGTTACCTAGTTGTTTTGTCGACAACACCTCAACATATTGTATTTAAATTTCCGAGTCGCCCTTACGTAAATGAGTAAAGAGCACACGATGTAAAGGTTGACTTACTGGAGAGAAATATAAAATAACATTTACATACAGGCATACCTACACTGCTTCTGGCCCCACACTAGGATACCCTGTGTCGTGGGAACCAGAAACAGCGACGTCACAAACATGTAAACATCCAAGACCTGGGTTTCTTTTTTTTTCCAGCCGGGATTCGAACCCGGGGCCTCTCGCAAAAAAATGCACTATAAACGCCAAAATAGACAGCGGTATAGCACCGGCCTCACATTCAGGGGACTGTTTCATCTAAGAACTACGATTCGGTAGTTACTATAACAATTCGCTTAACATAACTACTACGCATTAACAAGTTGACTCAGCTGCGCAATTTGTCGAATTGTTATAAAATAAACTAAGAATTGTAATGTTATGAAACAGGCCCCATGAGGTCGTAGGGATGGAATACCAGCATATTAACCAATGACTTTGATTTTTAAATTAGGTAGGTATTTACCTATATTTGAGAAAAGGAAGATTTGTGAAGGGAAATCGCGAGGGATACCTTGTATCTGAGGTTAACATACCTCAGCGCTTGCTATTTACCATGAATTTGAGGCTATGTGCGGGAATAGCTTTAATACTAATAGAACTTTTTTGACGACCTCTGTGACGCACCGATTTGTGCATCTGCCTACCATGCGAGATGTCCCGGGTTAGTGAGACCTAAGATTTCCGCGCTTATATAGCCTCGTAGTTGGGCTATTGTACGTAGCAAGGCTGTGAGTCTACTCCAGCCAGCCTATCTCTTTCCAGAAGGCCAGCAGTGCTCTGATGTCACTGCAGGCCTCCTAAAGGGATCCCAGCTTCCCCACGATGGCGGTCCGTTGTTTTTCCACGCCTTCACAGTAGATGGTCACGTGGGCGGGTGTTTCGAGAGAGATCCCGGGTGCGACCGTTTACATGTTTGTGATGTCGCTGTTTGTGGTTCCCACGACACGGGGTATCATAGTGTGGGGCCAGAAGCAATGTATGTGCCTGCTTGTAAATGTTTGTTTATGTTTAGAACTGGAAGCACCTTAATTATATTATCTCCATATAGATTTTCGTATTGACACAACGCTCCAGCCGCACACCTCATCAACTAGGTATCCAACGGGGTGTTAAAAATAAAGACGCAGGAGGTCTTAATTTTTTGCATGGGTAGGTATGATCAATATCAAATCATTCAAATTCAGATCAAATTGATAAAAACGGCAGTGTCAAAAATCGCGGAACACCTTATCACAACAAGAGCGTGCCTAAGAAGCATTCTCTTCTAGTAAAACTTTCAGGATTTGTCGGAAGAGCTTAATCAACAAAGCTTTTTTTTTTTCGAAAAGACCGGTCGTCGTGTCCCCACAAGGTACGCCACTGCCAGGGTAGGTCTGTACAAAAAATTAATTTGAGAAGCAAAATTAAAAAAAAAAACTTGCTGCATTACGCTGTATAATCCCGGTCGTGGTCGTATAGCCTCGTGAGGCCCAATGTCTTCAAGTGATCACAAAATCAATTGTTCGTTTCAAGGTCGGGCCTTACGAGGATAGTATATTGAATTTTAAAATTCAATGGTATGCACTCGTACATACATACCTACGTAAGCTGACGCCTGTACCCCAGAGTGGTAGGCAGAGAGACCAGGGACTGCCACTTGCCACGATGCTGACAAATCACTTCATAAAATCTTTTTTACTTACTTTCGTTTTCATCGACGTCTATTAGTCGTTGCATGCGCGCACGTCGGTTTCGGGTACTTTTTATCTTGCCCTTTGCTTAATGGTATGTACTCTAAAAAATAGGCTTTTTACACCTTGGGACTTTCAACAGATCAACTTAAATTTTGATAAGTGCAAAAATATGAATACAAATAGACATAAAAAAGATGAAACCTAAACCGAGGACCATTACTTATCGACCGATAAAGGACATTGACTTGGAGACTTTTAATAAACACCTGGATACTATTGACCGCTTTGACCACGTTGACGATATGGTGAGGTGCTTCAATGACTGCTTCATCACCCTTTTCGACCTACATGCGCCTGAAAAAACCAAGGTGGTAAAGGAAGCACCTCTCCCATGGCTGACTAGTACTGTAAGACTTATGATGAGATTACGAGATGACGCACATGACCGTTACAAGAGGACCAAAAAGGACGAACACAGAGATTTAAAACATCAAGTTAACGTTGCGATAGGTACATAACGAGAAAAAAGCATTTTTTGACTTGGACATAAATAGACATGCGCACGACTCTAAAAAACTATGGGCAAACTTGAAGAGGACTATACTACCAACTAGAAGAGACTCTGACTTACCTACATATTTACAAGATCCAGACGTTATTAATCAACACTTTCTGACTATACCTGGCAACCCAAATGTGACAATATCTGACTTGACTTATTATGAATTCCATAGACATTTGGACATTTAGAATTCCATAGACATTTGGACATGAATTCCATAGACATTTAGCAACATTTGGACTTAAAACAATTAGGGCGGACCAACTTTATAAAGTTCTGAAAAAAATTAACTGCAAAAGGTGTAGACTTGATTTCCATTGACATGCTGATCATGACTTTACCGCGGACTGTAATGTTGACATTATCTTGACTATTATTAACCGAAGCATACTGACAAAAACATATCCGACTGACTGGAAGATTGCGAAAGTGATTCCACTTCCCAAAAAGCCCAATCCTGCACACGTCTCAGATCTAAGGCCTGTGAGCATTCTGCCTTGTATATCGAAGATAATAGAGAGGGTGGTATGTGATCAGCTGTCGGAGTACTTGGAGAGGGCAGGTATTCTGCCGGAGTTGCAGTCAGGGTTCCGTGAAGGGCGAGGTGCTGCCACAGCGCTTCTCGATGTGGTGGATAATGTACTTGCTGAGCGGGATCTGGGCAAGAGTACCTTACTGGTATTGCTTGACTTCTCTAGGGCTTTCGACTGCTTGAGCATCCCCCTCATGTTATCCAAGATGAGTTACTACGGCTTAGACAGGGCCACGGTGGAGTGGTTTGACAGATACCTGTCTGGTCGTACGCAGATCGTTGCTCTGCGTAAGGCTGACGGGAGCACTCCCTCCTCGGCTCCCTGTCTTCTAGCTAGAGGGGTCCCGTTCTAGTTCAATCTTGGGCCCTATGATGTTTATCCTTTACAGTGCTGATATAGTCTCATCAGTAAAAAACTGCAGATACCACTTATACGCCGATGACCTTCAACTATACATATCATGTCCTCCAGAGGAAGTGGCTATAGCGGTGAGCAGATTGAATGAAGATCTGGAGAGAGTGGCAAACTGTTCTGAAAAGAATTGCTTGGCCCTTAATCCCAATAAGTCCAAGTGTCTGATACTAGGGTCAGCAACTCAAATTGTCAAAACTAAGGATCGGCTAGCCCAGATAGGGCCTATCTGTATCCGAGGTGAGGCGATTGAGTTGATATCTGAGGTCAGAAACTTGGGCTTACTCATGGACGGTCAGCTTCGTTTCGAAGATCACGTGGTTGAAGTTGTAGGGAATTGCTTTTACCGGCTCAAAGTACTGTACAGGATACGGGACTACCTCAGTGTAGACATGCGAGTCAAGTTGTGCGAGTCGCTTGTGCTGTCCAAACTAAACTAGTTACTGTGACGTTGTCTATGGAGGCTGTTTGCTACGCAGGTCTGAAAGGTTGATACAACGTGTGCAGAATGCGTGTGCTCCTGCTTCAAGATTCCCCCCCATGTCACGCCGTATCTGGACGACGCGAATCTGTTGAAGATGTCCGCACGCCGCATGCTCCACCTTGCTGGATTGTTGTTCGATGTTGTCAAATACCGGACGCCTGAATATGTTCAATAAGATTGCGTGGTCTCGTAACAAATATCTTTGCAAGTCGAGAACGGTAATTCCGACGCACCGAACGGCAGCCTTCCGAGGCAGCTTCAGATTCGCGGCGTCCAAATGCTGGAATGACATTCCTCCTCCTCTTAAGGTCCTTACTAGCAGATATACCTTTAAGGTAAAACTTAAGGGTTATTTGTTATGTACCCAAAAAACCTGAACCCTCATTTACTTTTCCAGCATTATCCTCGTGTGGCCCAATGTCAAATAAAATGTACAAAAACATATTGTTATTTTCAAGGTCGGGCCGCAAGAGGATAAGTGCTACTCCTTTTCTCTTTGTCCTGCCCCTACGCAACTGGAGATCCCCTCGTATATTGTGTACTCTTTGTTTTGTGTTGTACGTTAGTGTATTGTATTGCATTGAATTGTATTGTATTGTTGTTTTGTTGGTAGTTGTCTGCCTCGATGGATCGCTCCGTGGGTCACTTGATCTGGCCCTGGCAGAAAATCAGTGCTGTGGGTGATAAACCTGCAGCAAATACTGAGCCCGAGGCCGTTTTATCGCCGCATGGACATAGCCCGTGCCCATTCCTAGTTTTTGTCTTGTATTTTGCATTGTCTGTTTTTCCTTTTTTTGTCTTTTCTTGTCTGTGTGGCGATAAATAAATATACTTCTTTCTTTCTTTCTGCAAATGCGCCAACCCAAATTAGTATTCAGGTTTCTTCGGGCATCGCAATACAAAGGTGTATATTGAGTCATCGGGCGAATAACCGGTCGGGAGGGGACTCGAGGTCAAGTGCAGGCTTGATAAATGTCTTCACACACTATGCAAATGAAAGACAATGTTATAATGAAAGAGTTTATTCCTTAGTTGTCTTAGGGTTGACCTAAACTAAATAAGAATCATGTAAATTTAAAGTCCTGTCTAGGCTAAGCAAAATAAATAAAGTCATCTTTAATTATCAGACAGAACCTTTTGATTTTTACAATGCTACGTAACTAGGTAAATACCTACACTCCAACAGAGTTGTTATATTACACAACCAAATGCAAATTGCCTATACAAAATATCTTTCAATGTATATTTATGTACTTGGTGTGCCTTTTGATAAATAACTTTAACAATATAGGTCAATTTGTTCCTAATGCCGGGGCAGATAGGGCTCAATAAAATACAAAAAACCAGATTGTAAAATAATAAGACATTCAAGGAATGTATCTCATAGAACACGGTACCACTAGGTTCGTTCGACTCTTGAAGCATCCTTAACTTGTTGCCATCTTTAAGCAGTTGATAAATCATTTGTACCTATTCTCGCGCGAACGTTAGAGACCGCTGTCTAAAACCTTATTTATAAAAAAACTGTTTTCTAGGAACACTCTTCGAATGTAATTTAAGAGTCTACCCTTTACAACATAAATGTACTATTAAACTACATTTGAAGTGTTTTAGATGAATTGCGTTTTTATAAATAACGCTATAATCTGTTAAGACAAAAATTGCAGTAAAAAAATCTCAAACTACTATTTCTGCTAATAATAAAAATGGGCAATTTATTGTTTTGTTTAAAGCGTCTTGTTGAAAATGTACTGCCTAAATCCATAAATTAATTCTATTTCCCCAAGGGCTAGGCAGAGATCAGGGCCCCATTTCATAGAACAATTCATGGTTTATACAGCGTGTCCCAAAAATGGCACGTCACAGTGACACTGGAGGTAGACCTGCTCAAGAGGCGTCGAACCAACCTAACATGACCTCAGTAAAAGTTCGAAATATGGCCAATTTAAACTTATTCTAAATTTTCACTTTTTAACAACTTTAGTGCTATTAGCACTTACGCTAAGTTAGTAAGTTCGAGACAGAGTACAAATAAAAAAATCCAAACACGAGGGCTATCTAACTTAATGCTACCACTAAACTTGTTAAAAAAAAGTGAAAATTTAGAAAGAATTTAAATTGGCCATATCTCAAAAACCGTGCAACTTTTACTGAGGTCATGTTGATCATGTTGGTTCGATGCCTTTTGGGCAGGTCTACTTCCGGTGTCACTGTGACGTGTCATTTTTGGGACACCCCGAATAACATTTCGATGTACTACATAGCCGATTAACCCATATATTAACAAGTATGATCCAGAGGTTGGGCCCTCGCTTTTTCGTACACTAACAGTCTGGCTACGCAATGCACATCGAATTATCGTAATTTATTCGTCACAATAAACTATTTGTAGTTTTTTGAAACGCGGACCAAGGATTGACACTTGCATCGATCCTAAGAAACCTTCATTTCTGCTGATATATTTTGTCACTGGGCAAAATCATTGTCAAAGAAGAGTTGTGTTCTACTGTATGAGCCAAACCCGCATGCTCTCGACGTTAAATTGGTCTCTTGCGTTACAATTGAATGCGTTCATTCATGTAACAATTTGTTAAAATGTGACCTTAGTTTCCTGTTCTCCGACGTTTCAATATTTATCGACAAAAACTTTTACTGAGTAATCTGTTGTTTTTGTCATGTCACTTAATTGTGGCGCAATTCCGGTGACTTAACGTCGAGAGTGGAGGGCAGTAGCGCGCAGTTGGTCCATGAGACGGAGTCCTGTGTCATAAGATAACAAGATGAGACCAATTTGTATCTTAAAATAGCATATTAATTAAAATACAGGCTTGCCAGGCCCGAACCTGAAGCGTTTTGTAGAGTTTGCAAAAAAAATTTGCCGAAATGCTGAAATGCTGAAATGTTGTGGTGATGGAATGTTGGCCAATGTTTTATGATACTAATTTATTACTCTGAGTAATTTAGGGATATTTAAATGTATATATAAATTACGTCCATAACTTTAGCATCAACTGTGTGTATTTAAAATGGCACAAACCTTGTCACCAATTTAAACTCAATTATCCTATATGCGACAATACAATACATATTACTTTATTAAATTAATTACTATACAAAAGTCCTATGTGATGCGTTTCATATGTAAAAAATTATGCATAGACGAGATAGATGGTTTCTGCCCCACATTCGTAGAATTAAATGCTAATAATTATAAAATAATTACACATAGATACAGCACGTATGTCACAGGTATAAAAATAAAAGGGGAACCAGTCCTTGTGGGTAAGGAGCACTAGCACTCTAGGCGTCACTATTACTGTTAAATCATTTGTCGAGACATGGCGAGGCGCATCTTGCGGTCCCACGACTCCGCCTCGGCCCACGAATGCCGCACGTCCCGGAACAGCTGGAAGCGAGGAGTAAAATTGGTTTATACTACACCTGCTTGGAAAGTACCTTGATACTTTATCAAATTTACGGTAGAAAGTACGTCATTGCATATCGAACAAATATGCGGGGAGAAAACGCATCTGAGCGGGAGAGAAAAGTGTATGAAAATCCATTTCTTACGTGGTTTTTCTTTTTTAATTTTGGGTAAGACTATGCGCCGGTAACCTAAATATCAAAAGCCAAAAAGTTTTTACAGTGAGTTTTTATCTCCAAGTTCGCAAAATGACACTGGCCACTAGCTGTGTGTTGGAGGTGTCGGGCTGGCAGTGCGACCCTGCGGCGGCAGGATAAACAATTTGAAAAAAGAACATGTGAAAATTGCAGACTCTATTGGCGCCATTTCCAATTTGTGTGTTGTTTGTTCAATTAGTAAAGATTTCGTTTTTTATTTTCCTTGTAGGTGTAGTATAAAGCACTATGTATCACTCGAGAGAAACTGCGATTCCCGATCTCAGGTGTTTTAAAGCCCTCGCCTACGGCTCGGGCTTCAAACGACACCCTCGACGGTAATCGGTCACTTTCTCCTCTCGGTGAACAATGTACTATAATCGGATTCACAAATATACCTAACATGAATTTAGAAAACATATTATTATTTAAGCAGATAAACCACGTCTCCTACTAATATTATAAATATCAAAGTTTGTGAACGTGTTTGGATGTTTGTCACAAAATATTATTTATTTATTAAAGTTAAATACAGGATAATACACTAAAAAATATGTTTAAGTAAGAATAACAATATGCTCACAAAAATACGTTTGTTACTCAATCACGCAATAACGGCGGAACGGAGGTAAACGAAATTTGACGTACATATAGTCAAAGATCTGAATTGAGAAATAAGATACTTGATATCCCATGTACATACATACATACATACATAAATAAGCTCACACCTGTATCCCAGAGGGGTAGGCAGAGACCAGGGACTGCCACGATCCTGACAAACCACTTTCGCTTCATCGACATGCATTAGTCGTTGCATGCACGCACGTCGGTTTCGGGTACTTTTTATCTTGCCCTTTGCTAATACATCCCTTAAGTCGAAGTATGTTCGCCTGGGGCGTCCCTTACCGGACCTTCCACTCACATTCGCTCGATATATTTGCTTCGTCAGTCTTTCTTCTTTGCGAAATCGCTCAAATGTTAGTATTGCCATGAAGTAAATTACCAACCCCTAAACCGGTAATTCAGAAAAAAAATGGTTACCACCCAGAGGAATCCTCGAAATATAAATCTAAGTGAAAGCCTTTAACATTTGGTTAGGCGGGAAGACCGACGGTGGACTAAGGAAGCCACTGAGTGGTGGCCAAGACCGGGTCGACGGGCGGTGGGCAGACCACCAGCCCGATGGGCCGACGACATTGTGGAATCGGCTGGGAGACACTGGACCTGATGGGTTGGCGTGTAAGTAATAAATTTATTGAAATGCAAAATCAAATAGATAATATGAAAAACAAAACAAAAAATTAAATACTGAACAAAAACATGTGGTCGATACAATAATGAAAGCTGTAATTCTACATTGAGAAAACAGCTTTCTCCTTTTTCCTAGATGGCACATGTGGATTATTGTCTAAGTCGCATATTATGTCGTTAGATTCACTGGCTATTAGGTTTATAAATTTATTTATTGTTTCGAATTTGTGATGAGGAACCTAGCCATGATACTATTGTATTGATACTTCAAGATATAATGAAAAATAAAGTACGTTTTGAAGGCTAAACTTTATTATTCAAGCGTTAAAGGCTGAGGTGTTACAATGTGACCAATAAATACCTCCTATATAAAGAAGATACTGTACATAGTAGACACGACACAATATGGTATACGAATCTATCACTAGCCACAATATTATTTGTTAAAAACGGTTAACTACAGAGTTGTCATCTAAACCTTATGAAAAAAAAGAGGAGATTATATGTCTAGTCGGGTTGTCATCTCGTTACTTAAACAAAATATTTCCTAAAGTTTGTGGGTTTTTCAGATGTAGGTATGTTTGTTTAATTGGTAGGTATTTAATGATTAGGATTAAGTTAAATTATTTTCCCCAAATAAAGGAAATAAAATTGAAGAGTGAATGATTGAATGAAATCGAAAATTCAATGAACACATCAAGTCACATCACTACGATCTTGCTCTGGCAACATTTTAAAAAAATAAGAGCTTTTTGAACTTTCAGTTTAGTCCACCTAATTAAAAATCAAGGTATAAATAATTTTACAATAGCCTTCAAGCATAGACCTGCGGACGTGAAATGGTTGATGATGTGGGAACTACATAGCATTGTATAATAAAAATACTGAATCACAGCATCGACGAAGCGAAATTAAATTAAGAATATTTTCCGACGGCTTTTTTTAAAATCCTACTGATTCTTGCGATTGTTTTTTGGGTTGCCGAGGTGAAACTATAAAATAATCCCCTGTAAAGTTGAGTGGACTATATTACAGAGACAGTGATGTGGTGTATGAATATGACCACAGAACAGCTGTTCTGTGGAATATGAGTAATATTTATACGACCTACTTAGACACTATTCGTATATTTTTGGTGTCAGTTAGAAGATACCATTATAGCTGTTACTTTAATACTGTTACTGAATATAAATCTGTCAGTATACTCATCGTCGGGTCGCGTGATTTTTTTGCTTTTTCTTTTCACGCCTTGGTTTAAGTTCTGCGAGCGTAGACCTAAAGTAGCAAAAATCAAATCGAAGCGTTCAGGCAATTGTCATTGTAATGAATCTAGACCCAGGGCCCTTGCCACAGACGGCCCATAGATTAGCTGTTGCTACACGCAGGAGTGAAGGATCTGAGATTGTGACCCGTCTCTATTGTCCCTTTCCAGTGGTGTGACAATAATAGGTAGTGTTCGGAGTAACTTCCTAAACAACTATCCAAGGCTAATAGGTCGAGGCTAGTGACATATTCAATAGAAAGATTATTCTAATAGCACTTTTTAATGACTCGCTACAATGTTTTGTATGTTTTTTCCTGGTAGAATAAAGAATATTCTTCGTAACGGGTCCAATCGCGATTGTTTATTTCGCAAACTTAATACCTAAACTACCAACAATTATTTTCATACATAATAACTTCTTGCCACACAACAGAATCGCTTGTCTATGTGCTATGGAAACCAGGCAAGTACGTCAAGAACATGAAAATACAAAAAGGCTGGGGGTATTTTCACAAAAATTGTACGGCGCCCCCAGTGGAAATCGAACTACCTCCGACGACGTAATACCGCTAGACCCACAAGGTAGTGTAGTCTACATCAGGCCTCTTCACCGTTACGCCAACCTCCTACCAATCTCGTCCAATGTCCTCCTCCTGCCTTCTTAATGGCATCGCCTCATCAGGTACGCGGTTTACCCATCGACCGGCGGGCAGCCCTATTATTACGTAATAACTGTCCACTGAATAGGCTATTTGACAGTGTGAACAAAACAGTATTATTTATAAGTAGGTATTCGTATAAATTATGAGTCTTAATACCGCTTAAAGCCATTTTAACTAAAAAAATTATTAATTATTAAAAAAAAAACAGAATAAAATTTGATAATTATATATCTGCAGCCATTTTATCGAAAACGGCCTGAATTGGCTGATTCTATGATGACGTCACAGTTCAGTAAAAATGGCATGTCATTCATGTCGTTCTTACGGTCATTGGTTTGTTTACTGCCATGTGACGTTAGAATTCCTGTGCGGCGCCATATTGCTCAATATAGCGTTTTGGCTTGTTATTTCAAAAGTCAATTTTCGTTTGCCTTTTTTACAAGAAATACACGAAAGAATTTAAAATTACCACTTTCTGAGTGAAAATTACCAAAATCGCTCGTAGCCGGGGCTGCCTGAGTGATCTTGAACGATCACTAACGTTAAGCAACATACGGCGCGTTCAGTCCATGGATGGGTCACCGTCTATGACTAACGCTAGTGGCTTTTTTTCCGAGCGATTACGTGCTTCGCAAGGTACGTTAAGCAGTTGGTGCCGGCTGCCGTCGATATATGGCAGTCGTTAAGCCAAGTCAGAGGCCTTTAGGGGCGGCTTGAAAACTTCTGACAGTAAGACCAGCCACTAGTCTTACAAGCCTCCACCAATCCGGACTTGGCCGATGTGGTAGAGTATGGCCTATACCTTCTTCAGGGAAGAGACCCGTGCCCCTCGGTGGGGACATAATGGGTTGATGATGACTTTCTGAGGACTCCATGAACACCAACAAAAAATATGAGATGGTTTTCAGAAATCTGGGTGATCCATTTTTAACCGACTTCCACTTGTCCATTTTCACAAACACAGAGAATTTTGAGAAAACAATCGTCAGCCAAGTGCTCGCTGAGTGCAAGCGTCACTGGCGTGGCATAACACTACTACTGGCGCGTGATCTGAACTTCATGTCACGCGCCACGCGCTACAGTAGGTCAGAACTAGTGTTGATGAGGATTCCGCATCTACTCCCTCGTAATGCGGAGTTTCTGCATCTTGGAGTTTGTTAATCTTTAAAAAGTTTTCATAAAAATAAATAAACTAACACCCGTTATCCCCGTGGGGGTAGGCAGAGGCACCAATCACTAGAACTGGGCCCACGTTTTGCCGAGTTTATTAGGTCCCAAACCTGACAAGTGGCAAGCCTGTCGCCGTTATCCCCGGATATTATAGTTCTGTGGCTAAAAGCTCCTTCGAGCCTGATAAACTAGGTTTCCCATATACAAATTACTGGTCAATCATCGGCGAACAGAGGTAGATAATACTAATGGTAAATATTACTAGGTCGATAATAGAATATTGCCAGTCCTGTGGCAGACGTTACCAGTGCACTGCCTTTTCCTTTTCCTTTACCAAGCTAACCTTGTTGCTATGTTATTTAAAGTCATCATGAGACAGAAGGCAATTTACCTGTGAGAGCCAAACTTCATCAGCCAACAGCTCGTTGAGTACGAGCGTGGTATCCTTGCTTGGATTTTGCATGCGGCGCTCGGCCACGCGTTTGCTGCACTCGCCGTACATCAGGTATTTCTGGTGCGACACCTTCGAGAATAGTTGCACGCGGCCGCAGCAGGAAGCACATACGAGGAACTCCTGGAAGAGCGGAGTTTTATATTATATAATATATGTTATTATGATGAGCAACATAAGTTCCTGATAGTTACGGTCGGGCCTATGTATATCCCAATTAAAGTTGGCCAGGAGTTTTTAGAATTACGGAAATCATCGTGCGCGAACAGTGTTTGCATTTTTTACGTAGTTCACCAAAGCGCCTACCTTTTCATAGGCGAGCCTCGCGTCCGGCTGAACCGGCTCCAGGGTGCCAGGGTTGTACGGTTGCCCGTAGAGAAGTAACCTCGCCACGGCGGGGCGCGAACAGGCTCGGCAGACTCCCTCGTTGGCGCCCGCCACACTGAGTCCGGGCCACGTGCTGACCGCGGCGTCAAGTGCGCGGGCGCCGACGCCGCCGCCCCCCACCGACGCGAAGGACACTCGCGCGCGCATCGTTTCCGTCACCTCGTCGACGGTTTTCACGTTCGAGAGGAAGTAGTCGTCTGGAATGGTCGAGGTTTATTCGCAACGGTTTGGGGATTGTAAGGGGACGGTAAGGGACTGTACGGACGGCACGATATTTCTAATAATTCTAAAGTTAGAGATTAACCTACGGTTTCTGGAACGCTAACTGACAGTTAATCTGTTGTTAACAGCTGTCAGTTGTCAAAAGGGCATACAAATAAAGCAACTGACAGCTGTTAACAGTAGATTAACAGACTGTTAGCGTTCGAGAAACCCGGGGTAACTATCCGAGACGATCTATTATTATGTTAGTGTGTCCTAATTACGATTTTTTCTATTATAACCTTGTAATATCTGTTAGTCTTCCTAGAATCTCAAATAAAAAAACGACTAGCGTAAAATAGTTCAAAGCGCGGGCAGTTACGGGTACGCAGTTTTGTTGATTAATTGTAAGATATTTTAGTGGAGCACCCTTATAATTTAGAGGTATGAATTAATAACTATTCTCAGACCTACCAAATATACTAATAATATTTCATCAAAATCGGTCAAGCCGTTTCGGAGGAGCATGCGCACTAACACTTGACACGAGAATTTTTATATTGGAAGAAAGATTTCAGAATAAGAGATACTCAGCTCTTTATCGAACACCAGTAAGTAGTTTTTTTTTATTTCCGAACCCAACATCATCGAATAATCGAAATCCCACCAAATCCGTGGGCTGGGTCTCATAGAAAGGATAGGAGAGGATCGGGCGGCGAATAGGGTGTACCTGGGACTGCCAACCGGCCAAAGCGCGGTTGGCCGCCCTAGATGGAAGTATAGTGAGTGACCAGGGACCTGCATGATCTTGCGACTAGCAAGAGGTCGCGCTGGTCAGAGACAAGTGGCGATTACTCGTGTCGGCCAAGACCCACTTCGGGTCGCTGAGCCAGCGAAGTAAGTTATTATTTTATACGTGTAGAACTCACCTTGTTCTTGGAATATTTCAGTCAGGAAATTCGGGTCTAGTGCGTGAGATATTAGAGTCTGTATATAAACTTCAAAGTTTTCCTGATACATTTGAGTCTCTAGCATCCTCTTCTCTATGAAGTTGCAGTCATCTAGGGGGACTTCGCTTCTTACTAATTCTACTATATTTTCCAAATGGGTTTGAGACCGAACTTTAACATTTACTTGAGTATACAGTTTCTTATTCTCGGGGTTCCACGCGGCATACTGAAAAATTTCAAGAATAATCGGTTAACTTAAATAATAATGAAAATTTTCAGTAAGCACATAAAAACCACTAAACTTACGGTTGAAATATTTCTGTATAAAACTTTCCCATTCTCTTCAAATGGCTCATATTTTTGAAGCAACGTTTTACCGTCTACTCTCCATATTGCAGGCCACATTTCATTCAATTCGCTTTTTATTGCTACGAATTCTCCAGACTGGAAATAAAACAAGTATTGGTTTCTTAATTGCAGAAATCGCTGAAGCAAAACGTGAACAAGTAGAGGGAAAGAAACTTACCTGATAGGGCATCTCTTCAAGTGGCCTCGAGGCGTCGTGCTGTCCTGAGATCTGATTCTGCTGGTGCGTTTTGATGTGATGTAGTTTGCGACTTGAGTCTGCTTCGGCTGTTCCATAGTTTCCGTAACCCAGGTTACCGCCGTGTGTTAGCACTAGAGAGGAAAAAACTATCAGTAGTAACAGCTAATCTTAGAAATCGTGTTTTATGTCGCATTGGAAGGTACTTTACCTGGATCTCCTGAAAGTGCATGTACTCATTAAGTTAACGAAATAGCCAAACTCTTGCCAATAGATCGTCGGACAACATTCTCGATTTATATTAGGTTCAATGTGTAACCAAAAAACAGATCTCAATGAAAAAATAAAGCAGGAGGGAAAAGGAGCGCCAAGGTGATGAGACAAGCATCATCACTGCGATAACATGTACATCAGTGGTTCAGAGTAAAATGTATTTTAATTGGGTAACAAATAATAAGCTCTAGATTACAACAATTTACAATGTACATGTTATCCCTAATATGGCGAAGAAAGGGTGCTACCAGGAATAATCACAAATTAAAATTACTTAACACATAATCAGTAATATACTTGTGTTTATTTTATGTTTTCTGCTATTTTACAAAATATTTACATAATATACGAAGAATTGTGCATAAACAAATAACAATTTAAATAGAATCACAAAAAAAATATGTTCAGGGCATGGCCTTTCAATACATTATCTTGCACTTAATTTAGCTGTCACTGTATTATGCAATTCATTATTACTTACAATATAAAAATCACTTCAGCTAACAGCAAAGAATATGCATACACTATTGTAAGTACAAACTAAACTGAATACTGTAATGATACAATACAGTTACTGAATATATACAACAGACACCCACTGGTATTAATCCCTTAAAAAAATATACCACAAGTCGAAATTATTTATGGTAGCACCCCTTCAGTAGCGAGTATGACAAGAGTCACAAATTCTACAATTTACAATAAAATGGCACTAAAATGTGTCATCATCATCAACAACTTCAGTGAAATCTTGTTACAGACTAACGCTAAATATTGAGTCTCAATTGGATACAGTCACAATCATCCCTTGGCATAAAACTATTTACACAATACATAATTAAAAATCCTCAGTGAACAAAATTTACAATATCAGTGTTAAAATGTAACAAGGTTTCACAGCAACCAGCCCGAAGGGCAGTTAGCTTGCTCCTGTCATACAAGCTTCAGGGCTAGCTCTTCACCATCGCGCTCTACTTCTCAAGTGAAAATCTAGCAAATTGAACGAACCTTCCTCCGGCTGGGGTTGGTAATAGTACTGCTGCTGCGGCGCTGCCTGCAGTGTCGCCACGGGCGGCGGCAGAGGCGCTCGCGGCTTCTTGCCGGCGGCCGGCTGAGGCGCCACCACGGCACTCGGGGTCGGCTTGCTTATGCTAGCGCGCCCTTTCTTGCCTTTGTCGTTCAGAGGCGTACTGGGCACATTTAGCACGGGCTTGTTCAAGCGCCTCGCTTCCTCGTCTGCCGGGTCGTATCCCTCTTCTGAGCCATCGTATTTACGCTTTCTGTCTTTATTGAGATTGTAATATCGGGGGTCGTCCATCTCGATACCCTTCGATTGAGAGCCGAGCAGACTCGAGGAAGCAGCGTGCAGAGGGTTGGCGCCCAGAAGGCCTGCCGAGCTCATACTGGCCGCGCTCATCGCGGGGTTGAGTGCCATGCTGGCGTTCATTACGTTCGATGCCATGGCTCCGTTAGCGTTCTGCTGACTGGCTCCAGCATCACACTTGTTATGGTCATTCTGGTTATAGGCCTTATTATTAGTGTTATTAGTGTTCGTTCTCGACCAAGTCGATTTTCTGGCGCCTCTGCCGGCCGGCGGAGGAGACGTGTCACGCTCTCCTTGCAAGAATTTCAAGTAAGAAGCCATGAAGCCTGCGCCGGGGCCCGTGACGGGTACATTAAATTTTTTATCCATATTTTTTGTAGAAGCGTCTTGTGAAGTACTGTTTATGTTCTGCTGCTGTGAAGTGGGTGCTACCGATGACGCAGTATTTGCCCGTTGTTCTGCAAGGAAACCAAGTTCTTCCTCTATATTAGGTACTACCACCTTGGGCTGTTCCTCTTCACGAGTTTCGGGCGTTGAAAATGATGACGAGGAAGCCGAAGGCGGAGTTTCACTAAATGACGACAATGGTGTCAACTCGACTGAGGATTGGAATTCGGGATGGTGAGCTAAGTGGAATGGTGGGAAGTACGTCAAATGCCCGTGTGGCATTGCAAGTTGATGTTGGTTGGCAAAGTTTCCTGCGTGTAATGGGGCTTGGGAACCGAAAGCGGATGTTCCCGGAAACATTTTGGGCGGCGGTGGAGGCAGATTCCAGCGCTCAAAGTCGAAATATGTACCGTTTTGTTGTTGATTGCTTGTGGAACTATGAGCTGGAGGAGGGATTCTAGTAGCCAGGTAGTCGGCCACCACTGCATTTGACAACTCATTAATGTTAGTGTGTGAGGGAGGTTTTTCTGTACTTTTCCTTCTGGCAGTAGGTTTAGTGGGTGTTATGGTTGTCGTTGGTGGTGGTGGTGGCAGTGCTGGGGCTTGGGACTTGGTGGACTTGGGCTCCTGTAATTGACAGCTTTGCTGCAAAGTCTGTAAATTTTTTACAATGCTCATGGGGTCACCACGACAACTAGACAAATCATGTAAAGCTACATTGTTGCTGTCAAAGTAATTTTGCTTCTCTGTTACTGTTCTTTGAGTAGTTTGCGCAGGAGGTTCTGTATGAGTATTACTTTCAGATATGTTGCTACTATTATTATAGTTGCTATTGCTAGCATTACTAGAGTATTTGGTGCGGGTTGATTGTCGCTCATTCTCCCAACAACTTTGACTGGAAGACTGAGACTGATTGCGTTCATAACGACTGTCATTATAACTTTTAGTCTGTTCAATACCTAAAGCCCTTGTTATGACAGAGGGGTAGGCCACTTGACTGTTCTGTGACGGTGGCCGCGACACAGACACATCAAGTGGAGACCGCGGGGCAGCATTACTAGGCTTTGCATAAGATATTTGACTGGTATGGTCACCATGTTGTTGTGGTGAATTTATGGAATTCATTGGACTGTGATATATTGGATATGCTGGGCTTGACACATGTCCCAAAGGTGAAGTTTGCGCAGGAGGCTGAGATGGGCTTTGACGCCTATTAGCTGCAACACTGCAGTCTGGGCCATTTTGTGAACTGCTGCTAGCGTAACCAGTGTCAGTACTAGAACTACTTTTAGCGCGCGCATGATAGTCTGTATCAACATTGTTACCACTTTGGTAATGTCTAAAGCTTGAGTTTTGTGAACCAGAAAATTGATTTCCACTGAGCCTCGACTTAGAGGAACTATTATTTCCACTATAATTTAAACGTCCGGGAGCATCCATAATAGAATAGCTTATTGGAGAAGACTGGGGTTTTTCATTCGATTCACATGACTTTCTTTGCTCAGAACTTATTTCAGGGTATATTTTACTTTGTGCTTTTGTCTGTACTTGGGGGGCCTTAGCTGTAGGAGAGACGAAACTACTACTATTACTGTTATTACTAGTGTGTCGTGATGCCTTCTCAGCAACTGGTTGCAATGGCGGCTTGGGTGAGTGGGTACTATAAATGGAGGCAGGCCGGGAGGAACTGGACGAGGAGCGGTAATCTTTACTGGGGGGAGTGGAGGAGGATGACACTGAAGGAGTTGACACTATACAAGACTGTTGTGAATGAGCACTTGTGCTTCCCGAACTTGAATATGACTTACTTCCAGCATAATCCTGCTGTGATGAAAGTTGACCACCACTCTTTGCACTGCTTGAACTGTATGAATTGTCTGTCTGATTGCCAAAAGACGATGGAGATTGGAAAAATGGCGATGACGCTGGCTGTTTAGGTGCAGTCGCAGGGGACCCAGACCTATTTGATTGTTTGCTAGCACTGGAAATCTGAGAGTTGAGATGATTATTCAATGTTTGAGCAGCAGCAAAGTGGGCGTTGAAGCTCTCGTAGCTTGCTGATGCCTTGGTTGTTGCAGGGCTTGGCGATGATGGAACCACAGTCTCGTGTGGTAAGATTCCAAATGGACTAGGCAGTTGGTTGTTTCCTTGCCAACTTAAACTAGCAGCACTCCCAGGAGTTGTCGCCTGGTCAAAGAATGAAGTTCCTTGCGAGGCTAGTGCTTGGTGAGAATAATTCTCTCTTAATGAGGAAAGTTCAGACTCCACCGAAGTTTGCTTAGATGCAGCAGCTGCCTGCGCTTGTGCGATCACTTGCCGGTGTTGAGCTTGGAGAGATGAACTGTAGTGAGCTGGTTTCGGATTTGCATGATGAAACAGAGGGGAGAACACAGCATCGTAGCCAACAGTTGGCGGGGAAAGAAATCCTCCTGGATTAAACGGTGAGGCAGTAGATGAGCCCAGTTGTCCTGCCAATGAAGCCGTTGTGTGTGCTGCTTGCAGTAAGAGTTGACTTGTTGTAGAGGGCACTGACTGGCTTCCAAGTCCCGATCCACTACTAGCCAGGTGGTGATGAAAATCCCCACTTGCAGCGCCTGCCCCTGCTAACCGATTGTAAGAGGCATATGCTGACCATGGTCCTACTGGATCCATTACCACCTTGGTGCTCTCGTTTGTTGTGAAAATGTAATTATATCAGTATAATGAGTCCACACTTTCATCCATAGTTTTTTTACACACATGTATTTGTACTACCACTACATGAAGCACTGGATATTGATGGTCTTGACTTAATTCATCACAATGTGCACGGCGCAACCCTGAAAAGAAGAAATACATTTCATTTTATCATACTAATCAATCAAACAGAATCTTTCGATCAACATAATACAATGAAGTAGCTCTAATAAGAACATGAATAGTCTGTATTTCTGAAATTCATAGTTATAACGTAAGTAATACTTGAAATCAATGAAGGATTACATAGCCAAAGATTTCCTGTCCAGACTCTATACCACTAAGCATTCAGATAAATAAAAGGCATCCGCCGCCGCCGCTTCCATCGCCATGAATGCGTCAATTAGTTTGAACAATACAATGAGCATCGCCCATGTCTACGGGCTGAGGAAAATTCTGAATAAGAATTAGGACATACCATTGCCATTTCATTACTTCCAAGCGTGTATTTATTAACGTGAATGCACCAGACGCTCACACGCTAGATAACATCATAAATATGGCCTCGAGTGAAGTGCTCGTTGCGACTGGTTTGGAAGCTATTGTGAAAAGCCACTTCGAATACACGAATGAGTCCACTAAACATTCAACACTTTAAGCTTTGAGTACTCCTCTGGAAGTTACGTGAAATGGGTTCCAAATTATTGATCACTTTATTTACAACCAGAAATTCAACAACGTTTCGCCTTTCACATTATTCGCCGCCATTTTACTTGTCGAACGGGCGCACAACAAGCGTAAAGCGACCTCTACAAATTCAACAACAATAGGAAGGAAATGAGAAATCGTTATGCATACCAAAAATTTTCAGGAACATTGATTATGATAAAAATTATAGTGTAAGGAATATTTAATTATATTTTAATAATTTATCTTGTTCATAAGACATATCAAAAGATTTACGTGACATCATGATGAAAAAAATACTAAATGACCATATCCGATTTTAGTAACGTTTGGCTAATGCTGAGTAAATATATTTTTATTAAATTAAATTAATTATAGGAATCAATGTTATAAAAAGGAAAATAAAATTCACATAAATTTCGGATAGAAGAGAACTGTTATTTCTGTTTTCTATGCTTTAAACAGATAAGTTTAAAGAAATAATGGAAACAATAACTTCATCAGATGTGAAGAAACTAAACGATGTTATTTTTTTTAATACTAATTTAGCTATGGATTCAATATCAAACATCCTAAAAGAATACGCGAAAAAAAATAAAATAAAAATAAATAAACTCACGCCCGTTATCCCCGAGGGGGTGTCGCGAATGAACGCGATCTTTATGTTGATATTTTTTATTGGGGGTAGTCATATTTTTACCTGGCAGCGCGCGGATAGCCGCCGCGCGGAAAAGACAGACAGCTACAAGCGACCAACCAAGCGAGCGCTGTTCTGAGGAAACTCAGGTATTTATTCTCAGAATATGTATTATCTCGATCTGGCTGCATACCATTTATGGAGTTGTGTTTCTAATGTTTGAATTAAGTATGTGTCAAGTTCAGTGTCATAGCAATGCTCAGTGTCCTGCCTGCTACATGTGATGATCGTGGTCAACTGGCCAGTGCAGTGATTGCGATGCTCAGTATCTCAGATGTTATCAACCAAGGTGTGCTCAGTGATCTCAGTACGTGTGGAAAGGGGTCGCTATTAGGGGAGGTTGGAGGCGACGAGGAGGCCGGCTCCGATAACGCTCAGTTGATACTCAGTTTGTGATCAGTTCATGCTCAGTCGATGCTCAGTGGAAGCTCAGCTAAACTCAAGATCGCTCAGTAAACCCATGACGTTATCATCCGTAGGCATATTCAATGTCCGTAGGTATCATTCAAGCAAGATCATACATCTCTGGTATTTGATACATGAATCATATTCGCCAAATCATGTTTCTATTTTAACTTGGCTCAGGCAATTGAAGGAACTTGGCGACATGGTGGAGGAGCTGGGATCCTCTTCATTCTCATGGCTACTTTAATAAAATTGATTACTATCGGCACCCGTTGAACTATAGATATTTTGTTGCGAAGTCGACCTCGATGTAAATGAGTGAAGTGTGAACGTAACGCTATTGTTGTCCTATCGGCAGTACCTATTTTTTGTCTGTAAAATTTCTTTAAATAACTATGATCTAGATTAACTAAATTAGCGAAACACCGAATTCAAGTAAACATGATCAGACACTATTTAGAAAAAAAAAAAAAAAATTATTTCAGGTTCTACATATTATCTCATACCTATTTATCATCATTTCAGATCGATAATATTTACTCACTTGCTTATTTTTGTTGTCCTAAGTAAATACTTTCGAGACATTTCGACCTGTGTTAAAATTATTTGTTGCTCAAGAGTAGCCTTTGTTGCACGCAATCTATATTTTTTCCGAGATAACCTGGCCACCTGGTTTCTATTGTGCATTCGAAATTGTACTTTATTTCCTACTTATGAAAACTATATTAGCTTGAATTATTAACGCACTAACAAAGGGAATAGTGCCTGGTTGCCCTTGCGGACTGCCTCGTTGGTCTGGCTGTTGGGGGCGCTTGGCTGCCGAGACAGAGGTCGTGGGTTCGATTCCCGCTGAGGACTGCCGTGCATTTGCAAATGGCCCCAGTCTTGATGTGTTTCCATATTTTTGGTGTTTTTGCCTCGTTACCATGGTGCAGGGTGTTCTGGTTTGGTACAGAGTCAAACGATTGTGTTGTGGAAATTTATTTAGCACAAGTTTCAAACGTGTTATCTGCCTGGATGAGACAAATGGTATTTATTATGCGTTCCGTTTACGGAGATAAACCTGAAACAAAACTTTTTAATAAAGATGTTTTTGGCTTGGTTTCGTTTCTCTAATAAATTTAATTAGCTCATATGAGTTTAACGTTATGGTAACAGCGTTATGGTTTATTCTTTTTACAATATAGTGGCAAGAGCTTTAATTTTGATTTTCAATGTAATTTATTACAGAGATACATTTCCTTCAGGAGTATTCTGTTGTTGATTAGATTGATTAGATTGACGACCTCTGTGGCGTAGCGGTTGGCACATCTGCTTACCATGCGAGAGGTCCCGGGTTCGAACCCCGGCTGGGGAGAAAATAAGAAACCCCAGATCTTGGATGTTTGCATGTTTGTGACGTCGCTGTTTCTGGTTCCCGCGACGCGGGATATCCTGGTGTGGGGCCAGGAGCAGGTAGGTATGTTCCTGTATGTAAATGTTTATGTGAATTAACAGCATCCTGTTCTAAAATTTGTCAACACTTTAAATGTTATTTACTTAATAAAAAGTTACTTTAAAAAACGGGAGAACCGTGAACGAGTGATCTTTATTAACCCGATTTCTCTCATTCGTGTTTAATAATTTGGTTTTATTTACCAATCGGGTGCGATACCGGTGCGATATCGGCAAGGATAATATGCCGTAATAGTAAAATGCGAGATATTTTTCTGTATAACTCAGACGATTTTTTTTCATTGTTACAGCCAGAACTAAAGACTTGGTTGGGTTGCGTTTTGATATTTACGTGGTAGCCTGTGCATGTTATCATTTACTCAGAGTTGACGGACTTAGTTACTTTTCACACTCAGCAATGGAGGAGGTGGTCAGGAATAGACTCAAGCTAATTATAGAGCACTTAGTCTCCCTAATCGAGGTGGGCCAAGGTGCCTTGCAAAAACTAAAAAGTGAACCTGGTGACACAAATGACGCGCAAATGGTATCGTCAAAACTCAAAGTTGCAGTAGAACGTTTTGTCTCAGAAACCTACAATTACTTCAAGGTGATCCAAAATCCATGCGCTGATGAGATATGTCAGTACACACAAATCCAAATTAAAGGAGAAGAGTTGGTCACAGAATTAAATTTCTATACTCAGAAAAGACTTTGTCCTACTAACTCATCACTGAACACCAAGGCAGATACACTCAACGTCGCTAGTAAGTTGCCGAAGATGGAACTGGCAAAATTTGACGGAGATGTCTTAAAATGGCATCAATTCTGGGACCAGTTTGCATCCAATGTCGATAATCGCAATATCAATGACGTCGACAAGCTCCTATACCTACAGTCAGTTCTAGAGGGTGAAGCAAAAAGAGCTATAGATGGCTTAGATACGACAAATTCAAATTATCAGATAGCTGTCTCTACTCTCAAGGATAGATACGGTAAGCCCGGTACCATAATTGATGCTCATTATGCGGCATTATACAGAGTCAAAATGGCTGACAAGTCTATATCTGATTGTCGACGTGCGTTCAATGAGATTGAAAGGCATCTCCGTGTTCTTAACTCCTTAGGAGAGGACGTTAATCATAATCACTTAAGAGTCATGATAATGCAAAAATTCTCAGAAGAAATCATATATGAATTGCGCATAAAAATGGGAACCGAGACCGATACGATAGAAAATATTCGAAAACACCTGGAACACATTATATCTGCACGCGAAGCTTCCAACAGGATGAAAGAGGACATATTCCAATCCGAACGGCCTAGTATCAATAAAGCTGAGGGTGAAAAATTCACATTGGAGGCGCTACACGCTCGAACGGAAGGTCAAACAAAGCCACGGTTTCCATCGAGGAAACCATTTCTGTCTCATCATCAAGACCGAAGTAGATTTCTTAGAAAACGCAATGATGACAAATCTTACACGGAAAGGAGATACTCGCACAATAGTACTAATAAAATTGGTGATAGACGGAAGAGACAATATACTAGAGAGACACACAACTCACAAGAACCAGAAACAAAGAGAAAAAGACCTACGTGCATCTTCTGCGGACACGGACATTTCAATGATGAGTGCAATATTGCCAAGACGGTACAAGAAAGAAAGAACAAACTACTAGGGCGATGTTATAATTGTCTGTCTAAAGGCCATAGGTCATCGGACTGCAGATCACATAAAAAATGCCATCACTGCGGAAAATATGGGGACCACAATCGAGCTTTATGTCCAACTAAGGATCCTATCAAAACAAATAACTTACATGTGAGCCAACGACCAAATAGCAAGGGACTTGTAATCTTACAAACCGCAGTCGTACGCGTAAATAAAGTTGGAGACACATCGCAAATACTTTGTCGAGTTTTACTTGACTGTGGAAGCCAACGCACGTATGTAACTAAAGATCTGGCTAAAAAACTAAAGCTCTCGGAATTGGAGGTGAATAATCTATCAGTATTTACCTTTGGTGCCGACCATCCAGATGAAATCGAAAGCCCAGTGGTAAACTTTGATATTACAACAAGGACCAATAAACGTAAAACACTTTATGCCAACGTGGTTCCACATATTACTAATAGTGTTCCGACTTTAACTTGCAATGGCGTACACTACACGCACGCAAAAAACATCGTCATGGCGGACGATGCCTCACTGGGTGATCGAGTGGATGTATTGATCGGCAATGATTACTACTTCGCTTTGATTGGCGGAGAGAAACTACAGATGGCTGACAATCTGTTCCTTGTTGAATCCATCTTCGGATGGATTTGGTCTGGAAGGTGCACGGAAACGATTAAGGATGAGCAAGACAAACTTTCGGTACTCACATATTTCCAATCGAGCATGGAATACACCAGCCTTTGTGAACCTGATCCACCGCTCAAGAGCGACAGTCTGAAGAAATTATGGGACTTGGAATCCATCGGGATCACAGATTCTCCAAAGGCTGACAGAGATGATGAAGCTGTCAAGCAATTCAATGAAACAATTGAGTTTTCCAACAGCAGGTACCACGTGAAATGGCCATGGATTGAGTACCCGCCACTACTACCCTCAAATTTCGGACTATCTCTCGGACGATTAAATAGCTTATTGAAGAGACTTGACGATGACACTATGCTGTCTTACGATAATATTATCAAAGAACAGCTTGATAAAGGTATCATAGAGATTGTGCCAAATGCTTTAAGCTCTGTGGAACATCCTGTCCACTACCTCCCTCACCACTGCGTGGCGCAAGGAGAGAAGCTGCGTCTAGTTTACGATGCCTCGTCAAAAACTAAAGGCAATAAGAGCTTAAATGAGTGTCTGTATCGAGGGCCACTTCTTATGGAGGATTTGACTGGCTTATTAATCCGTTTTCGCGAACATCGTATAGGCTTAGTAGCTGATGTGGAGAAGGCGTTTTTACAGATAGGACTGCAAGACAAAGATAGAGACGTTACACGATTTTTGTGGCCCATGAACTTAAAGGACGACTTGTCTCCCGAAAACTTGATGCATCTAAGATTTAAAAGAGTGCCTTTCGGAGTGATTTCAAGTCCTTTTCTATTAAATGCGACAGTCCGTTATCATTTGAATAAGAGTCATGACGTTGTTCATAAGCAGATTGCTCAAGACCTTTACGTTGATAACCTTGTCACCGGAGCTGAGTCAGTTAACAAAGCTATGAATATTTATCAGAGTTCCAAACGGGCCTTCGACGACCTCTCAATGAACCTCCGTGAGTGGAACTCTAATTCAGACGAATTTTTAAAGTCCATCCCCACACAGTATCGCAGCCAAGAGAGAAAAGTTATGAAAGTGTTGGGCTTAAATTGGGATCTCGTAAATGACACACTAAGTTTAAAATTCGATCTAGCTGCAAAGGGCGTGGATTGGATCAAGTAGATACAAAAAGAGAAGTCCTCAGGCTTCTTGCGTCAGTCTTTGATCCATGTGGATTTTCGGTCCCACTTGTGCTACCGATCAAGTTATATCTTCAGAACCTGTGGCACCAAAAGTTCGAGTGGGATACGAGACTGAGTGACGTAGCTCTTGAGGAACTGAAAACCGTAATGGAGAGCTTAAGCTATGTTCACGGCATTAGCGTCCCAAGAAGTTTTAAAAACCTAAGCGAGTCCGAAAGTGGCACTTATTATTATGAACTACACGCTTTTGCAGACGCGTCGATGCAGGCCTATGCAGCGGTAACCTATCTCAGGAGTGTCAGCGAGAGAAATATTAAATTGAACTTTGTTATAGGCAAATCTCGTTTAGTTGGAAAAGCAGAACAGACGGATCTACAGATTCCAAAGCTGGAACTATTGGGCGTTTTGATTGGTACTAGGCTTATCAAGACTGTGTTAAAATCACTGCGCCTAAAGGTGAACCACCTGTATTTATGGACGGATAGTCAGATTGTTATGAGCTGGTGCAAATCAGAGAAACTGCTTCCGCCTTTTATAGCAAAACGTGTAGATGAGATTAAGCGAAGCGATGTACGCATAAGATACGTTCCATCACAGCTTAATCCAGCCGACATTGCGACCAGAACAAAAGCTTGTCAAGAGGACGTAGAACGTTGGTTAAATGGGCCCGATTTTCTGTATTATAGTGGCGACAAATGGCCTGTGAATTCAGCAGGATTAATACATAATCATGATCTTGTACATAATCTTTCGGCTGGGCAGGGTCCTACAGAAGCCTCACAAGATGCGAATGGTAGCTCAGAAGCACCGCAGCAACACACTACTCAGAGCGTTAATCAACCCGAAATGAGACCCCAATCCAACTCCATGGATGTAGACTCAGAGACAGCCGCGCACAATCACGTCAGTAAGTTACGACAAATACAAGCAGAATGTTTCCCGAGAGAACTTGATGGGAAAAAGACAGACCTAGTAAGATCACTAGGAATATACAAGGATAATGAAGGACTATTACGCTGTGGGGGAAGGTTAGGAAATACGGATTGGCCATATCATCAGAAAAATCCAATTCTCCTCCCAAGAAATCATAACTTTACTTCGGATTTGATTCATGAAATACACAGGAAAAATTATCACGTAGGTGTTTCCCAGACACTTTCACTAATTCGACGGCGGTATTGGATTTCCAAGGGTAGAGCTCAGGTGCAGAAAGTATTAAAACAATGTCAATCTTGCCGAAAATATGCAGGAGGTCCTTTCAAACTGCCTCCAATGGCCTCATTACCATCAGAGAGAGTCACATACAGTGAAGCTTTTTCATATGTCGGAATCGACTATTTTGGGCCTCTTTTAGTCAATGTTAATGGTGCCTCAGTAAAACGTTGGGTATCTTTGTATACTTGTTTAGCTGTTCGAGCTATCCACATGGAAGTGGTGGCTGACCTTACGGCGGAGGAATGCTTACTAGCGATGAGACGTTTCGTATCTTCACGGGGCGTACCCAAGATAATTACTTCAGATAACGCTTCACAGTTCAAATTAACAGCTGAAGTGCTGACAAGCGAATACTGCGTAACCAATGGTATAAAATGGAAGTTTATTCCAGAGCTAGCTCCTTGGTTCGGTGGTTTTTATGAGCGACTGATAGGCATTGTGAAAACTTGTATGAAAAAGACACTTGATAAACATTTATTGAACCATACACAGTTATGCACAGTTGTTAAAGAAATTGAATCCATAGTTAACTCTCGGCCTTTGACGGTTGTAGGTGATGAGTTGGAACATATTTTAACTCCGGCTGATTTCTTGCGCACCGGCGGACCCTCAATGCCAGAGACTTCGGATAGAGATTTTTTGGAGCCAGCAACCGTGACAAAAGCTAATTTGATTGATGGTTGGAAACGTGGCCAGAGAGTTTTACAAGAGTACGTCCAAATGTTTTCAAACCACTATTTACACAGCCTAAGAGAACGCAGAACCACTCATCGTCAAGGAAGGGTAGTGGTGGATGCAATTCCTAAAGTGGGCGATCTAGTACAAGTTAAGGGTGATTCCAATAGGGCACTTTGGAAGGTAGGTCGGATTTCAGCTACATTTCAAGGGAAGGATGGCAAAATTCGTGTGGCTAAAGTAACCATTTCTCCGAATGAAACCTTGACCCGATCTATAGCTCACCTTTATCCGCTTGAAATTCAAGAATCCGCTGACACATCTCAGGCTTTAGGGCAAGGGGAACGCAACGAAACCGAAACGCCAGTTACTGGCTCAGATTATACTCAGATGCCAAACTCAGATACCAGATCTCGTACGACTGACCAGACTCTCAGACCATCTCAGACAGACGATTTCTATGACCGTGCACAGGCTACTCTCGATAACTCAGATCAGGTCTTGGCGTCAACCCAGTCGAGGAACACTCAGCTCAGACCAAAGCGATTAACAGCTCAGAAGGCAATGGAAAAGATAAAAGTGTGGACAGCGCATTTGCTCAGCATCCTGCAAACTGATGAAAGTGATTTATTTAATTAAATTTGCTAGAAAGGGTTATTTTGTCATTTAATCAGAATTTTATTATTTGTTGATTAAAGTTGATTGTATAATTTCTGTCATATATCCGGTGTTTCCTTTGGTGTCCCTCAAGGTAATATATTATGCCCGATCCTATTCATTTTCTCAATAAATTTATTTCTCGTGTGGGGAGTGTCGCGAATGAACGCGATCTTTATGTTGATATTTTTTATTGGGGGTAGTCATATTTTTACCTGGCAGCGCGCGGATAGCCGCCGCGCGGAAAAGACAGACAGCTACAAGCGACCAACCAAGCGAGCGCTGTTCTGAGGAAACTCAGGTATTTATTCTCAGAATATGTATTATCTCGATCTGGCTGCATACCATTTATGGAGTTGTGTTTCTAATGTTTGAATTAAGTATGTGTCAAGTTCAGTGTCATAGCAATGCTCAGTGTCCTGCCTGCTACATGTGATGATCGTGGTCAACTGGCCAGTGCAGTGATTGCGATGCTCAGTATCTCAGATGTTATCAACCAAGGTGTGCTCAGTGATCTCAGTACGTGTGGAAAGGGGTCGCTATTAGGGGAGGTTGGAGGCGACGAGGAGGCCGGCTCCGATAACGCTCAGTTGATACTCAGTTTGTGATCAGTTCATGCTCAGTCGATGCTCAGTGGAAGCTCAGCTAAACTCAAGATCGCTCAGTAAACCCATGACGTTATCATCCGTAGGCATATTCAATGTCCGTAGGTATCATTCAAGCAAGATCATACATCTCTGGTATTTGATACATGAATCATATTCGCCAAATCATGTTTCTATTTTAACTTGGCTCAGGCAATTGAAGGAACTTGGCGACAGGGGGTAGGCAGAGGCACCAATCACTAGAACTGGGCCCACGTTTTGCCGAGTTTTAATACGCGAAGTCCGGGTGTATTCCGGTCAAGTATAATATCTCGACGTCAGAAGCATTTGGTCGGATTTGCACTTTTATACTTTACAGGAGAGCGAGCTTACAAATCACTTTAAGCCTACATACGACTTCGTGCACCTGAATTATCTCAGCAATAGAATAAAATAGAAATATGTTTCTCAGATGTTTAGAGAGAGCTCGACGAGCTCAGAGAGGTATAAAAAAGTCAGTTTCGTCGGAATCGAACATACGACCATTAAGGTCACAGCACACATATCAGCTCGGAAAGGGATCGTCACCGTATCGCCTTTCGTCTCGCCGTCAACCAGGCGTCAACCTGACGTATGCATCGTAACGTAACCAACGCGTATCAGCAGCTCCTGTACGTCAACTCGGCAACGGCTAGGCGACACCGCGCTTACGGCTCGCCGACCACTGGTACTTACCAGATTGCTCTAAAGTAATACCTGGGGTGAACGAAGAGACGTTAGCTCGGGTACGGAGAGACGTAAGCGCGGAAACTGCAAGTTGACCACGCACCGCATCGCGGTTCGGAGCCAGTTCCGAGGCGAGGCGATTACGTTACGATTCCGATTAGTGTGCGTTGCAGTAGGGAGTTCCATACAAACAATGCTGAACGGCACGAGGCGATACGGTGACGATCCCTTTCCGAGTTGATATGTGTGCTGTGACCTTTATGCCTCTGAGGTCGGGATATTATCATACTTTATTAGTTTGTTTTTGCACAGGAAAATATTTAATGCGATTATGTAATGCGCTTGATATGGTCACTCAGTCTGCGCTGGGCTAACGTTGTGACTGAGTCCATACTCTTTGTTCAAGAAGACTGTGACTTGCAGTGGGAAAAAAATTAAAGGCTCTTCCTTCGATTACACAGCATTGAATTATATGCGCACGGGTATTGTCCTAAATATTGACAATAGTTACAAATAATAATTAAATTAATTACAATACTTTCTTATAAAAGTTACTTAAAAAAACTTTTCCCTATACTTTTAAGTAATGAGATGATTTATATAGCATTCACCCCCGGTTTCTCGAACGCTAACAGTATTTAAATCTACTGTTAACAGCTGTCAGTTGTTAACAATACATTAACAGAACCGAGAGTCAGTGGAACTTTCACTCACGCTAGATCGGACGCTGCATTGCTTGGGACATTTTTTAGGTGGAGTAGGCCTGCCCAACACCTATAGGTACCTACCATCTACACATCTTAGTCCAATGTGCAAAAATCCAAGCCAATTTTCAAAACTCCCGGAAAACTTTACAGGTAGGTTACGTAGGCACAACGTAACATTTATTTTTTTCAACCAAATGACTGTGCTTTGATTGTGGATTTGATTGAAAAAGATTCATACCTAATAGGTACTAAAATTAATAATAAAATTATTGGAAAACATTTTTTAAAATAAAAATAAAAATAAATAAAATAATGCTAGTTACCCTCGAGGGGGTAGGCAGAGGCACCAGTCACTAGAACTGGGCCCACGTTTTGCCGAGTTTATTAGGTCCCGACGTGATAAGTGGTAAGCTGTCGAAAAAGTTTTTCTTCGTCAAAAAGCAAATAAATTAGACATTTGACGCCTACTGCAGGGCAAAGGCCTCCCTCATGGTTTTTCAAGTGTACGACTCGCTGCAATCGTAACCATTCGGCCCACGCTGCGGTCGTCAGGTTTGCGGACGACGCAGATTTTCTGTACCTACCGATAAAAAAAACAAAAATATATTTAATATACATAGGTATCCGTACCTAATGTTGAAAATCAAGCAAAGCTTCAGACAGACAATATTGATCAAAAACTAGGTAGCTCCCGGCAAACTTCGTGCCGCCAAAGTTTTCGTATTTTTTCCATATTTTCTCACCATTTAACTAGACAGAGAATATATCCACAAAAAAAAAAATTGCCAACTTCATTCAACCGTTCTCGGGCTAATCGACAGTCGGGTCGGGTGAGTGAGACTAATGAACAGCAATTAAATAATTTTTATAGTATCATCATCATCGGCCTATGCTTGTCCACTGCTGGACGCCTTTCCCATTGCACGCCACTGAGCACGGTCCTCGACTATTCTCATCCAGTTCTTGGCAGCCGTGAGCCGCCTTGCGAAGATCATCGCTCCACCGAGTCTGGGGACGTCCTACACTACGTTAATAAAATATCAAAAATGTATATTTTATTTAAAAATCACAAAAAGTGTATATTGCGAGCGCGAGATAGCATGCAGTTACATCACAGCCGCCTTAACCCTTAAACGGGCATGGCTAGTATATAGTGCACTGAGGAAAAAGTGCAGTACAGAATGTAAAAATTATAGATCGAATTTGAAAATAGTGGCTGTACGATGTCTCAATATTATGTTTAACAGTGATTTTTAAGACCCATGGCCGTGAACCTAGGACTAGTTAGCATTTACGCCAAAAAAACGGACGTTTTTGTCATGCATGCTGTCTAGCCCCAAGTTCGTGATCCTACGAGTAGTTTATTATTTGTCAAAACTACGTTACGATTACGAACTGTAAAAAAAAAAGATTTTTCTTTCATTGGTGGTGCTAGTTGCTCCACTGGATCCCCTTAAGTGGGTCAAAGGCCACTTGCGTAGACGACAGACTTTTCTTCGCGGCGCGGCCGAGAAAAAAGTACGCTCCGCGAATAAAAAGTCTTCGGGGACTTTTTATTCGCGGAGCGTACTTTTGTCCGGTCCGCTCTCTCAATGTCCTCGGTTATTCAGCGGACTTTTTGTACGCGGTAATGTTCATCCTTCGTTTGCGTTTCTCGATAGTTGTAAGCGATCTATTTTAGCGGATAAAAAAGTCCGCGGACAAAAATCCCTTGTCTGCGCAAACTATAGTATGGCAACTGTCGTAATGTTCGTAATGTTGACAATCAAGCAAAGCTTCAGACAAACAATATTTATCACAAAGTAGCTGTCCGGGCAAACTAAAAAAAACATGATTTTTCTTTCATTTGTGGTGCTAGTTGCCCTACTGGACCCCATTAAGCGGGTCCAGGGGGTAACCTAGCGCCACCGAGGAAAAAATCATATCTTTTTTTACATATCGAATTTGCAAAAAGTGTCTAAGTAGGTACAATCTCTCAAACAAGTCGAAAGTAATTTTTGGGACTCACGACAAGAAGCTATTATCACGAACCTGGGACTAGTACAGGAGGAAGGAAAAACCTTTTTCTAAAAAGATCGTGTTACAGTATGACTTAAGACATGATTGTATATCCTCGTAGTCATACTGATATGACATATTAGCATGACCACCAGGAAACGGAGGTTTTTTGTCTAAGGGACTTCACACACGGCGGCTATAATATACATTACATCCCAGGATGTATCGGTCAGTACCTATAAGATACGAAGATGTATGATCCATTTGCCTATACTTGACATTTTTCTCAGACTTTAAACGACAATAAATCAAAAACCTTTAGCGTCAGAAAACTCGATACTGTTTGCAAATTTAGTACCTACTAGCTAGCACTAAATTTGCAAACTGTTTCGAGCCCTCTACCGCTAAAGGTTTTTGATTTATTGTCATTTAAAGTCTGAGAAAAATGTCAAGTATAGACAAATGGATCATACATTATAGCTGTCGTGTGTGGTCTCCTGACGATTTCTATGGAAAGATGTAATGAGATATATCGTACCATAATATAGGTACATCTTTACCTTATAGCCGCCGTGTGTGGAGTCCCTTAGGCTCACGGCCATAGGTCCTTAAAAATATCTGTCTACATGATTGAGAGATTGTACAAACATTATTTTTTGAAAATTGGATGTGTAAAATTTCTTTAATTTTTGAAACACTTTGACATGACTTAAGACATGATTGTATATCCTCGTAGTCATACTGATATGACATATTAGCATGACCACCAGGAAACGGAGGTTTTTTGTCTAAGGGACTTCACACACGGCGGCTATAATATACATTACATCCCAGGATGTATCGGTCAGTACCTATAAGATACGAAGATGTATGATCCATTTGCCTATACTTGACATTTTTCTCAGACTTTAAACGACAATAAATCAAAAACCTTTAGCGTCAGAAAACTCGATACCGTTTGCAAATTTAGTACCTACTAGCTAGCACTAAATTTGCAAACTGTTTCGAGCCCTCTACCGCTAAAGGTTTTTGATTTATTATCATTTAAAGTCTGAGAAAAATGTCAAGTATAGACAAATGGATCATACATTATAGCTGTCGTGTGTGGTCTCCTGACGATTTCTATGGAAAGATGTAATGAGATATATCGTACCATAATATAGGTACATCTTTACCTTATAGCCGCCGTGTGTGGAGTCCCTTAGGCTCACGGCCATAGGTCCTTAAAAATATCTGTCTACATGATTGAGAGATTGTACAAACATTATTTTTTGAAAATTGGATGTGTAAAATTTCTTTAATTTTTGAAACACTTTGACATGAAACTTTTAAAGCAGTAACTTTAGGTAGTGAAATAAGACTTCCTGTTAAGATAATTTGCTTTATTTTATAAGTATCTATGTCTTTGGAATCTGAACACCGAAAATACAGAGAGCAATAATGTATAATTTATTTTCATCTTTGGTATGGGTTATATACTTCCGTTAACTCTAGGAAGACACTGCACATAGTAAAAATAAAAACTTGCTATCATAGTCTCCTGAAATATACTTACCTATATTAATATTACCGTCTGTTTCATCACATCAACCATAACATTTCAATTGCAAAGTCACCCGTATTGTAACTGAGTAAAGAATAAAGGTTGATGTGCTCGACTGTACGTACAGTCGACACCACATCGACGTGCACATACGACCGTGCACTCTACCAAGACTACAGTTACTTTAGTAGACTACTTTAATTTTAGGTTGTAAAATAATTAGTGAAGTAATTACAGAGCAAGTTTATGAGCCTTCACTATCTTCCCACCCCTCTCCTTTGGACATTCTATCAATGATTGTAAAACAATTACAGTAGGTAGCTAGTCTTAAGGTCCATCCACATTACGGCAGGCCGGCGATGTCCAACCCGCAACGATACAAACTAAAATAAAGGCATATATACCTACAAGTCCATCAATCAATTTGAGAAAAGTACTATACAAGTTTTGGCGACAACTAGTCACCAAGACTTGTATAGTAATTTTCTCAAAATAATACGCGGGAATTAAAAATACATTACTTTTCAAAATCAATGCCGAACAACGAACACTAACTCTTTTATTACATCTATTCAAAAATGTAAGTCCTCGTAAGCAGGGACCAAAACAGTTCTTTGATCCTTATAAAGGAAATGGTAGATTGTTCACCAAGGGCGCAAACAACATTTTTACGTCGAGGTTGTGAAATTGAATCCAGAGCGAACTGAGGCCATTCTTGCATTTAACTAAGAATCGCTGAAGGAGCGAGGGATTCAACACTAACGAGACCAAAAATGATTTGCGCCCGTGTAGAACATTCTGCGTTTAACTACGATTTGAGTCTGAGAGGAATGAAAATGCGTACCTACCTACTTGCGTTTCAATTTCAAATATTTGACAATTTAGGTACTTAAAACTTTTGCAGCAAAGAGTTTGGAAGTTCAGTAAGTAGTTCCAAACTCGGTTTTAAAACTTATTGCTTGGGTTGGAGCGAAATAGATATAGGACGAATCCTCAAGAGTGAAGGAGAAGTCCGACTTCTTAGTAGGTAAATGAGTGCATTAGTATATAAATTCAAAATTGGATTTGGAGTCTATTTCCTTAAAGGTACCTAAAGGTAAATAGATTCAAAACCCAATTTTGAGTCTATTTACTTTGATGCATCTTAGCTTGAACAACAATAGCGTGTTTTGGGTCCTAAATTTGGGCATCAAAATGCATCATTTCGAGCAGATGGAGTGAAAAGTATATTATTCACTCTTATAACACAGTCATTAAAGTTTTAAATGCGCGAGCAAGAGGGATGGTATCGAATGTACCTACAGATATTTTAAGAAAGGGGCTGAATAACTATCCGTCTTTTTTGAACTAAAACTTTCGTAAGCACAACACATTGTAAACTTTTAGTCCGGATTTACTTACGGGTGTTGTTATATCGGAAGAGTCCGACCAGGTTTCGCTCCGATTCGCAGAGCTCGGTCATGGTGAGCAGAGACGGAGCTCGCGTCGTCGGTTGCTCGTCTCACAGTGTGAAAACTAAAAGTTTACAACTATTCATCTCTCGCTCACTCCGTTATCGTCGACTCATGTTAAGGGTGGAAGTGTGAAATGGCCCGTTCTCTTAGAAAATAAGAATCACTTTCCCATGGAAAGTCAAACTTTGCACATTGAAAATACCTACCATAGGTACCTGCTTTAGGTCTAACTTCACGACCGAAACTGAACCCAGTCTGTTAGGTCTGAATCTACTTGTATGTATAGGCGTGCGCCACCCACCAAGATTCAAACCAAGTACCGTTGAAGTGTTCAGTTGAAATGGACAAGTTATCCTTGGTTATATAAAAAGGTTTGGCACCGTCAAGAATGTGCCAGTTGTTTTAAATTTGCAGCTTCTAATATATGCAAGACTCAATACAAAAAATTCAAGACAAATTCTGATATTGGCATCGTAGCAGTCTCTTATCATATTATGTAACTACCTTCTTCTAATTAAGTAACGTCAAAAAATATCTAGAAGTGGGCAATTACTTGGTGTCTTGTCTAATGGCTGCCAAGAGCAAAAACAAGTTAAGTATCTGAGGGTTTCCCGCTGTTGCTATGCGGTATCGAGGGCAATACAAGGAACTAGATGGGCGAAAAAGCTGCATTGTTTCACAATTACAGTCACGCCATCTGGCTCCCAAGATGGTCCAACAATTGTTTTCTATTCAGCAGACAAAGTTCGGTTGATACAGACGGACGGAAATCGATTGCTCAGCAAAACTTAGGAGGGTAAACTCTTCCTTATTAGTATATGACCATAAGGGAAATTATATTCAATTAGTAACTTAGTTCGGGACAACACATATTCAGGACGGCTAGAACTATAAATAACCCTTTCAACCTCGGTGTTACTGTAATTTAGATTCACGGGACACAGCGGAAAGTTAATTATTTATTAGCTTCCCCGAGTTAGTGTTAGAATGAAACTTATTAAAAATCGTGGAGTATACAGTAACACAGTGGAAAGGGCCTACAACATTTCCATTTCAAAGCAACATGTAACAACGCGCATGACTTACAACAATATAGTATTAAATACAGCTATAATGCCTCTACATATGAGATCACGAGATACGTGGCTTCATTTACATAAGTAACAAAGGGGAATATTAAAGTCGGCTGGACAAAGTTATATATACGTAATTAAAGCGACACATAAAGATTAAAATAGTTACATCGAGTAACTTAATTACACAAAACATCCAGTTAGAATCACCTAGTGGGTACTAAAATTGAATATTATAATTCAAGAAACACAAATTTGCGCCATCGATATGTCGTGAAATATGTAAAAATGTACACCTAATTTTGGGATCTCGCATTAAGTCTTAAATCTATTATGTAAATTTATGTAATAAAAAATATGGAAAATAATGTTTGTACTTAAACTTTAAATAATAACAATAGGTACAAAAATCAGACCCAGGGGAGTAAGTGAATATGAAATTCATAACAGTAGTAAAAAGACAATGAGTATTTTAAAATGACTATAGAAAAATAACGTTAAAATGAGTAAATCTAAATGCCTTGAGTGAGAGAATTTTCCAGAACAATATCAAATTCGTTTAAAGGTTCGAGTATTTGCCGGAGGAAGGTCAGCAGACCACGTTTACGTAGAAAACTTTGCTCCTCGTACATTTCAGCCGTCACCCGAGTTAGTGACATCGGAACCAGCATTCTGTGCAGCCAGTGTTCCCTGAAAAACAAAGCGAAGATTTTGCTTTTCTAACCACTAAATAAAAAAAAAAGAATGAGGATAACGATTTATTCAACACCAGTAAATTATAGTTACAGCCTAAGTAGTTACTGTTCGTTTAGTGCAATTTGTAATTGCACATACAGACAAAAAAAGAGTAACTATGTATAAAATAAATAGGTGTGGCAGTAATTTCACAAACCGCCATCTTATTAAAAGAAAAATAAAAAAAAGCGTTACATGATCTGATCAGCAGTCATAAGCGCACACCAAAGCAGCCCAAATCGAAATATTCAGCGTAGGCTCTCAAAATTATATTAAATTAATAATGTTAAAATTTTTTTTTTTTTCGAAAAAAAAAAACAGCAATTTATTTAGGACAATGCCAATGAATTAAATCGGCATCATAGGAATAAAATATGTAGCTTTGAATAAATATAATTCTCTCTAATCATACAATTCTAGTACCTTTTTATGATATGGATAAATAAAGTGAAAATAAAACACGGTTTTGTACGCGCTACATTTTGAACTAGCAGTGTCCGCGACTATGTTCACGTCAATGGATTGGCCTAGTCCACCATGAATATCCATTCTAGATACTGGTGAAAGAATTTTTGAAATCAGATATGCACTTTCGGAGATTACCCCCTTACACACAAACATAAAAACATTTTCTCTCAATAATATTAAATATGAGTATATGACCATTTGTTGAATTTACTGTTAACAGATGCCTGTTGCTTTTTGTTAGATTGTTAGTGTACTAGAAACAGGGGTAAGTTGTGCAGTTTTGCAACAAGCAACGCCCGCACAACACCTTAAATCCCTACACAGCAAAATGAGATCCACCTCAAACTCAGACAAAAGAACAGGTGGAAATACCAGGCTCACAGTGTTGATTTCGTCCAGCAGATGGCAGTAGCACCTCCAGATGGCGCGGTGCTCCTGATCCTGACGCCAGTCCTACTTGCTCTGCAGGGTAAGTTCAGACTCACCTCAGACTGAGACAAATGAACAGCTGGAATTTCCCGTCCTTGCCGAGCGTGCGGCCCACAGTATTGATCTCATCAAGCAGATGGCAGTAGCACCTCCAGATGGCGCGGTGCTCCTGATCCTGACGCCAGTCCTACTTGCTCTGCAGGGTAAGTTCAGACTCACCTCAGACTGAGACAAATGAACAGCTGGAATTTCCCTTCCTTGCCGAGCGTGCGGCCCACGGTGTTGATCTCGTCCAGCAGATGGCAGTAGCATCTCCAGATGGCGCGGTACTCCTGTTCCTGACGCCTGTCCTAATTTCTCTGCAGGGTAAGTTCAGACTCACCTCAGACTGAGACAAATGAACAGCTGGAATTTCCCGTCCTTGCCGAGCGTGCGGCCCACAGTATTGATCTCATCAAGCAGATGGCAGTAGCACCTCCAGATGGCGCGGTGCTCTTGATCCTGCCGGCAATTGTACGAGACGCCGCACTCCTGCTTGCTCTGCAGGGACGATTCGTCGCACAGGCTTAGCTTGAACTCGTCTTTGACACGCGCTGTGGGAATAGGGATCGTCCTTTAATGACGTGATGTTTTTAAAAACGTTTTTACTCACAACAAGAGCTAAATTATTTAGCTTTGTTTAGTCAACAATAAAATACTGTTTAGGCAACAATAGGGTAGTTTCCAGGGTCAAAATAATTTAATTCTATTTAGTCCGTATTTTAGAATTTAGTATTTAGTATTTAGCTACAAAATGCAGCACTGAGTGACGTCACACGTAACTTCAATGGGCTATATCTTTGTTATTTTTTGTTTAATCGAAAAAAGAAATATATTTTTCCAATATTTTTTTATAATCTAAAAGACGGACTAATTACATTTTTTTAGGAAACTAGCCTATTTAGTCGGTACGAAACTTGGTCGGACTCATCCGACAATAACCAAGTGTGTGAACCCGGAATTAAGCCAAGATACCATCCGGTGAAACATCGTGAGGTTTTAGACAAAACACTATTTTCATTATTTATTTATTGATTTATAAATGAACAGCAGACATTACTAGGGAGAATAATGTCACTTCCGGCCTTTGATACTTTACATTGGCGACGAGGATGGTTTTTATAAAATTTTCCGACGCAAATGCGCTATAAAACTAATCAGTTTTGAAGATGCCCATGTGTTCGCTCACAGACTATAGTCTTACAGCCTACAGCCCTACACCTTGGGTAACTGCGTCTGCGCAAATGTATTTAATTCTCACCAAAATAATCCCAAATGAAGAGATTTTTTCCGAAGAGCCGGGCCGACTTGAAGCCGCAGAGGAAGGCTTGCTCCAAACACTTAACGAGTCCATTCTCGCCGCACAGAAGGACGCTGAGCGAATTCGCGTCCTTCTCCCGCTTCGACTGATAATGCCACTTCACTATTGCGTTTACACAGTCGCCTGAAACAAATCGTGGTACATATTATTACGCTATGATCAGTAGTTCCCAGCCACGCGTGGGAGAAGATTGTAGGAGATTGAATATTACCACGACAATACCAATGCATAAGGTACTATGTTAATTGGATGAACGCGGGCACACGTATCGAACCTTCTAGGCGTGAAAGTAAAATTAATTTAAACAGAGTTTATCGAGTGTTTTCAGGAACTGTGTTTTATAAAAAAGACAATTAGAGTATACAGCAATCATGTGCTGTATAGTGGACGTGGAGATGTGCGTAGAAGTGAACGTGTTACGAGTGGCGAGCTGTCTTAGCGGACTTTTCTGAGCGAAGTTGCTGGGCTAATACACTCGGTAGAGTTATCGTCTACCGCTGTACCAAGCCAACAATTGCAGCCTTGCAGGGGCCTTTCTATATCATCATCAATCCATTATATCCCCAACGAGCGGCACGGGTCTCTTACTTGAGGAAGGTATAGGCCATACTCCACTACGGCGGCCTAGTCCGCATTGGTGGAGGCTAGTAAGACTAGTGGCTGGTCTTACTGTCAGAAGTTTTTACGCCGCCCTAAGGCCTCTGACTTGGCTTAACGACTGCCATCTATCGAAGGCAACCGGCACCAACTGCCTAACGTGCCTTGCGAAGCATGAAACCGCTCAGAAAAAGCCACTGGGGTTAGTCATAGACGGTCACCCATCCATGCACTGAACGCGCCCTATGTTGCTTAACATTCGTGATCGTTTAAGATCACTCAGGCCGCCGGGGCTACTAGCGATTCTACTCGTATATCAATTACATACCAATCATGTGTGCTGTATCGTGGACGTGGAGAGGTGCGAAGAAGTGGGCGTCTGAGGAGTGGAGGGCTGCGCACTGGCGGCCGGAGTCTTGGCGAACTTCTCTGAGCGAAGCAACTGGGCTATAAAGGCGCTCGATAGAGTCATCGCCTACCGCTGTACCAAGCCAACAACTGCAGCTTTGGAGAAGACCTTTCTATATCACTAGAGTACATACCAATCATGTGCTGTATCGTGGACGTGGAGAGGTGCGTAGAAGTGAGCGTGTGAGAAGCAACTGGGCTAAGGCGCTCGATAGAGTCATCGCCTACCGCTGTACCAAGCCAACAACTGCAGCTTTGGAGAAGGCCTTTCTATATCACTAGAGTAAATACCAATCATGTGCTGTATCGTGGACGTGGAGAGGTGCGTAGAAGTGAGCGTGTGAGAAGCAACTGGGCTAAGGCGCTCGATAGAGTCATCGCCTACCGCTGTACCAAGCCAACAACTCCAGCCTTGCAGAAGACTTTTCTATATCACTAGAGTACATACCAATCATGTGCTGTATCGTGGACGTGGAGAGGTGCGTAGAAGTGGGCGTGTGAGGAGTGGCGGGCTGCGCACTGGCGGCCGGAGTCTTGGCGGACTTCTCTGAGCGAAGTAACTGGGCTACCAGTAGACGCTCGGTGGAGCCGTCGTCTACACCAGTGCCTAGCCAACGGTTGCAGGGGAACCTGAGAGATAGAGAGCTCAGTTGTCACTAGTATTCAACAATTTGGATGAAGAATCATCACGCAAAAAACATACAGCAAAAAAAATACAGTAGATGTTATACAAAGTGGCACACGTTTACCTTCTACACATCAATACGAATAACTTTTACTAAGGGATTCTAAAATGTTAAAAGAAACCATACATTTTTTTAAATAGGTATCGCATTTTAGTGAGGAACAGCTGTTTTTCTTTTCGCGATTTCGAGGTCGACCCTGTATTAAAAGTTGTTCGTTTTGACGAGTAGAAAGTATCCTGGGGCGTTACTTTACAAATCAACACGTTCAATCAATCAATCAATCACGTTGTAGTCGTCAAAATACCCAGTTAGTCAACGGTGCCAGTGGTCAAATTGTATTTGTCAAAAATGCGATTCGTCAAGATATCCTTTTTCTCAAAGGTGCCTTTGGTCAAATTACGTTTGTCAAAACTGCGGTTCGTTCAAAACACCCTTTTTGTCAATGTATCTAAAAGTATGTCTTGGAATTTCGTTCCTCAAATAAGCTTACACCAAAGTACGTCCCGGAACTTTGTTCTTCACGTAATCTAACACTAACGTAAAGATAGATAGGTGTATCTCGTAAATTCGTTCCTAACATTAATTAAATCACACTTACGTGTAGGTATGTCCCGTAACTTCGTTTCTCACGAAAACTTGGTCGAGGAGCCACCGAGGAGACAAGCCAGAGTTGTCATGTCCAATACGTATCGTCGACAGTATACCGAGATTTTTATGCTGCAATATAAAGGCATATTCAAAATGTGAAGAATTAGGCTCCGAAAAAGAAACGCGACCTTTCAGACTAACATACACTACGACACACATAAAACAGAGTAGGGTATGGATAGAGAACTGAAATATTACGAAACGGGACATTGATTTTATATGTGAATTGTGATACAGCGACAATGGTCTGCTCAAAAGACCAATATTTTTGATTCCAGATATTTATTCCAGCAATATTTTGGATAGAAGTGTCGGGTCCGCTCACGAAATCGCTCAACCGTTAGTGAAATGAAAGCAAGTGTAATTCCCTGTTGGATAAAGGCAAATCAAAGATACATTTAGTTGTTTCTTAGTATATAATGTAGTGTAAACTATAGCCCGTTTTTTAATTCGATGCAAAAAAAATGACGCGGTGTTACCGCTATAAAAGCTATAGGTTAACTCGCTAGATTTTTTTTACCGTGAACAGAATACTTATGTGCCCAAAATCCTTATCACATCAAAGACATTAAATTTCAATTACTCGTAAGAGCAAAGTCTAAAAAAAAAACACCTGCGTAGCACACACAATTTAACTTGGACGTAAAATGTTCTTTGGTTTTTATGTACTAGCAACATTCAGACATTGACAGCCTAAGAATTGTATGGAGATGTCAAACGTGACAATATTTTTTTTTTGCATTGAATGAAAAAACAGACTGTACACACGTGATTAGAATTGTTTACCTACACAAAACAAGGTATTTCAGAAAGTTTAGGTAGAACTTCAAAAAATAGCCATAGATCAATAACAATTACGATCAATTTTATAAGCAATTAGATGACCCCGTGAACTTCGCATCACCTACATCCATCTTATTTTTTGTTCTCACCATTTCAACCCTCTCTGCATATCCATTGTATCATCGAATCATCGGATCGCTGGTCAGCCTTAAGATCGTTTAGCCAAGCTCGCGCACCTCAAATGATACTCACATGGAAAACAAATTCATAAGTGTTGCGTGGTATAGGTATCTTCGGCGTAGACTCCCCATTGGCACCCGATATGGCGACCCAGCAGTTGGCGGTGGTTTGGCCGGCTTTGCGAGACGGCACAATCAGCACTCGGTAGGGAAGCTCTGCCAACGGCCAGATCATATTAGTAAGTGGAACTGCGGTGCTACCACGTAAGTCATACACTGCATGGAGTAGTCTGATTTTGCTTACTCCGAACTGCTAAATACACACATTTTGACATTTTGGAGTCGTCTAAATGCTTAACTCCATAGGGTGGAAATTTACGTGATACAAGGGCAAAACTGGGTGTAATAAAGTTCGGAATAGTTAAAGGTTTCTCGGCAAACGAGACGTAATTGTTTTTTATTGATGCAATTGTTGTAAAACTTTTATAGCATAACTTGAATAGCACGTAAAATGTTAATTTCTTTACACTTGATAAACAGAGTGGAGAGCATAACATACATCGGCCAAATAGAGGACAGCATATCGTATGTTATACGTTAGCCTGCCGTTGCCAGATGGCAAGATAAAAATACCGAAAAACAACGTGCATATATGGCACGACTATTTAATTTTGATGGTGCGAAAGAGATTTATCAGGATAGTGGCTAGTGGCAAATCCTTATGTGTGAGACAGGCGTAAGTTTACGTAAGGCATGTATCACATTGTATACTTACTCGTCGTTGGATAAGTGTTCGTAAAAGAGAAGTAGTCAACAGCGTTCAAGGTCAACAGATGGTAAAGGAACTGTTCTCTTTCCTCTTCGCATCTCAAAAACCCGTTCTTTTTATACTGAGATCGTAGGAGCGTTGTATCAGCTAAGAGTTCTCTCAAATGTTTCGATAATAGCTTCTTCTCAAGGGACAAACGCACCCACGCGCGGGCGTAACCGATCTCCGTTTTTATGTCCGTCATTGCTTGCACGTTTCTGCAAAAAATGTCACGTATTTGAATTGAATTTTTAGGATAATGTCGAAAAAGGGCGTGGCTACAATTTTCAACCGCACGAGTTTAATTAATATTGAATTTTGTAAGATAAAACTGAGGACATCACAAACAGTTAAGGTGACACATAGACTCCAATCAATCGTACAACTAAACACATAATTGTATTTTTGTGACTTGAATAAATAATAAAAAATAAAAATATATCCTCTTCCAGGTATCATAGGTAACGCAGTATTCTGGTTTGTAATGAACATTGAATTAATTGCAGTTGCTACGCTGTTGTGAATTCAAAAAATACTTGAATTGACAAAGTTTTTCAGAATGCCACAAACACAAGGTGCGGTGCGGCCACGTCCTAAAAGGAAAACCAGAAAGCAAGGCACCTCATATCAAACGTCAGACTCTCAGGCAGTGGTCTGAGCGGGTTAGGCGGCTGAGAAGGCCTCCGCTCAAGCGTCCCGGAGTTACTAAGTCTATCCCGAGAGCTGTCCCGAGACCCGCCTCGGGAGCTGTCCCGCGATCGACTGCTACTTGAGCTCTGCTGCGCCTCCACCTCAGCTCCGACGGACGACAAGTCTAGGGGTCAAGTTAAATTGGGCGCATGAGTGTTTAGTTACAAAGGCTAGAGAAGTGATGTCGTTTTATTTTATACTTACAGTCGAGGCGTTTACGTAGAACACACCAGGCCAAAGCTGCATGTTTGGAGAGTGTCGAATAAGGTTATTGCGGTGTTAATAATGTATAGGATGACGAATTACTACATTGTAAACAATTAGAGGGATATTATACAGATGAAGATGGCGAGAATGATTGAACGCGTTTTGTAGCAGTAAAATGTACTATTTTATGCGCTCTTACTTTCCTGGTAATCTAGTTCTGACTGCTAGCAGTATGCTATTTAGTTGCAATGTAGTTTAATAATAAACTGAGGATGCATGCCATAAAACTTACAGCTTAGATACCACCGTTACTACATATGCCGGCGAGCAGCTTGTACAATGCGCAGGGGTTGATTTTTGGGACTTGGCGGAATGGTCTCGCGGTGCAGTTTTCGCTTAAAACTGCAGCCTGACGGCATCATTACATTTGACACCGAATCTTTGGGTTATTTTGACTGATACTATTTTAATGAATGCAATGAGGCAGCTCCACCAATCCAGACTTGGCCCCCGTGGTGGAGTATGGCCTATACCTTCCTCAGGGAAGAGACCCGTGCCCCTCGATGGCGACAAGATGGGTTGATGATGAATGAGGCAGTGGCGGAACTTCCAGACGCTTGAACTAGGATTGCAATTTATATTTTGATACTTCCGTAAAATAAAAGAAGTTTGGTAGTGTTCTAAAGTCCGAAGAGTTCAGAAACCGCCAGTGTAAACGATGACAGTCAGTACCTAAGCAAATAGAGTGTTAGTTTGACTTAGGATTTCCGCACTTGGACTCATAGTTGGGCCATTGTACGTAGCAGGGCTGTGAGCTTACTCCAGCCAGCCTATCCCTTTCCAGAAAGCCAGCAGTGCTCTGAAGTCACTGCAGGCCTCCTGAAGGGTTCCCAATAGCAATACCAAGCAAATAGAGTGTGTACCTGGAGTAAGATAGTTCGGATCGATCGGTTTCGTGGAGTTGCTACACTGCTCCAGCTCCTGATAGTTTGTTAAGTGCATCCACAGCGCCGATTTCCCCATCTTGTGCTGGAGGCCGTGCGACCAGAGCCTCTCGAGCAAATCGCAGAGGGAGGCGATCATTGTGCTCTCCTCTACGCCGGTCACGGAGACCTCGACTCCTAGACCAATGTCGGGCTCTTCCGTGCCCATCTTCTCGACCAGCATACGCTTGGTTTTTGCTTTGCATTCCTGTGGACGATTGTTTCGTTTGGAATCCAAGATAAGCCAAGAGGTTTGTTCTTGGCTAACGATGGGCTAACATAGAATTAAATCGACGATATAAGGCAGCGGCGTGCCTTGGGGGAGACTTGCTTCCAGCAGTGAGTTGTCAAGGGCTGATTGGATATCTACAACTTGATTTCCGCAAGAGTAAAAAGCGGTGAAAAAAATCTTGGATTGGAGGAGCTTAAATATTTTTATTTAATTATTTATTTTTAAAGTGAATTAGAAACGGACGGACGGATGGACGGAAAGACAGACAGACACGGAACTCTAAAAAGATAAAATAGATAGATAAAGATAAAAAAGTACCTTTAGCAGTTTCTCAACAAACGTCCGATTGTTCTGCGCAATAACGGTGGGCGTGACTTCAGTCGACAGTCGCCTTGTGATGTCGCCTAGCAACAACTCGGGCGGGCAATCCTTTACTTGCCATTTCGCGTTCTTTATACGTTTCAGGCTATTCGTTCTGAAAGGAAAACATTGGAGTTGTTGGCATACAATCCGGTGACATTCAACCCAGTTTGTGATTGGCGGAAATTGTATCCAAAGCCTCCACCCGATTGGTTAAAGAGCATCAGCGCAGTCTTTTGAACCAATCAAAGAGTAGATGGTTTGATCGGCCATTCAAAAACTGGTGATTAGTAAAAAAATCTCCTCAAGTGAGGTAAATAATTTAAAATATTTTACCTTTTATAAATCTTGTTTGAGATTCGAGGATAATGCCACATTAACAAAGCAAGTAAGCGGTTAAGCAAAAAAGCATGCTACGGATGTTTTGTAACATAATTTTAGCGACAAAAAGCTAGTAACAGAGAGATAGTTAGAGTATTTCAATTGCGCTAAAATCAGTTTACAAAATGTTAAGTTGTGTTTTAGCCAGTCTTAAAGTGAAGTCTTCTTGAAAGATCATAATATTACAATATAAGTAAATAATTCCACAGTGATATGAATCAATTAAAAAAGACGTACTTTCAGACCGGCAAATAAAACGTTTAATTTCTATCCAGGTATAAGAGACAAAATACTCAGTAGGTACTGTCAAATAAAACTTTATTCCATAAACTCTGGTTGCTCTAAAATAGATCAGTTGGTTCTATACATTAACGTAGCAGAATTAATTAAAAACAATATGCAAATATCTGACCTTGGGTACAAAATAAGTTATGATCATAAACAAACAGGTCGCCCTTTTAAAAATCCAATTCAACTCGACCGAAATTTACATTGGCCTGTTCGTACATTCCACTACCCTCTAAAGTTAATTTATATGAAGCTTGACACATGTTTGATAGAGTAAATAATAGTTAAAAGTATAAATAGATTTTTCAAAATACGATTTTTGTCACGTCAAGGGTGTTTAAAGTCGCGTCTCCAGTGTATGTTTCTCACGAAACATAAAACAAAATTATGTTGCTTATTATTATTGTTTTGATTACCTACCTAGCAACAAAAACGTTTTGCGTATGGAAAACTTATTGATTTTTAATAGGAGACGCACCTTAAAACCATTTGTACAATAGCAACACTTTAAAAAATAACCATATTTAATATTCACCTAAATCGTCATAAATCACAACTACTGGCATGCTTCGTTAATAAAACCATGCGTTCGGGGACAATTTACTGTTTTTCTATCACATTTATATAAATAATTGCTATATATTTAACTAACTAACTAACAATAAAACAATGTAATAAATTCGGTAAAGGTACATAAACAAATTCTATATGAGCACCATCCTTTAGAGGATGTAAGGGTACATACATGGTTAATTACACCATATTACAATAGCATGCTGCCTTAGTTAAATATCTAAATAAGTAGAAACATTATCATGAGTATTTCTTATCTTGATATCATGCAAAATTAATAAATAAATTTGTTACTTTTCAAACATTGTTTAATAATAAAATAAATAAGTAAAGATACCAATAAATTAGGTAAATTAACTATCCAATATTCTGACCATGAGATTCAATTGCGATTTTATTTCAAGCCCATTTACTTAAGTTTACTATTTTAAGTAAAGCATCGTTTATTATTATGACATAATTAATGTACGAAATGTTTATAAACATGACTTAAAACATATTTTGCAATGATGATGTATGTACATTGAACACTGAAAAGGGAGTATTTATGTTCCATAGCATGAATAAAAGGTCTCCATGTCACCAACTCAGAGTCACTCCTACGAAACTCCTACGAAATTGGTTATCAAAAATCATGTTTTAATCGTCTGTGAGGGTCAATATTTTGTAGGTACATGTGAAATTTTACATTGCTAAAATAATGTTTAAAATAATATAAGAAAATCATATTTTCTTCACTACTACAGGTACGGAGGCGGTAAATAATGATAACAATAAAGAAATATGCAAAAAAAATCAACTAGGTAAGCCTATAAGGAAGACATAACTTATAAATCAATAACAGCTACATACACAACATTTAAAAGCTGCATGCTACGACGTATAGCGCAACTAATTAATAGTATATCCATCGTTCCTCGTGAGATTTTTTTATAAGATTAAAACTTTTTCTAATTTAATTTCACACAATCTTTTCCAAGAAGAAACTATATTTTTTACCGGGAATGCTTTAGGGCGAAATCAGACTATTCACTTTGATGAATGTTAAACTTAGTGTTTGTTAATTTTTTCCCTCATTATTCGATCACACAACGTAGTCAAAATTAACGTTCATATTTGCCTCTTGCTCATACATATTGCCATCCACATACTCGTAGAGTGAGGTCCAACGATGTTTCTTTGGCATTCGGCGTTGATTTTGTGTTTAGATGCTTTATTCGGAGCGAAAGATGCAAAATGATTAAGAAGTGATCCGTCTGATTTCTCCTTTACCATAGAAAGATAAAAAATAAACGAAGTTGCCATATTTTACAAATTGGCTGCCACCTTTATTTGACACCTTAAGTTCGAATTTGGCTCATTTATGATTCAGACTATCTTCACTGAGTCAACAATTAAATTTTGACTAAAAATCTATAACAAAATCGCTACAAGAGAAGCCGCCAAAATACTGGTCTTCAATAAAATTTACATAGTTGAAAAAAATGAGTATAACATATTACTCGCTGAGAGCGTAGGTATTGTACCCATTACTGATAGATACTCACTAAAAAAGTAAGTAAGGTTAAGTAAACACCAAACCTGAATACGAAAGTTTAGTAGGCTATTGTAATTTATTACTTTATTCAGTAATATATCGTCACAAATCTCTGAATACTACAGTTAAATGGGTGTCAAACTACGGTTACCTCGGCGTATGGCGGGTGCGAGCGAACATGCACATTGCACAGGCGTGGACGGGACAATATTTATAAATTATAAGGATTTACTAACGAATTGCGAGCGAATACCACTTTTATCAAAATTAATCTTAAATAGCGCGCGACTACCTAGCTAGTTGCTGTGCAAGAAAGTATCATATAAAGATTTTTGTTTTTTAGGTTACTATATTAATTCTCATTCAAATTTTAATTGTCGATTTTGAGTAGCAACTAAAAGTAGTCGAGCGCGAACATTATGAATTCAGTTTTGAAATTGTGATATTTAGATCGTTGTGAGTTCCCTTATAAAAGCTAAATTTACATGCATAAATCGGTTGCTAAATCGGTTCGGTATAAAAGTAATATATTCATTAACAATCTACATCGAGTCACCGACCTACCCAACGGGGTTTACCCCGCAACATAAAATTTCTCACCTTGATCTGAATTTTCCCAAAAGGAAGACTAATATGTCTGGACCCACGTCAACACAACAAGAATGTTTTCTGATGACCGATAAGATCACACGATGTTCTTCCACGATCCATTACAAACTTTTGACGGGTCTAGTTAAATCACCAATTTTATTTTTTATAAAAGTTGCTTTCTAATAGTCTCGCTAACCTTGAGGCACGAACGGCCAGGATGCTGGCATAATAAATTAACTTAATAATCATAATACAATACGTGCGACTTACCTGCAATCCCCACAGAACACTAATTCATACTTCTACCTATTAAGCAAACGACCCCAGGGACTGTTCATTTTTTTAACTTTTCAACGACTTAAATGTAATGTAAAAATTCTTGTTTTATAAGTGCCATTTAAGTTGTCATCTGGCAAACCACAACACCAAACAGATGGCTTATGATGACCCAGTGACTGACATAGACAATCTTGTAACGGCACTATACAGTACTACAAATAGGCTATTTGACAGTGTGAAAAAAACAGTATTATTTAAATTATGTGACTAAGAACCGCTTAAAGGCAATTCAACAAAAAAAGAATTATGATTTGTAAAAAAACGCAACATAAAATTTGATAATTTGCCGCCATTGTATCGAAAACGGTCTGGATTGGCCGATTCTAAGATGACGTCACAAGTCAATAAAAAATCGGTCGGTCATTCATTCTTTCTTACGTTCATTGGTTGGTTGACTGGGAAGTGACGTCATAATACCAGTGCGACGCCATATTGCCCAAGATAGCGTTTTGGCGGCTTCATTAAAACGTCAATTTTCGTTTGCCTTTTTTAAAAGAAATACACGAAAGAATTTAAAAAGACCACTTTCTGAGAACTCCATGAACACAAACAAACAATATGAGATGGCTTTCAGAAATCGGTCAAATAGCCTATTAAACTACATGGGGAAGACGCGGCAGCCGGCGGTACGATGCGGCAGAGGCTCCGACAGCTTTAACCATCGTGCACCGAAACCTGGAGTCAGCACGAGCGCGTACGCATCAAGACGCTTCGTCTGGCTGCTTTAACTATAATCCTTGGGGCCCGGTCCGGTAGCGCACCTAGGGTCAACGCGGATCAGCGGTCGCTGCGACAGCTCAACCTATTGTATGCGCCAGTCCGGTAGCGGACCTGGCATCAACGCGGGTCGGCAGTCGCTGCGACAGCTCAACCTATTGTATGCGCCGGTCCGGTAGCGGACCTGGCATCAACGCGGGTCGGCAGTCGCTGCGACTGCTCAACCTATTGTATGCGCCGGTCCGGTAGCGGACCTGGCATCAACGCGGGTCGGCAGTCGCTGCGACAGCTCAACCTATTGTATGCGCCGGTCCGGTAAGGGACCTGGCATCAACGCGGGTCGGCAGTCGCTGCGACAGCTCAACCTATTGTATGCGCCAGTCCGGTAGCGGACCTGGCATCAACGCGGGTCGGCAGTCGCTGCGACAGCTCAACCTATTGTATGCGCCGGTCCGGTAGCGGACCTGGCATCAACGCGGGTCGGCAGTCGCTGCGACTGCTCAACCTATTGTATGCGCCGGTCCGGTAGCGGACCTGGCATCAACGCGGGTCGGCAGTCGCTGCGACAGCTCAACCTATTGTATGCGCCGGTCCGGTAAGGGACCTGGCATCAACGCGGGTCGGCAATCGCTGCGACAGCTCTACATATTGTATGCGCCGGTCTGGTAGCGCACTTGGCGTCAACGCGGATCAGCAGTCGCTGCGACAGCTCTACCTATCGTATGCGCCGGTTCGGTAGCGCACCTAGCGACAACGCGATGCGGCAGTCGCTGCGACAGCTCTACCTATCGTCGGCCGGTCCGGTATAGCACCTAGCGACAACGCGATGCGGCAGACGCTCCGACAGCTCTACCTATCGTCAGCCGGTCCGGTAGCGCACCTTGCGTCAACGCGGATCGGCAGTCGCTGCGACAGTTCTACCTATCGTCAGCCGGTCCGGTAGCGCACCTAGCGACAACGCGATGCGGCAGACGCTCCGACAGCTCTACCTATCGTCAGCCGGTCCGGTAGCGCACCTTGCGTCAACGCGGATCGGCAGTCGCTGCGACAGCTCTACCTATCGTCGGCCGGTCCGGTATAGCACCTAGCGACAACGCGATGCGGCAGACGCTCCGACAGCTCTACCTATCGTCAGCCGGTCCGGTATAGCACCTAGCGACAACGCGATGCGGCAGACGCTCCGACAGCTCTACCTATCGTCAGCCGGTCCGGTATAGCACCTAGCGACAACGCGATGCGGCAGACGCTCCGACAGCTCTACCTATCGTCGGCCGGTCCGGTAGCGCACCTGTCGTCAACGCGGATCGGCAGTCGCTGCGGCAGCTCTACCTGTCGTCGGCCGGTCCGGTAGCGCACCTGACGTCTTCGCGCGGCGGCGGCGCGAGCGCCTGCCCGTCGAGCCGCGCGGGGAAGGCCCGGTAGTAGGCGGCGCGATGCGGAAGACGCTCGGCCGGCGCGCCCACTTCCAGCTCGGCGGGCGCGGGGCTGCCGGCAGTCGAGCGACCGCATACAGTGTAGCCGCGGCTCGACCAGCCCTCGCCGAGGCGCCGTCTGCGGGACAGCGGCTACATTGAAGGTTGGCGTACTGAGACGTGGCAAGATCTATGCACGCCGGTAAAATTTCGGGTACTTGTTATCTTCACTTTTAAAATCATCGTATGCGTAATTAAAATCGTCGGTGCTATACACTCAGTGTTACTTAAGACCTTATTTTACATTATGGTGCAATAAATATTTGGTTTGATCATAATTTAGTTCAACCTGTACTAAGAAATCGGAAATTTATTTCAACGTAAAGAATGTACATTCTGTTTGTTGAATGTTGATGTACTTATAATGTTAGGCGCTGCCATGGGGCCGAATGCATTGGAGTGATAGTGGAGAAAAAGGCAGCAAAAAAAAGCTCCACTCTGACCATCTTTTCTCAAAAGCCTCAAGCCCTTTGCAACTAGATTTTTGAGTGGGTTAGTTTTAATGGAGTCGACTTTTTACCAATAAGACCGTTAAAAAAGTGGGACGAACCTGGCAGACTTGATCCGGTGTTCGAACACTTGCAAGTTGGCGTCGTACTCGCCCCAATTCGCCATGATGCGGTTGTCAACCAGCGTTGCAAACATCTGCGTCTCCAGAAAGCGCGAGAGAAAGGCGCGATGCCGCTGCGGCTGGTCCGAGAGGAATGAAGCCTTGTCGAAGTTTACCATCGACTCGCGAGCAGTGAGCCACGATTCGCGGTCCTGTGTATAAAATATGTAGGTATGAATTTGCGACATTGGACGTTGGTTGTAAAGTGTAAATTTTGGTGCAAAGACTAAGGAAATCTTCAGTTTCTGCATTTGTACGATTTTTACGACATTTGCCTTGGACATTTTTCGCCCCAACAGCCATCAATTCTTTGAGCTATGTGCCCCGCTTACTGCTACTTCAACTGAGCAATTCTTCGCTAATTAGTAAATCTGGTTCTACTGCTGACCACCCCATTCCTGATTCGAACTCCTATCATAGCTCACTTCATTGCTGGTTGGGCGACCTTGAGTCTCCTTAAGAGGCCCATATGGCCTAAACATGATCATTTCAATAAATTTAAACACACCACCGTCACTTTAATACTTTCGCAATTTTATTTTTTCAGCGACTCCTTAGGAAATGTCTGCGGACCTCGGGGGTGCGCGGTGCGACTACGTAAATCCTCCACTACATCGGATATTTTGACAATTTGGAGTTGTCTAAATGCTTATCCCAACCTTAACTTTGATTGAAAACTTACGTGATATAAGGGCAGGTCAGGGAGCGCAGGTTTAGTTGGTTAGTTTGACCTTTGGTTTCCGCACATAGCCTCATATTTGTGACATTGTACGTAGGAAACCACAGAGGATTAAAGAGGTGAATAAAACACCTATAAGTAAAAGCTTGTCTTCTGTTGGTTCCCCTTGATAAATAAAATAGGATTAGGTGATATGTTTTAGTTAAGAGCTGACAAAGAAACTTACGCATACCTGGTCCGGCATTATGACAAAGTTCTCGTACATGAGAAAAATGTTGACAAATCTGTTCAGAAAGGTCTCTCGCACAGTTGCGTTGAAGCGCAGATCTTCAGTATACTGTTCCTCGTCGCTTAGGATCCGCTTTTTTGCCGTCGGCATTACCGTATCCGCGTCCACGTCGTCTATGTTCACACCTGGAAAAAAATCCTTTGAATATGTATCGGTAGAATTCTCATCCCTGCCTTACATCGGAGAGGATTGGAGGTTTCGCTGAGGCTTCCTGGACTTGGTTTTCAAAGTTCTACAAAAGGCCAAATTGTAGTTGCAATACAACTCTTTTAGAGTGAACGAAAACCTCGTGAGAAGCCCACTTTGGACACATGTAGTGACTAACCCCATACTCTCTGAGAGAAAGTCTACAGGAGCATTTAGGCTTATTCGTAATTTACAAGTTACGCAGTCTTTTCGAATTTGGTTGGAGTCTTTTATTTGGTGTCTTGCATTTTAAAAATTGTAATACATAATATATAGTTGCATACTACAAATTCTGTAGAGTTTCTACAGAATTTGTAGTATAGATAGATAGATAAAGCCACGTATCCACTAGGCGACATTTGGAGCGCAACACGTGCCGCTCAACATGTTCGGCAATGTTGCACAACAGCGCGCGAGTTTCGCGTCGCAACAAATGTCCCGCGCTGTCGCTCAACATGTTGCGCAGCATGTTGCGCGCCAAATGTTGCCTAGTGGATACGAGGCTTAACACTTTAAGACAATATTACTTGTCAAACTTTACATTTCTAGGTCAACGGAAAGTACTTTATTCATTTTAATTCCCTTGAATCTAAATATACATTTTCTAGCGGCATAAATGGCCGTATCTTTTTTTTTACGTTAACTTAGAAGCTTGATTTTTTTCACAGTTTTAAGGAACCGTAGACTTGAGTATATGGTTTTAATTTTAACTAGATACCTCCACGCGTTCCCAAGATAAAGGGTCTAGAGGAAGGGAAAGGGTTGAGGGACAGGCAGACGGACGAACAAGAAAGCGGTCATATAAACGTTCCGTTTTTTTTCCTTTTGAGCTACGGAACTCTAAGGATTACTTTAGTCTATTTTAATTTTGTTTATTTGTTTGGAACAACAAACAACTACATATTAGTATAATTTTGGATTAATAATCATGCAATGAGCCCATCAGTTTGTTTAAAACACCCGCAGTCTCCGGTAGTATACCGTACCGGTGCGTTTGACAATATCGACGATCCTTTGCAGTGCATCCAAACGGCGGGGGGTGGCGCGGCGAGTCGGGGAGCCGGGGGGCGACCCGTTGAGCGGCCGACTCTCGTCCCAGTCCAGAACGTCGTGGAACGAGTGCTTGCGTCGCAGTCCGCCTGGGGAAACACCACATGTAACACGTAAAGAGACGACACGAAGCGGATGACTGAAGCAGATTCAACCAAAAAGAAAGTTAGGTTAGGTTCTAGCACGTCGTGGAACGAGTGCTTGCGTCGCAATCCGCCTGGGGAAACACCACACGTAGCACGTATAGAGACGGAACGAAGCGCATAACTGAAGCAGATTCAACCAAAAGGAAAGTTAGGTTAGGTTCTAGCACGTCGTGGAACGAGTGCTTGCGTCGCAGTCCGCCTAGAGAAACACCACATGTAGCACGTATAGAGACGGAACGAAGCGGATGACTGAAGCAGATTCAACCAAAAGGAATGTTAGGTTAGGTTCTAGCACGTCGTGGAACGAGTGCTTGCGTCGCAGTCCGCCTGGGGAAACACCACATGTAGCACGTATAGAGACGGAACGAAGCGGATAACTGAAGCAGATTCAAACAAAAGGAAAGTTAGGTTAGGTTCTAGCACGTCGTGGAACGAGTGCTTGCGTCGCAGTCCGCCTAGAGAAACACCACATGTAGCACGTATAGAGACGGAACGAAGCGGATGACTGAAGCAGATTCAACCAAAAGGAATGTTAGGTTAGGTTCTAGCACGTCGTGGAACGAGTGCTTGCGTCGCAGTCCGCCTGGGGAAACACCACATGTAGCACGTATAGAGACGGAACGAAGCGAATAACTGAAGCAGATTCAACCAAAAGGAAAGTTAGGTTAGGTTCTAGCACGTCGTGGAACGAGTGCTTGCGTCGCAGTCCGCCTAGAGAAACACCACATGTAGCACGTATAGAGACGGAACGAAGCGGATGACTGAAGCAGATTCAACCAAAAGGAATGTTAGGTTAGGTTCTAGCACGTCGTGGAACGAGTGCTTGCGTCGCAGTCCGCCTAGAGAAACACCACATGTAGCACGTATAGAGACGGAACGAAGCGGATGACTGAAGCAGATTCGACCAAAACGAACCTTTACTAAAGGTTCTTAATTAATTTTTACTAAATGTTCTTTTTCCTTTACTAAAGACTATTTAAACTACCTCGTGTCAGTGTCTTAGGGAATCGTGTTTGTCTAAATAAGACTGTTACATTTTTTTTTGTTATGCCTGGCAAATAAGCAAGCACATTCACCACCATCAAAAACTAATTAAAAATAAATTATACAATAAACCAAACAACTCACCTGAAGGCAACGTGCAACTGCTGCTCATACTATCGTTCATGTGTTTGTACGAAGTCCCGTTGATTGGCACGCCTAGTTTCGTTGGCTCAGTCTCTGGTCGTTGAATCTAAAACACACAATGACAACAATTCAATCAATTAATGAAACAGTACAGGTTCACTGCCTCGTTGGCCTACCGGTATCACGTCTGATTACCATGCCGGAGGTTGTGGGTTAGATTCCCACTGGGTGCCGCCGTAAACGTGTACAAATGGCCTCAGTATAGGTGAATTTCCATGTTGATGATGTCCTTACCAGCCACTAGACTTACAAGCTTACACCAATCTGGACTAGGCCCCTGTGGTGGAGTATGAAATCAGAAATCAAAACTTTATCAGAAATCAAAAATTTATTTCAACGTAAAGAATTTACATTCTGCTTGTTGAATGTCAATGTACATACAGTTATGTATAATGTTAGCCGCTGCCTTAGGGCCGTCTGTAGTGGAGAAAAAGGCAGCGAAAAAAAACTCCACTCTGACCACAACCTATACCTTCCTCAGGGAAGAGACCCATGCCCCTCGGTGGGGACATAATGGGTTGATGATGATGTCCTTGCCTGATTACCAATTTACAAGTGATTGTGTTGTGTGGCAGTTATTTTTCTATTTTCTGTGTGATAGCTTTAGGCAAGCAACACCATATATTTTTACTTTCTTTCCTCGGCCACAATTAGAAATCTGATTTAGATTATCCAAAGAGGGGATCCCACACTGTCTTATTATGAAACACATTTGAATCATTCATACATCGAAAAATCTCCAAAACCTACAAACGGGCCTACAAACTTGTAATGTCGCTGCATCCAAGGGATAGACGCACAGGGACTATTTTCCAGTTTAACTTAAAACTAAGATATAATTCGGTATTTGACACTATCAACAATACATTATTTCATATGCTCGATTAGAACAAAAATTACAAAATGTTTCGGAAAATGTATCTCTTTTAATCATTTACTAGCTAGTTTAAATAGATGAAACATAAAAAAGAGTGCTCTGAAATGTGACGTCGTAAGCCAGTATTTTCATACAAAATTAATTTTGTCAAATACCCAATTGTTATTAGATGTATCATATTTTTTTAGGTTTGATTTATCCAGGCGAACAATGAACTATTTTATCTGTATGTATGTTTGTATATGTGTACAGTCGGCAGCGCGTCAAAAGTAGTCTTTTAGTAACTGATTAGGACATACTTATGTAAAGGTTGATGGTCTGGCGACTGTACGTACGATACTCGTGCCAATCTCTTTGTCACTAACCTGATGCTTGTCAAGTATGTGGTTAAGTTCCTCGATGAAGGGCGTCCGATGCGGGAATATGGGCAGCTCTTCAGGCAGCTGGATCTCCGGCTTGTCAATGTCTACGAGGCAGAGCGTGGCCTCGGAGCCCAGCATGCTACGGGGGCCATTCGGCGATAGACTCGCGCCCGCGCTGTCGGCATGGAGACCTGAGCGAGGGTAGATTCAATGGGCATAATAAGAAAAGTGATATTTTTACTAACTGACCCGGCAAATATTGTTTTGCCAGATCATCATCATCATCAACCCATCAAGTCCCCACCGAGGGGCACGGGTCTCTTCCCTGAGGAAGGTATAGGCCATACTCCACCACGGGGGCCAAGTCCGGATTGGTGGAGGCTTGTAAGACTAGTGGCTGGTCTTACTGTCAGAAGTTTTCAAGCCGCCCTAAGGCCTCTGACTTGGCTTAACGACTGCCATCTATCAACGGCAGCCGGCACCAACTGCTTAACATGCCTTGCGAAGCACGGAATCGCTCGGAAAAATGCCACTAGCGTTAGTCATAGACGGTGACCCATCCATGGACTGAACGCGCCGTATGTTGCTTAATCTTAGTGATCGATTAAGATCACTCAGGCAGCCCAGGCTACGAGCGTTTTGCCAGATAAAATATTTCTAGTGGACCACCCTTGTATAGATAACAACCTATTCTCAGACCTACCGAAATACATATAATACGTATAAAACATCAACACCGTCGAAACGGTTTGACCGATGTTACACTGCGACACTAGAATTTTATATATTAGAAGAAAGATATTTTCCTTCGGGAAAATAGGTAATTTTGTTGGCCTGGGCTGAACAGTTCGATTGGGCTGCTTCGATTATTTTTAAAGAAAAAAAAGAATCGGAGGCAACGAAACCGGAATAACGTCATCAACAGAGATTTACGAATTGTCAGTTTCTAGTGATACCATGACTCGAAATACGGTATTTGACACTATCAACAATAAATTATTTGAGGTGCTCGATTAAAACAAAAATTACAAAATGATTCGGAAAATGTATTTCTTTTATTCATTTACTAGTTATTACAATTTTTAAATAGATGAAACAAAAAGAGTGCTCTGAAATGTGACGCCACAAGCAAGTATTTTCATACAAAATTCCTTTTTAAAAGTAACTCATTTGACATCCTGTCAAATACCCAATTATAGCTCAATAAAAAAAACCAAAACTACCTACTTTTAATTTGGGTAAAATTAAGCGATTTTTTATGCGAATTTCCGAGATGTAAATTTTTTGGCGGTTTTTTATTTGAACATTATAAACCATGTTTGAAGGTATTCGTTCACGTGTGAAACGATGATGTGACTTTTAGTTTCCTTTTTTTATGATTTTGATGTAACATTTACATTTACGTACAGGCACATACATTGCTTCTGGCCCCACACTAGGATACCCTGTGTAGTGGGAACCAGAAACAGCAACGTCACAAACATGTAAACATCCAAGACCTGCGGGTTTTTGTTTCGTGCCGGGACCCGGGACCTCTCCCATGGAAGGCAGATCCGCTAACCGCTGCGGCACAGAGGTCGTCGTCGTAGTATGTATGATCCATTTGTCTATACTTGACATTTTTCTCAGACTTTAAACGACAATAAATCAAAAACCTTTAGCGGTAGAGGGCTCAAAACAGTTTGCAAATTTAGTGCTAGCTAGTACTAAATTTGCAAATGGTATCGAGTTTTCTGACGCTAAAGGTTTTTGATTTATTGTCGTTTAAAGTCTGAGAAAAATGTCAAGTATAGACAAATGGATCATACGTACGTATTATTTGCCTTTGTTATTGTGGCGAGCGTGCTGTTTTTATAGTAAATGATTTTCTTCATCTTCACTTTAAAAATAAACGTCCGGGGTAGCATTTTCTTCATGCTGGCACTACACATGGCTATTGGTATTCGTGTATTTGGCAAATATTGACCATCAATTGCTGGGCGTCCATGCGAATCTTAAACACTGTTTTTTGTTAAACCTGCAATGTATTCTGAACTATCGGCAAATACGCGAGTACGAACAGCCAAGTGAAGCCAGCATTGCAGAAATAGAAAATCTTTATTTGTCTTCAAACATGGTAAAACACAAACAGTTCACACACAGTACAGTAGGTACAGTTTGAAGTGCATATTATTATTTATTAAAGTTCCTTTATTTCTGAATTAAAGCACCCTAAATAAATTCCTTCAATAAAGGCGTTCTATAATGTGGACCCATCCAAATGAGTCGGTTTTTCGGGACGATGGGGAGTGCGGTTCTACTTTGATCCCGGCTTTTTATGAAGAGAAATATATGGTAATGCTATTTTACGCTCTTGTGCTGTTGGCTTTGTCAAAGTACTACGTCACGTTCTTACGTAGGGCCCTATTCCTTTCACAAGTCTTAGCGACACCAAATCGGATGTTCGTTTAATAAGAAATAAGCGTGGTTAAGCAAAGACAATGTTAGTTTACACTTCCATAGGTAAGTAAAAGTCAAGTTCAACCACCGCCATTGTTTTTTAACCATGACGAAATTGTGCAAGAACGGAGAAAGTCGCACGGAAACAGTACTTGTTCCTAGAAATAAAAGTTGCTATTACTGCTAATCAACATAAAACCAGAAAAAAATATCTAGCATCAAATACCATTGTTAACACAATGATAGACGTGAATTTGTGTCATCAAAAACTGTATAGTCACTATTTTCTCCTATATGACAGTAGGACTAATATAACTGTTGACCTATAATTCAATATGTCTATGAAACTCTATGCCATTCTCTTCTCAAACCTACATCGCAGTAAGTCTAATTATATGTCAAGTTCACACTATGCCTTAGTCATAACGCGACTACGACTATGACTACGCATAGACCGTTTACTCATAGGGTACACCAGTTTCAAAGGATCATATTTACCCATTACGAAGGGCACTGGAGCATCGAGGAAGTGGTACAGCGGCGCAGGCAGTATCGGCACATACACATGCGCCCACGTGAATGGAAGCAGTAAGGATACTATACACTCCGCTACTAACATGAGCTTGTTGTAATCTGAAGCAAAAAAACAGTTACACTTAACACTTAATGTACAAAGCTTCATCATCATCATCAAATCATTATCTCCCCATCGAGGGGCTCGGGTCTCTTCCCTGAGGAAGGTATAGGCCATAGTTCACCACGGGGGCCAAGTCCGGGTTGGTGGAGGCTTGTAAGACTAGTGGCTGGTCTTACTGTCAGAAGTTTTCAAGCCGCCCTAAGGCCTCTGACTTGGCTTAACGACTGCCATCTATCGACGGCAGCCGGCACCAACGGCTTAACGTGCCTGACGAAACACGGAAACGCTCGGAAAAATGCCACTAGCGTTAGTCATAGAACGGTCAACCATCCATGCACTGAACGCGCCCTATGTTGCTTAACCTACGTGATTGTTTAAGATCACTCAGGCAGCCCAGGCTACGAGCGATTCAAAACTTGTTTGGCAGATATTGTTTTTTTGTTTTTGGACAATATCGGGATGTTCAATTACTTTATGAAACATTACAATATTTCTTTATTTCTTTATATCTTTATTTCTTTATTTCTTTATTTCTTTATTTCTTTATTTCTTTATATCTTTATTTCTTTATTTCTTTATTTCTTTATTACTTTATTTCTTTATTTCTTTATTTCTTTATTTCTTTATTTATATCTAGATCGTTTTTTGGGACATTAATTAATTTCCCCAGTGAGTGACAAAGACGGTGTGCTGAGTCAAACTTGTTACACGTTGGAAGAATGTTGTAGTAACATTATACGCCATGTTTTGTTACATTCAGTTAGCGGAATTAGAGCCTGCAGACAGATTCAAGGTATTGGCGCTTGCATTTTTGTTATCTGTTGAGCTATACAAATTCAGGAGTCACGGGTGTTGCGTGAGCTCTCTATTACCTACACCTATGTTCGATCGGTCTTCTCAAATAAGGTCGAGAGTAATCAGATAGTTTCTAATGCATTAGGATCAAGTGGGCGAATATGAGTACTTGCTACTCGTATCGTGTAAGCCGGTGAACTAAAGTCAAAGTAACATAACATTTACATTTACATACAAGCACATACATTGCTTCTGGCCCCACACTAGGATTTTCTGTGTCGAGGAAACCAGAAACAGCGACGGCACAAACATGTAAACATCCAAGACCTGGGTTTATTTTTTTGTCCCCAGCCGGGATTCGAACCCGGGACCTCTCGCTTGGTAGTCAGATGCGCCAACCGCTGCGCCACAGAGGTCACAGAGGTCACAGAGGTAGTCAGTAAAAAAATATATTCCCTATACAAACCAAAGCATTTGGTTTTTATAGTGAATAACTCAATGAACATCAAAGCTGTTAGTTTCACAATAATTAATAATTAATACATTATGTGGAGAAGATCAAAGAATATCCTTTTTTAACCTTAGTTTTCAACATAAAGTTACACTACACTAGACACAATCGTCCCCAATAACATTATTTACATATCTCTTGCTCTGTAAGTAGTCACTTACTTCCCTGAATGCCGGGGTGTATGGATATCATTACAGCATAGGTTTCAAAACATATCATGTAATGTTAACATTACAGCATAGGTTTTGGAATTTAAAAAAAGAACTGTCATACTCACACTGCAAGAAGAATATTTTTTAAAAGTTAATTTTTTTTTTCTCGGTATCGATTATTTACTCGAATCGGCATCGAGACAATTTATATTAAAATTTATGAAGATTTTATTTTAAATATCGAACTATTTGTTTCGCAGTCACATCGTATGTTAATTGAAACCGATTAGTGGCGAGCACGATTTGACACGCTTGCGTGCCATAAAATCGTGAAGTGTAAAAAAGTCAGTCGACTAGCTAGGAGAAAGTTTTTTTTTTCGTGTTTTAAAACCTGGTTTAAACTATTAAACCTGCTTTCTTGTTTTTTTACTTACCTCACAATCGATATGTAAAGCAGAGTGTTTACCTCGGGTGTAAGCATCAATTGCATACTCGGGCTAATTAGCGCCCTCGCTGCGCTCGGGCGCCAAAAACCTCGTATGCAATTGATGTCATACAGCCCTTGGTTAACAATCTACTATTAAATACTAGACATCGTTGTCGTCTAAATACTTCTTAATGTTATAATAGGTTTTTTTTGCACAGAGTATGCTAAACGGGTGCGGCAGCGTATAAGTTATTAATTGTAATCTACGGAATATGAACTATGAAATCTGTAGTAGAAACCCAATACTTCCGAAAGAAGAGAGAAGAGATAAGCAAAAAAGAAACGCTTACCAGTGGATTTCAGTAGCACCTGATGTTCCAACAGTACACACGTGAACAGTTGGACTACGTATTCTACGCCAAGGGCTGAGAACATAACCCTTAGAGGGTAATCCAATAGCGGCAACTCTTCTGGGGGATTTGGCATTCTTATCACCTGTGAATGTAAACATAATAATTTTACAATAGCTTTTGCGATAGCAATGTTTATATTAATATAGAAGCTGTCTAGTTCGCTGAGTACGTAAATATAGCGTGAGAAAATCTTCTCAACACGAGGGCAAGAAAAGCCGCGGGCAAATGATAATAATCTTTATAACCACTAACTAGTACGGTTCGTTTTTAATTGTACCGAATTGAGTAATTTCAATTTGTGTCGTAATTAGGTCTTTAAACGTATGCAGTAGATTAATTAAAATTGGAGCATCTGCACTAAGCACGCATTGGCGTGTCCAGAGGTCGTAACTGGGTGTTTTTGTACTGGCTGGTGACCTAGACGGCTAGCACGCACGCAATAAGTACATAAAATGGCGAATTAGTAAATTGCTTTTACTAGTGGCTTTAATGTAGCCATCCGAACTCAAGAATTGATAACTGGCAAATAAGATGTACTTATCCCAAGGAAAGATTTGTTCTTCTTTTCCTTTTAAATCTATCTTGTCTAGCATTTGAGGTGAATAAACTTGATTGAACTTTGACATAATATCATCTTGTTGCAATGAAAGAATTAATGTACAAGATCAAAGTTTCCATATAAGAATAAGTAAGGGCTTCGGAATCATGTTCAAAGCTAATGAAAAAACCTAGTAATGTAGGGTGAAATTAATATAATGATGTAATAACAAGCCATCTCTCACATTAATTTATATTCATGGGTAAAATGTTTGAAATACCTTTAATAATAACAAGACAAACACTAAAGAAAATAAAATAGCTTAGAGAAGTTGAACTCGCATCAACAACGTCAATCGTGACTATCGTGAGTAATTAATATGGCATCAGGGTGGCTATTTTACTTTTTTTGCCTTATATTAACAAAAGAGGTTCGTAGTCAGCTCTCCATACTTCTTCCTACACTTCGCGTAGCGCATTAGCATAAAAAAATCGATTATAATCGGTATTTAACCAAAAGTCCGTCATCATTGCTAGTTGAACATATTTGGCAGCAGTAGGATCGCTTTTATTTGAGGACCACTGAAATTTTAGGTATTTTTTGGGGCATAGATCTCTTAAGAAAATGGTATTTTCATGATAAAATAAAATATTTAGTTAAATGAACTGCGAGTGAGGGATAAATCAGGTAATAACAGTGTTATTATGTTTATTGCTTAATGGTATTTATTAGGCATATGGTTTTGTATAACTTTGCTAAATATTATGCAGTGTTATAAATTTGGCATATTGAAAAACCAAATTCTTGACATGTTGACACTTACTCGTTCGCTTCAATAATACAGCATAGTGGCTTTTTCATTTCAATAAGTTTATTGGTACCTATAACTAAGCAAAACAATAAAGATCAATTTATGACTTTGATTTCCTTTTTCAATTATTTTTCAGACCCTTCCAAAACTCAATGTCAATTATTGTCTTCCCGCCAATTTTTTTTTTTAATATAAGGTTTAACGGCCCTGGATACTAGTCCTTTTGAGCCTTTTAGTTTATTATTTTATCACTTCCACTGTTTTACACTCTTCACTATTTACAAAGTATTAATCGTGTTCACTATGTATTTACAAAGGGGGGTGAAGGATCTTGGATCGGCAAGAAGTTCTTGAAGCCGCATTGGAATATTATTTCCATAGATTGGTTCGAGTTCTGTTATTAGAGTTAATCTGTGGAGGCCAAATTTTTGACAACTGAAGATAAGGTGAGAGAGATCGGCGTTATCCGTGCCACAATGTAAACATTTATCATCTTCAGCCAGATTGAGTCTACGGAGGTGAGTGGGAGTTTGGCAGTGTCCAAATCTCATTCGGTTAACAATGGTTATATATTTACGGCAGTTAATTTCTTTGTTTTTGTGATACCAAGGTTGGGCGGGCGGGCTTCCTTGAATATCTGCGTACCAGCTTCCTTTAACTTTGCTGGTTTCTTTCCAGTAATCGCGCCATAATGTCATCAGATGGTCGTTCAAAGGTGCATGTAGATCAGTGAACGGCATCTTCAGGTCGGTGGAATGGTCCTCGTCGGGTTCCCTACTTGCGGCTCGATCAACAACTTCGTTCCCCGTGATCCCTCGGTGAGCAGGTACCCAAAGAAACTTAACCTTTTTACCTCTAACATCTAAATTATACAAAATATTCCTAATTTCATACACTAAATAATTTACATTGTATCTGAAACAGTTACCTTCTAGAGCTGATAGAACACTCAGTGAGTCAGATAATATAATAATCTCAGACACATTAATATCTTGCACATGAACAAGAGCTTGATAAATTGCATAAGCTTCAGCTGTGAAAATACTACAATTGCCATCAATTTTGTAACATTTTGTTCTTTTTAACTGTGGATCATAAAATGCTGAGCTTACTCTACTTCCCGACTTGGAACCATCAGTATACAATGAATAAAGATGTTTGTACTCCAAAAATTCCAGCAGACTGTTTTGATTAGTTATTGAATATTGCTGTACAAAATCATTTCCTAAGAGTATCTTGAAATCAGCCTTATATAAAGGCCATATACTTTCTTTATACATATTTACAGATATACTATTTAGATGAATTATAATTCGCAGTAGAGTTGGAGTGTTACCATTTAGTATTTGTGTAATATTTGCATATGGACCAACTGAGCGGTGTAACATATCAATTGCTTCATGTGGCAAAATGTGGTCTAGAACACATCTATTATTCAAAGCAATAAGTTTTAAACAAAATCTCTCAGCTAGTTGTAAACGTCTGAAATGTAGTGGAAGAATGCAAGCCTCGCATTGCATAGCATTAATTGGTGTTGAGCACATAGCTCCAGTTATAATTCTTAGTGCTTTATTCTGAATAACATCTAGTTTTCTTAATGATAGCAGGCTTGCATCCATATAAGCAATACAACTATAATCAAAGTGACTTCTCATGATACTCTTGTATAACATAGACAGTATTTTGGGATCTGATCCCCAATGCACTCCAGCCAGAGATCGAAGTAAATTAAGTGCTTTTGATGCATTTTTAATAATATAATTGATATGACTTTCAAATGTTAATCTTGTATCTAGCAGTATACCAAGGAATTTCTTCTCATTTAACCAGGGTAAAGGAATATTATTATATGTTACAAAATTGTCACTAACAGTATTTTTCTTACAAAAAACCATTGCTGCACTCTTACTAGGGCTAATGTCTAATTTAAGTTTATTAGAATAATAATTGTTTACCTCTACAAGAGCCTGGTTCAGATTATTTACAGCTATATTTACATCTTTATGTACAGAATATACTAATAAGTCATCTGCAAATTGCAGAAATTGAGCACCCTTATGGGTCAGATAATTATTAATTTGACATGTATAAATGTTGTACAGCAAAGGAGATATAGTGGCTCCTTGCATAGTTCCTTTAAATACTTGACCTGGTCCATGCAAAATATTATTAAACTTTACATACATTGTTCTATTGTACAAAAATTTAAATATCCATTTACAGATGCATCCTGGGATACCAATCTCTGACAAGATGCTTACCAATATGGATGGATCAACATTATCAAAGGCACCTTGTACATCCAAGAATGCACAAACAGTGACAGATTGGCTATGAAATGAATTCTTTATATCTGATATAAGAGAAGTGAAACTATCACTTGCACTGCGACCTTTCCTAAAACCAAATTGTTGGTCTGGTAAGATTCTCTTTGATTCTACAAAATGATCAAGTCTTGTTTTAAGCATAAGCTCAAATATTTTTCCAACACACGAAGACAAAGAAATTGGTCTGTAAGAATTGAAGTCATTACTTGGTTTATTTAATTTTAAAATTGGTATGACACATTGTGTTTTCCAAGAATCTGGTATAGTCTGAGTTTTCCATAACAAGTTAAAAATGTCTAACAGGGTTTTTTGTGCATCTAAGTGCATGTTCTTAATAAGTTTGTAAGGAATGTCGTCTAATCCGGGTGTAGTGTCTTTTCTAGACCTAATTGCGACAGTAAATTCTTGCATAGTAAAGGCACAAGAGAGAAAAGTAGAGTTTTCATCACCATTATGACTAAAGAAGCTATTTAATGAGTCAATGTCTATTGCATTTACAGATGAGGAGGATGGTGCATACTTATCAATGAAAGCGGGAATCCATTCATCATTCCTTGGACTCGTAGGTAATCTAATACGTTTAAATCTTTTAATATAATTCCATATAGTACTAACGGGTGTATATCTGTTGAAAGATTCTACTAATTTAACCCAACCATTCTTCTTTTTTTCCTTCAATAATCTCTTTTTAAAAGCATCTAACTTTTTAAATTTAATGTAACTAGTTGTGGTGGAATCAGATCTATATGAATTTAGAGCTTGTTTGCTTTTCCTAACAGCATCTGAACACTCACTGTCCCACCAGGGAACAGGTTTCCTTAAAATATTTTGATTGACTTTCTTAAACTTTGGTATGGTTAAATCCTTAACTTCCATCAATCTTTCACAAAAAATATTGTAACTTTTAATTGGGTTGGAATAATCTAAACTAAGTTGACCTAAGATCTTTTCTGTTTCAGATTCAAAGGTGAGCCAGTCGGCTTTTCTGTAAAGATAACGCTCTACATGGGTACCAGTGTCATATTTCTCGACTGTGGTGTGGATGTCAAGAATAGTTGGGAAATGATAACTACCCATGGCATCATCGTGCACTCTCCATTCACAAAGAGGAGCTACAGAAGGACTAATACAGGAAATGTCAATTGCAGAAGGTCTTTTGGTAGGACTACCTACTGTAGTAGAGGAACCAGAATTCAAAATGCATAGGTCATATTCATCTAATAAGTTATAAATTTCATTACCTCTAGAATTGGATCTAAGGCATCCAAAAGCAACATGATGTGCATTGAGATCACCAGATAATAATATTGGACTTGGCAGCATATTTAATATTTGTTTGAGCCTCCTACATTGAAATCTACGACGATTAGTATCTGGAGGATTAGCATATGTACAGAGTATCGATAAATTGCCAACATTTGTGGATAAAACTATAGCTGTTGACTGCAAATAATCGTAAAAGGGTGTAGCAATTACTGAGTATTTCAAATGCGATTTTAAGAGAATACCTACTCCTCCTCGTCCATCTGTTCCATTTTGAAATATAAAATCGTAATTGGTAATTTTAAATATACTTCTCTCTCTTAACCAGGTCTCATTTAAGAGACAAATGTCAATATCATTATCTTTTAAGTAATTAATAAGCAAAGGTTTTTTGTTAACTGCTCCTTCAACATTAAATTGTGAAATTCTAATAAAAGCTTTATCCATTTTGTTGTAGTGATTTAATTAATACTTCTTGAATAACAGAAGCATTGATCTTACCCATGTTACTGTTAGCTAATGTCACTAAGGCTCCTACCATGCCATTTAAAATAAAGTTACTCTTTAATACTTCATCAAGTAGTGTTGCATTTGAATCAGATTTGGGATTGGGTTTGGGAATGTCTTTTGAAATGTCCTTGTTTAATGGAGTTGTTATAGTTTTATTGTGTGTTCGTGTTTTTTTCAAAGGGGGAAAATTCGTATTGTAATTTCTCACAATATTTTTGTCTTCGTCTTTACGAGAGAAAGATGCAGCAACTTTTGCATAATTTTGTTTATTATTATTTTCTTCCATTTTGTTTTTTTTAATAGGACAGTCACGAGAAATTGCTAAATGAGGTCCATGACAATTTATGCATTTAAGTTCTGCATCTTTCTTGCACTCAGAGAAGTGGTGTTCTTCAGAGCAGATTGAGCACTTTTGTGTTGATTTACAAAACTTGGCTCCATGATTAAATCTGAAGCATTTGAAACATTGCAAGAGCGGAGCCCTGTATTCGTTCACTCTAAATCTATATAAGTCTAGGTAGACATAGTCCGGTAGGTTCTGCGACATAAATGTCACCGAGACGGAACTGTATGGAACCACCTCGCCGTTCACTTTGCGTGTGAAGCGTCGCACGCTGATGATTTCGTATTCAGCCGAGAGTTGCTTGAACAGATCTTCGTTACTGATTGTAGTAGGGACAAAACGAAGGACCCCGATTGTCTCCACCGACCTTGCCGGTATGTGCGCCTTGAAGAAGTGACTCTTCAGGAAATCAGCGTTCATCAAGAAGTTGTTTGCATTGATGGACTGACCGAAACAAACTCCAATCTTATTGGCATTGATGCGCTTAATGCCCACCACGCCCTTCACTGCCTTTTTAAATAAATTGTTGATGAAGTCCGGGTTTTTATTCCCAAGCCGTTCACCTTCCTTCTCCGATTCTATAAAAACCATATATTCAGCACTTACCAAGTTCTCTGGATATACTCTTTTGTACCCTGGTTTCGTGTATGGTTTGTACATGTCTTTGTCCTTGGAATTTTCGTTCTCACCCTCCGAATCTGACGGCAATCTGGACCTCTTCTTACTCCGAGGAGAAGGATCGGTAATATTCCCAGGGGGCAAAGCCCCCGGGGCATTATTCATACTGATCAACTTATTAGCACTGTTTTTAGAGACTTAAAGCTCAAAAACAAGTTACAGAAATTACAAAATAACTTTTTGATAAATTAATTTGTAAAAACGCGCCCTTCCTTTTGAAATGCCCGCCAAAAAGTTCTCTTCCCGCCAATGAAAAACACCACAGATTACTTACTACACCTCAGTTAGCACAGATTATAATAACCTTCTTGGATGCCACGGTATTCCACACACCATGGAGTTAACAAATTAGATCAAAGGGCCGGTTTAGATTATCTTAGTGTTTAGGAGAGTGCTTTACTTTACACTCTGTTGCAACATTATGCTGAATCGGGCCCATTTTGGGGACTCAACCTTTAATGTATTTTATTATTATTTTTATGTTGTACAGTTTATTTATTTTTACGTTTTTTATGCTTTCTGTGTTATTTTTTTTATCATTGGACGCACTCTGTGTGTGTGTGTTTATTTTTTTGTTTTGTTTTGAATATAAAATAAATAAATTTTATTTTTTTCTTTCTTTCTTTCTTAATTTCTTTCTTTCTGAAGGAGAGTGCTTTTGTAGAAACGTGTAAGCGCCGCTTGCTTTAGTACGTTTTACGGTATAGTACGGTTCTAGTTGCCTTTCAATTAGAATCAAAATAGAATTGGTTTCTATTGTTCTATCCAGTAACACCTGAGCGCGTTACTATCCTCGTTACTTATCTGTGTATAAACTAAAAATTTAGTGAGAACTTTAGGAGAGTGCGCAAGTGACCCGTGACGGGTGCGTGTTGTTTTCAATAACTCGAATTATCAAACTTACTTATGTGTTCCATTAAAACTCATAGTATTTTGAGTAGGATAGCGCATATTTCGCGACGTCGACGAAGTGACACTCTACTGGAAGAAATATAAACGTTCACTCGAACGTCTAGTAATGTACTAATGCACTTGCCTCTGTAATTGTATTATAGCACTCTCCTAAACACTAAAATAATGTAAACCGGCCATAACAGTTCACAATGAAAACTTGTGACACTAACACAACAATGATGACATTGACATGCTTACTTAGCAACGCCATTGTTGAATTTAATAATTTTTATATTGATGCTGCTCGATAATACGAATTTTCCGCCCATATGTTGTCGACTCAGATCAACAATTTTTTTACGCTCTTTCATTTGGTGTGCATATCGTTCGAGTCTACCGTAGACCCGAACGAAATTATTAATATAGATAAGTACCAGACAACATGGAGTTTTTGTCTGATTTAGCTTAATCGGAAATGTCAAACACATACGGGTCAAAATCAGAGAGGTGAGCATATTCGGTTTTCAAACATCTACAAAATTAAGTTTCCTTTTATGGAAAACGAACAAGAAGAGTCTTTTGTATTATCACACTTCACACTAATATTATAAACGTGAAAGTTTGTGTGTGTGTTTATATGTTTGTCAGTCTTTAGCGCTGAAACGGCTGGACGGATTTTAATAAAATTTGGTATGGAGTAAGCCGATACCCTGGATTAAAACATAGGCTACGTTTTACCGCGGGGAAATATCTTATTCCTACGGGAAAATCGATGAACCGCGGGTAACACCGCGGGGCACAGCTAGTTTATCATGAATCTTTTCTGTGAAGAGGCGCGCACAAAAATATATATCTTCGGAATTCTACCTGTTAATAACAATTATGCCAGAGTCGTGAGTCATTTCGGGAACACTTTTAATTTAATTGTAAATAATAATCTAACTATTCTTTTTAAAAATCACTTTTAACTAATTCTAATAAACCTGTTGCTACATCCAAAAATGTTGATATATTGTATATTTTTATAATCAAAACCCTTATTTTTCAAATTACTCTCCATAAATTTTTAATTGTTGTAAATTTTGTTCCAAAACTTTAATTTTATTCCGTACTTTTTGCACTATGTGGTATATTAATAATTTTGATACAAAGGTTCAAAAGTAATTTCATCTAGTATATTCAAGATTTAAGTATAACTTTAATAATTTGTGTATTTTTTGCCGTTTTTGTGACGTTCCCGAAAATGATGGCCGTGTTCCCGAAATGATAGTGAAGTTCGCTAAATGAGCAAATACTCGATTTCCTGCAAATTTTTTGTGCTAAAATAATACACATTTACGGTATTATAAGTTTATTTTTACTAAAAAATTAGGAAAATGAGTATCAAACGTTAAAGTTACTAAATAATAATAAACTTGGTAGTTTCAATCACCAAACATTAGGTAGGAAAAAATCTCTCACTATCACCACCTTTGTAATTCGATGTTCTTTTCTCGTTTGCCACTACTTGTATTCAACGGTATCTTCATTGCTACCCGAATCCATTTTGATCTCCTTGCAATCGCCACACAAACCACACATACAATTTTATTGTAAGAAATAATGTCATTTCTTTAATTAATTTTCTTAACGAATTTTTTCTTAGACGAACTTCCGGAGTAAGAGAACATCGCCTTGTCAATTCATCAACTTTGCGAGTAGGCGTATCAGCACTCGTTTTGGACGCTTTTTCTTCACGTTTTCAGCTTCTCTCTACTTTTTTTACTTTAACTTATTTATAACTTTGTGTGCATTTTTTGTATTTGTAGTTTTTGTTTTTTAAAGGTTGTGTAAACCTGCACTTTCTACATATTTTTTAAACTGTTCTTCGTTAGGACGAGAATATTATTTTCCATTTCATTTTCAGAACTCCCAATGCTGAAAATGAAATGGAAAATAATGTTAGTTAGCTAAAATATTTGACAATATTTTTATTTTCTGTTTATGCTTTTCAGAATTTTTCCTCTATAACTTTCTTTGTTTTCTCTTCTCTCTTTCAGTCATTTCACTAATAGTTTTAACTTTCTTTTCAGCTTCCTTTTTTTTTTTTAATGATGCCTATTTTTCAGTCTCTTCATCTCTTTTTGTTCAGGTGTCATGTTATCTAAAAACTTGCGACTCTTTCCTTTTCACGACAGTAGCCTTTTCACGATGCCTTTTACCAGCTACACTGTCCTGTTGTAATCGTTTTTCGACTTCTTTTTCTCTTCATTTTTATCTTTTTCCTTATTACTCGTTCTAAATGGATACCTAAAACGAAAATTTAGCATGGTTATGATTTTCAAATGAATTTGAGTATCATTTTGTTCATAGATTGTCATTTCGGGAACGACCGTCATGGACGGGAACGTTCTCGGAATGACCGTTCCCGAAATGACTATCCGATAAATATCTTCATGTCACGCTTGACGTCGCCGTGTAAGATATTGGTTTTAGAGGTAATGAACAAGTGAGCTGAAGTATTTATCGGTATTTTGCAAACAGTATATTAATTTCCGAAAAACTTATTACTAAACGACGTTCCCGAAGTGACAGGGAATTAAAGTACGCTACACACATATCATATTAAATGGAACTTACCAACAATAGCAGTTATTTTTTTCCATAAATACGACCCACGCTGTTTGCTTTGTCTAGCGAACTTCACGCTGTTGCTCCCAAAAGCCGCCTAGTGTATGTCGTTTTAACTACAGCTACTTATATCCACCGCGTTCACGGAATGATTTGATAAACGTCAGACATTTGAATAGCCAAAATCTCAAGAAATTAGAATGATGTGAATTGGATTTCTAGATACATTATTAATTTAATGGTTTTCCAAACTTATACCTAAATATGAAATTTTTAATTTGTAATTTTAAACATTTTTGACTTGTCTGAACTACGAAATACGGTGTAAGGACGCGTTCCCGGAATGACTATTGAGGCCTGTTTTGTTTAAAATCAAGTAAAACACTGTTATGAAAAAAGAAATATGCTAATTGCCTTGTCATTATGCATAGTACCTACATGCTGAAATAAATATTGTAGGAATATCGTATTATTTTATTAAGAAATCTTTGTCAAAAGCATAATGCTCACCTCTCTGATTTTGACCCATATACATATTTTGACACTTTGGGGGTGTCTTATGCTTAACCCGGTTGAGTAGAAAGTTATTTAATACAAGAGCTGGTCCCAAACTAGGAAATCCTGTGATTTAAATTTTGTTTGGTTTTACTGGTGAACAATAAAAACATCTAATATGTATTTCAAATTAAGCTAGTTCAGCTGAACTGTTTTATGTAAATAAACATCGACAGCTCGCAAATAAATAGGGTATCCTAGTGTGGCGCCAGAAGCAATGTATGTGTCTATGTAAATGTTTATGTTAAATAAATGATAATAAGAATCCAGTTCCTCGTTTCTTGGTTCCGTAATTTTACTTACAATTATTATCAGTTAAGTACCTACAATCACGAAAGTTCTCACTCAAAATTATGTTAGGAAGAGTAAGCCATTGGTAGAAACAAGAAAGAAATGGCTACTCACAACAGGTAAGGGATCCAAGTGGGGCTCGGCCGGCGGCAAGTAGAGGCGGAGCGCCTGCCCAGGCAGAGGCACCGGGACCTCATAAAGGAGGTTATAGACGAACGACTCGGGGCTCAGCCCCGGCCCGGGTTGCCGTGGGAGAGATCTGTGAATGGAAACAGAAAACTCATTCATCACCATTTACAGTCCACCTGTGGCTAGTGCTGAGTATTGACCTTTTTGTATCTCATGATCTTTCGTGGTCCTTTCCTTCCACATATTTATACATAATATACATGTTTCATGTGAATTTCGATATTATTGGTCCAAACTTGGGCAAAACATGCTGTAACCAGCATGTTTTGCCCAAGTCTGTTATTACTGCTCAGTTAAGCGAAAGCGCTGTGTTTTCTATTTGAAGGTGTTTTCCTTGTCAGCTGAATCCAATGTGCTTAGTCAAACATTAATTAATTAGTTTATTAGCAATTTGTGAAAGCTGAGAGTGCTATTGGAGATCTATTATAGTAGCCCCATGTCGCTTATGAGGATTGGCTAGGTGTGCAAGTTTAAGTATCAGTTAAATTATGAAAACAGAGCCTGAATAAGCTAGAGAACCAAACAGCAGAATTAAAGGTGGTGAGGGGGAATATTTTGTTTAACAACCACAGCTGCCATCAAACTAGGTATTTACAAACTTTGTTGGTTATCAATATTTATATGAAAACATTAATTAATTAAATCCAACTGAACTGATTTAAGACCGGCCTGTTATACCTAATGATCTGAAACAGATTGCCTGTGGTGACTTAGATGAGTATGGTCAAGGACTCTAACCAGAAGCATGCTTGAGCAACATGAAGCAGAAGGGGTGCATGTCATATTTATTTTATATGGCAGTTGACTAATGTGACTGATAACTTGTATTGAATGCAATGATTACAAAAATATTACAGATTAATTTTACTCACCTGAACAAATTTTCTAAAAACAACTGTGCAACTCTGACAAATGGGTACTGGCATATAAGTGCTATACTTTTAGCTACATAGAGTTTGTCTTTGGCAATGTCATAATAGGTCAATGCAGCTCCTGTGTGGGGTGCCAGCTTAAAGGACCGGGGTAAAGATCTGGAGCTCTCTTTTCCAGAGCTCTTTCTGTGGTTTGGTGGTGTCTGCCCACTGGAGAGCTCTGTGATATACATTGACTGAAAGAAATAAGACAAAAATGTAGCAGCAATTTTACAAACTGAATTAACTTCAATGGAACTTAAAAAAAACTGATCATAATGTACATGACATAGTATATGACCTACTTGCACAGGCCCATGAATGAAAACAAATCAAAGTATTTATTTCTGTGTATTCTATCAGATGAAATTCCAGTCCCCACACCGCATTCCTCCAGTTGTTGAAACTATTCCATCCTGATTACACATTAACAAAAATTACAATGTTGTGAATACAAATTACCTGTAATGTATGCATGGCACTGCATATGTTTCTATTTCTGACTTCTTCATAGAATATGAGGCTGAATCCATAGTATCTAGATGCATTTTCTCTTGTCACTACAAAACTATGAAACTTTGGTTCTAAACTATGCTTTTGTGTTTTGAATTGGAGACCAGCTGGCAAACAAAGCTGAAATAATTTTAACACATTGAGATTTAAAGAATATTTGTACTTTTTAGTACATTTTTTTAGACCAGGAGAATTTTTTATCACCACAAAAATATTTTTAAATTTTTCTTTCCAAGGTCGTACATAAACCAACTGATTAAATGTTTCCTTACCATACAAGCAGCATGTTCGTCAAATGGGTTGCTATGGACATTATCTGGGTAGTGAGCCAATATCTTTCCTTTGTAGGCGCGATCTAAGGGTGATACATGCAAATTGTCCCCTGAAAGCAACAACGGTACAATATTACTTTTGCTTTCTCTTTATCACGTATGAAATATGGTAACGCATTGGTAACTACTGAATGTGAATGTTATGAAACGCATTATATTATAATTGTGCATGAAACTTACCGCAGAGTCTATCCGGCTCCAGGCCTGAGTCGAAGTCTAGACCACATATTGCGAAGTAATCAGCGAAACGACATCCTACAGATAAATCTGAGAGAGACATCATATCGATCTGCTAACACTCTACGAGACACTTTCTCTTTCAAGCACTGCACTTGTAAACAGCATACTGCTCTTAGTGAAATGTAACATGTATAAAATCTGACTACTTCTAGGGTTCATTTACGCTTTATTTGCTATTTTTAACAATAAATACATTAAAAATATGTCACAAAATCCTCTTAATAACTTCCATCCCACTCCACACAAAAAACAACAAAATTGATTGACTATTTGACACTAGCTAGCACTAACCACAGAACACACCTACTAAAGAAGAATGAAAACTACATACAAATAAAATCATCTGTCTCACTAGCGCCACCTAAAGTTTGCCCACAGCAACTATTGTATGGCGGCAATTTATGAATTTTGGACTGTCAAACAGATTTCATAGTATACTCAAAAGAAACATTCTGAATGAACAGGCGATTCCACTTGTGAACTCACCATTTTTGAGTTTACAAGTTAAATTTACCTGTTCATTCAAAATGTTTCTTCTGAGTAGGTACTGAATGCAGTTGATATTTAAGATTTGGGAGGACTTTATGGTGAAAATTAATAAACAATTTTCCGATATGAAAACGTTCTAATTGTGTTTCAGATTTAATGCAGTATAACAAAACAATATACCGAAATAGCTGTACGTCGTCTGCTTCTGTATAAAAATTCTTCAACATAAAAATTATTAAATTCAACAATGGCGTTGCTAAGTAAACATGTCAATGTCATCATTGTTGTGTTAGTGTCACAAGTTTTCATTGTGAACTGTTATGGCCAGTTTACATTATTTTAGTGTTTAGGAGAGTGCTATAATACAATTAGAGAGGCAAGTGCATTAGTACATTACTAGACGTTCGAGTGAACGTTTATATTTCTTCCAGTAGAGTGTCACTTCGTCGACGTCGCGAAATATGCGCTATCCTACTCAAAATACTATGCGTTTTAATGGAACACATAAGTAAGTTTGATAATTCGAGTTAATGAAAACAACACGCACCCGTCACGAGTCACTTGCGCACTCTCCTTAAGTTCTCACTAAATTTTTAGTTTATACACAGATAAGTAACGAGGATAGTAACGCGCTCAGGTGTTACTGGATAGAACAATAGAAACCAATTCTATTTTGATTCTAATTGATGTGTTCGGTGGGTTGCTAACTTCATTTTAAGTATGTGTGCCTTTGAATAATTGTACCTACCGTATGTAAGAAGTACTCTTAGTATCATGTTAAGTTAAGTTGTAATAAGTACACTCATGTAATGTAAAGTTGTCAAAATAAAGTTGATTCTATTCTATTCTATTCTATACCGTAAAACGTACTAAAGCAAGTGGCGCTTACACGTTTCTACAAAAGTACTCTCCTTAAGAAAGAAAGAAAGAAAGAAAGAAAGAAAGGAAGGAAGGAAGGAAGGAAGGAAGGAAGGAAAGAAGGAAAGAAGGAAGGAAGGAAGGAAGGAAGGAAGGAAGGAAGGAAGGAAGGAAGGAAGGAAGGAAGGAAGGAAGGAAGGAAGGAAGAAAGAAAGAAAGAAAGAAAGTAAGAAAGAAAGAAAGAAAGAAAGAAAGAAAGAAAGAAAGAAAGAAAGAAAGAAAGAAAGAAAGAAAGAAAATTTATTTATTTTATACTCAAAACAAAACAAAAAAACACACACACACAGAATGCGTACAATAATAAAAAAATAACACAGAAAGCATAAAAAGCGTACAAAAAAAAAACTGTGCAACATGAAAATAATAATTTACATTTACATATTAACATTTACATACAGGCACATACATTGTTTCTGGCCCCACACTAGGATACCCTGTGTCGTGGGAACCAGAAACAGCGACGTCACAAACATGTAAACATCCAAGACCTGGGAATTTTTTTTTGTCCCCAACCGGGATTCGAACCCGGGACCTCTCGCATGGTAGTCAGATGCGCTAACCACTACGCCACAGAGGTCGTTAAAGGTTGAGCCTCCAAAATGGGCCCGATTCAGCATAATGTTGCAACAGAGTGTAAAGTAAAGCACTCTCCTAAACACTAAGATAATCTAAACCGGCCCTTTGATCTAATTTGTTAACTTCATGGTGTGTGGAATACCGTGGCATCCAAAAAGGTTATTATAATCTGTGCCAACTGAGAAGGTGTAGTAAGTAATCTGTGGTGTTTTTCATTGGCGGGAGCTCAGAAGAAGGTCCTTCTTCGGAGGGCGGGAGGGAAGACAATAATTTGACATTGAGTTTGGAAGGGTCTGAAAAATAATTGAAAAAGGAAAAAAGTCATAAATTTATCTTTATTGTTTTGCTTAGTAAGGTACCAATAAACTTATTGAAATGAAAAAGCCACTAGATAAGAAAATGACCAAAAATGAAAATTATGAAGAAAAACATGTGGTCAATACAAAACTAAAAGCTGTAAAGCCAAAGAGAGGGAGCTGTTTTTAGTTCATTAGCCAAGTGGATTCTACGTCTCATACGTCATTAGATTCACTAGCTGTTAACTAAATTCAATGCTGTTAAGTTTATGAAGGAAGCTCATTTAGTAATTTGTGATGAGGTACCCATGACAAAGTTATGATAAGTATCCGATTTTCGCCTTGCATTCCTTCGTGAGTAGCCAGAACATGTCCAAAAGAACAAGATTGGCTATCCGTAATAGTGTGCTGGTTCCAATACTGATGTAAGCATGGTAGCGAGATTTGGGTATGGCAGAAGAATCATGAAAGTAGGATTAGTGCAGTACAAATGAGATCCTTAAGAAATATGTGTGGTGTTACTTTGAATGACAGAATACGCAATAGTGATCAGAGACCGAGGATGTAAAGAAAGAGGATGTAGTGAGTGACTAGAATTGAAAAAAGGAATTTTGCGCTGGTTTGGAGATGGGGAGAGGATGAACGAAGAAAGACTGACAAAGCAAATATATCGGGCGAATGTGAGTGGAAGGGCCGGTAAGGGACGCCCCAGTTGGACATACTTCGACCAAATTGGGGATGTATTAGCAAAGGGCAAGATAAAAAGTACCCGAAACCGATGTGGGTACATGCAACGACTAATGGATGTCGATGAAGCGAAAGTGATTTGTTGGTTCCAGTTTGCGTAAAAGGGTCCAATTGTGCTTATTAAATATTAGAATAGAAGATGGCCTGAAAAGTTCGTACAATATTTAGTTACACTTCACTTCCGTTTTCTAGACTTTATGGTCCTGTAATGAAATTAAAATAAAACAAATATTTAAGGGGGCTCACATACATAAAACAAACGTGTTTTTTTTCTCGATTTTGTTAGAGGGAACAAGTCGACGCTTGAATTATGCACAGAATATTGAGTTATATTATTTACTTTTAAAATAAACAATAAAATTAAATAAATATTAATGGAGCGTTTTTATAGATAACGTACGGAACCCTTCATGCGCAAGTCCGCCTCGCATTTGGCCGGTCTTTTTATTGGTATATTTATGCAATGAGGGTCATTGACGTTTTGATTCTTTTTAATTTGCGTCCACACCGACAGTGATGGTAGAGGATTTAGAATCAGCCTCATAAGTTTTTAGCTATTTAGCTGTGTCGTGAATATTCCGAACGTAAGTATTTTATCTTTATCTCATCAAATATCGCTACATTTCAGAGAATAGTACTAATAGGTACGTCATCACAGCGCGTCATCCGATATTGTGATATTGACTATCTTGACTTCACAGCAAGGATGTTATCATTATCATCCGCGTAATCATCCATGCTTCACAGTTAGCTTTTTCAGTGTTGCCAACGTGGGCGATATTTCGCCATCTAGCAACTGGAAAAGAAAATCGGCGGCGAAAAAAATTTGAAAGGCGACTGTTCGTCTTTTAGGCTATGTCAGTCGAAGGGACAACCTTATGTGGTTAAATTAGGCAAACTGATTACAAGACAATTAAACATATACCTATTACCAACATTCAATCGCGGAATAAGTAACGTGTGGAAATTAGGTTAATTAGGAAATTAGGAAAATAATCTAGAACTATTTTATTATAGCAGCTTGCAGGGAATACCCACAATTTATCGTAGCTAGCGGTAGCTATTACGTAACCCAATAAGGGCTTTTCAGAGCGTCATTAAAAAAAAAAATAGTACCGCAAATTACCCATAGATGGTGCTGACGTCATGACATCACTGTACCTTATCTGTGGTTCCTGCCCTATGTTTTTACAAAAATGCACAATGCATGGGCTAGTCATGAGCAAAGACAATTCATGTAACAAAGTAAAAATACTTCGATAACTTTCAAGTTTCAACAGTTTGAAACAAAGTCTAGTTTAGATCACAGACTACAAAGAGGTGTCTAACAATCGCAGATTAATAATATTTAAAACAACAGACCTAAAAACGACATTTTGGTCTTCTTGCAGCGCCATCTAGTTTTTTTCAATGAACCTCAACTGACAGCTGTCATTGAAAAGCCCTCATTAAGGAGTAATGTAATAGTGTGTTAGTATTAACTTTTCTGATAATTACCATTGTAATTTAGGTGTATTATAGAGATACCTAGTTGATGAATGAAAGAAAATGGTACCTAGTATTTTTTTGTCACCTTATGGGTGCTTTGTCATTGCTAACAGAAAATGATCCAGAAACTCAGTGGCGGCGTAGAGGGGGGGCGGTGGGGGCGGTCCGCCCCGGGTGCCAAGCACCGAGGGGTGACAACGTGGTGACAACTCACTCCAGAAGAGCTGCAGAAAGCTATGTTCGAATGTCTAGATAGATTTTACGGAGAACTAGACCATTGCTACTGGGTAATGGTGACATTCTCAAGACATTTGGCGTTGTTCACCCTAAAACTCTGCTAACGTCAACAGAAGAAGAGCTACGGGATATAGTTCCAAATCTTACGAAAGTTAATGACGAATTTACTGCGGAAGAAATGATTTTGGAGATTTTACGTCTGAGGCGCCACTTGGAAGCCGCCAGCATTTCTTACCAAGAAGTGGTCCAGTGGACTACCTTGGAGCTTCTGAAATCTATATCTATCTATACGTCTATCTATCTGTACTTGTATATCTGTATCTTCTTTTATATCTATACTTCTATACTCTACACTAATATTATTATAAACAAGAAAAATGTTTCTTTGTTTGTTTGTGTTTTTTTTTGTCCGATCTAAATGAAAAGCGGCACAAATGATCTTAGTCAAATTTATGAAACACGTATTTCACCGTTTTTCGAAATTAAGCTCCAAAAGGGGTAAACAGGGGTACGGAAGCTAGTATCGGACTTAATTTTATTTCTTCGATTTTCGTCAAATTTGACATACATAATCTTTAAAACAATTAATGAAATACGTATTTTACAGTTTTTCGAAATTCAGCTGCAAATGGGGTTGGTAGGGGTACGGAAGTTTGTCTTGGACGTAATTTTTCTTTTGTCCAATTTTCATGCAATTTGGCATACATTATCTTTAAAACAATTAATAAAATAGGTATTTTACAGTTTTTCGAAATTCAGCTCCAAAGGGGATAAACAGGGGTACGGAAGTTTGGGTCGGATACAATTTTGTTGTCCGATTTTCATGATATTTGGCATACATAATCTTTAAAAGAATTAATGTAATAGTTATTTTACAGTTTTTCGAAATTCAGCTTCAAAAGGGGGTAAACAGGGGTACGGAAGTTTGTGTCGGACTAATTTTGTTTGTCCGATTTTCATGAAATTTGGCATACATAATCTTTAAAAAATTAATGAAATACGTATTTTACAGTTTTTCGAAATTCAGCTCTAAAGGGGGTAAACAGGGGTAAGGAAGTTTGTGTCGGACGTAATTTTGTTTATCCGATTTTCATGAAATTTGGCAAACATAATCTTCAAAACAATTGATGAAATCCTATTTCAATGTTTTCCGAATTTCACCTCCAAAGGGAGTAAAGAGGGGTACGGAAGTTTGTGTGTGTGGGACATAATTTTCTTTGATGTACATGAAAATGCATGGTATTATTTGATGCATGTTGATTATTTGTTTGATTGTTTGTTTGTGTTTTTTGTCTGATTTACATGAAAATCTCTGCAGTTTCCCGTAAAAACATCATTTGCGATGACTATTAATAAGTCCCAGGGACAAACTTTCTCCGTCGTCGGAATCGACCTACCGTTTATCACGAGTTGAGTCTCCAGATAAACAGTACATTTTGCTACCGGAAAATAAAACAACGTCAAACATTGTGTACAGAGAAGCTTTATGCCACTAATAAATTTAAAACATTGATCATAAGCTACCTTTTTTTTCCAAGTCCCACGCGGACGAACTCGCGGGCACTGCTAGTTCATCATAAAATGGGACTATTCCGAGTCTGTTCCATTTCTAGCGCTTTGCCTAAGATTTTTTTACTATTTGGGTTTCAGTGGCTTCTTGTAAAAGAAGTTTCTCTAAATTAAAATTAATAAAAAATTACTTAAGTTAGCCAAGCGCGACTTACCAATCTTTCCAAATTGTCCATCGAAAAGGACAACAAAGTAAACTTTGATAAATTATTGAATATTTCAAAATATAAATAAAGACACTTAAGCACGTTTAATAAGTCTTGTATTTGTTGTTTTATTTTGGGGGTGCACAAATAGAAAACCGCCCCGGGTTAATACCTTTGCTACGCCGCCACTGCAGAAACTGTGTCATAAAATATAAATTAATTGTTAAAAAGTACCCTTTTATTTTATTTTCAGCGTTTACAATTTAGGTTACCTACTTGGGCTCCCTAGCCTTTGCAAAAATTCGATTTTATCCTGTGAAAAATGGCAACGTCAGGTCCTAATAGTGACAACACCGATCTTTCTTTTCTTTCTTTAGTACTCTGTGGCTTTTCATCAAGCAAGTTGCGGGCGTGCGTGTGTTGTGTGCGTGAAGTGAATTTGTTGGATGGGGTTTAAGTTCGAATATTTGGTTCTCTTGTTGAGTTTTTCTCGAGAAATAGCCTTTTTGAGGCTAAATTTATAATAGTGCCTTTAATTTACGCTGTGAGAGTTTGCATAATAAGTAAGGTGAGTTATGATATTTCCAATTAACATTTCGATATATCATTAGAGGTATATTTTTATACTTGTTTAAAATTAGTAACTTAACTATATTGCCTTTAATATTGTATCTACTTTAGAGCTAAGTAAATTTCCAGTTTATGCTCATTTCACAATCTCGTTTCAGGATGCTCGGAGGAAGGGTAAAACATTTACTACACTGCACTTTTTTTTTGTCATTTATATTGTTCTTCCTCGTATTTTCTGGAGCTGCACAGTTAAAGGAATCAAAAATTATTGATGTTGATCCATGGGAACAATATGGCATTGTTGCTACCTTATTACTGTACACAGTGAGGTTCTTGTCATTCATGACATTACCACAAGTTCTCTGCAACTTTTTTGGATTACTATTCTTCAATACCTTTCCTGGCAATGTGAAGCTAAAAGGATCTCCATTACTAGCCCCATTCATATGTATCAGAGTAGTAACACGGGGGAACTTCCCTCAGCTGGTAAAGGATAATATGACAAGAAATATGAACCTGTGTTTGGATGCTGGGCTGGAGAACTTCATGATTGAAGTGGTGACAGACAAGATGATCAACCTACCCAAGCACCGGCGAGTGAGGGAAGTGGTTGTGCCAGCAGAATATAAAACCAAAACTGGTGCTTTGTTCAAGTCGAGGGCTCTTCAGTACTGCCTGGAAGAAGATGTCAATATATTAGGGGACACTGACTGGATAGTTCATTTAGATGAAGAGACTCTGCTTACAGAAAACTCCATCAGAGGAATATTGAACTTTGTGTTTGATGGTCAACATCCATTTGGTCAAGGTCTCATAACTTATGCTAACGAGCAGATAGTAAATTGGATGGCAACCTTGGGTGATTGCTTTCGTGTTGCTGATGACATGGGCAAGTTGAAGCTACAGTTCTACCTGTTTCATAAACCTTTGTTCAGTTGGAAGGGTTCCTACGTTATTACTCAGGTATCTATAAATAAGGGAAGATAAGATATTTGTCTATTTTCTGTCCATAAAATATATTTATACAAAAATAACTGGTAATGTTTTGTTTGTCATCATTAGTAACGAGAAATACAAACTTTCATTGAAATAGGTTATCTAATCATTGTCAGAGATAGTGGATTTAATCTGTCACACTTTATATCTGGACTGGTTTTTATTAAAAAAGATTTCTTTAATTCCAGGTTGGTGCTGAGAAGGCTGTGTCATTTGATAATGGACTGGATGGATCTGTAGCAGAAGACTGTTTTTTCGCCATGAAAGCTTATACTATGGGCTACACTTTCAACTATGTTGAAGGAGAAATGTGGGAAAAATCACCTTTTACACTTTGGGACTTTATGCAGCAGAGAAAACGATGGATCCAGGGTATACTTCTTGTAGTGCATTCTAAAGAAATACCTATAGCAAATAAGATATTTCTTGCGATGGCATGTTACTCCTGGGTGACACTGCCCATCACTGCATCCAATGTAGTGTGGGTGGCAGTTTGCCCCATACCATTTCCTCATTCGCTGGAACTTTTGCTAGCATTTGTAGGTGCTGTTAATTTCTACATGTACATATTTGGTGTGTTCAAATCATTCCCTATCTTTAGGTTTGGGTTTTGGAGGTTTGTTATATTTATTGGGGCTGTTTTTGTGATTATTCCCTTGAACATTATTGTTGAGAGTATTGCAGTGGTTTGGGGTGTACTAGGTAAAAAGCACAAGTTTTACATAGTGAACAAGGAAATTAAAATCCCTGTAACGGTATGATGCCTTTCAGCAACTTATTTTGTATAGTAGTTATTGTTTTTAATGTTTCCTAACATAAGTGCACAAGTACTTTAAATATTTAAATTGTTATTTTATGACTTTTTAGAATAAGAGTACCTTTGTAAATAACATATAAAAATGTCAGCTCTATTCACAGTGATAAGATTCTTACCAAAGCTTATTAGTATTTACTTAATCTGTATTGTAGGTAGTATACTTTTTTTTAAGAACACTAGATGCCATTTTGATTTTATAAATCAAGCCTGGGTTACAATTAGGGGAATAGGCGCAATTTTTAGAATTGTTTAAGGGGGTCGCCATTTTTTTGTGACATCTTGTGAGCTAGTGATGTCTATAACAAGGTTTTGAGATCCTGTGAAAAGAAAAGGGTTCTAACACATGTATGGTATGAAAACAAAAGGAGGCCAACGTAGCATTGAATATCAAATGGTGATAGGTATCAAAGCATTATAGGTAAGTAGATGCTATTTTTATGGTTCAGTATTTTTTTAATTAATGTTATTTGTTACATATTATATTTTACTAATTTGTAGTACAATTAACGATTATTATCCATGACAATTGAACACAACCTGTTTAACATTGTGACACATCAGTAAAAGTGGCTGATAAAAAAAGAACTGCCACTAATCACTGCCATGTACAGTCAATACATGTCTACATCTCAAAAAAATGATGTAAGACTGCAAACTCTTAAGTTATATTTAACCTTATATTTACCATAAATTCAGTGTTTTCATAGACTAATATTTTGTCAACAGAGATGTTATTACCATTTTATTATCTTTAAATCATACGAAATGTGATCGACAAAATAAAATTGTTTAGGGAATGTTAAAGCAAAACAATCTTAAGTTACAGTGTATGTTGAAATTACACATCAGAGCAAGAACACAATATTGAGATGCTAAATGTTTCATTTATCTTTATAAATTTAAATACTTTTTATTATTACATAAAATTAACGTAACAGTCTTATTTTATAAAAAAGTCAAAAAGTCAATTGCCACCAACATGCTCTTGATACTGAGCTGAAGCGGGTTTATTAGCAGAATTCCTGTTATAAACTGGCATGAACACCATCGGCGATTGTAATTTCCTTTTAGGGTTTCGTACCTCAAAAGGTAAAAACGGAAAACCCTTTTGGGATCCGTCCGTCCGTCTGTCTCTAAAGACCCTCGGATCCGTCGAGACCCTCAGATCTCAGGCCGCGTTGAGGTATCAAGTTGAAATTAAAACCATTTGTGAGTGGTTGACCAAAAAGGGACCTGAAGGGATTGGAAACCGTTATTTTTTTTTATTTGATTTTTTTATCTGTGGTATTTTAGCTTTGTTTTGGTCTAACCAGAATATTTTTAAGGTGCCGTAGTTATTTTTTTATGATTTTTTTGTGAGCCGAGCACGAGTCGAACCCTATAGAAACACGAAACTTCAAACGCGATTTTCTCGAAATCAATTATTTTCCCTTGAGGTCCCTTTTTGGTCAACCACTCACATATACTCAAGTCTAGGGTCCCTTGAAAAAAATCTAAGTAACGTAAAGAAAAGGTAAAGGAAAAAAGTTTCTATTTAGTTTCGTTAAGGTTCCATTTATATTTCGACACTCAAGGAAATCCAACTTGATGCGGTAAGTAATATCGTCTTATACTATAAATATAGCGAAGAATCTGAAAACTATACATTTGTATGTAAATAAATAATAGATAAATTTCAAAGTTCGGAAAAAGCTCCAAGTACGAAACCCTCGGTGGGCGGGTGCACAAACTGGACTACCTCAATCCGACTAGCCCTGGTCTGTTTTTTATAAATAAGATTGTTACACATTTAAAAACACCAAAAAATTATAGGGTCATATAAAATTATAATTAATTGGTTGTCAAAGAAAAATATCCAACATTGCCTTTGCCCAAGATTAACTACTTGTTCGAGTCATTGGTCTTCATTATGAATAAGCCAGGTGATATGTAGCAAAAATCAGGATATTTGATTAGATTGTATTTAGTCGATAATTAAAATAATAAGCAATACTGCTATAAAGCATAGTTGTGTCTACTCACGCAGCTAATAATATTTTTTGTTGATACCGGTTGTATGACATACAATCTTATGGAAATACAATCAGTAGATGAATGTTTGATGTAATTTAGGTTCTAAGGGAAATAGTTTAATAAATTATAATAATTATGGTTAGAATGGTTACCTATAAAGCATATATGTTTTAAATGATTGCAAATTGCACTTCAACAACTTAATCTCTTTTGTACCTACATTGTAGATAGATCTTTGCCGCACTTTATTTTGTAAGTATTTATTGAATTCTATAACTCAAGCCATGCAATCTTTGTAGTCCATTTGAAGTAGAATGAATCCATTTAATATTTTATAGCCGGTTAAAGAACTCGTTCATTTCGATTTCAAAACGAATGCCCTGCCAGTATTGATGGTTTTCTGTCAGATCGACTTAGACTAGTCATGTACGTACCTATATAGGTACTTAGCTACAATTTTAGCTCACCTTACGTTAATGCAATGTAAGTAGGTAGCTGTTAGGCTCGTCACATTATATCGTGCCATAAGTGGTGCCACGTAGGGATCAACACAGCAACATTCCAATGAATTGACCTCTGCAAATTATAGCACCTAGGGAACTCCTGACTTCCTTTTAGGTTTTATCTACTGTTTGCACGTTGACAACAGGGCCATTTTCCTAATCGAAAATACTGATAAAACAACCACTACAAACAACTAGTGGAAACTTTCGCAACCTACATGACTAATTAATAACCTCGATTTCAATATTATTAGCTTTGTAGCTAATAAATACAGCTATTGTCTGGGACTCCGATAAGTAGTTCTTTGTGGCACAGTCGACAACTCGTCAACCTTCACATTTTAGTTGCGTAGTCGCCCGTAATGCAACGGAGTAGAGTTCATGGGTGTATAGGATGATGTGCTGTCGACTGTACTATGCAGGCCTATCATAAATCTGCAATTCACAGTTTATTATTTCAATCAACACAACTTGCGCAGCAGTCTTTCGATTTGTTAATCTGTAGGGTAATTTATTATTGTTTATTTGTATTGTATTATTGTCATAGTAAATCTTGAGTATGTAGCTAGTTCTATCAGTCCCCAGGTTCCCAAAAAGTAGAGAAGGCTATCCTTTCCTATCTGTGTCAATTTTCTTGACATACGGTCAACAAAGAGGGGAGACATGGCCTCATTTCATAGTACTACATTCACGGTTTACTATGACAATTCGCTGTACTTACATTGGAACGTGCCCGATCCACTGTCGGTCGTCAGTCGGCTACATAATGTACATAGAATTGTTGTTTTATTTCCTTTTGAGGTACCTACGGAACGTTATAAATGATAGAAAGTGCTAGCGAGAGGGGCACCTGAATTAGATGACAAATGACCATGACGGTATAAATTCTAAATGAAAGTTTTATTATATGTCAAGCTAAGAATGGTAAACTTGATATTCTGTCGAGTGTACTAAATTAAGTTCCTATTACTTGTATTTTTTATATCTAATTGGGAAAATTTGTGTAGTAGAAACATCAACCTACTGTATTATTAACAATGTAATACCCCAAAGGACACATGGACCGATGTATGATAATACCTAATTATTAAGTTCGTAATTAAGTTCTTTATTGCGTCAAAATTGTGTACCTAACTACGATTGGCGGGTTTAATACTAATTAGATGGGTATTATGTATGTCTTTCAATGCCCGAGACTCGCACGAGAAAGGAAAATACACCGGGAGCGAGACTATAATGCATAATTTTCAATAGTCATACTAGTTAGTACGGTAATGATAATCTTATAATCAATTGCATTCCAATCCTCCAATCCGTGCAATCTTAGGTGCCTCGTGCGATTCGATGCTTGCTCTTCGCGAGAGATGCCGTTTTTATTTGCTCTGGTTCTAGATGTAAAGAGTTATGTACCTACTTACCTTAGAGTGTATTGTAATTTCTATGGGTTATACCAATGAATTGATATTGTACTGCTATCGCTTTGTAGACTACTAAATAGAGGCAAATAACATCTATTGCCGTGCTTATAACTAGGCTCTGGATCTTGAATTTAAAGCATAAGTGCCCTGCCTCACTAGGACGCCATGGCGACGTCGCCAGCGACCGTACCCAAGCAGTTAATATTGAAATGTATGGTGCCTAATTCACTCGGCGACGGTCTGGCAACGTCGCCATTCAATACTAACTGCTTGGATACGTAGCTGGCGACGTCGCCATGGCGTCCTAGTGAGGCAGGGCACTAACCGTGAGTCCTGGCAGTCTTTGCGCCCGAATTGGAGCCATACCTAATTGGATCCACTGCTCTCAGGCGGACGCCTTGAACTCGTGAGAATTTCTTCATTCTTCTTCAAAATTTCCAATTTTGAGGACCAAAGATTAAAGCGCTAACAAGCCAATAACGTAGCGGCAGCAGCCGCATGAAGGCTAGGAAAATACGTAATCAGCCAATAAACTTAAGTCATCTCATAAAGCTTCTGTACTCTTAGATTAAGAAATACCTGTGTAATTTCCTTTTTTATGTACAATAAAGTGTTCTCTATCTATCTATCTTAATTGGGTACACCATTATGCTCAAAAAATAAAAATAAAACTGAACTATTACTTATTAACTTATTAGTAACACGTTTTGAGAAGGTACCTAATAGGATTTATTTCAGTGGGCAATGCCTGCACTTTTAACTCGTAGAATAAAAATAAAATTGGATCTGGATAAGTCCGGCAATATATCATTTTTTAAAAACACTTAATTTATAATTCATTATCTATAAACGGCAATTTTTTAAGTTTAGTGCTTTGATTATGCCTCAAAATCTGATGAAGTTTTTACTCGAGTTCCAAACGGTCGGTCTTTGAGATCTAAATACCATGGATTTGACTGCTTTGTTCTTTGATCTTTGGTTTTTAGTTCGTGGCTCCAAATCGGGCACTGTGATTTATTTATGTTTTATCTTAAATAATAACGTAGGTATGTACTTATTATTTATTAATCCCTCCAACCGTAGATTAAGCCTTAATGTGTATGAACCATACTCGTGTCGGCTATGTTATGTACTTGTCAGTTGAAGGTAAACGCTACATATTATTTTGTTATGCCATATTTGCAAATAAAATGACTGGAACAATTTAATTAGACTTACCTAGTTTTTTAACTTAGTTTGAAGCTCGGAAACGTTTGGTTACCTATAAAATGGTCTTTGTAGGTACATTCTTATTCTATTTTTTTACGCGTGTGAATTTGTCAGAATATTTGTAGTACTCCTAGATACATTAAACAAAATATGCTCATTATGTTTTCCCTGAAAAAGTACCTACCTCTGCTGGTTATTTTAGGATAAAATCAATCTACATTGTGAATGTCCCTGTGGTGTGTGTGTGTGCATGGTAGGTATGCTAAGTAATAAAAAAATGTTTTAAAAGCTATGTGGAAATATAAGCATAAACAAATGTTTGCCTCTTTTTATATGGGTACACAAGTACTTACCTACCTTCACTTATCTATCCCTATGATATCGCTCTTAACAAATGTGTAATCTAGAGTGTAGGTAATGATTGCTGTAACTAAAGTACTTTTATATTCTACAATCTGCGTCAATGGCTTTAATTATCTCTCGATAATAATTTATACGAGTAGCACAGTCTGGGCGTATTTCCATGTTTGTAATGTCCTTGCCTGGTTACCCTAGTAGGTACAGGGTATCCTACCCGGGCCTCAATTCTGCTAGTGTATTATAGTTCAATGACAGTTGCTCGGTCGGGTCACGTGAAATGTTTTTTGATACCATTGACGCCTGGGTTTGGTACATTTGCGCGCGTAGATTAAAAGCGGCAATGAAATGAAATCACCCCGTTCATGCAGTTGTCATTGTACTACAATCCATTAACAGAATCTAGGCCCAGGTCAAGTGATTGTGTTTTATGGAAGTTATTTATAATTTATTATCTTCCTTCTTTTTGACCATCTCCAGAAGAGACGTCAATCAAACAGACAGTGCTTTTTCTGTTAGCGGAATTTAGGTAATTTTCCCGTAAGTAATTTTCAACGGATTTTGTATGTACGGAGTTTTCCGATTTTTTGTGGGATAATGATGTCTATTCCTCAGCTTATCGTACTAATCATCTCTGAGCTAGGCCGTGTACAGACCGATGGATGGCGGACATGGCGAAACTATAACTAAAGATGGTCGGTCCAGGCGTCATGTAATCGTTTTACATACATCGCAGTTAACAAACCGGTTTTTGAAGATAGTCGGTTGAAATTGGTTGTTTTATGTATATGTACACACGGAGTCCGTGTACATATACACCTATATAAAAAAAACAAACTACCTTTACTAACTCAATTTTTTCCTGGACACAAATAGGCCCCGTGTGGCCTAAGCCCATTTCCTACTAATGCAACACGTGATCAGCAAATTAAAATAACTTCCAACCAATACAATATTTTTTTCTGGTCCCAAACTAGGATAACCTGTGCATGTTAACCAGCCAAGTAAATTACAAACATGGAAATAGACCCAGGCTGCGGGCATTTGTACGAGTACAAATGTTCGGCGGCCCATAAATGGTCAAAAATTATTGAAATGGGTGTCGTTTGATGGTCGTCGTCAAAAATAGTCTGGGTAGAGGAAGACCATTTTTGGGGTTCCGTACCTCTTAAGGAAAAACTAAATCTTTATGGGATCACTCGCTTTGTCCGTCTGTCTGTCCAGACCCTATATCTCGGGATCGCGTAGAGGTATCGAGTTGAAATTAAAACCATATACCTAGGTACCTACACAGGTCTATGGTCCCTTGAGGATGTGAAAAAAATAAAATATTTTTTAAAATGTCTCCATCTAAAACTATGTCCCTGGCACTGCAGAGTGCTTAGTGCGAGTTTTTTCATTCATTTTCGATAGCGAGAGCGTTTGCAATTTGTATAGGAGTGACAAAGAGACAACTAGGTGGCGCTTTGTCACTCCTATAGAATATGAGTTTACGTTAACGCGATCGAGCAGTTAAAAAAACTCGCACTAAGCACTCTGGTAGTTCCTTCACCCATCTAGTGTGAGTGTAGGTGTCACTGGACGTTGTATACCAACATCATGCCATTACGGTAGATGCAAAGGGCAAAGCTTTTTGAAGTGTTTTGAAGTAGGTAGGTTTCTATTTTGTATCGTTCTGGGTCCTTAGTGCGAGTTTTTTCATTCACTTTCGATAGCGAGAGCGTTTGCAATTTGTATAGGAGTGACAGAGAGACAACTAGCTGGCGCGCTTTGTCACTCCTATAGAATATGAGTTTACGTTAACGCGATCGAGTAGTTAAAAAAACTCGCACTAGGCACACTGTTTCAGCATTGAAATGACAGTTAATTACCTAATGCTCGATATTTGGGTGCCCGCCCACTGCCCTCAGTATCTATCTTATCTGGCTATTACCTACTCACATCCTATTATTATCATCTCTTACATAATTATCAAAAGATAAATACTAAGTGAAGTCGTTGGCAGGCATCTAGGCTGTGAAGGACGTAGAACTATAAAGTAGAACAAAAACCTAGGACGCTACTTTTAGGTATTTATTTATAGGTTTGGCGCTCGGTGATGACTGGCACTATCTTCATGTACCTAGCATGTACTACGATAGAACAAACATGAAAATGAACTATGTACATCGCGCAGTAGAGCATTCCTACTTATTAATCCAAAGGTTATCTGGCAGAGATCACTCTTAGTAATAAAGACGCCAAAGCATTCTTAGGTTAAAGGTGTCCATACAGGGGGTAGCGCTGGGGTAGAACTAGATAGAGATAGAATTTGCTGAAAAATCTCTCAATCATCTAAACAGTGATTTTTAGGACCCACGGCTAAGGACCTAGAATCACGAACCTGGGGCAAGATGGCATTGATGCTATCTACATAGTTCTAGGTTTGTTGCGTTAGGTTAACGGCCATGGGTTTTAAAAATCACTGCGTAATTGTGTGTAAAAGTGTACAATTTCGTATTTGAAGGTACCTACTTCTACCTAGGTAGAATGAGAGAATGCCTGGGACGTAGATATTGCTACCTAGGTACATTATTTTGCAGGTAAGCCTTCTTTTTTTATATTATTTTTACTTTTTTTTTTCAGTAAAGATAAAAGGATTGTGTGGCAGGGGTTTGATACCTAAGGTAGCTCCACCTAAGATAGCCCAGCACCTAAGATAGCCCACTTTCAAAATTGCCCGCTTCGAAACGTCACACTAAGTTTGAATATCGCGTTCATGTTCGCTTAGTACCATAGACAAAACTGCAAGTGCATCGAAGTGGGAGGGAGCCGCCATCTTTGTAGGAGTTGACAGTTTGTCAGTCACGTTACAAATTCTTTACGATTTACAACCTCACATTCGCAAACTTTTTAGTGCTACTTTAGAAAAACAAACGGATTTAGTGTTTATCTTCCATACAAAGCTACGTGACTTCCAGAGCAGTCTTACGAAGGTAAGTGTTGTTTGTTTAGTGTGTTGATTTTTATTTAAAAGAGATATTCATTATTACCGGGAATAGTTCCTATGAAGGCCCACCTCTCGGTTCCTAGGATGGCCCGGTTGGATGGTAGGATGGTTCCACGAGGAATGCGTTGGGTTAACTAGAAATGACGTAGAGGTATTCATATGTCCTGTATGCAATTAAGTTATGTTGTAATGTTTCATGCGTGCATACCTTTTTTTATAATTGCTCCCAACAAGGCCCATCAAAATTTTGTTTAAAACAAGAGTTGTTAAAGAACAATTGAAATTTGATTTTTTCTTCAGATTATTGTTAGCATACGTGATAAAAAATGTTATTTTTTGTTCTAACTAAGAGATTATTGTTTTAGAGAAGATTTAAGTTTTGCCAAGCCTAAAATGACCCACCGTACAATTGTGATCAAAGAAACTTTTGTTAAAGACTGATTCTTTAAGAACCTCATATTTTTGTTTAAGTTTTATAAATATCGGGCCATGATAAGTCCCTATGTTCCCAAAAAGGCCCACAAAGGAGGTTTTAAAAAGTGTTACTTTTTTATTAGAAGTGTAGTTTTATTTGTTGATTTATGTGTTGAATTCGTCCACAAATAAACGAGTAATATTTTGTTATGATTTTCTATAATGAGCTATTGCCATTTTTTATTTATCGAATTATTGCAAAAAGTGGGCCTTATCAGGCGCACGTACCTACCTTATATAGATTACTTTTACAAAATCTTCGGGTCAGACGTTTTTTAAAGTGGCAGCCATATTTATACATACCTACTTAGCTTCTAGCTTTAATACATACACATTTCAGTAAGTCGATCAACCGATCAACGATATTAGATAGTCGAGGGTGATCGATTAGTGTGCATAGTCTTCTGCATTAAGGTGGGTATAATACTCACGATGTGAATCGGTCGCCATTATTGTTATTTATTGATTGGATTATAAGAAAACCATCGACTAAAATAACAAAATAGGAGTCGAAATAGATTTCAATAGGTTATTGGCCGTCGTTATTATTCGCATCAGTGATTCGCATTAATTATCTCGTAGTTTCCATTACTACAACTGTGCTAGATATGAATCAATTTTATCATTCTTTAACGCCATTTTTCACCATGTAAAGAAACGTCTTTACGTGGTGAAAATGGGTTTTTTCAAATCGCGACGTACTTTTGAAATCATTAAACTCGGCAAATTAACGAATTTGCCGAGTTTAATGATTTCAAAAGTACTTAATTAATACCTATCAACTAAATAATTAATATGGTTATTAACCAAATTTTCAGTAAGTACTTATACAAAACTCGGCTTTCCACTGAACTGGGCTTAGTTTATTTGTTGAAATTTTGGCCAAGTACTTTAAAATGACTGCACAGTGCAGTCGCCAATTCAATTTTTACATGTTAGTATGAGATTCGTAACGAAGAGGTCATGGGAGTAAAGATTGAAGACTGATACTGTCGACAGTTCATGTCAACAAGGTTTTGCATCCTTAGCAACGTACTGACATAATAACAGCCAAGCCCGTGAGCGATCGGCGGCTATTACTCTAAGTGCACACTTGATCGAAGGCAATTTATTAAAAGTTGGTGGTCAAACGAGCGCCTTGATTGATTGGCGAGCTTATTTTATTTACCCTATCGCTGTCTACGCCGGAAAACTTCAGACTGATTTTTTGTACAGTCAATAAGCAAACCGGCAATGCAAAAGTTTCCAATGGACACATGAGCACACAAGCCCAATTTGTATTATTTTTAAGTTCGTTATTAAATGTCTATTGGTTGTGTTGAGAAAATGCCCCTTATCAAGCCATAAAAAAATCATGGTTCGAAAGAAAGGTAAAAGTTCTAAGTACCTAGTCATAATTGCTGCTATTGCTGTTGTTTACCGATTTCGATTCGGTTCGATTAAACCTATTATAGGAATTGACTGCCCCGTTAGTCTAGCAGTTAAGGCGCTTACCTACCAATACAGAGGTTGTGGGTTCGATTCCCAATGGGGCCACCGTACATTTGAACAAATGCCCTCATTCTTGGTGTTTTTCCATGTTTGTAACGTCCTTGCCTGGTTACCATGGCACAAGATGTCCTAGTTTGAGACCAGCTCAAGTGATTGTGTTGTGTGGACGTTGTTATTATTATACATATTTTGTTTTAGAAATTAAAAGGAATTCATAATTAAAGAAATTGAACAACTTGCAACTTGAAATCCATTCAAAATTACGTCGATGAAGTTGATGGTTTTGTAAATCAGACAAAAAAACCCTCTTTATACGCAATCCTACACTGCACGTGGTCCGACGCGCTCTCATTTTTTTAGTTTCTTTCCCGTTTTTAAAGAGATTTCACTTTTACCCCTCACAAATCAACAAATGGTACCTAGTTTCAACGTCGTCGCCAGTAACGATCTTACATTATAGGTAGGTATAATTATCAACTGCGTTTTTACATTGCGCAGGATAGTATAAAGGTTGCTGTGCTGCCGACTGTACAAGGAGCCGGTCAACTAAGTCGAGTCGCCAACAAGCCGGCCCATATTACTTACATACAACCTACTCTTTAAAGGGATTACGCATCACGTGAAGCCCTAACTATGCGTTCGTGACCCGATTGCTGTCCCCTCGTATGCTTATGTTTTATGTTGTCTGTAAGTTCACTTCGCTTAATTTAATAATAGTACGAGCTGTGTCTAATGGTAATCTGTTGTCAAGGGCGCCGTATGTCAGTCTTCGGTACCCGGTTGCGGTGGAGACGCGCGTGTCGCCATTAAGTTTGAAGTTAGTGGAGGATGGTAGAGCCTCCTCAAGTGGTTGTGGAGGATTGTAATGGTGTGGAGGCAGAGGTGATCGAGGATGCCGCGGAGAACGGTGATGACGGGTAAGTTCTGCCCCAGGACTCCAGTTCCATGTAACTATAGTTCATGACTTACTAGGGCAATTCGCTAAGTCAAGCCACGGATTAATACGTAGGAAGACTACGTAAAGTACATCGAATTGTCTTGTGATATTGAGAATTGTAGTTTTATGAGACATGCCCCAGCCGTTTGAAGTCAAAGGTTGCTTAGTAGATTGTCTTGAGATTGAATGCGTAGTCCTATAGCCAATGAAACTGTAGGTACATCTCGCTCGAGGTAGAGTTTGCTCCAAACAATGTCGTATGATGAAAGGCAGGCAACCGGTATAAGGCGTAAAATGACAACTTACTCAGTACTTAGGTATCTTATATTTACCCTTTTATACGCTAGGCACTTTGTTTCCAAGAAACACAATTTTCATTGTTTGTTGAAATTAAATTTCAAATTTCGCGTTACTTCAAAGGATGAAGATACAATGATACAAAGTTATACTTACGACAAATGTCTCACAATCTCAACACAACAAACGTAAGTTGTAAAAATATTAGGTGAAAAAAAGGTAGTATAAAACTGAAGTCAAATTTGAAATCTTTATTTGCCAATAATTCGGTATTATAGTTTGAATTGGATTTTTCTATTTGTAGATTGGCCATTGACCCCAAAATCGGCTGCCGGGTTCATTTTCCGAGTGACGTCATAAGAGAAACGTGAGTGCTTTGCCATCCTTGGAATATACTGAAGAACCTGCCGTAATAAATATCTACTATACCTAACACAAACGAAATTGAGTTTACTACAGAAGTGGTGAAGTTTTTCCGTTATAAGATAAGATAAGAATATTCTTTATTGCACATAAGAAACAAGAGACTAATAAGAGTTACAATTAAAGAAATATATACAATAGGCGGTTTTATTGCTAACAGCAATTTCTTCCAGACAACCTTGTGACGGAGAGGTTGCCGAAGGAAAAAGAGACGGGCGGGAGGGAGTTTTTCCGTTATATTATCTTAGGAACTTGTGCTTACCTAGTAACCTTACCTACCTTGTGCTTCAACTGATAGGAAAAAGTTGACGCGGGGTTGTGAAGATTCCGTACCTTTAAATAACAAATAATATAGTATAAGTTTCATTAATAAATCATCATTAACTCATTATGTCCCCACTGAGGCACACGGGTCACTTACCTGAGGAAGGTTTAGACCATACTCCACCACGGGGGCCAAGTCCGGATTGGTGGGGGCTTGTAAGATTAGTGGCTGGTCTTAATGTCAGAAGTTTTCAGGCCTCTGACTTAGCTTAGCGACTACTAGGTATATCTATAGATGGCAGCCGGCACGGAAGCACGGAACTGCTCGGAAAAGTGCCACTAGCGTTAGTCACAGACGGTCACCCATCCATGCACTGAATAAATAAATGCATCCGTTCATCAACACATCCATTAATAAATGCCTACCTAATTAGCTAGCATTATATACTTAAGGTTTATACCTAAGTCCTTTTGTTAAGTTGTTCTCACGTGGGACTTACGCAGGGAAACTTGTATGGCCTCAGCTCTCCACATCTGGCCGAATAGAGCTCGCCCACCGAATATAGGTAGATGCTCTGTGAGCTCGGCTTTCGGCCTAGCCGCGGTGGGGTTAGGGTATATCCATGTTACAAAGGGCCTGCGAACTGCGAAGTATATTCTTAGGTATACGGTACGATTTCAATCTACCTACGTCATAATAATTAAATCCTTACGAAAGTTACAAACTACATAAGCTAACCTAATAAGCTCACGCCTGTATCACGCCTGTAGAGGGGTAGGCAGACCCCAGGGACTGCCGACTGCCACGATCCTGACAAATCAATTTCGCTTCATCAACATTCATTAGTCGTTGTTTACACGCCCGCCGGTTTCGGGTACTTTTTTTCTTGCACTTTGCTAATACATCCCCTAGTTGGAAACTACAATACAGAAACAAACACGCGTTCTCGTGACGAGACCGTCGGACACATTATTATAGTCTCTGACGCTTAGTTTGTGTCGTTGCGTCCATGCCTCGCCACCAGTTTTAATGTGGATAGTTCTTTACTCGTGCATGAAAGATTTTTCTCGGGAAGTCGTGAGTCGTGACATATTAAATTACAATGTCCTAGGTTCAAAGCGTAGGGATGTATAGAAAATATTACATGTGTCGACAAGTGTTCTCAATACGTAGGTAGATACTTACGTCGATGCAATCAATCTTACGTCAATCTTTGTGCACTCATTATCCTAAGAATGATAAGATTAAAGCCAATATTATATTATTTTTTTACAAAAAAGCAATATAGCAACCTAACACACATTACTCATTCATTTGCCACATTTATTCTTTTCAAAAAAGTTGTAACATAATTAACAAAGTTTTCGACTTAATTTTAAATACTTCTGAATGTGTTAAACTCTAGACACTGTAACGAGGTGCAATTCGCCTCGTTGCTTTCTATTATTCTTGGCCATTATCTATTCTAAATTTAATATTTTTTCGACATTTGCCACAGTGGTCGGACGTAGCTGGTCCATAACCCTCAGCTTCCAAACTGAGTGGACGTAAACCTCATATTACTTTATTACGTACGACCCGGATTGCTCTATTCTCCATATTATCTATAACAATATAAAATATTTAAAAGACACATTAATAATGTAAGTGTTCTGCTTTTTTATACTCCTCATGTATTTTTATATTTACTTTTTTAGACCTTGGTTCAGACTTATTATTTCGTTGTTCTCAGGTGCCTTTCTTTTAGGTCTTAAATAAAATACAAATACTTATCTGCCTCTGGATGCCCTATTTTACTTCTACGGACCGCACTCCCGAACCCCATAATATAACGACGCTGGCGCCCAACGTGGGGCGCCAGCGTCGCAATATTGGGTTCGTACACGGAAAAAAGAAATGCTTATTTCCGAAATAAAACTTAACTTTCTTGTTTTAAGAATGAGTGTATTAGATGAAGACAACAAAACTGAGACAATATTGAACTTCATTCAAGATAATATTGTTTCCGCCATATTATATGAATCACGGATTGTCTTGACCAATAGGATATTTTCTTAATCTAAGAATTCTTTTTTTTCCGTGTACGTCATAAAGTAATATGACGTTTACGTCCACTCAATTTGGCAGCTGAGAGTTATCTGGACCAGCTACGTCCGACCACTGTGGAAAAGATCGAAAAATGATTAAATTTAGAATATATAATGGCCAAAAATAATAGGAAGCAACGAGGCGAATTGCACCTCGTTACAACACAATCGTCCTCTACCCTTTAATATCAGTGTGGAGTCATTAACGGGATACAGCTTGCGTCCAAACTAGCGATCCTGATACACGCCGAGGCCACGCAACGGAGATACTATTCACCGAAATGCACCGACATGGACAAAATGAGCGTCCATATTTATGATACAAATAAACGTGATACGTCAACATGCTACAAATGTGGACGAGGCTTTAGAAAGAGCGTGATAATCTCCACTCGTGCCCACCGTAGATTGACGATTTTAAAGCGCTGGGGTATGTGAAAACATCAGGTTGCCTCACGATGTTTTCTTCCACCGTTAATGAGTGGTATTGACTAAACAAATTAACAAATGTACGTTACTAACTCACAACAGTCACTGATGTCGGTATCGAACCCAGAACATTTTTAATATTAGTCCAGCGGTATCTTATCTTAAGCATAGTTTACGCGAAGCCAGTAATGCTGGCGCCAGTCCTGCAGACAAGCCAGCGTTGACCTGGCCCCTGTTATTTAGACGAGGCCGTATGCGGGCGGAGGTCACTGGCTAGAAAAATAGACGGGCGCTCTATTCTCGCCAGCATTGGCAGCCAGGGCTGGCTTGCCTTAAAAAACTGTTCCACAAACACAAAACGAATCCTAAGCCAGTGCTGGCTGCCAGTCTCATTAGCAGCCAGTGTTGGCTTTCGTGTAAACTATGCTTATGTATCTTCTGAACCATTATTTTCAATTAGTGGAGATCGTATTAACGCCTCAATAAGGGGGACATTGGCCACGACAAGAATGCCTACATACCTAATTACAATAGTGAACATGTACAAAGTATTGAAAAGTCAGTCTTAAATGAGCTGGAGTCCTGCCATATGTGCGTCAGTGTTTGCCACCTGTGAGTAAGGCTGGCCACATACATTCGTTTTCCGTTATCGTTTTCCTAATGCGGAATACAGATTCGTATATCCGTGAGCCTAGCGCAGACTTTAGTTTTTATTCATTAAGGGAATTTTCCGTACGGAAAAAAGACGTACCTACGTATGCGGTAGTGAATGCATTTTATATAGATTTAAAGCATTCGAGAACCCGAAAATGGAAAACGAAAGCGAAAAAACGTGTGCGGAAAACGCATGTATGTGGCCGGCCTAAAAAACACTGAACTGCTTGCCATACTACGTGATCTGTTCAGATCAGTATCGGTAGAGTCCATTACTGGTACTCTAATAATAATTAATACGATGACCTATCCCGCTAAACCTACTTATGAACCATTATTGCGAGTCCTGTGAAATCGGTAGATCTAGTGATTTGCAATTTAGTGGAAATATTCCTTTGATGATGATGATGATGTCCATGCCGATCCGGCTACGGTGACTGTTGTGGGACCGTCAGGCTACGTTGATGTGCCCGCGTGTGGCTGACGTAAGCAATCTTTGCAGTAAACGTACCACCGCAAGTGATATAAAAAATAATAAAAAAATCCTTTATTACAGTAGTGGTGACTAAGGGAGTTTAAAAAATTGTATCCATAAAGCCGATGTACAATAAAATGCGTGATAAAAATAATGAATCTAATTTTATTAGAAAGCATTTTTAGACAACCAAAACAGTTAGCTTGGAAAAAAACTTCACAGACGAAATCTACACAGATTACTCTATTTGTTTAGAATAAGAAAAAGGTTCTAAACATAATTGGCCGGGCAAAAATAACATTTAATTAATAGGTAATGGACACAGCTTATTAATTGACCTTCGGTACACCTTTTTATTAAACTGTACATCAACGACTCGCACCGCACCGTCTCTACCAGGAATCACCTTTACAATCCGTCCTAAAGGCCACTCTATAAGGGTGAGGTATTTAGATTTTTAACAAGCACCAGGTCACTCTCCTTTAGATTAGGCAGTTGGTTTTTCCATTTGGGACGACTTTGGAGCTGTGTTAAATAATCATTAGACCATAATTTCCAAAAGTCCTGTTTTAACTTTGTACATAAATGCCAGAATTTCAAACGATTGAGCGGTACTTCTGTAAGATCTACTTCAGGGTAACTAGCCAATGCCGTGCCAACCAGAAAGTGTCCAGGTGTTAAGTATTTACAATCATTGGAGTCAATTGACAGCAACGGCCTGGAATTCAAAATTCCTTCAATTTGCACAATAACAGTATATAGTTCTTCGTAAGTTAAACAAAGATTGCCTACAACCCTTTTAAAATGATATTTTACACTTTTTACACCGGCTTCCCACAAACCGCCAAACTGGGGGGAGTAGCTCGGAATGAACATAAATTGAATTAAGTTTGAAAACAAAAATTAAAAACAGCATCTCTATGATTTTTGGAGGTTTGCAAGGCATACAATTCTTTGAGAGTATTTGACGCTCCTTTAAATGTTTTAGGATTATCGCAAAATATTTTTGTGGGCATGCCACGCCGAGAGATAAATCGCTTGAGACATGCCAAGAAAGCCTCAGTGGTGAGATCCGAAACGAGCTCTACGTGGATGGCTTTATAGCGAAACACACAAAAAGAGCGATATAACTCTTTGTCACCAAAGGTTTTCTAATACGAGCTATTTTCATGGAAAATGGTCCACAAAAGTCAACGCCGACATACTGAAATGGCCTTGAAGCTGTTATTCTCTCTGGTGGAAGAGATCCCATCAGCTGCTTAGCAGCCTCAGCTTTCAAACGCATGCACTTAACACATTTGCGCAGCACCTTCTTGACCTCTCTAATGCCACTAAGAATATAGTAACTTTGCGAGAGCGAGCTTAATACTAAGCGTGGCCCTGCATGGAGTAGCCTCAAATGCTCTCTTTCTATAATAAGGTCTGTAAGATGGCTATGCTTAGTTAGAATAGCAGGATGTTTTTTATTATAAGACATACCGTCTGCATTTTCTAGTCTACCGCCAACCCGGAGTAACCTTTTTTGATCAACAAAAGGATGAAAGTTGCCTATGCCTGTCTTTACATTCTTGCCTGCAGAGATTGATGCTAATTCTATAGAGAAGAAGTCTTTCTGAGTGCAGCGAATTATGACTGACATAGAGTCACGTAGTTCCTGAGGGGTTAACTCACTGTCCTTTATTTTTGAACTGTTCTTTGAACAGTTATTGAAAAATCTATAAATAAAACTGATGACTTTTTGAAGTTTATATAGCTTTGAATATTTTTGAAACAGTTGTTGCGCAAAGGATGGCTCTAAATTAGCAACATTGCAAGATAGGTCTTCTTGTTGCTCGTTATCAACTGGAAAATTCAAGAAGTCAGGCACTTTATAACTATTTGATGAGTCATGAGTAAATTCATTGTTGAGTAAATATTGCGGGCCATGCCACCACAGCGTACTATTCTGCAGTTTCTGCGGTAAGACTCCTCTCGACAATAAATCAGCAGGATTTTCATGTGTCCTTACATATGACCATTGAGAGTGATTAGTCAGCTTCAGTATTTTTTTAACCCTACTGTTGGCATAACAATTAGATTTCACATTGCCATTTTTTAACCAGCACCAAACAATTTGTGAGTCACTGTATAAAAATACCTTGTGGGAAAACCTATCTTTCAGAACCGCACTGACTCTATAAACTAGTTGAGCCAAGAGTAACGCGCTATTGAGTTCAAGTTGAGGTATTGTCAAAGCCTTTTTTAATGGAGCACCGCGGTTTTTAGAACATAGTAAATTAGTTTGCACTGTCCCATCCTTTTTTAAGATTCTCGTGTAGAGGCTGCAACCAAAGGCTTTAATGGAGGCATCGGAGTATCCTACCAACTCTACACTTGAAACATCTTTATTGTTCCCTTCTTTATAGAGTCCCACTGTAATTGCAAAGACCATAGCTCTTGCATAAATGTTTTGGCAACGACAACTATAGGGCCGATTATGAATAATGAAATGGTTCGATAGGGTTAAATTCTCACCGAGTGACATTAAATGCCTTTGCTATCAAACTCAATTGACATGGCAATCAATAAAATGGACGACTGAAGGTGAGTCAAGCACTAACTACTTAGGTAGACTTACGTAGGTTCTCTGCAATTAATTGTTAGTTGAAGTGCTGAAGTGAAGGTTTTCAGTCACCATCACTAATAACATGCTTTTGAGCAGTATCTGCTTAGTCATCATCATCAACCCATTATGTCCCCACCAAGGGGCACGGGTCTCTTCCCTGAGGAAGGTATAGGCCATACTCCACCACCGGATTGGTGGAGGCTTGTAAGAGTAGTGGCTGGTCTTAGTGTCAGAAGTTTTCAAGCCGCCCTTGGGCCTCTGACTTGGCTTAACGACTGCTATCTATCGACGGCAGCCGGCACCAACTGCTTAACGTGCCTTGCGAAGCACGGAACCGCTCGGAAAAATGCCACTAGCGTTGGTCATAGACGGTGACCCATCCATGGACTGAACGCGCGTATGTTGCTTAACCTTAGTGATCGTTTAAGATCACTCAGGCAGCGAAGGCTACGAGCGATTCTTAGTGGTCGGCAGAAAATACTAAACATCAAAAAACCTACAGTAAGTAACCGATTAAAGGCCCTAAAGAGATTTGAAAGAAAATTAATCCCCACACAACACAATTACTTATCCAGGGCCTCGATTCTCTTAGTGCATTATAGTTCAATTACAGTTAAATGGTCGAGTCACGTGACATGTTTTTTAATTCCATTGACGTCTAGAATTACGAATATCATTTGCGCGTCGATTTGAATCGGCAACGAAATGAAATCGATGCAGTCGTGCAACTATCATTGTGCTACAATGCATTAGCAGAATCTAGGCCCTGGTCTCACGCTAAGATACCAGTGTGCCATGGCAACCAGGCAAGGATATTCATGGGAAGTACTGAAACACTTTGCACAAGTACGGTGGCCTACTTGGGAATCAAATTGACGACCAATGTTTTAGTAGTCATGAGAGTTAACGAAGAAGACTGCTACGCATTGTACATCGAAATGTTGGCTGCTTAAAAGAGTCGGTTATCTCATATTTTGTACGTTTTTACTAACGTAGGGTAAGACATTTTGTTACTATAGTCCGTTTTTTAATTGGATGCAAATAAAAATGACGCGGTGTTATTGCTATAAAAGCAATAGGTTAACTCGGTAGATTTTTTTACCGTAAATAGAAGACTCATGTGACCAAAATCCTTATCACATCAAAGACATACAAATTGAATTTTATTATGTACTCGTAAGAGCAAAGTCTAAAAAAAAACACCTGCGTAGCATACACAATTTAACTTGGAAGTAAAATGGGGTTATTTGGTTTTTACGTACTAGCAACATTCAGACATTGACAGCCTAAGAATTGTATGGAGATGTCAACGTGACTATATTATTATTTTTTGCATTGAATGAAAAAACAGACTGTAAGAAATTTTCAAAAGATTAATATAACGTCATATAATATGAATTTTAATGTTGCTATCTCTTAGTATGTAATTGATATTGTAATTGGTAATCTTATTGACTTTTCAATGTATGATGAAAGAATGGATCTCTGAAATAAGTGATGTCATTTCCTTAACAGGGCGTCCCAAAATTATGCGACATGAAGGAAAAGTACCTTAAATATCGTAGATCGGGTATTTTGCTAAAGTAAGACTTTATGTTATTTTTAAAAGTTAGTAATTCTGCATTCAAAGATTTTCTAAAAATTGCTTGCCTCGTCTGAGAATAGAACCCACGTAAATGTACAAAAAAAAAAACACCCCTACTTTTATGATGCCAATCGAAAGAATGGCCAAAAAATAATAACTCTTCTTAAGTAACATAGTATTTTAAAAGAAAGGAACAGCGTGAAATTAATAAATTTAATCAAATTAAAAACATAAAAACAAAAACATTAAACTGCCGGAGTCAGTTGAGTGGGTATTTTTTTTGTAAATTAATTACTTAAATGCTCAAAATGAGATTTGCGTAAGACAAAAGGGTGATCCCTCCCAAAATGTGATCATTTTGAGCATTTAATTAATAATCCACCAATCCGGACTTGGCCCCCGTGGTGGAGTATGGCCTATACCTTCCTCAGGGAAGAGCCCCGTGCCCCTCGGTGGGGACATAATGGGTTGATGATAAATTAATAAATTTTCAAAAAAATATCCACTTAATTGACTACGGCAGTTTCATGTATGTATTTAGTTTGATTAAAATGATTAATTTCACGCTGTTACTTTCTTTTAAAATACTATGTTACTTAAGAAGAGTTATTATTTTTTGGCCATTCTTTCGACTGGCATCATAAAAGTAGGGGTGTTTTTTTTTTACGTTTAAGTCGGTTCGATTCCCAGACGAGGCAAGTAATTTTTAGAAAATATTGGAATGCAGAATTACTAACTTTTAAATATAACAAAGTTTTCTTTCAGCAAAATACCCTATATTTAAGGTACTTTCCGTTCATGTCCCATAACTTTGGGCCGCCCTGTATATTGTAGTTTTAAGAAAAGCACCCCTGAGTCGTCGTGAATTAATATTTATTATTCGACTTCAAAAAAGTTCTCACTTCGGTTCCCTTGAAGTTTTTTGGTACTTTCTGCTATTACTCGTCTAACTGCCTCCACGGTTACGCTGCACCTATACCAAATTTTGGATTGTTTCGTTTTTGTGCTGCAGTCTTTGAAGTCGGTTTTTATTTTCATTTAAAATAAATATTTCACGGTTTTGTGGCTATCAATACGCCACCCCCAAATTGTGTTTTCTGAAAGCAGATGCACGAGTTACTAAAAACACACAAATTGCTTCAAGTCGGTCTTTATAATTTCAGGAGCTCCTTCGATTTTCTCCAGGATTTCATCATCAGAGTATGCCTTGGTGACTAGACCACCTATGAATTACACCCAAAATTTTCAACCAAAAAAATGATTTTCCAACTCGATCCCCTTATCTTCGAGTAATCGGGGAAGATAAATCATCAATATGTAAAATTCTCGTGGTACAGAGTTAGTGCGCATAGGTACTCCTCCGAAACGCCTTGACCGATTTTGACGAAATTTTGTAAGTATATTCGGTAGGTATGAGAATAGGTTGTTATCTATTTTTCATGGCCCTAACTGAAAAAATAAAATGGTGAAACAACGTTTGCCGGGTCAGCTAGTAAAAAATAAAAAAATATCCCGACGAACTGAGAAGCTCCTCTTTTAAAGTCTCGGTAGATAATAGAAAGGAGATAACAAACTTGATAAAAAAGTTTAAAAGATAACTGGGAAACTCGACAAAATTGAGAGAATTTTTATATTAAAACAATTTGTTAAGCACAACACAAATAAAATAATTAAAAGCCGTACATGTTACGGTATTACAGATACTGTAGTAGTACTAACCGACGTTCTCTGAAGTAGAATCACTTACTTTACTGAATTTTTGTGGGAAGATTGTGGCCAGCCCATGTATCACGTAACTATCCAATCTATCGGTCCGACACGAATCCAGTTTCAAATATGTATGTATTCGATAGTTCGGAGTAGGCTTATTACCGGTTTCTGAATTGAGAATTTTCACTAAGCAAATACTTAACTATAGTGCTGTCTCGTCAAATTTCTCAGAAAAGAGCGTGTCAGAACGTTACTTAACTATACATATTTACTTACGTGAAATTCTCAATTCAGGAACCGGCCCTTAATCAGACAACTCCATACAGAGGAGGCGTAAGCCTCTGTAAGCGTAAGCTCTGGGTCTCGATTCTGTTAGTACATTATAGAACGATGACAGATACACGGTCGGGTCACGTGACTTGTTTTTTCACGCCATTGACGCCTAGAAGGTTTAATACGCATGGGCGCGCGGACTTGAAGCGGCAATGAAACTAAATCGCCATGTTCATGCAGTTGTCATCATACTACAATGCAGTAGCAGAATTTTTAGTCCCGCATGCTCGTTCCCCTGGTTTAGCTCTTTTTCGAAGTTGTAGAAACGTAGTTGGCGTCGTCGCTTGCTCGTCTTTGACAGACTTACCCCCGGTTTCTCGTAAGTTAATAGTTTGTTAATCTTTCGTTAACGGCTATCAAATGTTTTTTTCGTATGCACTTTGGGTATCTGACAGCTGTTAACAGTTGATTAACTGCTTGTTAGTGTAGGTACGAGAAACCGAGGGAGGGAGTGAAAACTCCAGATAACAATTTAGGATTGATTCCAGGAGATTTTAGTTAATTAAAGCCGCATTGTACGCTTTATCACTAAATGTGAAATAAATTAGATGAATGGTAAATAAAACTGAAACGGAATATAAAAAATTGATTGCAAAGAGGGAACGGTTAAAAGTAATTAACGTGGTCGTCACAAGTTACAACGTCAAGCAAACTAGTCGACATTTGTCGCTAACTTAAGTTCGGAAAAAACACCACCAATTGCGTTCAGCGGAGCTGAACAACAGTACGAAAATGCGAAGGAAATTCCATCTAGGTAAGTTTCAGGCATCGTACAGGGCTCCATTTCATAAAATACATGGAATATAATTACAATACATGGTTCGCAAACCACGATGTATGGTTTCTATGACAAATCGATGTATAATTTTAAGCCCTCTACCTAGAGACCATCAATTATTACTAGATACCTGTTAAATAGAAACATACTAGACATATTGTCCTAATCGATTCGACAATGTACATTGAGTTATCTAAATAAACTATGCATTGTAGGTTAATGGAACTTGGACTTAGCTCTGGTTCGATGTAGTCGAGGATAGTAAAACTGTAGAGTCAAACTTAATAATGCAGTAGACCGTGTGAAAAAACCCACAAGTAGCAAATTGGTTTGTTCCACAAAGAGCTCCCGTCCCTGTAACCTAGGTTAGTGCGTCATGTAAATTGAACTTCAATGTTTTTCTTTCCAGGTAAGTAAATATTCACAAAGCGTCGGCTTAGTGGTGAGTCAATAATCCCCGCGATACGTCATTCAAAGGTTTTGGAGGCGAGCGACAGGGGGCAAAGTGATGTGTAAATAATACGCTACATTCAACATTACTTGCTTAAACTTTCCAGCGTTTAACGATCGAAGAATTTAACAATGATCTCCAACAATGAATTTCCGATCTTAGGTTAAATTGGGGATAGATTAATTAATTATTTTACATACATATTTGATACTCTACCGACTTGGAACGCGGCGGCAAAGGGCTTGACGGCTCCCTAGAGAGTTTTTCGGAAAGTTAACTGAACAAATTTAAAATTCTAATTAGTTGAAGGGTTGCTTAGAATAAATATTAAAGCTGCCAATTTTTTCCGCCTGGCGTTTTTTGCAACTCTACCGTCCACTGCTATTTAAAGAGCCCCTTTGCGGGATAATTTCATTTTTATTCCCGGCTCTGACACAATGGCACGGGTAATTCAATTTAATTAGCATGACTTTAATTTTCATTTCACAAAAAAGTATCTGTCGAATCCTGACGGTTTTAATAATTTCATTAGTGATAGTCCTTTTTCCTCTGAAAGCAAAATAGGTGTCCTGAGCGAAACAGATTAACGAAGAGTTTAGATAGACCATCAATGGCGCCTAAGAGTGCGAGGTAGAATTTAACGTGGGTAGGAATTTATGAGAAGAATGGTAGCTTTAGGGCGGGCGGAGGGCGGGCGGGGTCCGGCGCCCGCCATGGCGCGCGCGGCAGTCGGCCTGTACCTCGGACGCGGGAACGGGCGAGCGCGCGTCGCCTTTGCCGCGAAAACCGCGCGCGATCGTGAATCCCGACAAAGCGTACTTTTACAACCGCTAAAAAAACTTTTTGCGAGACCTCTACGGACTAGAGGAAAATCCTTCTTCTGGTTTCGACGACAGAAAGTGAAGTTTTTAAGAATTACGAGTGTCAGCCAGGAGTCGCAGCAGCGCCATGTGGTGCTTCGTTCACGTGGCAGCCGCTGCTGGCTGACGCGCCGTCCTCAGCATCACCGCATCAACTGGTAAATACACAATTATTTATACCTTGTTATAAGATAATTTTTGACATTTTTTAAATTGTACTTTCTGCCGTGCCAGTAATATTACTGTTGGTAAGGATAATTATCACTTTGTAAATTGAACACGCTAGTTTGACTATTAACTATATAAAAGCCAATGAAACATCTGCTTATATCTACAGGGATAATGGTGTAGGTATACCTAAGATTTATGTCATCTTTTTAATCACCTACTTTTACTTTATATTAAAAAGAAAAATAAAGGTGTTTTCTTTTAAGGGAGTGTTCAAGTTATGTCATCGTTACTTTAAATATATTATTGTGCTTTGCTATCATGAGATTGTAAAATTATTATTGGGTTTCAAACTTTTATAATTAGGCAATTTCGTATTTGCAAGGAAATTATGCTAACCGTTTTATGCGCACAAAAAATACGGTAGCATAACTGTAATTTATTTCATCAGCGGGCACCTCACAGTTCCCGACTGCTAATGTACCTACTTACATTTCCCTGAACATCTTTAATTACGTCTGTTTTCCCTATCTTTCCTACGTTAAATTATGTGTCGGGGAAAAGTGTTTTTATTTAATTAAATAAAGGTTCTGCCGTAAATTAAAGAAAAAAAAAACACGCTGCTAATGTCTCAAACAAGGCCGAACGCTGTGAAGAATGCATCCGTTAAATTATAATTAGTTGTAACTTTATATTAAGAACACTTTTTTTTAATTGGCTAGTTTCCGACAAATACACTATTACGTCGTTTTCTCATGTCTTGACACAGTTACACTCATTAATGTAAATATAATTTTATCACTTAATATTATTATGTCAAAATATATCATGCAGCTTAGGATGTAGAGCGTTTCAAAGAAAAAACGATTCAAGGTGCTTTTGGGGGCGATTTTAAATAGTAGTTATTAAAGCTTTTTCTTTTCATTCAGGATAATAACAGTTTTTTACCTAAAGTACGGATATTAAAATTTGAAGTCTAAACCTTGGGATCCGTAAGGTAATAAATAAAATTAACATAGGTATTCCCATTATGGACAAAAAATCGTCAAACTTTTCCGTATGCCGTATTGAGATTTGTCACTAGGACATGAATAATTTTATTGAGATAAACGCTCGAGTTTTAATCAACACCACAAGCAAACCGTATTTTAATGCTAAATTATTCTTATAAATAATAAAAAATAATAAACTCACGCCCGTTATCCCCGAGGGCGTAGGCAGAGGCACCAATCACTAGAACTGGGCCCGCGTTTCTAACTATTCTTAAACGATAATATTATCGTCCATTCAAGTCAAGCACTAAAATTGTTCTAGTCTCAAACTGATCGAGAAAGAACAATACAAACATGAACAAATTGTAATGAGGAGTACTTAATTACAATAATTGTTCATAAAATACATAGTAATAGTAATGACTATTTTATTTATTCGGAATACAAAGTTCCATTTACATAAAAATTTCCATAAAATTCCAGACTGATTTATTAATAGGTATTGAAATTTAATTACAATATTTATAAATCAGTCTGGGGTCTTATCACGCAGGAAATAACAAATTTGGGGCCTAATGTAACAGATCAAAATAAACCAATACTTATGATAATAGGTCAAATCTAAAGTATGTTTGGAAGCTCTGTTTGTGTGTACGGGCTCTAGGGGGTAATCTTCGAAAGTGTTTATTCGATTTCGCAAATTCTTTCACCAGTATTTAGAGTGGACCTTTGGGATGGAAATAGGCTAATCCGCTGACGCAAACTTAGTCGCGCACGCTGCTAATCTCAGACGAAAGGACAATCAGAGCCATTTGGAGCTAAAACTTTCGTAAGCACTACATATTCTAAACTATTATCCGGATACATTTACTTGAAAAAAAAAGTCAAGTCAGTCAGAAATCAGTCTTAAAGTCAGTGTTCAGAATCAGAACCTTGATTTATTATGACAATTCTTTGTACGTAGCCGATTAGTACCTACATGAATTTGCCTTCTAAATGTTAAAGATGAACACTTGGAAACTAATTGAACTGTTAAGGTAGATTATTCAATGTGCATCGAATAGTCATAAACTGCTCTAACATAACATAACATTTACATACAGGCACATATGTACAGGTACAGGTACATTTACATACAGGCACATTGCTTCTGGGCCCACACTAGGATACCCTGTGTCGTGGGAAACAGAAACAGCGACGTCACAAACATGTAAACATCCACGACTTGGGCTTCCTTTTTTTTGTCCTTCGTAAGTCTTTACCTTTCTCACAGTGAGGATCTCGTCGGTACCGTCACGCATTCTGCGTGCGCCTCGCGGGAGCTGCTCTCTATAAGAGTCACCAGCGAGCGTTACTTAAAAATGAGTTGCGCTACATAGAGAGGGATCCTAATATCCCGATTGTTATATTGAAGGCGTTAAGGCGCTAATACGTAAGTGCTAAAGGCCCGCTACGTATAGTGGAGAACTGCCACAAAATTGTTATAAAATAACATTAACATTTACATACAGGCACATACATTGCTTCTGGCCCCACACTAGGATACCCTCGAAGAAATATAATAAATATAAATATCGAAGAGGTCACGTTAAATTAAAAGATATATTTTATATTATAACACTGGTCTGAAAAAAAAAAGATTCACTCCTTAATGTTTTTTACTTTATTTTTGCATAATTATTATAGACTTAATAATAATGATAATAATAATAGCACATAACTTGTGTATCACATTATGAATCAATCAATGGTATAAAAACAATATCACTTCAAACTAAGGCGCAAGTTCCCCATTGATCCACAGGCTACACGTGTACGAAACTAACGAAAGGCTGTAGGTAATGGAGGAGGCTTTTTTATTGGACCGTTCTGGATTTTATTAGTTTTTCGATATCCACCCTGACATCCGCCAGCGAGAGTCACCCAAGCTAGCTGCGCTAGTGCTGGGTGTGATGACTTGATTGAGTGAAATCTTGTTTTATACTAGTCTTGATTCAATGTCAAAACGAGACTTCAAACATTGAAGTAAAATAAATGTCCGGAATCAACGAGCAAATATGTTTGTTTCTGTAAAGTGAAAACCAACCCTCAAAATATTACAAAATAATTATGTTTTTTGAAAAGGTCTGTATGACCACTAAACAAAAGTATACACTTATAATTTTAGGGTGACGTGGAATCCTTACAGATTCGTCATGTTTGTCCGTCTGTCTGTCTGTCCGCCGCTTAGCAAAGAGGCAATATCTACGATACTCCATATGTTTAGGTAGGTACTTAACTAAAGGTAAACAATCTTGATAAGCCTTTTTATTGAAATGTACACTTACTAAACCAAATCTTTACACATTACCAATTCAATGTGAAATTAAATGTAATTTCATAAAAACACATTTAATTTGTAAAAAAATATATTTAAAAAGTGCATATTTCTTTAAAAAGACTTATCAACATTGTTTACGTTTAGTTAAGTACCTAAACATATGGAGTATAGAGAGCTGAGCACAGGTATACATGTTTATTACGTCGCCAAAACGGTAGAAAACATTTTCTCTTTGAGGTTGTATGCATATCTCTACATTAGGTAAAGGAATACCAAATGTAGAGATGCAATTTCCTTTTATCATCCTAAACCGTATGTGGGGATTGCCCGCATATCAATATTTTTCGATTTAGGATTCCATTTGCGAAATATTAAGCTATTAAACACAATTTTTTGTCAAAGTAGCGTGGCCCCGCTCCCTTTGACGGCTAAGTGGTTGATATTAGATTAGTGAAAAACTACGTATCTCGAGCAAGTGGGTTTTACAAGATAACGAGCAATAGCCGACCAACTTCTTACAAAAACTTCGTACAAAATCTATTGAAAATTACTTTGATACAGTTGTTACCTTGTTGTTCTCTAAAGAAGAAAAATTGCCTCTTTCTATGTAACCATACACCGCGCATGGCCCGACATACGCTTGGCCGGCTTTAGTCTATGTATCTCTGAAAGTATTCTTTATCTTGACGACATGTGGCGCAGCGGTTAGCGCATCTGCCTACCATGCGAGAGGTCCCGGGTTCGAATCCCGGCTAAGGATAAAAAAAACCCAGGTCTTTTTTGTTCGATGCCGCTGTTTCCGGCTCCCACGACACCCGGAATCCTAGTGTGAAGCCAGAAGCAGTGTATGTGCCTAAACGTAAATTTATGTTTAAAATGTAAATGTTTATCTCTAATATCTATATAACTAATCATTCGTCACAATTAAAGGTATGTAGATCATAAACAAGTGTTTAGTAACCACGGCAGCGATAACAAAATGAATGACAATTAGTTTGCCAAGCTCGCTCCACTGAACACTTTGCCAGTGAATGATTACTCAATTAAGTGTGAATTGATCAAACTTTCAGACGGAAAGTCAGCCCCTGCCTTGGTATTTGGAATTTAAATTACGGATATAAAGTAAGACATATTTATAGAAGATATTAACAGCATCAAAGTAAAATTATCCTGAGAGGAACAGAATTGATAGAAAATGTAAGTTAAATGCTTAAAATGCTTGAATCGCTCGTAGCCCGGGCGCCTGAGTAATCTTAATCGATCACGAAGGTTCAGCGACATTGGGCGCGTTCAGTTCATGGATGGGTGACCGTTTATGACTAACGCTAGTGGGATTTTTCCGAGCGCGGCACGTTAAGCAGTTGATGCCAGCCGATAGATGGCAGTCGTTAAGCCAAGTCAGATGGCTTAGGGCGGCGCGCGGCGTGAAAACTTCGGACAGTCAGATCAGCCACTAGTCTTACGAGTCTCCACCAATCCGGCCTCGGCCCTCGTGGTAGAGTATGACCTAGACCTTCTTCAGGGAAGAGACCCGTGCCCCTCGGTGGGGATGATGAAACGCTTAAAACATTTAATAATAAACGGAAGAAAATTGTTGTACTACAAAGTAACGGAACTACGATTTTACAAATACATATGTAGGTATGTCTGATTAAATGAAGTTTTATGTGATAAACAATAAACAATTCTGGTCTTTGTTTGATACAATCTACATACCTATGAATTATGTATTTATATTTTACACAATAAGCCTTAGCAAATATCCCTTCTCATAAGTAGACCTCTAACTTCTTACATGCCCTGCTTGTAACCCGTATAAACTTAAACGTAGCTTTGTATTTCATTTGTAATGAGGCGCTAACCTAAATATTTACGTCGAAAAATGTTTTATTGCATTTATTTTAACGCGCTTCTATTCAGGCCCGGTGCACAAACGTTATTTCCTCTGATCACGGTTGCGCAACTGATGAACTAAGAACTAAAAACATCTCTCGCTCGATTCGCTCGAGCATTCGTATTGCTAGTTGTTTGTTATTCGAACACAAAGATGATATGTGGAATGTGACTGATCCAACGGTTCTACAGGGTGAAATAAAATCATCATTCTGCTACAGTGAAATAAGATTATCACTTTTACTACTTTGCGTACTTTCCTTTTTTTTGTATAACTAGTAGTGTCCGTGACTAGAGTGTGGCTACCGAAATCGTGTCCTGGAATTTTACTAATTTGTCAAAGGAACGTCAAAGAATAACTTTGTAATCTTGATCGTTTTTGACGGAATACATAATAGTACGATATTTATGATGATTAAACATGTGGTTGACCGTTTTGCTTCATCAGGCGTCATCGCAATACTAGTTCCTAAAAGAAATGATAAAACTCGTCAAGATCTTCATTTCGGATGACAGCTGTCAAACTAAAAAATCATGTATCTCGAAAACAACTGATATTATACTGTAGACTACTAGTTCCTAGAAAGAAATTATAAAGTGTTGTTTTATTGAGCACTTATCTTTTTTGCGAAAATGAAAAAAAAATACTGACTGTATTTTTGAAAAATTAGATTTTTTTATTATTAATAATAAAATAACTACTAGCTACTTACATAACATCCTGTCACCTAGGGAGATGGCCTTTAAGAATATTTTTGCCGCCTTTTTTCAATGCACGCTTTCATTTGCCAGACTCTATGTTCGAATCCATTCTAAATACTGATGAGAGAATGTTTGAAATCGGATAATCACTTTCGGAGGCTATCCCCTACACACATCTTACAAACATACAAACTTTTTCTCTTTACAATAATAAGTATAGATAAAGTTTTCTCTATCTATCTAGAGTGACAATCCTCACAATAACAACAGTTTTTAGCTCCTACATTGGTAATAAAGTACAACATTGGCGTTTAATATACCGATAGCAAATATTTTTTAGTGATATCTTTAACTCAGCTGATCACTTTAGTATGTTAATTTTTGGATAAATGTATCGAGATTTAGCTCATCATCAGACTCTTGTAGGTAAAGACAATTCTACGTTGTCCAGTCACTAGCCAGTTATTTGATTTGATAGACTGGTACGTTACAACATCCTCATTCTCTTTAATTTGGTCCCGCAAGTAGCCCAGCATATTTTTTTTGCATCTTCTTTTATGTCTTATACAAACTCTGTATAAAATTATCATCGTGAAGACGCGAAACGATAATCTCAATATGGAGCTCGATTCCTTGATACACTGCCAGTATTTATTATTCTAGCTAATTAAGTGTGTTACTACACACACTTGTACAGTATTTACTAATACTATACACATGGTTTTACACGTCATGTTGGTTGAGAACGAAGCGTGTGCTCGTTAAAGTTTGTCAGTTCGAAAACTCTTGGTGTGCACAGGTCCTTAGAGTTCTTTGGTGTAGGTATTTTTATACTTTACGATAGTAGCATGTTTACGATGCCGATAAAACAAAAGCATAAAGGTATTTTCAATTGCAAAGTTAGGAATTGTCGGTTCTGAAAAATAAGATATTTTTCCTGTGGAATTTTTACCCATACTCTTTTATTTCGTTGCTTTTAATGGATAGAGCCCGTGTTCTAGTAAATTGACCTTAAATATGTTATATTTATGATTATTATTATTTTTCTGAGATGGTTCTGTTTTTGTTTGTAACGCTGTAAACATTTTCATACAATTTTCTTATTGGTTTTCATTCTGTGTATCACAAAATATATTGTATGTCAATAGTTACAGAGTAGTTTGGTAATTATTCACAAAAAAAATGTTTTTTTAATAAAAATGAAAACTCAGTAGGTACATGACTGAAACGCAGAAATAATAAAAAACGTATATATGGAGGGTAGGCAAAAGTATATTTTGGAGTCGGTGCCAAGTTCCAGACCAGCATAATTATACATTTTAGCCCCCGAGTCCAAAGTACACTTCCGCATGACCTACATGTACTTATTTTATTCTGCGTTTTATTGGTGTATTGGTCTGAAGAGGGTTTGTATTTTTTATTTACAATGTTTGCGAGACCGTTGATCCTAAGTGCATTGTATATAACCTTAAGAACCTTTATATATTAATAACGAAAAAGTCCCTAACGTAAGTGAGTAGAGCCTATAGATGTGATGGTTGATGTGCTGTCGAATATACTTATTCACGCAACAAAGGTAATGTTTCTTTTGATCATAATGTTATTAAATTGAAGGGTCATATAAAAGAGCAGTAAACGGTACGTTTTATCGCACAAAATAGCGCATCGTTGCTGAAAATATAAGAAAATACATCGTGGCTGTCAGAAACTCGTAACGTTGATGTTTATCACTTTTCTTGTAAAGATAAAGTAAGTCAGTATCGTTGATGCTCCACTGTTTTACTTCAGTTGCAACATACTGTGGCTCAACTATTAAATACCTATTTATCTAGGTAATGGAAATTTACTTGCAAGGGGCAAAGAAAGAATAATGTTATAAAATAACTGGATGAAAACCCAGCTTCGCTCGGGCAAAATGTAGACTCATAATAATCTGATCAGCTCGTAAACAGAGTCCACTGTTGGGCATAGGAATCACACACGCCAACCCATCCAATCCCGTGTCGAATGCATTAAATTATTATAAAATAAACCTGCCAAAGAGTGTACTTAAGATGAGAATTACACCTTTAAGATAAGTATTATATCGACCACATCATTATACGAGTAGGTACCTACCTATGTATTTAGCATTCAATTTTTGGTATTTTTCATATTAACTTTCATTTTCGTTCGAACAAATTAGACCTTACCTTAGAGTTCACAGTGACACCTGTGGGACGTGGTGACGTGACACCCACAGAACTATATATATACTTCGTTATACTAAAGGTTCATGGTGACACCAACGCAATATTGTAACGTGACTTGTAATGAATATTACCAATAAATGATGCTTATGTCTATGTGTACTTCGTCCGCCTATAAGTTGTCAAATCGGTTCGATTATTTTTTTTCGCTCTTCAATTTGATGTGCATTTCTTTCGAGTCTACCGTAGACCGGTCTGAAATTATTAATATAGATAACGTATTAAGTAGATATCTATGTTACCACATTGGCCTTATTGCTAATAGTACCAGGAACGCCAATTGCACCCCAATTGAATTTTTCACAGATTATGTATTTCTGTGGCCGCTATAACAACAAATCGCACCTCATCTAGAAAACTGTCATATCACAAAAAAACACAGTTTTGAGAAAAACGCAAATTAAGTTATTTCGGTCTAATATTTTTTGCCGTTGTAGTAAATATTATAATTACCACAATGTAATATTATAATAAATTTACCACAATGGCAAAAATATAAGATTAACATTTAAGGGGGCTCCCATACAATGGAAATGATTTTCCCCCCCGTTTTTATAGTAGATAATGGTACGGAAGCCATGGTGCGAGAGTGCGACTCGCACATGGCCTTTTTTTTCTTTTAGTGATGCACTCAGTAAGTTGCGATTCATCGCATTATTAACTAAAAGATTCGCGCGCGCCGGTTGCGTCCGTCGACTGAAAGAAAAAAAAAAACACTTTTTTACTCAATGAAAAGAACCTTTAGGCGATATAGGTCAAGTGAAAAATGTTCTCGTAGAACATGCAGACACTCACTGCAACAGTTTTATTTCACGATTATGATACGAATAAGTAATATTTGTAAGCAGCCTATACGTATGTATAAAGTCTGTTAGCTTTTAAAATATACCTCGGCTACTATCGGATAGAATCGGATATATTCGTGTAATATAATTATCGGAACTAATATGACACTTATTTCGAAATCGGAACTAATATGACACTTATTTCGAAATCGGAACTAATATGACACTTAATTTCGAAATCAGAACTCGATCATCGGTACGATATAAATATATATGGCGGAAACCCAAGCCTACTCTAGAGCCCGAGGTATATTCTAAAAGCTAACAGACTGTACATACGTATAGGGCTTTCTCTCAGTGTTAGAGTATGAGCTTCAGTCACCCACCACGCGTGCCCACTGCGGATTGGCGATTTAATAATAATACTTCCACACAGCACAATCACTTGATCTGGTCCCAAACTAGGATACACTGTACTATGGTAATCAGGCAATGATACGTGACATTACAAACAAGTAAATACACCCAGACTGAGACCATTTGTACAAATGCACGGCGGCCCCCAGTGGGAATCGAACCCACGGCCTTTGTCTTGGTAGTTAACGCCTTAAATATTAATTTTTAGAGTGAATATACAACTTAATATTCTGTGAATATTTCAAGCGACTCTCTGTTGCCGTTATTAATGCCGAGCAAAACAACGGCAAAAAAGTTACGTTTGTCGGCAGCCCCCATTAAATATTTATATTTTTCTGTTTTCAGAATTTGTTGTTACAGCGGCAACAGAAATACATTTTTTTCTATATTATTCTTTTCTACTAATATATAAAATTCTCGTGTCACAGTCACTGTGTTAGTGCGCATACTCCTCCGAAACGGCTAGACCGATTTTGGTGAAATTTTATATGTACATTTAGTAGGTCTGAGAATAAGTTGTCATTTATTTTTCATAGCCGTACGTGAAAAAAAAATGTACGGCGAAACAACGTTAGCCGGGTCAGCTAGTAATTTATGAACATGTAGTAATTTCAACTGTCTAGTTATGACGATCCATGAGATACAGCCTGGTCACAGAGGGATAGACGGACATCGGAATCTTAATAATGATATTGCATCACCCCTTCATCAAGGATCATACCCATTAGAGTACGGAACCATAAAACACTGTAACCGCTACAAATATGCAGTGTGTGTATTGTATATATTTCACGGAAAAGAAGTGTCAACACAATGAATATAGCGGTCTCGTAGAGGGCCGGGGCAAATCAAACACGATTACGGCGTTTGGCCAGGTGTGGCTCCCGGTAAAGGCGATTGTAAGGTCACACGTGACGGGACCAAGCCCCGGAGAGCCGCAAATTTACTGGACAACTACCTAGCCGCATGCCGCGTGTCACTGCTACGCAGAAGGCTCGTATCGTGAGTAGAACGCAACATAACATAACGTTTTTACGTAAAAATAATAAAAATAAATAAACTCACGCCCGTTATCCCCGAGGAGGTAGACAGAGGCACCAATCACTAAGAACTGCGCCCACGTTTTCCCGAGTTTATTAGGTCCCAAACGTGACAAGTGGCAAGCCTGTCGCCGTTATCCGCCGCTGTTTTTACATAACATTTACTTAAAGGCACATACATTGCTTCTGGCCTCCCACTAGGATACCCTGTGTCGTGGGAACCAGAAACAGCGACGTCACAAACATGTAAACATCCCATACCTGGTAATTTTTTTTTATTGTCCCCAGCCGAGGTTCGAAGCGAAATTATATGTTCCTTATCGTCTGACTGTTATAAAAGATAGCAGCCCTGGGTCCGTGTCGCTGTCGTGTGCTGTCTAAATGCCTCTGGCCGGGACAGCACACTGAGATCCCAATGGCCAATGTAATTGAAAAGCTTCGCCAACGCTGACTAGCTTGATACTCAAAGCGCTACGTAAACCGTGCTCATGTCTAAAAAATTCTAATAAAATTCTTTATTGTAGGTACCTAGGTACAGTGGCGGCTTTATATTAAATAGTAATTACGCAGTCTTATCTCAGTATCAGTCAAAATCATTCTATTATACACACATACGTACATACCTATGTACATACATATATTATGTATAAATAAACAGTCAGATAAAAAATCAAGAAACATAATTTGAACCAAATACATAATAGATACTTACTGCTCAACTAGCAACAGCAGTTTTCTACGTGTAAAGCCACTTTCTCATGTTCTACGATACTTTAGAACTCTCACCGTAGTCATAGTCTACTATTACTACATAATATACTACATACTTGTATAATTCGAATAACAAAACTTTTTCATTAAATGGTGTTTATTGAGACAGATCTTATCTACATGTAGTACAGAAACGAATGCATAGCGGCGCCTTTTCATTTAACTACACTCTTAAAATAACGTCATCCAAGAAGTTAGCTTGTCGCGTCGCTCCCTCAAGGCGAGCATAGCCCAGGTACCAGATGATACTCATCACATGGGAGCAACACCCCACAATTCTCAGCTCTACAATGCAGTTGCAACAACAACTTATTATTGCTTCTCTGCCACGATTACCTCTTTCAGTACAATAAAAACAACGACGACGAGACTTCAATCCAATTAAATTATTTTTTAATGGCACCCACCCCTATGATTCTGCCAATGTCAAGTTTGTTGTAGAGCACAGACGATATAGGGATACTAGTTGTAGAGATGGCAAGTATCTTTTTTTTTTATTTTTGCTCGAAGCAGTCCCACAGAACACCTAAAAGATAGTTTCACCTGTTTGGTGTGATGTAGTTCCACGGTAAGATCCCTAATAATATAACAATAAAAGCCAAAATCAATTAACTCATGGGACTTCTTTCGTGAAACGAACTCTACTGATTTTCACTTTTACATGACAGTTGTTTCATTTTTGGCTGGCAAGAACAATCCATGGCGTTCCGTTTCTGTTTGTAAATTGCGTTTTATTTAATTATTTTCTTATTTTCTTCCCCCAACTTTAAAAAAATATTTGAATAAGTAACTGAAAAAGAGCCACTTGCGAAATACTAAAGTTGGGAAAATATAACCCCAAAACATTCTTTTAATAGGCCGGTACACCATTTGCCGTTGTCCTTTGCTACGGTAAATATTTTGCGTTGCGAAAATTGTAATAAATTTTTCTTTAGTCAATACGTTCTTCTTTATCTAACCTTAGAGAACAGTGTAATTTCTTTCTTTCTTTCTTTCTTTCTTTCTTTCTTTCTTTCTTTCTTTATTTCTTTCTTTCTTTCTTTCTTTCTTTCTTTCTTTCTTTCTTTCTTTCTTTCTTTATATCCGATATTATATCGTAATAAGCATGTCCGGGGACTTACATATAACTGTATTATGTATTTTTTTATTTCACAGTTTTTTTGGTGTCAGGATCAGAGATAGTATACAATTACGTATGATTATAGTTTTATAGACCAGGCCGACAATACTGTGAAAGCGACTGGGAAACATTGGCCAAGAACACCAAAGGTCCGGGGCCTAGATTCTGTTAATGCATTGTAGTACAATGACAACTGCATGAACATGGCGATTTAGTTTCATTGCCGCTTCAAGTCTACGCGCGCACTCAAATCATACAACCTAGGCGTCAATGGTATGAAAAAACACGTCACGTGACCCAACAGTGTAACTGCCAACGAACTATAATGCAATAACAGAATTGAGGCCCGGATGTGTTGATGTGAAAAAAAGGAGGCCTATGGCTCAGAGAGCTCTGTTTATGGGCTGATAAGATAGATAGCCCTTACAGTCAGCTGCGTCCTGGCCCGGTTAGTTGCTAGCGCCATACAAATGATTTTCGCCTACAGACTGTTAAACAAACAACTGTACAAACGAGGAGCAAACATACACGCGCCGAGGAGCAAGCAGCCACGTTTCAAACGAAGCTATCATCGGCCTGGGAGGACAATTTTGAAACGCCCCGCAACGGTTTGAATTTAGTTCGTTGAGAAAATTGTAGGTCGTTAGTAGCCAAGGAAACAGCGACACTTATAGCCATAGCGCGGCGCCATGAATAGTTTTTTTCTCCCAGATCATTAGTGAGTGCAGGCCTGCAAATGTGAGCGTGACCCGCCTCGTTACACCGCGCCCCCTACCCTTAACTAGTTTCCTTCACAAAATGTTCGGCCGAGTGGGAGTCAACTGTGCTGCTTGCATTAGAGGTTCCGCTTCCAAATTACCAATTAGGTGCGGCGCTTTTAAGATTTACGTCCTCTTATTACATGAACCCGAGGAAAATCAATAACATACCAACAAAAGCAGATCCCTATATTAATTGGATTCCATACGGAACCCTATAGGTACATAGTAGGCGTTGAAATAGTTTATTTGTTCAAACTCAAGAAATAATTGAAAGGGGTGGATATTTTGCTAGAGTACGGATAATTTAATTACTCTAGAAACGTTACTACATATTATTAGAACTTGTAGACTGAGTTTCAATCAATAATTTCTGTGATCCTGTTAGAACAACACACACAGTTGGATTGGGTTAAACTACGCCAATATACGGTAGAGATCACAGTAGGCACAATCAAACTTTTACCATTAACTTAAACAATGGAATACGACAAGGAAACTTTTTCCGTCAACGCCAAACGCACACACACAGGAATACGACGAAAGGTAAAACCGTTTTCCTAATACCAGAAGGGAAAACTCCAAGCCTTGACATGACATCAATGGAAGAATTTACGGGCAATAAATTTTGGTTGTTTTCAATGTATAAATAGCCCATGGTTAACGAATCCGGGCTTCCATCTTGAACATTTACCTACATACCAACTTCGAGTGCCTGTGTGGGGGCTATTTATTGTTGATCGATAAACTCGATAAAATTCAAGCCGTGCTGACTTGCTGAGAAAACGCGATGAAGGACTGAAATCCATTTCAAGTGTAGATTCAAAAAGATGAATAAAAGTATTCTGTAGCAATCTCACGGTATTATTGTACTTTATAAAATGCGCGAACTACTTTCATTCTGCGATGTTTTTCGAAAATTGTGCTTATCTTTAATATCGCTCGGTACTAACTATTGTCTCTTATGATTAATGACAGTGAATAACTGCCTATTATGTCAAGTAATGACCATTATATTTAACATACATATCAGATAACGCCAAAAAAAAAAAAAAAACCTAGGACCATTTAAAAAAACAAAAATTAAAGCGTTCAACTGTCGCAACACTAAAGTGTTGAATTTTAATTGATTTGTTTCAGAAATTGCGCAATTTAAACCTAGGGCATGAAATTTTAACGATCTAGTGTCGGTGCACCTAAGTACTAAACAAAATTTTTGTAGGCGGTGAGAAAATATAAAATGACTATAACGTTTTTATTATCTTTTTGGAGAGCTGTCATGCATGTAACAATGAATTGCAATAAATTTAACTTGAACACATAGGTTTTTCTCATTTTCCGAAAATTAAGCAAATCCTACATTCGATCGAATCGAATACTAGCTTTTTGGCGATCAATCGAATTTTACGATCAAAAAGGTACAGCACTACGGATTACAAAATAAAGGACCGACCATGGATGTAACAATCAAAGAGGATTGAGTATGTACTCTGACAAAAAAATGTCCTGACAAGGAGGCTCGAACTAGTGAATGTCATCTCTTTCTAAGTAGGGTGACCTTGATGTCAGTGAAAACCGGACGAAACATAAGGGAAGCCAGCCGGAAGGAACGAGCGAAGTTCTCTCTTTAGGAGTAACTTGGGCATTTACTTCCATAATGGGCGACACAGTACCTAGTGGTAGGTATATTCATTGACTGAAGAACTTTAATTATACTTATATTTGCATTTAACGAAGTTTTAACATTATAAAATGAAAGCCAAAATCAAGTCATAAAATTAGCTTTAATCCAAAAATAAACACAAAGAAATAACTCATTTAAATGTATAGAATTTACAACTTGCTTATTGAGTGTTAATGTACAGTCCATTACATACTGCCCTCAAATAAGTTTTGTAGTGGAAAAGAAGAGTAGAGAGAAGAGTAAAGATAAAACTCAACTTCGACCATGTTAAAATACGTTTTTAAAACGTTGAGTGGTATTGCTACAAAAATTACTTAGCATACATTCATGGCTCGATTCGAGTCTGGGCCTTTAATTTGAGAATAAATAAAGTTCACTGTCTTGCATGGATACATGGATACATGCAAGATAGTGAACTTTACTTATATTCACAGTTACTAATATATACACAGTTATTTACTTATATTAACAGTAGGCTACTTTTTATCGCGGAAATCGCACTCATTCTGCGGATTTAACTTAATCATATTTTGATGTACATAAGTTTACAAATTATTTTCAGTGAACCAATTTAGAACTTTATATCATTATGGTACTCTTGGTATCGACAAGGGTTAAATTAAAAATTAAAAATGTTGTTGCACACAAATTTTAGTGTACAAATTGTAAATTCATATAATAAAATCTAACTTGCCAATACGAATAAAACTCATGTAGCTAGCTAGATTGATGACAAACATTTGAATGTTTTTTTTTACATTTAAAATATGCATAAAAGCTAATATACATTACAAAATAGAATAGAATTATTAAGTATAAAATTAAATATTCTATTATACCTCCTGTCAATTTTTCTATTCAAACATAATATTCAAAGCTTCTTCTTTAGGGAATGCATTCAGTCAGTTTGGGCACCTGCATCGAGCTGTGGTTGCTTCGTTGGTAGTTCTTCCAGTTCAACATTTTCTTCCGTCGCTTAGTACCATTACTTTTTTCGCCACAGGCTGTAAATATTTATTTATTACTTACTTTCTAATAAACTTCTTAGCAAACAAAACACAAAGGTAACAGAAAAGTCCTGTGCAACGTACCTAAAGGGGTTGGTAAGCACGTCAATAAAAAGTAAACTAAGTGATACTTTCTGAGTTATTCCCGTTTGAAAATATAAAATATAAAAAAAACAATTTAATTCATTCAATTGTCCATTATCATCATTTTAAAGTATTTTGCGTTACAACTAGTAATAAATTGGGGACATTTTGTCAAAGAGTATTTGTTGTTTGTGATAATTATTTTTTCTATCGATTGGCATAATGTACACCAAACGGCAACTTTTCATGTACAAACGTACAAACTTTAGATATGCTACAGAGGTTTGAAGCCTTTTACTCACCACTAAAAATGGTACAGGATCTTCCTTCAACCTAGGTAAGACCGTAGGCTTAAAATCTTATTTTCTAAAATACCGGCTTTTGCAGGCTTCACAAAATGCAGGATTTTTTGATGTCGAACCAGAGCCTCATATAGCATCCATCCATTTTAAACGTAAGCTTTCGTTTTTAGTAAAACTGAAAAGAGACCATTGGGTAATCAAACACATGGCCTCCATTTTACAACATCATGGTCATAGTATTCCACATAAATGAGTAAGAGTAAGACACACTCCTTCAGTTTGTGGCTCTCGCTCTGGACACTTTACTCTAGTTGCTTACATATACGATTTTATGTTTTATTTGAGAAGACAAAGAGTTTAGTTTTCTATGGAAGGTTTTTCGTAGTGCTCCATCCTCTTTGATTATAACATCCTTGGGACCGAGCACGATGTAAAAACCAATTAACTTTGGAAATCACATAAGAAAAAAATACTTGAATTGTTTATCGCACGATTCGCGCGAACAAACAAGAGATATTTTGTACCATATAACGTTACAATAAGTATTTTTTTTAATAAGTAGTTGATTATATCATAAGTTACATAGCTAGTCATAGCTAGTTGTCCAATCAAACAGACCATTAGATCTGGGCTACTGTAATCTGTGGTTACGGCTGTACAGTCGACAACACATCAACCTTCACATTTTGGCTGTAAAGTCGTCCGTAATGCAACGGAGTAGAGTGCATGGGTGTATTGTATAGGATGATGTGCTGACGACTGTACCTTGTATAATCACTTCCACAGATTATTTTAATCGGCGTTTATCGAGCGTTGTAAGGAATTTTGATTTTATGAATAAGGCCGTTAGTCTATAGATATCAATATTGGCTTATTTTTCAAGTTGGTCCGTATCCAATGAAAAATATATTTGTATTAAGCCGCAATTTGAGGATTGTTACATACCAGTACAAATCTTAAAAAATAATTTTCACTCGAAAAATCCTCTTCAATAAAGCCTATACCTTATGAAGGCGGAAGTGCTTGCACTTGCAATTACACACACGAGCGAAGGAAGAAATTAATTCCACGTTGCCAGTTACACTCTAGCACCTTTGACAGCCTTTGATATGTTAATTTGTAAATAGCTTTTCCGTAGCAGCGCTGAGTGCAGCAGTGTTTAAAAAATAAAATTCTGCACTTTGACGGGCACTCCGCATATCGGCTTAAAAAAAATAAATAATAAAATAAAATAAAAATCGTTTATTGAACAGAAGACAGTTACATAAATGTATACAGTGGTACCCACACTAGGCATAACCTGTGTCGTGGGTAGATACTAATACTCTTAATGTAGTTGTACATAGGTGTCTTAGCTTTTAGTTACTATAATAAAGAATAAAATAAACTTAGTTAAATAGTCCATAGTTCAACGATGCTAGGTGTGTCTCAGTTTGTATGTATGTGTGTGTGATAGTGAGTGTGTTTGTGTGTGTGTGTGTGTGTGTGTGTGTGTGTGTGTGTGTATGTGTGTGTGTGTGTGTGTGTTTGTATAAGAGTGATTATATTATTACTTCCGTTTTCAACACAGTTCTACTTGGTAATGATCAGTAAACCTTCGGTTTCAGCGTACGTTAAGGAGAGAAGCCAATTAGTGACGATAACTTTACAATGATAGTTATTCAATGAAGCAATTTTAATTTTCTTGTTTATTTTATTGTACAGATATTTACCAAGGAAACAAAAGAAGTTTTGAGCAAAAGAAGTTTTGAATGGGTAATTGGTAAATATTATATCTGTTCTGCGTTTTTTAGAAATTGTAGACAAAGTGTCATTAGTTATCATGCGGTGTTGGATCAATATAATTCTCTGGATGAAGATTTGTCGCACAGTCATCATTTCTGTTTCTGCGTACAACTTTGTAGTGGGGTATAGGAATGGCAGTGAGTGACTTACTTTGAGGACAGCTCTTTGTGCAATTTCGAGCGGTAACAAAGTAGTTTTCTTTGCACCACCCCAAGTGTCCACACAGTACATCAATAATGACTGGCAAAGTGAACGGTAAATTAGGTTGATAATACGCAAATCAGCTATATGTCTAATATTTTTAAAAACTGCTAGCAGTCTACGTATTCTCGCCGTGAGAAGTTGTATATGTGGTTTGAAGGTCAGACATTCATCCAACAGTATACCCAGGTATTTGACAGTTGTTTGCCTATCCAGTTTTGGACAGCTACAGTTATCAAAAGAGAGTGAGTTGAGACAGACAGCAGAATGACAACCAAGATGGTGCAGCAACTTAGGGGCCTGAGATTTGTTTGAGATTGAAAACGTTATGTAGGTAGTTTTACTTGCATTAAGAATAAGGAGGTTATTTGATAACCATAATGCGACCTTATCAAGACCCTTTTGAGCTAGCTTGTATGTGTTTTCCCAACCGTCCCCACAGAAAACCAATGCCGTGTCATCGGCAAAAGTGTACACATTACCATTTCCTAGTTTGATATCGCATAGGTCGTTTAGATAGATTAGAAATAGCGTCGGACCCAGCACACTGCCTTGGGGCACACCAAAAGTAGGAGTAAGGGGGTCACTAATAGAAGAGCCTATTTTGGTTCGCTGTTGACGGTTTGACAAATAATCTACCAATAAACTAAATGGTAATCCACGTATACCAATACTCTCTAGCTTTTCGATGAGTCGAGGAATAGCGACCGTGTCGAAAGCTTTCTGCAGATCCAAAAATATTGAAAGGCATTTTTTCCCTTTGTCTAGATTACTAACGACGTGTTGTGTTAGATTTCTTACAGCGTCTGAGGTAGATTTATTCTTGCGGAAACCGTATTGATTTGGAGAGAGAATGTTGAATGATTCTAGAAAATTGACTAATCGGTTGTTAATAAGTTTTTCGATAATTTTTGACATGGTTGGAAGAATGGATATTGGGCGGTAATTTTGTATAATTGTTTTATCACCATTTTTATGAATAGGGCTTACGACGGATTGTTTCAGAATATTTGGAAATTTACCGGAGTTAAAAGAAAGATTGCAAATATGTAAGATCAGTCCCGCTAAAATATGTTTGTTTTGTTTTATTATAAGAGCTGAAATATGGTCAATACCAGAAGAATTGTTATTTTTTAGAGAATTGATTGTCGTTATTATTTCAGCAAGGTCAGGATTTAGTAAAACGAACGAATTAGCAGCTGTAGCTGATGTGGATGAATGTGTTGTAATGGAATTGGGATTAGAATTACCATTAGAGACTATTTTGTCTGCCAATTTTCTACCTACGTTTACGAAGTATTGATTTGATTCGTTAGCTATTTCTGATGAGGAGCTTCCTTCCTTAAACAACAAGTCAATATTAGAAGATTGTTTAGTTTTGGAATTAATTATATTGTTTATAGTTTGCCACATACTTTTTAAATTTTTTGTGCCTGCTTTTTCTAACTCTGTTTTTTGATATTGTTGTTTTATTTTTTTGAGTAGACGATTACAAAAGTTTCTATATCGTAAATAAGTGACCTTAAGAATAACATTTGAGGCGTTCTTTTTTAATTTTGTATGCATTTTATCTCTATTTCTCATACAACGTAAAAGCCCTGGTGTAATCCAGGGCTTAATAGGGGCTTTACTTTTTGATATTGTGATATTATTTGTATTTTTATCAATTATTTTAGTTAGAGTATTTATAAGGTACGTTGTAGAAATATTACAGTCAGTTGATTCCAGAACAGGCTTAAAGTTTGTATCAGTTATGTCTTTTTTAATTTGAGTAAAATTTATTTTATTATACGTTCTTTGTGTAGGATCGGGGCAATAATTACTATTTAAGGCTAGAAGGATAGTGTCATGGTCTGTTAGAGAATTTGTTATGAGTAGAGTGGAGGACGACAAGTTAGATTTCAAAAAGGTATGATCCAGGCATGTGTTTGTATGTGTAGGGTGATCATAGGCGGGCAGTAGGCCATGAGTAGCAAGTAATGTTAAATAATTGGATGAATCCTGGCTGAGGACCCCAGGTACAATATCAATAATGATTATGATACTTCTGTAATTGCTTAGTGAAGTTACTACTTACTACTGGTAAAGGTCGGCAACGTTCTGTTCGACACACAGACTAATGCCGAGCTAGAAGCTGTCCCTACAGGGACGCTAAGCAGTTCCGTACATTTACTGACAACTTGGCTAGCCGTTAGAAAAATGTTCATACAATCGACAGCAGAGCGTCCCGTGCTTCGCAAGGCACATTAAGCGGTTGATGCCGGCTGCCGCCGATAGATGGCAGTCGTTAAGACCCAGAGGCCCTAGGGTGGCTTGAAAACTTCTGACAGTAAGACCAGCCACTACTCTTACAAGCCTCCACCAATCCGGACTTGGCCCCCTTGGTGGAGTATGGCCTATACCTTCCTCAGGGAAGAGCCCCTTGCCCCTCGGTGAGGACATAATGGATTGATGACGATGATGATGAATCGACAGCACATCAACATTTACGTTAAGGGCGACTTTACAACAGAAATGTCGCCTGAACAGAACCCAGTGGAAAACTGGTGTATATTCCGTAGAACGCTTGCTTAACTGACTGAAGACTGATTTTGTCTGAGTTACGTACCTTGAGTAGCAATATGAATTTAAACTATGAATTAAAACAGGGTGAGGTAATTAGTGTCTGAGGTACTGACATACTTCAATGCTTGCTACGTAGGTACGTTGGCGCAACTATGATATGCAGAAACCTCGGGGCCGCGTTTAGCTTAAATTTCACAAACTCAAGCCTGTAACCTGGCTAGGTTACTAGCCTAGGCTAGGGCTAGGCACCAGTGTTTAACTACAAAATCATAATTCAATGCATTCCGTGGCCGATTAGTACTTATGCACCTACAATAATAATTAAACTGTGGAATTAATTATACTACGAGTAATCGTCTTAGGCTGACTGGCGCCAAAACTATCTGACATCACTAGTTTATAAATACTAGATGAGTACCTAACCTACTCGTCTAGTATTCGACGGGTAAGTTCTAGCCAGTGAATAAGTCAAAAACATCTTTCGCCACGACATTTCCGGTGCTCGATACGTAAGTTGTATGACTGCCAACCTCAATCAACTACTTCTTCGTCTATCCCAGGAATAGGTATACGTATTGATCAATTTACTTGCTTATCCGATGAATCACGATCAGATACGGTCTCAGTAATAAATCTTTAGGACTTCTTAGATCGTATTTAGCTAATAGAGTGCAGAAAGTTGATATTAATGGAGTTAAGTCATCCGGATCCGATGTTAAAATAGGAGTTCCTCAGAGTTCCATTTTAGGGCCGTTCCTTTTCTTAGTGTATGTTAATGATCTGCCGTACCTAGTTGAGAAATTGTCACAAATAGTATTGTTTGCGGATGACACTTCTCTAATTTTTAAAATCAAGAGAGGTCAATCTAATTTAGACGATGTAAACAATGCTCTTTCTAAAATTCTGAACTGGTTTACCGTAAACAATCTTATGTTAAATGCCAAAAAAACAAAATGTATTAAGTTTTCATTGCCCAATGTCAAAAAAGTGGACACAAGTTTAACAATAGCTGGTGACAGACTGGACTTAGTTGAGACAACGGTGTTTTTAGGCATTACAATAGACTCAAAACTACAATGGGATCAACACATAGAAAAATTAGCGGGTAGGTTGAGTTCAGCTGCATTAGCAGTTAGAAAAATTAGACAACTAACAGATATAGAAACTGCGAGGCTAGTTTATTTCAGTTATTTCCACATCATTATGTCATATGGTCTGCTACTAAGGGGGCGGGCGGCAAATATAGAAACAATTTTTATTCTCCAAAAAAGGGCTATTAGAGGTATTTACAATTTGCCTGCCAGACACTCACTGCGCGAGTTTTTTAAGGAAATAGGAATTCTTACGCTAGCTTGCCAATATATATTCGATAAAATGATGTATGTACGTAAAAACATATCTACATTTAAGCTAAACAGGGATATACATAACGTTAACACCAGAAACACCAGAAAGTTAACCGCCTCATCTAAATTCAGATTAGCCAAGGTAAATACATCATTTGTAGGATATAGTGTACGTTTTTATAACAAAATTCCAGAAAGTATTCTATCCCTGCCAGGAAATAAATTTAAATTTGTTATTAAAACTGCGCTTTGTAAAAAGGCATACTACAGAATAGATGACTTTATAGATGATAAAAACCCTTGGCAGTTTTAACCAATTCCTGTACAATATACCCAATTCCACAACGAGCTAGTTATTGGTATTCTGTAGTGTAAATCATCATAATATATAGGGTTTAATAAATTATCATACCAAAACTATGCTATTATTATAGATAACTGACAAGAACTTTATCACACAAGTTTGCCAAAGGCCATGCGAATGGTGGCGCGGTGGCCGGGTCGCCTATCTCCCTCTAATATGGTTGAGACTGGCGATAGCTGACCTCTGCATTACGCTCGTGAACGGGTGCCGTCCGTGTGTCTGGCCGCAGCATTGGTGTTTTATTACCTTTTAAGAATATTGAATTATGTTTGACTTTGCAAGTATTGATTGCACTCATGGATCTTCAGATTCTTGGTATACGAACACTCATACCTAATTTGTATTAGCTTTACGATGATTTGAGAAACGATGGTCGGAGTGGAGTTTTTTTTCGCTGCCTTTTTCTCCACTACAGACGGCCCCAAGGCAGCGGCTAACATTATACATAACTGTATGTACATTGACATTCAACAAGCAGAATGTAAATTCTTTACGTTGAAATAAATTTTTGATTCTTGATTCTTGATTGCGTAAGTAGCCCTTAGTAAACTATTTAAGGTAGTTCTATGAAATGGGGCCCAGGGCCTAGATTCTGCTAATGCATTGTAGAATGACAACTGCATGAACGCGATAATTTAATTTCATTGCTGCTTTTAATCTACGCGCGCACACGTACCAATACATAAACGCGTCAATGGTACAAAAAATCATATCACGTGACCCGACCGAGTACTGTCATTGAACTATAATGCACTAGCAGAAGTGAGGCCCAGGTCTAACCAACTGTGGCTTAATGTACAGATAGTACATTCCATAGACGCCTAGAAGTATTGGCACATGTGCGCGCGTAGATTAAAAGTGGCAATGAAATGAAATTGCCGCGTTCATACAGTTGTCATGCATTAGCAGAATCTAGGCCTTGGGCCCCATTTCATTGAACTACCATTAATCACACTATAATACTATAAATGCGAAAGTTTGTGAGTGTGTGAGTGTGTATGTTTGTTACTTCTTGACGTCTAAACGGCTGGAGCGATTTTGATAAAATTTGGTATGGAGTTAGCTGACACCCAGGATTAACACATAGGCTACGTTTTACTGCGGGAAAATATCTTATTCCCCTGGGAAAATCCCTAAAATGTGAATAGTTATTATTTATGTTCCCTAATAAAGCGGGTAACACCGCGGGCACAGCTAGTAGTTCACTAAGGGCTACGTAAGCAAGTCGCTGGATAAGCAAGTAAATAGTAGTAATAAGTAATAATAGTAGTAATATGATATAGTAGACTGTAACAGTACGTCACACTGTACACACTGTAACTGTACTAACAGTACGTCACAGTTTCACTTTAGGCCTTGACGGGGACATGCGAAGGCTTTTGGCTCCACTCAACGTCGTCGCGCCTCTATCTGGCGGCCCCTCCAAATAACAAATGGAGTATTATTATTGCCTGTTTATTCTGTAACATTAGCACAATGTACCTACACTTAATTTATATTGTGTGACTTGGGAACTACGGCGAACTTGCCTCCAGTAAAACGTCCAGCAAACTGTAAATACGCCGATTCATCGTCAATCCATTATGTGCTGACCGAGGGGCACGGGTTTCTTTCCTGAGGAAGGTGTAGGCCGTAATCCACTACGGGGGCCAAGTCCGGATTGGTGGAGTCTTGTAAGACTAGTAGCTGGTCTTACCATCAGAAGTTTTCAAGCCGCCTTAAGGATTCTGACTTGGCGTAACGACTGCCATCTATCGACGGCAGCCGGCACCAACTGCTTAGCATGCATTGCGAAGCGCGGAACCGCTCGGAAAAATACCACTAACGTTAGTCATAGAATGGTCATCCGTCCATGTACTGAACGCGCCCTATGTTGCTTAGCCTTCGTGATCGTTTAAGATCACTCAGACAGCCGAGGCTACGATTCTATTATTAATAGAGGCATTGATCTGCGTAAACAGACTCACTGTTGTAATTATTGCATTACAGCTCACTCTCTATGTACATCTGAATTATTAATGTCCCATTCTAATCCCAGTACCTACAGGTACCTACGTACACATATTCAACGGGTAGGTGAATTTAATGTACATACTTTGAAACCGAGGTTTTGCAACTAACGGTCTTATTTATAAAAATACCATTCCCCTATAACACTCTTCATCATCATCATCATCATCAGCGGCCCATGGTTGTCCACTGCTGGACATAGGCCTCTCCCATTGCACGCCACTGAGCACGGTCCTCGGCCTCTCGTCGCTCGTTGAATCGCTCGTAGCCTGGGCTGCCGAATCGCTCGTAGCCTGGGCTGCCGAATCGCTCGTAGCCTGGGCTGCCGAATCGCTCGTAGCCTGGGCTGAGATCAACCAAGACAGAGGTCGTGGGTTCGATTCCCACTTGTAGTTGCCGTACATTTGTAGAAATGGCCTCAGTGTGGGCGTTTTGTAGTGTTTTCTATGGTTTGTAATGTCCTTGCCTGGTTACCATAGTACAGAATATCCTAGTTTGGGACCAGGACAAGGGATTGTGTTGTGTTTAAGTTATTATTCTTATGTTCATTGTGAGTCATTGAAAAATACTAATTATAGGTAACAATATATTTTATTGTGGTTTATATTAATTTAGCGTGTTTTTTTACAGGGCAAGTAAAATTACCTATATATATTTGAGCCATTATAAAGGATATTTAAATGAGGACCGGTTTTTAATGTTAAATGAAGTTAGAATTAGTTTCTGAAGATAACAATGTTTCCATCGTCTTACAATATGAGCCCTTGATTTGTCTTTACGTCATCTACAAATGACTTTATCGTGACAATTTGATTCGACAAATCTGTGGGTTGTAACGCACATCGAATTTCATAGTGATTATACATATTCGTATAAATTTATGAGTGTTAAAACTAAACATTTTAACTAAAACAAAATATTATTTATCCAAAAAAACATGATTAAATTTGATAATTACGTATGTGCAGCCATTTTATCGGAAACGGCTTCGATTTAGAAGAAAGTTGAAGAAGAAGAAAAGGACTCAATGAACACCAACAAAAAATATGAGACGGTTTTCAGAGACCTGTCAAATAGCCTGACAAATGTAGTTCTATGAAATACGGCTCTATAGGACTGTCTGTAATCAGCAGCGTAGGGATCCGTCGGCATGTGTGTTCGCGGTTTGAGTAAGCGCCTTATCTCCCAGACACTTTCGCTAACAACGACGCTCGAAAGACGATATAGTGGAACATTGCTCTGACGTCAATGTTGCTTTATGACTCAATCCGATGTTAACTGAGCTCTGACCTGAGCACCCAGCTGAGTGCAGCTCGCGCTATAAATATCCTAACAATTTACATACATTCTCTGTAACGGGGCTCTCAAAGCGGAGGTTTTCTTTTCTCCACGGTAACTAATCGCTCGTAGCCTGGGCTGCCTGAGTGATCTTAAACGATCACTAAGGTTAAGCAATATACGGCGCGTTCAGTCCATTGATGGGTGTTGATGATGACTATAGTGCTCTACCGAAATGTCCTACAAATCATTGTTATGTCCGGAGTATTAGGCCGACTTGCACCACCGACTAAAATCCATTTAGCGTTAAAATATAAATAGAATTTTGACAGATAGTGTATGGCGAAACTGTCAACATTCTGTTTAGCTTAAAGGTTAATGGTATTTAGTCGGTGGTGCAAGTCGGCCTTAGAATTGAATCCAATTTCAGCTGGTTGAAGCTGAACCAATACTTGTTTCAATCTCAAAATAAACACAATGGAAGATGCCGATGTTCATGAACTTTATTTTACGTGGAGTTACGCACGTTAGAACCGCCGTTGAAGTCGCTTTTATTAGCCCAAGGAACCTTGATGTTGAAAGGGCCAAGTTGTACCTTTTATATCTTGTACCTTGTTAGGAGACTAATGTCGGTTCGGTCTTTCAGACCTTTTATTGTGAGTAGGCGAGATATTTGTCTTTGTAATGAATGAGCTTCATAACATAAGTTGCGTTGACTTGGCACATAATATTCATCATTGTCATCATTATAACCCATTTTCAAAGTGGGTGGGCAGTGAAAGGAAAAGAAGAACCGAAGATCGGGCTCTAGGCAGCCTATCTTGGGAGAGGCCTATGTCTAGCAGTGCTTTAAATAAGTAGGTACCTAAAAATAATCTTCCCATACTAAACTAATATCCGGATACTCTTAGGTACTTGATTTGTGGTCGGAAAAGTTCGACCAGGTTTCGGTCTGATTCAGCGAATTTCTGAATTGAGAATTTTGCTAAGTAACTACTTAACTGTTGTGCTGTCTCGTCAAATTTCTCAGTAAAGAGCGTAACAAAATGTTACCGAAGTATTTACTTATTGAAAAAAATCCTATGTACCCACTTTCAAATCAGTTTTCAAAATCATTAGCAAATTGCCACGGCATGTTACCCTTCATAATAACTACTAACTATATAACTATTGTTTCTCAAGTAAGTAAATCTGTGTATTTTTATTGAGAAATACATTTCTTAAATCACAAATCACAAATTCTTCAGAAACCCGTGAAAAAATCAAGTAAGTGTATCCGCATAAAAATTAGTTCTGACTGTCTAGTGCTTACGAAACTTTTATGTAGTTCAAAAACTTTCCATAGGTAGGTACTGTATCTCCAACACAATTATAAATGCGGAATCTGTTTTACCAAGTCGAGGCCAATATTTGTACAAAGAAAGAAAAACCTTTTCGTTGCCAAGTCCTTTTGCAGGAATACAGAACTTTCTCCGCTTTCTTTCAACACAAGTTTTTTTGGCCCTTTACTGCTGAATCTATATAACTTGGCTTTTTTCTTAGTTACAGTTACTATGATTAGAAGTTACAACCGTAGAGGTAAGAAGTCATGTTAAATTACATAATGAGTAGCGAAGAATCCAACAAGCTCGACTTTAAAATAAGAGATGTAGGCTATATATCTTGCAGACAGAACTTGGCAATGACACCCATTTGTAACACAAATATTTTTTGACAAGGCCTATAACTGGCATTGTCGTGTTTAATTAAAGTACTTCCTCAACCCTTAATAAAACCGTGGGAGAATAGCTCCCACATTAAATTGAACCTTTTCAACTTGAAATAAAGTCCAAAACCAATGAAAAATTCATACTACCCATGCCCGATTAAGGGTTAAAGTTACTTCCTTTCTTGTTTTCTGTTTTTTTTTCGATATAATAGGTAATTTTGAGAGCTTGGGCTGAATATTTAGATTTGGGCTGATTCAATTAATTTTTAAAGCGAAAATAAAAACCCAGAGTATACAGAACCGGAAGTATGTCATGCACGGAAAGACGTCATCAAGTGAGATCCTATGAGCTGTAAGTTCGTATCGATATCATGATTCGATACAAGATCACTTTAATTATAGGAAACTGTAAAGAATCCTAATTTGTGCAGACGTAAAAGATAAATAATTATTATTTATCTTTTTATTATTTGTTCTTTTTCGGAATACCGAAAATTCTAGCATTATATTCTCTGACTTTACTATACCTTTATAATGAAGTATAATTTTTGGACTAAAACCTTCGTAAGCTATATACAAATTATACAATCTATAATGAAGTATCATTTGTAACTATTGTCAATATTTAACAGTATGCGGTATGCCTATTGTGTACTTCCTCAGCTTTGATCTTGACCCCTTTTTCACATTTATGTAGGTTTTGTTAGGACATCAATGATTTTGATTACTTTGTTTAACTTTATTGTACAAAAACATAAAAAAAAACTTGTAATAAAAATACGTGCGAAGGCCTGCGAAATGCGTAACTATATGTAAATATTTTTAAATGAAAATACATTTGAAATTGAAATATGAAATGGACACATAGTTTTAGTTATGGTTAAATAAGTCACAGTCTCTTTTACTTTAAATAAAAAAAAAAAAAAATTTTTGCAATTAGAGAATTTTTGCAATTTTTGCAATTATAGAATTTAATTTGCTTTATATTGTAACATCGCTCTAGACGTGGCGCTCAGATGTTCATAGTTTTCACTTTGAGCTCGATCAATTAGTTAGACCACAAATTTCCGCACTCAACCTCATTGCTGGGTCACTGAGCTCGATTATAGAAGCTTTTAGTTTATTGAAGTAAAACCGACTTTTCGTAGAACAACGTAATCTAGTTACCCACATTCCACGATTGTATTGGTTGTGTCGTTTATTTAGGAGCAGCTGCTTCGTACCTTCGTCACGTTTTGGAGCGATTCTAGTGTTTATTGCTTGTACATCGCCATCGCCAGTTCTGTACCGACAAAGTAAGATAACGAGTTCTTGTCTATAAGAGGTTGGGAAACACGTAGATAAAAACAAAATTTTGTTCGTTGTGGCTGTGGATGTTGAGGTCATTATGTAAACAGGCGGGGCGTGCCACTTTCCCGATAACGCGCTGTCCGCAAACTTGTGAAAAACTGTAGCGCTGCGGCGAGGATTAAATACATATAGGTACATAGTAAAAAAAAAGTTGTATTCAAACTAACACAGAAACGAATATTTATGACTGAAACTAGGTGTCCATTTAAGATTTCAATTTATACACTTATAATGATACGCTTAGATTAGATTAGAACTATTTTTAATTTTACTCGGAAAAAATATATAAAGACAATACGAACCTTAAATTATCATCTAAGTTTTAGAACCTTCCTTAGATACTCGTATAAAAATCTTCTGAAGCCACGCTCTCATTTGGTACCTATTTCCAATGAGTCGACAGCATATCAACCTGCCTGCACTCCGTAAAGTGGTATGAATCAGGTATCCTTCAGTCGTATCTAAATCTAATAGTATTACTATCACCCTTAACAACAGGTAGGTAACGTTGGCATCGATGCAGGATAATATGCGTGGGTAAATAAACAGCGGGAATCAAAACATTTTAGCGTAAATAAACAGCTCTAGACATATTGTACCTATAAACACATTTTCGTGTTAGCTCGCAAAGATTGGCTAATGAGTGGGCAAACAGAAGCCGATACTGCCGATACAAAGGCTTTTGTTTGGCTTCGAGGCTCTTCGGGGATCGACCTGCGCCGATGCGGCCTGTAGCTCTCTCCAACAACGATTCAATTATTAAAGCCGACCATAAATTTACGAAGAAAATCTTCATGAGAACAACATCACTTCACCGAAATTATTTGTTTTTCTTACACCGAGAACAGTACGGAAGAGGTAGGATAAAGAGTGGGGTACATGGAGACCATGGTTTGCCACTTGCCACTTGTTAGACTAGTTTGTAGCATTGAAAACACAAACACTGATTGGGAAAATATTTGAACTACATACCACTAATATTATAAAATGTGAAAGTTTCAAAGTTCTCCGGGCAATCACATACGTAAATATATTTTGATAAAATATCAAAAAACCTTCTTCACAAAAAATCCAAAAACCATCATCAACCCTTTATGTATGTCTCTACCGAGGGGCACGGATCTCTTCCCTGAGGAAGGTATAGGCCATACTCCACGAGGGCAAAGTCCGGATTGGTGGAGGACAAACTGTAATATCGTGGACAAAACCAAAAAACCTCTTTTCTCTGAACATCATACTTAGCTATTGATTTAAATAAGTAAGGGCCGGTTTCTGAATTGAGAATTTCACGTAAGTAAATATTTAAGTAACGTTCTGTCACGCTCTTTTCTGACAAATTTGACGAGACGGCACTAGAGTTAAGTAGCTACGTAGCGAAATTCTCAGTTCAGAAATTGGCCGTAATAATTTCTATATCTGTAAACATAAACATAACATTTACATACAGGCACATACATTGCTTCCAGAAGCCCCACACTAATAGTTTCTATTTTTTATATCGACGATCCTGCGAGCGTTGATTCAACGAACTGTTTTAAAAAGCGGCTTTTTCTGTAACAACGAAGAAACTGCTTCTTGCTAAACAAAGAACCCGTTTCAAAAAGAACGACATTTTGCCAAACCGTTTCTTGCAACGTGTATAAATTCAACGAATGTAAACGAAAATACACGGAAATAGCCGAACGAATGCAAGCGCGCGTACCGCATGACCTTGATGCAAATCAACATGAATATCCGGCTAGTTTTGCTCTTTTAGTTCATAATGGAAAGAATTTAAGTATTTGTGTACTTTTATGCACTAGCTGTGTATGAAAGAGAAATAAAAAAGAGAGGGAGTAATTTTGTTAGGAACAGTATTTTTTGCGTTGTTTTACATATATGAATTCCACTCCTATGTCTTAAAGATACGGTCAGACATAAAATAATGTGATTATCAATCAATGTTATGTAATTTGTTTTGATTTTTTATTTTAGTAAATTTGAGTTGCTAACTGACTGCCTGTTAAAGTATGAAGGGAAGTTAATTTAATTAAAACAATACATATTTCATTTCGCTTAAAATTTTTAAAACAAAACACAAGTTTCAACTACCTACTAGTTTCGCATCGACGGCAGACGAAAACGTTTTTCCCGTCGTCGTTGATGCTCAATACAGTTCCTCCTTAAAGCCGCTCCAGTTGCAGCTAGTTTTGTATGAGAAGTCCACAATACAAAACCAGTTACAAATGAAACGGCTTTTGCAACTAGTTTTTGTTTCCAAAAAAGCAGTTTCGTTTCGTTGGCCGTTAAGTCGCCAACGACTCACCTCTAATCAAAATTGATTGGTCCCTAATACTAGCGGCAAAAAGGTTCGCGTAAATAAAGTAGATACTTTATACAACGTGACGTTGAAAACCTGAGAATTGTTTCTTCAATTTGGAAGCTTTAGAGGAAACTTTAAAATTGTAGATTATTTTTACTTTTCTTACAAGGTTCGTGTCAAGTTTAAAGAGAGTAAGATTAAAACTAAACTGTGTTATTTGTAGAAATGCGATGCGCTGAAACATTACTCAAGTCTACTGTAAATAGTCTGTGGTAAAGTTATTTCCCTTTTTGAAACTGCATTTGAGGATAAAAATAAGATAGAAGAGGTCTTAAGTACCGATACAAAAGATTTTAGATTTTTTTTCAGTTTGCGTTATACCTACAATGTGTTGATTTGTAAAATAACGCCCGACACTCAGTAAGTACCCCGAGTCGAAGAGTTACTTTAGAAATTAACACATTGTAGATATACTTACAATATTTTTTAGCAAACGCTCGTTACTTGTGTAGGTACTATTATTATTTTTATGCGGAAAATACAAAACATGGGGTGTTGTTGGGGGCCCGACCTATCGTGCACACACTAACGTGTGTTGCGGGAAAAAAAGAGTAATGATATTGCTGGAAATAGGATTTCCTTTTCTGCAATCGGCCTCTACATAGGAAAAGCCGTACCTACCTCTTTTGCGCTCGACAAGATATCTGCGAAGCAAGCCGATCGGAAAAGACACGCAAACGTTCCAAAGCGAGAACGCTGTGGATATTTCAGATTTTCTCGAAATATGGACGTGAATAAAGCATGTGCGACTGAATAATTCACATTTTGCATGTTAAGATTATAAATTCAAAGAGGCCCGTTGAATATTCTGGTCGGGGATTTTCTGTATGATTAGAAGGACTATGTATGTATATACCTTGATGTAGATAGGCACAGTATTTTATACGTAGACTAATGTAGAGCGTTGGATAGAATTTGGAATGTATAGTTTAACATAGTTACGGCTGCCAATTTACATACATAACCAGCCTATAGACACGACCCACTGGAAGGCACATGCCTCGTAGAGAGAAGGTATGGGCTTACAACGCGTGCCCACTTCTTGCATATCTTCATTTCACGCAGGTTCATCGTCAAATAGATACCAATATCAAAAACGAAGCGCACCCCTAGCGGTTTGGCAATTTTAAGAGTACCTATGTGTCCACATCTGACTCCTAAACTTACAACTATTACTGTAAAATACAAACTCTATTGAGATGATTCAAGAATGCGCTTGTTAGAAGTAATCCAGTACACTTATTTTACCTTGTTTTCAATTTGTTTCCTGTTGAGCTACTGAAATAACGATAGAATATTTTTAACAACTTGCGATGCTCCTACAATAGATCCTATTCGATATTCGCGGTTAGACCCGTACTTACAGATAAAGATTCTTCGACTACTTTTATTTCCTCTTTCTGGAAAGTTTGTCTCTTTTGCTCCTTTGTCGTAGTCCTAGTGATTTTAGCTTCTCAGAAACTGCTTTAGAAGCATTTACGTCCTAATGCGTGGAAACATTCTATCTAGCTAGGAACATAAGCGAAGAAAACTTTTACCACAACGCAAATAGAGATGCTACTAGATTCTAGCCAAGAAATATTAGAGTACACCTCGTGGTTGGATTCTTCCGACAAAATATCAAGTGTTTTTCGGAATCAAGTTAATATAGACCTCTAGGTATAAATATTCAAGAAATAGAGTATTTTTATCTTATCCGTATTACTGTCTACTATTGTCTGTCCATTTCCCTCGGTTCTATAATTGTTGTATCACCGTGTCCAAGATACTGCCGAAGGCTGATGGTAATGTTGCCAATGTGGAAATTTACATAGCTTTTGATTACTGCCTACACTTTTTATACATTGGCGGAGCGCATAGGGCAAATTTTGTACAAAATCCTGAATATAATTTTAATTACCTACATGAACAAATATTTCGAAATACTGGCGAAAAAACTAACCTACTAACCTCGGATGTTCTTGTAAAACACAAACTTGAATTGGGGTCTTTCAGAAATTGCGGATTTCAGAAATCTAATACATAAAAATCTCATGTCATAGTCTTCGCTATCGAAGTTGTCCGAAACAGCTTCATGTCGAAAACCCTCGTTTCTTCTGAAGTGTAGAGTTGTGTTTCTGAAGGCGAACGCCGAAAGGTGGATCGTGCTACCACTACTTTATGCAAAAATGATGAATAATGAGGATTTGTGACGAATTTACATTAACCCTTGCCTACTTGTGACGAATTTACTTTCAATATAGAATGCAGTTTACAAAATGTGACGAATTTACTTTGTGACGAATGTACACAAACCCATATTTTGGATGACATTTTTGTTTAAGTATATTTGGTATATCTGAGATTGACGCTATGTTTGCCGGGTCAGCTAGAAAACCTATAATAATACTTACGAACCTATCTGGAACGTCGCTGCTATGTCAATATACTTACCTAAATACTTCATGTGTAATCAATCTAAACGCTTAAGAGCCACCTAACCTAGCCATCTCGTATCTACTTAGGCGACAGATGATCCTCGAAGTCCCGAAATTAGAACTAAGTGCCCACGGCAAGCGCCGCGAGCGTTTGATGAGATCAAACATGCCCCTCGTGTTTCTCAGAGGTCGTACCTACATGACGTTGAAGGCATATTTGCCTTTATTCGTCGCTCCGCTTCCACAAGTCAGTTTCCAGTTATTTGAGCAGAATAATCCTTTTTGTTTGAATTTAGCCCGATTTCCTGCTCGTGTTATTAGGTATATCACTCAACTTCGAAATTGCGAAAAAATTATCAGCTGTTCCATATTATAGTTTCCTTTTGCGACATTATTTTCTGATTTTGTTTTCGCGATTTTAAAGTCTTTTCCACGGTATAAGTATATAGATAGATAGATAGATACTGCTGCGTACATACTGCTATCACTAGGTAATTTACGGTTGTCCAATAGACAGTAAAAAGTATAATAGAGAAGAATACAAATTTATTTCAAACTATGTTTTTTTTTTGTATAATTGGTAGTTCTGAGAATAGGTAGGCGGGTTAAATAACATGGCAAAACAATATTTGCCGGGTCAGCTAGTAATAAATAAGAATTAAAGGTAAATAGCTATAATTAATCCTACTATCCTGCTTATCAGGACGCCTATGTCCTGCAATAGGAGTCAAATGGCTGACGATGATAGTGATGAACCCTATAACGTTCATAGAGAGAAAGCAAATTCACCAAAATAAACAAACAAACCTCTACGTAATTATGGTACAGACATTCAGGAAGAAATAATATTTTTATTCGAATCGATCGATCGACCGATCGAATTCAAAACGAAGTCATCCGACAGAGAACCAAAGTCACCGACATAGCCCACCGAATTAGCATGCTGAAGTGGAAGTGGGCCGGCCATATCACCCGAAGAACTGAATAACCGATGGGGTCGACGAGTTCTTGAGTGGAGACCGCGGATTGGTAAACGTAGTGTAGGACGTCCTCAGACTTGGTGGAGCGATGATCTTCGCAGGGCGGCTGGCAAGAGCTGGATGAGAGTAGCCGAGGACCGTGCTCAGTGGCGTGCAATGGGAGAGGCCTATGTCCAGCAGTGGACAACCATGGGCCGATGATGATGATGAATATTTTTTTATTGTTCAGAATTTTTTTTATTCTTATAGGAGAGTTTCGTTTGCTTCATAGTTGAGAAAGCATTTTCTAATGATTACTTAGATGTTTAAGAATTTTCATGTACTTTACATTTATTATCTACAGAGAGAGTTCTGATCTGATCTAATCTATCATCTCAATCAACAACTTGATTCTTAGATAGCAATAATTGAGTTACTTTTTTTAACTTTTTGTTTAGTACTAAAATTAATAATGCTAAAATTAATGGCTTAGGGACTAATAAGTCATAATAAGTCCTGAAGCCGTTAATTTTATCATTATCCTTGTTAGTACCGAACCCTTTAGTTCCTTTGTTATTATTATTATTATTATTCATACGATATCCTAAGTTATCTTTAAGTGAACCGGATTCCTTGCTCTCGAGTGTACAATGAAAATAAATTTTGCGATTGTCTCCCTGACTACCACCATTCAGGCTCGACCGTGTGTGGTACTCGCTTTGCATATAATATGCAACCACAACCACTGTAGTAATGATTTTCCGTCGATAAATTAAATTTAAGTTTTATTATTATTTCAATTATACATAAGCCGACTTGCAACCCTTTCTAAAATGTTGGTTAGACAGCATTTAACTAAAATTCTTCATACAAAAGTTGATATAAATGGCAAGTTAAGTGGTATTTTAGAAATTATGCATGCTATTTCAAACCGTTTTCATTCAGTTGTAAGCTGTGCAATGCGGCACCGAGTGGACATTTTCCTTTACGATAGAGCTGAGGGTGATCATTAGATGGTCATTAGTGGTAGTTAGCAGAGAGGTAGAATGAATTGTTATACGAGTCTAATAGTAGGCCTTGTTCAGTCGACGCGATTTCTCGTCATACACACAAAGTATGCAAAAACACCCGATTCAGGTAATGCAGGGCTGGTTTGTAGTTTGCTGTCTTCCACCTAGTTTCAAGTCTTAAATAGTGCAAATCTTAAGTTATTAATATTTTTAACTAACTTATAATATGCGGACTGAGTGAGCACCCACAAAAATGTATTTTCCAAAAATCTGCCACGTTGGTGGTTCGTTATGTATTTTACAAAGCCCCATATTAATTTTACTTCACTATACATATACACGGTGGCCGGGGGAATGACGTCAAAAAAAAAATTAGGTCCCTCGTGTCATGGGGTATCCGAATCACCCCCATGTATGTTCCGCGATTTTTCACAGTTTCGGAGTTATGATTTTTTTTCTGAATTTTTATGAATTTTCGCCTTATCAATTTTGAAAATTTCTAAAAAAAAAACTAGAAACTTTTTTCAATTACTTTTTTTTGTAACTGAATCTTCACAAGTTGTTCTTCTATGCATAAAATAATCAGCTTCGTAACTTTGATAAAAGTTATTAAAGTGTTGGTCTAAAGTCAAAAATTTACGTTCGGTAAATTATGACTTGAATTTTCAAAAATAAATTAAAAATCCAAACAGATGTTTTAATGGTTTCTTAGTTAGCCTCAAAAATGCGCAAGACTCTCAGATTTCATAATCATTAAAAAAAAGTACTGCTTAACGTGCTACTTTGTGTACATTCGGCCTTCGAAGACAGCGAGGTGAAGAATTATTAAAATTAACATTTTTTTTTTTCTGCCATTTCGTCTTTTCTTAGGTTATTAATGAACGAGTCGTCATCATCATGATGAATAAAAGTGGTTTTGTCAATAAAACACAGATTAAAAAATTTAGAGGCATTTTCCGTTTTACAGTAATTAATTTTGCGCGGTCCGTTCTCGTGGGTCATGGGTTGTAAATGCAGACGCAACTTTTTACCTGTAATAACAATAGTCTTTGAGGATAGGAGGCCGCCGAACTATTGCTATCTCTCTCACTCTCAGCGGTAAGAGTGAGAGGGGCAGCGCAGCAGAAGCGAACACAAAACAAGTTTGTACCTCAGTCGTTCTCACTTTGTGTTTACTGCTACACGTGTCTTCATTTTGTTTTACCTCACTGTCTCGCTTAGTCCGCGGATTCCGCTGCCTACTTATTTGACTACTTTGCTCGTTAATTGGACTGTGTCTTGCATACTGATTTGGACTTTGTTTACTTGGAAGTGTAAAAGATGAGTTACACGTTAAGTGAATACGCAGAAATGCACTATTTTTATGGAGTTGCACAAGGAAACGGCCTTGAAGCAGCGCGACTGTATCGCGAACAACTTCAACGTCGTGGTGGGCCGCAACCTGAGCATTATCCCGACCATCGCGTTTTTATTAACACGCACAATACCTTAATGGCAGGCCGCATTCCTGGCCAACGAGGCGATAGGGAAGGAATCCCTAGAGTTGACCCGGATCGCAGAGAAGTTGTGCTCGAAGAAGTTCAACGAAATCCTTCCACGAGTACCAGAGCTATGGCTCGTACTCTGAACATCCCAAGAACTTCTATCCAAGACATACTTCACGATGAAGGATATCATGCGTTCCATATCCGACGAGTCCAAGCTTTACTGCCTACAGACTACCAATTGCGCATTGATTTCTGCCAAACAATGCTACAAAAAGAACAACAAAATCCTGGATTTTTCAATAAAGTTTTATGGTCAGATGAGTCACGTTTTGAGCGCACTGGAATTTTCAATATTCATAATTACCACACGTGGGTGGTTGAAAATCCACACGAAATGAGAGCGTCGACGTTTCAACATCGTTTAAGCGTTAACTTGTGGTCTGGTATTCTCAATGGCGAACTGATTGGTCCATTTGAATTGCCGTCCAGATTAAATGGAGAAAGATACCGACACTTTCTGGAACATGAACTTCCATTGTTGCTAGAAGACGTGAATATTGAACTAAGACGAACCATGGTTCTTCAAAATGACGGCGCTCCATGTCACTACGCAACGCAAGTCCGAAATTATTTAAATGAGGCGTACCCCAATAGATGGATCGGACGCGGCGGACCAATATCGTGGCCTCCACGCTCACCTGACCTCAACCCCATGGATTTTTTTATTTGGGGCTATTTTAAGGAAATAGCATACGCCAGAGAAAGTGGGAGTGAACAAGAGCTGAGGCAGAAATTAACAGAAGCCGAACGTGTTGTAAAGGAAAACAGAGCAGCTTTTAGACGATTAAAAGATAATTTCCTACGTAGGTGTAGAATGTGTATTGCTGCTGGAGGTGGCAACTTTGAAAACCTATTATAATAAACATTTTTTTTTACATTTCAATCTGTGTTTTATTGACAAAACCACTTTTATTCATCATGATGATGACAACTCGTTCATTAATAAACTAAGAAAAGACGAAATGGCAGAAAAAAAAAAAATTTTTAATAATTCTTCACCTCGCTGTCTTCGAAGGCCGAATGTACACAAAGTAGCTCGTTAAGCAGTACTTTTTTTTGATGATTATGAAATCTGAGAGTCTTGCGCATTTCTGAGGCTAACTAAGAAACCATTAAAACATCTGTTTGGATTTTTAATTTATTTTTGAAAATTCAAGTCATAATTTACCGAACGTAAATTTTTGACTTTAGACCAACACTTTAATAACTTTTATCAAAGTTACGAAGCTGATTATTTTATGCATAGAAGAACAACTTGTGAAGATTTAGTTACAAAGAAAAACAATTGAAAAAAGTTTCTAGTTTTTTTTTTAGAAATTTTCAAAATTGATAAGGCGAAAATTCATGAAAATTCAGAAAAAAAATCATAACTCCGAAACTATGAAAAATCGCGGAACATACATGGGGGTGATTCGGATACCCCATGACAAGAGGGACCTAATTTTTTTTTTTGACGTCAATCCCCCGGCCACCGTGTATATAGCAGTTTAAATCTTCAGTTTCTTCATCAGAAATTGGGGTTTTCGAAAGTGTGCGGATTGTGTGAGTATAAGAAATGAATTGTAAAACCTTAAATACGTTATATGTGATTTAAAACTTTAGTTAGCTTTAGGAAGTTAGCATAAGTTTTACTAGACATAATGAATAAAACTCAAAAATACCGAAATTAGTTTTATAAAATGGTCAATAATTTCGATATAAATTAATAAAACGTGTATCACAAATAAGAAGCATGGTCAATTCTAATTACGACAAAAACCTCTTCAAAACACTATACGTATGGCACTAAAACAGGGAAATAACTTAACCTGTAGATTTTTTTGTATTTAATCGATTATTCGAAGACGCGTGGACCGATTTGGAAAAAAACATATAATATATTTTTATAAAAAAATGATCCCGACGAACTGAGAACCTCCTCCTTTTTCTGTAGTCGGTTAGAGAGCCGGTGCCGAGTTATCCAATAATCGATTAACCTGAAGCAGATTTGATATGAACGTGAATATTGCATAGGAGAACAAAGGCAGTTTCACCCATCCGTTCGCATGTTTACTTATTCAACAACTATGAGTAGTTCAACTAGTTCATGCGAGGCCCCCGACTCCATATTAAACTTCACTTCTCATGCATTAATTACATCCACTCTGTAACTGACTGACTGATTTTTTGTACCTTTACTAGTTTCTTCACAATAAGAGCAGTCCTTTTTATTTACCTACGGTCTATAGTAAACGGAGTGTTCATAAAAATCGTTTAAATATGGGAAGCAATAATGTCTATCAAGTCTTTTGTTCGTCCTAGCTACCTAATTAATTCAGTTTATCATTCATAAAGATTCAGTCTCTAATACCAACTTCTTGACTTTGAAGTATGTATCTATTTAAAAAACTGTTTGATTGTCCAATTTAAACAGAACGAATTTAGATTTAAGTTCAACATCAGTCCCTAGGAACAATTTTTGACTTTGATAGTAATTAAAAAACTTTTAAACTTAAAAAGTACACACAGATCAAAGTTCTCGCTGCGATTCGCAGAGATGAATAAATATGAGTTTTAAGTCGAAGCCCGAAATCAAGTTAATAATTTAATGTGCTTAGGAAAGTTGTCGTTTGGAAAACGGTAGAACAGTTACAGCTTAGATAACCCTACTTTACAGTTTTCCATTGAGCCATATCGAACGACCTACTTATCATTTTCGACGTTTTGGTACTCCAAATCATTTTTCTGATGGGGATTAACCTTAAAACGCCACGCTGGCCAGAGCGTCTTGGTGAATGTTCCAGTCGGACGTTGTCTTTGAGTCAGCAGAAATCAGAAATCAGAATGGGGTGGGAAGGAATGGGTCCATAAATGCGGATGGCAAGGCACCGTGACAGACGCCATTTGGGGAAAATACTGGGTATAGGCCCAGCAGTGGGCAGAAGTGGGCTGATGATGACGATGGTACTCCTACCACATTGAATTCACCCATTCAGCTTCGAGCCAAAGATCTTCCGACCTATCACGACCGATCACGAATATTTAAATTGTAACACTATTACTGATAAAAGATACTGTTTATACAATGAAAAGAATATTCCTGATGAATATTTCTAACTGTTTTAAAATATCTTCGAATGGCGATAAATTATTATTACAATATAACGAGCTAACATCAAAGCACCACTGGCGATCTCCACTTCACGTTGACGCAGCTGAAAGCGCGCCAGGGACATTGTCTTATGAAACGGCGACTTCAGACCTAACCTATAGTTCAGACTTTAAGGGATCTGTAGGTGTTAATAGGTGATATTGTTATAGTGATGGTAATAAGTTCTGCTTTAGTAAAAAAGATAATATTTTTAAGTGGTCGTATCAAATCGTCACAAAAAGGCTGTGATATGAGCTGATTAAACTTGCAGTTCAGTCAGACTCCTAGGTTGTTACGTATATGTTTACATTCCGGATAACGTCAAGCCATTATCTGACAGCTTGAGTAAACACACAATAAAGTAGGGTTCGATCCCCGACTGGGGAAAGAAAAAAAAACTCCAGGTCTTGGATGTTTGCATGTTTGTGACGTCGCTGTTTCTGGTTCCCACGACACAGGGTATCCTAGTGTGGGGCCAGAAGCGGTGTATGTGCCTGTATGTAAATGTTATGTTATGTGTTATGTACAATACATGCGAAATTGCTTCAATGTGCCCTTTACTCTCTGAAATGGAAAGAAAACACGCTTCGATATTCCCAGGAGTGGTGGTAGGGAGCTGCGGAGGTAGATATGTGTGCTCACTTTGTTATTACGAGCTGCAAGGTTATCATTTGCCGATGAAGAAAATTACAAATTATTTCACTTGAATGAAATACATTTTCTCTCTCAGATAGCACGTACCTAGTTCCAGATAATGGGGGTTACTAGGTCTGTTTTGAAGTTTGAAAAGTAAAAACAATAAGACAGGATTCATCTGGAAAGGAAGTGCAATTTATACAAAATGGAACGGAATATTTAATATAATAATTATGTATGCTGTATGTAATATAATAACAATCTTTCTTCTTTTTTATATATGTTTACATGTTTGTGACGTCGCCGTTTCTGGTTTCCACGACACAGGGTATCCTAGTGTGGGACCAGAAGCGATGTATGTGCCTGTATGTAAATGTTTATGTTTATGTTTATATAAACATTGATTGCTGTTCGTTAGTTTCACTAAAACTCGAAAACGGCTGAACCGATTCGGCTAATTTTTGGTTTTTTATATTTGTGAAAGTCCAGGGAACATTTAAATAGTGAGAGGGTTACAGGGAAAGTCGTACACAATATTAAAGGAGGTCATTATTTAGGTCATTTCTGATGGATTTTATTCTATTATATAGGGTCCGAAAATTAACCGTTATGGAGATATTGACTGTTAAAGATTTAAAAAAAATATCAAATTTTTTTGGCTTATTGATTGATTTTTTCTCAGAATAGAGCTCATAAAGTGTTTTTTTTAATGTATTTAGTTAAAAGGCATGTCAATTGATAAAAAAATATCAGCAAAAGCTGCACCTACTACTAACAGCTTTAAAAAACTGCTCGGCAACGGTTAGAATTAAATATTTTTTCTCTAAATATTTTTCACATTGAAGCTCTTAAAAAAAAATTTACGTATAAAAATTCTGCAAATAATTTTAAAAACTTCTACGACTCTTTAACTATTCAAAAAGGTATAATATTTAATAGGTATCTGCATGAAATTTTAAAATAATGTTATTTGAGTAGGCTCTAGTGGTAGTACAGACATAACTGAACTTCGATACAAAAAAAATCTTTTTACTATATACGTTTTTTAATACCTAAAGAGACGTAGAAGTTTCTAAAACGCAAATCATTTGCAGAGCACGTATTAACACATCTACCACGGAAGAATCACACGAGCAGACTAACTCAAAAATAATAGATAGATAGAATACTCTAAGAAAGAAATACTGAAATAGGTAGGTACCTGAACACCTGAGACAGCATGTCTCCAGAGCACAAAAAAGCCTATCTGACCTTTTTACATAGTTTAAAGGTGCCAGGAAGTAAAAAGATTTTTTTTGTATCGAAGTTCAGTTATGTCGGTACTACCACTAGAGCCTACTCAAATAACATTATTTTAAAATTTCATGCAGATACCTATTAAATGTTATACCTTTTTGAATAGTTAAAGAGTCGTAGAAGTTTTTAAAATTATATGCAGAATAAGTTCCATACGTAAATTTTTTTTAAGAACCTTATTTATGAAAAATATTTAGAGATTTTTTTTTAAATTCTAACTGTTGCCGAGCAGTTTTTTAAAGCTGTTAGTAGTAGGTGCAGCTTTTGCTGATATTTTTTATCAATTGACATGCCTTTTAACTAAATACATCAAAAAAAACACTTTACGAGCTCTATTCTGAGAAAAAATCAATCAAAAGGCCAAAAAAATTTGATATTTTTTTAAAACCTTTAACAGTCAATATCTCCATAACGGCTAATTTTCGGACCCTATATCTATATTAATATTTTCGTTCGGGTCTACGGTAGACTCGAACGATATGCACACCAAATGAAAGAGCGTAAAAAAATAGTTGATCTGAGTCGACAACATATGGGCGGAAAATTCGTATTATCGAGCAGCATAAATATAAAAATTATTAAATTCAACAATGGCGTTGCTAAGTAAACATGTCAATGTCATCATTGTTGTGTTAGTGTCACAAGTTTTCATTGTGAACTGTTATGGCCGGTGTACATTATTTTAGTGTTTAGGAGAGTGCTATAATACAATTAGAGAGGCAAGTGCATTAGTACATTACTAGACGTTCGAGTGAATGTTTATATTTCTTCCAGTAGAGTGTCACTTCGTCGACGTCGCGAAATATGCGCTATCCTACTCAAAGTACTATGAGTTTTAATGGAACACATAAGTAAGTTTGATAATTCGAGTTATTGAAAACAACACGCACCCGTCACTTGCGCACTCTGCTAAAGTTCTCACTAAATTTTTAGTTTATACACAGATAAGTAACGAGGATAGTAACGCGCTCAGGTGTTACTGGATAGAACAATAGAAACCAATTCTATTTTGATTCTAATTGAAAGGCAACTAGAACCGTACTATACCGTAAAACGTACTAAATCAAGTGGCGCTTACACGTTTCTACAAAAGCACTCTCCTTAAGAAAGAAAGAAATTAAGAAAGAAAGAAAGAAAAAAAGAAAATTTATTTATTTGATACTCAAAACAAAACAAAAAAACACACACACACAGAGTGCGTACAATAATAAAAAAAATAACACAGAAAGCATAAAAAACGTAAAAATAAATAAACTGTACAACATGAAAATAATAATAAAATACATTAAAAGTTGAGCCCCCAAAATGGGCCCGATTCAGCATAATGTTGCAACAGAGTGTAAAGCCGGGTCCGCTGCGCCATGTTACGCGTGTTACAAAAAATGTAACACGTTATAATGGGGCGTGGTATAACATGTTACGTGTTACGTAACACGTAACACGTTAGCCGCGGCGAATGGATAACATCCCCCGCGTTCGCCTGCGGGGGGGGGGGGGGGGGTAAAGTCATTCATTTTATGTTAGCGCTCGCCGGACGCACACGTCTCGCGATTCGGTGATGGAGTGGAAAAAAGAAAATACTTTGTTTTTCATACGATTATTTCGAGAAAGACAAGTGCTTTGGGACGCCTCATGTAGTGATAAAGCAGAAATAATAGGAATTTCAAAATAACAAGTGAATACAAAGTGGATAAGCCTAAAGGGACAAAATAGCAGACACGTCTGCTTCGTCGGAACTCATTTTGTTTTTGTCACAAAAACTGTAACATAACAGAACTAGAAAGTCGCTGCAGATGAGCTGTTACGATAACCGTAACATGTTACATTTTTTGTAACACGCGTAACATGGAGCAGCGGACCCGGCTTTAAGTAAAGCACTCTCCTAAACACTAAGATAATCTAAACCGGCCCTTTGATCTAATTTGTTAACTCCATGGTGTGTGGAATACCGTGGCATCCAAGAAGGTTATTATAATCTGTGCCAACTGAGAAGGTGTAGTAAGTAATATTTGTTACGAGTTATTGAAAACAACACGCACCCGTCACGGGTCACTTGCGCACTCTCCTAAAGTTCTCACTAAATTTTTAGTTTATACACAGATAAGTGACGAGGATAGTAATGCGCTCAGGTGTTACTGAATACAAACCAATTCTATTTTGATAATTCTATAATTCTATTTTGATTATAATTGAAAGGCGACTAGAACCGTACTATACCGTAAAACGTACTAAAGCAAGTGGCGCTTACACGTTTCTACAAAAGCACTCTCCTTAAGAAAGAAAGAAAGAAAAAAAGAAAATTTATTTATTTGATACTCAAAACAAAACAAAAAAACACACACACAGAGTGCGTACAATAATAAAAAAAATAACACAGAAAGCATAAAAAACGTAAAAATAAATAAACTGTACAACATGAAAATAATAATAAAATACATTAAAGGTTGAGCCACCAAAATGGGCCCGATTCAGCATAATGTTGCAACAGAAAGTAAAGTAAAGCACTCTCCTAACACTAAGATAATCTAAACCAGCCGGGTGGCCCTTTGATCTCATTTGTTAACTCCATGGTGTGTGGAATACCGTGGCATCCAAGAAGGTTATTATAATCTGTGCCAACTGAGAAGGTGTAGTAAGTAATCTGTGGTGTTTTTCATTGACGGGAAGACAATAATTGACATTGAGTTTTGGAAGGGTCTGAAAAATAATTGAAAAAGGAAATCAAAGTCATAAATTGATCTTTATTGTTTTGCTTAGTTATAGATACCAATAAACTTATTGAAATGAAAAAGCCACTAGATAAGAAAAATACCAAAAATTAAAATGATGAAGAAAAACATGTGGTCAATACAAAACTAAAAGCTGTAAAGCCAAAGAGGGGAGCTGTTTTTAGTTGATTAGCCAAGTGGATTCTACGTCTCATTGAATACGTCATTAGATTCACTAGCTGTTAAGTTTATGAAGGAAGCTCATTTAGTTAGTAATTTGTGATGAGGTACCCATGACAAAGTTATGATAAGTATCCGACTTTCGCCTTGCATTCCTTCGTGAGTAGCCAGAACATGTCCAAAAGAGCAAGATTGGCTATCCGTAATAGTGTGCTGGTTCCAATACTGATGTAAGCATGGTAGCGAGATTTGGGTATGGCAGAAGAATCATGAAAGTAGGATTAGTGCAGTACAAATGAAATCCTTACGAAATATGTGTGGTGTTACTTTGAATGACAGAATACGCAATAGTGATCAGAGACCGAGGATGTAGAGAAAGAGGATGTAGTGAGTGACTAGAATTGATAAAAGGAATGTTGCGGTGGTTTGGAGATGTGGAGAGGATGAACGAAGAAAGACTGACAAAGCAAATATATCGGGCGAATGTGAGTGGAAGGGCCGGTAAGGGACGCCCCAGTTGGACATACTTCGACCAAATTGGGGATGTATTAGCAAAGGGCAAGATAAAAAGTACCCGAAACCGATGTGGGTACATGCAACGACTAATGGATGTCGATGAAGCGAAAGTGATTTGTCAGGATAGTGGCAGGTGACAGTCCGTGGTCTCTGCCTACCCCTTTGGGATACAGGTGTGAGCTTATGTATCTGAATGTATTAAGAGATTTATATCTACTGGTGGTTGATAAATACAGAGGCGTCACCATATAAAAAAAACATAGTGGAATATTATTTTGCGTCTACATTTTACCCGAGCGAAGCCGGGTTTTCGTCTAGTCTATATTAATAATTTCGTTCGGGTCTACGGTAGACTCGAACGATATGCACACCAAATGAAAGAGCGTAAAAAAATAGTTGACCTGAGTCGACAACATATGGGCGGAAAATTCGTATTATCGAGCAGCATCAATATAAAAATTATTAAATTCAACAATGGCGTTGCTAAGTAAACATGTCAATGTCATCATTGTTGTGTTAGTGTCACAAGTTTTCATTGTGAACTGTTATGGCCGGTTTACATTATTTTAGTGTTTAGGAGAGTGCTATAATACAATTAGAGAGGCAAGTGCATTAGTACATTACAAGACGTTCGAGTGAACGTTTATATTTCTTCCAGTAGAGTGTCACTTCGTCGACGTCGCGAAATATGCGCTATCCTACTCAAAGTACTATGAGTTTTAATGGAACACATAAGTAAGTTTGATAATTCGAGTTAATGAAAACAACACGCACCCGTCACGAGTCACTTGCGCACTCTCCTAAAGTTCTCACTAAATTTTTAGTTTATACACAGATAAGTAACGAGGATAGAAACGCGCTCAGGTGTTACTGGATAGAACAATAGAAACCAATTCTATTTTGATTCTAATTGAAAGGCAACTAGAACCGTACTATACCGTAAAACGTACTAAATCAAGTGGCGCTTACACGTTTCTACAAAAGCACTCTCCTCAAGAAAGAAAGAAAGAAAGAAAGAAAGAAAGAAATAAAGAAAGAAAGAAAGAAAGAAAGAAAGAAAGAAAGAAAGAAAGAAAGAAAGAAAGAAATGAAAGAAAGAAAGAAAGAAAGAAAGAAAGAAAGAAAGAAAGAAAATTTATTTATTTGATACTCAAAACAAAACAAAAAAACCCACACACACAGAATGCGTACAATAATAAAAAAATAACACAGAAAGCATAAAAAGCGTAAAAAAAATTAAACTGTACAACATGAAAATAATAATTTACATTTACATATTTACATTTACATACAGGCACATACATTGCTTCTGGCCCCACACTAGGATACCCTGTGTCATGGGAACCAGAAACAGCGACGTCACAAACATGTAAACATCCAAGTCCTGGGATTTTTTTTTTGTCCCCAGCCGGGATTCGAACCCGAGACCTCTCGCATGGTAGTCAGATGCGCTAACCACTACGCCACAAAGGTCGTTAAAGGTTGAGCCCCCAAAATGGGCCCGATTCAGCATAATGTTGCAACAGAGTGTAAAGTAAAGCACTCTCCTAAACACTAACATAATATAAACCGGCCCTTTGATCTAATTTGTGAACTTCATGGTTTGTGGAATACCGTGGCATCCAAAAAGGTTATTATAATCTGTGCCAACTGAGAAGGTGGAGTAAGTAATCTGTGGTGTTTTTCATTGGCGGGAGCTCAGAAGAAGGTCCTTCTTCTGAGGGCGGGAGGGAAGACAATAATTTGACATTGAGTTTTGGAAGGGTCTGAAAAATAATTGAAAAAGGAAATCAAAGTCATAAATTGATCTTTATTGTTTTGCTTAGTAAGGTACCAATAAACTTATTGAAATGAAAAAGCCACTAGATAAGAAAAATACCAAAAATTAAAATGATGAAGAAAAACATGTGGTCAATACAAAACTAAAAGCTTTAAAGCCAAAGAGAGGCAGCTGTTTTTAGTTGATTAGCCAAGTGGATTCTACGTCTCATACGTCATTAGATTCACTAGCTGTTAACTAAATTCAATGCTGTTAAGTTTATGAAGGAAGCTCATTTAGTAATTTGTGATGAGGTACCCATGACAAAGTTATGATAAGTATCCGATGTTCGCCTTGCATTTCTTCGTGAGTAGCCAGAACATGTCCAAAAGAGCAAGATTGGCTATCCGTAATAGTTTGCTGGTTCCATTACTGATGTAAGCATGGTAGCGAGATTTGGGTATGGCAGAAGTCAGAAGAAATCCTTGACAAATGAGATCCTTAAGAAATATGTGTGGTGTTACTTTGAATGACAGAATACGCAATAGTGTGATCAGAGACCGAGGATGTAGTGAGTGACTAGAATTGAAAAAAGGAATGTTGCGTTGGTTTGGAGATGTGGAGAGGATGAACGAAGAAAGACTGACATAGCAAATATATCGGGCGAATGTGAGTGGAAGGGCCGGTAAGGGACGCCCCAGTTGGACATTCTTCGACCAAAAAGGGGATGTATTAGCAAAGGGCAAGATGAAAAGTACCCGAAACCGATGTGGGTACATGCAACGACTAATGGATGTCGATGAAGCGAAAGCGATTTGTCAGGATAGTGGCAGGTGACAGTCCGTGGTCTCTGCCTACCCCTCTGGGATACAGGTGATAGCTTATGTATCTGAATGTATTAAGATATTTATATCTACTGGTGGTTGATAAATACAGAGGCGTCACCATATAAAAAAACATAGTGGAATATTATTTTGCGTCTACATTTTACCCGAGCGAAGCCGGGTTTTCGTCTAGTAATAGAATAAAATCCATCAGAAATGACCTCCTTTATTATTATTATTATTAATACGTTTATTGCACATAAGTAAAAATTACAATGGCAACGCGGCGGACTTAATGTTACAAGCGTTTTCTGCCAGTCAACCGCAGGAGGTGTATGAAACTAACTGATAGGCATACTGTGATTTTAGATAAGATAATAATATTGTGTACGACTTTCCCTGTAACCCTGTATAAAAAAATACGAAATCTTTGGCGGTACGAAGTTTGCCGGAACAGCTAGTTATTAATATTAATTATTTCGTAAGCATGTCTGTGACAATAAAATATTCAGACATTCAGACATTTACCTGATATTTTACGGACGTGATTTTATTTACAGGTTCGAAGGGCTTCATAGGTACCTACGTGAAGTGTTGTTTTATAAATAAAATAAAAAAATATATAAACTCATGCCCGTTATCCGCGAGGGGGTAGGCAGAGGCACCAATCACTAGAACTGGGCCCACGTTTTGCAGAGTTTGTTAGGTCCCAAACGTAACAAGTGGCAAGCCTGTCGCCGTTATCAGGGCACAATTTATCAGCCAATGGTGTTGCTGTACAAATGTACGTAACTAAAAGTGATCATGTTGTTGTTTTATCTTTCCGTCAAAAACAAGTCAACAAGAAACACTCATAGTTTCGTTATGTCTGTCTATCTGTCTGAGGCAATATGACAAAATTCAGGACAGTAGCCAATACAGCGACGTTAAATAATACATTTTTGCAGCCATGTCGGCTTCACAAGTTAAGGAGTAATATACAATACAGTCGAATTTCATTGAAAATTACTTCAAAGAAGTAAACGTTATTATTAAACCGTGTAGTGAATTTATATGTTATTATTTTATTTTTTATTTATCATAATATGTTCTTTTTAGAAAGAATGTATTAGCAAAGGGCAAGACAAGAAGTACCCGAAACCGGCGTGCGTGCATGCAACGACTAATGAATGTCATTGTAGCGAAAGTCATTTGTCAGGATCGTGGCAGGTGGCAGTCCCTTGTCTCTGCCAACCCCGCTGGGATTTAGGCGTGAGCTTACATAATTATGTATGAATAGGTATATGTTCTATTTGTAGTCTCAATAAAATATGTGTCCCACTGAAGTGCAATGACCTTCCCCTTTCTGACCAATATTTTTGGTCATTTTTCACCTGACTTCCGATCTGACGGTCAACTGCTAAACCCATAATAGGCATTGTCCTAAATATTTTTTATATTTTTAAGTACCCAAAACCAGCGTGCATGTCGACGACAACGACTAATGAATGTCGATGAAGCGAAAGTGATCCATCGTCAGTATCGTGGCAAGTGAAAGGGCAGGGAATGCCCTGGTCTCTGCCTACCCCTCTAGAATACAGGCGTGAGCTTAGGGACGTATGCATGTTTAAAACGAAAAGGTCAATGAATCTTCATCATCAGCCGATTCATCATCATCATTCAGCCACAAGAAGTCCACTGCTGGACATAGGCTTCCTCCATGGATTTCCAAAAAGACCGGTTAGAAGCGGCTTGCATCCAGCGTCTTGCTGCCACTTGGATGAGATCGTCTGATTAAATTAATAATATTAACTAATATCATGTATTTTTGCTAATAATTGTGTCCCTAGTAAAAAAATTCTATAGTTCGTTTCACACGTAAATAAAAACATATGTATTTTATGTCAAGATATTGACATATCGGTATTCGGTTAAAAAATCCCAATATAATTTGTCTTTTACGTTTGCACAAATTCGGAGTCTTTTTAGTTTCGTTTGGTTAAAGAGTTCGTGTATCGAGCCATGGTATCAACTCAGAAGAGTCCATCTTCTGAGGGTATCAATAGTAACTGGCATCTCGTAGAAACTTGAACTGTGTCGTAGGATGACGATTTTCCACGCATGACATACCTACCTGCGTATACGGTGCTTCTGGTACACTCTGGCCCTTTTTAACAGACTTCCAAAAATCTTTATAGATTAATTCTTCGCTTTACAGATTAATTAAATTTAATCCAGCCCAGGCTCCCAAAATTACCTATTTTCTTGAAAAAAGTATACCTAACAACCGAACTTAGTTTTGGAATGGACATTGGACAGTGCCTATTGCGCGAGCTCTGACAGCCACTTGGTGGAATTTTTACTACAACAAAAGTCTGTACCAATAGCAATAAATAATTAAGGAGGTAGGTACATTTAAGTAAAATGCTTCATTTAAGCCTAATTCTTTGCAGAGCAATAACGACCTTATGGCACAAAAAATACGATACGATGATGTTTAAATGTCCCTCAAGGCCCAAGGGGATCTTCAGCACTCATGAATTTATTTATAACGTGCACCTCTGCTACTTACATAAGAGATCTTTCAGGGATATGAAAAAAAAACATTATGAAGACGTCGTAGGCTTTCTAAATTAAAATAAATTATTAACAACGTACACTTTACTTAACGACCACGTTATTATTATTATTATTATTAAATTCTTTATTGCACAAAACACGTGTCTGCTACAAAGGCGTACTTAATGCTAACTAGCATTTTCTACCAGTCAACTTTTGGTTACGTTACATTTTAATACAAAGATATTTTGCTGAAACCATAATTAAACAGTTTGATACCTTAGTAAGCGATGGTAGCAACCTGTGGTAGCAACGGTTGAACGCTGGCCCGACCCGAGAGAGGTCGTGAGTCCAAATGTATCGACGACTTTTTTTTATTTGAAAATAGCGTCTTCTCATACAGTTTATGGACTTCAAAATTAATGGTTCAAAATAAAAAAAATATCATCTTTTAAGTTGTTTGCCTCCTAATTACTATTAGGAGGTTGATTTTATTTAACATTTTTGTCACAAGTAACTTGCATCATTGTGGAATATTATTTTTAAAACGATGTCCATTATTTCTAAGGAACTTTAATGGTCCCGCTTTCTAAGTCACGAACATTTGTGAATTTGTACAGTACGTCCACCGTGACAGGTCCCCTATCCAGTTTAATAATTTACTTCAGCCCTCTGTCATAGGGCGCAAACATTACGGTGTCAGGGGCCAAGTTATTGCAAATGAATTTTAGTAGTAATACAAATACCACTCCCTAACCGTTAGAAAAATACATTTTAGGAAACCAGAATCTCTGAGGCACAGAACACGTTGATGTGTTCACATTATATTAGCGCTAAGCGCATTTCAAAGCTCAGGCTCTGAAGAACCTCTAATACAAGTAAACAGGATTATTTCTAAAAGCTGCAGTTTCTGAAAAATTTAGATTCCATTTGCCGACTTTTGTATTTTGCTTCCATTTTTGCAGTTTTCTTGACTTGCAGTGGGGTTGTTCAAAAGTTAATGCAAGCATATTACCTATTTATAATATTTAGGACACTTAATTACTGTTCATTTTGTGTGTAAGTATTTTTATAAACAAACGTTACAAAATGGTAAGAAAATAAAGTGGAGATAAATCGTAATGCGAGAGATAACGCTAGAGCGAGTAAAATTAATAAAACTATGTAAACTTTAATACCTATTTAAAACAATACATCTAGTACAATAATTGTTGTAAAAGCCAAAGCCTAATTGGGGTATTTCAAGAACTGTGCAGTCAAATAACCTTCGACAGTAGATACTTGTTTGAAAACGGAAATGGCTTGAATTGAAAACGGACTAGCCCAACTGTCCAATTTAGGGGTAGGATAGTATGTCTAGAAGAGATAAAGGACCTAGTGCTATTATTGTCTCGTTGCTATTTCAGCCTAGCCACCGTCGTCGGCATTTGAAGCACGCCGGCGATCTCTTCCACAATGCATTCTAGGTGCCAGTATAGAACGCTGTCGATACAAAGGCATACCCTGAAACAATGGGTTGCGTTGTACTATTTGCCTTTCCATTCTGCAGGGTGTTGGAAGAAGGTCCGGTAGAATTTGAAAGGGTTATCCTACTCATAATAGAATCGTATTATACAGGTATGTATTGGTTGCTGTCCAGTTTCATATGATTTGAAAAAATATGATCAGAGTAAAGAAGAGTTTTGATGCCTTTTATTTTACTCTATCATAAAATCGGCCCGAAGGCAGCAGCTTTGGATTACATTGGATTTTAACATTAACATTCAAGAAACGAAATATATTTTTTTTACGTTGAAATAAGTTACAATCAACTTTACATCTCTTATTATAAGACCAACCCCTTTAAATACCAGTAGAACTAATTAAGCTGTTCCGTACATTTGGCAGAGCAGTTATCAATGTTTTGTATGGAACTGGTGATTTTTTTGGCTATTTCAGAGTTCCACGAAAATAAAATTGCTCTGTATTGATAAGAGGACGATAGTGTCCTTACGTTGATGATGACTTACGTTGACATGACCTTAATGCAACCCGCTGTATTTAAACTATTTTCGAGGCCGAGTTGCATTCCACATTCTTACCGCGTTCAATTCCAGCCTTTGTCTGCGATGCAGTATGAATTGGTAGCAGAAAACTATTATAGTTTTAGTGTAGTCGTTCGACGCCCGCGGCAAGTCTATGCTGCATTAAAATATAGCATCCGAGCTCTGCAGCAAGTCTTTCCAGTTTCATTGCCTAAAATAGGCTGAGGCTGAGGCGATTCGCGGTTCGATCGGATCTCCGCAGTAAGCACTTAGCTCAACTAATCCCAGCGGGCTTTCCAATCCTACGAATTCTGAATCGAATCAAAATTGTTAAATGTACTTACAAAGACATGTCGAACGTCTCCGAACTATTCCACATTGTACAGCCCGGATAAGAAAGGAATGTCTTTTGCACTAACCTCTCAGACGTCTTGACGATTTTGGCAGAGGGCAGAACGCTTTGTTGTGTCTACGGCTTAGGCGAAGCGGGTCTTGTCAGCGGCTTAAAATTACAATAACAGTGATGTGGCTTCTGCTGGTTGGTTAAATTCAGCCCCTGTATTTATGTTGTCCATTTCAAGTTATATAAATTAAAGCCAGGTTTTCATAGTCTAAGTAATGTACACACGGACCGAGTGACCCATTTCAGCTCTAAGGTGCTGTGCTTATTTGTGTACTTATACTGGCGATCTCAGTATACCAGAGTCTACAGGCAACAGATTGAAAACTGTCAATTTCCCCACTATCCTATCATCATCATTCAGCCACAAGAACTCCACTATCCTATGTTATTTCGTAATTATTTTTAGACAGAAATCTAACACATTTTTTAATATCTTAGAGCCTAGGACCAAGGGCCAAAAGTACGAACTATTTACAGGCTGTTATATTACTAAGATTTTTCTTAACATTTGCTAAAATGGTTTATAAAAGTATTTACGTTTTTTGTTGGTGGTGCTAAGTTAGCTTGTATAAGTTATGATTTGTGCACTTAAATCGCCTCCGGCTACGCGGCCTTCAGGGTTCATTATACTGTTGTAGCTGACTCCGCAAACATGATTTTGCCTTATTAATTAGCTTACGACCTATGCTTAGATCTACCAAATATACACAAAAAAAATACATAAAAATCGGTGAATCCCTTTTAAAGGAATTGAATATACTGTGACACGAGATTTTTACATATTACATTTTTTATTTGACGTACTTGGTCCAAGTCTTCATCATCATACATCTCGAATGAGCCGAATTTACATCCTCCATATCAACATTTCACTGTTATTGACTACCTCTGTGGCGCAGGGTTAGCGCATCTGCTTATGCTATGCGAGAGGTCCCGGGTTCGAATCCGGCTGGGGACAAACACAAAAAAACCCCAGGTCTTAGGTGTGTACATGTTTGTGACATCGCTGTTTCTGGTTTCCACGACACAGGGTATCTTAGTGTGGGGCCAGAAGCAAAGTATGTGCCTGTATATAAAAAAATGTAATTCAGGGATAATTAATTCAATAGAGGTTCGATCGCTACTCGGTCAACCTGTCTTTCGCAGTTGGGTCAATCCGACGGGTTTGGAATTGAATGTTACATTTTGTATGACTCTCATACAAAATTAAACATTCAATTCAGAATATAGGGCAGTGTGAGGGCGTAATGGCAGTGAAATGTGCGCTCTGTGAGTTTCATCAATGCCGAGGGGAATATGAATTGTGTTTTGTATCGCGACATGAACAAGGACTGTACAACATAAATATTGTGATCTTCCAATGTTATTGAAAACTGGGTCATTAAGGGTTTAATGTTTCGCTGTTATTTGCCAGGAGGAAAATATATAAACCTTTCCATTTTCCTTTTATAATTTGCGAGGAGATTACAAAGAACTTTGTTTACTTTTAAGTTTATTTTGCCAAGGTTTGCAGGTTCACGATTTATGTGCAAATAAACTGGATACTTTTAGTAAGTACGTAGAGTTATATTTGTTTAGTTGAAAAATAAACTACGTACTACAACGTAAAAAGATTGCAACGACTATTGAATGTCGATGAAGCGAAAGTGATTTGTCAGGATCGTGGCAAGTCGCAGTCCCTGGTCTCTGCCTACCTCTCTGGGATACAGGCGTGAGCCTATGTATCATCATTAACCAATTGTGTCCCCACGAGGGGCACGGTTTTTCAAACGGTCAAAGTTTTTACCAAATTTAATTAGAAATAGGCAAGCTTAGTTACTAACACATATATAGAAACCATATAGAAACCGTGCATGCCATGAATGTCGATGAAACGAAAGTGATTTGTCAGGATCGTAGCAGATGGCAGTCCCTGGTCTCTGCCTACCCCTCTGTGATACAGGCGTAAGCTTGTGTATGTATTTTATTTAATACTGGACAAGTAAATAAAATATCCTAGGTCTAGTAGTGTCAACTTCTACTTTCACGGTCTTATTATAAAAACTCGATTGATTAAAACACTCCAAAACGTCAATTACAGTAGTCTTTGGTGCATGTAGCCTCTGTCCTGTGGCTACATCTTTTACTTGCAAAATATCCACGTAAAAAGTTTATGGAAGTTCGATTGTATTGATAGATAAATACAGATAGACTTGGTCTATGTATTGAACAGTGACAAACTTTTGATGTATCAATATTTTATGTTACAGCTCAACTCACTTTTTGGGTACTCCTAATTTTTGACCTAAAAGTTTGTTTCAATGTCCTCTATTAAAATTCAAAAGGGTCTCGAAAGGTCAATTTGCATATCGGTGAGTTATTTTGGGGAAAGATGTGCTGCAAACTAGGCATCTTCCCTTACACAAGCTGACTGCTGGGTGTCTTGAAAACCGTGGTTTCAAAGATGCATACGCAGCGACGCGATGCCTCGACGCTGCACCGTCGCGGCGATGTCGACGCGATTATCTCCTTTGATGCCATTTTGTACAATAGCTTTCGTCAGTTCGCCCCGCCCCATTTATCATAGATAAGTTTGTAAGCGAACGTAGAATCGTTAAGAGGTTCAGTCTAATCAATTGGAAACAAAGTTATTTATAACCAAAATTTAAAATTGTCCCACAATACTACTGTATCCCATGATACAGTAACGCTCTCTTTTAGTCGATTAGTTGATGACGAATCCTTTCAGATTCATCGTTGAAGTTTCTCTGCTTTCATTCCTCCGTTTACGACGTAACGAAGCCAGCAGAGGTAGTGCTGCAATGGTAGTGCAATCGGCTCCCTTTCAAATCGCTTGCAAATCGCTACTCTGATAGGTCTGTTCAATACAAACATCGTACGCACAGGTACATACATCCACACACACACACATATTTACATACATGCATACTTATACGTACATACAATGCAACTCTACTGCAGTAGTCGGATGGAAAGGCGCATGATGAAGACGGACGACGATAAGATGACGAGGTGGACGTCTCATTATCGCCAAAAGCTTTATTTAAATATTACACTTTTCGGAATGGGGATGGATGACCTTGTCAGTGACACGCGGTGGCTACACGATGGGTGGTCTGTTAGGAGGTCTATCAAAAACAACGCCAGCCCTTCCCATCTGCGGCGGCCCAATAAACATGAAATGGAGCTTTCTTCACGCTCGAGAAAAATTGTCGTCCTCAAGGAGTTTGGACAAAACGTCGAATAAGTGAAAACATTTGTTATTGAGGAAATGTGACCTTTGCCAACGAAAAGGCTATTGAATTTCCATTGGGCTAGAAGCTTTTGGACGCTTCTGAGAGCTTTCGTGATGAAATAAGTATAGCCGTGTAGAGCTACTTTTGTAGCCTCATATAGAAACACTAGATCTAAATCGCCTAGAGGTTCTAATGAATAAATTTAACAGTCGTATACTTGATCTTTCCAATAGTAATTAGTATGAAATTTGACAGTTGGAGTAGTGGCATCGTGCGCGTAATTGCAGGCAGAGACTTTTGACTCTAGCCACGATCCTGAAACTTCATCTTACTTTTGCTTCATCATTCATTATTTCTTGCTTGCACATTGTCGGATTATGGTATTTTTTATCTTTCCTTAAGCGAATAGATCCACTATTCAGGTACAGAAGATTCACTCCGCAAAATCAATTAGATAAAAAGGGACTCTAGCAGCGATACAATTAGGTGTAATTCAGATCGCACGGCGCTAAAAAAGCTGCGTTATATTCACCTAAATGTTGCCTCTCTTTCTACCGCGTAACTCTTCCTTCTTCTGGCGCCTGAATTCCTACCTACCAGTATTTGCCACTCCGGAGTGGTCGCCGCATGTACTTACGCGTTCGATACCGACACGCGTAATGAAACAGGCCTGGTAAAGATAATAAATACTTACTTTAATTTAGTCTTGTGAACGTTCCGAATACTGTCGTAGATAATGAATTGCTAAATTTCTGAATTGTTAGTACCTAAATCTAGTTATGGTGCTACAAAGAGAGAGAGAGGCATTTATTTCATACATAAATACCTCTAAGCTCACGCCTGTATGACGGGTAGGCCCAGGGGTCCCATTGGCAAATGATCTTGACGTATCACTTTCGCTTCATCGACATGAATTAGTCAGTACCTGGGTGACCGTATATATATATATATATATATATATATATATATATACATACAAGAATTGCTCGTTTAAAGAGATTAGATATACATACGTAAACCTTTACATAATATACGTACCTATAATAATTATAAACATACATAAATTTACATAATATACAACATGAAACTTCTCCTATTTGTTGCTATCGATTGTTTTTGTAAATTTCATACATTGTTAGTTGTAAGAGCCATTGGATTCAGTTTTTATTGTAGTTTATGCCATTATAACTTTTAAACTGTCAGAGTAATTGTGATTTAAATATGCATCATGCTGTACATTTGTATAGGTAAATAGCCCCAGTCTGGGTGTTTTTCCATGTTTGTAATGTCCTAGCCAACCAGGCAACAGGCCAGGTAACCACCTAGCCAGTGTATCCTAGTTTGGGACCAGGGGTGCAATTACGTAAGACCCCACTGTATGGAGTTGTCTCATTTAGCCCTTTTGTTCCCGGTATGTCACACCACCTTATATCACACTGTTACATTCTGGGACTTTCTTTCCCAGTAGGTATCTCATACTCCTACTTCGAACTGTCATACTGTTACTGTTGAACTGCGGTGTCTGCTGCTACAGGTATTTTCATACTTACAAGTAGATACCGGCAATGTACGTAGTTTAAGATACAAATACAATACAAATACAATACAAAATTCTTTATTTCGTTATCCACTACATCTTAAACTACGTACATTGACGGTATCTACTTGTAAGTATGAAAATACCTGTAGCAGCAGACACCGCTCTTCCACATCTAGAATGGTGTTGTAAAAATAGTGGATGAAGCAATACAATTACAATACAATGTGAAGTTAGAAACTGTTGAATTAGACTTTAAGGTAGAAGAAGATGTAGTGGATAACGAAATAAAGAATTTTGTATTTGTATTTTGTATTTGTATATACCTACATTCTTATTTTGACTCTTTCGAGTTGTCTAAAATTTATAAAATTGGTGATCTTTTTTGTATATCTGTAATCATTGCATTAATAAGGCATTTAAAAGAAAAGAGATACCTATAAAGCATTTTTGTTTTGTTTTCGCTCTCCTTTAAAATTCGTAAGAGCCACAGATGCTTTTATTAGAATAAACATTGAGCGAGTCACGCGTGGCTAAAAGTACAACTACCAGGCAGGCGTTTAAGTAATTTAAGCAGATGTTTTTTTCTTGCCGTCTATGGAAACAAAACACAGAGGGGCTCCTTTAATACCTGCATGGCCTGAGGCAAAGGTAATTACCGGGGGTGCAATTACGTAACTTAATCACGAAGCGCCTGCAATAAGAGTACGAGCCACGGCACACATAGTCATCATGCGAGCGCATAATGCGAGGAGTTTATTTCAGCGGCAGGCGGCTGTTTGCTGACTCCGAATACCAAAACGCCCTGAATACCGCGTGCCCGGTTTTACATTGGACCACAGCTGTAACTGCACGACATCGTTGCATTGCACTAGTATCAGTATAACGTCCCCACAACGGCCTTGGTAAATGTATGAAATAGAGAATACCTATACTTCTTTGAAAGGAAATTATTCGAGCAATTATTGTATACTAGCTGACCCCGCGAACTTTGTTCCGCCTTAGACGCCATAAATGAGCAGATTTTTGATTTTATTATATTGTTTTTCAATAAAATAATATTGACAGAAGAATCCGTTTTAAACGTCATTTTTTATTTCATCTTCTTTGACTATATTTGCAGCATGCATTCAGTCAATTCTATGTCAAATGTCTTAAGGTTACATTAAAAAAGTTTAATAATTTTATATGGTCGTTAAGTAATTTTAAATTTTCTAATTTTCCGCGCCATTTCCTTAATTTTTTCTTTCATAAGAACCTTCTCCCGATAATAACAAACAGAACAAAAAAAGAATTAGCGAAATCGGTCCAGCCGTTCAGGCGTGATGCCGTGACCAAGGGAAATAGGGATTCATTTTTATATAGATATAGATATGTATGTATATATACATATATATAATCAGAATCTCGGAAACGGCTCCAACGATTTTCATGAAATTTTGTAAACAGAGGGTTTCGGGGGCGATTAATTGATCCAGCTAGGTTTCATTTTAAGAAAACGTCGTTTTAACCGTGTTTTTAGGCAAAGAAATAAATGCTACCCTATGAGAACGTAAATTTCGCATTAATCAGTAAAGTTGTCGTAGCCCAGGTGGGAAATAGGACGATACCTTAAACAAAAGACCCTGGTTCGAGACTTGTGCATGAAGTTTCTCTTTTTTTTTAAGCTCCTTTTTTGTGTGCAAAACTATTATTAGGAGCCCTATTATCAACGCACCTAATTCGTATCCAAATATATTTTCTAAAAGAAATACACAAAAATATCCAAAAAACATGATTTACCAAAAAAATACCGAGCAAAGCTCGGTCATCCAGGTACTACTTCTTTGAAAGAAAAAATCAATAAGCTTTTCATCCGTTCAGTGCCACTTCATAATATTATTATATCGGACTAGCCTTTACCCGTTGATTCGTCGCCATGCAGTATGAAAACAAGGCACTTGCCTTTTAGCGAAAAAAGATGATCAAACACTTCTTAGCCAAAGAAATCTGTCTGAATAATCCCACCAGTCTTTTATAAAATGGCAATAGATTTTCAGACCGAAGCGGAAAAACGGAAGCACTTTGACCAGAGCAGAGTTTCATAAAACTAGTATCTAATCGATGTTTATTATAATAATTCGAGGTACATTGCGCAGCAGAGTTTTCTTGTTAATCTGTGGTTTAATCGAATTTGCAATGTAGGTACCTACATCGAACTGTCATAGTAAACCATAAATTTTACTTCTATTAAACACTCTCCAGATGTTAAAATTTCAACTCCAGCAGGCGGGCGGGCAAAAGATAGCAAGCTCAGTTTCTCGACTCTGTTTGTTAGTGCACCTTAGTGCAGGCGACTACGGCACCACACCTTGTTTAAGTTAAGTTCTAATATTAAGGGGAAAAGACAGAAAATTGTGTAAATATGAGGCCAAGGAAACAACTGATCAGGAATCGCACGGGTTCCCATTTAAAATTATGGAGAAAACAAGGAAAAACTTTGAGTGGTTGTTTTACCCTCCAGCGCTGTAAGTGACGCAAAATTGGGTTCAGCTTGGATAGGAGATGAAAGGTAAGAAACATTGTAATTCTCTATGGGCCGGTTTCTGAATTGAGAATTTCACTAAGTAAATGAAATGAAATTGTGAAATTGAAATGAATGAAATGAAATGAAATGAAATTGTTTATTCAAAACATGAGAGCACATACAAGCATTACAGAGGTCTCCACACTAGGCTTAAAACCTGTATAGTGGTGACCGAAGGAAAGAAAATATCATAACGTTTTGACATGGCGTATGAAAAACACTATTACAATAATGTTGATTGCAGTTGCATCAATCAACTTAATAATAATATTGGCATAACATTTTTTTTTTTTTTAATTTAAAATTTAAAAGATATGAATTTATGAAAAATTACTTATTCTACCATTTAATTTAATTCTATTCAATTATATTAAATTATATATTAATTTAATTTCAATTTAATTATAATTCGATTTATTTCAAATCAGAATTTTAACAAATGTGAATTTGATTCAGATCAGAATTAGGTAGTAATTAGCATTTCTGAGGGATTGGTTGAGTGAGTGATGTATGTGTTGTGTAATGTGATTCAGTGTGGTGTAGGTTTGGTTTGTGAGATGGTGTGTGTAAGTGCGTGAGTAAAGTGTGAGTCAAGAAATAATTTCAAGGAGCGATTCTGTAGAGTTATAGTTTAAATTCAGTAGAAACTCTCTTATGTTTAGCTTGGCCTCTCTGACCGTGAGGTTAATAATGGGACACATTTTAATAAGTTTATTGAGTAAGAAGGGCTGTAAAAAGGAAGAAAAACGTTGGGCAAACCTGGTTCTCGTGGCAGGGACAGGCAACCGAGTGACTCGTTTTGTGTGAGTGAGTAGTGATTTAGGTGATGACAGGAAGGATTTATACGCTGCGAGAACAGACTTCATGATGAACAATTGACGAACTGTCAGCACTTCACATTCCAAGAAGAGAGAATGAGTGGGGTAGCGGAAAGGTTTTCTGTGAAGAACCTTCAAAACAGCACGCTGTGCTCTCTCGAGTTGCAAGATATGTGACTTAGCTGAACCACCCCAACAAGAGATACAATATCCTATCACTGACTCACACAGTGTAGTTTTTTTTTTTTTTTTTTAAAAAGGTACCTAATGGACTCAACTCTCTTGATACTGCTGGTGCATGAACAATTGTGATAGTTGGCGGTTGAGGAACAGCTATGTAACTTGATAGAATCGACTTGTTTGGGTTCTGACGCTTTGGTTTTGTGAAAGCAAATAAATTTAGTCTTGTCAGAATTCAAGGACAGGAGATTATTCTTAAGCCATGCTCCTATCTCAGCCATACCGGTCTCTGTCTTTGCAAGTACGGTCTTCCACGATGAATCATTAAAGATAAGAGCAGTGTCATCTGCGTAACAAAAGATGTTGGAATTGAGCGACTTATCAAGTGACTGGCCAATGTCGTTCAGGTAAGATATGAAGAGGGTTGGCCCCAGGATACTACCTTGGGGCACCCCAAATATTATTTCCCCGGTGGCGCTGCATTGATCCCCTATTCTTGTGAGCTGTTTACGATTAGAAAGGTAGCTGGAGACCCATTGATTGGCTACACCTCTAACTCCCATTCTGGATAGTTTTTCTAGTAAAAGCGGGATTGAGACCGTGTCGAACGCCTTCGCGAGGTCTAGGAAGACACCGACGGAACATTTTCCACTATCAAGTTGGGAAGAAACAGTGTGTAAAAGAGCAGACACGGCGTCCTCAGTGGACCTTTCCCGTCTGAAACCAAACTGACTGGTAGCGAGCAACATTTTTGACTCAAGAAAGTCCGTGAGTCTCTTATTTACAATTTTTTCCAAGAGTTTCGAAAAAACGCTTAACAGTGATATTGGGCGATAGTTGTTTGGTGAAGTTTTGTCGCCAGATTTGTGAATTGGGGAAACTACGGCAGTTTTCCAGCAGCTGGGGAATACCCCTGCGGATAGGCTTAGGTTGAAAATGTGTGTTAAAGGTATAATCAGGGATCTTAAATTTTGTTTGACCAGGGAATTTTTAACTCCGTCGAGTCCAGGGGCACTGTCGTTTTTTAATTGCCGTATTAAACTTCCTACTTCCATGTAGTCAGTTGGTTGCATGAAAAAGGTATCTTTTGATTGCGTGACGTTTACCTCTGAGACCAGTTGCTCTTGTGTTTTATTCAAGTTGTGTAGAGTTCCTCGAGCCAGTTTAGGTCCAACGGAGACAAAAAAAGAGTTGCAGTTGTTAAGAGAGGCTTCATATGATTGAGGAGGTTTTATCAACTCAGCTGCACTGGATAGACTTTTCTTTGAAGGTTGGTCACACATTGATTTTATAGTTTTCCAAAGGCCTTTTGAATTTCCTCTATTTTCATTAATTTGTTGATTGAAGTAGGTTTTCTTTATTTTTCTCAGTAAAGAGTTACAAAAGTTTCGATACCGTGTATACGTGGGCTTTAGAACGGGATTATTTGGGTTTTTTCGCGACTTAAGGTGAAGCCGGTCCCTGTGTCTTAAACACCTGAGTAGACCTGGCGTGATCCATGGTTTAAGCAAGTGCTTTGAGCAGGATGCCTTTGCAGTTCTTGTGTGTCTGGCAACAACATCAGAAACCCTTTCGCTAAAAAGTGATGCTGCCTTTTCTGTATCAATCGAATCGAGAACCGGTTTCCAGTCTGTGGTTTTTAGGTTTTCTGCAATCGCCGAATAGTCTGCAATTTGGCGTATTTTACTAATAGATTTGTTTTTACCTTGAAGAGACTCTAAAGAACACATTATTAAGTCGTGATCGGTGATCGAGACATTGCAGACAATAGCTTCACACTTAGATTTAGATCGAACAAAGATATGGTCAAGGCAGGCATTCTTGCGTGTGGGTGTGTTGATAGCGGGAAGAAATCCTAATTCTGCTAAAAGACACAAATAATCAGAACTGTGAACCGTGTTAGCGAGGATATCAATGTTGATGTCACCTACCAACAAGACGTTTTTATTATTTTTTATGGAAGCTATGACTTGCTGTAGAGACGTGAGGAAATTTTGGGGATTACAAAAGGAAGGAGATCTATATATTGCTATTATTGTCGTCAAATTCGGAAGCGATAGGACGAGGCCCTGGGCTTGTTCTATATCAGGTTCGTGTACAGTAATATTGCAGTGCTGATTAACATATACTGCCACACCTCCTGCCTTGTTTGTGAATTTTGTTGTAGAGTACTATACGTAGCCGGGAATGCTCCTAATGTCTGAGCCATTTAGCCAACATTCGGTTAAAACTAGAACGTCAAATGAGATTCCAATGCGATCTAGTGTCGCGGTGAAAGCCTCAATGTTGTGGTGTAGACTTCTTATATTCAAAGATAGCACAGATAAATTATTTGCATTCCTGAAAGCAGCAACCTCTCTGCATAATTCCGCAGCGTCCAACACATGACATTCTATTGGCAGAAGGGAGTCAACTTCCTGAATGAATACTTAGAGAAATTCTCTCTGTCACGTTCTTTTCTGAGAAATTGGACGAGACAGCACTACACTTAAGGCTGCATCCCCAGTTAGCAAACAGTTTGCTGCCGACTGAGTTAGCGGCGTATCGGTTTAGTATGCCCTTCCATATGTGAGTGGTTGACCAAAAAGGGCCCTGGAGGGATTGAAAATGTTATTTTTTTTCTCTGGTATTTTAGCTTTGTTTTGGTCTAACCAGAATATTTTAGGTGCCGTAGTTATTTTTTTAATGATTTTTTTTGTGCCCCGTGCAGAGTCGAAACCTGTCTATAGGTACACGAAACTTCCAACGCGATTTTCTCGAAATCAATTATTTTCCCTTGAGGTCCCTTTTTGGTCAACCACTCACATATACTTTAAATGGAATGTTCACAGTTTGCTAGTTTTGCGCTCAATCTACGCAATTTGCAGCGTTACGCGCGCTGACTATCTCAGTGGGCGGCTGACTCACAGAAAAGCCTGTTCCACTCGGCGGGGAAATAGTTTTGTTCGCTTTGAGTATGCAGCTAAGTCGAATTTCAGTTGGCTACAAATTTGCGGCTCACTCAGTCGGCAGCGAACAGTTTGCCTACTGGGGACGCAGCCTAAGGGCCTTTCTCCACTTCTCCGGACCGGCAAACGTTAATTACCGGTCTGATTTAGAAACACACAAGAATACTAGTAAGCTTCTCCACTACTCCGGTATCCGGTTTTTAACGGGCCGATAATTTGCTAGATCGGAATGGTATTTTACCGGTCCGAAGTGATCGATGTACAAAAACAATACACGTTTTTGCACCGCGCATACAACCCAAAAATGTTCCCGTACTATTTAATTACATTAATAGAATGTGTGGAAAACGTCCCCTGCCTCGAATAGAAAAACCGAGGAATTTTAATGAAGCACTGCGTCACGTCCATTGCCGATTATAATCGGATGAAGTCGAGAAGCATAATCCGGCATCCGATATTTTTCTCATGACTGATTCCGGTTCCGACGCCGGACCGGAGCAGTGCAGAAAGGGCCTAAGAGGTTAATTAGCGAAATTTTGAACTCGGAAACTGGCCCTATAAGTCTAGGGTCTGCTTGTCAGGCCGTTGAGGATGTCGCACACTTGCAAGAACAACGTGTTATTTTGGAACCCTTACGTTACATGAGAGCATTTTTTTAAGGTTTTCAAAGTAATGGTCGAAAGAGATAGCGCTATAACGTGATGCAGTGTCTCTTTTGATTATTATTCCGGCATTTTAGGAGTAAATAAAATCGCGTTAAATAAAATAAATTTCTATGAATTAAAAATGGTTATGTTCGAAATATCACGTTGTTCTTGCAAGGGTGCGATGTGTAGTTGGAGTTGTGTGTATTGGACGATAGTCCAATGTGAAAGCGGCCATTCTGTGGACGGCCTTTGCGCCTTCTATGCAAAAGACGCCTCGGGTTCGGTGGCGCAGCTTAGAAAGGATTTTTTAAAAGTCTATTGTAGCACAGCGATCCATTTCACTGCAATGCCGCGATTTCAATGGATTTTCACTGGAACGTTAAAATAACTAACGAACGGCAGAATACTCTTTGAGCTTTTTGAATTACCTACCTACGAGCTATCAGAACAATAGTTGTACCTTTAGGCCTGGTTTACATTTGCTTTATTTTCGTGCTTTTTTAACATGCTTTCCATAGAGGTTGAATAAAATAGAGACGGCAAAAACATATGCCGTTTCATATCTTTTAGTACGCACGACATTAAGTAAAAGTACTTTAAAAAAATGCAAAATACATAGTGTACAACCAACCATTAGTGATTTATTATTTGCTTATGTTCTTAAAAAGGAATTGGCGTTTCTATTTGTGTTACATGTTTGTGACGTCGCTGTTTCTGGTTCCCACGACACAGGGTATCCTAGTGTGCGACCAGAAGCAATGTATGTGCCTGTATGTGTAAATGTTATAAATGTTATGTTCTGTTATTCTATTCTAGCTCCATGAAAAGCATGCTAAAAAGCATGAAAATAAAGCAAATGTAAAGCAGGCCATACTTCACCATTTGTTTATGGTCTCCGGGGTAATAGTTACGTAGGCGGAATTGTGTCCATAAAACATATGAACGCTAGGAAAATTCATTTTAATTGAAGTTTTGTTCCACCCCGGTTGATACAAAACACAAACTATTACGGCACGTGTGATTGTTCGTACGGCAGCCGATCCACGAGCATGCATGGATTAAAATGTTTGCCAGTGATATTTGTTTTTAATTTGTGGTCGTTGTTAACGTTTAATTTAAGCGTCCCACATTGTGCTGCACATAGCATTTAATGTACCTACCTAGGACGGTATGTTCGTTAGTTATAAAAAATAACACGAATGCAAAAAAGTCTTACATGAGCTACATAGGTCTGTTACAAGTTAAATCTCAAGAGGCGCAAGCCCAGGCATGCATTCTGTTAGTGTAGTGTAATACCACCTTGTTAAAGCTTTAATCGCTCGTAGCCTGGGCTGCCTGAGTGATCTTAAATGATCACTAAGGTTAAGCAACATACGGCGCGTTCAGTCCATGGATAGGTCACCGTCTATGACCATTTTTACGAGCGATTCCGTGCTTCGCAAGGCACGTTAAGCAGTTGGTGCCGGCTGCCGTCGATAGATGGCAGTCGTTAAGCCAAGTCAGAGGCCTTAGGGCGGCTTGAAAACTTCTGACAGTAAGACCAGCCACTAGTCTTACAAGCCTCCACCAACCCGGACTAGGCCCCCGTGGTGGAGTATGGCCTATACCTTCCTCAGGGAAGAGACCCGTGCCCCTCGGTGGGGACATGATGGGTTGATGATGATGATGAAAGCTTTAATATTTGAACAAACACACTAGAAAAATATATAAATACGTGATCAAAGAAACAAAACTACCGACCTGGCGTCGCATTGCACGCGGTTCCCATGAAAAATAACGTAGAAAACAAGGAAATATTTTCGTTTCACGGTATACATATACATACATATATATCGTATATTGTATAGCGACAAAATTTTATTGAGCTAGTGAAAAGAAATGAAAGGTGTATTTGAAAAGTAATATTTTGATATCTTATCTTGATAAAGTCCATGCTTTGTTCAGAAATCACATTCGAATCATTGTTATCATTTGCCAAGCCAGTGGCACTAATATACTTGCTTTGTCCGTTAGTCTGTCTTAGTTAAAAAACGATTAGTACTAGAAAGCTGAAATTTTGCATAGACATAATATTAATCACGCCAACAAACCGGCACCAGAAGTAGGGTGAATTTTGTTAGTGTATCCCCTACACCAAAATTAGGGATGCATCAACTTTTTAGTTTGTGTTATCGGTGGATTGGTCGTTCAAAAATAGTATTGGTGGTCGGAAGACTATTTTTCTATTTAGGGATTCGTTTGCTAAAGATCAAGATTTAAAGCGTTTTTTTTTGTCCGAGTAGAGCGTGCCCCTCGTTTAAAGGGTAGCTTAAAAAGTAATAAGCGACCAACTTATAAAAGGAAAACATCGTGGAAAATCTATAGAAAATGACGTCAAAGAAATTGTTTATTGTAAATTTTTGGTCCGGATCAACCTACGTTTATTTTTAATACAATGTGTAGTGCTTACGAAAATTTTAGTTCAGTAATTGTTTATTCTGTAAAGCAGATAAAACCCCCTCTTTCTACGGAACCCTGCACTGTCGTGGCTCGACACGAACTTGGTCGTTTTTTTTATTTTAAACATCGTAACACCTTCAGCATATTTCTGCACACAAAAACATTTACTAAACAAAAAATAACATCTACATAAGAATAAACGCTCGACATCTAATAACATCTACATAAGAAAAAACGCTGGACTAAACTCATGTGCTTATCAAAGAAAATATGCTCATCGATGGCTGCACAAGTACCTGAGAAAGGGGCAAAAGTGTGATATTTGAGGCTTGGGGTCTACCGACCACTCACCGCGCTAAATAATTTGTATTTTACGTTCAGTGTGGTGAAGGATCGATATATCCCACGCTAACAACCTACGCCAGTAAGTAAGCTGTATAATATATGTCCATCTGCAGAGCACAGGTATTCTATCAGATAGAGACTATGGGATTAATCACCACTCGTGACCTGCAAACTTTCCGGTACATTAACTGTCAAATTCTCACGACTTTTGACGTTGTCGCGCGCGAATCGCGTCCTCGTACTACCTTTGCATACCGGTACAGGTAGTACGACGACGCGAGTCGCGGGCCTTAACAAGGCGCGACTTTCCAGTACATTAACTGTCAAATTCTGACATTTTAGCGCCACAAAACGCGTGACTCGCGTCATCGTACTACCTATGCAGAAAGTAGATAATCTTAGGAGAAACCCAGAACACTTGTTATTATTATAATCAAATCAATTAATTACGCACGCCCTTGTACAAAATTGGTGCAATAAAGAATTTTAATAATAATAATAATAAAACCACAAAAAATCGCGGAAAATACATAGGGGTTTTGTTTTTTTTTTCAAATTTGGAAGTGTCTGTGTGTGTGTGTGTGTGTGAGTGTGTGTGTGTGTGTTTGTGTGTGTATGTGTGTATGTGTGTGTGTGTGTGTGTGCGTAAATAACCGCGCGGTTAACAGTTCCCTCTGCAACAATTTGTATTGGGATGGGTGAGGCCATTTCTAGGGAATGTAAGAAAATTAAACACTACAGAAAAAATAAATCAATGTGTTTATAAAATGTTATCATGTAATACAAGTGCATTAAGATAATATAGGTCCTGGACTCCTGGGCTGTTGCCGTTCAGCGTATCGGATATCAAACGAGCGCTCCTGCAAAGTGCTAAAATTTTACGCCATATTTATCTTGTGACAGCACTGTGTCAGGCGAGTCTCAGAACAAAATATCTTTCTAGCTCGTGTTCAACCGGATGATCTACAGGCTCATAGCTGAAATTACAAAATATTCGCTATCAGAGAGTCCAATCAGTACGATTGAGCTCAAAAAGATTCCTTCATTGCAAGTGCAAGTTGCAAGACAACTTTCACAACGTGTTATTGAATTTACGAAAACCTTTTATAACCTTTCCAAGAATCCCTTGTCCAATCTTGAAACGGTTTGCACGCAATATGGTTGGTTGGTTTGGTTGGTTTTGGTTTTGTAGAAATTTACTTGTGTTTTTTTGTCTGTTGTCCTACTTATATTATGTTACTTGTCTGTTTAATTTATTCCTATGATGTGTCTTGTTGGTATAATATAAACGTTTTTTCTTTCGTTATACTTTTTCTTTCTTTCTTTCAAAATACGAGTAACATTCGAAGTTTTTACGGCAAGCAAGTAAGTATAAACTACCCCTTCACTGTTTAATTTCTGTATTCTGACTACATTGTACGTTGATAATGTCGGTTTATCGATGAATAGCTGAAAATTGTATTAAGGTTTCTTGGCAATATTATAAATGTTTGGTATGCGATGCTGGATGAATGTCTTCTTGGATGTGACTTCGAACCTCTTTCAATCGTGATTCCTTTCCAATAAATGTTAATAAAAGTTTAGTATAAGTTTAAAATAATTTGCAAAGAACATGTGAGTATCGTAAAGGATGTTAGTAAAATCGAAACAATCAGAGATGGGACCGAAAATTTCTATCAGAAAGGGGGAGACATGTTATGGCAGAGACACAGCTATGTTATGGAAGCTGTATAAAAAAATGGCACCTGCTCTGTGCGTATCATGGCGATCAAAGTTTTATGACTTCACAATGTAGAACACATTTATAAGGACTTTATTTCTTGCTACAAAATCCAGAGATGAATTTTATTCTACGTTATAGCATTTTAGAGAGTCTATAAAGTGAAAATGAGAAATGTTGGAACGCCAAGGTTTTATTATTCTCTTGTTCTCTCATTTGTGAACTTGAGCCCAGATTTAATGTAACAGCGTCAGTCACGTTTGTAGGCAGTTACCTAGGCAGGGATCCGTTGGTTAGGGTATCTTACCCACACAATAATTTTAACAATAACGTCTACACGACTTGTAATAAACTAGGATAATTTAGTGCAAATGCGCCAAATTATCGAATAAAAGTCTGATAAGAGACTCATTCTCTCGCATCATTACCTTGATCGTGAAAGAGAGATACAAACGCTCCCATCATCTACCACATTCATAGTTGTCGATAACCGACAATACCCGTCAGAGTTCAGTATCCACTACTTGCCACGATCCTGACAGATCTCTTTTGTTTCAGCAACATTCCTTTTCCTAGTCTATGTAAATGATTTATCGTTTATGTATGGTACACAAAACGTCTGAGATATAATTATTTGCTGATGACACGTCACTTATTTTTAAAGTAAGGAGATAAAAAATCTTGACGAAGCAAATACTTGCTCTCTCGCAAGTACTAGAGTGGTTCACATCAAATAAATGTATTGTTAAATTCCAAAAAGACAAATGTATAAAGTGTACCTACCTTACCTAACTAACGTAAGATTACAACAACATTGTGATTTGAAATTAAAAACTGGAATTTCTACAAAAAAAACTGTATTTTTGGGCATAACAATCAATGCTAAGCTACAGTGGGGTTACAAATTAGCACACAGACTTAGTTCCACAACATATGCATTGAAAATAATTAAAAAATACTTACTGTTCCAACTTCAAGACTGCTTAGCAGTCGAGTTGTAAGTTATTTTTTATTGCAGACTTTATTTTGCTTTTTAGTATTTTTTTGGATATATCATCATCATCATCATCATCATCCTCATCATCATCGGCCTATGCTTGTCGACTGCTGGAGATAGGCCTCTTCCATTGATTTCATATAGTAGTCTCGGACTCGCAAAAAACAACGCGATTGAAACATCGATTGAAATATTTGTCAAAATGTGTCAATTAATTAAGGAGATAGAGGGAACGTAGACTCGGACAAACTTACATACATACGAGCCAAACCTCCTTTTGGTCTCCCCCGTAGTCGGGTTAAAAGCATTAAAACAAATTGAAGTTATATAACCCCAATGGATATTTTATCATTCCCCTGTCATTATCTTCTATCGCATGGAAAATTACGTTCTTTGTTAGAGCGGCATTTTATTTACATCGTTTTGTAAGCCTATTCGTACTTATACAAAAGGCGCGCTATGTATGTATATGTCGATAGATCTCTTTTAAATGTTTTCGGTTTATAAAACGTGTTAAGGAGATCCAGTGTGCTAACTGGGGCCACCAAAATAAAACATAGCTTATTTTAGAGATAGTTTTTGTATAATAATAATGGTCCCGACCGATTTCGGTCACGGCGACTACTTCAGCTCCTGTTTTGGTGTCGTTGGTGCGCTCGGATAGCCACCCTTTTTTATAAAGGCTCTGCCACACTGCAGACATGTGAGCACACCGTTGATGTAATTATAATTTATCGCAGCAAGTGGACGGGCTTTACAGGCATCTCTCTTCGCGTCCTGCTCAGATCGTCTAAGAATTTTAAACTCGGAGACTTTCGTGTTGATGAGAGCCCTCCATTCCGGTCGATTTGCCGCTTGTTACTCCCATAGCAAGGGCTCTATGCTGCATCTCTTCATATGGCGCTTCAGCACATCTTTGTACCTGAGGAGTTGACCGCCATGCTTACGCTTGCCCTCCTCAAGTTCCGAGTAGAAGATGCACTTTGCTACTCGCTCTTCTGCCATTCGTGACACCACCGCACCATCGCAGCTGTCTACGCATGAGGTAGGCCTCAATTCCTCCCACATTGGCTCTTCGCAGCACTTCTGTGTTGCGTAAGCGATCAGTCCATCGGATCTTTAAAATGTTTCTGAGACATTTTATATGGAAACGGTCCAGCATGTTTATGTGACGGCGGTACACGTTTCAGGTTTCGGCAGAGTAAAGAATGTTTGGTAAAACAATTGCCGTGTAGATGGCTATTTTAGTCCTCAGTTTTAAGTCGTGTGAACAGAACACTTTTGCGTTCAGCCTGCCGAACGCTGCGGCTGCAGCAGCTATTCTGCTGTTCACTTCTGCGTCAATGTCGCACTTAGACGTTACAGTGCTCCCCAGGTAACGAAATTTCTTCACCTGCTTCAGGTCATTCTCACCAAGTCTAATAGACAGTGTCTCATGACCGTTTATGTCCAGCGCCATAACCTCCGTCTTTTTGACACTTATCTTTAGACCAAATCTTTGGCAAGACTTTTGAAAATCTGACATCAGCTGCTGCAGGCCTGCCGGGGACTCCGTCATAAAGCACAAATCATCCGCGTACATAATCTCAGTAATTACCTCGTAAGATACTTTTGTACGGGATTTGAATCTGGCCAAATTGAACAGATTGCCGTTGAATACCCTCAGAAGAAGACAATAGAACCTCTCGAACCACAACTGCGAAGTACAACGCAAACAGTGTGGGAGCCAGCACGCAACCTTGCTTTACACCACAGGTGACTGGGAAAAAGTTTGACTGTTCGTCGTCAACAGCAACGCAGCACATCAAATTATCATGCAATAGCCTGAGAAGTCGGACAAACTCTTCCGTGCATCCAATCTTCCCCATCACTACCCAGAGGGCTTCACGAGGAACGCTGTCAAATGCCTTCTCAAGATCGACGAAACAGAGATACATACGCCGACCGTGTTCTCTGCTCTTTTCCTGAAGTTGACGGACGGAAAAGATGGCCTCACACGTTCCTCGGTCAGGACGAAAACCAAACTGCGACTCCGGTAAAAGCTTTTCAGAGACCTTCCTAAGGCGATCTTTGCCAGAGTGCTGTTAAATCGACTTAGTTTTTGTACATATAAAGGTCCCACGACACAGGGTATCCTAGTGTGGGGCCAGAAGCAATTTATGTGCCTGTATGTAAATGTTATGTTATGTATATTATGTTAATCTAAGATCATGAACGTGGGTCTAGATAAAATTTATGCCATAAACGGTCGTTTTTATAGCTGTTACCATGATTAAGAAATTGCATCTAGACCTTTTTTGTAAATTCGACCTGTAAAAAAAGGAACGATCGACGAAGTGTTACCTCCTGGAGCCGCTTAATGAAATAATGCAGACACTGAAAAACTATTTTTATAAAGCTCGCTAGACCGTCCAAATAATGATTTCAAAATTAAATTTGACTTTGCATGAACACAATAACACGGTTGGTCATGATTTAATAATGATGTTTCTTACGAGTAAATTACCTCTGCCGGGACGCCACATAACTTATAAACGAACACGAAAAGCTGGGGCACAGCGAGGAAAATGAATGATAATTCCATAAAAAGCCGTGAGATTAGATTGGAATAATTGCACACTACCATACATTATAAAAGTAAATAAAATTCTTTAATGTTTTCTGAGGTCAGTAAAAGGACCGAATTACTGTTTACAGGCTTACAAATTATGTGACGTCACGGCTGTCTTCGGCGGTTGAAATCATGATTTTTATTTTATAGTCATCTTCTACTTTTGTGGTTTTAAATAAATACCTACATTACATATTAGAGAATTGGTATGAATAGTGTATGAGGTAAAGAACTTCAAATAAGCAAAGGTTTATCTTGAAACTTGTATTCTATGTAATGTATTCTGATGTAATATAATGAAATATACCTAAATTTGACTAATTACATATTTGAAACTTGTGCCTATTAGAGGTTATATTGAAAAAGCTGAACAGAACACCATCAGATTTTTATTTATTTCAATTTCCATAACGCGTCGCAAGTGAAATGTGTACATGCGTACCTACAGCGGACAGTATATTATAAACGCGCGCAGCGAATCGGACTTTGCAACAAAAATCTAACCTGCTGTCGACTGAATTGCATGCAATCTCTAACTAAAGGAAGAAAGTTTACCAAACTATTCAGTAAGCTATTTTGGGCCACACCCCTTTGCAACCGAAGATTTTTTTTCTCAAATTTAACTATCTTGGCTAAAATACCTTGTTTTGGTATGCCATAGATTCCAAGAAAAATAACCAAAAAAATCCTAGTTAACTGCTAGTCCGGCTAAAAAGTAACTGCACGATCGTGCAACTACATTTTTCCAGCCATATTTTATGACTAAAACCTAACTTTGTATTTATTAAAACATTCTACAATGCTTCCTATACACATTCAAACTTAATTATTGTAAGGCTTCAAACAAAATATATTAATTATCGGTACTTTACTTGAAGCACGTTTACCGCCAAAATAAGTAGAACTCTCTACCAGCGGCTCGCGAGCCAATCTGTGGCCAATGGTCGCCGACAAGTGAGGCGCCGCACCTTGCAGTATTTTTTGTACGTAAAACAGATAAATGCACGATCGATCGATGCCGGTTGCGTCCCGAAAAGTTAATTTGTATGGAGTCAGGATTTTTTTTAAATTATATGCACGGCTCGGTTGCAAAGGGATATACGAGTATACATAATATATACTCGTGCATACGGACGTCATGTGGTTGCGTGTTTTTGTGTAATGAATTTTAAATACTCATATTCCCTCTTTTTGGTATCCGTGAAATATGTATGATAATTACGCGAAGACGGATTTAATCGAAAAATCATTCCGAAAAGTCTGCTGACAGCATACTAAATTTACACATACATGAATGGCAATTAGTTTGTAAGCCTCATGTTGCCTCACGCCAGCAAAGTTAATAACCCAGGTAATAACTCACACCAGTTTACTAAATGCGATCAATAAATAAAAGCTTTAGCGACGCAATTTATTCCGTCGCGTGAAAAATGCGAAAAGTTACAAGGACTGTTGGTTTGCCTAATTGAGTCTATTAAAGAACAAACTAAGTACCTTCAGGGTGTCGGGACATTTATAAGGGAGATAGCTTTCGCTCTTTATTCATGAGCTTTCTTGTATAAGAACTGAGCGCGTAAAGCATCAAAGTACAAAGTTAGCTAAGCAACGTCTGCATCCTGAGAACATTCGTTAATGAAAAGACTTTTTAAATACTTTCTATTCCCTGCGATAAAACGCGAGAACCCACAAAAGAAATTATGAAATTTTTACAAGTGGGAAGGAAGCTTCAGGAAGTTTTTTACGAGACTGCCCGCTGAGGCATTCGCCTGAGGTTTAAATGATGTAAAAAGGTTGCGGCAGGCATCTGCATAATGAGAACCTCACGCTGACCCGTGGATTCAGACGCTAAGGGTCAGCGAAGATTGAGATGGGGTTGCTTTCATCGTAATAATACGGGGATGCCGCATAATGTGGGTAGTCTACATAATATGTAGTCTGTAATTTGTATTGAGTTATGTATTCAGAGTACTTTCGCGTCTAGGGAAAGTTCCAGGCTGTACAATCTATTTGATTTATCATAGTGCTTATAGAGATGGGCTGTAGTTGGCTGAATCTTATAGTGGTCTATAAAAGCCAAGTTATCGAATAAAACCGGCCACGTGATACACCCACTCGCGTACGAAGCGATCCGTACTATTATGTATACGAGAGTAAAAAAATTCAGGTTTGTTAGATGGGAGCCCTACTTAAATATAAATTTTATTCTGTTTTTAGGATTTGTTGTTATAGCGGCATCAGTAATACATCATCTGTTAAAATTACAACTGTCTAGCTACGGTTCATGAGATATTAGCCTGGTGACAGACAGACGGACAGCGGAGTCTTGTTAATTAAGTCCCTTTTTACCCTTTGCGTACGGAACTCTAAAAAATACGGGTCACTATAGTCTAAAGTTATTGCGATTAGACTGCCTCGTCGGTATTGCGGTTAATACGAATGACGACCAAAAGGAGTAGTAGTAGGTTTAATTCCCACTGGAGGGAGCCGTATCTGATTTTTACAAATGGACTCAGTCTGGGGGTATTTCCATGATATCCTCGCTTGATTAGAGTGTATCAGTGTATCAGTTATATTGTGGGACCAGGACAAAGTGTGGACGTTATTATTTTCCTAAGCCCTATTCACACAAGCAGGACTGTGAAATGGTTAGCAAGCTTAGTTATTGTAGATTGGTTCACCGAGACTACGTTTTCAAGATATAGTAAAGGTGAATTGGTTGCGACCGTTTCATCTACGGGAGAACGACAGAGCTTTGAATGGTTCGACCCTTGACATAAAGTTGATTAGGTACATTATGTTAGATCTTGAAGGATAGTTGGTTGTTTATAGGAATGTTTAGGAAGCCAGTGGTTCATACGCAGTTGGGGCATCTCTAACTTGGGCAAGTGCGGATGAATTAAATGAAATAATCGTACTTAATTGAGTATTTGACTGCATGCTAAGTAACTGCTGCGTTTCAGCCCTGAGGGCAGGTTTCTGAGTTAAGAATGTTCACTGAGTACCGAAATACTTAACTGTAATGCTGTCTCGTCAAATTTCTTAGAAAAGGGCGTGACAGATCGTTACTTAAGTATTTAGTTAGTGAAAATTCTCAGCTCATAAACCGGACTTAAGTATAAAGGGTACAAAGTAGACTCTGCTCTGCGCTTTAAGTATTGTAGTAAACGATATAGAGATTTTCGCTAGGATAACTGATACGTATTTCGGGATTTGGAAGGTAAAAAAAGTCTGCAACGAAACGTAAAAAACATTACGCTAATGCTAATATTGTCGATCCTTTCTCTTAGCTTATTATTTTGTCGGTTGTATTTTTCTACTGTTCTTCTACGGTTGTTATCCTCGGGCTTACTCTCAGCTTCTCATACACTCGTAATGTGTTAATGTAGGTACTGTTAGCTCTGTTAATTATTTTTTCTTGTGTGCGATTCGGCCAACGAACATCTGTTAAGAGACATTATCATATTATTTTCCTGAAATATAATTATATTTCTTTTAGTTATCCCCTGACTACATTTTTTTATTTCATATGCCTACCATTCGCAAAAAGTAAATATGCCTCAAATACATTTTGCTCACTAAATGTTTATAATGAGTACCTACCTCAACAATTTAGACATTATTGCTAAACCTTTTTGCCCTTATAAAACTACATTTACAGAGCTTAGAAAGGAAAATATAACGTATTATGTAATTGCATGATAAATCTTGTTTCAATTTGATTTGATTTATATTAGATTTGGTTAGATTGAGTTTGATTTGGTTGAGATTGAATTAATTAATTTGTCTGTCTTTGATCTGTGCTAGTTATTAGTTGACATAATCCTTCACTGATTTGTGCATTAATTAATACATACATACATTAGCTCACGCTGTACCTATCCCGTGCGTGCTTGCAACGACTAATGAATGTCGATGAAGCGAAAGTGATTTGTCAGGATCGTGGCATGTGGCAGTCCCTGGTCTCTGCCTACACCTCTGTGATAAAATTAATAGTTTACATAAAAACCACATTGTATCGATTGTTTTCCAAATATAACCAAAAAAATGGTGTGACAGTAGTCTCGAATCGGCAATGGCACAATGGCAGTGGACGTGCGATCGACTTATTTCAACCGCTGATTTGGAGGTTTGATTGCAGCATCACCTACTGAGCCGTTGGGGGTAGCTCCGCCGGCGGGCGGCGGCGGGGCGGTGGCGCGAGATGCGCGCGCGCGGCGCCCGCCCCGCCCGCCATGCAGCGCCTGCGCACCACATTCACACGGTCGCGCACGCCCACGCCCGCCGACATGAAGACGCAGAGCAGCCTCGAGGTGCCGAAGCAGGTAAATTTTACACTGAACTGCACTTCAGATTTTGCATGTCTTAGACCTCTGCGCACGGCTTAAAGTGCGTTATAGAACTATAAAACTCGTTATCTGTCCACGGTCTTATCCTCTCTTATCACACGAGTTGGCAGCGTATTATTAAAATCTTCATTTCCTGGACTGAAAATCTAAGGCTCTGCGGCAGAGCTGAGAGGACGACCAAATAAATTTTCAAATCATTAATTTTGTGTCACGTTGGACAAACAAATGCTACACTGGCATCGTGGATAGGGCTCTACAATTCTGTATGGGGAACTGTGCTTTTCGTATAACCTTAAATCCATGTTCTTACCAGGTCCGGTCAGCGTCGTTCGATGAGATCCAGTTGGAAGCGGCGCGAGGCGCTGGCGGCGGCACCTCGCTGCTGGCCGTGCCGCAGCCCGGCGCTCGCAGCCGCTCCTTCGACTCGGCCGGATCAGATGACTCGGGCACCTACCTTGAGGTAGGCCTCAACTAACTCACGATTGAATCGCATTATGTTCCTGCTGGATATATAAATTTGCACTCTTCCTCAGGTACCACGACTATGGTCCCGACGGCGCTCTGGCAAAGGCACGCCGCCACCCTGTGTGCATTGCCGCCACATGGAGACGTGGCTGGCGCGTCGCAGCGAAGAGCGTACAACCCCAGACCGACCCGCCTTCTCCAGCTCCGCCGAAGATGATGACGACAGCGATACAGAAGTCCCGAGAGTCCTTCTGGCACCACCGCCGCCGCCACGAACTTACATCCCTCCACCCCCCCAGTCACCGCCCCCTGCCCTCACAATTGGAGCACCCTCGTTCGAACTTCAGCCACCAGCCGACGAGCCGCCGGTTCCGCCAGCCAGGCGCCGCTCCATCTCACGCCAGGAGGCCTTCTTCGTAGAGCCAACTGGAACGTCGCTGGAAAATGTGCGGGCGTCTGAGGAGACCGCCGCGAGTGGTAGTGGCACGAAAGATGCACCGGTGCACGATATTTACCTAGCCGTGCCGGATATGCGGCGCGACCGGGCCGCGTCTGTGGATTCGTGTTTCTCGAAAGTGTCGGGTTCGCGCGCCGAGGAGTTGAGTGGGGGCTCAGACTCGCTGACGGTGCCGTCATCAGGGCTGCGCTCGCGATCGGTGGACATCGTGCTGCCGACGGCGGAGCAGGCGCGCTACAAGGCGCTGGCACTGTCCTCACCGCAGGCAGCAGCACCGCCACGCCCCGACCAGGAGACGCCTGCGCAGCCTCCGCCTGACCCCAGGTCAGTTGCATGACATCTTACAATTGCATGCACAAATCGTATATACAAAATAAAGGTTTTTGTTAAAAAAAACACATGGAAAGTTATTTCCGGCTGAAGCAGGGGTTGTACGCGGATTGTATTTATTTATCTTGATATTCATGAACAGAAAAATATTTTCTCCCTAAAAACGCAGCCTATTACGCCGTCGTCCTTTGAGACCACGTCTTAAAACATTTTTGAGTGCGAGATGCCCTCGCAACATCGTCGCTCATTATCGTTATAGGGCACTCTAAGCATGACGGTAATGGACAGAAAGCGTCGATGCGACTGGGCGGAAAACGTCCGGTGAATGTAAAAAAGATGGTTGTTTAGTAGGTAGATGTTTCTGTTGGGCGCGATCAATGTATCTTTCTTCGCCTTCACAAGGCGGCTTATCTTGCCGGTTTGAACGGATTATATCGTGAATGTTTATACGGAACTTATGTTGAACCCTGTACAATACGATTTTCTTTTAGTATATTTAGTTCAATCGATTTTTTTTACTGCAGCTACAAATATTTATTTCGTCAATAACTTCAAATACTTAGTATGTTTGGTGGAAGAAGCCATCAACATCATGGAGTAGCGCAAACTAAGTCATTGAAGGGAGTTATATATGTATATGTACCTAACCTTAATCATATCTCAAATCATTCCTATTTATGGTTCCTATAGGTCCTACTTTATAGCAGTGTCATTATACGGCGCTCTGAATTTATGGGTCAAAAGATTCGTTGAGTTGAGCAAATGAATGCATCCGATGTTAGCTGAATAAACTACGGGGCCGTTTCCACAAATCCGCGACTCCAGTTCGCATTGGGCTCGTTCATAGAGAATTCTGTATTGTAAGTGCAATGTGTGCGGAGTTCGGAAGCGAAATTATATTGGGTTGATATCTCGGGTTATAACCACAGAAGCTCTAGATCTGTCTGTGGTTAGAGCATTATAGATAATTGGGGTTACATTATACGTGTGTTAAATCTAAATACACGTGTCATTGTGTACATTGTGCCACCGTTATCTGACAGTTTATCCATGGTTAACTATTATAAGATAAGAAGATAACAAGAAACAAGAGATATAAATAAAAGTTACAATTTTTAAAAGTACTATCCAATGGATAAGTCTAGATTCTAGACTGTTCTAGACCTAGAACATCTTGCACATCGACATTTGTAGAGCTTTCCACAGATAAATTTTATAAGTGACAGTCCGGTAAACCAGGAATTTATTAGTTTATTTGGGGTTAAGTAACTGTGTACTGTGTATTGACTTTTGTACTTATCCAGCGACTTCATTAATTAATTAATTAAGTCATTCATTTATTTATTTAATTTACTCTTTTCGGTTCTGGAAGAGATCCCTCTAAGCGATAAGACCGCCAGTCGTATACCACTATTTAGATAAAATAAACTTTTTATAATTATTTCTCCTAGTTGTGCAATAGAATATTCTCTCTCTCTCTCTCTGTTCTCTTCTTATTCAGTTTCATTTAAATGCAATCGTTCTCTTACGTATGTCTACGAGTACGTTTATTTTATGCATGTTTACATGATGTATTACGACATATTTTATCACAGACGGGTTGTGCGTGCTTCACTTACAAAATCTGACACGAATATGAAACATCCAGGCATGAGTGAGCATGCCATTTGGTCCTTTAGTTTTTTATTTAATAAAGCATCAGCTGGATTCCACACAGAAAGTTTGCCGTACCACTCGTACGTACCTGGTGTGAATCTAATTCGAAAACTGTGCAATGAAGTTGGATATTATTATGATGTTACGGCTAAGTACCTACCTTCAGTAGCTAGGAAGAACTGATAAGAATAATATAACATAACATTTACATACAGGCACATACATTGCTTCTGGCCCCACACTAGGACACCCTGTGTCACCAGAAACAGCGACGTCACAAACAAAATGAATAGTTTTGTTTTAGAAACCGGTACTGAACAGGGGTTGCAAGCCGGCGAGGCGTTGTCTAAACTTATTCACTTTGTTTTAGTTCATCAGACGTTTGAATAAGACAGACAGTTGTTGTTGTATGCTCTTTGGTCCATTTCCAGCTGTAAATAGGTGATAAGTAGATTTTTTTTTTACATTTTTGTTTATTTTTTTCATCGTCATCAACCCATTATGTTCACGCCGTAGGGCACGGGTCACTTACCTGATGAAGGTATAGGCCATACTCCACCACGGGGGCCATGTCCGGATTGGTGGAGGATTTTGTTAGACATAATAAATTTATCATACAGATGAATAGTGTATGAAAAGCTGGAGGTATAAATATACTATCCCACTTACAAAAAAACGAGACTGGTGTGTGATACGTGCTCGAATTTGGTACATTAGACAGCACATCAACATTTGCATTTCAACTCCGAATTTTCTCGTCAAGTAAAGTAAAAAAATGTTAAGGTTAATGTGCTGTAGACTTTACAAAGTTATTTACGACCTCTTTATTGTAAACGCGCATTTCCACCGCAATTTGACCGCTTCAGGTGCAAAACCCTAAAAGCGAAATTATTTTCTGCTTCTGAGCGCTGCTCTACAATTGCAGCGACCACAGGGAACGTTGGCATTTAATAATTAATATTATCAGCCACCGCTAAGGTGCATTTTCCTTTCATTTGTTATGACTCTGAATACCTCGAGTTTCCGAACTAATTCACGTGGTGGTTTAGAGATCGCTTAGTTATAAGAAACCCTGAATAATTCCTGGTAGTGCAATAAAGTAATAAAAACAATAATAATTCATCCAACAATCCCTCCACCAATCCGGACTTGCCCCCCGTGGTGGAGTATGGCCTATACCTTCGTCAGGGCAGAGACGCCCCTCGGTGAGGACATAACGGGTTGATAATGATGAACCTTCACACAAAACAAACACTTGACTTGGTTCCAAACTAGGATACCCTATCCTATGGTAACTAGGCAAGGACATTACAAACGTCGAAAAACTCTCAGACTGAGGCCATTTGTACAAATCTACGGCTGCCCCTGTGGGAATCGAACCCACCACCTCTTTCTTAGTAGCTAAGCGCCTTAACGGCTCGACCAACGAGGCAGTAAAGTCTTTTCTATCTACATATCTATATTTTTATTTATTTATTTATTTTATTAGGTTCATCAACAGTATATGCATCCTAACATGCTAACAGTGTGATGCAGTTATGGTGAACTAAAATCCGTTTTTTAATTCGATGCAAAAAAAATGATGCGGTGTTACCACTATAAAATATAAAGGTTTAATCGGTATATTTATTTTTACCGTAAATAGAAGGCTCATGTGACAAAAATCCTTATAACATAACATTTTTTTACACACAGGCACATACAACGCTTCTGGCCCCACACTAGGATACTCTGTCTCGTGGGAACCAGAAACAGCGACGTCACAAACATGTAAACATCCAAGACCTGAAGTTTTTTTTTTTTACTCTCGAGCCAGGGATCGAACCCGGGACCTCTCGCATGGTAAGCAGATGCGCTAACCGCTACGCCATAGAGGTCGTTATAGAGGTTATCACATTAAAGACATTAAAATTTAATTACTCATATGAGGAAAGTCCAAAAAAAACGAGCTGCATAGCACACACAATTTTAACTTGGAAGTAAAATGGGGTTATTCGGTTTTTACGTAGGTACTAGCAAGATACAGACATTGACGAGACATTGACAGCCCTTGGCTTGTATTGATTGACTTATCATAACATAAACATAACGGTTTATTTTTTTGCATTGAATTAAAAAACAGACTTTACATGTATAACTAGGTAATATATTTCACGGGTTCTCAGTTGATTATGTATTCTCTCAGGATAAAAAAAATGTTTTCAGATGATACTGGCTCTAAGTAAGTAGGTAGTATTGTTAGACGCAAAAAAAATCCCTGAAAGTAAATAAAAAAAAATCCTTTTCTTCAGCCTCACACACTTGTAAATAAATTGCCCCCAATTTATAATTCGGCGTGTAGTCAGGTCACGTTTTTGAATTTGTTTTGATAAGGCTTGAAGGGAGCAGAGTGAGAGAGCACAAATAATAACGTTAGATGTTATTAATAATAATAACGTTATATGTTATTGATTACCAGTTAATGACTTTGAGCTGTCTGAATACTCGTAATATAATTATCCACTACACGCGACAGTTCATGAAGTTTCATCATCAACCCATTATGTCCCCACCGAGGGGCACGGCTGACCCGGCAACGTTGTTTCGCCATATAAATTATTTGTAGGAATTGAAAAAAAAATGGGTTGAACCACCCTTATCACTTAGGGCAACAAAAAATAGATAACAACCTATTTTCAAATCTAAAGGTTGTCTGGAAGAGATCACTTTTAGTGATAGTCCCGCCGTCTGTACTCTTAGATTAAGAAATACCTGTGTAATCTCCTTTTTTATGTACAATAAAGTGTTCTCTATCTATCTATCATTCGAGTATAGGTACATATAAAATTTCATCAAAATCGGTCAAGCCGTTTCGGAGAAGTAGGCGCACTACGACTGTGACACGAAAATTTTATACTCGTAAGGGATAATAGACTAATTACATAATAGACAAAGCAACGTTTGCTGAGTTAGCTAGTTTTATATTAATCGATTCATGAAGTTCACTTTTGGGCATAAATAAGCCTCTATCTTGTCGCCCCAAGCCGCTTGGTCTTGTATTTGGTAGCTTGTAATTAATAAAGGCTTGAAGAACTTGAAAAGCTTGCTACAGTTTGCAAACTGACGCGTATAGAAAATAACTCTTTGATGAGATTCGCCGTGATTGATTAAGTCGACAGCCAACAGGCCCCGTTTTGATGCTGTTCTCGGAATTGCCTTTTCGTATAACTAATGACCATCATAATAATAAAGTGTTGCTCTGATTAATATCATACTTGGGATAAATAGACAAAAACTAAGGTTTTGAAAACGTCATAACCTCCACCAATCCGGACTTGGCCCCCGTGGTGGAGAATGGCCTATACCTTCCTCAGGGGAGAGACCCTTGCCCCACGGTGGGGACATAATGGGTTGATGATGATGATTCACAAACTTCGTACATTCATATTTTATGTCATTACTATGTACATTGCGTAGCAGATTATTTCTGTTTATCTGTAAGGCCTTAGGGCGGCTTGAAAACTTCTGACAGTAAGACCAGCCACTAGTCTTACAAGCCTCCACCAATCCGGACTTGGCCCCCGTGGTGGAGAATGGCCTATACCTTCCTCAGGGAAGAGACCCGTGCCCCTCAGTGGGGACATAATGGGTGGATGATGAAGATGATCTGTGAGTTAATCAAATTTTAAATGTATATCATTGTCATAGTAAATCATGAATAATTGTAGCTCATTTTACTATTAGTATTACAAGTAGTACTCAGCGCACCCTGGCTTTTTTTAGGTGAATGCAAATGGATTTATCGCATTTGCTTCTGAGTCATAACATTTTACTGAGGAAAAAAAAACATATTTATACGTATTTTTTTTTTACCGTACCTACATCATTGAATTTTTTACAATTTATGTAGGACCCTTTAAAAACTCATAGTCATAACTTAGAGAACATGATAAATGCTCGCATGTTGTTTCACATAATGTCACATAAAGTAATTTTTATGTAATGTAATGTTCAAAAGTTTGTGTCGTATAATTAATTAAATAGAATGTTTTGAATAATTATGGCGTATCATATTAGGTTTAATTATAATGTCATAATTTGAATTACTTACAAGTCACGGCGGTGGCAAGACTGAAGGAATAAAAATGCTTTAGTTGTCCATTTCACGTAAATATGTGGAAAAGTTCTTTCAGAGCTGTTGTAATGTTGATACTATTGTCTTTCCAGTATCCAGAAAAACATTAGGTACAATGTAACGTATTTTATTTATTTTTTATTTCTCGCTGTACATTGAAATGTTTGCTACTATCTACCAACCAATTTACATACATAAGCTCACGCTTGTATCCCAGAGGGGTAGGCAAAGATTAGAGACTGCCACTTGCCACGATCCTGATAAGTCACTTTCGCTTCATCGACATTAAATTAGTCTTTGCATGTATTCACGCCGGTTCCGGGTACTTTTTATCATCATACATTCCCTATTTGGTTAACGTTAACCTGGGGCGTCCCTTACCGGCTCTTCCATCCACATTCGTTCGGTATATTTGTGGTTTTTGTTACACTTCAGTGCATAATTAATAAAATAGCAGAATAGAAATTTAAATAACTTAATTAAATACTTTGTTTTGTCAGTCTTTATTCCTTCACCCTCTCCACAAGTTCAAACTAATGCAACATTCCTTTCTCAAGTCTAGTCTCTACATCCTCTTTCAGATTTATGTTGTGTTGTTGTTATAGTATATATTTTACAAGCGACGCCTACTCCATAGGACGATGATTATAAAAAGAGTCGTTAAACATAAATCAGATCCTGAATAATTTTCAGTAATTGTTCGCGTACCGACGTATCTATTCAATTTAAATTTAAAGTGGTCGTGAACGTGGTTGTTTGGGCGATACGCCTGAAATTAAGGTTGAGTCCGGAAGTATTTACGATCTGGCAATAATTTTATGGCCGGTTGTGGAAAATGTTATCTACATATCGAGGTACTTTTTGTGCCCATTAAATTATACAAAGAAACCTATTGAGGTACATTACTGAGGTAATCCGTCCGTTTATTCTTATACTGACAGAGAGATGAACCCACTTGTTATCTCTCATATTGGGAAGTTTATGAAGAGTCATCCAGGCACGCAGCCCTAATCTCTACCCACAGTTCCGAGGCTTTTCTTGTCGGAAATCTACCTCAAAGGAATTTTCCTTCACAAGAAATGGTTCAACTTAGCGAGAATTGCACGTTCATTTTGTTTGACACAGAAATATTCATACATAAGTAGCTATGAGAATTTCCACGGTTTTTCCGCTTAGTAGTGGCACTGCCGTTTTTCAGTTTAGCGGTGGAGATAATGCTGAAACTTTGTTTCATGCTCGTAAACTTATTTTTCTATGTAGGGCAATGATGAACTAAAAAATGCGATTTTGTAGTGTAAATCATGTTATCTAAAAAATATGGATCTAAGAAAAAGTTAGTGAAACAAAAACTAAATTTATTCATTGTGATTAAATGGATGTTAAAATCTTATGAAATTAGTCCTGTCAGTTTCATCAAAGTAGATAGTAGGAATAGGTATCAACTTAATTTAACAGACTTTTTAACGTACATACAATGCTATAATGGTGTTATTTATAAAAGTAGATTCCACTAAAACACTATTGAGATGGAGTTGAAGTCGGTTTATGAAAGTAAATATTTCCATAAACCGGCATTAACTTATTTGTCTATTGACTTTTTTTAAATAACCGTAAGTTCTCTTTCGGTGCTGGCGCGAGGTGGCTGGAGACAGAGAGAGAGTGGGAGGCTTTTGCCCAGCAGTGGGACACAAAAGAGGTTATTTAAAAAAAATCTCTCTCTATATTAAACAACATACATCACAAAGTCGTTATAAAACGCAAACTCTAATGAGGGTTTTTCGGGAATTGTGAATTATTTAGGTATACCTACGTCTCTCAGAGAGAAATGATCACGCGTGCCCTACGCGGCCTGGCAATATAAGGCTGTGTCCCCAGTAGGCAAACTGTTCGTTCCCGAGAGTGAGCCGCAAATTTGTAGCCAACTGAATGAAGTCGAATGACTTAGCGGCGCGGCGTACTCAAAGCGAACAAAACTATTTCGCCGCCGAGTGGAACATACTTTTCTGTAAGTCAGCCGCCCACTGAGATAGTCGGCGCGCGTAACTCTGCGAATTGCGTAGATTGAGCGCAAAACTGGTAAACTGTGAACACTCCATTTAAAGTATATGGAACGGCATACTAAACCGATACGCCGCTATCTTAGTCGGCAGCAAACTGTTTGCCAACTGGGGACGCAGCCTTAAGCACGCACTGAATTATGTGAACATTTCAGACACTCAAGTTTAACTACGTTGTAACTACATACTTCAAATTCACAAATGTTCCTACATGACTTATCAAACAATTCGTGTGTACCGCATAAACTTATTCGGATACTCGTTCAAGCCCACAATCTCTGTAATGTAAGTAAATTTTAATGCTACAAGCAATGACAATGTTACCACAATATTACAGTTTTAATACGATGTTGTTCTTTCCTAAAATGTCGAAAGAAAAAACAACGTAAGGACGTATTTCCCTTCGGTTTAGCTTGATATATCAAATACATAGCGACTAATCTCTACGTAAGCTCCAGTAAGTAGCTAAATATTAAGCCCTAAACGGGTAAACCGCGAAAACATCACCGTTGAATCAGCTTCGTACCGGTGAAAAAACAGCGGAATCTGACTTAACTGCGTCGGAGTTAGGCAAAACGTTATCGCATTACTTTTTCGCTTTGAGACTCACTCGTTTTATCTTAAAGAGCTTTGAACAATTTTTTAGTGACTTTATGATAAATTAAAGATAAAATGACAAAAAATAAACTTTCCATAACTTTCTTACTCTTCGTTATGGTTATTAAATGTTTGCTAAATTATTAGTTATTTTTAACGAATCCTTTAAAAACTACAAACAAATGCCTCAAACCTAGATCTAATATGAGTTCGATGAATTGCGACTTAGACCAGTAGTTAAAGTGACTCTGAATGGGGTTACCATGGCGGAACCTTCAGCCCCTATATTACGCGCACCAAAATTCTAAGCAACACCAATCGCCTAAATTTAAAATCAGCATGGAATTTGATTGTCACAGAATTGGAATCGCTCAGGATTTGATGAGTGTAATAAGGACCCAGGACATTGCTCAGTTGAAGCGTCAAGTCTCGAATTCCATTAGACATAGGATTCCGCAAAATAAAAGAGGTTTCATATTTTCCTATGGCCTTTAAAGTTTCGGAACCACTGCTTTAGTATATTTAGAACAAGTGTCTGTACCAGTTGTTCCTGTACCAGAGTATATGCGGATATTTGAAGATAATTATATGCATACGTAAACACACGCCTTGTCTCAGATCCTGACAAATTACTTTCGCTTCATCGACATTCATTAGGCATGCACGCACGCCATTAGTAACAATTACATAGATGACAGAATTTAACAATATGTAAGTATCTAAGAAAAGGAAGCCTCTAAGAATCGGCTGAGCAAACTTAACAAGAATTGTACATCTGGGTTCACGATTTCCGGTGGAGTTAATAATGTGTAGCTAACCGCATCCCATTCAAAGATCGCTTTGAAATAATACTTATCGCTTTGTAAGTATACGCCACATTATCTACATACCAAAGGTTGACAAGAAGAAAATGCTATTTAGCATTAACCTTTGTACGAAAATGTTTTTCGGTGCAATAAAGAATTTTAAAAAACTTTATAGTTTCCTAGTTTTATTTAAGTTTCATATCACTCTCTCTGAGAGAAGGGCTATGCCCTACAGTGGGACGTATAGGTATAGGCTGCTTACAAGATTCATAGATGAAAGTATCTTACACACTGTATAGTTTTAATAAAACAAGAAGTTTAAACAAACAAAAACAGTATACGTTTCAGATTAAATTATACCTAGTTTCCATGGCAACCATACGAAACGTTATTAGGACGACGCGCGTGTATGTAAGTACACACATAAACTACACAAATACCTATGTGTGTAGTGTCTGCCTAAGTACGTAAGCGTAGAAAATTATTCGGCAATTTCAGTGTCGGTGATGACGGCGCCAAATTATCTATAACCGCGTTTCGTCGGTTGAGACGAGGGCTAAATTAATTAAACTTGCTTCTAAGTTTGGAGGTAACAGGAAAGGTTTGAATCTCGTCTAGGATTGCGGTAGGTTTTATTGCAACGGTGATTCAAATTTTAAAAACACGGTTTCAAATGTAAAACACTCCTCAAATGCAGTTTATAGTGTGCGATAAAGTCCTTCCCTTTACCTCAGAATTTAAACTACATTTATGAGAAGTGTTCTATGGAATCTTGTCTGCAATGTTTTATATGTTTTCGGCCCTAAGGCAGCTGCATTTGCATTGACAGCATTGGCAGCATTGACATTCAACAAACGGAATGAAAATTGTTTACATTGAAATAATTTCTGATTTATTATTTACAAATGGGTCTGAAAAAGTTTACGTTTACATATATTATTCTCGAGTAATTGGTTCTCTACATTATGTACATTAATCCAATAGGTGTAATTATAAGAACTGATTGAAAATTAATTAGGTATTAAGGTTATACATAGGCTGCCACGTATGTATGCGGAATCTGGGATTCCAATAATTTTAAACGCAATGTCTGACCTCCATGGTCAAATTCGTTCTTTTTTTAAATACTGGCCGCTAATATTTTTCTCTTATATACGTTAGTGTTTTGTTTTTGTTGGGTTTAAAATGTCATATCGCTGAAAAAATGGAACTCACTCGTGAAAATATTCGTGCTATGATTTATTACGATTTTCGACGTGGTTTAACTCAACAACAGTGCGTAGATCAATTAACTTCGACTTTTGGTGGTGAAGCTCCATCAAAAACGACTGTGTATCACTGGTTTAGTGTGTTTAATCGCGGGCGCAGTAAGCTCACGGACGAAGTTAAAGAAGGTCGCCCTAAATCGGTGGTTGTGCCACAAAATATTGAAGCTGTGCGAAAACTAATAATGCAAGACCGCCATGTTACGTATCGCGAGATAGAGGCTATTCTGGGCATATGTATGACGAGCATTCATAGGATATTATATGAACATTTGTCTGTAAAAAAAAATTGTTCGCGTTGGATCCCGCACAACTTAACTCAGGATCAAAAAGATGCGCGCGTCGAATGGTGCAAGAAAACCTTAAAAAAATCAACGGAGGCGACTCAAAATCTGTTTATAATATCTACACAGGTGACAAATCCTGGATCTACGCGTACGATCCCGAAACTAAACAACAATCAACAGTTTGGGTGTTTCAAAATGAGCCGAACCCTACGACTGGGGTTCGTGCAAAAAGCACTGTAAAGCAAATGGTGGCCTGCTTTTTTGGTATTAATGGCCATGTGGCTACAATACCACTGGAGAATCGCGAAACGGTTAATTCGGAGTGGTACACGACCATTTGTTTGCCGGAAGTATTTGAAGAAATACGCCAAAACAACCAGCGATGCAGAATCATACTTCACCATGACAATGCCAGCTGTCATACATCTCAGGAAACAACTACATTTTTGGATGGTCAAAAAATAGAATTGCTGGGTCACCCACCGTACAGGCCTGATTTGGCTCCCAATGATTTCTATTTATTCCCAAATGTAAAGAATAAATTACGTGGTCAACGATTTTCGACCCGTGAAGATGCCGAAGATGCGTTCAAACAGCACGTTTTGGAGATACCTCAATCAGAGTGGAAAAAGTGTTTTACAAATTGGTTTCATCGAATGCAAAAGTGCATCGATCATAGTGGAGAATACTTTGAAAAACAATAAAAGCATATTTAGCCATATACATTTGTTTATTTTTTCTATTCCGCATACATAAGTAGCAGCCCTCGTACCTTATTACTAGTGATCTGCCCCGGCTTTGCACAGGTGGCAAAAACGTTTCCGTGGAAATAGCTATTTTAGTTCCGTGGAAAATCCCCGGTTAATAATTTTTTTACAGCTTTTTTTACAGATTTGGTTACATTATTTGAGATTTCGTACGGAACCCTAAACTTTTTGAAAATCCAATATAGCCTATTATACTCACGAAGAATGTAGCTTTCTAATGGTGAAAGAATTTTTAATATTGGCCCAGTAGTTTCTGAGCCTATTCATTACGAACATACACACAAAAATACAAATCTTTCCTCGTTATAATATTAGTAATATAAGTATAGATATAGATAATGCACAACTCTACATGAGTAGAGTGCGAACTAAGGCAAAACACACCATAACTAACGTGCTCTTTGCGCTGGAATTCCAAAAGACAACTCGGGGGAATCGAGCGCTCTTCCTTACAGAAATAAACATCACGTACGGAACTCAAATAAAATAATGCCGTGGATGGCTCTCTAGGGAGCCTCGTTTCCAACCCGTTTGTTTTTCTAGAGCCCCTAATATGTAAAAGCGCGTTCCGTCCTTTGCCTTCGTTCTTGATACACACGACCATTCTCACATTTGTACTTGAGCGCACAACTGAAAAAGGAGAGCCTACTCGAGAGCTTCCTTTATATTGCAACAAATGGCACGCAGAGACACTTATTATTTTCACTCCGGATGAATGAATATTTTTGTGAGATTCTGTAATTTCTCTTCGTATCAGTTTTTGTCGTAAGCAAAAAAACTCGTGAAAAATATTTTCAGGTTAGTATGAGCGTCGATTGTTACAATACTTCCATAAATAAAGGTTTTTTTTAAATTAGCTTTTATGTGTTCTCGCCTAAATATTATGCTAGCGCACGCTAGCTGAAGTAGGAAAAAAAGAAGCTCCCAAGCTTTAAAAAAAACTTTTAAACTTCTCCAAGAATTAAAACTAGCACCCTAGAGGAAATCAAACCACTACTTTTCTTACAGATTAAACTTGATTTTAAAGTCGAAAAACCTAGGATTTGATGAAACCTAGGACGCCAAAAATGGCCGATTTTGGCATAAATACTAGAAGAAGGTGACCTTTGAGATCGATATTTTAATCATCTCCACGAGTCTGCCTCGAGGTACAATCTATAAAAGTATTGTTATTTTTGGTAGAAGCTTCACGAATATTCGCTATTATTTTCCCTGTTTGCCCCGGTCGAGTCTTCGTCCTCTATTTTCGCAAGAGGCGACCTGTAGCCACGTTAGTGGGCTGATTACAATTTACGATTACCGAGCAGGTCTTTGTTATTATTAATGAAGAAGTGGCGTCTAATATTGCGCTTTCAGTGGGCCAATGGCGAGAGGGCTGTAAATCTCACCTGTAAAGATGCGCGGCGTTAATTAAGCTGACTTGAAGCCGTTGCTAATGAAAGTGGCGGAGGTATAAAGTGTAACGTCGCCTGAATTTATACCTCCATGCTGTTTATGTAGGTGCGCGCTTGGGGTGACGCTGATAGTTACTTCCTATTCCGGTTAATTTCGGAGTATTTTGACTGCCTCAACGGTCAAGGCATTTAGGCGCTAAGGATGACATTCATAGACGAATCCAAGTTCACGCTTAGACCAGTCTTAGCAAAGTAAACTGAAGTCATACTTAGTAAAGCGGCGGAATTTTCGTATTGACAGTCGATAGGGAGCCTATACTTGACCCATTACGAACGTGCGAACCGATTCATAAAAGTGCGAGCGAGAGTTCCGATATGCCTGATACCTCCTATGTATGAGAGAGAGGTCTGAAACCAATGTTTATCACTCAGTTCGCACTTTTGTAATGGCTCAAATATAGCTAAGAGAAGAGCAGTCTTAAGAAAGTCGTGTACTATATTGTCTATTATTTTTTAGTGATGTAGTTCTTACCGGTTTTTTAAATATTCATTTCATCAAGCAAACTTCCCAGTAAACACAATGCTAATCACAAACTCCAACCAAAACAGCACGACAAAAGGGTAACCTCAAAATGAAGAAAACTAAATGACAGTTATAAGTCCACTAAAGTTATTGATTACTTACACTTACCTGAGCACCTTTTCATACTCAACTTGCTAAGATTCGCTTCTGAATACGAAATATTCATAAGTACGTAATTTTTGTCTTTGCTTAGTTTTCGTCTTTGAATGTAAGCCTCAGCTCCCAACAAAGAAGTCGTGGTTTCGATTCCCACAAGAGGCCGCCGTACATTTGTACAAGTGGCCTCAGTATGGGTGTTTTTCGGTGTTTTTAATGTCCTTGCCTAGTTACCATAATACAGGGTAGGTAACATACTTTGGGATTAGGTCAAGTGATTGTGGTGTGTGGATTTATTATTTTCAAGCTAATTATTTCTGATTCCTTTTAGATTACATAGTAGTATCAAATATTTATAATATTATTAACGTGGCAATTATTGTGGTGTGGCGCCCGAAACTGGCGTGCGTGTATGCAACGATGAATGTTGATGACGCGATAGAGGTTTATCAGGATTAGGGTTGCCAACACTCCTATATAATATAGTTTCCTACTATATTAGGGGCACAAATACTACAATGTCTTTCTAAAAACAATATATAGTAGGCGAAATTTCTATATTTTGAGTAAAGCGGAACCCAGCCTTAAGCATTTTCTAAAGCTCGCTCTTCAAGTCAAATTATTATTATTATTAAATTCTATATTGCACAAAACACATGTTTGACACAAAGGCTACAAATATTATCAAAATCAAAATATTTATTTATACAACCAAAACTATTCTAACATACACTTTTGCTGGGATTCCCTTGTAAGTATAAAATACCTGTGCCAGGGTAACCCGCTCTTCCACAACTTAAAGTTTCAACAACTAAATTAAATGTTTGAATAATATTTCAATTTTATGTAAAACATCTATATAAAAGGAGAAGCTGACTGACTGACTGACTGACTGACTGACTGACTGACTGACTGACATATCAACGCGGGGCCCAAACTATAAGGGTTAGAAACTTGAAATTTTGCACAGGGGTTCCTTTTATAACTTAGGGTAGCACTAAGAAAGGATTTTTGAATATTCACCCCCTAAGGGGGTAAAATTGGGGTGCAAAGTTAGTATGAAACTTTGCCGTTTTTGAAGTTATTCGAATGAAACTCAGTATGAAGGTTTTTCTTTTAAAATCATGAAACATGTATAAAATAGTTTTTCAAACATCATCCCTTAAAGGGGAAAAATGGGGGTGCAACGTTAGTATGAAACTTTGCCGTTATCCAAGTTATTCAAATGAGATTCTATATGAAGGTCCTTCATTAAAAGCCATGAAACATGGTTAAAATAGTTTTTCAAAAATCATCCCATAAGGGGAAAAAAGGGGGGTGCAAATTTAGTATGAAAGTTTGCCGTTTTGGAAGTTATTCGAATGGGATTCAATATGAAGGTCCTTCATTTAAAATCATGAAATACCTGTAAAATAGTTTTTCAACAATCATCTCTTAAGGGGAAAAAAGGGGGGTGCAAATTTAGTATGAAACTTTGCCGTTTTTGAAGTTATTCGAATGGGATTCAATATGAAGATCCTTCATTTAAAATCATGAAATACGTGTAAAATAGTTTTTCAACAATCATCCCTTAAGGAAGAATAAGGGGAGGTGCAAAGTAAGTATGAAACTTTGCCGTTTTTGAAGTTATTCAAATGATATTTAGTACGAAGGTCCTTCATTTAAAATCATGAAACATGTATAAAATAGTTTTAAAAAATATCATCCCTTAAGGGGGAAAAAGGGAGGTGCAAAGTTAGTATGAAACTATGCCGTTATCCAAGTTATTCGAATGAGATTCTATATGAAGGTCCTTCATTAAAAGTCATGAAACATGTGTAAAATAGTTTTAAGAAAATCATCCCTTAAGAGGGAAAAAGGGGGGTGCAAATTTAGTATGAAACTTTGCCGTTTTTGAAGTTATTCGAATGGGATTTAATATGAGGTCCTTCATTAAAAGTCATGAAACATTTGTAAAATTGTTTTTCGAAAATCATCCCTTAAGGGGAAAAAAGAGGGGTTCAAATTTAGTATGAAACTTTGCCGTTTTTGAAGTAATTCAAATGCAATTCAATGTGAAGATCCTTCGCTAAAAGTCATGAAATACACGTAAAATAGTTTTTCGAAACTCATCCTTTCAGGGGATAAAAGGGGGGTGCAAAGTTAGTATGACACCTGCCGTTTTTGAAGTTATCCAAAGGATATTTAGTTCGAAGGTTCTTCATTTAAAATCATGAAACACATGTAAAATAGTTTTCGAAAATCATCCCTTCAGGGGGTAAAAGGGGGGTGCAAAGTTAGTATGAATTCTGCCGTTTTTGAAGTTATTGGAATGAAATTCAGTATCATATGTAGGTCCTTCATTGAAAGTCATGAAACATGTGTAAAGTATTTAAAATTTCGCTGCGATTTTCGAATTGAATTACTTTGTTCTTCCATGTGTTTAAATACCACCTTTAATACTTGCTTCCTTTCTTATTTTTTTTTCATATTAGTCGTTCTAACACTTCTAAATTTTCTCAACTCTTCTTATTATTTCTCAGTTCATGTGTTTATAAATATATCTCAGTTCTTTAAAATACAACCCATAGTAAACAGCCTATACGAGTATATGTCCCACTGCAGGGAATAGGTCTTCTCTCAGAGAGAGTATGGTTTTAATTATTTCGCATGCGCTAAAAGTATCCCAATCTTATTTGCAAACGCAAACACTTTACTTAACTAAAGCCCACGCGGACGAAGTCGTGGGCGACAACTAGTTTCTTATAAAGCTAGTTTAGTTATAGACTTGTGGTGTGCATAAAACAAAAAAACAAAAAAAAGGAAATATTTAACGACATTCACACTTACCATCCCCCGTAAATAGGCTTCCCAAATAGACGAATTCAAATTATTGTCTGTCGGTTTTATTACGGATTAAAAAAAAGTAAAATATTGTACTGTTAAAAAGTAACATACATACATGACAAACTTTTAATTTACAGTTATTATCGTTTAGGAGATGTATTAATAATTAGAAACTAGCTTGTAAACATCAAAATGCAAAAATATATGTATAAGTAACAATTATAATAACACATTCACAGAAGGATCGCCCACAATGGCATAGTAAATTAAAAAAGTTAAAATAAGGAAAAAGTTAAATCACGCACCAGAAAGAACTTTCAATAAAATATATCGCCCCGAGACATAATATCCGACCCAAAGGTACATAATATGACACTGGCAGCAATACCGCGCTGCACAGCGAGAGAAATCCTTTGCATCAAAAATGCCTTTGAGGCATAGTTACGGTTCCTGTGACCACGTGCTGACTCCTTAATAAAAACTCTCCTCTGGGTACCCCCAAATCCGGTAGTTCAAGGATGAGTGGCACAAAAAGGTAGGTAAGGTACTCATCATCATCATCATATCAACCCATTATTTCCCCACCGAAGGGAACGGGTCTCTTCCCTGAGGAAGGTATAGGCCATACTCCACCACGGGGGCCAAGTCCGGATTGGCTAGAGACTATTGGTCGGTCTTACTGTCAGAAGTTTCAAGCCGCCCTAAGGCGTCTGACTTGGCTTAACGACTGCCATCTATCGACGGCACCCGGCACCAGCTGCTTAACGTGCCTTGCGAAGCACGGAACCGCTCGGAAAAATGCCACTAGTGTTACTCATAGAACGGTCACCCGTCCATGCACTGAACGCGCCCTATGTTGCTTAACCTTCGTGATCGTTTAAAATCACTCAGGCGGTCGGGGCTACGAGCGATTGCAGTGCTCATCACCTGGCTATATTTCGCACACTTGAGTCCAGCTGCAACTCCAGCAGATGACCCTAAGTCGGCAGCCGTAGAAACCACGCGTGAAGGTGCGAAAGTCCATACGCAGGTAGCATCCCACCGCAGACACCAACCTTTTTTCAACGCTATCGAAGTAAGGCGTCCGGACGCCTCCTATCGCTGCGGATCAACCACTGTTCAAGAACCGCAGAGATGTGCGCCGAAATAAGAGGTCTCCGAACGATATAATTAATAGAATGATGCCTTGAGAGTCTGCCCACAGGTTCATAGGCTCACTGATGGTGGCACTGCCACCTGAGTATAAATGAAAATATGTAATACCAATGGTACTATTTGCTGGTAATTTCACGAATCAGTATGTTAGTAAGAGAACATATTATGTTGCGTTTGTTCTAAATTGCCTTGAACCTAGAGGTTCTATTTTCTCCTTTACTAAATATATTGTATTGTTGGATACTACGTCCCCACGCAGCGACGCGGGAGGGGTTGATTCTATAAAACTGCCGCGAGCACCGGCGCAGGCCTCTTTTTCGTCTGGACTTCGTCGCGTGCGGAAGCGCTGCCCGTCGGTCGGTGTAATCTACTTAGCCTGGTATCTCTGTATTTTATTATTTTAGTGTTGATTTATTATTTGATTTTTAATGATTTTGTTCCTCTGTGGTTTTTGGTTCCTTTGTTTGTTAATTATTTTGATGAAATAATGTGACTAGTTTTTAGGTTAATAAATAAATCTTTTTTTTTAATTGTAATTTCACTTCTGTCCTAACAGTATGATATAAATAATAATAATATGTATAACGTATTTAGATTTGCGACATATTTGTATTTTTTTCTTGATGAGTAATACAATAAATAAATCACAAATGATTGAATTGTAATTAATGAAAAGTAAACCATTAATAAAAAAGAGGTATTTATGTCGAAAATGTACACCATACTTTGAAAAGGAAACTTTGGAACTTTGCCGGATACATCTCAGTTAACAATTAAAAAAAAAACAATAAAACCCTGTCTTTGCTACTGACATGTTAGAAAGTTGCTCTAGCTAGGCTATATTTTAAGAAATCATTTGTAAGACGTCGTTAAAGCGATTGGCGACTTGACTCGAGCGTATGGAAACATACAATACCTACTTACGCATTGTTTACGTTTAAGAAAAAATCTATCTATTTCAAAATGCTTCGCATTAATAAAAATAGACGAGTGGTCAGAAGTGGTGGGTCACGCGCATATTTGCGCCGTAAAAATAGCATTATCACTTGGCAGATGTCCGGAGATTTCCGCGTCTCGGATCGGGAGAATCTGCTCATTTGGATGGCTTACGTGTGCTGTCTTTTTGAGCTTTAATGATTGGACTTAGAGGTAAGTTTCATTTGGCTGGAGAGCATGAAAAGTGTTGTCGAACTTTACTCGGAGATGTGAAAATGTCGCGCGCACCTCTCCTGGCTATTTCAGGCGCGTGACTTCGCGTAGAGCGGCCCGTGTCGATCACTCACACACACAACATTGTATAAATAAGTGCCTTTTCCAATAGCATGTGTGTGAGACAACGACTTTGCACTTTTATTGCATGTCACTGAATATTGCCTATAAACAACGTGTGACGCTTTATAACTTTCCGGGGAAATGCTACGAAGTGTAGGGCTTCGTCTTACACGAAAAACATACAGACACTTTTCTTTGTTTGTTACTCAATAGGTACATCGTACTTCCAAAGGAGACATCTGAAATCATTTTGAAAACAAGAAAAGAAAAGAAAAGAAAAAATATCTATTTAACACCACAAAGACATTCATATTATAACATGTGATTTAACAATAAACAAAATGATTAAACGAAAACATAAAATAATTTGAAATCAATAAGGGACGTAGGGTTGTCCGCGCAGCGTTAAAATGGCCTCAAGCTCAGTATACGCTGCGGTTTTACCCACAGCACTGATTTTCATCAAGGGCCTTTGGTGACTCAAGGAGCTTCAACCGAAACAGAATATTGGTAATAGTGATAATAGAATACATTAGCAAAATTAAAGAGAAGAGTCAAATATATTGACAACATAAAAGAAAATAATCGAATACATTAACAAAATAAAATACACTTACATAGCATACATACACTAAAAGAAATTGCTAATAAACTAAATACATAGTAGAACATGACCTCGAGTTGTGCATTGAGAGGTATAGCATTGGAAGGAGTAGCATTTAATGCTGGAAAAAAGAAAGCTTTAGCTGAGTATGAAACTTGCTTTAGTCACAAAAAGTTGCATGGCTGTCAGTAGGTATGTGGTCAGTGTGTGGAGAATGCAAATTCAAACACATGTTGCTCGGTAAAATAACACAAAGTGCATAATATGAATAATGCTCAGGTCGTTTGTATTTTAATTTTTTGGAATATATTGAATACAAACAATGCACCAGGAACAAAATAAACTCATTCATCGTGAAAACAAATACGTGCTTAATAATTATAGTGGACAAAGCAAATGTCGAAATTTAGAGCAAGTCACATAATTAAATTTGTTGGTATTGATGAATAAAACTTGCTTTGCATTAATGCGTTATGGCGGAGTTAGGTTTGATTGAAACTTGATGGAATATATGAAATAGGGTTTTTCAGCGAGTGGCCGCTTCCAATATCTACATGCGGTGACGTGGTATCAGTCGGTAAAGCTTCACTCAAGAGGTCGCGGGTTCAAACCGTAAACGCATTTACCAATGACCTTGTTTTCTAAATCACATATTTGTGAACTGGTAGTAGTACTTGTAAAAGAACGAAATCGTGAGGAAAGAAAATTAAGTGTCAGAAGTGTTTGCATCCTTGGGGCTTGAAATAGTCGGCGGGTGGGAACACGGGGTGACTAAGCCCATACCCCCATACTCTCTTTGTGGGTAGGTTCTATACCTTGGATACGTATGGAGGCTGCTTCATGTTTGTTATGTTATGAATAAATAATATACCGAGCTAAGTCAAAGTCTTGTGTACAGTCCACAGCACATCTTAATATTTCAGTTGGAAAGTCGTCCACAACGTAACGGAGTAGAGTGCATGGCTGTAAAAGTTAATGTACTGACAACTGTACAAGAATGGAACTGAATAAAATAATATTTATTGTAAAACAAAACTGAGTCAAGTTACAAAGATAGAAGCTATTTCCACTCTGCGACCTTTGTCAGATTTCCATTTGGTTTCGTTTTACAGAAAGGCATACTTAAGTTGCTATTTGAAGAATTGAATTAATTTCGGTAACTAGAAAATAACTTGTATTTTTAATTAAAACTACTGGACTCTCTCTCTCCTCGCGGTATCAACAATCTGAATCTAATAGAAATACAGTCACAAAATTAAAGTTTTGTGATTTATGACTTTTCTGACGCTTTGGTACTAGGGGCGGCCATAAATTATACTCCTGCCGATAGTTATTAATTAGTAGTAATTCACAACAGAGCCGTAGAGCTACAGTCCGGCGAAATATATTTATGTGCCTAGTTGAATTCTTGTTTGCATCAGAATGGCGGGTGTAATGTCACTAAACACTGTTAAATAAGATTACGGTGAATCTACCTTAAATGTACCTAAATGTATTTATAAATAAAGTGGATGTATGTGAATGTCTTTGGAGATGTAATTTTCAGTAATTTGCTATTGCCAATTTGCCAGGCACCTTTATGTTAGTTATTTTTTATTGTCTTATTACTATTTATTCTAGCATTATCTTTAAGTTTTAGGTACTTGTATTTTTGTAAGGTAATGACCAAGTAGATTGGTGTAGTAGAGAAGCTATAATGAAAAACGGTTGTTTCATTCAGTAACAGGCAGGCACCCGCCATTCTTGAGTCAGGTTGGCGGCTCACTTTCTTTTTGTACTAGCTCTATCTAACACAAAAAGGTACATTCAACGTAATCTTATTTCATAGTGTTTAGTGACATTACACACGCCATTCTGATGCACACGAAATCATGACATGTAGTTTTTGTTGTATGTACAAACGTTGGTTACACAATAAAATTTATTTTTCTTATTATTTTGCTATCCGCATTTGCTATACTCAACGATATCGCCTGACGCCCGTTTCTTTGTCGTCCTGTTTGCGGCTTCCACTCCATGAAGCTAGTGTTAGAGATATCTAACATTTTTCTCCTTTTCTTCTGCATTTGTTTTGACTCTTTGGTTTTGGAATAATAAAGTTTAAACTAATTAATTAACGTTGACGGTTTTGCGTAAATCGGCAGCCGATTGACAGTCGAGAGCCCCAACCCCGTTGTTGTGGTGCCCGACCGCTCGTCATAAACAAACCTCATTACGTGATGCGGTTAGACTGGGCCGAACCAATTTACTCCGTATAATACATACATATTGATTTCGGGACACGTTTCATAAAGAGAGGATTTTGTGAGATTTGGGTTAACAAGGGTCTTTCTCTTTCTGTGTCGTCCCGTAAACACATTACCTTCAGCAAATGCTGAAGCCAATTTGATTAACTTGCCCAAAGTTTTTTGTTGCGTAGGTAGGTACTCTCAGGTCATTTCGGCAAATAAAATATGTATGCGGACGAAAGTGGAGATAATAAAGCGGCCTAATGGATAAAATGTGTTGTGTTTTAGCTCACCCCATCGCGAGCAAATTGTTTCGAAAACCATATTGAATGAAATGTCAATTAACGTCGTTAATGTTTATAGTCTGAACGCGGATTAGTGACTAGAATTTAGAATCGTTCATTAGTGTGGATATAATGGAGAGGAAAAAGAAGAAAGACTGACGAAATAAATATATCGAGCGATTGTGGGTGAAAGAGCTGGCACCGGACGGTGCAGGCGGTAATCTTCGACCAGATATGGTACGTAGTAGCAAAGGTCCAAATAAAAAGTACCCATAGTTGGCGATCACTGTCCATTGTTGATGAAGCGAAACAGGATTGTCACGATTGTGGTAAGTGGTAAGCTCTGGTATCTGTCTACCCTTCTGGGATATAGGCGTGAATTAATTTAACGTACTAAAGTCATAAATGACGATCCCAGCGCTCATGTTGCGGTAGTGACGACGTATCGCTGCCCGACGATGACAGTGTTCTGTAGACTTGACATTGAGTTTTTATGAGATCATCAATCTTCATTACGTGAACGATGAGATCGGTCTTTGTGCAGGCGTGTCTATTGTAAGCTTCTCTATTTTGGAGTCGGCGGAGACGACGCGCGTAGTGTGCGTGACCGCGACTGCGAGACGTCAACAAGGAGATGCAGTGATTCGGCCCCGACAATATTTACATTTACCAACTCGTGCTCGGTCTTATACAAGAGATATAAGTAGTGAGTGGTGGGCTTATCTCTCTGAGAGAGACTCGAGAGACCAACCCCATAGACCAGAATACATATCTTTTTCTATACTGAATTGTGTACTTTTTATTTTTGCCAATAAAACAATCTTGCTTATTTTTATCTCTGCCTAGATTAGTACTTAGAGGGAGGGTACAATCTGAGGCCTGTTTCATAGAACTACGGTTAATGGTATTGCTATGAGAATTCGATGTAGGTACCTACATTGCAAAGTCGATCAACCCACAGATTAACAAGAAGATTCTACTATGCAGTGTATCTTGAATTGTCATTTTATACTAGAAATTCGGCCCTGAAATTAAAAGTATAAGTTGTATCCACATTACAACGGGCTGCCGACGTGCGGTTGCAATGATTCAAGCTAAAATAAACCGTAAATAATTTTTAGCTTAAACAAACGCCCGGCACGCCACTGTGCGGCCGACAGCCCGCAACGATTTCGAGCGTTTTTACAGTTGTAATGTAGCGTAAAAAGGGTCTAAAGGTTTTTTGGAGAATATTTTCTTTCGTAAGTTTTATTTTTTGTAAATCCTACGAAGTGAATGGCAAGTTAACTACTTTATTATTATTTTTCCTCCGTAAATGTGTACAAAAAGAATGCAAAAGTTTGACATTCTTTTTGTAGTCTGATTTCGTAACGTGTAAGGTTCCAACAAAAGACTTCAAAAAGTGCCGAAGGGTCAAAAGGGTGCAGAAATCGATGTAGTTTCTTTTGATAGTCCGATTTTCTTGGAAGTTTGGTTAGAGATTCTTACAAGGTAAGACTTTCAGAATTATCATAATCTCCGTCCGTGTAGGGTTGAAAAAAATCCAAAAGTGAGGTTATAATAAACCTTGAATTCTTTCTCAATTAGTCGCCATGGTTTTCTTGGATGGTTTTTTGACGTTTCAGTGTATGACGCTTTGCATTTTTTATTTTCCACTTGAAGATAAATGCAAAATATTTATTTTATACTTACTAGCTGACCCGGCAAACGTCGTTTTGCCAGATAGGGGTATGAAAAATAGATAACAACCTATTCTCAGACCTACCGTATATACATATAAAATTTCATCAAAATCGGTCAAGTCGTTTCGGAGGAGCATGTGCACTAACATTGTCACACGAGAATTTTATATATTAAAGAAGAAGAAGACGATATTGATATCAAATTCGAAAATATAAATAAAGCCTGTAAACTATAATGGGATTTTACGTGATTTTGCCAAATCGAAAATATGGAATAATCGAAAAAAATTCTGAGCCGTGTCGCATTATAAAACTAGTACGAATTATGTTGTTCTTATAATTTGATGTGCATGAAGAGTCTTTCTATTTGTTATTCTGCGGGTCAATCGGCAATATGATGTCTATACATCGAATTGTCGTATTAAATAATTATTGTATTTTATCAGTTTCAGCTTTAAGAAACTGACACGTATACAATGTGCTCCTTATATTTTGTATAATCCGAACACGAAGCGAGCGAAGTTACTGGTATCCACCAAATCAGTGTAATAACCACTTCATTTCATGCAACTGTAAATGCCTTATTCTTATTTTTTTATTTAAAAAAGACACAAAGTAAAGATATGCCAAGTTAAAAAAGAGACGAGTTAGGAAATAGTCAATTTAAAAAAAGAGACAGAGTAAAGACATGTCAAGTTAAAAAAAAGACGCGTTTGGAAAGAGTCATTTTTAAAAAAGACACAAAGTAAAGAGATGCCAAGTTAAACAAGAGACGAGTTAGGAAATAGTCAATTTTAAAAAAGAGACAAAGTAAGGAGATGTCAAGTTAAAAAAGAGACGAGTTTGGAAAGAGTCGCGATTAAGAAAATTTCAAAGTCGACGGAGGGTTTTCTTTTTCCCTGCGTCAAAAATTGTCAAATGCAAAAGCGACAATTTTCTTTAATAATAGAATAAAGTCACTTCTCACAAGGGCAGGTTAGTATATTTTGATCGAAAGTCACCCATGGAATAACCTAAATATAAAACAATGACGTATTTATAAATGTTTACAACCCTTGGCTTGCAGAATGCATAACAAGAGCACTCGCGCTGTTGAATACAAGAAATCTACAAGACTATGCCATACGCATAGTCTCGGACAGCGCCTCAGTCCTACAAGCACTTAATAGCAATGTCACCAACAACAGCCTGATACTAGAGTGTCACCATGAGTTGGAAAAACTGTCTACAAGCAACCGAGTCACACTATAATGGATAAAGAGTCATAGCGGCTCCTTGGGAAATGATGCTGCGGGTGAACTCGCTAGAAGAGGCTCAGAAACTATAGTGGAAAGGCCCGAACCCCTGCTCCCACTCCATTACAACCAGTATAGGAAATGGTTGAGATCACAAACAAAATATTAGCATGCTGAACTCTGGACAACGGAACCTAAATGCAGACAAGCCAAGGAGGCTCTACCAACAATCTCGAATCGTCTTTGACGTAGCCTGCTTCGTCTGAGAAGAGCTGTGGTAATCCTAACAGGCCACTGCGCGCTGAATAGGCAACCGACAGCTCGCTTTACCGGGGGATGCCTGAAAGAAGAGGAAACACCCGCCCATGTGACCATCTACTGTAAAGGCGTGGAAAAACAACGGACCGCTATCGTTAGGAAGCTGGGATCCCTTCGGGAGGCCTGCAGTGATATTAGAGTATTGCTGGCCTTCTGGAAAGAGGTAGGCTGGCTGGAGTAAGCTCACACAGTCTTGCTACGAGCAATGGCCTTACTATGAGGCTAAGTGCGGAAATCTTCAGGAATAACTAACTAACTAGTCAGTTCTTGTGTCAACCGTTTTAATTAGCTCTTCGCTGTCGATGTCGATTATTTAAGCAATGAACCTCTTCAGTGTACCTAACTGCATGTGTCGTCAGGTGATCCTGATAACAAAAGAACAATCCCCACTCAACTTTGCTTACATATTAGACATCTATTTTAGAATAAGATTTATGTATAATTATTTATTATACAGGAAGCACCTCCGCTCACACAACATAGTTAATAGGAAGTATGGAAAAGGTATAAAAAATTTATTGAAAAAGTTTATTTTACTAGTAAAATGACAAAAAAAATTACTGTTATATATCGAATATGCTGACGAAACCGCCGCTTCGGCCGCCTTGAGCGTAAAAAAATATCGTAAATGGTACATTCGACATACGCGTAGCACAGTAAAACATCGAAAGTACCACTATCGATATTTTTTGGCCCATACAAAGCAATGAATACTATGGGAAGTGGTAGTTTCGATTGTAACTAAACGGCTATTGACACCATATAATGTCGTATCTACCACTTTCGATTATTTTCTTTGTTAACCTTAAATATCATCCGTAAATGTGATTTAAAAACATTATAAATCAGTGTTACTCCAAAATTACGGAAATGTATTATTCTTATACTTGGTTATAATGTCTAAGCAACTGGCAAGGTGAAAACTAGTTCTTAAAGGTGAATAAAAACACTTGCTGGTGAAGTAGTTATCTTTTTTCCGAGGGCTTCACGTGGATTTTCTTCCAAACGTATTAAATTCATAATTTTTCTACCACGTGTATTCAGGGTTACATTAATTTATAATCAGCATAACTCAAAAACAAAGAAATGCTTAAAATGTCAACATGGCCTCTTTTTAACACGATCGCGGCGAACACTATCGAGTCCGGCAGTTACAAACTGCGCGGTCTTGTCGCTGTCACGGTACATCATCGAAACTACCACATAAGATGATCATCCAACGAGAGGAGATATGATTTTGTTCTAGTCAAATAGTATATAAATAATTGGTTTTTACATAAAAAAAAAATATTTATCATATAAACTATTCAATTAACTAAATATTGGTGCAATAAAACGAAATTGCGATTTTTGCAGATTCGATGATTTACGTAGTGGCCGTCGAATTGTTTTATTGATACAATGATCGGATACCTAGTAGAGTACCTCTCCTATAGTGAGCCCACGAGACGGAGACAGCGGCGCGGGCGCAGCGCTCCCTAACCGCCCACGTTTCGCCTTAGTCCACGCGCATATTTCCCCAATCAAACACGTCCACTAGAGAATAGCATTCGCGACGATACTATTTATAGCGGTGTAATTCGCCTGTGACAAATTAACCGTGTGAGTGATGCCTACGAGGGCGTGCGTTTGTGAATAAATAATTATCGTGTTTTGCGTCCCTGATAAAATGTTTGTCTTAAATCAGCCAATTGAAATAAAAGGACATTCTGTTAATTAAGTGCGAATGTGACCGTCAAAGTCACGTAGCTACTTCTTCCCGATATAACCCGGATTATTCTCTTATCCCTGAACTTGTGTTAGATGTTTAGAAACAGATTATTAGACTTAATGTTAAGAAATACATTTGAACTAAGTAGACACAGAGACAAATAAATTACCTAATGCCACACAAAAATGAAAATAATTTCAAGAAACCCATTCAGAAAATTCAACTGAAAAATCATTGACATATTTTTGTAATGCCGGAAGTCAGATCCGAAAGACCTATAATATATAGATACAAGTGTTCAAATAACTATCCAACGAATCTATGTCATTTTATTGCCCCCACTAAATCGAAAGATTACCTACTGAGTTAGAGGCATTATCGTTTTGTGTTGTACGTTACCGCGTGTGAGTAATATCGCGATACAGTGAGATTAAACAGATTACAACACAGTACAGTTTTGAAAGTCATTGTCGGAATGGACGAAAGCGCATTATAACCAATTGGTTAGAGCATCAGATAAAAGTGATATCAAAGCTAATAACGCTGTAGCCCCATTCGGGATCGTCGCTAATGTGTGTACGCGGAAGATAAGCAAGGCAAGTGTTTGTTTGACGATAATGTAGCGGGCGGAGGGGCTCTGCCATAAACACGGGCACGTGCGGACGCCTTCCGCCGTATCGTGTTGACTACCGTGACGTCACACCTCATGTTATGTAGATCATCGGCTGATCAGTTTAATGGTGTACAGTGAACGTGTAGTGTGTGCTCCGCGGTGTGCGTTCGTGCGGCGGCGCGGCGCTATGTTGTTTCATAGTGGAGGCGAACTAAGAGGGCCGATACAACGGAGACGCTCAGGTCCTTGCGGGCTTCCATGCTCTCGTGGGGAAAGGGCGGCAGCTCACGAGCCGCGCCGCTGGCAGTGCCCGAGCCGGCTGGCAGCGTGGAGGAGCTCGGCCGGGGCGGGGGAGGGGTCGCGCTTTTGCCCGGTCCGCCCCGCCGCCACCACGCCGTTCGCATCAAGAGGAAGGCTAAAATAGCCTTCAGAGTTCCAAGGTCTGTCCACCCGAGTCTCTCTTTTTCAACGACACTTACTTCCAAATGCAGCCATCCATATCGAATGGCGATGCCGGAAATCGATTAGGTATGTGCAGGCAACCGATGAATCAGCAAGATTGTTGTGCTCGACGGCCGTGCTGTGCGCGGCGGGGCCCGGGTGCCCGGCCGCACGGCTATTGTCAGACAATTTGGGTCAATCAATGAACGACCGCCGACCGACGTCATCGACTCACCTCCCGGTACATTTTTTAATACTTCCCAATTCATTACCAACGTGTCGGTCGGCACACACACATTCTAGACCATTAACATTGTGTTGCCGATCGATAGCTATATCGTGAGTTCGTTTTACCGATGTTTACATGTAGTGTCAATAGTAGTATGGAGATGGTTTGTTTAGATTTATTAACAATAGTAGAAATAAAGTATTGAGATAGCTTCACGATAAGTTCATAGGTGTTTCCTAAATGGTGCACTTAGGAAAGTCCTGTGTATAGCGATCAGCAAAATACGGTTATGTTATTATGATCAATAACAATTAAATCAACTACATAGGCTGCTACTTATGTATGCGGAATCTGGGATTCCAATAATTTTAAACGCAATGTCTCACCTCCATGGTCAAAACGTTCTTTTTTTAAATACTAGCCGCTAATATTTTTCTCTTATATACGTTAGTGTTTTGTTTTTGTTGGGTTTAAAATGTCATATCGCTGAAAAAATGGAACTCACTCGTGAAAATATTCGTGCTATGATTTATTACGATTTTCGACGTGGTTTAACGCAACAACAGTGCGTAGATCAATTAACTTCGACTTTTGGTGGTGAAGCTCCATCAAAAACGACTGTGTATCACTGGTTTAGTGAGTTTAATCGCGGGCGCAGTAAGCTCACGGACGAAGTTAAAGAAGGTCGCCCGAAATCGGTGGTTGTGCCACAAAATATTGAAGCTGTGCGAAAACTAATAATGCAAGACCGCCATGTTACGTATCGCGAGATAGAGGCTATTCTGGGCATATGTATGACGAGCATTCATAGGATATTACATGAACATTTGTCTGTAAAAAAAAATCGCGTTGGATCCCGCACAACTTAACTCAGGATCAAAAAGATGCTCGCGTCGAATGGTGCAAGAAATCCTTAAAAAAATTCAACGGAGGCGACTCAAAATCTGTTTATAACATCTACACAGGTGACGAATCCTAGATCTACGCGTACGATCCCGAAACTAAACAACAATCAACAGTTTGGATGTTTCAAAATGAGCCGAACCCTACGAAAGTGGCTCGTGCAAAAAGCACTGTAAAGCAAATGGTGGCCTGCTTTTTTGGTATTAATGGCCATGTGGCTACAATACCACTGGAGAATCGCAGAACGGTTAATTTGGAGTGGTACACGACCATTTGTTTGCTGGAAGTATTTGAAGAAATACGCCAAAACAACCAGCGACGCAGAATCATACTTCACCATGACAATGCCAGCTGTCATACATCTCAGGAAACAACTACATTTTTGGATGGTCAAAAAATAGAATTGATGGGTCATCCACCGTACAACCCTGATTTGGCTCCCAATGATTTCTATTTATTCCCAAATGTAAAGAATAAATTACGTGGTCAACGATTTTCGACCCGTGAAGATGCCGTAGATGCGTTCAAACAGCACGTTTTGGAGATACCTCAATCAGAGTGGAAAAAATGTTTTACAAATTGGTTTCATCGAATGCTAAAGTGCATCGATCATAGTGGAAAATACTTTGAAAAACAATAAAAGCATATTTAGCCATATACATTTGCATACATAAGTGGCAGCCCTCGTATGTATGTAAGTCTTTTGAACAGCAAAAAGGAGTCGGAATAATACAAAATTGTGTTTTGTATGCAATTGTGAAATATAAAATTGTTAAATGGCGAAAATATCCAATTGTGATCAGCAAAATAGGTATTCCAAATTTATCAGTGGGAAATCCAAATTCATCAGTAGAAATATTGAAAATTATTAAGCAAGTGCTGTGTGAAAATCTAAATCAACTCATGAATTACGATCAGTAGGACATATTATACTTATTTGATTTATTTGCTGAGAACGTTTATTTCCAATTTATTTATTCTGTTGAGCACAATAATTTAAAGCACAGATAAAAAGTAATGTAATAGACAATGTAAGAGTAAAAGTATATTGAGTAATTTGCTAACCCAGTGTTGTTGCTCATTTATTTATTAACCGACTTCAAAGAAAGGACGAGGTACTCAGTTCGTCGGGATCTTTTTTTATTATGTATTATTGTTATACAAAATAAAATCATCGATTACTCGATGATGCGTGGGCCGAATTGGAAAATTATTTTTCTGTTTCAAAGGGGTATACATGGATATACTGTGAAGTAGTCACAGCTCCCATAGCCGACAAGTCAGGATCTGATGATGGGATCCTGGAGAAATCGAGGGAACTCTTCCAATTTCAAGGGCACACTTGAAGCAATTTAGGTGTTTTATAGTGACTCATGCATTTGCTTTTAGGAAAACATAAATTTGGCGGAGTCAAAGTGATATTCACAAAAAATCGTGAACCATTTATTTAAATAAAAAAATTAAATCGACTTGAAAATACCACAGCACTAAAAACACAGATAGAATTGGAACACCTTGAAATTGATTGTAGATACCAATTGTATAAATATATCTATATTTCTTCAAAAAATTAATTCAATTTAAAGGTCATATTCGTTTACATTATTTATCTGTTTTTAGTGCTGTAGTGTTTTGAAGGATTTTATTAAAAAAAAATACGTCGACCCCAAATCGTTGTCTGATCAAATATTTATTTTGCTGTTAGTTCCCTTTCCTAAATTACTTGAGTTCGCCTATGTAGAGTTACTTTTAGTGATAGTGACATAGTTTATTCGTAGGAATCTGTATCTATTGGTAGGTATCCCTGTAGACATTGTTCTTCTGCATAGAGACACGCTCAAGACTGCTGCGTTCCCGAACAATGGCATTCGGTCTGCGGCCCGGCGAGAGCGGGGCCTGGGGGGGCATGCGGGGGGGCTAGTAAATCTTGCAATGCCAGGCACGTAGCTAGAGGGTGCTCCGCGTCGCAACAGGTACCATTAGGCACATTATTCTGCCGTGGACCCACCGGGGATTTTTATATCAGCTGTGTCAACACAACACAATATAACAGAGGGATACGAATAGAATGCGAGACCGCAGACGAAGAATATTTACTTGAATATTCTAGTAGTCACGTTGTGCCACACTTTTCATATATGTAGTATATTATTACGAGTATATCTCGTGTTATAGTGTTTGTTATCGAATTCTGCTTCATCGATTTTATGTTTTTTTTTATGTAGGTATATTTAGTAGGTCTGAGAATAGGAAGTAGGCTAATCAATGTGGCAAAGAACCGTTTGCAAGGTTAGCTAATGTATATAAGAAATATTCTTAACGCTAATGAGACGGAGAGTACATGGATATCCTCATAAATGATACGGCGATTTTTTTTCAGCCGGACTAAAATCCTTACATTGTAAAATTTATATTCAACACACAAATTGTAAATTCTTTCCGCTGTATTTCCATTTTCAATTTCTGATCCGGCATTTTATATAACTACTGCTGCGGCACGTATATTTAGTCAATTCGAATTTACTTATCGCTTTTTGCATATTTTCTATTTGAGATAGGTCCATATGTACACAGAATAGTAGTCATTTTGTGGAGGTACCCGTCAGCCCGTGTCTCATATCTGTAAAATGTAGCGCTGACGTTATCCATATTCTCATCGGGTAATAAATATCAAGTGGTTTTCAGCTGATTTTGTCAATGATCCTCTTCTTTTCGAACTCAAAATAAACTAAGTGCATCCGGAATTAAGTTTATCATTAACTTCACCCTTTTTACTGTAGACAATAATTTGTTCAGTGTCATGGTTGGATTTTGTTCAAGTTAATTTAACTTAACCAAATGTTACTAGGATAAATGAAAAATAATGCGTAAACTAGAGCTTATCTCTTCGGTTGTGCTAGGTGCGCCGGGCTACATCCTGGACTCCTCCGTGGTCTGAGTTAGACCCTGGACTCCATTGGCCAGGCTATACCCTCGGTCGGTCGATCGGAACCAAATCGGTGTAATTGGTTAGGCTGTTACGGCGGCTTTTATTCTTCTAAGGTGGTTTTTAATTATTGTTTTTAATTTTAGGTTTCTTGTGTCACAAAAATTATGTTTGTCTTCGTTCTTCTCTAAAATAAATTCTTTTTTTTGCTGTGCCCTCTTCTTTCTTGATTTTAATTATTTATTAATTTTCTTCGCTCGATTTTTTTATGTTTGTGTAGTTTGATGTTATTTTCATTCACAGTCAGGAGTAGAGTCGATCAGAACACAATGGGGAACATGTGGTATTTGTCAGTAGGTATTATAAAGATTAATATGTTCTAAATAACTGACTGAAGCAGACTTACGCCATCGCCAACACTAGCTGAAAGCACTACTTATACATATATTTATTCCAGATTCCAGAATACGCTCTTTGTAAGTCTTGAGCTCTTGAGTAAGTCCAACAAAATCTAGCACCACGACATTTTAGACCTGTCCATAAATAAATTGTATGGTTGACAACCCTGTAAATCAGCTACCTATTTGTAGTTTATGCCAGGATACGTATTTATCTATTATGTACCGACTTACATATCCAGTGAGTGGTTGCTAACAGTGTGGCCTAATTATTTGGCCGATGCCATGGCAACGAATGTCCGTGGATTTGGTTTGCGGAGTCCTGGATAGCAGATACTGCTTTATTTTTTTAATTCTATTTAATATTAAGCATGAAACTACCTTGTATGGTCGCTTTGTCTTTTGACTAACATTGTAAATTGTAGACTATAGCTAAGTAATTTAAATTTTCCAAACTTTGTAAGTGATGGGTATGTTTAGTAATTGTAATTAACTCTGCTCATGTGAGTGGTACGTGCAGAATTTCATCTATCACATCACATCACGTTAATCTATCAATTACGCAACCTGCCAATCTGATGTCACCGCGGTTACCGTATTTAATGTTCCATCGGTTACCTATTGGAATCGTGCCTTATGAAAGTAATTAGTGCTAAAGCAGGTTTATACTTCTCAATACACAATATTCTCGTCGTAGTTGTATGGTCTCCTGAAAGATTAAGTTTTTATATTTTCATACTCTTGCTATTGATTTGAATATAATATTTTGCGTTATCCGATGTTTCTGTTTTGCAAGCGTCGATTTAAATTGTGTCAGCCTTCGCGAAAGATGCTGCTTTAGGGGAAAGTGCCGGAAAATATGAGCCGAGTACTGGAATTTATTTATTTAGCCACAATTTACCTATTATTTTCTGCTGGAAGGTGAACGAAAGGTATTAAAAGAGCATAAAATAGGTAAATGGTACGAGCCAATTGATAAGAGCATAAAATAGCCAAAGGATACCTTTTGTCTACATTTTATGAGATTTCGTAAGAAAAACAGGTTTTATATTTTTCCTGATTTTGTTTGTATTTACGCGTAGAGGCCAAATGGACCGATTGTGATAAACGAGTGACATATAATAACGTATAATGAGTGTTATTTATAACATCACGCGTCACGAAAATATCCAAATGGTGCACAACCAGCTGGCATTTATGAGAGTGACCAAAAACATTGAAATAAAAATATAATATATGTTTCAAATGTAGAAAACCCGATTGCGCTAAAGGGGTGTGTTGTTGGTCACATCTTTTTCAAACATTAACTATAAAAACAATATTTATATGTCATCTGTCAATGCCTAGTCAGGAACTGGTTACCTTTTTATCTCTATCTATCTATCTAATCTATCTAATCTCTTTAAACGAGCAATCCTTGTATATATATTTGTATATAATCAGAATCTCGGAAACGGCTTCAACGATTTTCATGAAATTTAGTATGCAAGGGGTTTCGGGGGTGATTAGTCGATTTAGGTAGGTTTCATTTTTACAAAACGTCGTTTTAACCGTGTTTTTAGGCAAAGAAATAACTGCTACACTATAAGAAGGTAATTTTGGCAACAATATGTCAGATTGCAGTAGCTCAAGTGGGAAGTAAGACAATACCGTAATCAGAAGACCCTGGTTCGAGACACAAATAATTTTTTTTTTTTTTCAAGTTCCTTTTTTTGTGTGAAAACCTATTATCAGGAGCCTTTTATCAACGCAACTAATTCGTATCCAAATACCTTTTGTTTCTAAAAGAAATACGAAAAAAAATCAGCACAATGCTCATCAAAGATTAAACTTTGTTATTTAGAAGAATTTTTATTTTGTTTGTTATTTTTTAAGGCGCTGTTTGATGGACAATGCTTTAAATCATACTTTTTAATCGTGTTACAACCCAAATTATTGTGGCATTTATTCGAAGCAAAACAAACATTTTCCTAAAGCTGTGGCATTGGTGCAAAGCTCGAATTTATCTCGGAAACAGCTCCAACGATTTTCATGAAATTTACGATGCAGGGAGTTTCAGGGCCAATTAATTGATCCATGTAGGTTTAATTTTTAGAAAATGTTTTTTTATCAGTGTTTTGGGCAATAAAAAACTGTTCATTAGAATGCGAAGGTAAATTTATCTGAACTACAACTTGACACCTAGCGCCATCTGTTGGAGATTTATATCAACCCAACAGGACATGTATCGCCATCTATTATCGAAAATAGAAACTAAAAATACCCCTACCTATGTCGCTGAGAATCTACGTTTCTTTATAGATACACTACTTGCTTGTCTGTTACCTGTTCGAATCTAAAGTAGCTTGAAATAAACCGTTTTGCATTTATAACGAATAAAATAAAATTATCGAAGGAGCTCTGAAAACCCCCTGATACTACACAAGGTTGTATTGGCTCCGGTGAGAAATCGGGCGGTCCCGGAAGCATAAGAAACTTTGATAAGGCAAAACCAGGACGAGGAACTCCACCGAGACGAGACCAACGGCCGATCTCCATCCAGTACCAGGTCGAAGGCTAAGACATTGCGAGTTCCAACGTAAAAGAAACAATGCAAAATCCAGATGGGACAAACTTGCGAGGCCGAAGGCCGAGACTCGCGAAGCGAGCACAAGAAACTTTGACAAGGCAAAACAAGGACGTGGTAACTCCACCGAGGTGAGGCCGAAGGCCGAGCTCCATTCAGTACCAGGTCGAAGGCAGAGATCAAGAAACAATGCAAAATCCAGATGGGACAAACTTTCGAGGCCGAAGGCCGAGCCTGCGAAGCGAGCAAGAAAAACTTTGATAAGGCAAAACGAGGATGAAGAACTCCACCGAGGCGAGGCCAAAGGCCGAGCTCCATCCTGTACCAGGTCAAAGGCTAAGATGTTGCGAGTTCCAGCGTAAAAGAAACAATGCAAAATCCAGATGGGACAAACTTGCGAGGCCGAAGACCGAGACTCGCGAAGCGAGCACAAGATATTTGCCAAGGCAAAACGAGGACGTGGAACTCCACCGAGGCAAGGCCGAAGGCTGAGCTCCATCCAGTACCAGGTCAGGTTCCGGTGTAAAAGAAACAATGCAAAATCCAGATGGGACAAACTTGCGAGGCCGAAGGCCGAGCCTGCGAAGCGAGCACGAAAAACTTTAATAAGGCAAAACGAGGACGAGGAACTCCACCGAGGCGAGGCCAAAGGCTGAGCTCCATCCAGTACCAGGTCAGGTTCCGGTGTAAAAGAAACAATGCAAAATCCAGATGGCACAAACTTGCGGGGCCGAAGGCCGAGCGATAGAACTCAGTTCAGGCCAAGGCTGAAAGCCAAGACGTCCCGTATTCCGGCATTAACAATGAAAAGCCGGATGGGGCAAATTTGCGAGGCCTCAAGCTCCGCAAAGCGGGCGGGCAAGAGAAACCTCGCTGAGGCTCCGTTAAGGCTGAGGCTGATGGCCGAGACCATACATGTTCCCATGCGTCAAATCTCAATCAAGTGTCTAGCGAGGCCCTAGGCCGACAGCAACGGAGAGTGAAACTCGGAGCGGCTGGGGGTTGGCGCGTGAAAGTGTGCAGGGGTTTGCCCCTTAGTCTGAGTGTAATTTCCAAAAAACACGATTTATCAAAAAATACCGAGCAAAGCTCGGTCATCCAGGTAATTTCATTTAAGTGAATAGAGAAAAAAACATACGTCATCATGGAAGGTACATAAATACATAAGTGTGTATGTTCCGTTAAAGCAAAAATTATTCTGGTCAAGTGGAACAAAAACGCCCTAAACAATTATTAATTACAAATTGGGACTCTAATTACGAAGTCACAACTTGACAGTTTATCGATATAATTTATGAAACGTGTAGCAATATTTGAATTTTCTCGAGATATAATGTTTTTATGGTATGTTAGAATTCAATGTAGAATTTTTTTTATTATTGAAGTAACTTGATATTTCGCATTTTTGGATATGTATACAAACCCGAAACAAATATTCTAGGCATTCCTAAATAACGTTGAGATTTGGACTAATTAATTAAATAACTAGTAACAATACGAAAGTAATTCCCACTGTATCACTTAAATGTGAGAGAGAGATAACTGACGCACGAAAACCATTTAAAAGTCTCAAAAGTCAGTGAAGTCGATATTTATGTTTAGTTACCTTTTTAGTTTTACAATTTACGCACAGGCTTGGTACATTTTATTTCCTCCTACTAATGGTCGGTCGATAGTATATTGGATTATTAGTACACAGTATACTAGGCATCGTACAACTATCCGTCAGGTATGAATCCCATCCTCTTATTGGAATGACAGTCCGCAATAGGTGCATTTGTAGAATCGTGGTAGAAGGTCAGTTTCGTAGTGCTGACACGATATTACCATATACGGAGCTCTTTGGCCGAGCCCGATTTTACTTTCATGCAACCTCAGAAGTCGTCGACATAGCCCACCGGATGAGTAAGTTGAAGTGGCAGTGGGCGAGGCACATACCACGAAGAACTGATGGCCGATTGGGCCGAAAGGTTCTTGAATGGAGACCACACATCGGCAAGCGCAGCGTAGGACGACCAGCCACAAGATGGACAGACGATTTCATCCAAGTAGCAGGGAAACGCTAGATGCAAGCCGCTTCCAACCGATCTTTTTGGAAATCCATGGAGGAGGCCTATGTCCAGCAGTGGACTTCTTGTGGCTGAATGATGAATGATGAACACCTCAGACTCTATTTGTCAAAACCCAATTAATCTATGAAAACCATGATGGAGACCTATGTCCTGCAAATGGATGATGACCATGAAGATGTTTATTTTATAACTCAACTTATCTTGACTCTACTTATCATCATCAACCCATTCTGTCCCTACCGAGGTGCACAGGTAGGCCATACTCCACCATAAGGGCCAAGACTGGATTGGTGGAGGCTTGTAAGACTAGAGGCTGGTCCTACCATCAGAAGTTTTCAAGCCGCCCTAAGACCTCTGACTTGGCTTAACGACTGCCATCTATCGACGGCAGCCGGCACGAACTGCTTAACGTGCCTACTCTACTTATGTTTATTGATATTCCCACCGCATCCAGGCACTCTATGCCATACCTAGGCTACCATGCGAGAGGTCCCGGGTTCGAATCCCAGCTGGGGACAAAAAAATAAACCCAGGTCTTGGATGTTTACATGTTTGTGACGTCGCTGTTACTGGTTCCCACGACACAGGGTATCCTACTGTAGGACCAGAAGCAATGTATGTGCCTGTATGTAAATGTTATGTTATGTTATTTAGTTATGGTCGCTTTTGTCGCTGATATCTAGGTAGATAGGTAAAATATAGATCGATGTGCAGTCGACTGAACAGTCACACTGGGCTCGACAGACGTTTTAATTTAATAGGCGCCTCAAAGAGTAGAGCGTATGCCTGAAGCAGCCAAAGCTGAATTGCATTAATGCTGTCTTTTAAAAAGTAAAAGTAAAAGTAAAAAGTATTTATTGCCATAAAAAGGTACAGTTTTACTTATAATCTGACCCCCACACTAGGCAAGGCCTGTCACGTGGGGGATGAAAGAACATTTACCCGATTACCTAAAAATACGGCGGTACAGAATAACTACACTAAAAATAAATAATTCTGTTTTCAGAATGGATTATTTTCAATTATTTACAAGAATTTATTATTAACAGAATGAAAATATTTACAAAATTAAAAAATAAAGAAATATGAAAGCACATCCTTAGAGCATGCAAAACTAAGGTATGAGATTTTTAATCTACCTATTAGCTGTAAGATAGTGTATTATAATCGAAACTGATATTAAAATTAAGAATTTATTGGGGTTTGTGTGTGTGTGTGTGTGTGTGTGTGGGTGTGTGTGTGTGTTTGTGTGTGTGTGTGTGTGTGTGTGTGTGAGTGTGTGTGTGTGTGTGTGTGTGTGTGTGAGTTTGTGGTATGAGTGCGCGTGTGTGTATGTGACTGAGCTAGTGTGATGAAATCTGGTGTGGTTAGTGTAATATGGTAAGCATTTCTTCTGTAGCATCGTAATCTTTGTTATACAACCAACTCAAAATGACAATTTTATATCGCAGTCCCTTACAGTTACGTTGTATGGCGCGAACCTTTGCGCAAAGGCGGTTTTTACGGCCGTGTTTTTAATCCTGAAGACCCTCTTAGCTAGCAGATTGTCGTAGTAGCTAGAATTTATCAGTATTCTGTATTGATCCAGGACGACCTTGAGGATGAATAGTTTTCTAATGCTCAGCACTTGGCTTTCGTCATACAAAGCAGTAGTGGGGTACAGACGGGGTTTTTTGTACATTACTTTGAGTACTGAGCGCTGCGCTCTTTCTACTTCTATCATGTGCGTTTTGGCCGACCCTCCCCAGCAACTAATGCAGTAACTGAGGACGGATTGACACAGAGCCAAATATACCAGCCGCAGTGTTTCTTTGGGAGCACGAAGTAATTTCATTACGTGAATAAGTTTCCTTGCGCGGCCTGCGAGAACGCTTAAATGTTTTTTGAATGAAAGGTTTTCATCTAGAACTATCCCTAGGTATTTTATATCAATTACTCTACTGATACTTTCGCAGTTGCATTGATCGTACAATTGATCACAAGTGTGAATCTTTATATTTGATTGTAATTTTGGCTCAGAAGCTTTTGTCTTGTGAAAACATATGAATTTTGTCTTCGAGGCATTCAGCGTAAGAAGGTTTTTTTGTTTGATATTTCTGAAAGACCTGCATTAGCGCGTTTGAAAACTAAGTCCCAAGTTGAGTCATTAAATAATATTGCGGTGTCGTCAGCATAGCAAACAATTTCGGCATTAAAGCGAGGGGATAATGCAGTGGAGATGTCGTTTAAGTACACCAAAAACAGAGTTGGCCCCAAGATACTGCTCTGAGGGACACCATAATTAACCAGTGAAAGAGAGCTTACTAAATCACCTATACGAGTTACCATGAACCTATCCGTTAGATAACTGTGGAACCAATCCAAAGCTACACCCCTAATTCCAATGTTATGCAGCTTTTTGAGGAGGATTGGAACGGACACTGTGTCAAATGCCTTCGCCAGGTCTAGGAAGACACCGACACTGCGCCGTCCGTTATCTAATTGGGACGTCACTGCCTCCAGTAGTTTAGAGATCGCGTCTTCTGTGGATTTACCCTGTCGGAAACCAAATTGACAAGGTTTTAGTAACTCATTGTTTTCTAAATATTTGCATAGACGACTGTGAACAACTTTTTCCAAAATTTTTGAGAGTATACTACGGAGTGAGATGGGTCTAAAATTACTAGGCAAACTCTTGTCACCGGACTTGTGTATTAGAGTTAGCGCAGCAGTTTTCCATATTTTAGGAAAAGTGCCCTCTGACAAGCTTAAGTTGAAGATGTGAGTAAGAGGTTTTAATATGCAAGAACTGATTTGCTTCAGTAGCACAGCCTTAATTCCATTCGAGCCAGGAGCACTTTCGTTTTTTAATCGTAATATATATGTATTTATTTCAGATTCGTCTGTAGGGTGCATGAAGAAAGATTGCAATGGTGGTTTGTGCGTTTTGGTCTCGGAGGCGAGATAACTTTCGGTTTGGTTTGTATTACCTAGAATCTCTTTTGCAAGCTTTTCGCCTACTGAGGCATAGTATTCATTGCATACTTGAATAGAGTCAGATGCAGTAGGCCTGGTAGAGAGCAATGATATATGGGCGTTGGGTTTAGAAGCATTTAGTTCACAGATATTTTTAATTGCGTCCCATAGCTTCTTCGGGTTTTTATTGTTGTCAGTAAGTATTTTATTTTCATATTGTGCCTTAAGTCTGTGAAGGAGGTTGTCACAGAAGTTGCGATACCTTTTGAAAATTAGTTTTGCCGTTTCGTCTTTAGGTTGATTTCTGCACTTAAGGTGGAGCTTGTCTTTATGTTTAATGCATCGAATGAGCCCAGGAGTAATCCAGGGTTTCAGGTTACATTTAGATCTACTAATTTTTTGAACTGTCGTATGGTTTTGGATGACAGTGTGAAGCTTTTGAGTGAAACGTTCTGAGGCCACTAACACGTCTGAACTGTCTAAAATATGTGACCAGCCAATGGATGTAAGCTCTTTGATTACTGCCTCATGATTAACTTTGGTTATTTGTCATTTTATGATATTTTGTGAATGGTTCGTTTGTATTCCTGCCATTGTAAAGTCGTGATCAGTGACAGAGGTTGCACACACTAGTGACACTGCTTGATGCTTACTTTTTATTAGAATATGATCAAGACAAGCTCCATATCTTGTGGCTAAGTTGATTGCAGGTATAAGTTTGTATTCCGCAGCGATACACAAGTAGTCTGGTTGTAACTCGCTTGATGAACTAGGAACTATTGTATCCAAGATAATGTTAGGATGATTTTTGTGTTGTTCTAGTAATTCTTCTAGGAAAGTCAGAAAGTTTGGGACATTGTTGTTCGGTGATCTGTAAATCGCAAATATGGTATAGTTGTTGGGCAGTGACACCACAAGGCAGTTTGTGTCAAAGTTATTGTCTGGTTCGAAAACAGTGGCGTTCCAGATTTCCTTTACATAAACTATTACTCCACCGTTCTGGTTCGTATATTTTTGTGTGTAATGATGAGAATAACCGTCTATACGTTTTATTAAGGGCGAAAGTCCAAGCCAGCATTCTGTAAGGATGATTAAGTCGAAAGATATATCGAACCGTTTCAGAGAAACAAGTAGGTTATTGAAGTTTTGGTTATGGCTACGGATGTTGAATGATAGTACATATTTTGAAGTCGAGATTGTCGTGTAATATATTTTTGCATTGTTCAGGAGCATCTATTTTATGACACGGAATTACCATAGTATTGTCAAATTTATCCAATATGTCTAGGCCTGTCTTATATAAATTTGGTTATTACAGCGAGGACTCCCGCCTCGCAGAGAGGACGCAATATAATATGACTACGAGTATGTACTCGTACATACCTACTTGGAAAAGCTTCAGCAGTGATGCATCACGTCTGCTAAATGCAATTTTAACTGAAGATGATGGAAGAGCATACATGCTTCAAATTTACCGACATTGCACTTTTGCGGTTGAGCGATAGGTCCAAATAAAGATCTCACGGAACGGGGTGTAAATTATTTTAGAGACTATGGGTGGTGGCGTATAGGTTAAAACCCTGTCTTGCTTGCGAGAGGTTATGAGTTCTAATCCCGGATTTTAAAGTTACGTATATTTACGTTACTGTTTTTAAGTGTATCTATCTCTTTTTATTTTGATGCGACAGACTTGATAAATACATATTTACTTAATGTTAACTATTTAATTTTAATAAGTCTTAAACATAAAATGTTACGTAATCATCATTGTTATGGGGACAAACGTCCCACCAAAACTTGTACAGGCTAATAAATATTAAATTTATTTCATGTTTTTTTTTGTAGTGGTCGAACAAAATAAAAATGACCTTACTAAATACATATATCCAACAACTTAAAGTTAGTCACGCACGGTTAATCTCATGTTTGCTTTTGTAGAAATTAGTGGTGTAATTATAAAAGTCTTAAATTTTTTAATAGGACCACCTCGAAGCTACTGTTATTCAAGTACAACAATCAAGTAGATCGATGTGAGCAAACAAAGAAGTTCTGCGCAGATACACACATGTATCTCTAAAATAGACACGATCGAATCGAGAACGTCTCCCTCTTTTGAAGTCGGTTGTTTACTAAGTACCTAGGGGTTTTTGCACGTTTGCTACAGTAAGTCGGGACATAATAGACGGGCCGTTAAACTTTTATGCCCTACCTATCTTTTGTACTGTAATTTATTGTCTGCGTTGCCGCTACGTTTTTCCGATATAGTCAGTAGTATCTAGGATGCAATGTTACAAAAGCCTGTTGATTTTAGTGGAACCGCTCTAGTTTTTGGAGAGCGTTGTCAAGCACTAACAGAAATTAAAATCTATATTTTTCAATTCAGTTTTCAGAGTATTGTTTAGTTGAGTTTTAGTTGAGCAAGTTTGCTACACATAAGTCAAATATCTACAAATTCAAGGTGGTGCTGAAGTGGCAGTGAGCCGGCCATATCACCCGAAGAACTGATAACCGATGGAGTAGACAAGTTCTTGAGTGGAGAGTAGGACGTCCTCTGACACGGTGGAGTGATTATCTTCGCAAGGTGGCTGGCAACAGCTGGATGAGAATAGCCGAGGACCGTGCTCAGTGGCATGCATTGGGAGAGCCCTGGGTCCAGCAGTGGACAAGCATAGGCCGATGATCATGATAAAGGGTGGGCAGAATAACCTAGCTCTTCGATTTCATCGTCATCGTCATCAGCCATTTTACGCTCACTGTACACAAGCTCACTGTCCGCGAATCATATTGAGAGAAAGTACTTTAAATATTAAAACCGTACTGAAAAGAGACTTAATTTTAATTTTATAAGACAGTAGAGTACAATATGCTTTCTTGTAAGTCCAACCAAGTACAACATTTAAAATTTAATATTATTCTGCATACAGAATAACCCAGGATTCAGGACTCTATCCATATATGATCTAAATATGTTCATGTAAGTAAATGGTCCGAGAAGAAATAGTTTTTTATAATTTTGTCCTTCCAATCAGTATGACTTTATTATATCAATATATAAATATAATAAAGTCAAAAGTGGAATCCACAGGTGGTACTCCAGCACGGTACAGCTAAGTAATTTAAGTTATAATAAGATACATAGTTGAATATTTTTTATTGCACGTGCACCAGGAATTGCACATAGTAAAATCTTTTATTGCAGAAAAAGCATATTGTACAAAGGTGAACTTAATACTAATGGGTAATTTCTCGAAACGCTTTAGCTTTTGGGCTATAAATGCTTACTTTATAAACCATAGCGTTACAGCCGTATACCAGACCGAAATCAACAAGCTTTTGCAGTAACGCGTCCAGGATAGGACGGGTGAGTCTTGCTCGTAATGTCTCTATTACATTCTCGTATAAGTAGATAGTACCTGGGTGACCGAGCTTTGCTCGGTACTTTTTTTGTAATATAAAATAATGTAATATAAAATTAAAATAATCCTTTTTCAACAAAAAAAGAACTTGGAAAAAAAACATCATGACTCGAAGCGGGTCTCTTGAAATCGGCCCGAAAAGGGTCGCCCGTTTTCCCGTCAGAACTATCCCAACCTTGCAGATAGATGCGAAATTTACCTCTGTATGTTATCATAGCAAATTTCAATTGGCTTTAAACACCAACGTTTTCTTAAAATGTCAAATAAACGCCCCCGAAAGCATCTGCCCACAAAATTTCGTGAAAATCGTTGGAGCCGTTTCCGAGATTCTGATTATATATATACATACATATATACAAGAATTGCTCATTTAAAGAGATTAGATATATACATACATACATATATACAAGAATTGCTCGTTTAAAGAGATTACATTTGTATTAGTATTTTCGCCTGGTTACCATAATACAGGTTATCCTAGTTTGGGACCAGGTCAAGTGATTGTGTTGTGTGGAACTTATTATTATTATTTGTTGGACTTGGAGCCGATATATCGTTCACAATCGCGCACTGGCGTACCCTCGTGTCATATGGATAGTGACGACCCGATATAAAACCGGGACATCACGAAGACTTGCCGCTGCGACCAACTTTACAGCCGAGATATCACCTTATCGCTGTAAAAGTGAATCGTGTCTTTTACAGTTTCTCTGTGGATTTTATGAATTTACTGTGACACAAGTTGAAAAGTTGTTTGTAGTACTTTTTAGTAAACACATGGCATAAGGGATAGGCTAGAATAGGTTTTGCCATTTGCGAGGATCCTGACAGGCCTCCTTCGCTTCATCAACGTTCATAAGTAGTTGCTTGCAGGCACGCCAGTTTCGGGTACTTTTTATCTGGCCCTTTGCTAATACATCACCTGTTTGTTCAAAGTATGTGTCACTACAATTACATGACTGTTATTTGACTTCACATATTTCGTTCTCTACTAGGCAATAGCAGTAAATGTAATTACAGTATTATAAACTTTGTAAATTAAAAAGATATCTCCCTGAAAAAGTTCGAGATAAGCATAACCATTAATGTTTCTCTAAATGAACACATCTGCTTTTAAGAGGTCTGCTGTTAAGTTATAAATTGTGAGGTTATTTTCAATAAGGCATACTCAGTGAATATCCAGTTACATTTCGTACCAACACAGCCTAAGATCATTCTTTATTGTACACCGGAGAACAATTATTACAGAAACACCAGTTACAAAAGAATAGGTGCAATGGCAGCCTTATAAATACATATTACCAACAATGATTTTTTCCGGGCAACCTCATATTGGCGAGTTTCCCACAGGATAAATAAATGCGGCCAGTAGTCGCCGCAAATACGATGTCCCCACCGAAGGGCACGGGTCTCATCCCTGAGGAACTTATAGCCCCAAGTCCGGGTTGGTGGAGGCTTGTAAGACCACTGACCGGTCTTACTGTCAGAAGTTTTCAAGTCGCCCTAAGGCCTCTGACTTGGCTTAACGACTCCCATCTATCTACGACAGCCGGCACCAACTGTTTAACGTGCCTTGCGAAGCAAGGAACCGCTCGGAAAAGTGTTACTAGCGTTACTGATAGAACATTCAACCATCCATACACTGAAAGCGTATGTTAACTTTCGTGATCGTTTAAGATTACTCATAGCGGCCGGGGCTACGAGCGTTTCTTAGATTCTGTACTTACATAGGTATGTAATAGATAAATAGACGTATCTAAACATTAACTGCCATTTACCAGACTGTGCTGAAAATTTCTAGTTACGCTTTGTATCTTGCTTCATCATCATCATCAACCCATCATGTCCCCACCAAGGGGCATGGGTCTCTTCTCTGAGGAAGGTGTAGGCCATACTCCACCACGGGGGCCAAGTCCGGATTGGTGGAGGCTTTTAAGACTAGTGGCTGGTCTTACTGTCAGTAGTTTTCAAGCCACCCTAAGGCCTCTGACTTGGCTTAACGACTGCCATCTATCGACGGCAGCCGGCACCAACTGCTTAACATGCCTTGCGAAGCACGGAACCGCCCGGAAAAATGCCACTAGCGTTAGTCATAGACGGTGACCCATCCATGGACTGAAGCGATGGGCAAGCGCCCGTTGTTTGATTACAAAAAAAGGCGGCTTTTCTTTGTAAATTAAAGAAAAGCCAAGATTTTTATTCGTTTACAGCGCAATACTGACACAACATCAAAAGAACTCAACGTGGCGTATCAGCGCGGAGTTAACTCGCGCGAGAATGATCAAACTTGCCGCTCAAGTAGCTCGGGGATTCCTCGAACTACCGGCACCTTAAGTATCTCTTTAAGGTGCAGCGCAGACGACAGACTTTTTGTGCGATCGAGTCCATTTTTTGTGCGCAGGACTTTAAGATTTGCAATAAATAAATGATTTATTTATTGATTGACTTATTTGATTCGAGCAACCGAACGACGCGAGCTCCGTCTCTGCTTACCATGATTAAGGTCTGCGAATCGGAGCGAAACCTGGTCGAACTCGTCCGATAAAACAACACCCGTAAGTAAATCCGGACTAAAAGTTTACAATGTGTTGTGCTTACGAAAGTTTTAGTTGAAAGATTTATTCATATTTTGACTTGATTGTTTTAGGTTTGTCTAAGTAAGCAGTAAATCTGTAACATAAACTAAAAAAAATGAACTGTGAATGTTCCCCATTGCAAAGGTTCTATTTTCACGGACTTAAAAGTGCGTCACGGATAGTCTGTCGTCTGCGCTGCACCTAAATGTGCGTTTCTTCTTTATTACTATGAATGGATAACACTTCCACTTCTCGGTCCTTACAAAGTTCTACTGACGTAAACGACGTATTTATGTACCGCTAACGTAACCGCGACTTCAACCGTTGGTGTGTATTATCCTTAACACATAACTACTATAATTGATAGGCTACTGAAAGCGTTACGTACTGTCAAGTCAAAAATACGCGCAACAAATCTAATCTAATTGCTTACGGTCGGATTTAGATAGATTTTGGTGCGCATTATTAGGCCTCCCTGTTGTATTATAAAAAAGTGCGGCATCGCGAAAAAAACATTAATTCGAATATTTTGCTCAGTACAAATTTCTCTCAGCAATTTTCCATAGTAAGGTTGTGTGGAAGAAATTTCTTTTAGTAATAAGGCCGCCAATTGTACTATGAACCTTTGTAAATATTTTGTGTTCTTTGTTTTTTCCAGTGTGCCCTAAAGAATATTCTTATCTTATCTTATCTTATGTCAGTACCATGAACCGCAGTACAAATCATATGCATAATATGATTTCGTTACTAAATAACGTACATTTCTGGTACGTTGACAGAAATTTTAAAAAGTCAGATTAGCTTAGTAAACTTATGTAAGCTGGTAGATACTGTTAAGTAGTATTAAGCTTAATTGCAAACTTGAACGGTCACTTGATCTGGATATTCATAGTGATGGGTATTGAAAATATATTAGGTGATTGTAAGTGGGAAATGCTGCGGCCGATCTTACTAATAATTGTCAAGTTCTTTGATATAATGTGTATACTTTGATCTCATTTCAACTCAACTTACTTAGTTACTTAGTTTTAAGACAAATTGTTTAGTGTTTGAAAAAGTTTAATTTATAAAAGTTGTTTTATGTTATTTCAGAAATTATTTACTTTAAGTCAAGACAGTTTTTCATTTATTCATCATCAACCCATTATGTCCCCACCCAGGGGCACGGGTCTCTTCTCTGAGGAAGGTATGCCATTCTCCACCACGGGGGCCGAGTCCGGATTGGTGGAGGCTTGTAAGACTAGTGGCTTGTCTTACTGCCAGAAGTTTTCAAGCCGCCCTAAGGCCTCTGACTTGCCTTAAACGACTGTCATTTATCGACGGCAGCCGGCCGTCGACTGCTTAACGTGCCTTGCGAAGCACGGAACCCCTTGGAGAAATGCCACTAGCGTTAGTCATAGACAGTGACCCATCCATGGACTGAGCGCGCCGGATGTTGCTTAACCTAGAAGAGACAACTAGATGGCGCGCTTTGTCACTCCTATGCAAATCGCAAACGCTCTCGCTATCGAAAGTGAATGACAAAACTCAGTATACGCACTCTGGTCTAACATCCAATTACAAGTGTGCAATAACTCTCTCCTATAATATACAAAGAAAAGCCGCCTTTTTTGTAATGAAACAACGGGCGCTTTCACTAAGCAATATACAAATAACTACAAATTTTCTGCACCGAGTCTGGTAAATAGCAGTTAATATTTAGGTACGTCTATTTTTCTATACATTATGTTAATAAAGAATCTAAGAATCGCTCGCAGCCCTGGCCACCTGAGTGATCTTAAACGATCACGAAGGTTAAGCAACATAGGGCGCGTTCCATGCATGGATGGGTGACCGTTTATGATTAACGCTAACGGCATTTTTCCGAGCGGTTCCATGCTTCGCAAGGCATGTTAAGCAATTGGTGCTGGCTGCCGTCGATAGATGGCAGTCGTTAAGCCAAGTCAGAGGCCATAGAGTAAGACCAGCCACTACTCTTACAAGCCTCCACCAATCCGGACTTGGCCCCCCCTGGCGGAGTATGGCTAGACCTTCCTCAGGCTTACGAAACGTAGCTTACGGCCGATTTCTGAATTGAGAATTTCGCTAAGTAACTACTTAACTCTAGTGTTGTCTCGTAAAATTTTTCAGAAAAGAGCGTGACAGAACGTTATTTAAATATTTACTGAAGTGAAATTCTCAATTCGGAAACCGGCCTTTAGCGAGCCTATTTAGTGATTACAGATAGGACTACAAGTGATGTGGAGCAAATGATTTTTTTGAGACAGGACTCTAAATACCTATGTCGTTTAGCGAAATAAGACTCCTAGTGGAGTTTATGAATCACGAAGAAACTTTTGGAACACCCTATATCGTGCTATAATATACCAGCCTTATTAATAAAAAGTCAGTTCACTAAAAGCACTGCTATAGTGGCCATATAAGATTTTTATAATAGGGTTGAACAAAAACGTCATTAATAAAACAAAATCCCCATTATAACTGGACTATACCCCTGCTATAAGTTAAAGTTGATATGGCCCTACTTTAACTCGACTACAAGCTTACTATAAGCGATATTTTAATCTGTGATTGCAAAACCACAGATTACAAAAGTGTGCATTTGTCAAATTGTTACTTCTTTTTTCTTTTTGTTAATGTTTGTGGCTGTGTTTTCCTTCTCAATAATTTTCACCCGATCATGAACAAGACTCTTTAGAAGCATCTGGAAAAACAAAATATAATTAATTGGTGTGAGAGGTACAAAAGGGAAATTGCAGAAAAAATGCAGTTCTAGCCAAGGTTTTTTTCTACCTTCGGAGGTTTATTTTCCAGATTTTCCATATTAGGTATCTTCTTCAGAAACTTTCAAACGAAAAGTTGAAAACTTTTTTTTTCTTGATAGGTACATAGATTATACAATCTGCGTGTTTTGACACTTCCACAATAATGGAATGAATGACTCTTAGAACGCGACGTTGCCAAATTGACAGGTCGTAAAAGAGCACCTATAGTTAAAGAAGGATTGTTGTACTTTTATTAATAAGGAAAAGTTAGAGCGTACTATATGTCTAATAGAGGACTTTAGCTACAGTACGCTACAAGCATACTATAGATCGTTTTTATTAATAAGGCTGTACATCTTTACCTTATAGCCGTAGTGTGTGGAGTCCCTTAAAGGAATTTCTCAGGTTTGAAATTGACGATCTGTTTCGTTATAAGTACCTATCCACTTAGGTACAATTTTTGTCTGTTCAATCAATAGCATGGTTAGAGAAATAGGTCTGTAGGTACTAAGTACAACCTATAGTTAGGTATTAATCTAATTATTTTACGAATTCGTTACCTACCCATTAAATTTAAAGACTATTTTAGCAAAATAGTTGACGTGTTTCGTTTGTTTGTTTGTAAAGTTATGTTTGATATCTTCTATAATATCAAAATGAATCGCTAAATATCTTGCTAACCGCAAATCTCGGGAGCGGCTGAACCAATTTAGCTAATTCTTTTTTTAGAATATTTCTTGAAGGACGAGGATGGTTCTTACGAAGTTTCATAAACCAGGTACACACTAAAGTATTCTGTAGGGCTATCTTCTTACGTTGAAGTACTTATACATACCTGCATTGTAAAAGTAAAATAGTTTTCTGATCTCTATCTAGAACGTCATTTGTTCACAAAAGTTAGTTAACTGGTAATAAATGATTAAGATTAAATACCCTAAGGCGCCAGAAGGGGTAAGAGTTACGCGATAGAAAGAGAGGCAACGGTGTAGGTGAATATAACCGTAGGTTTTGTAGCGTCGTGCGATCTGAATTGCACCTAATTTTATCGCTGCTAGAGTCCCATTTTCTTTAATTGATTTTGCGGAGTGAATCTTCTGTACTTGTACTATTATGTATTCTGTGCCGTGGTGGAGTATGGCCTATACCTTCCTCAGGGAAGAGACCTGTGCCCCTCGGTGGGGACATAATGAGTTGATGATGAAGATTTTACCGTATCACCGTACCATCGACGAGATCACCGTAATCACTGTAAAAATCATAATAATATTATCGTTATATTATTGTTAAAGCCAAGAACAGAATCGCCCTCTATACATGTGCTTCGTTGATTTAGAAAAAGCTTTCGACCGTGTGCCGCGTAATGCTCTCTGGACTGTCTTGAAGAAAATTGGATGTCCTGAAAAGTTTATATGCCTGATACAACAGTTCCATGATGGGATGAATGCATTAGTCCAGCATGAAAACGACTCCTCGGACCCATTCCCCGTAACATGTGGTGTAAAGCAAGGCTGCGTTATGGCCCCTACTTTGTTTGCTCTATATTTCTCAGCCGTACTACACGATGCACTACAATACTGCAACAATAAAATTGAACTAAACAGCAGATCTGATCGGAGTTTCTTTGACTTATGTCGACTTAGAGCGAAAACTAAAATCACGAAGCTTTCTATCCTGGATGTACTTTATGCTGACGATGTATGTCTGATGGTGGACAGTACTGAATCTTTACAGAGCTTTATCAACTGCCTAAACCACTCTTGCTGCAAATTTGGTCTGGTCATAAGCACGTCCAAGACGCAAGTTCTGTACCAACCACCCAAAGGACAAGAAGCTGACAACACTAAAGTAATGCTGGGCTGCAACCCACTCGAGACAGTATCAGGATTCAGGTATCTTGGAAGCCAAATAAAAAATGATAACACCTTGTCTCTGGAGATACCCTCTCGCATAGCGAGAGCAACTGCTACATTCGGCAAACTTAACAATAGGGTGTGGAACTCACATGACCTCAAACTGCAGACAAAATTGTTAGTCTATAGGGCGATGATTCTGCCAATTCTACTATATGCTGCAGAAACCTGGTGCTTGTATAAGCCTGATATCAGAAGACTGGACTCCTTCCATATGAGATGTCTGCGCTCAATATTACGCATCAAGTGGCAGGATCGTGTTCCTAACACAGAAATACTGCGCCGCTCCAAAATGACCGGTATAGAAGCATTTTTAATAAAGATCCAGCTCAGGTGGTGTGGACATGTCTCACGTATGAGTGACTGCAGACTCCCTAAAGCCGTATTTTATGGGGAACTCACACAGGGGAAGCGCAATCCTGGCGGACAATACTTGCGATATAGGGATGTTCTCAAGCGACATCTTAAGGCCTGCAACATATCCCCTGATCACTGGGAAGATCTTGCGAGTGCACGCCAAGAGTGGCGAACCCTAGTGCACAAGGGTGTTGAGAGCTTTGAGGAGAACCGCCTCCAAGCTCTAGAAGCAAAACGCCAAGCAAGGAAGATAAGAACAAAGACTTCCTACACCTACACACACAATGAAGACGGGCAGCTCTACTGTGCCGAATGCGACCGGACTTTCAAAACAATGTTAGGATGTTCCAGCCACCTTAGAGCGCACGCCGGGAAGCAGTGATGGTCGCTGTCGTCGGACACGACGAGGAGGCCATCATCACATAATATATTATGCCTATTTTCCTTTGCATATTTTCTTACAAATTAAGCGTGCACACAATGTAAGTGAACCGTTGGTGCTCACTGCATTGCATTACATTTTATACCCTTCAAAGTATCGATGTAACATGCAAAAGTAGGCAGTACCTATCTACCTGTAAATTAAATGTCAAACTATCCACGCCGAGACGCTGTTTACGTAACACTCTGTAGACAGCTTCAGGAAAAAGGATTGTTTCCCCGCGTTATGATAAGCAGATTATCCTCAAGCCTCCGAAAATAGATAGTTAATGCGGCTCGCTCTCCTTTTGACGACTCCAGTGCCTTGTGGAGCGCTAAACCCCTTGGCGTTAGACGTCTGACGTCACGCAACTGCTCACCTTAACCTTCCTCTGTTCTTACAGCGCCTTTTTATCAAGGGAGTAATGAAATAATAAATTCTCTTCCACCTGAACAGGTACCTTATTATAACTTCGCCTGACGTCGACGGTAAATAAAATTAATCTGCAGGAACGCAAGAATAACTCCCCGTCATGCGCCACAGAAACATTTTCGTTCATTTCTGCGGAGTTTGCTTGAATTTAATTATCCAATTAAACTATGGCCTCTTTATGCCTCTTTGCCTCATATTTTTGTGGCTTCTTGAGCTTTATGTTTGCACATAGGTAGAATGCTGTTTTACACTGATAACATTAATTATTTAGGTATTATAAGCTTTATTTGTAAAAAAATATTATGCGTTGGTCCACCGGTAAAACGTTTGAATACCGAGAGGACAGAGGTCGTGTATTCGATTCCTGCTGTACTGTTTTACTGGATGTGTTTTATGGATATTGTGTCTAGTAACGACATTATAGTTTATATTGAGAGTTAGAAAATTAACTTCCACTACACTATCACTCTGGGATTGTGTTGTATGGGAGTTATTACATATTGATATTATCCCTTATTCACTAAAACCTCTATTATTTGGTATACCCACTATACCAACGAATCGGCACGGATGGCTGACTAAACACCTATCCGTGCCGATTCGTATAAACAATGCGTAAAACAAAAACAATACGTATTACTCGTATAGGCGCGTGTGGATTTTAGGACCACCCTGGCGATTTTCGAACGATTTTACCAGCATTCGTAGAGAAATAATAAAACGTTTGTGTGTTCCCTCAGTTTGTACACACGATCACTCAGATATCGAATGTACGTGAATTATATTACTACAGATCTTTGAATGTAAAAAAGACGCGTCAAATGTGACCCAAAAATTGACAAACGCCGGCGCAGAAGATGAAAGGCATATAATGTAGGTTTAAACATTTGGATTGATTTGTCAGGATCGTGGCAGGTGGCAGTCCCAGGTCTCTGCCTACCCCACTGGGATACAGGGGTGAACTTATCTATGTATGTAAAAATTTGGACTTTATGGTAAAATCGACAGCTCATCATCCTATACAGCCATGCACTCTACTCCGTTGCATTACGGGCGACTTTGCAACTGAAGTGTGAAGGTTGACGTGCTATGGACTGTACAAATTTAAGTTTTTTTTTTCAATTACAATGCCTACCGTTTTATATTAAAAAGAACGTGCAAAGTATGTGTTTTTTCTTAACGTGTCATTTTTATCTGCAATGCGAAAGGTAATTAAAAAACTCTCCTTTTGTGTGGATTAGTATAATAGTTAGTTACACCTGAGATTTCTGCACTTAGCCTCATAGTTAGGCCATTGCCACGCAGCGGCGCATCTGCTTACTATGCGAGAGGTCCCTGGTTCGAATCCCGGCTGGGGACAAAAAAAAAAGAAACTTGAAAGAAAAAAGAACCAGGTCTTGAATGTTTACATATTTGTGACGTTGCTGTTTCTGGTTCCCACGACACTGGGTATCCTAGTGTGGGGCTAGAAGCAATGTATGTGCATGTATGTAAATGTTATGTTATTGTCTGTAGCAAAGCTGTGAGTTTACTCCAGCCAGCCTTTCTCTTTCCAAAAAGTTAACAGTGCTCTGAGTGCTTATACTGAGTTTTTTCCTTCACTTTCGATAGCGAGAGCGTTTGCAATTCGTATAGGAGTGACAAAGCGCGCCACATAGTTGTCTCTTTGTCACTCCTATGCAAATCGCAAACGCTCTCACTATCGAGAGTGAATGACAAAACTCAGTATACGCACTCAGGGCCCTTAGTGCGAGTTTTTTCATTCACTTTCGATAGCGAGAGCGTTTGCAATTTGTATAGGAGTGACAGAGAGACAAATAGGTGGCGTGCTTTGTCACTCCTATAGAATATGAGTTTACGTTAACGCGATCGAGTAGTTAAAAAAACTCGCACTAAGCACAATGATATCACTGCAGGCCTCCTGAAGGGATCCCAGCTTCCCAACTATGGCGGCCCGTCGTTTTTCCACGCCTTCACAGTAAATAATCACATGAGCGGATTTTTCCTCTTCTTTCAGGCATCCTTTTTCCCCGGCCAAGCGTGCTATCGGTTAATCCCATGTTGTGGAAATGTCTATTCAGTGAGCAGTAGCCTGTTAGGATTGCCACAGCTCTGCACAGATTATCTCTTCTCAGACGAAGCAGGCTACGTGAAAGACGTTTCGAAAATTGGTGTCTCCTTGGCTTGTCTGCATTTAGTTTCTGTTCTCCAGAATATTATCAATAAGTTAGTCTCAATAAGGTTTCAGTAGTAGCAGTTTTAAAGCAATAAATAAGAAGGAAACAATAAAAGGGGAACCTGCGTCTCACTTAGATAGGAGTAACATAGCTGTTATGCCATAGAAGACATATAAAACATACGAAGAATAACATTAAAAATATTTTTTATCACATCTATGTATTCAAAAAGAGCTAATCTAGACAGGTCCTTGTAAACAGAGACCAAAATAGCTCTTTAATTCATAGGGAGGAAAAGTGTTTTGAATTTGGAATGTAAAGTCCATTTTTTAATTATATTACGCGGTGCTATAAAATAAAATGGGTTTACTTGGTACATTTTTTTTACCGTGAATACAAATTATTCTTCACATGATTTATGATCCTTAACACATCAAAGACATCAAAATTTAATTATTCATAAGAGCAAAGTCTAAAAAGAACACCTACGTAGCACATACAATTTTATTTTTTTGTAATGTGGTTATTTAGTTTTAAAGTATGTATAACAACACTCAGACTCTTTTCTTTTGTATTGATATGTCAACGGGACAGTTTTTGACTTTAAACTATTAAAATTTCCATCACCAAAGAGATCAATAGCAACATTGTATAAACAAGTAACTGGCTGAATTATGAAAAAACCGCATAGCTAAATAAAAAAAAAAGATGCGCAAAATGCATTCCTCCGACTCCGCCTTCGTTCGTAATGGGGAACTTGCGTCTCACTTGGATTAGAGCTGTTATACCAAAGATGATAATGTAGAAAGAAAGAAAACAAAAGCAGGTAGGTAAATATTTTTTCAAAGTTTTCGAGAACGCTAAAATGTGAAAAATAATGTTTCTTTAATAATAAACAAACTTATTAGATTTCATTTTTTCTTTGAATTGTAAACATTTTCTTATAAGGGTGGAGATGCATAAAACATTATTTTACGAGATAGCTCCAATATTCTTAAACGTTTCATACAGAAGACGTGAGTGGATGAAGGTGATAAGTATGTCGTATTTTCGGTTTTCGGTGTTTTTTGTAAAGAAAAAATGTTATAAAATTGTAGTAAAACTATAACTGCAATTTACTCAAAATCTAAAAAAAATACACTTATCACCTTCCTCCACTCACTTCTTCCGTTTTACAGGCGTTACGTGAGGGATTGACGTTTAAGGCTGATTTGTATTTGAGTTTGTTAAAATACTTCACTTGCGCAGAATTAACGAGAAATTAAGTATCCTATGTCATACATAATTCATATGTTTATCTATCCGTACCTGAAGTTTCAGACCTTATTGCTTGATTGGGTAACAAACATCCAAACATCTTAACAAACTTTCACATTTCTATGTACTAGCTGCCCCGGCAAACTTTATACCGCCATTTAAAAACCGACAGAATCCGTTTATACGATAATCACGAAAACGCAATAAATACGTATTTTTGAGTTTGGCTTCAAAAAATGATACGGTAACAATAAAATACTATCCCACTGGAATGCATAACAGGGATATTAAGGGGTCTCGTACTCCACTCTATTGTTATTACTTAATCTATTGTTAACAGCTGTCAGTTGGCAAAAGTGCGTACAAAAAAACAGTAGAATAACAGGCTGTTAGCGTACGAGAAACCATGGGTTAGTGCCCTATGTCTCAAAGATCTTTGCATGTCTAGTGTCATGTTCGTTCAGCGGTTATTACATGATTGAGTAACAAACATCCAAACATCTTCTCAAACTTTCACATGTATAACATTAGTATAAATATTCGTAAAATGATCAATAATAGTCTTATCTAGCGAGATTATAATTAAGTTTTTCTTTATTTGCAGGTAAGCCACAATACCGAAGTGATTTACAGAGTACTACCAGGGCTGTTTCACTTTGCGTGGCGGTTTCGAACGCGTAAGTACATGCGGCGACCGCGTCAACGGGGAAAATAGGAAGGAATTCAGGCGCCAGAAGAGGTAGGAGTTACGCGGTAGAAAGAGAGGCAACGTGTAGGTGAATATAACGGAGCTTTTTTAGCGCCGTGCGATCTGAATTGCACCTCATTGTATCGCTGCTAGAGTCCCTTTTTCTTTAATTGATTTTGCGGAGTGAATCTTCTGTACCTGTACTATTATGTATTCTGTGGTACTACCACCAGTGAAATAAATTATTTATGTAAGTACCATGGAATATGGAAATAATTAACTTGGCTAAAGTCGGTCATCTCATGCTTTGAAGCAATATCTACCCATTCATCTCGTATTATTTCATTTTTAAAATTTTCATGATTATATTTTTTTTTTATTTTATTTTTTAACAAAACAAAAACCTTATTCAATTACAGAATTACGCCAAACTGCAAAGCAGTTTGTTGGCGAAGCGCTCTGTAAATCTCAAAGAGTGGAGTGCGATTCTAACAACATTTTGAAGAAAATGCATGTTGGGCCACGCAATATGGTTCCATAGAAAGAGGGGGTTTTATCTGCTTTACAGAACTAACAACTTTGTTAAAGTAATTTTCTTAAAGTAGGTTTTTTACGAAGTTTTTCCTTTATTTGATCGTTAACTTCTAAAGCCTAATTAGCCTTCATAGGTTTTCTCATAAGTTCATTAAAGCCAGTAGAAAGAGGAGGATGCCCTACTCGTACAAAAATGTGCGCTTTAATGAGTGGCGAAATAATTTCAAACCAGCACAACCGGCAAAGTGTGGGCCCAATTCTAGTGATTGGTGCCTCTGCCTACCCCCTCGGGGATAACAAGCGTGAGTTTTTTAAAAATCTATTATGGTGAGTCGATCGGACCATCTAATTTTGACAGGTAAAGCTTAATATTAATAACAAAATAGGTTAATATAAAATGATCTTTCTACACCTATGTTTGTATAACCAAATCAGCCACTCCGCTAAACCGGACTTGGCCCCCGTGGTGGAGTATGGCCTATGCCTTCCTCAGGGAAGAGACCCGTGCCCTTCGGTGGGGTCATACTTATAATGAACCAACCAGTTATACCATGGTGGAGGCAAAACAAAAAATATATCCCTAATAGGTGGTTATTTTTACCATTTTGTTGGCGTAATTATTGTGTTTGTCTATGCCAAATTTCAGCTTTCTCGTTCTAAAAATGATTTAAAACTAAAAAAAAAAATTTGTTATGGATCTAACCAACAGATATTCACTAACTTCTTATTAAATGGGATCTCGAGGTACCCACTTTCTAGAAAATACAAAAAAAAATATCGGGCAACGGCTTAAAGAAACATTGGCAATCAATATTGGAACTATCGCTGGACAATAAAAAAAAGTAAACGGACGAATTGAGAACCTCCTCTTATTGAAGTCAATTCGAAAGAAAATGCAGTTTGTTGAGTGCGCGGTCGCAGCCGCGGCACGTTCATCCGAGTGCAACGAGCAATGGTCTGGCGTGCGCAGCGCCCTTACCTGGCTCAGCTAATTGCCGCTTGGTTGCCTATCTGCCCGAGCAAGCGAGGAGCTAGCTCACTGCGCCAGCACTGATCGCGCTAAGCGCTTAGTCATGGCACGAGCCGCGGCCACTACGGTCATGCTACCTACTACCGCATTCCCCTCTTAAAGTGTTGTGATTACTACTGTGATATTAAATTAGTTTTTATTAGACATGGGGTACTTAGGAGCCTCTTTCTCAGTGTTCAAAAAGTGCCCCAAGATTAAAGTGAAACGGCTGTTCTTCCGCAAAAGGTAAATAAATATGGGACAGCACGTGGGATTGTTATCATCGCACCGCGTTATCAAAGCTACATCGGTGTTCGGTGCACTGATAAAATTTTTGCTACCATGTTCGTGCTTATTACTGTTGTGCCATCCTGTTATTGTATTGATTGAGCTACAACACAATACGTTTTATACCATAAAACAAACGACCGGTATTGCTTGCCTTGCTATTGATTCGCCAGCTGGACCTTGAACTTGATTCCGAATAATATTATATTACCTACGTACCAATTAAGGGTACCTGCCGCATTCAAGCAAATGGCATTGAACGAGGTTATTTAAATTTGTTAATGCATTTTTAATACATTACTCAAAAATAATGTGCTTTTAATGTTACTTTTAATCGATTGCATCAAAGTATTTTGAAGCAAGCAGTTGAAGGAAGGCTATCTACCTACTTACGTGATGGTGCAGGTTGGAAGGTGCAGGAAGGGCCTTACCAGTTTATTTTATTGTCACCTGAAGTTAATTTTCAAAATCAGCGAGTTGAAAATTAACTTCAAGTGACAATAAAATAAACTGGTAGGGGCCTTTCTGCACGTTCCAACCGTTCTTAAGTAAGTAAGTTCGATATAATAAAGGGGAGTTAATATAAATAACTGTTGGTAAGATCCACAACAATTGTAACTATATTACCTACTTTAAAACTACATTTAGGAATTAATAAATAATATCCTAGGAGTAAACTACTTTTTCGGTACCGTAACAATAATGGGTTGACAGTTTATTCCTTTCAAAGTTGGAAAACTTTGTTGAATGCTTACCAGTTTTTAATCAAAGTTGGCGTTTGCTGTGGTGTTTTAACACAGCTGTCGAACGATTTTAGTTTTTTTTATAAAAGTCAGAGAAGACCAGCTACCTACTTACAAAGTATAGTAGCTATGTAGATCTCTACCTAGTATGGGTACTATATTCCATATATTTAGGTACTTAACTAAAAGTAAACAATCGGAATAAGTCTTTTTAGTTATTTATTTACAAATTAAATGTGTTTTTATGAAATTACATTTAATTTCACATTGAATTGGTAATGTGTAAAGATTTTGGTTTGATAAGTGTACATAAAAAGGCATATCAAGATTGTTTACCTTTGGTTAAGTACTAAGCATATGAAGTATAGATAGATGCAGACATTAAACAGGACTATGTTTTGCTCTATTTAGTACTGTGAAAGCGAGATGATGTATCTAATATCGCTTCGTCAAGCTCCATACGTTTTGTAGAGCTTACATTTTTCTGTGGCTTTTGCGCCTCACCCGAGTCCTAAGTCCTAAGTTGATCCACAATGGTTACATAATATTATCTGAAAAATATTTAAAATTTTTGTTTAATTATTTGTTTTTATTGTGAATAAAATATTTGAATTTAATATTAGAAACCTATAGCACTCCCATGGCAAGCTTACACCTTTAAGTTCTTTGCCAACTGGGTATCTTCTTTTTTATAGACTTCTAACTACCTTCAAATTACAACACGCCTCGTAGATTAATCCAGGGGTTAAAACGCAAATATTAATAACGCTGTATTGTACATTAGTTTAAATTTGAAGCGCAATAAAAGTACTATAAGATGATGTCACTTTATATCGGACGCTTACAGCGCCACTACACCCAGTGGCTCTAAAGGACACAGTTTTTTGAAACAGCATAGTTGACACTGCTTTATGTAAGTTGTATTTGAAACAGCACAGTTTACACTGCTTTATGTAGGTTGTATTTGAAACAGCACAGTTTACACTACTTTATGAGATTCGCACATCGTGCGCTCCTCCAAAGTCGCAGCCTACGTCATTTTATTGATGTACATAAAAGAATGACCCCACACTATTTAACACATTTAATTATTCTTATTTATTATTTATGTGACAGCACCTTTTAGTTTGTATAAAAGTTGTTTTTTTTGTGTCTTTTGTTTGTAAAAAATCGGTTCATTTTTTAAAAAGTTTAAAAATCTTTCAGTTTTTTTTGTTATTTCAATAACAGAATTTTAAAGGCATCACCGTAGAACAATAGGATTATCGTTGTTATGGAAATGGAATGTGCGTGCGAATTTAAGACGATTTCTAGTCAAGGAGAATCTAGGAGAGGTTACAGTGATTTCGGCTCACAGACTCAATTTCAGCATCTGCATGGATACCTCACAAATGCGCAATTACTGTTGTTTGTGTGTAGTAATATTGTGAGTTTTTACACAGATTTAGTTTCCGAAATTTCAAAGATTATTATTAAGTTCCGCCACCGCAATGCAGGAAAAAAACAAGTAATTGAGAATGACAAACTCCAACCAATATTTTTCAGGTCCTTCAGGCTATTTTAGAAAACAAACAATGTACACTATGTAACTGAACCATTACAAAACAGTATAATAACCAGAAATAAATAGAATTTTCAATAAAATTTTTAATCCTACCTGTATCAAAAGTTGTTGTAAACAACAAACTCAAATTATATGTTTCATGAAATATTATTATATTTTTTTGAAATTGCATATAGGTACGTAATGTAGGCAATACGACACCACCAAATTAATATTCCTTAAACCTACGCCATATTTGAAAGAAATACACTAATTTCTTTTTATTGTGTTTTTTTCTACTCGAAAGATACAATAAAACCGATTCATCAAGTCTTTGCCAATAAGTAGTAATCTATTGTTATTGAGTTTAAGTGGACCTTTAATTCAGCTCTCATAATTTCCTTTTTAAATAAGACAAAGGCTCTCAGAATAAGCTTCGTTTTCACAAGCTCGACGTTTTTAACAATGTATCTAATGGATAAAAAGGATCCAGCCGCTTTAAATTATTTATGTTGTTTGACGAATGCCTCAAAGTTTTAAATGGATATTGAATATTGAATGTAGGTACCGTTCTCGTAACTTGTAATAAAACCGAGTATGTGAGCTAATAAAAGGGTTTTGTTTATCTTTATACGATATATACCCTTTCTAACCTTATCTAGACTTCAAATATTAATTTTATCTTAATCAACTGTATGGGATCCGAAACTTTAGTCTCCAGGCCATTTCTCTCTCAGTCTCTTTATTTAGGATAATAATAATAAAAATTCACCATTTTATTTTTTAGTTCACTACTTTTTTTTAGTAAGAATCCCATCTATAACCAATTAAGTTTAATCTTATTCTAGTTTAGATAAAAACATGTTGACGGAAAACCAAGGTAACTGCCGAAAGTCATATTACGCTACTCAGCATGCTCGTCAGTCAACTGTCACGTTTTGTATTCGTCAAACATACATTACAACTGGATCACACGATAAAAACACGTACGCTAGTATTCATTAAGATCATCAACAGGAAATATACATGGTCATATTAGACCTTGACTAAGCAGGTTTAGTATTTATTATGCTTGCATAATAAGACATCATAGGCATTTTTGGTTAATAATTTCTAATTCAACAAACAATAACATCCTCAAGAGGCAGGAAAAATATGTGAGAAATATTTTATCGATCAGTGAAGGCAACCTTTTTTCTGTAATTCAGTTGTAATGCAAATTGAATGTTAAGAATACTTTGCCTATTGACTATTTAACAGGCCATGAACGGTATGCCGAACTTCCTTCCGGATTTTTTAAAAGTAGCAATTTAATTTAATTTTTTTTTATTAAGGCACACCAACAGCACAAACAAATTACAATTTCAATCTTAAATTAATTACCGAGGGCTGGCGTTTGTGCCAATTACAGGCGACAACAGTCACAATTTAGAGCCATCGCAAACAGGGCGACTTGTCGCCGCGTCTAGTCGCCGAGTCAGGCGCGACGTTGTCATTTGCTTCTGGCGTATTGTCGTCGCGACTACGCGACTCTGACGCCAAGTGTGCGGAGATTCGAACAAAATGTATGAAAATTGACGGCCGTAGCCTGTCGTCACGTCTAGTCGCCGAACTGTCGCTGTCGCGTGTCGCCTAGTGTGGACTTATTGTAACAAATAAACTTATATCCTAGTACTATTAGGCTCACAAATATTTATAGAGATATTTAAAAGCAAGCTGAGATCGATTTTCGATTAAAAAAATCCCAGTCGATCTTAGAATTATCTATATCAGGGATGGCCAACAGGTCGATCGCGATCGACGGGTCGATCGCGGCTGTTAGTCCAGTCGATCGTGGCAAGGCAAAAAATATAAATACGTAGACTAGGAAATATGATTTAGATTTTTGCAGATTTTAATGGAAAACTGAGTACATTAAATCTGAATCTACAAGGCAAGAATAAAACATTAACAGAAATGATGTGTTCAAGAATTCAAAGTCAAACAGCGTCCATGATAGTTGACATAGAGAAGAAAAAATCTGAACAATTTGTGAACATCAAGGATCATAATTATGGAAAAACATCCTACCTACAATTTCACTTCTGAGACACACACAAATGAAAAAATGTACATGACAGAAATTAAGGCAGTGGTAGCAGACTTTGAAATTTGCTATTGTGACTTCAGAAAAATTGAGAAGTTGGTTCAATTCATCAGTTATCCGTTTAATGATTCCATTGATCATAGTGATATCTATGAATTGGCTACAAAATTTGAACATCATGTGCTCCATTGGAAATGACATTTATCTGACATTTCAAATGGAGCACATGATGATGTTACAAAACGAAATTATTAGAAATATATAAAAAAATAAAAATAAAATAATAAACTCACGCCCGTTATCCCCGAAGGGGTAGGCAGAGGCACCAGTCTCTAGAACTGGACCCACGTTTTGCCGAGTTTATTAGAAATATTATTAATTAAATTAACGCTGCGACATATTTCTAAAAGCAAGATCATTCTCAGGTCAAAATTTCTGGGCATTGGTTTCCAACGAAAAACATCTAAAAATGAAGAAATGTGTTGAACAACTTCATTCGTGTTTTGGCAGAGTAACATATTTATGTGAGTCATCATTTTCCTACTTAAAATAAAACAAAAAATAAACACCGTTCTCGCTTGACAGACGCTCATATTGGATTTTTTAAGTAGTAGTTGCTACGAATAATTTGCATCATATTTTCTCTCTTAATAAAATAAAAAAATATTACATGATTGTGTACTGAACTATGCTCTTTCATTTTAGGTTTCAAGAAGTATGTAATGGGTAGATCGCATAGGGTTTCGTTAGTAAACAGGAGATCTTGGGTCTAACCAAGTTGGCCACCCCTGATCTAGATCATAAGCCTTCTAACAGTCATTGTAAGATCTCAGAATTCTTTATTGGAGCATTTTCTCCCACATTAGTTCTACAGAATGGTAGAAAAAAAATGTCCTGATTAATTAGTCTATGTATGTAGTAGTCTATGTATGGAGACCGCGGATCGGTAAACGTAGTGTAGGACGTCCTCAGACTCGGTGGAGCGATGATCTTCGCAGGGCGGCTGGCAAGAGCTGGATGAGAGTGGCCGAGGACCGTGCTCAGTGGCGTGTAATGGGAGAGGCCTATGTCCAGCAGTGGACAACCGTGGGCCGGTGATGATGATGATGATGATGATGTATGTAGTAGTAGTATGTGCCTGTATGTAAAAAAATAAAGACAGAGGAAATTGATACTTACAAAGACCTACACAACAAATATTATCTCAATAAGTCTCACTGAGCAAGGCCGGTCTTGCACGAACGCGCCTGCTTAGGAGATCAATGGAATTAAAGCTGTGACGAACCGTACCGATTCAAATTCTGCAATTTGACCTTCGACTTTGAGCGGAACTTATTATGGTCTATTCCCATTAACTCAGCCAGTTCAATGCAGTGGTTAAATCCACCGATACATTTTAATAATACATACAGGTCAGGCACAAAGTAATTCATATAAGTGGTTTGACATTCATCAAAGTGGATTTTTTAAAACGATACCCCGAAAATTTTGTAGCTTTGGTTGGATATTATGTCCGCATTATCAATAGGTTTATATTATACTAGCTGTTGCCCGCGACTACGTCCGCGTGGGCTTTAGTTGAGTAAAGTGTTTGCAAATACTTTTACTTAGGATACTTTTAGCGCATACGAAAGAGCTTTCATACAACTTCGCAACCCCCTCTTACCCCCTTAATGGATAATTTTCGTAAAACTACTTTATACGTCTTTCATGACTTTCAATAAAGGACCTTCATTCTGAATTTCATTCGAATAATTTCATAAACGGCAAAGTTTCATACTAACTTTGCACCCCCTTTTTTACCCCCTTAAGGGATGATTTTCGAAAGACTATTTTACATGTTTTTCATAACTTTTAATGAAGGACCTTTATATTGAATCTCATTCGAATAACTTGAAAAACGGCAAAGTTTCATACCAAGTTTGCATCCCCCTTTTCTCCCTTAAGGGACTATTTTAAAAAAACTATTATACGTATTTCATAATTTTAAACGAAGAACCTTCGTACCAAATTTCATTCGAATAACTTCAAAAACGACAAAGTTTCATACTAACTTTGAACCCCCATTTTACCCTCTTGAGGGATGAATTTTCAAAATTCCTTTCTTAGTGCTCCCCTACGTTACAAAAGGAACCCCTGTGCAAAATTTCAAGTTTCTAACCCTTATAGTTTAGGCCCTGCGTTGATATGTCAGTCAGTCAGTCAGTCAGTCAGTCAGTTAGTCAGTCAGTCAGTCAGCTTCTCCTTTTATATATATAGATTACTATAACATTACAGCCTTATTAATAAAAACGATCTATAGTGTGCTTGTAGCGTACTGTAGCTAAAGTCCTTTATTAGACATGTAGTACGCTCTAACTTTTCCTTATTAATAAAAGTACCTACAACCTACAACAATCCTACTTTAACTATGTGCTCTTTTACGACCTGTCAATTTGGCAACGTCGCGTTCTGTCGTTCATTCATTTAAGTCTGTGGAAGTGTCAAAACATGCAGATCGTATAATCTATGCACCAAATGTACCTATCAAGAAGAAAAAAAGTTTTCAACTTTTCGTTTGAAAGTTAATGCACACTTTGGTAATCTGTGGTTTTGCAATCACAGATTAAAGTATTATTTCTAGTACAGTGCCACCATCTTATCTGTTCAGTTGATAGCGGCGCTAGTGCAGAATTTCGTTGTAACATTTAAGAAATTTACCTAGAAAAATGAGAATATTTTATTCCGTCTTTCAATTTTAAGGAAAACATAATTATAATTCTTAGTAAGTGAATTAATAAAAGAAAAAATGGGGAACAGGATTTACAATTCATTTGTTAGTAACAATTTTGCCCACCTGAACAGATAACTTGGTGGCGCTGTAAGCTTGTAGTCGAGTTAAAGTAGGGCCATATCAACTTTAAGTTATATCAGGGGTATAGTCCAGTTATAATGGGGATTTTGTTTTATTAATGACGTTTTTGTTCAACCCTAATAAAAATTTCTTATGAAGCCACTAGCAGTGCTTTTAGTGAACTAACTTTTTATGAATACCTAAGGCTCGTCATAGAATCTTCGCAAAGATAGAAATAACTTTACCTAGTAGGTACTCTTTTCTTAGGGCCGGTTTCTGAATTGAGAAATTCGCTAAGTAACTACTTAACTGTAGTGCTGTCTCGTCTAATTTCTCAGAAAAGAGCGTGACAGAACTTTACTTAAGTATTTACTAAGTGAAATTCTCAATTCAGAAATTGTTTTTTTGTTTCTTTGGCCCATAGTCCCTTCGCACGTAGTAAGATCAAGGAGAATTTGAAAAAGATTAATGCCCGGTTCCAATATCCACAAAACGCTTCGTTTTTGCTTACGATCGGTTACAATTCCTACGAAATTCCTACGAACCGTCAATAAATTGTAGGGAAAACGGATCGTAGCCGGTAGGCGTATATTATAGGAACCGGGCATAAGACAACATCTAACATCCGCATCATTAAAACATCGTACGCCGTACCCCTACCCTACTGACTCGGCGTCACATAGCGAAACCAAATCCTGTATGGGCACTTAAACAACCTCTATGTACACTACAGTTTTTTATTTTTTTATATTTTATTTATGGAAAACAAACAGTAGTACAATGACAATTTAACATACATAAGTACTTAATTACAGTTGATAGTGTTATTCACTCAAATCAATATAGAATTTTATTGTAAAGTAGTTCGTAGCATCACTACTGCATTCATTTTGGGTGGTTTGAAAGACATAACAAAATAAAAGTCTGAGAAAAGCTATCGAATAAGCAAGTTTGTGTTCAGGGTTCCGTATCTCAAAAGGGAAAATGGAACCGTCCGTCCGTCCGTCTGTCTGTCTGTCTGTCAATATCCTTGTCCCGCGTAGAGGTATAGAGTTGAAATTAATACTGTTTGCTCAGGTCTACGGTCTCTTAAAGCTGTGAGAAAATAAATCTTCCAAGTTTCATCATCATCATCATCATCATCATCATCATCATCAGCCCACCACTGCCCACTGCTGGGTATAGGCCTTTTCCCCCAAATGCCATTTCACACGGTCTCTCGCCATTCGCATCCGCGGACCTTCCGCCGACTCAACGACATCGTCCGACCATCGCGCCGCAGCTCTACCCACTGACCAAGTTTACTTAAAAAAAACATGGCCTCAAAAACATTGTATATTTTGGCACTCAAGGGAATCAAAATGTGTAGGGTTCGCAATGTCCTTGCCTGGTTGCCATAGCGCAGGGTTTGTTTGTCCCTAGTTTGGGACCAGATGAAGTCTTTGTGCTGTGTAGAAGTTTAATTATTAATTATATAACCGCGGTTCTCAAACCACCCAGTAATCAGGCAGCGTGTATAAAAAATTATTCGATTTCATAGGAAAACATTTAAATATTTTTTCTAAGTTCAGTAGGTACAACTATCATCGCAAAAGTGCGGGTCTTTAAATAGTTAAAATGCAAACATTGGAATAATATGCGAATGAAAGGAAAAGACCACACTTTTATAAATGCTCTCCGTTAATGCTTCACAACCAAGTTCTATTGGGCCTTCAACAAACTTGCTTTGAACAGGAAAAATATATCTATTTGCAAATAGTTAAATTGAATTTCAAACCATTTATGCTTGAATGCAATTGAAAGAGCGTTATGCTCGTGAATGGGTGCCGTCCGTGTGTCTGGCCGTAGGATTGGTGTTATCTTCTTTATCTTTTGAAGTTGCAAGTGTTGATTGTAGGTACTCTTGCGGGTCTTGAGCTTAAGTAGATGGATGTGTATTCGTAACAAATTATATGTTAGACTAGCTTTCACCCGCGACTCCGTCCGTGTGGACTTTAGTTCAAAATTTTTCAACCCCGTTCATTAAGGGTTAAGTTTAGAAAAACGGCGAAACACGTGTTTAATCAATTGTGTTAAAGAGTATTTATTTTAAGTTTCAAGAAAATTAGACAACATTCTTTATAACTACCTTACAAATTTTGGCAACCCTTTTCGCCCCCTTAGGGGTTGAATTTTAAAAAATCCGGTCTTATTCCTTGCCTACATTATATATAGACCCTCTGTGCAAAATTTCAGCTTCCTAGGCCCAACGGCTTGGGCTGGGTTGATGAGTGAGTCAGTCCTGACTTTGAATTTTATTTATATAGATTTAAGGTGATGTAGAAAAAGATGGTCAGAGTGGAGTTTTTTTTTCGCTTCCATTTTCTACACTACACTACACTACTACAATTCGGGATGTAAAAAAAAAGTGAACTGCCTGAATCGAAAACTATTTCGAGCTTAGCATCCAAACTACAGTATTTTTTGTGTAAGAGATTTTTATCTTAAAAGATGAGCCTTATTTTGAGTAAATAATAATATTTAAATGCCTTTCATTTGACCTCTATGGTGACGTCACATGTTAAATCGTCTGTAGTAGGTTATTCTGTGAAAATCTACCAATGGTCTGTCAACTTCATTTGTTAAGCACATCGATATTATAGTGCCACCATATTATCTGTTCAGTTGATAGCGGCGGTAGTGGAGAATTTAGTAATAACGTAACATTTAAGAAATTTTCCTAGAAAAATGAGAAAATTTTAACCCGTCTTTCAATTTTAATGAAAATTATATCTATAAATCTTAGTAAGTGAATAAATAAAACAAAAAATGGGGAACCGGATTTACAATTAATTAAGTTAGTTACAATTTTGCCCACCTGAACATATAACTTGGTGGCGCTGTAAACACGATTTTTTTTTACACTAAACCACAGACAATCTAGATGGTTTGGCCCATTCACACGCAAATGCATTCGCGAACTCACCTACACACACAGTAAGTAGCATATGACGTCACGCCGAATAATATTTACTTTAATTAATTAACAATGATAAGCTCGATTAATCACGAGAAAAATGAAATTAGTTTCTTAAAATTACGTCTACTATCAGAATATAAAATAAAATGCAATCATAAAAAAAACTTTGCATCCCCAATTACATTGACATTCACCATACAGAATGTAAATTTTTACATTGAAATAAATTTCTGATTACTAATTGGTATTGATTGTACTAAGAAATGAGCTCTGTATATTTTTTTTTCGATAAAATAAGTAATTTTTAGATGTACCTTGTCATGTACAAACGTGATTGCAATAAATGAATCAAGGAAAAATACAAGGGTGGCGTACAATAAGAAATCGGTTTTTAAGAGAGACTAAAGTCTGATTTTTAATTCCGTAGAATTCTGACAGTTATCATTTTTTGAATGTCATAAATTAGAAACCTTTTTTGGCCGGGCACATTTTTGAATTTCAACACGAGTGTGAACATCTGAGTCTACACATTTAATTTGTTATTGAATGTATCCTCGCTGACTTGAATTATAAAGAGAGCTAACAGCGGCATACTTCACTTTTCTAAAAAGGTTTACGAAACCTTGAATTCGTAGGCAGTGATGCCAGCTAAAGAATAAAATAAAGTAATTAAAATTAATTCGATATATTGTTCGTGATATTGAAATATTTGTTGTTTTTGTATTATGTCACTTGAGTAAGTAAATATTTAGATTAACCTTTATGTAGGCAAAACATAAAAAATACATAGCATTTTATTTTTTATTGCCCTCAAATGGGTCAAATTTGTCCCTTTTTCGGTGGAGAACTTTTTCAGTAGCAACACGTCTTATGAAATGTCAGAATTCTGCGGAATAAAAAATCAGACTATAGTCCCAAGTGTGAGCCTTAGCATCCTTTACCTAGTACAATATCTCAAACATAAGATACAAAAGATATACTCGTATTGTGCAGCAGAAACCTGACGCAACAAACCATCGTTAGCAGAATGAAGCCGTGACCGTGACGGCAATATGGATCGGCGAGCACCACGTGAAACATTCCACAAACATCTGCCATATTGACATAGCGGAATGGCCAATTCCATAAAAGATTCAAATATAAAAGTCTACAAATATAAGCCTTGACAGAAGATTTATATTTTTTAATTTAGAGCATGCACAGTCGACAGCATATCATCCTATACACCCATGCACTCTACTGCATTGCATTACGGGCAACTTTGCAACTAAAATGTGAAGTATGACGTGCTGACGACTGTACACTGTGCACTGCAAAGTCGACCGCATATCAGCCTTCAGACGCGTGCATTGTATTCGGTTTAGTTATAGGTAATTTGCGATCGTGATGTAAAGGTTGATATGCTGTCGACCGTACTAAGTCGGCATTCCCTCTCGCTCGAACATTGTTATTTAAATAATTATAAAAGAATGAAGATTCTTTCTAGAATATAGAAAATACAGAAAATAAAATTACGGACATACTAAAATTTGTATGTGAAGCGTGAATTCACTCGTGCTTAATGCCTACTGCCGCGAAATCTCTCTCTCTCTCTTTCTGAGAGAGGACCTGTGTCCTATGTGTTTGCGCTGCATTATAATTGAATCGGTAGTTTCAGAAAGAACATTAGTCCAAATTTTGTGTGATTGACTTATTGTTGTCTATGGTATCCTTGAGGGTAGATCTACAGATCCCTATATAAAGAACATTAGCCCAATGAATATCAATTGAACTACGTGTACGTACTACGTCTCAGTAGACGCAAAAATAACAGTTTTTTATGTCTACTGAAAAGTAAGCAGATTGTGACTAATGTTCTTTCTGAAACTATCGATTCAATTATTATAAGTACCTACCTAACTGCGCATTATAAGGGTCCACGCAACCGCGCCCCCTGGGTCGAATATCTTAAAAAGTCTATTAGAATTAGTAGGATTCGATGCAATTTTATGACATTTATATAATTATTTTATAGTATTTTATTTTTACTCCGAGTTGAGTGCCAGCGCCGGAGTTTCTCTAAGCCTCCAGAGACAACTCTGTGGCGCGCTTTGTCACTCCTATACAAATTGCAAACGCTCTCGCTATCGAAAGTGAAGGAAAAAACTCAGTATAAGCACTCAGTACATTCATAGCCGGAGCCTTTTGCATTTGCCACACTCTTATAATTCAATCAATGCAATCGCTCGTAGCCTGGGCTGCCTGAGTGATCTTAAACGATCACTACGGTTAAGCAACATACGGCGCGTTCAGTCCATGGATGGGTCACCGTCTATGACTAACGCTAGTGGCATTTTTCCGAGCGGTTTCGTGCTTCGCAAGGCACGTTAAGCAGTTGGTGCCGGCTGCCGTCGATAGATGGCAGTCGTTAAGCCAAGTCAGAGGCCTTAGGGCGGCTTGAAAACTTCTAACAGTAAGACCAGCCACTAGTCTTACAAGCCTCCACCAATCCGGACTTGGCCCCCGTGGTGGAGTATGGCCTATACCTTCATCAGGGAAGAGACCCGTGCCCCTCGGTGGGGACATGATGGGTTGATGATGATGATGATGATATAATCACTGTTATTACTTTATCGTGTTTTTGCCACTTTGTATGTCAAACATGTACGTATGTTCTTGTTTTATGTGTCTATTTTGTTACTTTCAACTTTCTGTATGTCTGTGTGAAAATGTAAATAAATGGTTTATACCTAAAATCCGTAGTTAATTACGACAATTCTATGTATAAAAAACCATAGCACAGTCTTCCTACTTGATAATCTACGGGTTAAATTGACTTTGGGACATAATATCGATTTGTCATCGCAAACCAGGAATTAATTCCATGAAACAGCCTTCAGGTACCCAGCGATGCATGCATTGTGTTCAGCCAATCAAATTTGAAATTAAAGTAATGAATATACTTATCAAATTAAATAATAAGCACGCAAAATATACAATTATGAAGTGTGAAAATGGCATGCCAGCGTTTTTACCTCAGCAGTGTGATATTTTATATCGACGTGATAATATGTCTCCACCGGAGCCGTGTGAATTAGTACTTCAAAGAATGCCTTGTTTACCAATTCTCAGATAGAATAATGATTCCGTGTCTAACTATACACGTACTACTACTTATACCTCTTAGCCAGACTGTCGTTTTTTGCGAATCCACTACGTACGTTGTTTGATTATCATTGTAACAAGCGTAGTCATCATAGTCAGCACTTAAAAATTACTTGAATCATGTTTGCCTACGTCTACGACTTCCTCAAAGCATCGCTTTTTGTGAACTTGACCATAAGATGCAAAGCAACCTACCTGTACTATATTTTTGCGTAACAAACATTTCAGTTTTCCTCAAAATGAGATCAAAGTAGGCAGTCTCAGTAGGTGAGTAACTAAATTATTCTTCTCTTCGTTTTCAATTATAAATTCGCTTGCAAAGTTAAAATTAGGGCTCTGAGCTAGCGAATTTTGACTGTAAATAGCTCTGTCAGACTGTTCGGACTTCGGTTTAACGACGTCCAATAGGAACACTTGGTACATTAATTGAAATGTACGCAAGCTTACAGTTGACAGCACATCAACTTTTTAATAAAGTAATAGATAAGAGTTCACGTAGGTGAAAGTTTATTTGCTGTCGACCATCCTAACTTAGGTTATCTCGAGAAGGTTCTTTTTACGGTTCCGTTTCTCAAAGGGAAAAATTAGAAACCTTACATAACCATCACTTTCTTGGGCGGCCGCGGCCGTCCGTCCGTCAACACTCTTTACCTCGGAGACGCGTAGAGGTATCATATAGTTGAGTTGACAGAACGGACGGTCGGACGGAGGGACAACAAAGTGATCCTGTAGGATTCCGGTTTTTCCTTTCCAGGTACGGAACCCTAAAAAATAGTTTACACCTACATATTTTTTTTTCATAAAATATTCAGCACATGATCGGGGGTGGGGCACCGTAAATATAAACTTAAAAAGTAAACAATCTCTCAACAACATATAGATAAACATAAAATCGTTTATTGCCTAACATTATAGACGCAAAACATGATAATATAGGTACTCGTAGCTTACATAGCCCCATACTAGGCTATGCCAAATACTTTCCAAAAATCCAAATGCAATACTGTTACAAATCATTTGGCGAAAAAAAATATTTGCTGATTTTCGGCGGTATGGCGACCATTTGGAACCGTCCGAAAAGTATGGCATGGTGATTTTCGTATTCGGTGATATTTTTTTTTTAATGAACGCATTCGCGTCGGTATGAAGGGCTGTAAGTCACACCGGAGAAGTATGGCGTGACACTACCATCTACTTGTTTTTTATGGACTATCGGAAAATACAAAAATTTTTGTGGTACAAATCGTTTGACACTCGTAATTTATCCGACGAGTTCGACTAACGCCCACGCGATTGGGCCGCCCCAGTACTAGCGCTATGACCATCATTTTTCTTTTTGTCATTGCGTACCACCCCTGAAGAACCGCCATACTGTTACAAATGACCAAGTAATATGTGTCACTATCTCCCGGTCTACGGAGGGTCGGTCGGTCGGATGGATAGATACAGATAAACGGGCTTCAGACATAGTAAGGACTTTCAAAGGACTTCGGATCCGACGAGGCGCTTGGCGTCATGCAATCATCCCTTGGAATCATAAGAGTAAAAAAAACCACATCTTTCAGTGGGTTCCCCGTTGTGGGACGTTGGTAGTTACATATACTGCTTATGAGTATTAAGTATGGCCGTTCAGTTATGTTTTCATACAAACAAACCTGATTGACGATATAAGTTACAGATATCATCATCAACCCATTATGTCCCCACCAAGGGGCACGGGTCTCTTCCCTGAGGAAGGTATAGGCCATACTCCACCACGGGGGCCAAGTCCGGATTGGTGGAGGTTTGTAAGACTAGTGACTGGTCTTACTGTCAGTAGTTTTCAAGCCATCTATCTATCGACGCATCTATCAAGCATCTATCGACGGCAGCCGGCACCAACTGCTTAACGTGCCTTGCGAAGCACGGAACCGCTCGGAAAAATGCCACTAGCGTTAATCATAGACGGTGACCCAACCATGGACTGAACGCGCCGTATGTTGCTTAACCTTAGTGATCGTTTAGGATCACCCAGGCAGCCCAGGCTACGAGCGATTCAACTACGAGTTACAGATATAAGAAAACACTTAATGAGGATAATTAATGTTCTTCTTTCAAACGTTTAGTGAGGGCTTGAAGTGTTCTCACCAGCGGGCTGACCTTGCCAGCCGGATCGGTCACGCCAGCGCGCAACTAACCGGTTCGCCTCAACCCACGATCTGCATTGTATACGGTGTACAGTCGATAGCAGGTCAACCTTTACATTGTTATTGCAAACTCACTCATAACGTAGCGTAGAAGCATAGTAGAGCAAATGGTGTTGTGCTGTTAACTGTACGTGTTTGAAACGCAATGCCATTGCTGATGGACGTTGCAGTTATATCATTCGGAGTCGTCTATTATAACATAATTGTCTCGAAAGGTCTGAACTACGTAGTCGAATTTAACCTCACGACAGTTATACATTCCTTTTGTTATGTAGATCCTATCCAATATTGGATAGGCTTAAGTCGGAGCGACATTTTCGGGTCATGCGCGGATTTGAATAGCTGCAAAATTTGAGAGTTGTCGCAATATTTTTCACCTGCAATGTACTGTCGACAGCACGTTAGTCTTCACATTTTAGTTGCAAAGTCACCTGTCATACAACGGGGTAGAGTGCATGGGTGTATAGGATGATGTGCTGTCGACTGTACGTCGAATCAGGTCCAGCCTCTGAGATTTAATTCCTTTCGCAGTCACAAGTCCGTGTTAGCAAGAAGGAATGAAATAATTTTTATTCTTGCAGTATTGACGGTTGTTGCAGGTTGACTTAAAAAATGCCATTAGCAAACATGAAACATTTACATACAGACACCTTCTAGGACACCGACTAGGATACCCTGTGTTGTGGGAACCAGAAACAGCGACGTCACAAACATGTAAGCATCCAAGACTTGGGGGTTTGTTTTTTATCCCCAGCCGGGGTTCGAACCCGGGACCTCTCGCATCAACATTATGTCAACCTTTTGTACAATGTCTTTTGTGCAATAGAGAATTAATAATAATAACATTTCTTGGTTGCGTCCCGCTGCCTCGGACAAATTTTTAAGTGTTCTTTGGATCTTCAAGGTACTTTGTGTTAAGCACACCCTAGAAATTAATGAAGCGTCCTTACTTTACGCAAACTTATTAAAATATGAAAATGAGGATAATTAAAAGGCCCGAGGGGGATAATCTTTAGATTAGTCGGGGAGTCCGTCAGACGGCAAAACGTGCCTGCCCCCTTCAGGTTCGCCGTAGTACTTAAAATACACTACATAATAGCACTATAAGGATCGTAGTCCAGCTGCAGCCGGTGGAGGCGGAAACCTTTACCGTAACGTTATAATACAATGAAAAGATGAAGGGATTGTTTACAAAATAATTTACAACCTTCAAAAATATATTTTTTATTTCAGTGTTTTTTATCTGTGAAAAACCGAATTCTCTTAGTAACATTTTTCATATTTTTGAACTAAAACTTTCGTAAGCACAACACATTAACCGAAGTTGTCAAGATCAACCGTAAGTTGATCCGGATTAAATGTTAAAAATTTTACATATTAGTAATGTTTCGTCATAGATACCCATCGATATATGAGTAGCAGTGAAAATCTGAAAGAAATCTAGAATGCGCGAGGTAATTTTAAGTTTTGACCTTAGAAATGATAGGACAGAATTAAAGAAATATAAAAATTTAATGTAAATGTTCGTAACAGTACAATTTTACCAAGAATATAAAAATAAAATAAAATTTTATTTATTAACCAAGTATATACCTTGTCTTAAATACCAATATGAGGTTTCTAATCTTAAGCCTGGGAAATGTACCGGCAGCAAAAAATCGGACTAACAGTTGTACACAGTCATTATGTAAAATTTACGATACGGAATAATTTTTTGGGGAAACTCGACCGACAAAGATAATGCTTTCAAAGCTCAGAAAAGGTGTATCCGATCAATGTGCGGTCTGAAATCAACTGAGAGCTGCAAACCTGACTTTATTAAGCTTGGCGTTCTAACGATGCCATCCCTGTACATTCTGGAGACATGCACTTTTGTAAAGTCAAATATGGATCTTTTTCAACAACAGAGTAAAAGAAACTATGATAAAATACGCGCCTTACCACGCTCTACCGCGTTATTCCAAAAAAGCGTTTTTGGCATGTCGTCGAAAATATACAATCACCTCCCAGGATCAATCAGAAAAATTGACGAAAATTATTTGTTTAAAACTGAGATTAAACAACTATTAAAAAACAAGGCTTACTACACAATTAATGAATACCTCGCTGACACGGACCTAGGGAATTAGGAGTTATTAGGTATATTGACATTTGATTTACATAAGCTGGAGGACTAAGTTGATAATATTTATAATAAATTTGTTATTGTGTATGACATAAAGTTCATTATGTAAGGTAACATTATTTCTGTAAATAAATTGTAAATAGATGTCATTGTGTGCATGCCTACCTACCCACATAAAAATGTATCCATTTGCATACTGCTGTTAAGTGGTAGGATACACTGACTTATGGCAATTAAGACCTGTGCAAAAACCTGACTGTGTGTATTCGCAAATAAATATTTTGAATTGAATTGAATTGAATTGAAAAACTGGCCGAACACGTATCGGGCTGCGACAATGGGTTCCGTAGAAATAGGTATTTTTATCTGTTTTACAGTCATTTACATTTACGTACATTTACGTTGAATTCGTTATTTGAAATACCTTATCGTCTTGTTTAGAAAAAAAAACCGGATAATTCCGAACAAATTAGTAGGTTTTTTTTTTACGTAGCCTCGTTTGTGTCCCACTGCTGGGCAAGGGCCTCCCCCAACTCAGACCAGATGTTTCTGTCTTGTGCCACCTCGGACCACTCCGGCATGTGTCGGTCGAATAAATTTTTACTTTTCATAAATAGTTCTGGAGTCGCAGTTTTTTTTTTCCGAGTTTTTCCCGAAGTTCAAAGACAATTTGTTAGTACAAATATGTATGGCTGTCAGATATTTCTTTGTATATATGTACGTACTTGTAGTATAAGACAATATTACTTGTGAAATTTCGTAGTTCTGGGTCAACGGAAAGTACTCGATAAGTAAAGTTACCGAGTTTTGCAGCAACTTACGGGTGCTTTTACCTGGTCGGACTCGTCCGATAAAATCACCCGTAAGTTGATCCGGACTAAAAGTTTACAACAATAATTACTTCTACAAACTCAATTATTTGATCTGGTCCCTAACTAGGATGCCCTGTACTTTGGTAACCAGGCAAGCACATTACAAACATGGAAAAAAAACCTGACTGAGGCCGTTGGACATTGTACGGCGGCCCCCAGTGTGAATCGAACCTACGACCTTGGTAGATAAAGCCTGTCTTGGTAGGTAAGCTCCTTAACGGCTAGGCCAACAAGGCAGAATAGGATTTTATCTCGTACATTGTTATTTTAATTAGTTAATGAACAGGGAAGTAATTGTCTTCAGTTCGCACGCCTACGTCAAAGGTCTAGATCTAGAAATAAACGCTTAACGAACGCTTCAAAGTTATTTTAAGCGTTAATGATTTGTTTTATACAGCGTTTTAATACGTACAGGCTGTAATAATGTGCATCCGGAAATGGTGGGTTCTATTTATCAATACAAGTTATGAGGAAATCGTGAGAAATAAAAATATGGCTTAACAGCAGGGCTTAACATAAAATTTAAGTTACTCAACTCCAGAAAATATTTGGGTCCTGTTTCGTACAACTAAAATTCATATTTGACTCTGACAATTTGATTTACATTGCAATAACAAAGACTGCTACGTAATGTTCAATTGTGCCGATGTGCAAAGGCGGACTTATTTCAAAAGAAATTTCATCCAGCCAGTGTAAGAAAGGTTTTCAACAATAAAACAGAGAGCGGAAGATGGCAAATAAAGCTCTTTATAAAGAAAAAAAACGGGACCCTTATTGGATTATTTTGTTGTCCGTCCGTCTTTCTTCCGAAGCCGCCCCTTCGTTGATTTTTTAAGTTTTTTTATTAAATTTCACTTTAAAAAAAGTCCCATAACATCGTTATTTTCATTTTGGGAATTTACAGGAACAAACTTTTTCTGACACCACTCCAGACTACATGAGAATAAATGAAATAACATAATATAAATTAACACGGTAAAAAATATAAAAAACAGCTTTGTAGTTCGAACTTCATAATTATTCATAAATAAAGAAAATGTAGAACGCCCACTGAGGTTAAATTGAGTTTTACTTAAAACGACTCTAAGAAAGGCATTACTTATTTTTTACAAATAAGACCGTAACGCTTTAAGATTTTGGATCACATCAATAAGTAACTATTTTACATTTTTTTTCCTGAATTTTTGGAGCCAAATCTGGTAACCCTAGTTATAACAAGCACAGGCACGCATGACAGTTTCAATAGTTGCCATTGATCAATTAACATTGAAATTGCCTCAGCTAATACGCTACTTGCCTCGTATCAAATTTCACGCGATAAATGGATATTTCCTGTAGTATCTAACGTAAGAAACCGAAATATATCGACTTTTCTAAGTAAATATGCAGGATGGCTGCAAAATTTGCAAAAAAAAATATATTTTTCGCTTTTAAATCGGAACGGTGAAAACACTATCCGCCATCTTGAAAGCACCTTTGGTTGTAAACAAACATCTGTCAGTCGTGCGTGCGTAGGTTCTATTGTGACTCATACTTCTTTCGTGGCACGAACTCTACCTATGTTGAATGTCAAACTTTGTTTACAAACGTAGAGGACTTCAAACCATAGACAAAAATGGCGGACCGCGTATTTGGCTGTTTAGCAAAGCAACGTTTTAAAATAATGTTTCTGTTGCTTTTAGGTCCTCAAAAAATATACTAAAATATTTTTTGGTCTAATGGAAGAGATATTTAGCATTTAAGACATGCTTGAAAAAAAGAGTCAAGTAGCGGATTGGAACTGTATGGAGCAGAATGCCACTCGCAACATGCGCTTTTACGTACACATGCATAATGAGGCTTCCAACGATTCTAAAAGCCGGATGACTGTTATGTTCTTGTTAACACTGGACAATGTTTTTCCGGTTTTTAAATCACAATTTGGATACACGTGGGGTGTTATACGTTCTGTGTATCTGGGTGTATTTATGTGGTATTGTTTCTTTTATTGAAAAAAATTTTAGTCGATTGTCGTTCATCATTCATCACTGTCATCATCATCAACCCATTATGTCTCCATAGAAGGCACGGGTCTCTTCCCTGAGGGAAGTATTATACATTTTGTTCTAGTTCTCACTAAACAAAATTATTATTACTATTGGTTGTTGCGCTATTTTATATATAATGCCTAACTAAGTGTGAAATTATTATTACTATTAGTTGTTGCGCTATTTTATATATAATGCCAAACTAAGTGTGAAATCATTATTACTATTAGTTGTTGCGCTATTTTATATATAATGCCTAACTAAGTGTGAAATTATTACAACTATTAGTTGTTGCGCTATTTTATATATAATGCCTAACTAAGTGTGAAATTATTATTACTATTAGTTGTTGCGCTATTTTATATATAATGCCTAACTAAGTGTGAAATTATTATTACTATTAGTTGTTGCGCTATTTTCTATATAATGCCTAACTAAGTGTGAAATTATTATTACTATTAGTTTTTGCGCTATTTTATATATAATGCCTAACTAAGTGTGAAATTATTATTACTATTAGTTGTTGCGCTATTTTATATATAATGCCTAACTAAGTGTGAAAAAATCTGGAGCTTCTTTCTCTTCAGTCCAAAGGAAATATTTAAAAACATTAAAATGAAAGTAAATTAAAAATTGTGATATAAAATATACAAAAAGCAGACTGGGTATTAATCAAAAGGCGGGCTCATCATCATCATCATTAACTTATTAGCTATGTCCCCACCGAAGAAGGTATAGGCCATACTCCACCACGGGGGCCAAGGCCGCCTTGGTGGAGGTAGGCTAATTATTAATTATTTTTGAAGATTCATTTGGATAAATGTACGGTTTTTATTTATAGTCGGCACTTATATCGGTTTTTAGTTGATTAGTTAACCGGAGTGCCGGACGTGTTCACATAATGCCTTTGTGCCTGAAATTGCCTGTCTACTTTAGGTAGGTAGGTAGGTAGGCGTATTATTTCCAAAAAAAGTGTTAATTTAATTAAAAATAAAATTTTCTAAATGCCAATCTCAAATATCTAATTATTTTATTAAACTAAGTTTAATTATTATTTATCGTTTGCATGTAACTTAATTCATTATACCTTTGTTGTTGTTACACTTTATTGCACATTAAAAAAATACTTAATATAACTTATATAACATTGTTGTTATTACATTGGAGTCTAAATTGAAAAAAAAATTCCAATTCTGAAAATAAAATAAATATCATCTCTACTATCGTATTCGTATTTTGCGTTATAATATCACGTTGTGAAACTTAGAACTTAGGTACTTATTTCTAAAGAGCATTATTACTTGTCAGGCGTTTGTCAGCCTGCGTCACCGTAGCGCTTCCAGAGTACCTAACTAAATTATAGGGCATTATAAATATGCATGGCAATGCTAATAACACGATAGCACCATAATTTATTCTATACCATTGTTTATACATCTTCTTAACCACAATAAGCAATGCGGTAATTGACTCGAAATAAGAAGGGTGAAATTATTTAAAGTGACTATACATTCATTCACCGTATTTTGATAAAATGATCTTTTTACCCCTTTATAGGGCTCTGTGCCATATATGTCCACCATAATTTGAACTTTATTGCATTGACATAGAGTCCAAAACCAATGAAAATTTAAGACTAGCTCTGCCCTATAAATACAGTTGCTCAAAAAGTGGCGTATTGCAGGGACGTATAGCGTTCGGGATGTGGGCTATTCATGGGCTTATTACATACTTGAGCTTTTTCTTTACCTTTTCCGAACTCGTGCGTTCTCTTTACAAAAGCTGTCAAAATAATGTCTATAAAAAAGCTGTCAAAATAATGTCTATAAAAAAGAAAAAAACAACCACAAAGTTTTTGCTAAAAAAAATCATAAAAGTTTTTATGATTCATGCAAATATTTCTCAAAACAAGCAATTAATTTGTTTCAATATCAGATTTAATGATTTGATTCAATGAGTTAGGTTGGTTTCATTTCATTTCAACTCATTAAATTTCATATCAATAAAAAAAATCTACTGAAGACTTGGCTGCATGGGCATAGTTCCCTTTGCCTACCCTGAATGGATGAAGAAAAAAAAATCTCTGCTTATATTCTTTTACGATTGGCGCCATTTTCCAAAAATTTTCTTTGCGAGTTTAGTTGAGTTTATTGTATTTTATTATTAAATTGCTTCATTTTTTCACCACGGTATTAAAAATAGTTGTTCACGTGCGGAACCGTTAATGACAGGCTTTCCGCACTCGTAATGAAAATACTATTTCGTTGAAAAACATTATTATTAATGATTTATCAGGTAATGGTAAAACATATTTGTAAATATTCGTGATTTCCGACATTTGCTCCAAAGTGTGAATCCAAATTCGAAGTGGTAAGAAGGAAGTAACTTGAAAAATGATTTCTGATTTATGATAAGATAGATAGAATATTGTTTAGAATACAATAGAGTAGACGTTTATTAGCTTTCTTGTTGTACATAAGATCTTAGTTTACTTTTTATAGGAACAAAACAAGAACCCTGCTAGGGCGCTGCTAAGTTAAGATTTATACAATACTAGCTGTTGCCCGCGACTACGTCCGCGTGGGCTTTAGCTGAGTAAAGTGTTTGCAAATAAGATAGGAATACTTTTAGCGCATGCGAAAGAGCTTTCATACTAACTTCGCAACCCCCTCTTTCCCCCTTAAGGGATGATTTTCGAAAAACTACTTTACACGTCTTTCACGAATTTTATTTGAATCTATATATATAAAAGGAGAAGCTGACTGACTGACTGACTGACTGACATATCAACGCAGGGCCTAAACTATAAGGGTCAGAAACTTGAAACTTTGCACAGGGGTTCCTTTTGTAACGTAGGGGAGCACTAAGAAAGGATTTTTTTTAAATTCATCCCCTGAAGCGGTAAAATGGGGGTTCAAAGTTAGTATGAAACTTTGCCGTTTTTGAAGTTATTCGAATGAAATTTGGTACGAAGGTTTTTCATTTAAAATTATGAAACACGTGTAAAATAGTTTTTTAAAAATCATCCCTTAAGGGGGAAAAAGAGGGGTGCAAACTTATTATGAAACTTTGCCATTATTGAATTTATTCGAATGAGACTCAATATGAAAGTCCTTCATCAAATGTTATGAAATACATGTAAAATAGTTTTTCAAAATCATCCCTTAAGGGAGTAAAAGGGGGGTGCAATTTTAGCATGAAACTTGGCCGTTTATGAAGTTATTCAAATTAAATTCAGCATGAAGATCTTTCATTAAAAGTCATGGAAGAAGTGTAAAGTAGTTTTTCGAAAATCATCCCTTAAGGGGGTGAGAGGGGGTTGCGAAGTTACCATGAAAGCTCTTTCGCATGCGCTAAAAGTATCCCTATCTTATTTGCAAACACTTTACTCAGCTAAAGCCCACGTGGACGTAGTCGCGGGCAACAGCTAGTTGAAAATAAAAATAACTGCTGAGATTATCTTCAAGTAAATGTCGAAATAATAAAGTGAAATATGTACTCAAACACCACAAAGAATCAGTTTAACAATGGCAGCAAAACTAATAGAACAAAAACACGTTTTAAGTTGCATCGAAAAATTATTTACGCGAAGCGAAAACACGTAACGTCCTATCACATCGAAGTCGGCAGCCGCACGGGCGAGCCACTCCGCGGTTAGATTATGCGTGTGAGGGAGCATCACATACACAGATACGAATGCACCACTATTTTGCGTATTCGAATTATGGCTGTTGTACGAATGCTCCCGGTGTACGAATCCTACGCACTCTTCCCTATTTGCTGAGGTTTTGCACCCAAAGCACCGATTATCAGCTAGGACCTTCCGGTGACTCACCGAGTATCGAAACGGAACAAATGCTCAATCTATCGTACGCTAACAACATCGCTCACCAAACAATTCAAAGGAATATTGACAATATCTAATAGGTATGCTGTCTTCGCTGTGTGTGACGCCCTTTAGCAGACAGACAGTCGCAGTCTCCTACGTAGTCATTACGTCCTGCTTTTGTTAGATTGAACGATGCGGTCGGCTGCCCGACCGTGGTACGCTAATTTTATACAGGTATATACTCCGTTCCACGACCGTTTACCGACCGTTCGTCCTCCTAGGGAACCAAATACTCTCATTGGTTGAGTGCGCAAGAAGAGATAAGCGGAACAATAAGCGAAGACGTTCTGCTTCATAGTGTATGGCAGTGAGCTACTGAAGGTCATGCGCATGAACCAATGGCGTGCGCACATTGTCAATTTTCTTCGAGAACTCGTTTCATGGAATGGAGTATAGTACAGTGGTTATATCGTGTCGGCACCGTAAATATGGGTTAGTAGTAGCATGGGACAACGCCAAAAAAGCGGATTATCGGTTGTAAAATGGGTGTCTTGCTGTGCTGTGTCGTCATGTGTGAAAACGCTATGAAAATGTTTTTAATACACCTATCTATATGCATGGCGTCTGAATCGGCATCTCATTTTGTTGCGTCGGGAGGCCTTTGTAAATACAATATATCTAAGGAACACAATCCTTACGTCAAGAGTGAGGAGACAGCTCAGAATACCTAGTCTATGAAGCATAACGCAGCTGTGGATAAGATGCAATAGGTTCCGTTGATGATGTTTCACTAGGCAATACACTTATGAATAATAATAATGTTTACTCATTACTAATTCAGAAGATTGAAAACAATATAATCTTTTTACCGGAACATTTCCAAAAATACGATTTTTGAGTTAAGTATGCAGAAGATATTTCCGAAAATCTTTAAACGTCAATTACTCACAACAGAATATTTTGAATGATTTCCGACCGACGATATGGTACTTTTTTTGAACTAAAACTTTCGTAAGCACAACACATTAACATAACATAACATTTACATACAGGCACATACATTGCTTCTGGCCCCATACTAGGATACCCTGTTTTGTGGGACCCAGAAACAGCGACGTCACAAACATGTAAACATCCAAGACCTGGGGTTTCTTTTTTTTTGTCCCCAGCCTGGATTCGAAACCATTGTAAACTTTGAAACTTGATCGGAGTCGTCCGATAAAAAAACACCCGTAAGTTAATTCCGACTAAAAGTTTACGTTATGGTACTTTGTGAAGCGGTGTCAGCGCGGTCGTTGCCTCATATTGAAGAGGTCGTAAGTTCGAGCCGAGGCATGGGCCCAGGATTTTGTTTTCTGTAAGTTCTCTCTTTTCTAAGGAAACCCGAGTGCCTGAGGTATTTTCATATCCCAGCTGAGCGCTTAAAAAATACCATTGCTCCTTGGGCATTTCCTCTTTCTGAGAGATGATAGAAACATAAATAGTTATTTGTTACGCAAGGCTGCAAAGTGGTTACGAGTATTTGGCGCGAGTGTTGAAATTGAAAACTGAGCAAGCGAAGGACTCTAAGATTGAACCATGAGCGAAGCGAATGGTTCAAAGATAGATTCCTGAGCGTAGCGAGGCTTTCAAGACACGAGACGCCAAATAATTTTGCAGCCATGCGGAACACACAACTTTTCACCTCACTACAGTGAGGAAAATGCGAGAGTCAAGAAAAACAATACAAATAAAAAAAATCATATTTGATTTTACCTTCTATTTAACATATCAAACTAAGGATACAACACATTTAAGTTCAAACAAAATAAACAAGAGAAAAGGACACTTATTCAAAATTAAACAGTATATTCTCCGAAAAAGTTTTCGCGCCTTTAGAATGTCTCCACGTATTAAATAAATCGTACGCTTTTAAATACTTCTCGCGCGATTTTTCAGGGAGAAAGCTCAGCTCAGCATTTTGTACAGTTTCTATTAATTATGTAAGTGTGGAAGTCATATCGTCATCGCTGCTACAATCACTCATTTTAATAGTTCAAAGAGAATAATAGCACAGGAGGAATCCGACTTTACTTTACGCGAATTGTGATGTGTTAACTTTCAGCTTTTTAAATTTTTCTTTTTTTCCGCTTGCGTTCAGAAATTACACTCTTATGTTTCAATTTCTTTATCAAATAAACATTAAAATTGTGTTTTATTTAATGGATTAATTAGTTAAAATATGTAAATGAAACTGAAATACTATTAGTATTTATAATAAAACCTATTTGACATAAAATATAGTGTAGATAAAAATAAAAAAGTTAAAAATCTGTAATTATAAACCATGTTTCTGATTGGTTATTATGAAATCAGTCACACGTGACTGACTGTAACTTTTTTTATTAGAAAACTTCTTCAACACGTGTGTTGAAGAAGTTTTCTAATAAAAAAAGTTACAATGCACCACAGAGAATTACAATCATCGTCTTCGAAATTCGAATTACTTTTGCTCGCTAGCGGATAAAATAGGCTTTTCGGTGCCGGCTGCCGTCGATAGATGGCAGTCGTTAAGCCAAGTCAGAGGCCCTAGGGCGGCTTGAAAACTTCTGACAGTAAGACCAGCCACTAGTCTTACAAGCCTCCACCAATCCGGACTTGGCCCCCGTGGTGGAGTATGGCCTATACCTTCCTCGTGGAAGAGACCCGTGCCCCTCGGTGGGGACATAATGGGTTGATTATGATGAGGGTATTCAAGATGGATCACATAGGTTTAGAGAGGATATACCGAGATTAGTTATAGAATGAGCTCACATTATATCCATAGATTATACTTTAGCACTACACAGGGTTATTTCCAAAATTCGCAATTTCTGACACACACTAATTAGAGCCCGTGTTTGATCACTATTTTTTTTTAATTAAATGAGTAAGCATTAGGATTTTCTCATTTTTTTTTTTTATTTAGCAGTTCATTGTAAAATCTGACACACACTAATTAGGCCCGTGTTTGATCACTATTATTTTTTAAATTAAATGAGAACGCATTAAGATTTTCTCATTTTATTTTTTTATTTAGCAGTTAATTGTTCTTATTCTGAGCATATACTTGAATGTAGAAAAGAGAAAAAAAAACGTAACAACAAAGAATTGAGTGATTAAAAAAACCTGATTCAAATTTTATCTGTTAGTTTAAAAACAATTAAGGGCTGATTTCTCAATAGTCAAACAACTTTAATCTGGGGAATAAAAATGACGGGTTGACAGCTTATGTATGAAAGTTATGTCAAACCGCCATTTTTATTCCTCAGATAAAAGTTATTTGGCTATTGAGAAATCAGCCCTTTATTGTTTTTAAACTAACAGATAAAATTTGACTAAGGTTTTTTTTGACTCAATTCTTTGTTGTTACGTTTGTTTTTTTTTCTCTCTTTTCTACATTCAAGTATATGCTCAGAATAAGAACTCCTTATTCTGAGAGTATATGCAATATTATTGCTGCCAGGTGAGAAAAGTCTAAATAGAAGGAGGTATCAATAGAGATAAATGCACCTCGACCTACCTTGAAAAGACCTAGCGCATTTCCCATTGAATTTCCAGTTTGCAGAGATTTCTGATTTACCTTTCCGTCCGCTATAAGTGTTAATAAATTTCTAAATAATACATATCCATTGCAGTATACGTTTCCACTTTGAATGGCTCCTTTGATATTTTCCCGGGCCTTCGATTAAAAAGGTAGAAATGGTTTATATGCAATCCAGCTCTCTGAGCGTTCCACAAAGAGCTCTCATGGAATATCCGCTCTCGGATGGCTTAGCGTAATACCTACTTGTGACTCGTTTAGATCTCAGCAGTGGCTCAGGCTAATCCTGATAACCACCAGGTCATTGAGATGATGTAAGTAATATGAAAATAGGCGTTGTATGTACTAAATATTGACAGTAGTCACACGATATTTCATTTTATAGGTACAAGGTCAGAAAATACAATTAATAATATTCACTGCTTTTTGTATTTTTGTGAATAAGTGTGAGACTGATTTGACTTTCCTAACGTTCGTGTCATATGTCAATGAAGGTAAATTTAATATTTTAAATTAAAAACGCCAACACATTGTAACAATAAATATATCATTTCTGCACAAATTAGGAGTCTTTGGTTTTGTTTATTCTACAGTGACCTTGTATAGAGCCGTGGTATCAATAGAAACTGGCTTTTCGTAGGATCTCGGTTGATGACGTTTTTCCGGCAATGACGTACATGGTTCGGTTGCGTAGACTCTTGTTTTTTTTTTTCGCTTGCAAAATAAATCAGAGCAGCTCAAATCAAAATATTCAGCTAAGGCTCTCAAAATAACATATTTTATTTTAATAAAATATATAACACCGAACTATTTTTTTAAGGACAATGCCACTTAACGCGTTGGTACTTTAATTTCAACTATTTTCTTGCTGGAGTTTTTTTTTTGAGCTGACATATTCTGTTGTGGTTAATTATGTGGTGTATTCTGTTGGTTGTGTCGAGGTAAAACAAGGACCTTATTACGTCCGGTCCATGAGGTAAAACGAAATGTGTTTTTTTATTTTTGATTTCTTTGTCCAATAACAGGGCCGTTGGTAAGTACAATATTTTTTTGTGTAGTATTTTCTTACTGAGTTTACATGACACTTGAACCTTTTTGCTCGTATTCAAATTCGCTCTGTTTATTTAGGTGTGCCACTTGATACTCCATTGTATGGCGCGTTCACAAGGTCGATCAATGAGAAGAAAGCTACCGGGGCACTTTAAAACGATACCCCGATCCGAAAGCGTATTTTGTAGAAAAGGTATTTTTACACTTACTTAACTTTACGCGTATACCGATGTTTGTTGCTCAATAAATATCTTTTCTTTTCTTTTTGTTACTTTTTTTTTGTTTCGCAAATTATGGTGCGTGCCAAACCCCAGGCTCTGCCTATTCGTCCGTTATACAGGCGTAATTTCATGCAGGTACGTATGTATCTATATTTTGTTCTTGCGTTAATTTCTTCAATGTCTTACCTCCAAAAACAAGTATGTATCCAAACTGGTATTTACGTATGTTGCCCGGAGTGGTAGCCAGACATCATGGGTTGCCACTTGCCACAATCCTATAAAATCTTCATCAAAAATGTTTTACTTTTGTTCAATAAGACTCATTTTAATACTAACAAAATGCTTCTCTGAGATCGCTCTTGAATGATGTAGTTTTTTTTCGATCAGCGTCATATTTTTTATCAAGTACGCACCTGTCTATTAACATGGCCCTAAACAGTTCTACATTTCGCGAGTATTAAAGAAACCGAGTTTTTTATCTCTGTTACATTTTTGAAGATGAACGAAAATCTCAATACCATTTCGAGAAATATACTTTCAGTACAATTTCTACACAGATTTATAAATAAGTCTATATTTTAAGATATTCAATAAAAAGCCTTGACCTTAAATGGCTTTTCTATGACGTCAGCAATGACGGTATGAGTATTAATCCTTTGCCTTACTTACAAAAAAAAGGTAACCAAATCAACTGACGTTAATAACATTTTTTCTTTTTTGTTCCTATGTTGGCAAAAACTGTCTCCTTAATCATGTTCTGATGACGTCACAAACACCTAAACTCGAGAAAATGTAAATACTAAAGTAACGTTCTGTTACGCTCTTTTCCGAGTTTGACGAGACAGCACTAGAGTTTACTTATGCCCGGTTCCAATATCCACAAAACGCTTCGTTTTTGCTTACGATCGGTTACAATTCCTACGAAATTCTTACGAACCGTCAATAAATTGTATGGAAAACGGATCGTAGCCGGTAGGCGTATATTATAGGAACCGGGCATTAGTGAAATTCTCAATTCAGTTACCGGCCTAGGCGCACACTAGCGACACGCGACAGGCGACAGACAGCTCGGCGACTATAGACGCGGTGTTACCGCTATAAAAGCTAGGTTAACTCGGTAGATTTTTTTTACCGTGAATAGAAGACTCATGTGACCAAAATCCTTATCACATCAAAGACATTAAAATTGAATTACTCGTAAGAGCAAAGTCTAAAAAAACACCTGCGTAGCACACACAATTTAACTTGGAAGTAAAATGGGGTTGTTTGATTTTTGCGTACTAGCAACATTCAGACATTGACAGCCTAAGAATTGTATGGAGATGTCAACATGACAATATTTTTTTTTGCATTGAATGAAAAAACAGACTTGTACAGCGCCACCAAGTTATCTGTTCAGGTGGGCAAAATTGTAACCAACTAATTAATTGTAAATCTTGTTCCCCATTTCTTGTTTTATCTATTCACTTACTAAGATTTTTTGATATATTTTCGTTAAAATTGAAAGACGGGTTAAAATATTCGCATTCTTCTAGGTAAATTTATTAAATGTTACTACTAAATTCTCCACTAGCGCCGCTATCAACTGAACAGATAAGATGGTGGCACTGTAGACGCGACGTCAGGCTACGGCCGTCAATTTTCATATATTTTGTTCGAATCTCCGCACACTTGGCGTCAGAGTTGCGGTGTCGCGACGACAAGACGCTAGAAGCAAATGACAACGTCGCGTCTGGCGCGGCGACTTGACGCGGCGACAAGTCGCCCTGTTTGCGATGGCTCTAATAATTAACTTCCAGTTCGATGTCGTCGGGTCGTTACGATCCGTTATCCGATGTTATATCGGCCATTTGTTTAGAGTGTGTTAGTCATAGAATTTGTAGAAGTATATTAGCTTAAGTACCTATTAATAAAAATCTGTGCTTCGAAACCACAGATGCGGTAGAGAACCGCAACTGCAATATTGCACTATTAACGCAAATGTTGCGTGTCTGTGAACTTATTACAATTCCTTCAGTCGTAATAGTGTGCATACATCCCCGCTTTTTAGCGGAATTTTGTTCGACACACTCTGTCTTGGTCTGGTACGTAGATACAAGTACGTCTGTGGTCTTAGGCCCTTTCTCCACTGCTCCGGTCCGGTGTCGAAACCGGAATCAATCATGAGAAAATATCGGATGCCGGATTATACTTCTCCACTTCATCCGACTCTATTCGGCAATGGACGTGACGCAGTGCTTTATTAAAAATCCTCGGTTTTTCTATTCAAGGCAGGGGACGTTTTACACACATTCTATTAATTTAGTATGGGAACATTTTTGGGTTATATGCGCGGTCCAAAAACGTGTATTGTTTTTGTACGTCGATTACTTCGGACCGGTAAAATACCGTTCCGATCTAGCAAATTATCGGGCCGTTAAAAACCGGATGCCGGAGTAGTGGAGAAGCTTATTAGTATTCTTGTGTGTTTCTAAATCAGATCGGTAATTAACGTTTGCCGGACCGGAGCAGTGGAGAACGGACCTTATCGGTGTTTTCTCGTCCAACAGACGCAGCGGCGACACGGGCGGCGCGCGGGTGCTCCGCTCGACGCCGGACTGGGGCGAAGTCGCAATCAGCGGCGAGCACCTCTGGTCGCCTACATCCGTTTCTGGCGACTGCTGCTACGTCGGCGATGCCGAGTGCCAGGTTAGTATTTACAACCATAAACTGACGCCCTGTATACCGGTGGGGTACGTAGAGATCAGGGCTTACCCCTTACCACAATCCTGATAAACCTCTTTCGCTTTATCAACGTTCAACGGTCGTTCTATGGACAGACGCCGATTTCAGTACAATTTATCGTGCTATTTGCTAATATATCCCCAATTCGGCTGAGGTGTTTCCACCTGGGACGTTTCATCCTGACCCTTCCACCCACTTTCGCTCGATGTGATTATGTCATTCTTTTTTTTCCTCTTCTTATTTCCAAACCAACGCAATTACAATTTCTAGTCACTACTAAACCAATACTCCTCTGTCAGTATTTAGTATTCTCTATCTGTATTTCATGTACTGTGTAGGAATAGGGTGGCAGTGATAAGAACTTTTTTCAACCTAAAGTAAAAATAAATTAGTAGACAATTTTTTTTGGGCATACTTTAATAAGTACTCCTGTCCTTAATAGGACATTTTTAAAGTACGATATCTTAAACGGTTTACTCCAGGTTTTTTATAAGAAGTGTACCATTTTAGAAATATGTAAACATGTAACTAAGCTGCTCATTTATATTTACCCGCTAGCTATAAGTACTTATGCGAAACAGAAACATTATTTAAATTTCCATTAAAAATAATAATGCATCAAATGTTACCAAGCATCAAACTGTAGTGCTTGGTATGCGAGTGTGATTGCAATAATCCTTCCACAAAATACCCAGCTTTAGCCTTTGATAAGCTGCCCTTTATACCAACTAATTAGACTGCCTGCCTGGCTAATGAACCCAATGGTGCTAGTTTCAAACTAATAGCAAACGCTGAGGTAAATTAGTATAAAGCCTCGTTGGTCTAACGGTATCACATCGCTCTGCCGAAGGTCGTGGGTTCTATTCCCACAAGGGGCCACTCTTAGTGTATTTATAACGTCCTTGCCTGGTTACCATAACAAAGAGATGATAGTTTCAGACCAGAACAAATAAATGGTTGTGTTATGTGGATGTTATTATTATAATAATTACTCTAGTTTCTATTTTTAGTATCGAAGTTTTTCCTAACAATAGCGGGGCTACTGTGGGTCGGTGTTAGAGTCGCTATTGAACGAATTATGAACAAAACCTATCATTGAAGGTTCAAAACGTTTTGTTACATGCCAAATTGTAATTTCCTTGCGGGCCATTAGGGTGTTTCCTTTGTATTGTGTGGGAGCCGTGTAGTTGAATGTAAGATTAATGATTCGGCCAACATCACTTCGTCTAAAACCTGTCGCTTCTCTGCCAACAATGGAATGTCTTCCGCTGTAATTGCCGATTAATCGCCATGTTTTGTGGCAAACAAGACCGCTTAGAGTTTGTTACTTGTAGGCATTCTGCAAATTAACTCCGCTTTTCTGAAGCCTGATTTTGAAGTCATCAGCATCGTCAGCAATATTTTGAGGGAATGTTTTTTGCATTATGAAAAACAATATTTATTATTAATGATTTCACATGAATTGTCCGTATCGTATTCGTAATTTTCGACTTTTGATTCAAAATCTTATCAAATCTCCTCGACTTTGGCAGTTCCGTCTAGTACAAAAATACCGAAATTTCTGCAAAAACACTGGGGATGCTCAATATAGTAAAACAGTACTTCACGCCGAAATAGCTTTTGGTCCTTTACCAAGTACAGGCTATGCATGGAGTACTGCAACCACCTCTGGGCAGCCAAGAATCAGCTTGCCGTTTTGGACGGGTTTTGAGCGCCGAGGGAGGATTGGATTTGGATGGCCTTTGGAGCACCGTCGTAAGATTACTTGCCTTTCCGTCTTCCAAAGAAGATTTATTTTGGAGAGTGTGCACAGGAGCTACGTGAACTTATACCCCATCCCCTTTCTTCCATTCGGATAACCAGACGGGTGGCTCATATGCAAGCATTTGTCGTGGAAATTCCGCGAATTCGCACCAAGCGATTAGCAAATTCTTTTATATTAAGGACGGCGAAGATTAATTGTAGAACCTGGGTGTCTTTAAAACTAGAGTTAACCGGCATTTAACAGGCAAATACGTAACAACTTAGACCCCGTCTTCACTTACATTAGGACTTGAGCATGACTGCAATCAAGTTTCAACCTGTCCTAATAAAAAAAAAAATGGAGTAGTAAAAACACCGTAATGCTTTTCTTACAAATGATGGTTCATCCAATGTGCGTAAATAAGTAAAATAGCAATTGAGTTGGCCAGTGACGAGCACAAGACACTCCAACCATAGGTTTTTTTTCGATTATGTACTTTTTCGTTTGTTTGACTCTCCCCACAATTGTTTAAATAATTTTATTCAAAACCCACTTATATTTACGCTCATTCTTACAGTAACGTTCAGGTCCACTATACCATCTATGTCTTACAATTTGTTCACCATGTAGCTTACATCAACTCTCAGCAATTTTCCAACATTTGCTTATAGGAATAAGGCTACCAATTCTGCTATGCACCTTTATCCCTTACCTTACTATCTTTATCTTTTTATCAAAAGTTAAACCAAGTTCGGACGGGCGTAGGAAGCAGTGGCGGTTGCTGTCGTCAGACACGTCGAGCAGGCCATCATCATCATCATCTTTATCTTATCTCATGTGTACATTATAATAAAAATTATTGGTGTACATAAAACAAAGAATATGCTATCTTACTAAATAAATAATGTGGAGTGAGCAAGCACGTGCATGTTATTCAATGGCAGCGACTTAGTGGCCTTTGACCTCAAATGCAAACTAAGTACCATGTTACTCTTTTAACGTTTATACTACATTATTAACGTCATGTGAAGTGATTATCTGACGTTTAAGACGACACACATCATTGTAAGGTCTCTAGTTTGTAGTTAAGACTAATAATATTATTTGCGGAATCATTAGCAGTTATACTAGAGTTCCCTGTAGGTACATTGTGTGAACCTTAGCAGCAATAATATTAATCGCTCACCACGAAACATTTTTTTATATTTTATATTATTTCGGAAATAATAAAGAGGCATCCCACTTAAATGATAAAATTATGTAGGTACTAGGCATTAGTGTGGAGCGAAAAAAATGATTTTTCTTTTCGTATCTCCTGGGTAATTAATTATTGACCTATATCGTGTGTACGAACTGGTGTACGAACCCAAAATTTCACCTTGATAGGTCAACATCTTCAGGTGGCGCACTTGACTTGAAATTTGGTAAATAAAAGAAAAATATGGACTCGTCTAAATTGGTGTTAAAACAAAAAGTAAAAACTTTAATACAAATATTTTTATTAAACTTTTGAAATTAATGAACAAACCTACGATGTTTCATGCATTAATAACAATGTCTAACTATCTAGATCAGTCGTATCATGACCATCTTTTGTGAGATTTTGTCTCAAAAAGAGGCAAATTTCATCTGCCTTTTATCTTGGATCTTATGTACCCATCTCTTGTCTCTGGTCCACAGACTGATAAAGCAGCTTCTTTCACAAGCTTTACACGCCGTTCTACTGCCTGGGTGTGGCAGGGAAATTTCAAGAAATGAAGCAAATGGTCGCCTGAAGAAATCATCTCCGTTATTTCTGCATCGCTGTATTTCATTGTCATGGAGGGCTCTGTAACTTCTTCCTGAGACCGATTAATTCAATCGTAATAATTTGAAGCATCAGGTTGTAGTTGAGGCTGAAATTTTGGGTTTGTGCACCTTAAGATACAGGTCAATAATTATTTACCCGAGGTACCGAATTAAAAAAAAAAATTTTTTCACTCCACCCTACTAGGCATACAATCATGCATCCAAAAGTTATCTCACTAAATACTACTCGTATATCGTAAGTAAGTTAAAGGGTGAGTATATCTAAGGTGGGTATTGAGTAATCTATGAAAGTACACAAATTGATTCATAGTAATCTATCTATCTATCTATCTCTTTAAACGAGCAATTCTTGTATATATATTTATATTGTTCTTTTCAAGGTCGGGCCTTACGAGGATATTTAATCAGAATCTCGGAAACGGCTTCAACGATTTTCACGAAATTTTGTAGGCAGATGCTTTCGGGGGCGTTTAATTGATCTAACTAGGTTACATTTTTAGAAAACGTTATTTTACCCGTGTTTTAAGCCAATTGAAATTTGCTATGATAACATACAGAGGTAAATTTCGCATCTATCTGCAAGGTTGGGATAGTTCCGACGGGAAAACGGGCGACCCGTTACGGGCCGATTTCAAGAGACTCGGTTCGACTCATGATGTTTTTTTTCCAAGTTCTTTTTTTGTTGAAAAAGGATTATTTTAATTTTATATTACATATTTTATATTACAAAAAAAGTACCCAGGTACTACCTATAATAGGACTAAGTACAGGAGAAGCTATTATGGCAACTAAATGCAAACTCAATGTACATGAGGGGCCCTGTTTCTCTTGGTCGTGACAGACGGACGGACGTCTGTGGACGTACATACAGCGGAGTCTCAGTAATAGGGTCCGTTTTACCTTTTGAGTACGGAACCCTAAAAAGGCCCTTACACTACCTTTGTTTTCTAAATCCCGGGAATTTTTCCTTGTCACCCAAGATTCTCAACTCTTGTGATTTAATACCTGTGTAGTAACCCTATAGCTACATAAGGGATAAGCGTATTGTGTTTGTGGAATAATAATACTACACCTGTGTTGTTGAATTGGAAGCGGCCTCAAACGTTGGTAATTGGTGTGGATTTCATACAGCATAAACCCACACGATTTTACGTTTCACTTCGAAACTACCAAGCAGTTTATTGTCCGCTAAATGAAATGCACAGAACCGTCGGCCGTGTAAAGAAGTGACCAAAAGCTCCATTCCCTAACTATACCATATTCATTTGGGTCTTAGTCAAATTGTAAACAACATTTCAGTACTCTTTATACTATTTTAATTGTCTAAAATGTTATTTTGGTTTCTACACTAATTTTTAAAGTAAATTAGCTGTTACCTAATCTATTTTACTTATTTCTTAGTGTAAAAACCGAAATAATTTTTTTTGACAATGAAAATAGTCTAAAGAGTACTGAAATGTTGTGTACATTTTGTCTAAGACCTAAATTAATATGGTATAGTTTAGATAGCTACGAATTGAACCAGTGTGTTTTGTCATTACATGACGTAAAATGTGCAGAACTGAATATTAAGTGTGCTTTTAGTTTAATATGTATAGTTTATTTACCCCAGGTTTTTAATTTATTTGGTTTGTTTTGGTTTTACCCCAGGTCTTGGATGTTTACATGTATGTGATGTCGCTGTCTGATGTCGTCTAATTTCCATGATACAGGGTATCCTAATGTGGGGCCAAGAGCAATGTATGTGCATATACTTGCATATGTTGAATGTTAAATGTTCATGTTGTTTATTTAGTTTATTATTAGGTATTTTTCTGCTATTGTATTTATTTATATTTGCGCCAACTACCAGTCTCTCTTTCTCCGTCGGCCATCTTTACGTTACGAAATTATCTGAAAGGAGTTTTATTTAGCAATAAGACCGTCCATTGTACCTTTTTTTGTATTTTTTTATTTACATGTATTGTTTCTTGTGTGGAAAAAACAATATTCTGAGATCTTCTTAAGTATCTTATATTACAATCAAAAGTGTGCCTTTCGCAAGATAAAGTCTCTTGCCATCCCTTGTTACCAAATCTCAAACTTATGTTTCTCGAAGTTTCATTAGCCAACGTTAGCCAAGCAACTAGGATATCATTGGGATGTGGCTTAAAGCATGAAACTTAACACCGAAACTCTCATCGAGACAAAATATCTTCAACCACTTAAGAAAATTAGGTTTAGCCAAATTTGTTCTTTGTATAATATGACCGAATTTTGCGCACAACTTAGAGTAGAAATTAAATTAACTTTTGTCTTTCAGAAAAGATAAGGCTATTTTGCTGAAGATAAAAAGTTTTAATAAAGGCAAGGTAATAAACGGCTGAGTTTTCGGTAAATTAATTAGTTGTCAAAAGCCTCCAGAGTGGTCGGCCGTGGGAAATTACAGAAACTCTAGGTCTGAAAGTGAGGAGACCTTTCTTTCTTTGTGCTGTCACGGGGGTACATAATAGAGTAGGTGAACCTGTAGTATAATTAATGTTTCTTGAAAAACTGTAATAACTGAGAGGTAATGTTTTGGTTACTTACGTTGCGCTGAATTTCTATCCTGAATACATGTCTCGTGGAACAATACGTAAAACTTTTTATGCTGCGCCAAGCCCGAACGGATAAAAGCCTACGCTTCATACATGTAGCAAATCGGCGCCGACCCCTCCGGGCAGCACTAGTATTGATTCACATGACGCCTCAGCCGCGTTTCCACGATCTTAATAGGCTCGCACAACGTGATTAATCTTATTGACTAACAACTATAGGCTACTTGGATGGTAGTGTACACACATTTTAGTTTTTGCTCCAGTTTGTATGTGCTTTATTCATAGCGCATACCATTAAATTGTGCTAAAAATTACCGAAAAAACTGCTACTATAAATACAAGCGAAATAAAATACGTCAACTTCAACAAACTTTTATTATTAAAAAGAAAAGATTAAGAATAGTTTGGTTATGGCAACGAAAACTATACGTTAGAAAACAAATAAAACCACGACTGTGCAGCTGTGGAAGAGCTTCATAAAACTGCACAAACATCAACATTTCACTGCTTCGTCACTTTTTATTTACAAAACACAGAACTTATTATTAGCACCATTTAGTTTTTGCAATTTCAAGTATCTAAAAAGAGTAGAGTACATGGGCGATTTCCAGATGGCCAGTGTACACCATACGAGTAGCTTCTGAGTGGCCGAAATTGGTCACACAAGTATACTTTATTGCACACGAGACATTAAACATAACATTACATTGAAACAATATGTACAAAGGCGAGCTTATCTCCGTAAGAGATTTCTTCCAGCAAGCCTTAGTGAGTCGGAGCAGCAGTAAAAAACGGGTCTATATTATACGTGTACAAAATAGACTACATAAACTACAAAATACCTAAACAGTTTCCTACTAAGACCGTGATTGGCCTACTAAGACCGTGAAAACGCGGACTTATAACTAACTTCGAAACATGGAAATAAAGAGTTCATAATAATAGGTCTATTCCGGTCTGACTCAGATAGACTTTTGATCATGGTAAGCTGGTTCTTAACGAAGATAAATTCTAGAGTCGGCGGACTAAAGGACACGAGTCAACTTGTCATAAAGTTACTGTTCTTTACTACATAAATAAATTAAAATAATTTGCTTATTTTTTTTGTAATAAACCAGGTATATACCTACGTTCAATGGATTGTTTAGTTACACTTGTCTGTTATTGTAATGAATATAATAAAATGCTATAGAGTAATTTTAAAATAGCTTTATTTCACTGCCTCGAAAAATTGTTTTTTCGACTTATGTGCTTTAATCCGCCGACCTTAGAATTAGTCCTGTAAAAAACAAGAAACTAATAAAGTTTTTTGTAGTTGTACCCGATAATAAATGTATTAACTTTGTCAATTCATCATCCAGCTGTAGCCGTTTTAAATAACGAATTTCACTAATCATATAAGTGTTGTTTTTAATCCCTTTAGATTTAGAGCAAATGAGACGTTATTGTAGTTACATTCTGTGGCTGGGAGAACTTTTCAGTCGCTACCATCTAGAAATGTAATATTTAAGATTCAGATATAAAAACGATACGGTTAGGTTATGTTAGGAAAAGGCCTCAGGCCTGGGGCACACAGGAAGGACGCGGAACGAGAGCGTGGAAAAGACGCGACTCGTTGTATAATCTCCTCAGTTCCGTGTCGACAAAATAACAATAGAAAACTGTTGTTATTTTCAAGGTCAGGACTGAAGAGGTTAATGTAGTTCGCGCCACTGTAGCCAACACTACGGTTTAATGGCATCCCCGTTTTCTGTTTTAGTTTGTATTTCGACTGTTTTTGTTGATAGATCCAAATTCCAAACTGCGTAAAAAATAAATATTATTCCAAATCGCAACGGGTCACAACCAACATGTTAAACCGGAATAACCTTTTAAGTTTGTAAGCATTTGTGGGGCTTTTCTCATCATCATCGCCTAAATCCGGAGACGGAAATGACACGAAATACATTACTGCGTTTTCTTTTAGGTAGCATTAAATTTGAAGTATCATAAACGCTATGTATAGCACCTGCCAAGATGACATTACTAACCCATAGACCTAAGAACATTATTATGCAGAAGCGACATGAATTTGAACATTCATTATTTGTTGAAGATATTTACTTTCTTCTTTTTTAAATAAATTAGCTTCTTTTCTAAAATAGTTATAAACATTATTTACAATTTCACGAGATTAAGCAACAATTTTTTACCATCTTTAAATTTGTTGAAGCCATGATACATAACTATTGTAAGTTAATTGTGATAAAATTTGATAGAATCGAATATTTTCACGAATGAAATTAGCGTTCATAAACATAAATGTATCATAACGTCAAACTGGTTTTATTGACACTAAGAAGGCAGACTGGCAAAATAGTAAATAATTTTTCTTATTTCAATATAAAGGTTGCGTTAGTTTTGAGCTACAAAGGAGGTTTTGCTGCTCATATCGTTCTTGTATTGTATTCAATAAGACAACGAGCAATATCTGTAAATTGATAACTCTATGTAAGAGACGAGGGATTCACGACAATAATCGAGGTTGGCCGAAGTGTTAACTGATTTTAATCATATTGTACTAGCTATAAAAAAGAAAAACTCGAGTTTCCAGTCACACTAGTGACAGCGCCATAAGCTTGATTGACTTTACAAAACCGACTGTCAGTTACGCTGCCACTTACTATCGCCCAATTAACATTCACGTCACGCATGACGCACAGAATGAACCAATCACAGAGTGATTTACTCTGGAGCACATCCTGCGCACATTTCATTGGTAAAAAAAGACTAATCACGTGGACAGGGGCCGTTTTTGAGAGTGAATTTTATATGGAGAACTCGTTCTATGGATTTTTTATTAGTAGATTGTATGCTATTAACACCCACGGTTTCGTATGTCTGATGCAGTTTTCATAATACATAGTGACCTGTTATAACATCAAATAAAATATCTAGTAAACCGTATAAAACATTTGTAACCGCAACGTGAAAAGGTTACGGTACGAAGAGGAAAAGTTTGTTGGGCTATTACTAACCGTCAAAGTGGTTTCACAGGAAATGTTTTCTATTGTTCCTAGCATTTATTGTGGCTACGCGTCTTGTATCGTATTTTAAAACTGTGTCATAAATAAAAATAAAAACTGACTACACCATTCACGGTGCATTTTTTTTTCAGTCTCGCTGCCTAGATTTATCCTATTTATCTTTCCAAAAATGTCTTATAGTAGAAGTCATGTTAAAAGATAAATAGACGTAAAAAAACACTGCAGTTTATCTGGGTAATTTAGATTATATTAGAACTCTTACACCAGAAGAAAATAAATACCTACATTAGAAACCTTACATATCTAAGGTAATTGTAATTCAGTATCAGTTTTTTGTTAGCTACATTGTAATATCTGAACCATAGATACATATTTTATTGTACTTACTCATAATAAATTATGCAGATGCACAATATTTAAAAGACCCCTCCATCCACCAAGTAATTAGGATTATTGATATCCCTCTCTTGCTCGCCACATCAAAACTGCCTCTATAATAGGTAAGTTCCTCCAAGATGCCTGTGATGTGTAAGGATTCTCCTCTAACCGCTTCGTCCTCCTCAGAAACACGGCTCCCGGATGAAGTGTTCGGCGTGCAAAATCGTCGCGCACCAAGCCTGCATTGACATCCTGATGGACCGCGTTCAGTTCACGTGCAAGCCCACCTTCCGTGACGTGGGGATCCGGCAGTACCGCGAGCAGACAGTCACCCACCATCACTGGGTGCACCGCCGCTCCGAGAAGGGCAAGTGCAAGGCTTGTGGCAAGGTCAGTGGAGGTTGCTTGCTCAACGCTTTTACCGCTTATCCACCGTAGCTATTGGGGCTCTAAACGAAGTTAACTCTTACGAGGACTTGTCTGCAACACTCGGTTTGTCGTACGGAATAAAATTAGCTTGTTAGAAGATTGTAAAACTATCTTAGGGACTGTTTAAAATAAAAAGGCCATTGTTCAAAGCATTGTCCTTAATATTAATAATAGTTACAAATTGTACTTTATTTTAAAGGCAGTTAATTTAATGCGTCAATTATATTTGTTTATACTTTTCTTTATTAAAAAAAAACCTCAATATTATTACACAATATCGCCAAACTAGCATTAATAATAACATAACAATATATTATAGGCAAAAGATTTCTTCTATTTTTGAATAAGTGTGTGACTAACTCGACCTTCTAAAGTTCGTTTCACACGTGAATGAAACTACCTTTAATATTTTCGAATAAATAACGTAAAGGTAAATAATTAAGAGTCATTTTAGTTTTATTTATTTAACCTGTAGAGTTTTCGGTAGGCCTATCGGCTTACCTTAACAATGGTTTTTCATTCTTGTTTTCAAAGTCATAACGAAACTGAAGAGTTCTTGTCTTAGTGGAACTACAAACTGACAGCTCATAGGATCCCAGTTGATTACGTTTTTCCGTGCATGACGTACTTCCGGTAACGTAAACACAGATCCTCTTTTTCGCTCTAAAAATAATAAAAGCACTCTAAAACGGAATATTTGGCCTAGGCCTCGAATTTTTTTTTATTCGAAAGAAATATAAATGAAGAATTTATTTTTATGCCCATTTGCAAACAGTTTGCCGGACTGATCGCAATGCAATTTCCAATGTCTTTATAGGGCACAAATCGAAATTAAACAGCCCCAAATATTTTAAATTACCTTTAAACAGTTCCAAAGACTGAAATTTTGACAATCTTCTGATAACTTAAAAAAAACCGCATTGTATTCAGAGTGCTTCAGAAAGGTCTTGCAGCCCTTTGGGGTGAAAACCTATATTTTCTTGCGGTAATTGAGAAGTATGGCTATTTATTACAAGTCTCAAACAGGGACCTTTCTGGAGCACCCGTAACCGTTTCCGTAATGTAATAATATGACGTAGATGGAAAGTGAATTACTGCTGCTGGTGTTCAGATTGCATTGCACGTTTCCATTTATCATTGAATGATACGCACGTTTTTTTCCAATTTATGTAATGTTGTTTTGATCTAAATATTAAAATCTTCAATCCCAGCGTCTGAATACATTGTATACTAAAATTCACTGTTCTGGGTTCCGTAATACAAAAAATTTAGTAAGATTTCAACAAACACATGCTGGTTTTGAGTAGCTATCTGTATGTTCATATTTAAGCTAATGCGACCCGTCCATCCCATAATGCTCGACGTTAAGTCCGCGAGTGTCTGTAATTATGTCGTTTGTGCTCGTATGAAAAAGTTCGCAATTTTCAGTTCGTTTAACTTTACTACTGAATGCTCTGCTTTTGAACCTCCTATTGTTTATTTTGTACGAGGATTTCAACAGTATTTAGCGCAAAGTCGGGATAAAAAATTGTTTTATTTTAGGATGTTATATTCAACAAGGCACCCTTATAGTTTCGTACGTCTGTCGGTCTGTTTGTCCATCTGACTGTCCGCGGCTTAAAATAGAGATAATGAGTACTAGAGACCTGAAATTTGTTTTTTTTAGAAAATCTCGAAAAAATAGGTCATCTGCGACGGTCCCCGTAATAAACATCAACCGCTTATTGAAAGTTATTGTGTTGAAGTTATTGAGTTAAAACTTGAGAAAATTCGGGGCAGTAGCACACATAATACTTAAAAGGAAAACTGTCACGGCTAAGTAGGCTTTCCAAGTTAAGGAAAAATAGGCGACCAACTTGTAAAAGGAAAATTTCTGTGATGAAAGTGTTAGTTCTGTAAAGCAGATCAAAAAACTCTCCTTCTTGGGAACCCTACTTTGCAGGCATTGGTTGGGAAAAGAAAAGGAGGAATATTTGAACGCTTCCCGCCGCCGCCGTCTGCTTCAAAAACCATGTATTCCGACGTCTTCACATTATCATGGCAAAGGTTTCAAAGGTCGATAACACCATTCTTAAAGCACTGTTTGAGGGGCCAGGAGTACAATGTTAAGCGTAACTCGACCTCTGACGACCTCTGTGGCGTAGTGGTTAGCGCATCTGCTTACCATGTGAGAGGTCCCGGGTTCGATTCCCGGCTGGGGTGAAAAAAAAAACTCCATGTCTTGGATGTTTACATGTTTGTTACGTCGTTGTTTCTGGTTCCCACGACACAGGGTATCCTAGTGTGGGGCCAGAAGCAATGTATGTGCCTGTATGTAAATGTTAAAAAAAAACTAATGTTGTTAAACCATACTCCGTCAATAAAACAGCCGACATGCATCTCACTGAGTTTCTCAATCAGCGCATTGATATACAGGTTAAATAACTTAGTTGACGTAAGGCTACCCTGGATAAGTGGTCACCAAATTCGTGGCAAATGCAGTTTATTTCCTAGCACGAAGCAAACATGCACTTAATGTACACGGGGGCAGGCGGGTGGCCTGTGCCCTCTCATTTTCTATTCATAATTGCTCAAATAGCCCGAGGGTGGAAAATAGATTATCATCCGGGCGTGTACTCCGCAAATTTATAAACGAGATTTTACCTGAAAAGACACTTACGTGCTCACTGTACTGTCCAAATTTATACAGGGATTTTATTCTTTGTTAATTACTGGCACATTTTCTATCCTTAGAGCTACCAGATACGATTTATCTAGCTAATTCCGTACTGTAACACACACAGGAAAATTCATCACACTTATTATTTGAAGGGATAAGCATGACAAGGAAAATATGGAGCCACAGCAATAAATATATAAGAAGCTACTAGCGCCTTAGGGTAGATAACTTATTGTTAATGTGAAAATGTGTAGTACCCGAGAGGGTATTTCTTTTTGCGCCCGGAACCCTAGTAACGTGTAAATATCTGTGATATTTTTTCGTGAGTGACATACGCTTAGCGTGTTATACAGGAGAGTGATCGTGGATCAGGAATGAGCGATGTAGAGGAGGCACGCAGTGTTGTCAAATGCCGGCAGGCCAATGTGACAAAAATCGCCTCAGTAAAATTACTATTTTGTACTCACCGTAAAAGTTTCAAAACCAAATCTACAACGTACAATATAACGATAAATAGAGGGGACCGTTAGGCACACTATTTCTTTCAGAGACAGAATGACCTTTATCACCACGTACTCTGAATACGGATTGGGAATTTCAAGCGCTACGATAGTCATATAATTTATTTACCGTGTTTTCCTTCACCATTACGAGTAGGATACGAGTAGAAGTAGGAGTATTCCTACTTCAAATTCACAAAATTGAATGTGCGTAACTTAATAAAAATAAAAACTTGGGTAAAGACCCGGGGTAGGAACTTACGAAATCTTGAATGTAAGGCAAGTGTTCTTACCACCGCTTAATCGATGAATAACAACTACCTACAACATAATAAGGTACTCAAATGTAAATTTAATGCATAAAAGACTCGTGTCACAGAGCTTGTTATGGAACTCCTCCAAACGGCTTCACTGATTTTCACGATTTTTTGTGTAGATTTGGTAGTTCTGGAAATAGGTCTGAGGCTAATATGGCAAAATAATGTTTTCCGGGCCAGTTTAAACATCTTCAAAAAAATTAAATAGTCTAATCCGCTTGGTTCTTACCACCGCTTAATCAATGAATAACAACTACAACATAATTAGGTACTCAAATGTAATGTATAAAAGTCTCGTGTCACAGAGCTTGTTATGGAACTCCTCCAAACGGCCTCACCGATTTTCACGATTTTTTGTGTAGATTTGGTAGTTCTGAAAATAGGTGTGAGGCTAATATGGCAAAATAATGTTTTCCGGGCCAGTTTAAACATCGTCAAAAAAAAAATAGTCCAATCCGCGAACGGTCGCTGATAGCATTTTTTCCCGGCCTCTTCCCTTTCGATATGGCCCAAAAAGGCGATAAATGTCTTCATCTGGCAATACTAGCTAGAGGACGGGGACTGACGATGACGGGGACACGGCTCCCGACGCCACCCCCTCCCCCACCCGATGTCAACTCATACTCAGCTATTTGCATCCACCTCGCATGCGGCACGAGTCACGACGTACGAAACCAACCAACACACCCTGCACGAAATTAAAACTTCATTTTTAATGACGTGTTAGCATATCGCTCCCATACAACTTGCCAAGGGGAAAAACGGGGTTTCTGGGTTATACTCATACGGTGGGGATTTGTAAGCAGTTACAGTAGTTAAGTACGAAGAGGTCGAGCAAAGCACTTTTTTTGGGATTCCGTAACCGAAGGGCGCCAAACAGAATTCTGTTCTCTTTTATAGGACTTTATTGCTCTGGTTTTATATTTTAATTTGTATCATTGCAATCTCCACAAAATAAAATTTTACTCTATTTGGTTCAATAATATTTTGTACACATAAATTACATTAACAGAAATAAAAATAGCTATAACTAACTTATAAATAAGAAACTATGCTAATATATAAATATTTACAAATAAAACACCTGCTCCACTGTCCCTCGGCAGTGGTATTTTTTTCTCTAGTATTATTAAGGTCGTTTTAGCTTTGTCGCAAAAACAAAAAACAAAGTGCCAAACTAGGTGTGACTGGCTTTTGTAGTGCCACAAACAATATAGTAGCCCCTATTGCATAACAAAAAGTAATGCAAATCGACCATGTTTGATGGTATGCGATAGAAAAATGAAAAAACAGAAAACCATTTCTGTTAAATAAGACACAGTATACTATTATGTGTCTCTGTACGTAACCATCGTTGTACTGGTTTTTTGTTTTCTAAAACGCGTTAGCACGTTTCAGTGAAATATTTTTCATTGTTGAACCCATACAATTTTTGGAAGAGCAATCGGCTCACCATAACAATGGTTTTTAATTGTTCTTTTCAAGGTCATACATATAACGCAACTGATTAAAACCGTTTTCTTAACACAAAACAACGTGTTACAGATTTTGTTTGTAATTTCAAGGACTTTCTATATTAATAATTTCGTTCGGGTCTACGGTAGACTCGAACGATATGCACACCAAATGAAAGAGCGTAATAAAATAGTTGATCTGAGTCGACAACATATGGACGGAAAATTCGTATTATCGAGCAGCATCAATATAAAAATTATTAAATTCAACAATGGCGTTGCTAAGTAAAAATGTCAATGTCATCATTGTTGTGTTAGTGTCACAAGTTTTGATTGTGAACTGTTATGGCCGGTTTACATTATTTTAGTGTGCTATAATACAATCCGCTACTTGACTCTTTTTTCAAGTATGTCTTAAATGCTAAATATCTCTTCCATTAGACCAAAAAATATTTTAGTATATTTTTTGAGGACCTAAAAGCAACAAAAACATTATTTTAAAACGTTGCTTTGCTAAACAGCCAAAAACGCGGTCCGCCATTTTTGTCTATGGTTTGAAGTCCTCTACGTTTGTAAACAAAGTTTGACATTCGTCGTTCGTGCCACGAAAGAAGTATGAGTCACAATAGAACCTACGCACGCACGACTGACAGATGTTTGTTTACAAACAAAGGTGCTTTCAAGATGGCGGATAGTGTTTTCACCGTTCCGATTTAAAAGCGAAAAATATTTTTTTAATTTGCAAATTTTGCAGCCATCCTGCATATTTACCTAGCAAAGTCAATATATTTCGGTTTCTTACGTTAGATATTACAGGAAATATCCATTTATCGCGTCAAATTTGATACGAGGCAAGTAGCGTATTAGAGAGGCAAGTGCATTAGTACATTACTAGACGTTCGAGTGAACGTTTATATTTCTTCCGGTAGAGTGTCACTTCGTCGACGTCGCGAAATATGCGCTATCCTACTCAAAATACTATGAGTTTTAATGGAAAACATAAGTAGGTAAGTTTGATAATTCGAGTTATTGAAAACAACACGCACTTGCGCACTCTCCTAAAGTTCTCACTAAATTTTTAGTTTATACATAGATAAGTAACGAGGATAGTAACGCGCTCAGGTGTTACTGGATAGAACAATAGAAACCAATTCTATTTTGATTCTAATCGAAAGGCAACTAGAACCGTACTATACCGTAAAACGTACTAAAGCAAGTGGCGCTTACACGTTTCTACAAAAGCACTCTCCTTATAAAAGAAAGAAAGAAAGAAAAAAAGAAAATTTATTTATTTGATACTCAAAACAAAACAAAAAAACACACACACACACAGAGTGCGTACAATAATAAAAAAATAACACAGAAAGCATAAAAAGCGTAAAAATAAATAAACTGTACAACATGAAAATAATAATAAAATACATTAAAGGTTGAGCCCCCAAAATGGGCCCGATTCAGCATAATGTTGCAACAGAGTGTAAAGTAAAGCACTCTCCTAAACACTAAGATAATCTAAACCGGCCCTTTGATCCGTGGCATCCAAGAAGGTTATTATAATCTTTGCCAACTGAGAAGGTGTAGTAAGTAATCTGTGGTGATTTTCATTGGCGGGAGGACAATAATTGACATTGAGTTTTGGACAATGAGTAGGTCTGTGGTTTTGGAAGGGTCTGAAAAATAATTGAAAAAGGAAATCAAAGTCATAAATTGATCTTTATTGTTTTGCTTAGTTAGGTACCAATAAACTTATTGAAATGAAAAAGCCACTAGATAAGAAAAATACCAAAAAATAAAATGATGAAGAAAAACATGTGGTCAATACAAAACTAAAAGCTGTAAAGCCAAAGAGAGGGAGCTGTTTTTAGTCGATTAGCCAAGTGGATTCTGCGTCTCATTGAATACGTCATTAGATTCACTAGCTGTTAAGTTTATGAAGGAAGCTCATTTAGTTAGTAATTTGTGATGAGGTATCCATGACAAAGTTATGATAAGTATCCGATTTTCGCCTTGCATTCCTTCGTGAGTAGCCAGAACATGTCCAAAAGAGCAAGATTGGCTATCCGTAATAGTGTGCTGGTTCCAATACTGTTGTAAGCAAAGCATGGTAGCGAGATTTGGGTATGGCAGAAGAATCATGAAAGTAGGATTAGTGCAGTACAAATGAGATCCTTAAGAAATATGTGTGGTGTTAGTTTGAATGACAGAATACGCAATAGTGATCAGAGACCGAGGATGTAGAGAAAGAGGATGTAGTGAGTGACTAGAATTGAAAAAAGGAATGTTGCGTTGGTTTGGAGATGTGGAGAGGATGAACGAAGAAAGACTGACAAAGCAAATATATCGGGCGAATGTGAGTGGAAGGGCCGGTAAGGGACGCCCCAGTTGGACATACTTCGACCAAATAGGGGATGTATTAGCAAAGGGCAAGATTAAAAGTACCCGAAACCGATGTGGGTACATGCAACGACTAATGGATGTCGATGAAGCGAAAGTGATTTGTCAGGATAGTGGCAGGTGACAGTCCGTGGTCTCTGCCTACCCCTCTGGGATACAGGTGTGAGCTTATGTATCTGAATGTATTAAGAGATTTATATCTACTGGTGGTTGATAAATACAGAGGCGTCACCATATAAAAAAACATAGTGGAATATTATTTTGCGTCTACATTTTACCCGAGCGAAGCCGGGCTTTCGTCTAGTATTTTCATAAAAGCTGTTCAACAGTTCATTTTTTAGGGTTCTGTACCTCAAAAGGAAAAACGGAACCCTTATAGGATCACTTTGTTGTCTGCCCTTCCGTTCGACCGTCCGACCGTCCGACCGTCCAACCGTCCACCCGTCCATCCGTCTACCTGTCAAAACCCTTTATCTCGGCAAAGCGTTGAGGTATCGAATTAAAATCATATACTCAAGTCTACGGTCCCTTAAAGCTGTGTTTAAACTTCTGTCTATTTATGTTTTTAATTAAACCGGAACGGACCGGACCGGACTTGGCCCCCGTGGTGGAGTATGGCCTATACGAGTACCTTCCTCAGGGAAGAGACCCGTGCCCCTTGGTGTGGACATAATGGGTTGATGATGATGATATATTTAATTTTTCATTAAGTTAACCTGAAAAATATACGGCTGCTTATATCGCAAAAAAACTTATGTTTCGACACTCAACCGATATAATTATAATCAACCTATACATATTTACCCTACTGTCGACTATCACGAAGTTTTTAAATCCCCGAATCGCCTACTAGGGTGTCCGTCCGTTGTCTGTCCACCCCCGTCCCACCGTCCAATTTAATTTTCCCCATTTCATATTTTGATCCTGGTCTACCCGTTCAAATCTGCGCACATTATAATTTCGCTTTTGCATTCACATTCAGTTGTTCGTCCACCTTTGTTTTATTTTTGCATGTTGCATGGTTGTTTTGTTGTCACAGCCATTGCGTCGCAGTTGCTGCGGGTGGTGCTTGCCGAACAAAGGTTCTGTAGAGAGGGCTATGCAGATAGACAGCGAACTTTCCGAATCCAACAGTGTGCGTACCTATTATCTGTCTTGTTTACAGAGTTACCTCAAAATGCGCTATTCCTGTTACACGTCAATTAGAGTTGGTCATTTGCAACAGCTTTTGTTTTACTACTTTTGAAAGCATTTGTGTTTAATTTGTTGTACGTAATTTTGTTTTTGCTTTAAGCGATGTTTGATTGATTGCTAAAATTAATATTTTGTTACATTCGGGCTTTTCGGTGTGACCAAAAATGCGAAAAACGAAGTTACTCTAATAATAAATAGCTTATTAGATTATTTTTTTTCACAGGGTTCTGAACGTTTTCTTATAAAACATTACTTTAGAGATACCTACCTAACTCGAATATTGATAAACGCGTCAAGGCGCTTATAAAGCATTACGTTGAACACGTTGTGACGGCATAGCTTGATTTTTCGACAGATTTTTTTTTATATTATGAAAAGTATTAGTCGTACAAAAAAACAAAGCACGTTTATTTATCCTTTAACATGGTCGCTCTGATTATGTTAAAACATTTTTAGTGTAAGTTCTCCAATCGGGTTTTGTTTCCTAGAAGTAATGTTTACTACCCTGCGACAAAACCTAATAAATAGATTTTCTATAAAATCACATTTATTTACAAAGCATCTAAAACACTATGTAAAATAACAAAAATATATAACATTTTACGCTCCTCTGAAAATTTAGAATTACATTGTTTGCTCCGGGGTGGTCACATTCCTTCAGAAGATTTATTGCCACTCTTTTTGTAATAGATGCTGAAATGATTGAACGACTTGCCTAATGTTACGTAAAATAACGTTTTAACTTTTTCCTGGCAGGCGCTGCAAGCTAAACTGTCGTTTAGTTCCAAAGAGATCGTGGCCTTGAGCTGCTCGTGGTGCAAAGACGCTTATCACAACAAGGAGAGCTGTTTTAACCTTCAACGGATAGGAGAAGAATGCTCTTTAGGTAAACAAACATTACTTATTTAAGCATAAGCATACTCGATTGTAAGTTTCTCAATAACCTAGCCGACTTTAAATATTCATTCGGTTGCTTACTCTTCTAGAACACAGTCCCGACCCCAATTTATATTAGGTAGGTATGCGGTCCGCAAATTATCATCCCTGACGTGCCGAGCTGTAAAATTGGATGATTTCTAGCTAACTTTTTTCAGTTACTGCATAATTCACCCAACAAAATAGGTTTTAGCGTTGTTTCCTAATTTTTCAAACAGTATCATCTATAATTCTTATGAGAACTAATATTGATAAGATAGATAGATGGATAGATAATACTTTATTGCTCAACCAGGATACAGAGTTATTATAATTTTCTTATGTTTAAACATGTATTAACCTCGTGAGGCCCAATGTCTTCAAGTGATCACAAAATCAATTGTTCTTTTCAAGGTCGGGCCTTACGAGGTACATAACAGAAACAAGTCTATCTTCTAGACTTATAAAATTTAAAAATAATTAGAAACAATTCCTAATCATGATACATGTGCTACTCTACTAGGTTCGCAGTCCACGATCATAGTGCCACCGTCCTGGATCGTCAAACTGCCTCGGCGGGGAAGTTTCAAATCATCGCTCCGGAAATCACCCAAAAAGAAAAATGCCACCAAGAAGAAAGGAAAGGACTCCAAAAGTGAACCTAAAACGTTTGCAATAAAGCCTATCCCCACTGCCACCGTGAAACCAGTCCTGGTGTTCATTAACCCAAAGAGTGGAGGCAACCAGGGCGCTAAGCTGCTCCAAAAATTCCAGTGGCTGCTGAACCCCCGACAAGTCTTCGATCTCACTCAAGGAGGACCCGGCCCTGGGTAAGAGTTTTCATTTTATTACATTACAATCTCTTTGTTCATGTTTTGAATCTAGTTGGGATTCAATAACTTACAAACGTTGCATCCACTTAAGAACAAACACTTATTCCATGTCAATGTTCTCAACTTCATATTTCATAGAAGTCCTTTCATTCAACGTCCCTTCATGCGAAATGCTGAAATACTGAACTGTAATACTAGATACGAAATATTACAGAGATTTCAGTCCAAAACGCTAAGATTAATAATAAACGCTCCTTGGTATGTCACAAACGAGCGCATTCACAGAGATCTAAACATGCCTACAGTGGAACAGGAAATAAAATCCAATCTTACACGGCATAGAGGTAGACTGACTAACCACCCAAATGCCCTGGCATCAAAACTGATGACAAACCCAGTTACCTTGAACAGGCTGAAAAGAAGAGCACCCCAAGATATGCTGAAACCCAACTAAAATAATTAAATTTATATAGAGAATGAGACAGGGGCCTCATTCCCTGCAAGCTCGGATAAAGAAAAACAAAACTATTGCTAAATGTTCTAGATAACAGTTGCAATAATACGAGGAAGATAAAAAAAATGCGAAATGCGGCAACTATGTATATTGATCTTCTCTAATGAGAATATTTTCATCTCGAGTTTAATAAAGGCGCCTGTGTAATCGAAGCTAAAAAAGTTCCACTAGCGTTAATAGTGATATCGTACCAACTATCTAAATACTCTAACGTAGTTTTCAATAAGAGCGAAGCCTAGTAGAGACTTGGAATCCGATAATAGGTAGGTAGTATTATATTGGATGAGTAAAGGTCTAATCACATTACAAAGGGCCGGCGAAATGCGGTCACAACGGACAAACTTAAATAAACCTTGAATATCTTTAATATGGCCTATGCCTTCCTCAGGGAAGAGATCCGTGTCCCTCGGTGGGGACATGATGGGTTGATGATGATCTTAAAGGTTTAGTGGTACCTAGGAGTTACACTTTTTTTAATAATTCAAAAGTCCGATTCGGAAGCAGCAGGTTCTACTACATATCTAATATGATTTTTAGAAGAAGCCGCCGCGAGGCTCTTTCGTGGCTCTTTTGTCCGCCTGCTGAACACCATAGTCAGATAGTCGCTCGCTTTGCGACTCTTCTGAACCTGTCGGGTGTCACAGCGCGGAACTTATTTTGCACTATTATTATATTGTACAATCACGGCTCCGAAACATCAAGAATGGATGTATGTAGCCGGCGTTGAAGACCAGTTTCGTTATGGCGAGTTGACGGCCAACCTCCATTAGTGAAGAGACCCAGCATGAAGAATAAGAAGTTTTAGTCTCTAACTTCGTAAGTATTTAAGGAGTATTTTAGTTTGTATCATTGTGCCCGTACGTCGCCGCGGCGGCGCGCCGGCCCGTTGTAATGTGACCTTAAACAGAGAAGCTAGCCCGGCTGTGGCCGACCGCAGCCGCGGCCGGGCGCGGGGCGCGAGCAGCGGGTGGACCGATTTTAATCTTCCGACTGCGGATTCGCCCGCTGTGCTATTCGTAATTGCCTTGTTTTGTTGCTATAACGAAATGATCCCTCGGATTGTTCGAGTAATGAGATTAAGGACAGGGCCATCAATGTTTTTGTTGTCCGAACCTTATTCAAATTGTACGTTTCCCGATGGTGGAACGTTGTGATCGAGTATATTCAATTAATAAATAAGAACAGGGTGTGACCGACTAAAATAACGGGTGAGGAAAACGTATACTGCCTAGATTTTTAGCCTTGATGATATTTTGAACGTATTAATTAAAAACTAGATTGAAATTGAGATTATTTTATCACAAGTCAATTCACACGAATACCACGACAATTTTATCCGCTAATGAGTTCGCTAAAGTTGCCGACGTACGGATTCTTTCCGTCCGTATTGACTCCAGAGTTTTTGGAGCAAATTGCAAATGCAAATTGAGTTGAGCTTAACTCCATAGTTATTCTCAATTAGTAACGCTCAACTCAATACTATTGTCCATGCAATAACTGAAGAGCCCTGTAGCAAAACTTGATGATTACTAAAGCAAATTCTGCGATTGGCAGCATCAGAAATACGCCCACTGCAAGACATACTTAGGCCTCCTTCATGGTTTTCTAAGTTTCCCGGTCTTGTGCCGCTCGCATCCAGCGACTTTCTGCCATGAACACCAGGTCGTCAGATCATCTGGTAGGAAGCCTAACCACGCTGCGCCGTCCGATCCGCGTACAGCTGGCTTCCCACGGTTCTCGATACCGCGGACGGACGCGGACAGCCGACGACCACGGACAGCCATGCACCACGCACGAGGCTCTTCCCACGGTGCGCGATTCTGCAGATATCGATACAACCACGTACCCACTACCGGTACGGCGCACCACCACAGACGTCTGTGCTACCGCGGGCCGAGCCCTTCCCACGGTGTGTCGTGCGAGCTGGGCATCTATTCTGTTAGTGCATTATACTCGTAGTACGATGACAGATAACAGGTCTGGTCACGTGACGTGTTTTATCATACCATTGACGCCTAGAAGGTTGGATAGTGTGCGCGCGTAGACTTCAAGCGGCAATGAAACTAAATCGCCATGTTCAACAGTTGTCATTGCACGACAATGCATAAGCAGAATCTAGGTCCTGGTCCGCGTCCGTCCGCGATATCGCGGACCGCGGGAAGCCGACTTAGTAAAGGAGCTGGTAAACAAAATCCCGTTGCGCTCCCAGGCTGGAGCTGTTCCGGAAGGTGCCGGGGCTGCGCGTGCTGGCATGCGGCGGCGACGGGACGGTGGGCTGGGTGCTGAGCGTGCTCGACCGCATCGGCGCGCGGCCCGCCGTCGGCGTGCTGCCGCTCGGCACCGGGAACGACCTGGCGCGCGCGCTCGGCTGGGGCGGCGTGAGTTCATTCGACAATCCACTAACCTCTTAAGACAGTTTGTCAAAAAATACTATAAACCGGAAGTGAAAGTTTACTAATTGTTTTATTGAAAAACCTAAACATTTACTATATTTATTGAAGCACATTACCTTAATTTATGTAAAAGCTCAAGATTTTAATTTATATAATGCTCGTAAGTGCAAGCTATTATCAAATGCAGACAAAAAGTCCGAGCAAAACCGTACTTTTTAATGTCTACATTTTCTTGACAGATTGTACAGTCACGAGCAATAATATATACACAGTATCAGATTTTCTAAAAATCTTAACTTAAAACAATCTAGAAAGAAGTTTACGACAGTTTGTCCTAAATGATGTAACCAATGGTTAGATATTTTAGGACAAAGTGTCGTAAACATGTGCAGTACAAAACTAAATGTGTATGGCGTACAAAATATGACAGTGTGTATATATTATTGCTCGTGACTGTACAGAGTGCGTATTACTGCGTATACTGAGTTTTTTCATTCACATTCGATAGCGAGAGCGTTTGCGATTTGCATAGTAGTGAGAAAGAGACAACTATGTGGCGCGCTTTGTCACTCCTATACAAATTGCAAACGCTCTCGCTATCGAAAGTGAAGGAAAAAACTCAGTATAAGCACTCAGTGGACAGCACGTCATCCTTCACAATTTAGTTGCAAAGTCCGTAGTGCAACGGAGTAGAATGCATGCGTGTATACGATGATGTGCTGTCGACTGTACCGACTTTCAAAATAATAATGATTTTTAGGGTTCCGTACCCGAAGGGTACAACGGACTCTATTACTGAGACTCCGCTGTCCGTCCGTCTGTCACTAGGTTGTATCTCATAAACCGTGGTTTGTTGCAGCTATAAAGTCAAAAGTCAAAGTCAAAAATTTTATTCATAGTACAAACAGAGTGTTTACTTTATGAACCTCAAAACTGTTCAAAGTTGTTAGTTATATACAACAAATACTAAAAAACAGAATAAAATAAATATTTAAGGGGGCTCTCATACAACAAACGTGATTTTTTTGCTCGATATTAATAACGGCAACAGATAGGTAGACGCTTGAAATATTCACAGAATATTTAGTTATATAATATTCACAAAATATTTAGTTATATAATATTCACTTTAAAAATTAAAAAGTCAAAATAAAAAAAATATTTTATAGCCCATACAACAGACATGATTGTTTTTGCCAATTTTATAGATAACAGTAGGTACGGAACCCTTCGTGCGCGAGTCCAACTCGCACTTGGCCGCGTTTTTATATATCAGTATCAAGATCAGGAATTAGGAGGATAAAGAAAACGCCCTTTCATTAGTTGTACAGACAGGGGTTAATATGGGGCACAAAATTCTAGAAGTTGACTTCGAGTGAGCTATTGGTTAGCCTGTAAAAGAGGCGCGGAAACAATGTCATCTACAACGTCCAGTCCATTTGGAAAAAAACAAGATCGCCAAAAGTGAAAGCCTAGATGCAACGAAACTAAAGGATTTATTCCGTTTTGTTTCCTTGCATCTAGTCTTTAGACCGATTGTATCCCTAAAGTGTGTTAAGCAGGCTACTAAACAGATATATATAAAAAAAAAATTGCCTAGAACGTGGTACATTTTGATGACATGTTATATGAGATAAATATGATCTCACATTCTGTTAGCTATGTTCTAACATGCAAATATTTAGTTTGAATTTAATAATTAAAATGTCAAAATACCATTGTTAATACAAATGTCAGTTCTCTTATGTGCTAAATCTACAATATTCATGTTATAATACAATGTCCAAATAAATTAATTAAAAATCAGTTGCATCGATTTAACTAAAATAAATTACAATAGAAACTAAAATTGAAATAGCTGTAATGTCAGAATAGTATGTCAATATTACTTTACTCTATCTGTCAAGATAACACTGCATGATTTTTTTCTCCCTTGTACTCCATAGGTACTGCAAACAAAATTAAATGTACCTGCGATCTCACGTCCGCACTAGAACACAATTTTATATAAAATTGACTTGTAAGCGCAGCTGCGACCAGCGAATACATCAGTGGCTAAGCGTATAAACAGAAGATATTGAACACACAGCTTGCAAAGGTGTACTTAAATTGTACTGTATATTTGTTACTGTAAATGCACGAGTTACGGTAAATCCTAAGATTTTCGAGCAAAGCCTAAGATTTACCAACTCTTAATGGTAAAAGCCCGAACGATTTTGCTATTCGCACTTTTACCACTATTCGCTTGGTATTTAAGTCTTAGGATTTATATTGAAGGCACGGTAAATTTTCAATAAAAAATACTGATCCTGTTATGTTTGTGAGAAGATATTTTTTTTGTTTTATTTTTTACTATTTAGGAAACAATTTAAAAGTTATTTAAAATTACTAGTTCCTAAAAAAAATTGAAATTACAAATGAAAATAATTTAATTGTTTGACTGAAATAAATGAATAGGAATTAATCTCAAAACCAACTTTTACTAGCTGTCAGTGGTAAAACCTAGCATGTACTAGGCAAAAAAAATGTCCCATTTTCATAAATCCTTACATTTACCAACTCATGTCGGTAAATCCTAAGACTTAATCTTATATCTTAGGATTTACCGTAGTTCGAACTTTTACAGTAACATATCTACAACAGTACCGGAGTACCAGCGTCAGCTGTGTTTACGTCTACCTGACGATGTCTCGCAATAAACATCAGCGCTCCTACGTCGAAATTAAACATTTTCCACGCGCCGTAATAACAACATCGTCGTTATATTGTTTTATAGTGTTTACGCGTTCAGTACGAGAATTGCTTTTAAAGATTAACGTTAACGAGGGCTGGCTCGAAATAAAATCGCTTGCCGAAGTAGAATTATTGCTTTAATTTTCTACTCTAAATATATCGGAGACTAATTTTCATATTACCCAACCAAGGTTGCGACCTAATCATAAGGCGTTTATGTAGATATTTTGTATTTCACAAATAAATTCTATTTGTGAAATTTTTTGTTCGTGATTTATTCAGAAATAAATCTTATTTGTGACATACAAAATATCCACATAAACGACAAAAGTGTAGTTACGTATCATAAAGTCTGTTAGCTTTTAGAATATACCTCGGGCTCTAAAGTAGGCTTCGGTTTTCGCCGAAAGCACACGTGTGTAATACTACTTCCTGCTGTGTATAAGTGAAATTAAGTGTCATATTAGTTCCGAATTCGAAATTAAGTGTCATATTAGTTCCGATATTACTATTACACGAATATATCTGATTATATCCGATAGTAGCTGAGGTATATTCTAAAAGCTAACAGACAGTACATTAGTTTGTGTTTGCGTAGGGATACGAGGATGAGCCGATCTCAAAAATTCTTGCAAACATCGGGGAGAGTGACACGGTGCTGTTGGACCGCTGGCAGCTGACCGTGGAGCCCAACGGGACGGCCACAGGCGAAGATGCCAAGAACGCCAAACCAGATCTACCCCTCAACGTCGTCAATAACTACTTCTCCTTCGGAGTAGACGCCCACATCGCGCTCGAGTTCCACGAAGCCCGAGGTAATCTCGATAATCCATTAAAACACACCGTAAAATCTGTATCGGAAGAGCACTCACTGCCTGACGGTACTTTCACCTAAACTTCCCATCGTTCGGCTGGTTTTATTTCTCCGCGCATCCGGAGTGTTTTTAGTTTGTCCACAAACAGGCTAAGCACTTCAGTAGCTATTTGTTCCACAGAGGCGCATCCGGAGAAATTCAACTCGCGCATCAGGAACAAGTTATTTTACGGAACAGCCGGAGGCAAGGATCTGATGCAACGGAAGTGGAAGGGGCTGGCGGACTTTGTGACGATGGAGTGCGACGGAAAAGACGTCACTCACGTACTCAGGGAGCATAAGGTCCACGCCATTGTGTTTCTAAACATTCCAAGGTACGTCTAAGTTTACGGTTTAATTCTTGGCTTCTAAAAAGAGCTGCAAATAATCGTTTATAATATTTGCAGCTATGGGGGTGGAACGCACCCGTGGAACAAATCAGGAGGGGCCTTTGAGCCTTCTACTGAGGACGGTCTGATAGAAGTTGTAGGACTAACCACATATCAACTGGTAGGTATTTTTTACATAATATTATGTATTATGTAACATATATTATATGTTATTATTTTATATAGCAGCCGCTAGTTTTTTGTACCTAGTTTTTATGAATTTACAAGTTCTAGTATAGTATCCCCTCGTGTTTCATTTAACAAAGTCAATTAGTATAATTATCATTATTTATTATTTTATTTATTCTATCTTATTAAAGATCTCCTTGATCTCGTCTTTTTTCGATCCGGTCTAAGGTTGTTTGGAAGAGATCGCTTTTAGTGATAAGACCGCCGTTTATATAATAACTACACTATTAGGAACTATATTTTAAGTATCTTATCTAATAGTGAATTATATATTCGCCGCTTTATCTAATGACACAAACTTATTTTACATTAAAATTAGCGAGTGATATTGTTACTACAAATTCTAAATTCAATGTACAAAGTAACATTATGTAAAGGAATCTATAAAATCCAAGTCGTACGTACACCGCGGAATCATTTTCTAGCCCACGCTAACGTAACGTGAAAATTCTTCCGATACGTTATCACTGCGCCAATTATAAGTTAGGAATATTCTTTATCTACCTTATTCTATTCCTGTGATAATTCAGGTGTATAATTTCGTATACAGGCGTGTAGTAACTTGTATGCTCGCTCTCCTGTAAAGGATAAAAATGACTAATCCGAAATCTGATGCTTCAGACGTCGAGATACAAAGCGTTTATGCAAGAAACTTGATTTTTCAGCCGCTACTGCAAGCTGGGGGCCATGGGACTTGTATAACTCAGTGCAAGACAGCTAAGATAGTGACCACGAAAGTGATCCCGATGCAAGTAGACGGCGAGGCGTGCCGGCTCTCGCCCTCCGTCATTACGCTGTCCCGGCTCAACCAAGCCACAATGCTCGCGAAGAAAAAGCCTGGCCGGGTCATCGCACCGTGAGTGATCCAGTAATAGTTAGAAATAAAAATAAAAAATGTTATTTGTCTTCAAACAGGGTATTAATAGTAATCGCTTATGCTTACTTACTTAGTACAGAACTAAAGCAAGGTATACAAGGTGTTTAAAGTAACGCCCGACTCAGGGTACTTTCTACTCTTCAACACGGATAACTTTTAATATGGGGTCACCTTCTAAATCGAGAAATAAACTGCTGTTCCATACTCAAATTTAATATAACATAATATAATATAACATTCACATACAGGCAGTTACACATTTGATGCGTACAGAACAAAACACTGGGTGGCGCAAAAGTAATGACCTTATAATGGTTCAGCTAACATTTCTTTTCTAAATTAGAAAACTAGAAGTAGTTTTTTTTTAATACGAGTATGTATATTTGTGCCATAAAATTTCGTTGTATTATGATTTAAATATGATGTCATTTAAATGTTGACCTCCAGAGTTGAAGCACATTTGAGCCCTATTTATGACATTTTCCACAACTAGCCGTCATACTTCCTGCGATATGTTTTTTATTTATTGTTGAATGTTTTCTTTTAAAGCTGCGAGAGTCTGTGGCTTGTTTACAAACACCAGAGATTTCAAATAATACCAAAGAGAGAAGTCTGGACAGGTGAGATCGAGTGATCTTTGCAGGCCAAGCTAATTGTCAGAACGAGAGATAACACGGCCATGAAAATTTGGTTGACACTATTATTCCTCGTTCTTAGGGAGTAAAACGCTCTATGATTATTTTAGTGAATTTCACATTTGTTTACTACACAATTTTTAATATCAGAATAAAAGATGTCATATAAAAAATAAGTAATTTCTATAGTGCCAGTACTTTTGCGCCAACCAGTATATGAAACAACTGGTTATTTTTAAATATTTTAGAGTAGGTCCCATAGTAGAACTTATTTGTATTGATGAGTAGGAAAGTGCCCTGAGTCAACCGTTGTTTTACAAATCGACAGCCGGTATACACAGTGTAAAACTTTACACGAGCGCTAAAAACCCCAAGTTCAATTGTAGAATTGTAGGTTGAATTGCGACTTCAGTGTTAGAAGTTCCACTCACAGAGTGATTAACTCTGCAGCACATGTTGCGCTCATTTCATCAGTGAAGACTAATCAAGACGGCTGGAGCCGTTTTTGGGTGTGAAATTCTTAGGAAGAAATATTTCTGTTGTTTTATTATTCGTAGGAGTAATCCCATATTTGCCATTTGAACGAATTCCCCGAGTGGCGTTTCTTATTAGCGTTTCTCCCTTTTCAGCCAAACAACGTTAGACAAATTGACTCTCACTGTGAATCTCATTACGATGGCCGATTACGAGCGACATCATTACGATAAGGAATTGCTCGCCAAAACGGGTAAGTTAGATAAATCAATTTTCTCTCAACACGGTATGTTTACTAACTTACTTATATTTACAAACTCACCTTTTACATATTTTTACGTTTCAGCGGAGCGAATAGGCACTTTAGAAGTTAACCCAGCGGCTGATTTGGAGCAAATTCGGAGCCTTATACAGAATATGATTAAAGAATCTCAAGCGTACTCAAACCTTGTTGATTGGTGGTTTGTCGACTGTAAGTCCTTTGAATTCCTTAAAAATAGTTTCAATCGTATACTTTGCGGCAATTAGTTTGAAATTATTTCTATTTGGCAGCATGTACGGCAGAGCGGTTTTTCCGTATCGACAAAGCTCAAGAGAACCTTCACTTTGCCACTGACATCGGTCACGAGAACATTTACATCTTGGACGCGATGCCACTGACACCTGACACGGAGTCCACAGCGCATCCGGAGACCACCACTTCGCTGGACCACACTGGACCTTCCATGTCGCTCGAGACGACCACGGGGCTATCAGTGTCACTCGACATATCGCAGAGCGTCGACACGCCTAGTGCTGGAGTCTCGCTCGACGTTCCCGAGTCGCACGCAAGGTATGTTATACAGGGTGTTTGGATGCTGGGTGCGAAGCCTTAAGAGGGTGTTAGTACAGACCATCTAGAACATTTTGAGTCATATTTGTCCTAACCAGAGTGTGTTTTTTTTTTAGCGAACTTTAACGATTTTAATACGATAATTCCAAAATTTTCCAATTAAGTGCTAATAACGTAAAATTTAAGTGGAAATATATTTTGTAATTTTGCTTTATTAGCCTGATTTATGTTTAATGATATTTGAAAGCACTGTTCTTGCTGAAAAAATGTTTTGGAAATGTTCTGGATGGACTATACTAGCACACCCCTAAGGCTTTGCACCTAGCTATACACCCTGTATATTTCCACTTGTGTGTTCTTGCTTGGTGTTATACTTGAGCCATTACAAACGTGCGAACTGAGTCATAAACATTTGTATCAGACCTCTCTCTCACACATATCAAGCATATCGGAACTCTCGCTCGCACTATTATGACTCGGTTCGCACGTTTGTTGTGGCTCAAGTATAGTATGCCTAACTGTGTGTTTATCATTAACAGTGAATCGGGACTGGGAAGTCCCGCGCGGACCTCGGAAGAGCTTTTGACTCCTCAAACCCCACCAGCATCGGTGCCTCCGTTCCCTTCGCCCAAGACCTCAGCGCCAAGCACACCGAAGACCACAGGAGTACCCCAGGAGACGCATTCCCCGCCTCTCTGCACTAGCCCATTAACAAAAGACCACCAACCGTCCCATGACTCCATCGCGCGGTTCAAAACGTGAGTGTTTCCACGTTAATTAATTGTCTGAGTTTGCGGTGTTTGAATTAGTAAACTTGTTGAATTACTTCACTGTATGTAGGTATCTTGTTAGTACATTCCTCCTAAAGTTTACTCAGAGAAGGAACATCAAACAACTAATGTGAGGACGGATCGCGACTCAACCTTAACGACTTTACCTTAAAGTTTTAATTGATCTTACGTGATTGAAGCTTAGAGTGCACGTGTAGTGGGTTTTTCGGACGTTTTGTCCACATGCAGCCTTTGTATCTACAGCGATATCGCTTGGCTCCTTTTCCCGTGTAAACTTGTTCAAGCACACAGACAAACATCGGGTGTGCGTCAGTAACTGAGCTAATACTAACTGACTAATAGTCTAATAGGCCGTTGGTGAAAAGCGCTGCAGTTATATTAGCTAAGTTTGAATAATAATATTTATACAGTTGTTAAGTTATAATATTGTTGTACACTTTTAGTCCGGATCTACTTACAGGAGTTTTTATCGGACGAGTCCGACCAGGCTTCGCTCCGATTCGCAGAGCTTAATCATCAATCGACGCGGGCTCCGTCTCTGCTCACCATGATTAAGGTCTGCGAATCGGAGCAAAACCTGGTCGGACTCGTCCGATAAAAACACCCGTAACTATATCCGGACTAAAAATGTACAATGTGTGTGTAGTGCTCACGAAAGTTTTAGTTATAATATTGTTGTGTAATAAATTCTTAATATATCACCAATTAATAAATCTATTAACGTAAAAACATGTGCGCAACTGCAGTACTTACCTAAAACTTTATTTATGCACGTGGCACCCTTTTCTGACGTTTGAAATTGCACTCTATCTTTCCTCTCTATTGCATGCAGCATTCATGAGAAACTGTTTGGACTAGACCAAGAGGTGTTTGGCTATAGGTGAGATCTAGATACATTTTAGTATGATAGATAGATAACTCTTTATCGCACACTAGTAATTTGCAGATAAATGGTACTCAATATCTAGTTCTTAGTAGTATACTATCGGCCGTCTTAGCGCTAAAAGCGATCTCTTTTAGACAATCTTATGACTGATTTCACTAACATAGTTACATAGTTAGATTAGTAGTAAATGCGTGCTCAGCCGATTGATGCACGGTTGGTAACTACAATAGCCTGTATTAGATTGTCCTTCACCGTCTGAATAGCTGTGACAAGACAAAGGAAAACTTTCAAGTATCTTAGTAGTTTTATTACTAAAGCGAATAAGTGCCATGACAAGCACCTAAACTTGATCCCCAGGCAACTTCTTCGAGAACCATCACAAACTTTAATTACTGTACACACAATCAACCAAAGTTCTTCTTCCCTCGCGCCGGAAACGAGGAGCAGAAATTCAAAAGTTTCTCATTGTTTCAGAAATTTATTAGAAAAAACGTCAGACACACTGCTTAAAGCGGCCAAAATTGGCGACTTGAGAATGGTAAGATATTCGTCATGACAGCAAAAAAGTCCATTAAAATTTAAATGAGTATACGAAGGAAATATTTTTTCATAATGTTTCTCCATCCATCATTCTTTAAATTAATTAGGCAAAAGTCTTATTTTAGATGCGAGAAAAACAATGTTATTTTTTTATCAACGGAGAAATCAACCGTGTTAGCACGAATTTCCATAACTCGCTAGTTTGTTGTAATAAGGTCCTCCCCTTACTGAATATAAAATTACATATTTATTTTCAATTGTAGTAAGAAAAAGCCTATGTTGTGTAGATAACATATAAAGGTTTATTCGATACATCCTTGAAGGGGTTTACGTCTTTGTAGCGATCTCCCTTACGATGAAATGTAAGGAATAAAAATACACACTACAAGCAGATTATCTTTGTTACATAAGCACAACTACTGTATCGTCAATAAATAAAAAGTATCTCAGACGCTGGGTTAGCAGTACTCACTAAGCAATGGCGCTCGGGCAGACTGTTTTGAACTAATGGTGTGGAATGAGGCACAAATCCACTTCGCGGTAAGCATAAAGATAGTAAAGCCGTAGTGTGCTACGAGCTACGTACTACGAACTTTGTGCTACGCGCTACGATGTACCACCTTTCCGCTACGAAGACAACTCAGATCGTTTTCAGAGTTCCACACCGAAAAGAAAAAGCGGAACCCTTTTAGATTAATATTTTTAATCCTTTTGTGTGTCTATCAAGACCCATTTTCTCGAAAAAGCGTGGAGATGTCAAGAAAATTAATATATATTTATTTATTTTATTTATTTAGAGATCTATATGGTGAACCAACAGCTATTACAATAAAATAGTATATAGTGTAGGGATACAGAAAGCCAATTACAGGTTCACACTTATAGTAAACAATTTAAAAAGAAGAATCTTAAACTTAAAATAATACAACGTCGCTCGCTGCACAAACAGCAGAGCTCATATCACTCAGTAAATTAGCAGATGCTATAGAATACAATGCAAGACCTGGGTAACCTAGAAACCTAGGTAAGCAATAGTAATGCGTCTCATTTAGTTACTGCTAGGTACTGAATGAGACGCCCTACTATCGTACCATTAATTACAATGCAATATGAATAAATTTTTTAATTAATTTTTTTGTTTATCTGCATTAAAAAAATACCATTAATTTGTCGCCTAACAGCCGCTATTGAATACATCTAGGTCTAATTCGTATGAGATTTGATTTACGCTAGTACAAGCCCGCCGAAGAAATGCATTTTGCTCATAATTGGTTCAAGAGTTGACACCTGTATCAAATGCTCACGTCTGTAATCCTTAGAGGTTAGAGCTGCAAATCTGACTCTCCCGGATTTCGCAAGAAGGTAGGGAAAGGAAGGCGGCGGCGGCGGCTGGATGTGAATAGTAGAGGATAGAAAGAAGTGACGGGCCTTGCGGCGGCCTACGTCTAGCAATGGATTAGTACGGGCTGATTGATTGATTGAAAAAAATATTACAAGAAAATCAAAACCATTAGGATACTTTCTGTAATTCTAGCCATGAAATTTGGCAAGAAACAAGGTTTCAGAGCACAAGTCCGAAAAAAAAAACCGGGCAACCTTAAATATGTACATACTTTTAAACTGCGGAACAAGCTATCATTTGTTCCGAAGCCTAAGAGTGCGAATCCTACTCGCCTCGTCCGTTTTGTTTGTCGCCGACGGGAAATGAACGGGTACAATGTACACTTTATACAAGAGTTTATTCACAAATATCACCAAATATACAATAGATTGAATGAACGTATTGAATGAGCGATTACCATAGGCAATCACTCATTCACAGAGCATCAAAATAATGGCCAAGAACAAGTAGGTACAATTTAGAAATGAGGTTAAAATAAATAACGTTACATGTTTACAGATGAAAGAGCTCCACTCAGCCGGCTACTCGCTGCTGTCGATCGACGCAACCGGTCAGACGGCATTGCACATCGCGGCTCGGTACGGGAACAAGGAGATCATCAAGTACCTGATCGCTTGCGCTCCAACTGCGATCCTGAACATGCGTGACAACGAGCGCGGGCAAACGGCTTTGCATAAGGCGGCGGCTCACAAGCGGCGAGCCATCTGCTGCATGTTGGTGGCGGGCGGGGCCTCGCTCACGCGGCAAGACCATACGGGGCTCACGCCGCGCCACCTCGCCTTAAGAGCGGAGGACCACGATCTTGCCGCCTACTTGGAGAGTGAGTATATCTTCATCATCATAATCATTCAGCCACAAGAAGTCCACTGCTGGACATAGGCCTCCTCCATGGACTTCCAAAAAGACCGGTCGGAAGCGGCTTGCATCCAGCGTCTTCCCGCCACTTGGATGAGATCGTCTGTCCATCTTGTGGCTGGTCGTCCTACGGTGCGCCTGCCGATATGTGGTCTCCATTCGAGAACTTTTCGGCCCCATCGGCCATCAGTTCTGAGCGAGTATATCTTACCGGGTTTTTTTTTACACATTTTTAAGGCGGACGTCATAACGGACGTCGTCTAACTTGTGTGGTTCCGAGATAGAGCCAATTAAAAAACAAAACAAATAAGTTCCTGGAAAAAATCATTTAACTCCCTTAACATTTGAATGAAAAATAGACTGCTAGTTGAGCGATCACTTAGATCTCTCCACCATTGCAATCTCCATTTAACGCAGTACAAGGTGTTGGTCACAACTCAATTCGGTAGAAAGTGTGGCATAGCTCTCTTCACCACTACGGCGACGATACAATATGGTATTATGCACACCTCTTCGATAATACTGTTCCAACTCAAAAGAGAGATTGAAAAATAATTTGATGTTTAGATGAGTGAAAATGTAAGTAATGTGTTTATGTCTGATAGATTTAGGTTTATAAGCACTACCCTTATTAAAATCTGCATAATATTTTTATAACATTAAATTCGCCTTTGTACTTTTATTTTATAAAACTATGCAATAGAGAATTTTTATAGTAATAGTGTTGTATTAAATCCAAAATAACGGCTGTAGCATGTCAGTCGTGTTCGTGGCGTAGACAAATCCGAGAAAAAATGTACAAGATTTAATGCGCGGGAAGAGAGAGCTTGCGCGTCTTCATGCTCGCATACGTAGAGATAACGCCCCTGTTTCCTCGTTTTAATACTCTGGACTGTTTAAGATGACAGTTCAGAATAGACAAATTGGCGCTCGTGCTACGCGCGCTGGTCACGAAGGCAGGATGCGGGTGGCACAAGACCGGAAAACCTAGAAAGCCATGAGAGAGGCCTATATCCTGCAGTGGGCATCAAATGTTTGATGATGATGATGTGCCCTGCAGTAGAAAGAACATTAGCCGTCATGTCTTCATAGCTCCCTTTAGGGCATTTTACCATTAGCATGTCGTTCAAACCTATAAATGTTTTTGTCCAATACGTAGACCTACACTATCCACACACACACTTATCCGCACTCTAACCGTAATATTGTCTGTTAAGAGGTGACACTGAAACGCGACGGCATCCAATAAGATCACTTTGCAAGCGACACTAAGCCCATATAGTGGATACGACGTGTCAGTCACAAATTCAATCACTATATTGTATGTACAATCAGTAAATTCATGTCGAAGTCTCGGGAATCGCTAACGTCTCGCGGGAAACTTCGACATCATTTATTATTAACTTCCAGTCCGCCTTTCAGCGACATTTACCAATCCGATGTAGAGTATTTCTGGTGAGGTCTACTTGCCACTAAAGCTGAGAACTTATTTCAGGTCAAGAGCATTTCCAATTAGTGTCTGAAGATCTTGAAACGGCCGTTTGAAATGGAGAGTTTGGAGCCGCGGCCGGCGGCGGCAAGCGCTGCCTCCTGGACCGCCGACCAGCGATACTACGCTATCTTATACTCCAACACCAAAGTGATATTGCAGATCTTTTTAATAATAAGTAAGATAATAATTTAACTATTTATAATCAATTTAATATATTTTCAAGCCAAATAATAAATATTATAAAAGTAAAATTCTCTATCGAGGAGCAAAGGTGATGAAATTGTAAATACATTTTAATTATTCGAATTAGAATATTATCTCACGAAATTACGAAATCTATTAGATCTATCAGACTGAATCATAAATAGCTATCGTTTATAATTAAATCGAACAATCAATGAAATTAAATTATAAATAATTGATCGATATATATTATTAGAGTAGGTAATACCAGACACGTGCATTTGTTTGTGGCTATTAACTGAGTCATCGTTGTTCAAAACAAATTTTGGTTTGTTCAAATCTTTTATGTGATATTCGAGAAAAAAAGATGTTGCAAGCAAATGCTTGTGTTCAGTGTATCTTATGCATGAGAAAGGACCGAAAACAGCACCCTACATTGTGCCCATCCATATATAAAATTGTTGTCTAAAAACACATAACAGTTCTAAAACACATATTACGAAGTCTTTCGAAATTATTGGGTAAGTTTTATGAGACCTCGACGAATATTTTCTCAATATATTTCTTCACGATTTAAGAAGAATATTACAATTACACAACAAAACTTCTATTAGTTTATAAGTGTATACTTATTCATAATGCTTCTATTTACTATGATTCTAAATCGACCTATCTATAATATCTTCTGCATAAACTCGCCTTATTAATGCCCATATGTTAATATTTATTATAGAAACTTCGCTAACCGTGACTTATAGTAAAATAGGAAACCTTTGTACGCACGTTCTCGAACTCTAAACTATCGAGAACTTTCAATCGATTTAATGAAAACTTGGCCGAACTAAATAAGTACTTTGCAGCGTAGGAATGGACCAACACAGAAATAAACAACCCTTTAGCCAGTTGAGAGTTATAGGAGTGGCGCAAACATCGTATAATGTCTTTTACTTACCTATACATTTACATATAACTTATGCCGCTAAATTGTTGTACAGTCGAAAGAAAACTGACGCTTCAGTTAGCATAAAATTACATTTCAGTTGCACCTTCAGCTGTGATTTAACTAATCCCTATGTATTCTACTATATTCTGTCGACTATACTACGATTTTGTTGACCTCAATATATTTTTTATGCTTCCTTTTTGATCCGAAAGATAAATATTAGCAATGGTTTTAATTGTTCCTTCCAAGATCATGCATGAGGCAACTGATAATTACTATTCAAAAAAGTTTTGTCTTAATTCAGGGGAACATAACTTAACCGCTACTTACTTACTGGTTTTAAATAATGCTTTTTCATTTTCATGTTAAAATCGATTTTAATTAGTAAATATTTAAACACCTGTCTGTCACGTTATATTTCCAGACAGCGGAAGAAACAGTAGAAATCCTCAATTCAGAAATAGATGCTTGACTTATCAAGGTCCCTAAGACCAGCCCTGAAATCACGACAAAACCTTACCCCTATTGCTCGTATGTTTAACATATTGTTGACCGTTGTCAGCTTTAACAGGGGTCAGACTTACTTAATGCATTTTCCCCTTAACTGAAGCGGAGCTAATTAAAACCTTATGCGTTGCTATTATTGCTTGCTGCTCTCTCATAGTCACATCTTCATTTTGCAAAATATTGTGTACACTTTTGCAAATTGTAGGTACTCCGTAACATTAATAGAAAAGAAACTGCGGAAATTTCAGACATTTTATTCATTATAATATAATTGAATTTTGTTGATAGAGAAAGAAATAAGAAATTTGTTATTTGTTTCTCACATATTTTCATTATTAAAACTATTTCTACAAAAACAAAAGTTACGCCTACCATTTGTTTAGATTACTCTCATTATTTTACACTAATTAAAAATGTTAAAATGTGCGAGCGTGAAAGAATGTCTAAGACTTTAACGCGCTTTTAAGGGCCCGTATTATATGAACCACTTTACACGACATCGACATTGACTTACCTAATCAATCATCATAATAACATTTATATATATATATATATATATAGCGAGACTAAATATTCAATGAAACAAAATCTTAGTAAAAACGCATTAAGTAAAGGTTCACTCTATGTACTGAACAGGCAAGGGAAGGCGCAAATCACACGTTTTGTTGTCATGATGGCGTCTTACTGTATGTGAAGTTTTCCAATTCCTAAATGGTTATTACTGAAATCATACTTTCTACAAATGTTTCGAAAACAAAGAGCTACGTAAGTAGAAATTACAATTAATTTTCCACAAATAATAAAAAAAAAAAAAGTTTTTTTTTTAATAAACCACAATTTTTAAGATCTGATTTTTTACCTTATTAGATAGTAACTACTATTTAGATAACTAGGTACTTATCTATATTTTGTGTCTGTTTTTCTTGTGTTCAATAAAGAATATGCTTATCTTATATCTTATTCTCTAAATACGTTTTTATTTATTTATCTTGAATTGTAATGAGCCTTTAGTTAATGGGTCACTTGCTTATGCAGTCCAGTATTTATACAAATTTTATTAATTTGACCGGTCAAGTAAAACAATGTGAAATTGTTAGTGATATGATAAGTGATACGCAGTTGGCTCTAATGGCACATTAAAAAAGTTGCTCGTATTGCAAGTACAACGATCCAAATGTCTCGTGTTTTGTTAAAAAGTCTTCTGATATCTCTAGATTCTTTCTACACTGTACTTTAACGTCTCATTAAATTTTCCTTGAGTATTCTTTTTCCACTCAATTGCTCTCGTATGTTCTATTCGTGTTGAAATGATTTGTTTCGTTGTATACCAATACCTCTACACGTATTAAGTGTAATAGTTTAGTGTTAACGAATTTACTCGTACTAATCGCTATAAAAGCGAACAATGAAAGACAAAGCTGTGAGAATTTTCGTCGTAATGTAAAATAGTAAGTTCATTTATATCGTAAGTTGGACGATGTTCATCACAATGACACTATTTTATAAGCTACGTACCTACGGAGGGTCGCACCGGGTGGCTGCTGTGTAGATCAGCTCCGGTACGGCTTATTTGTCAGTCGTAGCTATAGTTTCCTTTTGTGATCGTAGTTAGAGTTTTTAATATAATATTATAGCATTATGTATGTAGTATGAGTGAGTCTTTGTCTGTGTCAAGGTTTGCATCGCTATCATTAGTACCTACAGTAAACGATGTTGATTTGTCAAAGAAATAATCCGTTGCTTACACATTAATTATTTATAGCAATATTTCAATCCCAATGTACAGGGTAGTATAAGATTAAAGCTCGACCCAAAACCTACACATATTGGACACCACAGGAACTTTGTCTATAAAATTTCGCTGTGGACGCGTAATATTCAGTGTTCAAAAGGCACAGAGCGTAAGTAATAACAAGAAATTTCTTATTTGTTTTCTCGATGAGCTCGAAATTTTGTTAAGTTTTCTTGGAAAGAAATCGAATGTATACGATACTGACTTCACAAATAAGGCCTTGAAGCTTAAACCCACCCAAGCCATCAAGGCACAGTTATTTGCAAAAATGTCGAAATGGTACAGAAAATACAAGGTTTTGGAAAAGGCTTTATGAAATTAACTCCCAATATTTGTTACGTTGAAACTAAAACTTCTTCAGCAAAAAAATATTACTTCGATGACTGCTTCTCATAGCCGCGACAAGCAATGCTGCGAAAATTGTAGTAGCGACAGCACGTTGCTCGACACTACAGAGAAAGGATAATCTACATGTGACGCAAGTTATCGTAATATATTGTTGGACTGACATAACAGATTTGTAATTGCACGCTGCTTCGACATGCGTTGTTTTGGTTAATTAAAGGGACAATGCCACAAAATTGCGACAATGGTGACGTGTTGAGACAGTAATTTCGACGGTGGATATACGTCGGTCATGATTCGAAATGTCGCCATAACATATGGATTTTTGTCACATCACTTCTTCAACCAGTCGAAACAGCATGTGTTGCAGTAACTTGAAGTCGAAATTTAGTATTCGGTTTAATAAAATGTCGCGCTAGTGTGCGTAACACTTGTCGATTGTCGCTTCTGTGTAGTATGTACCGCACTATGATCTCCCTCTGACTCATTCATCGCGGTTTTTCATTTTTAAAACTAAGCAGCACAGTTGATTTTGAGCATCAAAAAATATTTCTAATCCGCAATAGATATGGTTTTTCAGTGGCATCTAAGTTGTAACCGCAAATATTTAATAAGGCAGCAAAAAAGCTTAATTGGGCAGTAGAAAATATCAAATTATTCACCTATCAAATTGATTAATCAGCAAACCGTAAGTTAATTTTGAATAGTTATTGGTTAAGTTTAAAATTCCTTTTGGTCAGTTCATTTTTATTATTCTTAGCCCAAGAAAAAAATATTTTTTAACTAAAACTTTTGTAAGCACTGAACAGTGTTATCTTTATTCCGGATGCACTTACTTGAACTTGAGTGTATCCGGAATGAAGTAAATAATGTTATTTTTTTTTCAATAGATTTTCCGGTCCAATTTACCGCTCTGGGTACGAGTTTGTTGTCAATTTGATGAATTTCATCTTTCTAATGTACATACATATATCTACTCTGTGAAATTTATTGACTTTGCAATCGGGAGGGATTTCGTTTCCTAATTAATATTGACAAAACATCCCAACTCCCCTAACTTCAGAAAAAAGATGAATCAGTCCGAGAACAACTTCAAAATCGACTTAGTTGTAAGTAGGTATAGAAAACATAAACTTCAGCATGTAAAACTGGGAATGGTTAGGAACTGAACGCCAATATCTGGAAATACGTTAGTGATATTTTCCTATTAGATATTAAATATTGTCTTCGTATTTACTATTCGAGGCCTTCATTCGCATATTACTTATAATAGTATTATAAATTACTCTTTAGGCACTAACTTTACGACCAAATCTATCTTTAAATAAAAAAAATATCACTAGTGTATAGAGTTTCAAGCACTGATTTAAGAGTATGCTTCTTGTTTGAGTAATGTGGATAAGAGAAAATGTTTATAAGATTCTTAACACTTTTAAAATAATATATCTACATGTAACGAAATTTTTATGTACGCATTTTTATAATAATCTGACTCAAACCGCATTTACATTTAGTTTTTTTTAAACACTACCCTCGCCACATTTTATAAAACTACAACTTACAGTTATTACATTTCGATACACGATACAGAGCCAAAATGTTCTACTTGTTAATCTGCGGGTTATTATAGTAAACGATGAATGATCGAATCGTTTATAGTAAACGATGAATTGTAGTTCTATGAAATTGGGTTCTGGTGACATTAATGACGAGCTAAATAAAACGCTACAGCACGGCGAGAAAGGATTCGGTGCCTGACTGGCATAGCACTGAAGGCTGCCACACAGGTACAGTCGAAATTCCATTTCGGAATTTCGATTCCAAATATCGAAACGGAATTTCGTACATACGTTTATAACAGTTTGGAACAACAAGGCTCAGTTGAGAGACGCTATTCAACTCAAATCTATTTTTTCAACGAAAGCTAACAATAAAAATAGTTTTACTTTGTATTTTGTCATTGTACTGTGTTTTAAGTGAAAAAACTATTTCAATCAATTCAATAACAGTAACATGAATTCCAGATCTGAGTAAAATCCAAGACCTACTGAATGAATGTGCTAGGTTTGTATGGATTTACTGCCTTTGAAATCCCGAACTGACATTTGGAATCGAAATTCCGAAACCGAATTCCAACTGTGCATGGCCGCCCTTACCTATATAAATATTTTCTTTCACCACAAAAGAAAAATTGCATTCCATTTCGCAGAATATTAATATCCGGGCTGTAGTGATGTTTTAATAAATTGTCTTTAGCTTCCAAATTACTTTGACTTTGTATCAATGTAATAAATTCAGATTCCCTTGTTAATTAAATTTATTGTCATTGTTAGGTTTTTAAAATATTTAATGAACCTTATTGTTAAGTAGTATTATTACCTAGGTATATGACAACGATTGTAATACTTAATTAACGAATCTGTTGTTTTGTTGTTGTTCAAATGAGTTACATATAAGTAGTATTGTTTGTCAGTCTGTTAGCAATTGTTTGCAAAGGCAGCCGTGTATCACATAATCATGTAGAATATTTCATCTCCTCAGTATTTTCAGCGTTTTTTAATAGAGTAAAGTTATAACTAACAATAATATTATCCCAAAAATGTATTTAAGCCACACCACAAGACCACTGTGTTTATCTACGCGATGAGAGTTCAACATGTACATGTGCTACGGGCAATTGGCCTTGTCAATAAATTTTAAAATTATATTAAAAAGTTTGATAAGTACATACATAAAGTAAAATATTATTTTAATAAAGTTTTGAAGCACTTATTTCCATAGTAAAGTACATACATACTTATTTTTGCACCCAATAAAATCACTATTTAAATTAAGAAAAAACTAAAGAAGGTACACTGAAAGAAACAATAAATGAGTTACGAATCATTCTTTGTTTTATTGATTGAAAGGAAAACTTGGTTGACATTTACAAACTTACCTCTGGGTTGGAAATCGAGAATTTCTGTAAGTAAATACTCAACTACAATAAAAATATGTTATTATTCAGATTTCACAAAAAATAATTAATTTACCCAAGTTTTCACTTAAAATTTCTCAATTTATACGTTAGAGTAAAACGTTATATCACTAAGACGTGAAATTTAAAAAAAACACCCAGACTGCAGCCCCAGTGGGAATCGAATCCACGACCTCATTCTTGGTAGCTAAACGCCTGAATGGCCCGACCTACGAGGCAGTCTAAATTGAATTAAAAAAACTAGATAAATGCAAGATGGACTCACCTACCGACGATTCCGTACAAATTTGTAGATACTTAGGTACATACTGTAAATAGCTCAGGAATTGAGTCTTGCAGATTTTTCCGACCTTTCCCCGACTTTTAAATACTATTTTTTTATGATTTAATTACAGATGTATTCATATTCTTCCTGTGTTTGTAGTCATAAGCAGCCTGTATTCCTACTCCCTATACGTTACACTGTAGGGTACAAGCCTTATCTCAGCCTCAGAGATAGATAAGAATATTCTTTGAACTAAAACTTTCGTAAACACAACACATTGTGTGACACGAGCAAACGACGACGCGAGCTCCGTCTCTGCTCACCATGATTAAGCTCTGCGAATCGGAGCGAAACCTGGTCGGACTCGTCCGATAAAACAACACCCGTAAGTTGATCCGGAATAAAAGTTTACAGAATATTCTTTATTGCACACAGATAGAATGGGCTTAGCCATAACGTCTGCCCACCGCAGACTGGTAATTTCAAACGCTGAGTTATGTGAATAACAAATAATAATGATAACATTTATATACAGGCACATACATTGCTTCTGGACCATAGCTCATGTTTCCTCATGATGTTTCCGTTCACAGTTAGCTATGTACCTACTATAATTTCACAAATGTTTTAACTTAGAAATCAAAGTAATAGGGATTCGAACCCAGCTCCATTGATCTACGAACTAAGCTATCACCGCACGTAGGTAAATACTTGAATAACGAGACTATATTAGTAGCCAAATTTCATAGTTTTAAGTCAACAGGAAGTACCCTATAAATTTTGATTCCCTAAGGGTCGATTTCTGAATGGATAATTTTCACTAAATGCTTATGTAACGTTCTGTCATGCTCTTTTCTGGGAAATTTAACGAGCCAGCACTACAGTTAAGTAGTTACTTAGCGAAATTCTCAATTATCTAATGACAAATCTTATCGAAAGATAATTGGACGTAGTTCCACGAAAACGACTCGATCCACAAAAAGTAACTTCGGAGATATGAAGGTTTTAAGTTCCGATCGGGTATTGCCCGCCATACAAGTGGGTTGGTCCCATGATGTTAAAAAAGTCATTTCGGCTTTTTTTTTATAGGAAAATATTTTAGCCATTACCTTCATGGAGCACATAGGTTGTGTGAGAATTAGTACAGGCGTTTTAATGTTATTATCTAAATAAGATTCATGAGAGCTTTTATCATTGTAAAAATAATGTTTTCTCTAGGTAGCAAAAAGGTAGTAAATACTGATATCAATGACATCGTTAACACTTAACTAACATGACGAGAAAATTCAAGTAGCCAGCCAACCAGACGTCAGAATGGCTGGCCACTTTATTCTTTTGATAAATTCGATACCGTAAAGGTAGCAAATACTTTATGATAGGTAGTAAATAGTAGCAAATGGGTAGTAAATAATACGCATGGTTTGATTTCTATATCTCATTTTGTCCAGCGGACCTGACGGTCACAAAGAACCGACCTTAAAAGCCAGTTTGGCATACGTAACTCTTTTGCGACCATGTTGTGGATGAGGCGTTTTCGTGAAACTACGTCCAATTTATGTACCGGTGAGGTATATGTTTGTTTCTGTTTCGTAAAATTTCTCAGAAAAGAGCGAGGCAGAACGATATTTAAGTATTTACTTATTAAAATCTCCCTTAGATGCAAAATAATAAATAAATAATAAATGCAAATATTAAGAAATTTTAAATTCCAACCTTCAAGATTTAATCAATTATGTACTCTCTAAGTGGCAACCGAATGATATAATCAATCCTAAATCTAAACTAACTAGACTACATTTGGGTAATGAAATGACTGTTGTTTTATTAAAGGTCTTCATGTACATGGGTCGTGATTTTTTTTTTTATTTATTAGGAAATCTAGCAGTACCTACAACAATTTATAATAATAAAGTAACTTAACACTTAAAAGACGAATTACAGGTTTTCACGACTTAAGTAACTATTTAAATCAAGAGAGCAGTCTGTGTAAAAGTTAGCGAAATTAAAATTAAAATTACATTTTTTTTTTATTATATGCCCCAAATAAATAGATAACACAAAATAATAAGAAAAAAAATATATAATTATAAAGATCACGAAAGCGATGCATCGGCTGTGCGTGTTTACACAATTTATTTCGACTTTTCGAGCGATCTGGGGTCAAATGTCAAGCGACATTTGACCCCAGAGATTTCGCTCGTAATGAACTTTGGCCTTTTATCACATCCTCGTTTCAATGGCATAGGATTTACACCGTCAAATCACCAGCTTATTATTTCAAACTTAGTACAAATAACTTCGTGCTCTCTCTAAAACGTAATTCCTACGTTGGAACAGTATTCTTGCCCCCAATAAATGGTTTTGGAATGCAAATACTTTATTGTACCCTTTATTTAACCAGTATTTTCCCAGGAAATAGTATCCTAGCGTAGGTAAAAAGATAAAGTTGTGTGACAACAAACAAGAAATTTGTACCTGGTTACGCTATACAATATGTTACTGAAATGACTTAAAAATGTTATCTAGGACAAATGAAACTCAGAAGAGACTAAAACAATAAAAATATTTTTCGGGCCTTTATGAAATTAGTTGGGATGGAACATTGAACAGAAAAACATAAAAATAAATCAAATATTTTTACTAACCCTAACTGAAACTCGAGGTATCGAGTTGAAATTAAAACTTTAATACTCAACTTTATGGTCCCTAGAAGCTGTGAAAAACTCAAACAACTAAGTTAACGTAATAAAAAGATACGACCGCTAATGCCACAAAAAAAAGCGTATTTCGACACTGAAGGGAATCAAAATTCATAGGGATTTAAGATGAATACATTCCAAATTGCCAAATTTTAAAGTTACTTTGAACGAGAACTATAAAATTTGGCAAGTAATGTCGTCCTACGAGGGCGGTTTGATAAGTTCGTGACTTTAAGCTTGAATACATTGTTTTTTCAAAATTCAATTTTTGTTTCTTAATTAGGAACTCTTTACCGAGTTTATGTTGTTCCATTTTTAAAATTGGCGCGAAAGAAAAAAAATTAGAAGCCTTTGTGTAAGCGGAGTCGGAATATTGTTTGAAAATGGAGAAAAATTTATTTCGTGGAATAATTAAACACTACTTTTTACGTGGTAAAACCATTAAGCAGACGGAGGATAAACTGAAAAAATATTATGGGGACTCTGCTCCGTTTCATGGAATGGTTCATAAGTGGCTTACCGAATTTCGTTGCGGTCGTACCACCACAAATGACGCCGACCGCCCAGGAAGGCCGATTGAGGTCGTCACTGAAGATGTTATTAGCAAAAATTCACGACATTGTTATCGAAGACCCCTGAAGTAAGATACGGGAGATAGCTGATGCTGTTCACATCTCTATCGAACGAGTTTTTCATATTTTGCACGATAAACTCGGCATGAAAAAGCTTTCTGCAAGATGGGTGCCGCGTTTGCTGACGCGTCGACTCGACTCGTTGCCCACTCGTCGGCAATTGCAACATCAAAACTAGTGGAATTGCGATACGAATCGTATTGCCACACCCCCCATATTCACCAGATTTAGCTCCGTGTGACTTTTTCCTGTTCCCAAACATGAAGAAATGGCTTGGCAGACAAAGATTTTCATCCAATGAAAAAGTATTAGCTGAAGCAAAAGCCTATTTTTTAGGGATAAAAAATACTTTTTGGATGGCTTAAAGAAGCTGGAATATCGCTGGTTGAAGTGTATAAAGCAGAAAGGAGATTATGTAGAAAAATAAATCAAAAATTACTTAAAAAAACTTTTTAACAAACAACTTTAAAAAACATCCAAGACCTGGAGTTTTTTTTTTCTCTCCAGAGGGGAATCGAACCCGGGACCTCTCGTATGGGAGGCGGATGCGCGAACCGATGCGCTACCGAGGTCGTCTTGACGTCATATTCTGCGGCTTAGCTACAAAAATATAAAGGGTGGCCTGCTGTTGACTGTACCTTTGCCCTCCTGGAAAGTGGAATGGAAATATTTTAACAGCAACCCCTCGCACTTACATCTGCTACACAAACACGAATCCGAAATTCAAAACGCTTTCTACATCGAGAAATTATTGAGCGATGTGAATAAATATCACAGGCCGATGCTCAGATATTCGGAAGTATGTAAATAAGTAAACTGAAGAATATATTGTGAAAATTTCAGGCCAAGATGACGCAAAGGTCGCGGACTTTTGGGACGTGTCCGCCAGAAAGTTTCTGTCGTTGTAGTGTCTACTCTACATACTTTTCAAGACGCTATGTAAATGATGTCTGGGAAATACTTTGCCTTTTTGCGTGCTTCACAAGTCTCAGTGGCGCCTTCTGAGAATATTTTTTGTGATGCCAAACCGATTAAATGAATTAAGGAAATGATGTCCTTGGTGACCTGTGTTTCGAAACCTAGGGTTTTTTTTTTTATTACATTGAAGAGATTTTCGAATTGAATCAAAAATCTTTACAGTTCGACTTTGTGTCTTTATAATATTTGGTCAACAACGTATCACGTAATGTTATAGATACTCTTCTCTGTTCTGATTTTACAAACACTTTATTTATTTCTATATTGAATGTGGCTTATGACAAATAAATAACTAGCAGTGCCCGCGACCTCGTTTGCGTGTTAACGGAATAAACTATGAACAAACAAAAAAATAAAATATGGCCTTTGTCCATCTTGAAGGTCCTTTCTGAAGAATGGTGAAATTGTTTTTGAATTCAATGAAATACTTTCCGAGATTATCATTACACACAAAATTACAAACGTTTGCTCTTTATAGTATTAGAGTAGATAATCAATAGGTTATACCTACTACGTACGAGAATTTTTCATTAATGAGCTTATACCTATGGCAGCGTTATTACGCTAGTTTATTTTGTCCAGTATATTTACTAGTCAATACAAAGTAAGGCCCACTAGTTAATACAAATACAAATACAAAATCATTTATTTGTGGAATGTAGGTGGATATATAAGTTGGTAAATACATTTATGTACTCTACATTCTGCTAAAAAAAGCATACAAATATTTTCATTACTTATAGTCTAACATGCAATTCTAATAGTTCATCAAATTAATGTCTTTAACAAATTCCAAGTCTCAATTGAAGTTTATCATACATGTTATAGAAAGTGGCTCAGTGGCTCTGTAAAGTTATTTGCAGAATTCCTTGTCATTTAAATATTCAACAATAGAGCAATAACACTTCTCAATCAATATGGATTTAAGCTTTAATTTAAAAGTATTAACATTAAGGCTTTTAATATTATTAGGAATTTTATTGTAAATTTTTGGAGCTAGTCCAATTACGCTTTTACTAAGTAGAGCCGTTTTTGAGGTTACATTTTGAAGCCTATGAGGATTTCTTAATCTATTAGTTTTCGTAAACAATATTGGGTTCGTTTTTACAAATAAAGCAACTTCAAAAATGTACATAGAGGGAAACGTTAGTAACTTCAGTTCCTTAAAATATCGTTTACAGGTGTCTGTTGATTTTAATTTACACATTGCTCTAAGACATCTCTTTTGAGATTTAAATATAATTTCTCTATTTGAACAGTTCCCCCAGAATATGATACCATAACGAAGCGTGGAAGCTACATAGCCGTGATAGGCACATAGCACTGCGTTACGGTTCACAACTTTAGCGAGCTTATATAACGCGTATGAGAATTTATAGAGTTTTTTGCAGATTTCTTCTGATTGTGGCTTCCAAGTCAAGTTTTTATGTATAACTAACCCTAAGAATTTGGTTTGGTTCACTTCTTCAATTGTTTCACCCTTGTAGTTTACATTTGGGTTCAAATATTCTACCTTTTGACTAAAATGCATCACCTTGGTTTTGTCAATATTTATAAGCAGGTTATTATTAGTAAGCCAATCTATGATGTTGCTGAGAGTACTATTAATATCTTTCTCGTAGTCTACATCATTATTCCTTTTTATTAGAACTGTGCTATCATCGGCAAACAGTACCATGGGGTGGTGTACATTATTCGGCATGTCGTTAATGTACAGTAAAAACAAAAGCGGCCCCAATACGCTGCCTTGTGGTACTCCAAAGCAAGTCTTTCTAGGCTCCGATCTAAAACTTATTTCCCGAGCCCTATGCTGACATATTTGGGTTATTTCTGTGTATTGATATCTGTCACTGAGATATGACTTTATAAGATCATGTACGTTACCACGCAAGCCGTATGTGTAGAGCTTATCCATTAATATACAATGATCAACACAGTGAAAAGCCTTTGACATGTCCATATAAATGGCACAAATAGGCTTCCTTATGTCCATATTTAACACCGCACATTTTATTAAGTCATAAATTGCCATATTTATAGTCATATTTTTTCTGAATCCTTTTTGTTGATCAGTCAATATTTTATGCTTGTTAATAAAGTTTGTAATGGCATTATATATATATTTTTCAAAGACTTTTGATAGAATAGGTATCAATGCTACAGGTCTATAATTGGATAGCTTAACTTTATCGCCTTTTTTGTGCAATGGTCTAACAATTGTTGGTTTTAGTTTGTCTCGAAATATGCCTTTGGTGATACATTGATTGAATACATGGCTCAGAGGAGATGCTATTTCATTTGATACAAACTTTAAGACTTCTGTGGAAATTTCATCAAAACCAACACTTTTTTTGTCCTTTAGTCCTTTAACAATCTTATTAACTTCATGTGGTGATATCGGTCTCATAAATATAGAATGAGGGATATTTGCGGAACTGTCAATACGTTTTTTAGTTTTAGGTATATCTCTAACCTGGTCAATAAAAAAATCATTAAAAGCATTAGCTATAGCTATTGGTTCTGTAATATCCGTGTTTAGATTATTAATCTTTGTTATTGATTCCTTAGGATGATTGTCTTTTGTTTTGTTTATAATTTGCCAGGTGGCTTTACATTTGTTGTTTGCTAGTTGTATGTAGTTATTATTTTGAGAGAACTGCGTCTGTTTGAGAACTTTTCTGTATCTTTTTTTGTACGAATTCAGCAATAGTTTGGTTTCACTGCAAGGCTTCAGTCTGTATTGCCAGAGAAGTTCCCTATTTCGCTTGCTACATTTTTTTATTCCCTTGGATATCCATCGTTGCTTTCTTCTTGTACGTATCCTAACATTTTTAATGGGAAAGCATAGGTCATAAAATAGTTTAAATGTTTCGAAAAATAAATTATATGCTTTATTTGGATCAACTGAGTCAAATACGTCACTAAATTTATAACTTGTTAAACATTCTTTAAATTTATGTAGGTTTTCTGTGGAGAAGTCCCGTCTTGTAATTTGCCATGATTTAAGTGTGCAGGTTTTTTTCACAGGACATTTTAAAATTTGCGCTGTATGGTCTGATAAGCCTAATTCCGCGATTTCCCCAGTACATCCTCTAATGCTATGAGCAAAATTATCTATACAGGTTTTACTTGCATATCTCGTTGGCTCTCTGAATTGTAATGTCAGATTATGACTCAACAAAAGATGTTCGAATTCAGTTGATTTACAATTTGTTTTCAATACATCAATGTTAAAATCACCGCATATTATTAGTTGACTTTTTGAGTCATCACATATTTTCCGTAAAATTAGGTCTAGGGTGTCAAAAAATAAATTCATGTCTGATCCTGGTACCCGATAAACACATAATATGTTAATACGATGTTTACTTAACTCTATTGCACAGCTTTCTATTACGTTAGGTATAGAGTACTTGGCTATATCACTGAGTGTTCTGAAGTCGTGGTCCATTCTGGTTAGTATACAAGAGCCTCCTCTTTTTTTGTTTCTACATAAACTGGCAGCAATTCTATAATTAGGTAAAAATAGTTGTTCTTCATTAGCGTCAGTCATATTGTGCTCTGTTAATTTTCTATTTATACGTATTTTATTTAACAAAACTAATTTATAGGTATTAAAACACTGATTATACGAACTCTTTGCTTGTAGTGCTTGAACTTTGAATTGTGTATGGGGCTTTTTGTTTGGATTTTTGTATAAGTTTGGGATTATTCAGAGGACATAAAATTTCATTATTATCTGTCAAACCGTTTCGGAGGAGTATGCGCACTAACACGGTGACACTCGAATTTTATATATTAGAACATAATAGTTTCTTAATATTCACACAAGTAACATCAAGTTTCACTAAGTATTGCAAAAACCATACCTTAAAATTATAGCTTCTTCATTCTCTCCCCCATGTCTCCCCCTTATTGACTGTAGTATAATCTGTCACACGAACATTGACATTGTCTGTTTCCTTTCAGTTATTAAACCTTTCATCCCGGCACCCCACCCTGCCTTGCCTCGTAAAATGGTATCTCGCACAGTACGATATTGGCATGCCATATGAATGGAGCATAAAATGCGAAGTGATTTAATAAAAATGTCCCGTCAAGCCATTTTGTCAAGAGTGCTGCAAGATTAATAACTTGTAAAGTTGTAACATAATAAATAGTCTTATGGCTGCTAAATTGTTACGTCTCTCATGCTGTATCGCAATTTTAGACTTTTGTGATTGTAAAATAATGCTGTCTGAGGGTTTGTACGTAATAAAATTGCGATAATTTTAAATAAATCAGGTGAGATCGGGGTCAATCGTTGGTCAGTTTTTAATAAATAAAAAAAAAAATACATTTTGGTATTCTTACATTTGGTTGTTAATTAACATAAGTTGTTTTGAGAATTATTAAATCTTATTTATAAAAATGTTCGTGGAATTCCAGGGAAGGTTTAAAAGCTGAGAAAATATGGAAAAATTTTGGCATTCCGAAGTTTGCCGGGACAGGTAGTTTAATATAAAATTTTCTCAGTCAAAAACTAGACCAAACATCTGGTTGAGGGCCGACCCTCCGTGCGTCGCCCGGTTCGCGGTCCCCAGGTCTGATCTTTTCCACCCCAACGACCATCAGTTCTCCAAGCTATGTGCCCCGACCACAGACACTTCAACTGAGGAATTCTTCGGGCTGTATTAGTCACTCGGGTTCTTGTGTAGATCTCCCCATTCCTGATGCGATCTCGCAGTAAAACTCCTAATACTTGTATAGCTGCCTCCTTTGCTCGTTGGGCCACTTTGAAGCTCTTATAAGGCCTATAGTAAGCGACCAGGGGTGCAATTACGTAGTACTCCACTGTATGGAGTTGTCTGATTTAGCCCCTTAGTTCCCGGTAGATATGTCACACCACTTTATGTTACACTGTTACATTCTGGGACTTTTTTCCCAGTAGATATGTAATACTCCTACTCCGAACTGTCATATACATACATGTTTTGACTCCTTCGAGTTGTCTAAATGCTTAAGCCGATAGTGTGGAAAGTTACATAATGTAAGGGCTGGTCTCACATCCATAAATCATAAATCAGTTGTCAAAGACAATGCCCATTGACAACCGTATGGACTGGACTGGACAACTATGTCGTAGAATATTTACGAGAAGCGTAAATTAGTAAATACCGTAATTATATTCACGAAGAGACGGAAACAGACGGGGCCGGGCTGTACAACTACGACACAACCGTGAAAAATATTTTTGTACTTAAGTAGAGTTTTGTGGTACAAAAACAATGTAACTCCAATCTAAGTTTTTCAAGCGAGTTCCCCAATTTGATTTGTAGGTAAGTATATTGCTACTCCAACAAATCCCAATGTCTTGGCGCGACAAGTGCGAACGAGCCCGTATTGAATCCCTGTTTCTGAAATCATTATCCTATGTTTTGTTTTGCTCTTCGCTTTGTTTGTGCTCGTAAGATGGATCCGATCGTAGGTATCGATTACCCTTTCACAAAGCGAATAGGGGATATAAATATTATTGCAATTTATCTTCAGCATTTCTTTCCAGGTAATAGTTACCTACGGTGTCTGTTAAGCGGGGCCGCGTTTTATAAAAGTAATTCGATGTGTTTGCCACTTGTTATCGTTTCCAAAGGCATGTCTATTATGGGATAAATGTATTAAAATATTGATAAATACCAAGCGACATAGAAAAAAGGCCATTCAGAAAATATTGCGAACTGGCCAATTATAATTTGTTTTGAAAACATGATTAAATTTATAAATAAAAATTATGTTCCAACTTTTAAAATTCCCCTCCGCATTTTTTGCGAACTGATTTTAATTTTCGTGTCTCATTTGTTAGCTATCTTAAATAAATAATATTACATTTTGAGGTATTTTGCTAGCATCAGTGTGTGCTCACTTATTTTTAGCTTAGTTTTGTACATTTCAAAGTAAAGTTTTGATGATTCCGTCTCAAACTTTCCATTGGTCAAACCAATGGAAAGTTTGAGAGTAACGATTCGACGGGTGGGATTCGCAAGAAAATTATGAAACTAAACTCCTTGCATAACAACTCTGGGTTGTAATTACGTAAGACTCCACTGTATGATGTTGTCTGATTTAGCCCCTTTGTTCCCGGTATGTTACACCAGCTTATGTCATTCTGTCATTATTGTTACATTCTGGGACTTTTTTTCCCAGTAGGTGTCTCATACTTCTACTACGAACTGTCATATACATTCTTATTTTGACTCTTTCCAGTTGTCTAAATGCTTAACCCGATAGAGTGGAAAGTAACGTTATCTAAGCTCTGAACTCTTTGTGCGTCCAATTTTAGTGCTATTCAAAACATGATTCCTTGAAATATTTCTCAAATACCTACTGCAAAAAAAAGACGACTGAAACAGCTTGTGAGGGGCGTTCTAAAGTGTCGTGTTACTCGTATATGAATAAAACTTTAAATATTCACATTTGAAAATGTTTTATGTAGCAGAAATTATTCCATTCCCAAGTCGAAATATAAACGGAATTTAACGAGGCTCAAGGCGTGTGAACGAGTCGGTTTATCCTCTTGTGTGAAACCGTGGCATATTTCGAGCAACAGATATATAACAAGAGTTGTTACCGAGCGCAGAAAATTAATAAACAAGCAAAGTAAGTCCATCACAAAAGCACAAGAGAACATTTAGGTACAACATAGTTGAAAACTCGTTACATACGTACAGTAGCAGTTAATTTTATTCAAAGTTGTGCGTACCTACTTGGACAAGAATGCATGAGCTAGCGTTCCTTCCGGTAGTTTTTCATTTTGACGACACCCCAGAGTACTTTTAAGTAAAAATGCTTTTGAACATGCCTGTGCTTACACGTGCCATAGTTTTTGGAAGTTTTTATTTTTAGTGTTCTGTTTTGTTTAGTCATGTGCAAACAACACTATATTACTAATAATATAACAATCATAATCTCTAATATATAAAATTCTCGTGTCACACTGTTAGTGCGCATACTCCTCTGAAACGGCTTGACCGATTTCGATAAAACTTTATATGTTTATTTGTTAGGTCTGAGAATAGGTTGTTATCTATTTCTCATACCCCTATCAGGGAAAACAACGTTTGCCAGATCAGCTAGTTCTTTCTTCTAAAACATAAAATTCTCGTGTCAGTGTTTTAGTGCGCATACTCCTCCGAAATGACTTAACCGATTTTGATGAAATGTTATATGTATATTCGGTAGGTCTGAGTATATGTAATCTATTTTTCATACCCCTATCTGGCAAAACAAGGTTAGCCTGGTCAGCTAGTTTAATTATAGGTATAGGCAACTACTTATTAGAATTGTATGCCATTGCAAAAACTATCCTGTGACCGGTATTGGTACCGTTAGTGAAACCCTGTATTGATATATTAATCAATCGCTTGTTTTCGCTGCAGCCATGCATCGGCCTATTCCATATGACAACATTTCGAAACACGAAACTGAGGGGCCTTAATTATTTTGGCCATTTCGCCTAAAAGCCAAACATGTTTGGCTCAATCCGGATGACAGACCTCTCTGAACATTAGGTAGAACATTATACATTTTAGAAGGTATCATCAGACAGATCCTACCTTTGAACCCCCTAGGTAATAACGTCAGTATGTACTGTACTGCACCCAGCTTGAATGATTCATATCCCATTTTGCAGGGAATTTGGTGTTGCTCGAACAGCGATCGCATTAAATATTCACCTGGGCTTTGCTTTCCCTAATGAGCTTGATCTCCGTCCCAAAGTGGCAGTCGGGCGAAATCCGGGCGAAATCCTTAGTGATTACTTACTTGGAACTTGTGCAGGCACTTTTGTACTAAAATTACCGAGATTCCGTTTGCTTTCGGATAAATATTATTAGGATAAAACTTGGCATTATACTCATATACTTGTAATGAGGTTGTGATACCTCGTCTACAAACCTGTTTATTAGTTTTATATTTAGGCTATTTACTTTTAAATCTTTCGATTCCGTTTTCAATTTTCAAATTCAAATTATTTGTCTTTTGTTCGTAGTTCACTTTATTTGTCATGGCATCGCCTGGGTCATTTCGAGTTCAAGTTTTAGAAGAGACAGCACGCCCAGTGCCTTCAGTTTTACTACATAGTTTTATTAATTATTTAAAGTGAATTGGTGAACCAGTGCAAGTTAAATTCAGTATTCAGTGAATGTTATCTAATCCTGACGGTTCTGTACTCCAAAACCTTATTTTCAACGAGGCACAATCGTAAGTGTTGCGTGTTATTTTTTACGTAGCTCTCTGTAAGCGTTGTGTTAAGTTTAGTTTTAAAAATGTACCTTTTGTCATCAGGTGCCTCTACTTTTTAACAATAAAAGAAGTCCTAACACCCAACGAAGTCTCCTTATTTCTTCATCCGCTGAGCTTCCTGGGCTTGTGACGTGACAATTGGCGCCCAACGTGGGGCGCCAGTGTCGCACGATAGGTAGTTTGAGGGTGCGATCCGTAAAGTGAAAAGGGGTATCCAGGGGCACGGTAGAATTTCGGTTTATTTATAAGGTTAAGAAAAGGCACATGGGGACAATGTAAATAGAAAATCTTAAATAAGGTCTACAAAAGTAAATATAAAAATACATTAAGAATATAAAAAGAACACTTACATAATCATTGTGCCTTTCGTATATTTATAAAATGATTGATCGTAATAATATGGAGAATAGGAATCCGGATCTTGAAAAAACAGAAAATAATGACGGTTTAGTCCACCTTGGATGGAAGCTGAGGATTGAATGAACCAGATACGTCCGAACAGTGTGGCGAATGTCAAAAACTAATTAAATTTGGAATAGTAGATGGCCGAAAATGATAAAAAAAGGCAACGAGGCAAATGCACCTCGTTACATACTAAATATCTGTACAGGACAGTACTATGGACAACAGTAGATATGCGTTTCCAACCGATATACCTACTATCAATCGAGCTAATAGCGAACTAAGGAGCAATTTGCACTTGAGATTTTCATAACTGGGTTTTTTGCACAAACGTAACGCACCAATAAAACATCGCGCCACTGAATTATCGACACATCGTGTTCGAAATAATAAAAATCGAATCATCAGCTTTCGAAAATAAGAAGGGAACCCATAATGACAAGCTAAGGACACTTGTTTGCTTGAGACACACTTTCTGCCGCAGGAGATTTGAGTCACTTGGTTTAAACGCGCGCTGTAAGTGACGAGCGCAAGCAAGCAGCTCGCTACTGCCCAGTGATTGGAATAGGCTGAATGAAAATGCTTGCAGATGACGGATGTGCCGTCAATCTGCAAGCCATGCCGCAGCCATGCCATATATACGTGGCAGATCATCATCTGCCACGTATTGGCATGTATAAATTTACTGCTTTCGGGATCACGATTCAAAATTCCGAAACGGAATAATTCCGATTGTATGTGGCAGGCCTTAGATAACCAAGTCTCTAACCGAGCTATCACAGTCGACGTGAATACGAATGACAAGGCACGCCACTGCCACGCGCCACTCACAACTCACAAAAAAATCGGATAAGTGCTAATAGGGACTCTCTGACCGAGGGCTCCGTACTTTGTAGTTACTTACATAGGTATATAAGTGGTTCAGGAATCGAGTCACACAGTTGTTTTCAGAGCTTTTCCCGAACTTAAAACGCTAACCTTTTTATGAATTAGTTGCAAATGTAGGCACAGTTTTCAGATTTTTCCTCGCATTTGTAGGTAGGTATAAGACGACATTTATTGCCAAAATTCATAGTTCTAGGTCAACGAAGAGTTGGTACGCTATAAATTTTCATTCCCCTGAGAGTCAAAATATAAGTTTTTTGTTAAGCTAACGCAAACGTTTGATTTTTCTCTCTAAATCTGCAAGGAACTCTAAGTATATAGTTTTCTTGTCAATTCAATGCCGCCACCACGCCTTCCCGTGATAAAGGTTCTTGTCAGTTAGACCAATAGATGGACGAATGGACAGGCTGACAATCAATTGATCATTTATGGGTTCCGTTTTTTTTTGTTTTTTGAGGTACCCTACAAATACTACAAGTATTAATCTACAAAGTGTTTAACTATTATTTATTATATTATCGATAAAGTTAAACTGAAGAAATATTATTGCTCAATGGTTATTTGACACTTTTATGTCGAGGTATTTCAATTGTTATAAATCCCAAATCGAATTATTGCTGTAAGGGTTATCGGATTAAGTATTATGTCTTTACGGATACTAGTTATCGGAGTTAGTAGAGCAGCCTTAAGTCAATAATCTTTAAGTTATAATACACACGGACTAACAAAATTCGTACTGAGGCAAATAGAGTGATCGATTATTCTGTAAGAACGACTTTTCCTCTAGGGAAAACTTCTAAGTAGCGAAACAGTTTATGAGCTGTTCCATACTATGCAATAGAAGAAATAATTTAATGAAATTACTTCCTTACAACACAATCACTTAACCTAGTTCTAAACTAGGATACCCTGTGCTATGGTAACCACGCAAGGACATTACAAACATTTAAATGGGTAAATTTGTGTAAAATGGACTGGGAAATTGGTACAATGGACTGAGGCCATTTGACGTGGTCCCAAACTAGGATATCCTGTGGTATGGTAACCAGGCAAGGACATTACAAACATTGAAATATACCCATACTGACGCCATTTGTACAAATGTACGGTGGCCTTCAGAGGGAATCGAACCCACGACCTCTGTATTGATAAATAAGCGCCTCAACGGCTAGACCAACGAGGCAGTCAAAACTAGTATCACAGTGTTTGTTATCGAACTTTTCCAAAACGGCTTCATATTATATGTTTATAGATGTTGTATTGTTCAGCCGTAGAATATTCAAATCCATTTTTTTTTTCAAAGTATACTTAGACTGTGACTTTTATCGTTAAACGCTTAGTAAAACTAGGTGTCCGTTTATATAAATATGAGGATAATTTTGTAGAAAACGGACAAAAAATCTCCAACCTTAGTCTTTTCAAACATGTTCCCTAACAGAGTTTATAAGTTTACATAAATGTATACTCTACCTATTCCAATCACTGCTAATGACAGTCGAAGGATCGCTCATTAAAGTTTGTAATGTGCTCTAGAACTTGGAACTGTAGCGCCAGAGAATCCGATAATTTACGTAGTTCCCGGAAGAGAAGCTGAACAACTAATTGTCACCTGAATCGCTCGTAGCCCCGGCTGCCTGCCTGATCTTTAACAATCACGAAGGTTAAGCAACATAGGGGGCATTCAGTGCATGGATGGGTGACCACCTATGACTAACGCTAGTGGCACTTGTCCGAGGGGTTACGTGCTTCGCAAGGCACGTTAAGCAGTTGGTGCCGGCTGCCGTCGATAGATGGCAGTCGTTAAGCCAAGTCAGAGGCCTTTGGGCGGCTTGAAAACTCAATACTCAATACTTTATTGCATTCCACAAGTTTCAGGGTTGTTACATTTTAACATATCAATTGGAAAATATTGAATTTCTTCTTCTTCTTCTGGAAAACTTCTGACAGTAAGACCAGCCACTAGTCTTACAAGCCTCCACCAATCCGGATTTGGCCCCCGTGGTGGAGTATGGCCTATGCCTTCCTCAGGGAAGAGACCCGTGCCCCTCTGTGGGGACATAATGGGATGATGATGAAATTGTCACCTGATAGGTAAAACTTAGCCTGTAAATGTGTGCATTTTGCACGTGTACGACTTTTATTCTTCAATAAACGAGTATTGTTTGAGCTTGAACATTAGCTAATATTGGCACAATACAAGCCAACAAGAATTCTTCAATAAGTCAGATTTTAGTACCGTTTGACAGAGTATTTTGACCTAAATGGTTCAAAGTTAAAGACAAAACTCGGCCAAAAAAAAAAAACAGGTCTTGGATGTTTACATGTTTGTGACTTTGCTGTTTCTGGTTCCCACGACACAGGGTATCCTAGTGTGGGGCCTGAAGAAATGTATGTGCCTGTATGTAAATGTTAGGTTATGCTAAGTGCATGTCGGGCCACGCGCAGTGTAGAGTTCCGTAGAAAGAGGAGGTTCTATATGCTTTACAGAACTAACTTCATTAAAGTAATTTTCAATGCGTTTCGTACGAAGTTCTCCTTTTTTTAAAGTTTAATTTAAAAATAGAACAATAAAATAAAATAGAACAGGTCAATAAAATACAGAGTAGGTTTAATGGTGTTTTTGTTGTCGCTTTGTAGCCTTGTTTTGAGACATAACAAACATGCTACCATTCGGAGTGATAACGGCACTAATTTCAAGTATGCAAGCAAGGGCTTCTCAGGTCCAGTCGTCAACACGTTACTTAATCCGCAGATGATGAGGAAACGCAACTAGTTTTATTAGTTGGTCTCCAATTTCTTACAAAGCCTACTTAACCGGGATAGATTTTGGTTTTAATTAATTACAGGTTCATTAAAGGTTATATTGGGTTTCACTGGCCTTCGCCGGTCATGTCTAGACGGTTTGACGGCGAACGAAGAGTCGTTCATTGGGGTGTGCCTAAATCGAATTCGTATTCTGTAGCTTTATAAATATTTTATGTTTGTCTTTTTCCTCGTGTACAATAACGATTATTCTTATCTTACTAACGAACTGCAATTCATTTTTATATATATAAAGAAGACGACTAGCTGTCCCGGCAAACTTCGTACTGCCAAAGTTTTTCTCACCATTTAAACCTTCCCTGGAATTTTAGAAATATAAAAAACCAAAAATCAGCCAAATCGGTCCAGCCGTTCTCGAGTTTTAGTGAGACTAACGAACAGCAATCCTTTTTTATATATAAGAAGAAGAATACTAGTTGTCCCGGCAAATGTTTTCGTAATTTTTCCATATTTTCTCATCATTTAAACCATATTTTCGCCTCCTGGAGTTCCACAAATATAAAATATTAAAAATCAGCCAAATCGGTCTCGACTTTTAGTGAGACTATAGAACAGCAATTCATTTTTATACATATGAGGTATAAGAAAGAAGAAGAGAAGATTTGTGGAACATCTATATATATAAAAGGAAGTTTCTTCTTTCTGACTCACTGACTGACTGACTGACTGACTGACTGACTGACTGACTGACATATCAACGCAGGGCCTAAACTATAAGGGTTAGAAACTTGAAATTTTGCACAAAAGTTCCTTTTATAACGTAGGGGAGCACTAAGAAAGGATTTTCGAAAATTCATCCCCTAAGGGGGTAAAATGGTGGTTCGAAGTTAGTATGAAACTTTGCCGTTTTTGAAGTTATTCAAATGAAATTTGGTACGAATGTTCTTCATTTAAAATTATGAAACAAGTGTAAAATAGTTTTTGAAAAATCATCCCTCAAGGGGGAAAAAGGGGGGTGCGAACTTAGTATGAAACTTTGCCGTTTTTAAAGTTATACGAATGAGATTCAGCATGAAGGCCCTTCATTGAAAGTCGTGAAAGACGTGTAAAGTAGTTTTTCGAAAATCATCCCTTGAGGGGCTAAGAGGGGGTTCCGAAGTTAGTATGAAAGCTCTTTTGCATGCGCTAAAAGTATCCCTATCTTATTTGCAAACACTTTACTTAGCTAAAGCCCACGCGGGCGTAGTCGCGGGCAACAGCTAATCTATTATAAAATCTATAATAACTTCCACACAACACAATCATATGACCAGGTCCCAAACTAGGTTACCCTGTGTTATGGTAACCAGGAAAGGAGATTACAAACATGGAAATATATCCAGTCTGAGGCCATTTGTAAAAATGTACGAACGGCCTCCAGTGGGAATCGAATCCACGACCTCTGTCTTGATAGTTAGCGCATCTCGTACAGTTTTTGTTATCGAACTCAATAACAAACACTGTGTTAATCAAAAAGCCGTCTAATTTAATGTCTGTGAAGTTTATTACACGGCGGTATTCAATAACATGAAGAAGAAGAAGAATAAAAATTTATTACAAAAAGAGTACACACGCCACAATAATAAAAATAATGCAAAAATAAAACAAAAAATAGTACAAAACGAAAAGTCAGAAGAATGCAGAAGGAACATAAACGTCACGCGGCGTGTTACTGCTGTTATAAATGGTAGCTGACTCGTGACTAGCCTTTTAATTGTAATAATACACTGTCTAAAACGGGTGGCGCAAAAGTAATGACCCTATTTTGGTTCAGCAACAACTTCTTTTCTAAATCAGTAATCTAGAATTCGTTTTTTAAATACTTGCCGTGTTTCGTTGCATTATGATTTAAATATTAGGTATGTCTCTTCAATGTTGACCTCCAGAGTTTGAAATACATTTGAACTCTATTTATGACATTTTCTATAACTAGCCGTACGTAACACTTCCTGCGATATGTTTCTTATTTCTTGATGAATGTTCACATACACCAGAGCTTTCAAATAACCCCAAAGAATGAAGTCTGGACATTTGAGATCGGGTGATTTTGCACGCCAAGGCAAATTGAGAAACGAGAAAACGAGACAACACGGCTGGAAAATTTGATTGACACGTAATAATTTCAACGTTCTTAGTGAGTCAAACGGTACAAGATTATTTTTAGTGAATTTTACATTTGTTTACTGTGCCGTGGGGTGCCGGCTTTAGAATAGTGCCCCCCCATCTCAGCCCGTGGGTGCCGTAAAAACCGGCAAAGGGACACATTACCAGGAGGTGGGCAGCAGCGCCTTCTGCGGAAATGCTTCTTACTGCGCTCGCCAACCCGCATGCCAAGCGTGGCGAGTATGGCAAATACCCTCATAGCAGTACATAAAATCCATGGAGGAGGCCTATGTCCAGCAGTGGACCTCTTGTGGATGAATGATGATGATGACATTAAATTTGTTTACTACACAATTTTCAATATCAGACTGACAGGAAATGTCATATAAAAAAAATAAGTAATTTCTATAGTGCTAGTACTTTTGCGCCACCCAGTAGAATCTTGATATACATTAAGTACATAGACAGATGTCGATACCTACAGTTACTGTGTAAGTAATACTAGACCTCTAGTCAGACCATGTCTCTAGACTGGAGAATGTAGCAGAGCTGTAATGTTATTTGTGTACTTAATAGGGAATGGATGAAAATATCAGAAGTGCTTGATATTTTTTTCGGTGATAGGAATAACCTTCCTTAGCGCGAGAAAAAAGTTTCAATTTTTTTGGCTTCGTAGTTAATTTTTAAATATACTTAATATTTTTCCATTCGTAGTTCTGGGCTTAGTACGGCATATCAGACATATTCCTTAGTCCGCTACGTATAAAAAAAATCCACCTTGAAAAGCTGTCATTGTCGCCAGATTTTTTTTTTCATACGTAGCGGACTAAGGAATATGTCTGATATGCCGTACTAAGCCCAGAACTACGAATGGAAAAATATTAAGTATATTTAAAAATAAACTACGAAGCCAAAAAAATTGAAACTTTTTTCTCGCGCTAAGGAAGGTTATTCCTATCACCAAAAAAAATATCAAGCACTTCTGATATTTTCATCCATTCCCTATTGTACAAAGTTCAGCTTTGACTCTGTGCAGCGGAAAATCCTATTTCGGTAAAACACGTCACAGTGACGGTGTTAAAAGCCTTTACATGTTGAAAGTCAATGTTGGAGGAATTGGAAGCGCAATGGAACTATTTCGGATACAACTGACTATACGTTACCATTTCTTTTGCCCGTAAATATCTGGAAACTACTTCTCGTTATTTGTCCACATGGGGTAAATACCTATTTGCTTGAGCTTGACTGACAAGGATTTTTCTCTTTGTTACTTCAACCCAAATTCAAAAACTCTTGAGATAAGGTTGCCTATGTACCCTTTTATATCTTCTTCTAATGTATAAAATTCTCGTGTCACTGTTTAGTGCGCATACTCCTCCGAAACGGCTTGACCGATTTTGACGGAAATTTTATATGTATAACTTAGTTGAGCATAAGTTGTTATCAATTTTTCATAGCCTTAAATGATAAGAGTGGTCCAACCCATTTTTTTAAATTATGATCATCATCAATTCGTTCTTTATTATGTAATTGTAATTATGAACATCAACAATTCGTAATAACATATTTATTGCATCATAATCATCAACCCATTATGTCCCCACCGAGGGGCACGGGTCTCTTCCCTGAGGAAGGTATAGGCATATGTGGCGCAGTGGTTAGCGCATCAGCCTACCATGCGAGAGGTCCCGGGTTCGAATCCCGGCTGGGGACAAAAATCAATTTAGTAGTTTTTTAGAGCCCGGAAGTTCTCCAAGCAATTAACCCTTAATCAAATGCGAGCGTGTGGAAAAGTAAATGCCAAACTAAGATCGGTTTTAGGGTAATTTTGGGTCGTAGATTTCAAAAATCCATTAAAAAAGGGGGGTAAATATGGGGGGATTTGACCTATGTTTGGTGGGAAATATAGCTCCCGATATCTCTTCTTGCGCTCATCAAAATCATGCAAGTGGGAACTACAGCTCCCATTGTCTTGTATTGCATCGACATATTCATTTGGTGTTACCATGAAGAAAAACGTCGATTTACGAGGTGGGAAGCTTAACTCCCAAAGTTTTATAAGGGTTAAATAAGTAGCGCTCGCAGAGAGGGTTGCTTTTGCATTCTTCTGATGTGTGTATTTAGATAGAAGCGATAAGACCGCCAGTGGTATACCTACCACTACCTACTTGGATAAAAGTGACCATTTATTATTCATTCTCCTGGTTGTACAATAAAGTGTTCTCTACCTATCTGCCAAGTGCATACCGGGGCACGCAGGGTTTCTTGACTTAGCACAGCTACCAACTTCTTGAAAGTAATTATCAATGTTTAGACATCTTAGTTTAGTTTAGAATCGCTCGTAGCCCGGGCTGCCTGAGTGATCCTAAACGATCACTAAGGTTAAGCAACATACGGCGCGTTCAGTCCATGAATGGGTCACCGACTATGACTAACGCTAGTGGTATTTTTCCAAGCGGTTCCGTGCTTCGCAAGGCTCGCTAAGCAGTTGGTGCCGGCTGCCGTCGATAGAACCAAGTCAGAGGCCTTATGGCGCCTTGAAAACTTCTGACAGTAAGACCAGCCACTAGTCTTACAAGCCTCCACCAGTCCGGACTTGACCCCCGTGGTGGAGTAGGTATGGCCTATACCTTCCTCAGGGAAGAGACCCGTGCCCCTCAGTGGGGACACAATGGGTTGATGATGATGAGACATCTTAGACCACGTGTTCCATTACCATCTGCGTGACTGGAGTCATGCCTTATGCGTTAACTTCTAATTAAAAGTGAAAAAAAATCCTTTTAACCTCGTAAGGCCCGACCTTGAAAAGAACAATTGATTTTGTGATCACTTGAAGACATTGGGCCTCACGAGGTTATTATAATATTCCGGATACACTTACTTGACTTTTGGTCGGAAGAGTCCGACCTGCCCTTATATTACGTAACTTTCCACTCTATCGGGTTAAGCAATTATACAACTCGAAAGAGTCAAAATACGAATGTATATGACAGTTCGGAGTCGGAGTATGAGATACCTATTGGGAAAAAAAGTCCGAAAATGTACCAGTGTGACATAAGGTGGTGTGACATACCGGTAACAAAAGGGCTAAAACAGACAACTCCATACAGTGTCTTACGTAATTGCACCTCAGATTTCGCTTAGCAATTACAAATTGTATTCATAAATTTTGGAAAAAATGTATCTACTCCTACATAACAGTCAGCTTCTCATATAATTTTTCAAATTTCCGGTCTTGTGCCGCCCGTATTCAACGACTTGACTGCCTTGTTGGTCTAGCTGCTAAGGCGTTTATCTACCAAGAAAGAGGTCTTGGATTCGATTCCCACTGGGGGCCGCCATACATTTGTAAAAATAGCCTCAGCTTGGGTGTATTTCCATGTTTGTAATGTCCTTGGCTGCTTACCATATCCTAGTTAGGGACCAGGGCCTAGATTCTACTAATCCATTGTAGTATAATGACGGTTGCATGACTGCGTTGATTTCACTTCATTGCCGCTTCAAATCGACGCGCGCACGCGTCTCCGTAATTCCAGGCGTCAATGGAGTTGAAAAACACGTCACGTGACCCTACCATCTAACTGTAATTGAACTGTAATTCTGTGGCTTGGTGCTAATAGGGCCAATGTCAGTAATCTCCATACTCACTGCAGCCCGTTCAAACCTAACAAATTTTACTATACCGGTAGAAAGTCATACCTACACCTTACCATTGGCCTCTGTACATCTTATCTTTGAAAATATTGTCGTTACACTTAGCCCCTTCACCATAAATAAATAAATACATTTTTCAATACTTTGGCATCAAAAGCAGATTTTGGGCAAAATCTGACTTGGGCCCTTTTAACACCAGGCCACAGAATTTACTAACAGAATCGAGGGCCTGGTCAAGTGATTGTCTTGTGTGGAAGTTATGTTATCTAGTAACTTCCTGATACCGTACCCAGGGCCTTGATTCTCTTAGTGCATTGTAGTACGGTGACAGATACACGGTCGGGTCACGTGACGTGATTTTTCATACCATTGACGCCTATACTCCGATTTTTAATTTCGTGTACCATTCTGACATTTGGTGAGTTGCCAGTTTTGGATTTTGTTGTACAAAAATGTACTCGAAGACTATCGAGATATTGAAACGAGATATGATTCGAAAGCCATACTAGTATTCGGTTTGGTGATTAAAAAAAAAAAGTTGCATGTTACATTTATGATTTTCTTCCTTAAATTAATTTAACCATTTTGAAAATGTCACTGTAGATAGAAATCAACGCTATTTTTATTGCTGATCAACGTAAATTAAGATTCTAAAGTTACTTATTTTAGTAAATTTAAAAAAGAAACGACTTGATCACTAATCTGATACGATGCTATTTTTGTCATTACGATAAGTTTGCAACGCAGTACCTAGTTATCAATAAACAAATAAAAAGTAGAATTTTAGCTGACAATGTCGAGATCGAGACCGAGACGGAAAACTCGGTCGAGACTCCTTGAGCTAGCAACATTTTACAAAAGAAAGAGCGCTTGCTCCAAAGCTGTCAGTTTGGTACACGAAATTAAAAATCAGAGTATAGAAGGTTCGATATGCGTGCGCGCGTCGTCTTGAATCGGCGATGAAACTAAATCGTCAGGTTAAAGCAGTTGTCATTGTACTACAATGCTTTAATAGAATCTAGGTCTAGGTCATCAGTTCTCTGAATAATTTCCTCGGTCCACCGCCGCTTCAACTGAGCATTTATTCGAGCTACTCGCTCTCTCCATTGCTCGCCTATAATCGCCGATGATGTAGTGATTATGGATGAGACACCGGAATATTTAAATTCAATGACCTGTGAGCTCACTATGTAATTTTCGCAACGGATATTCAACCGTCTTAAAGTCATGTATACCACTACTGTATAGCACTATCTTCTTTTAAGACCTGTTAGAGCGAGACAGTACTCCGTACGATCGCGACGTCCGTCGGTTTTTGTGTTACGTGACTTTTTAAGACGTATGAATATCCGTTGCGAAAATTACATAATGAGCCCACTGAACAGAGCTTCTAACATAGTGGCTCTTAAAATTAACCCCCGGATTCTTGAACGTTAACAGCGTATTATTTAGTAACTACAATAACATAATGATAACCAAATTGGATGATATTTATTTACATATTGATGAGAAGGCGTTAATTTAATGCATAGTAACTTGGGCTCAGGAGCAACATAATTATGTAACCCATAATGCCCGTGTAGATATTTTGGTACTGAAGTGTAGCCCACGGAGGCGGAATTTGTAAGAACATTTATTGCATCAACATTATGTCCCCACCGAGGGGCACGGGTCTCTTCCCAGAAGAAGGTATAGGCCATACTCCACCACGGGGGCCAAGGTCGGATTGGTGGAGGCTTGTAAGACTAGTGGCTGGTCTTACTGTCAGAAGTTTTCAAGCCCCCTAAGGCCTCTGACTTGGCTTAACGATTGCCATCTATCGACGGCAGCCGGCACCACCTGCTTAACGTGCCTTTTGAAGCACGTAACCGATCGGAAAAATTCTACTAGCGTTAGTCATAGATGGTCACCCATCCATGCACAGAACGCGCCCAATGTTGCTTAACCTTCGTGATCGCTTACGATCACTTAGGCCGTCGAGTGATTCAATAAATAAATAAGAACATATTTATTGCATCACCAGGAGCAAAAAATAAGCATCGCCTGTCTCTCCGTGGAGGGACAAAATAGACATGCCACCTGAAATGTCCTCAATTATAACCGACTTCAAAAAAGGAGGAGTTTCTCAATTCAACTGTATTTTTTTATATTTATGTTTGTGTGATGATTTTTTTTTTTTTAATTGAAAGCTGCTTTCTAAGTGGTCCCATTTGAATTTGATCCATCCAATGAGAAAACCATATACCTACCTAAGTCTCAAATTTGCCTGTTCAGGCACCTTCCACTTTCTTCATCGCAACAAGTCACTGGAGACCATGATTTGCAGAACAAAATGCCAGGCGTTTTTAAGGCTAACCTACAAACTCAACTTTTCTTTTTATTATTTTCGAATCATCATCCAAATATTGTATCAGCACCAAATTTATTGCTAAATTATTTAATTAAACTCTCAATTGAGTTTGCCCTTTCGTTAATGCAAATTGAAGCCCCACAGTGTCCGCGAAGACATTGTCTTACGTATGTGTGCGACAAATGGACGAATAACTCAATATCCCGCCAACAGATTTCGATAATTTTATTATTGGAAAGGATGTACTTCAATGGAGTTTGATGAGAGTTTGGTTCAGAATTCTGATTATTGTAAGTTTTGGAGTCAGTGTCATTATGGTGACCTTGACACCGACTATAAAACTAGCAATAATTGTAACGCAAGTAAGTGAGAATACGCAATTATTGTCAACCTTTCTTAGCATAATTTGTTTTGAAAAATTTTTTGTTTGAAGACGGTTTTTTTTAGTAAAATTTTGTCAGGATTACCTATATATGAAATGTCAGTTGTAGCAGCTACGTCCGTTCAGCAAACGAGCTGCAGTAAAAACATAAAAACGGTCGTACGGCTTCCCCGATTCAGTGCATCTATTCGATTTATTCTCTGTTGCTTAGGATCCTTCCTTCTCGCTTTAGATATGTTTCACATACGTTCGAGTAAAATGATAACTATTTTTCTTTCCTAAGGTCACCACTATACAAGTTCTTGCCTAGTGTGGAGACCTCTGTAACTCTTTTATGTGTAGGGATTTGTTTTTGGAATAACAAATAAAAAAAATGAAAAAAAAGTCAAGGAAGGTCACGTCATTATAACGTCTTTGGGTCATGTTGACACATTTTGTTGCGCCTGTGTTTGACAATTAATGTTGCGGAATGACGCGACTTTTGGCATTTTATACGCGCGACTGGCGTAGTCATACGAGTTAAGCTGAATAAGGTAGCCAACATAGAAACGGCAAAAATGAAAAAGTAAGAACATACACTACTGTTTCACCCACGACACGACATCAAATATAAATGAACGCTGTGGGACATTCTCGAGTACAAAGCGCCCTCTGAAAACCACCTGGAAAAAAACACAGTGAAAGCCACACGTGTAAATACAGGGTGTCCGGAACTAACCCACTTCAGACTTAATTGACATTGGTACGCGAAAAAAAATTACATAACATTAGCAAAATTATTTTTTGTATCCGTGCTTCAAATGTACATCCTGTACATCTTCATTAATGGACGTTGACCCTCAGTCATATTGGTGAACAAAAACACATCCATAAATCATCACTGGCATCACACATTGGTTATTTATATTGTGGTGACCTTTGTGTTGAGACATTGGGTTTATTTTGTATGGGAAAATGTGTTTCAGTTTTCCGAACGCAGCCCATTCGAGTTGGATTCGGCGAGTGACCTCTTTCTCGTACCTACTTAGACTTACCTAACTGGATGAAACCGGGAGTTACCCTTGTCTCTATATATTAGGTCTTTACCTATGAAATTGCCGTTTTGTATGAAAAAATTTAAACGAATTTTTTTTCATGTATTTTTTATTGTATTAATCGAAGTAATCACCCATGCAATCAATGCATCTTTGCCAACGCAGTGGCAGTTTATTGATGCCCTTCTTAAAGAAATCAGCTGGACGGGAGGCAACAAATTTTTCAAAGGCATTTTGTGCTGCCTCTCGGGTATTGAATTTTTTTCCCGCCAAGAAGATGTCGAAATTCTGTAAAAAGTAGTAGTCTGTAGGCGCAAGGTCTGGTGAGTAGGGTGGATGACGGAGAGATTCCAACCCCAGTTCTTGCAACTTGGAGACCGTCTGCTGTGCAGTATGAGGTCGCGCGTTGTCGTGCAGGAGCAGCGGAGACGAGCGATTGACCAATGCTGGTTGGAGATGTGCCAGCTTCTCCATCATTGTGTTCAGTTTTTCACAGTAGGTACACATCTGCAGTAATGCTCACCCCGTTTGGTAAGAAGCTGTGATGAATTACACCGGCGCTAGACCACCAAACAGTGACCATCAATTTTCTAGGGGTGAGTTTTCGTTAAGGGCATTGTTTAGGTGTTGAACCAGGATCCCACCAACTTGCTGAGCACTTGCGGTTATCAAACAGAATCAATTTTTCATCGCAAGTAACAATGCGATTCAAAATTCCTTCATTTGTGTATCTGTTGAGCAGTGCAAGGCATGTCTCGACGCGTACTTCGCGCTGGCGATCATTGAGTTTGTGGGGCACCCATTTGTCAAGCTTTTTTACCTTGCCAATTTTACACAAATGGACCAATATTGTTTTGTAGCTAACGTCGAAAGCTGTTGCTAATTCAGCCGTAGATTGTGTATCATCAGCTTCCACAAGCGCCTTTAATTCGTCATTGTCGACCAAAGTCTTCGGACGACGTCGAGGTTCATTTTTCAGGTCGAAATTTCCAGAACGGAAGCGAGCAAACCAATAACAGGTGGTGTGTTGGCTTGTAGTGTTAGCTCCGTAAACGTCGTTGATGTTGCGTGCCGCTTATGCCGCGTTGCTGCTACAACGGTACTCATATTCCATAATTAGTCGAATTTTTTACGTATCCATGATGACGAAAAAGATTGAAATGCGATGAAAATGTAACACTAATCAATAAACAAATGACTACTTTTGGAAAAAGAATTCCATGTTCTTAAAATAAAATAAATTTGAAATTAGAATTCTTAGCCAAACAAAAATTATTTTGATTTGAAATGGCCAGTACTGCAGAACGGCAATTTCATAGGTAAAGACCTATTATTTTAAGACCTCCTCTGCTCACTTCGTCATCGGCGATTATTGGCGAGCACCGGAGAGAGCGTTTCAAGAACCGGAGTTAGAGTTTTTTTGTTTCACGTCTTTTTTAAATAATCACCAAATTTTATTATCATTTCGTTATTATTCACAATATCACTGAAGGATTGCCCCTAATAGCCCTCATTTTCTGATGTGCATTGTAGAGTTCCGTTTTCTATCTCTGAAAGTCTACATGGGATCTTAACAAAATGGGAGCCATGGGATGCTATAGGTATCAAATCAAACGAAAAAGGAATCGTCGAAATAGATTTGACAAAAGTATGCGGTAACATTAACATAGCCAAAAAATAAGAATATGAGCGTTAAATTGAAAAACTTCTCCTTTTAAGAAATCGGTTCAAAATCACAAATAAAAGATTCCGATGTCTGTAAGTCGGTCACAAAATTTGTTATATACTCGTATATTAAAGATTTAACAAAAATAGTTGTCTACGGCATGAGTTGCCCGCCATCATAGGTTTTACCAGATCTTATAGAAAAGACCGAAGAAAAGACGTGCGTTTGCAGCAAAAGGAAGTCTTTGGTCAGAAACATCAGGGAATGGGCGGATAATGTAACCAGCGTAAAATTGTCAAACAGGCGGACGAACGGATGGATGGACAGACGGGCAGGTCGTCTCGAGAGAAATTTTCGAATTTTGAAGGCACACTTGAAGTAGGTAATTTGGGGGTTTTGGAAAACACAGTTTGGCGGAGTTTGTACAAATCTTGAAACATATTTTATATTTTAAAACACTACAAAGAGATAAATAAATTAAAACAAACATCATTTATATTCAATGTAGGCAGCGTAAAAATAGTATAATGTATATAGTTTGGAGTCGGTGCCAAGTTACAGGACTAGGACATACATTTTGTGCACCGACTCCAAAATCTCTATATTTGGACATATTCGGCAAAATATCTAATATAATCTTCCCGTACAAGCCGCCAATTGTACTTCAATCTGTTAAAACCCTGCTACTATGATTTCTGTGTATAATAAAGAATAATCTATACATCTGTCTGCTCTAGGGAGTATCTCTTTTGTTTATGTTGTTACAAATTTTGTGTATGTCTCGTTATGGTTATCAATGGACAAACGAACTCGAGTTGAGTTTTTTAGAGTGTTTTCAATCGGAACCAGTTTTGTGGAACACCAAATTAAAAGAATATAAATTCGTTTTATCCACTTTTTAATTTGTTTGTTGTCTTTAATATAACCATAATAATAATATGCGAATGCGCACAGCAACAGCAACGTCCATCGCCGACGAGCACGAGGACAGAACTATATTGAGAACCTTGCGAGGTGGACCAAAACAAGCTCTCGCCGAGAATTTCGGCGAGAATTCCCACGCGCAGTGTGGAGGCGGCTTTTGCGGTTGGTTACGAGATTAGCTATTTATTGTCTTGTAACCGGGTCGCTAAACGAGGTAGGTAGCTGGGTGCTATCTGCGAGAAACGGAAGCAATTAATTGCTGATAAACTATCACTATATTAATCTGCTATTTATATATAACTATAGAAATGATTTGATGAAAATGCTAATGAGTACGCGTGGCGTGGCTGATTGGCAATTGCGAACTGACGTCTGTTTCCGCGCTAGTTAAATTGATAGAAATGCTGACTGTACAAAGGATGTGCGGTTGGATCGTAAAAGGCACGATGCTCCGTCTCGATGGATCATATAAGACCGAACTCGAGAGCTGACGTTGTTCGTTGAAGAATTGAAGCACTTGCCAGTTCCTGTCAGCCCTTACCTCTAGTACCCACCATGATTCACATAGGTAGGTACTCTGAATTACCATCCTTTGTTAATTGTGTCATATTCCATCACAGCGTAGTCATCAAAATGGTAGCTTCAATATTTCAAGCGCATCAAAGTAATAAAAATAATTCTCACAGCTCCTGCTGTGCTCTTCAAAGCGTTCCTATCATTTCTCACGTTCTCAGAAAACGGTGGAAATATACTTATGTCACGAGCTCACAGGTAACATAACTACTAGCCGGCATCCGCCGCTACGAACCATATCACTTCCGGCCACTACCCGCGTCTCGCGTTGGCTCTCCCTGCATCGCTTTTCTGCGCGTTTTTTATAAAATTTGTAACGAACGAAACACATCAATTTACATTCCACTCCTTGTTCTGCAGGGGTGCCTGCAGAGTGCACTACCACGTAGGTAACAAACAAGTTTTAATAAACAATATATCATTAACCCTTGGCTACTCGCGTTAGAAAACTTACACTAATGCTCGCGCGGGGTCAACCAGACCCCAATTTTCAATATTTAATGAAACAAAATGTGCACGAAAATTATTCAAGCAAATTATTTTTGCCATGTAAATATTTTGATGCAAATAACATTTGGTACCTAGACCCTTTTTTTCTGTTTCTACGGTTTTTTCCATTTATCACGCCATGCAAATTTGGCATTGGCCATCTTGTGATGAAGAACCGGAGCTGCCTATATCCTTATTTTATCGAAGACACTTTTGTAGAAGGCGAGGAAGCAATTTGATTCTGGATCGAGTTATTTGGTGAGATTTTTTCAATTCAAAATTGAACAGTCTGCTTGAGAAACATTGGAGTTGGTAGCGCAGATGTTGAACATGGAAAAATATTTCCAATAGGACTTGATAGGAAGATCAACACAGAATTTCCGACATCAAACTTTGCAATTGTGTAAAGGCGCACAAAAAAATATAAAATAAGTAGTGAATAACCAATGTTCGAACGTAATTCAAAAAAATACTCCCGTGATATAGTTTGACCCAAAACATGCTGTCCTAACAAAACCCAAGTCACCGCTGAGTCCATTAGATACTAGTGATCCGATGTAGTGGTTAAAATGGTTATCTAAAATATACAAGCTTCTCGAAAATAAATCTGTCCCACAGTACTTTCGTCTCCCAATCAGTGTTGTTAGAAATCAGCATAAATCCGGATATTCGGATTTAAATTGGGATAAATCCGATAATTCCTGATTTTCTTAAAACAGGACCGGATTTGCAAAAATTTATGCTAAGACTTCTTGCTTTTAGGCTTAGTCAATAGTATATATTTTTCTGTTCGTGCATGTTTTGTTGAATAAAGGCATTATATCGTGAAAAAATATCATGCTTTGAACTTAATGAAGATACGTTACGTAGGTATGTGCGACAAAATGTAGAAACATCTGCTGTCGACTATTCTCTAAAATACCTTAGCGCTTTGGGAACACAACACTTCCCACCAAACTCTAGTTGCAGCAGAAGTAATCTGAGTAAGGCAACAGGCTAATAGCGCGAGCGCTTTGCATGTGGATGGGTGAAAGCTGCACCGCAAATAATGGATATTTCAAAGAGGAAATAACGCCCTGTAAATGCAAAAAAAACATAGTGACTCAAATAGAGCGCCAACAAGTTCGGTCAGTACCTAAATGAAATTGAGGATATTACATCAGTGGTTGTTAAAAACTAACGCTAAAAATGACCCCCCGTTCAAATATGGGAAGGCAGGCGGAGCTTGCCTCGTATTACCAAAATAACTTTGACTTCAGTACTACCCGGCAAAACATTTAGGTATGCACCTGCCACCGTCAGACCGCCGTTTTGCGACGTACATAGATATTGCGAGGGGTTACACCTGTTTTGACGTTTTTGTCTACAATCAATCATCAGTTACGCTGTCACTTACCATCACCCAATCAGCTCACCAATCAGTCCACCTCGTCGCTCATGCATGGCGCACAGAACAAACCAGTCCTCAGTGATTAACTCTACAGCACGTCTTGCGCTCATTTCATTGGTAAATTCTAATCGAGTGACGAGGACCGTTTCTTAATACGAATTTTGTAGGAAGATGTATGTTTTTCTATTCGTAGTGTCTATTGTCCATTTCATTATGCAAATGCCAAAGTTTTTTTTTACCCTCACAGCTAAGTGACGTCAATCTTCAAAACTTAAAACATACCTACTCTTTAGAGTGTACTAAGGCCTTGGAATCGCTGTTCAAAGGGCGTTGTATTTAAGTGGTACCCTTCACGGAAAAAAATCTGCTCTAGCAAAGTACCAATTTGGCTTTGTTAAAAATTACTCGACTACATATAACTAAGATATATTTAAAACGCTCATTGCAGCTTTGTTAATGATAGACAAGCAACTATTGCTAAATGTTCTTGGTTATTTTAAATAAAGTACTTTTTTATTTTCAAATGAGTGTCTCGGTAAATGTAACCTTTGCGGAAATCATTTACAAATAGACAAGGTTATATTGTTAGCTACGGCTAAGCATGTTATTTAATTTAATACGAATAACTCTCGGCTAAACTTCGACAAGTTTGCTGTGATGCAAATACTGTGTAACTTATTTAAAAAGTCCCTTACACTTGTCTTGTTTATCTCCAAATAAGTGGCTCGATTATTAAAGAAGTAGGTATACCAAGCACTGGCAAGGTTTTTTTTTTATTAAAAACTGACCAACGATTGACCCCGATCTCACCTGATGGTAAGTGAAGATGGAGCCGACGATGTTCCTCGTTGGTTCAGTAAGAGCTCTCTATTCACTCTAGCCTTAAAGGCACCCAAATTGTACCTTTCCGGAAAAACAGAGGAAGGGAGCGAATTCCATTCCTTAGCGGTTTACCAAGCAACTAGGTTGTGTCTACCGATTGAACTTATTTGTAATACTTATGCCCATTTTCACTAAACTTAGGTATAGCCTAAATCTGATGCGCAACCATTTAGTAGTCAACTAGTGAAAAAAATCGTTTCACTAACTTTAGTTGTCACCTAAATTGCTTAGGCAACAACTAAAGATAAACTACCTATGACCGGCCGCCTAAGCGATTAGGCGTCACCTAACCTCTTTGAAAAAAATAACAACAATAGGTAATTGGTAGACAACAGTTTAATTTTTAAATGGAGGAAGTTTTTGAGCTGTTTGACATGCTGGATCGCTTAGATGATGGAGTTGTTAGGAGACCTCGCATCATACGGGAGAGGATAGACAACTTTTCGAACTTAGATGAAGAAGATTTTTTTCGGAGATATCGGATGACCAAAGCCACTGCCTTGTTTGTTCTGGAGCTGATAGAAACATGGTTATAGTTATTCAATAAATATATCAGTACTTACAAGTCATTTCAGCATCACAGTCACCTGGGTTTACAATGCCGATGCTGGCACGTCCAGTTAGTTCTATGACAAAATTCAACACTGGATTGTCTTCATTTTTCACTCCTTTCCCACCACCAGTGCCATGCATATTGTTAAAGTTGATGGCTTTATATGTTTTAGCAGTGGTTTTTAACTTTTGCCATAGTTTTTTTAAGTTATCTTCAGTTCTAAAAAACATTAGTTATTGTTAAATTAAAGATGATGTACAAAACTTTATAATATAATGAAAGCAGAATCTAGGTATTGTGAATATGTACTTACCGTTTTATATTATTGCAGGCATTATGGGTTTGAGTAATTTCAGTCCATGCCTTTTCTTTGAGGCGATTTGTGGTCAAATCATGTGCTGTAGTCTTTTGAATGATGACCTGCCCTATTGATTTAAGCAATCTTAAAAATTTAATTTTTTCTTCTTCAGTGAAATATGCACTTCTGTGCCTGAGAGCACCTCCTGGCATTATAAGACAGTATTGTTTAAACAATACGAACGTTTAAAGTAAAGAAATGCAAAATTACTACGATTATGTCAAAATAATAAACTGCTAATTCGTTATTTCGAGGTTATTGCTTTTTTTTTTTCTATGCATCCATTAAATATCAGTGAAAAGTCAGAGAATAATGGTTTTTTTTATGTCAAAATGTAAAAACCATCGACAAATTTTATCTAACTAGGCGCTGCCTATATTAGGCATTGCCCAAGAAAAAAACGTTGGTGAAAAAGAAAATCCTTTTAGGTATTGCCTAAGTTTAGGTGATAACTAGTTAGGCGATTCCTTTTGTCAGTTTAGTGAAAATGGGCATAAGAAGCTTCATTAAAGTTACCCAACTTTGAAGCCCAAGTTTTTAACATAGGGTATAGGTCTGTTATCTAAAGCTGGCACGTTCACAGTACTCACACTTATGCAATTTCACTATACAGGATGTTTAAAAATATATGATTTTGATTCAAAATGCGACTCTAGTTTAAGTGTAGACTAGAGTTAGGTTTTAGTAAGATAGGTGCGTTGTAGATAAATAAATACAAATATATGGGTTACTTGTTATAACATATTTTTAGCAAATTCGAGCGAAAAGTATTAAAAACAAGGTGGAATCAATGGTCACAAAATAGTTTTAAACTTCAATAAATTTTCACATGAACAAAAATAATTTCACCTAAGAAAATCTTTACCAAAACAGAAAACAATTATCCCAGAAATCCTCAACAATTTAATTATAATTTAATTATGTAACAAAGGGTAACGGACGCTCAGTGGTCAGTTACTGGATGAATTACCCTACCTTTTTTTCTAATTGCTTGCCACAGATAAAAACTTTATTACTGTTCTGTAATTTCATCAACTGGAAGGAATCTGTGATCAACTGAGCAACATCATTCGGTTTCTATTGTGGTTACGCGAATGTTCTGTTCTCCTATTCTTCTTCTTTTTCTTCAACGTTTTTTCCATGATTTTAGCACCAGTAGCAGTTGTTCGAAGTCCAATCACAATTAAATGCAAGAACCAAAAGAAAAGAGGAAAGACCACAGAATAAACTGGCAATTCCCATTAGAAAAACAAAAACCCTCTCTTAAAAATGCCATCTACTGACTAATGAGCCGTTTTAAGAAGAAAAAAAAACGAATGGCTGTCAAAGGAATGCAGTTTTGGACCTCAGCCCAATAGCCATGTGTGATGTATACATGTTATTTTTTTGAAATTGAAAATGTTAGTTTTTTTTTCAATACAATATAACTCCGAAAGGACAAACATTTGGCTGTTGACGTCATAGAGTGTGACAAGTGAGTCCTGGCACAAGCCTTTGGCGGGAAATTTAAAAATCTTTTAGTTGATAACCCTGCATCTATACCTATGCCATAAACCATCTTGATACTTTTGCTTAAGTTTATTATTTGTTTAATTAGTTTGGAGTCTCCAATGAATTTTGTCCAAACATAAATAAATATAAGCAAAAGGAAAACATTAACTACATCAAAACCAACATTTCCACTCCACCAAAAACAGGGATAATAAAGATGCACCACATAAACTTATAAACATTTATTAATGCTGAACCATAATCAAAATCTGATTCATATCTTTTTTCTCCAACATCTTTGAGTTCTTTGACTAAGTCTTCGATCTGACATTTAAAATTTTCGTCATCCAACAGACCTTACAACAAGAAATAATTCACGTTTGTTTTAAAACATTATTACTCGTATGTATATACTAAAACATAGGTAAAATTATGTTGAATAGAAACAAAAGTTCTTGTTTAAATCTAGGACGAGTATCAAACTGTTTGGGCTGTACTACTTGCAGCTGAAATACCTAAGTTTGACAGTCAGAGTGTGGCCATATGAAGAATTCGAAATAAATCGCGTCCCAGGACTCGCTTGTCAGACTCTAGTAACTTTTATTCAGCTCGCTGAGACCTATTCGATGATGTATCACACATGGCTATTGGACTGAGGTCCAAAATTGCATTCCTTTGACAGCCATTCGTTTTTTTTTTAGTTCTTCTGAAAGCGAACATTTGGAACTACTTTTCTTAGCTGTCAGAAAAATCCCTCATTGAAACGCACATACGGTTAAATACCAAAAAGATCACGCTGTATATATAAACAGTAGTAACAGTAAAACTATAACTGTCCCCTTCACACTCATAAGCTAGACCGAGCGCAAGAGAGACGGGCAGACTTTTCATGATGCGCATGCAGTACACGTCACGCCGCGCGCTATTCACAGACACTACACAAGCGCAACGTGTAAATGTGTTGAACGTGCCAGCTTTACTTAACTGACCTATAGGGTGGTGTAAGATTGCGCGGGCGGTAAGATTGCGCACTACCTTTACTCGATACCAGTGTGAAACACGCAGCCAACTTCAGTCGTGTTTTGATAAGTCACCGACCGGCATGTGATTCCGAAACAATATTGAGTTTGGTTTGAAAACGGAGAGATCAGGTGAGTTTAAAGTTTTTATCGGCTTTTCATCTTATAATTTGACATTTTAAAACTATGACTAATTAAAATCCTGACGGAATTTCAACGTTTTGTTGATTGATTTACTTGTGTTTTCTATCCGACTACTGGCTTGTGACAACGTAGTTCAATAGTTTTCTAAGAGATGGCAGCACTATCTTGATAATTTAGTTGAATGCCAAGTGTGTAAGTTTGCCCATTACGAGAGTGGATAAGGTTGCGCGCGCAATCTTATACACCACTGAGCGTGTAAGACTGCGCGTGATATTTTCATTCATTCATAACAATAAATATTGATTGTTTTAATGATTTTATGATTCTTCACTTTGTTGCAGGATGTCACGACGACCAAGAAAAACTAACCGTGAAGTTTGCATGCCCTCCACCATCGAGGCTGCTCGTATACGCATTCAAGATGGAGAGAGCAAGAGACAGGTGGCTTTATCTTTAGGGATGGCATAGTCATCTCTAAGACACCGCTTGCAGCAACAAAAACCTGCAACAAAGCTTGGTAGATTTGATGCTACATTCAGTGCCGAAATTGAAAATGGTTTTTGTGACCACTTAAAGACCCTAGATGAAATGTTATTCACCCTGACTGCGAAACAACTGAAGAGCGCGGCTTTCGAGTTTGCCGAAAAACATAAAATCCCCCACCGCTTTAATCAACACTCCAGAACGGCAGGGAAAGAGTGGTTACGTGGTTTTATGAAGCGCCACCCTGAAATATCTCTTCGTCAGCCAACATCCACAAGCATCGCCCGAGCTATCGGTTTCAACAGACCGCAAGTAGATCGGTTTTATGTGAAAATGTCAGCTTTAATAGATAAATACCAATTTCCTCCGCAATCCATCTACAATATGGACGAAACTGGTATTTCTACGGTACCAAACCGACCACCCAGAGTGCTTTCTATCAAAGGAAAACGCGCGCTGTGAATAAAATATCCAGTGCAGAGAGAGGCCTCAATGTAACTGCTGTCAATGCGGTTTCTGCAACTGGTCATTTCATTCCCCCGGCTTTTATTTTTAAACGTAAAAGGATGAAGGCAGAGCTGCTCGATGGTGCACCAGTCGGATCAATCGGAATGGTTTCTGACTCGAGCTTCATTAACGGGGATCTCTTCAGAGACTGGCTATCGCATTTCAAAGATCATACCAGGCCATCTAAAGATCATCCAGTTCTGCTAATTTGTTCATTATTCTGACATTGTTCGCTGAAAGCTATTGACTTTTATCGACAAAGTAACATCGTTGCATTGACGCTACCATCTCACTGCAGCCACAAAATGCAACCTCTAGACAGGGGTTTTCATGGCGCAGTTAAGAAATACTATGCAGGTGAATGTGAAAAATGGCTCAGGAATCATCCAGGAAGAGCTATAACAAAATTTCAGTTGACATCAATCTTCGCACCGGCATTTAACAAAGCTGCAACTGTTGCGTGTGGAGTGGAAAGCTTCAGGACTACTGGAATTTGGCCATGGAATCCAGATGTTTTTACAGGTGCTGATTTTATGGCAAGCACGGTTACCGAACGGGAGAACCGAGAAAATGGCACTATAGATAGTGATGACATCTCTGTTGAGACTCCGGCCAATACGTCAGTGGTCGAAGCTGTAGCAAGCGGTTCTACCCAAAATGTGGATCTTGCTTTGCTCACCCCAGTAGACTCTTCTGTGGAATCAGTGATGACATCAACTGTTAAGACGATGGAAGCCGTGGCAGGCTGCTCAGGAATCGAAATAACTAAAAGGAACGCAGATTCCCAAATGAGTCCTTCACTTGGAGATATTATTCCGATTCCAAAGTCAGAAATTAAAAGAACTACTAAGCGAAAGCACAAACAGTCTGATGTCATTAGCAGTTCGCCGTACAAGCAACAGATGGAAAATGAAATGGACACAAAAAAGAAGCCCAAACCAAAGCCTCCAAAAACTAAGAAAGCGTTTAAAAAACCAAATACATCGATTAAAAAAATATATGGAGATGTGGAGGTTGTACTGAAATTTTCAAGGAACCGATTAATGAAGACTGGATCGAGTGCATTATGTGTCAGGTTTGGTGGCACGAAAAGTGTACCGATTACCTGGGTTTTGGGGCTTTTAAATGTGATTTGTGTAAGTAATTTGCCTAGTTATCCTCTGCGCAATCTTATCGCCGCCTATGCGCAATTTTACACACCGTGGTGTATAAAATTGCGCAATTCCCAACTTAAGATGTTTTATTAATTAAGTAAGAAGTGATTATGTTTGCTCAAGAATTAGTACTAAACTTTGTTACTACATTATTAAGATTACAATATTAATAAAGAAAGCTGTGATTACTCCTCAAGTTTATTTTTTATAACACTTTAGTTCAAAACTGCGCAAAGTTACACCACCCTACCCTACGTATTGGGTTAATGTTACCAACATACGTCAACAAAGTTGAATGGTTTAATTTTAGCAACAGAGTTTGCAGGCTCCCTCAGAACCAAGTCACTCGGTTGAAAATATACACTAAAGTAAAGCCAATTTTATAGGCCACATTCGACATGTGTCAGTATTATATATTTATTATATCTTTATTTTACAGGGCCTGTACGAAACTTTAGCCCTAACGGATGATCGGGAAACATTTGTTACAAAAAATTGAACTTTACGCCATGATGGCTGAAAACCACAGACCTACTCAAACGACATGTGTCAGTCTTAGCTTCATAGTGAGGTGACCTGCTGAAAAACAACGATTAAATCGAATGAATCGATACGGACTTCAAACATTTGTGAATCGAATGCAGTTATTGTGAAAAAGTACGGAGAGTGCGACAAGTGAGTCGTGGCTCAAGCTTTTGGCGGGAAATTTAAAAATCTTTTAGTTGATAACCCTGCATATCGTCTGAATAAACCATCTTGATACTTTTGCTTAACTTGATTATTTGTTTAATTAGTTTGGAGTCTCCAATGAATTTTGTCCAAACATAAATAAATATAAGCAAAACGAAAACATTAAATACATCAAAACCAACATTTCCACTCCACCAAAAACAGGGATAATAAAGATGCACCACATAAACTTATAAACTTATTAATGCTGAACCATAATCAAAATCTGATTCATATTTTTTTTCTCAACATCTTTGAGTTCTTTGACTAAGTCTTCGATCTGACGTTTAACATTTTCGTCATCCGACAGACCTTACAACAAGAAATAATACATGTTTGCTTTAAAATATTATTACTCGTATGTACATACTAAAACATAGGTAAAATTATGTTGAATAGAAACAAAAGTTTTTTTCTTGTTTAAATCCAGGACGAGTATCAAACTGTTTGGGCTGTACTACTTGCAGCTGAAATACCTAAGTTTGACAGTCAGAGTGTGGCCATATGAAGAATTCGAAATAAATCGCGTCCCAGGACTCGCTTGTCAGACTCTAAGTACAGTCGACAGCACGTCAATCTTCACATTTTAGTTGCAAAGTCGCCCGTAACGCAACGGAGTAGAGTGCACGGGCAGCACGGGTGTATACCATGATGTGCTGTCGACTGTACTGTAATTTTAATTGAGTTCCATTGAAAATCAAATCAAATAAACAATTATTAATCAAAACCCTGTCCCATTATTGTCTAACCTAAATTTATAAAACAAAATAAGTATATAATTTAACCAAGAAAAATTCATTCACTAGATCTAATAGAATTGTAACGAGTGTTGTCATCGTCATCACTGCTGTCCGCTCTCAGAGATATACAGTGCCACCATCTTATCTGTTCAGTTGATAGCGGTGCTAGTGGAGAATTTAGTTGTAACATTTAAGAAATTTACCTATAAAAATGAGAATATTTTAGCCCGTCTTTCAATTTTAATGAAAAAATATCTATAAATCTTAGTATTTGAATAAATAATACAAAAAATGGGGAGCAGGATTTACAATTAATTCGTTAGTTACAATTTTGCCCACCTGAACAGATATCTTGGTGGCGCTGTAATTAATTCTTCTTCGATAATGTTGTCTATTCTCACATCTCGTTCAGATTCATCGAAAATTATTTTCTTTGTCTTCTCGACGACTTTGCCAAGAACATCCTACGAGTTTTTTTTTTTGCAATAATATAATGAAATTTTTGTGTAATAATATAATGAAACGTGCCTCGTCCTTAAAAAGAAAAATACATCTTAAATTTTTTTTTACAAAGATTTGGCCTCGGCCTTAACACGAAAAAGAACACGAAAATTGTTTATAAAACACAACAAAGATTTGGCTTTGGCCTTTTATAAAGAATTACCTGTATTAACAAGTTGTCTTCGAATACTGAAAAAGGAAAAACGTTAGACCTGGCTGCACGGACGAAAGTCCTTTGCCTATTCTGCTGTTAGCACAAAAACAAGATTAAAAAAAATAAAATATAATGAAACGGATTTTGTTTCTATTCAATTATTTTTGTATTTTTTAGATTATTAAAAGAATAATATAGGTACTGATAGGTGTCTAATAACGTTTTTCACTTTTCATGCTATAAAAGTTTGTCTTTATGTGATGCGTACTAGTTTTACAATCTACTAATAAAATAATCACAATGTGGAATCACGTATGGCTATACATTCCTTTACAGGTAATCATTGCATTCAATTCAACTTTTTGACTCATGATTCCTTTGATTATTACGGTAACATCCCTAGTTTTTAAAAACAAAAAGGGTTGACCGACATAACCTTGTGATGAAGTTCAATTTTTTAGGACAAACATTGTATACAATAATATGTAATTGTATGTAATTACAATAAATATGTATTATTAACTGAAAAAAGTGAAGCAATTGTGCAGTTCTAACTTTGAAAAAATAAATAATATTGTGTGCCCTGCGTTACAAGGTTACGTTGATTAATTTTGATAAAGTGTCAAATGTGACCTATTAAATTGGCGTTACTTTACTTATTTACTTTTAGCCGTTCTTTTTTTCCATGTTGGCAAAACAATATCGTTTCTATTTTACCCAATGAGCTTCTTATATTATCGGGAATTCTAAAATTGAACTAAATAAAATTCTATCATTTGCCGCCGATGTAGGCTTTGATCAGAGACGTTATAAAGATTTCGTCGTAATTTCATACCAAAGCAGATTAAGTATATTTACAATTAGGTAAGTCATCTTGAGTCATGACTTTGAAGTTTTAATTAATAAAGTTTCGTAAGTATAATAAATAGCTGAAAGTTCCTACGTTCTCTGGGGTCCTGTTTTAGCGAGCCTACTTAACTAGGTATAGTCGACGGCTGGCTAATCTTTAAATTTTTGCTGCAAAAACGCCCGTATAGTAACTGTGTAGAGTGCAAGCGATGTGTTGTCAACTCTACATACAGATTGTGCGACATGGTATATGCAAACGTGAGTTTCCTAACGTGCCTGGCACCAATAATTGCTACGATTTTAGGGTTCACTACATAATGGTTAAGGGACCCTATTACTAAGACTCCACAGTCCGTCAGTCTGTCGGTAGGTACACATTTTACTAAGCAGCAACTTTTCATACTTCGTGATATATTAACGCCTGCACAATTTAACGAGACGATGGGACGTAAAAAGTTGCTACGGGCCAGTTTCTGAATTGGGAATTTGCGCCAATTAACTACTTAACTGTAGAGCTGTCTCGTCAAATTTCTCAGAAAAGAGCGTGACAGATCATTACTTAAATATTTACTTAGTTAAATTTTCAATTCAGAAACCGGCTCCAAAACATTTTATCAGGTACTTATTCCTCAACTCAATTAATAATATAATCGATGACATTTTTATCTTTTCACAGTTGTACGGAGGAAGCCCTATGATACAAGAAGCAAATGCGAATTGAGAACTATACACAGTGTCCGCAGACGCCGAACGTTTGCGCCAAAACCCTTTGATGTGTGCTGTGCCACAAAACCGACAACAATCAGCCGACGCATCTGCCGATGTTAAATACCTACCACAGACGCACAAATCGCCCCCTCTACACGTCAACGGATGCATCCGCAAATGACGTCTGCAGATGCAGGTGTTGACGTGTAGAGGAGCCTAGACACATGGGCGGACAGACAGCAATATAAGGGCCAGTTGGCACGCTTCGATAATGGAATCCTAAAAACATGTAAAAATCGTTTATCAATCCTAAGATCGGACTCGTGTTGGAAATATTTTTTTAAAGTATTTACTAAACATATTTGCTAAACTATTTTTAGCTTGGTATTTTCCTACATAACTATGTCCATTAATGCCCGATTTAGTAGGTAAAGTCGTGTTACGTTGCTACATTTGCTAGTAACGTAGCAAGCGACCTATCGGATAGGTAAACAGTAAGTTACCGACCGTTTGAGTAAGTTACGAGTTAAGTTTAAGGCAGTAGTCTAGGGCGAAACTTATCAAATCGTGATCAAACAATACCAACAGAAATATTTGTGCGAGATGTTTTTGTGTTCGTATTAAATATATAAAATGGATTGATGTTTGTTAGTTTCACTAAAACTCGAGATTTGGCTGTTTTTGGTTTTTTATATTTGTGGAATTCCAGGGAAGCTTTAAATGGTGAGAAAATATGGAGAAAATACGAAAACGTTAGCGGTACGAAGTTTGCCGGGACAGCTAGTAAAATATAATTTTCGTGTGCGAATTTAAAGAAGTCAAAAAAAAAAACTTCTTTAATAAAAACCACTGGCCAGCACGCCGCGACAAGTCCATCAAAAGAGGGCTTGGCGTTTGGTTGTATCAAAATGAAAAAAAAAATGCAATTAAATTCATTTTACATTGTTACTTTTCATAAAATTTGTATAATAATATTATTATTATGGCGACAGGCTTGCCACTTGTCACGTGGGAACCGATAAACTCGGCAAAACGTGGGCCCAGTTCTAGTGATTGGTGCCTCTGCCTACCCCCTCGGGGATAAAGGGCGTGAGTTTTTTAAATATAATGGTTGTCTGGAAGAGATCGCTTTTAGCGATAAGACCGCCAATTGTATACGGCAAAACTTAGATATATAAGTCTTACAATGTATATGTTTGTTTTTCTAGTGTGTACAATAAAGAGTTGTAATCTGATCTAATCTAATCTAATCTATTATTACTACCAGACGATGACAAAAAACCCTTCATGCGGTTATATCGTAAAATTTGTCAAATAAAATAGAGGAATAGGAGAGCTTCTGCTATTTCTGCAATTATGGCCTGAATTTGGGTCCAAAGGCGCATAATATTTACTATACTCTATTCCACGAAATGAGCTTCCAAAGATAATCGTACATGTGCGCCAGTGCGACCATTGGTTAATGCGTGGGGCCTTCAATAGCCACTGCCCTACCCTATGAAGGGGACCGTCTTCGCATATTCTTTCGCTTATCTCTAGACGCGCGCATTGACCAATCAGATGCGAGTATTTGGGCCCCTAGGAGTTCGGCTCGAAGAACGGAGTATAAGTAGGGATTGGACTTGGACAGCATATTTTAAGACTTTGGTCTAGTCTTATCAGAGCTCTATAAAGAGCTTGGAGGAGTAGTTACAGATAGTCGTGCGTGTTCACTAAACATTCATGCCACACAGACTATTTGATAAAGCTATCGTAAGGATTTAAACACCTGACGTTTTTATTTCACTTATCAAGCATTGATGATGATTGATAAATCCTTTGTCTTAATAGCCAATTTGACAGATTTCTGAAAACCATCTCATACCTACTTTTAGTTGGTGTTCATGGAGTCCTCAGAAAGTGGTAATTTTTTTTTTGTTATTGTATATGTATATCTTCTAAAAAAGGCAAACGAAAATTTACTTTTGAAATAAGCTTCCGAAACGCTATCTTGGCCCATATGGCATCGTACAGGAATTATGACGTCACTGGTCAGTAAACAAACCAATGAACGTAAGAACGCCATGAATTACAAACGCCATTTTTACTGACCTGTGACGTCATCATAGAATCGGGCAATACAGGCCATTTTCAATTCAATGGCTGATACATAGTTTTGAAATTTTATCCTGTGCTTTTTTAGTACTTAAATAATCTCATTTTTTTTAGTTGAAATTCCTTAAAGCGGTTTTAAGACATCATTTATACGAATACGTATAAATAATAATACAGTTTTTTTTCAGACTGTCAAACACTAGGTAGGTACTTTTTACAAAAATATGTAGATGGGTGATTCCTGGTAGAAACGTTCTTCGCATCAAATCCGTGGCTTTTTTTTTTTCATCACAGTTGAAAACTAAAAATACATAGTGAAAGAGGGCTTAAAAACAAGTCAACCTGTCGATAAGGCACTCAAGTAGACATTATAGGTTGATGAAAAAAAAAGAATCTATTTTATCCAAGGATGTTATAATCAAAGAGGATAGAGCACTACGAAAAACCTTCCATAGAAAACTAAACTCTTTGTCTTCTCAAATAAAACATAAAATCGTATAAGTAAGCAACTAGAGTAAAGTGTCCAGAGCGAGAGCCACAAACTGAAGGAGTGTGTCTTACTCTTACTCATTTATGTGGAATACTATGACCATGATGTTGTAAAATGTAGGCCATGTGTTTGATTACCCAATGGTCTCTTTTCAGTTTTACTAAAAACGAAAGCTTACGTTTAAAATCGATGGATGCTATATGAGGCTCTGGTTCGACATCACAAAATCCTGCATTTTGTGAAGCCTGCAAAAGCCGGTATTTTAGAAAATAAGATTTTAAACCTACGGTCTACCTAGGTTGAAGGAAGATCCTGTACCATTTGTAGTGGTGAGTAAAAGGCTTCAAACCTCTGTAGCATACCTAAAGTTTGTACGTTTGTACATGAAAAGTTGCCGTTTGGTGTACATTATAATGTAATGCTAATCGATAGAAAAAATAATTATCACAAACAACAAATACTCTTTGACAAAATGTCCCCAATTTATTACTAGTTGTAACGCAAAATACTTTAAAATGATGATAATGGACAATTGAATGAATTAAATTGTTTTTTTTTTTATATTTTATATTTTCAAACGGGAATAACTCAGAAAGTATCACTTAGTTTACTTTTTATTGACGTGCTTACCAACCCCTTTAGGTACGTTGCACAGGACTTTTCTGTTACCTTTGTGTTTTGTTTGCTAAGAAGTTTATTAGAAAGTAAGTAATAAATAAATATTTACAGCCTGTGGCGAAAAAAGTAATGGTACTAAGCGACGGAGGAAAATGTTGAACTGGAAGAACTACCAACGAAGCAACCACAGCTCGATGCAGGTGCTAAACTAATTGAATGCATTCACCAAAAGAAGAAGCTTTGAATATTATGTTTGAATAGAAAAATTTACAGGAGGTATAATAGAATATTTAATTTTATACTTAGTAATTCTATTCTATTTTGTAATGTTTATTAGCTTTTATGCATATTTTTAATGTAAAAAAAAAACATTCAAATGTTTGTCATCAATCTAGCTAGCTACATGAGTTTTATTCGTATTGGCAAGTTAGATTTTATTATCTGAATTTACAATTTGTACACTAAAATTTGTCTGCAACAACATTTTTAATTTTTAATTTAACCCTTGTCGAGACCAAGAGTACCATAATGATATAAAGTTCTAAATTGGTTCACTGAAAATAATTTGTAAACTTATGTAGATCAAAATATGACTAAGTTAAATCCGCAGAATGAGTGCGATTTCCGAGATAAAAAGTAGCCTACTGTAACTGATGATAAGAAATGTAAGAAAAGTTCACTATTAATAACTGTGAATATAAGTAAAGTTCACTATCTTGCATGTATCCATGTATCCATGCAAGATAGTGAACTTTACTTATTCTCAAATTAAAGGCCCAGACTCGAATCGAGCCATGAATGTATGCTAAGTAATTTTTGTAGCAATACCACTCAAGGTTTTAAAAACGTATTTTAATATGGTCGAAGTTGAGTTTTATCTTTACTCTTCTCTCTACTCTTCTTTTCCACTACAAACCTTATTTGAGGGCAGTATGTAATGTACTGTACATTTTTTGATAATTCACAAGTTATTTCTTGGTGTTTATTTTTGGATTAAAGCTAATTTTATGACTTGATTTTGGCTTTCATTTTATAATGTTAAAACTTCGTTAAATGCAAATATAAGTATAATTAAAGTTCTTCAGTCAATGAATATACCTACCACTAGGTACTGTGTCGCCCATTATGGAAGTAAATGCCCAAGTTACTCCTAAAGAGAGAACTTCGCTCGTTCCTTCCAGCTGGCTTCCCTTATGTTTCGTCCGGTTTTCATTGACATCAAGGTCACCCTACTTAGAAAGAGATGACATTCACTAGTTCGAGCCTCCTTGTCAGGACATTTTTTTGTCAGAGTACTCAATCCTCTTTGATTATTACATCCATGATTTTATCTTGCCACGGATCTGACCAAATGGGCCACGGACCTGACGTAATGAATGAAATAAATATATTTATAGGTACAATATATAATGTAAATGTTATTATGAAATTCATGCAACGCATGAACTGTGAATTTTAGACGGGTTTAATTAAGAAAAATAATAATATAAGTAATTCAAAGTTTTTATTTGTCGAAGTCACAAGCTGAGATTTAAAACGAATGGTAATTATACATTTGGTACAATGAAATGCTATCCTTATTTAGGAACTTAATTTCAGAAACTTTCAAGAAATAAATAAAAAAATAAAATAAACTCACGCCCGTTATCCCCGAAGGGGTAGGCAGAGGCACCAGTCTCTAGAACTGGACGCACGTTTTGCCGAGTTTATTAGGTCCCATACGTGACAAGTGGCAAGCCTGTCGCCGTTATCCGGGCACAATTTATCAGCAAATGGTGTTGCTGTACAAACAAATGTACGTAACTAAAAGTCATTGGTACATGCGTGGTTCGAACCCAGACCCTCATGATCGAGAAGCAAGGGTCAACCCCACTACGCCACCACCGCCGTTTAATAAATAAATATTTTTAATAAAATTAAACAAGTCTAAAAGTTACAGGTTTTTGTTCTTAGCATACTATTTAAAAATGTCAAGCATTTGTTTTCTGTTAATATTAGCATTAATATTAATATTAGTATTAACTGTTAATATAAGTCAATTCCTGGATTCTTTTATGTAGCATCTTGCACTGTTTTTGATTTTGGTATCGTAATTTTCTCTTTGTTTCGATAATTTAGGTGTTGATTCGGCAGATGAAACATCAGCAACACTCGATGCACTTGATGAAATAAAACTAGTGTCTGAAATAGTTGCACACGATGGAGATCTTCGTACCTACCAGAGAAAAATTCTTCGGTGGGCTGCCATGTTAGCACACTACGACATAAAGACATATCTCGATTTCGCACGAGATAATGTGACGAGAAAATTTTGTCACGTCGGTCATCATAGCCCTGCTGGCGTCTGATTGTGCGGCATGATTAGAATAGATTGATTTTGAAATTGTTGCGTTGTTGGAATCTGACAAAATATTTCTTGTTTACTGATATCTTGTTGTTTGTATAAATTATTATTTTCTTGTGAAGAAGACGAGTCTCCTATTGGATTAGGAATAAGTTTTGTTCCAGTATTTCTTTCCCCAAGAATGCGTTGACTTAAATGTGCCACGAGGATCAATTTCATTTTCAATTTGAATACTTTTCTTGCCCATGATCATTTCTTCTTGAAGTGAATTTTGAATAATCTTCTTGTTCTCTCTATACTTTCGAGAGTAAATTTTATTTCTTCTCTAGCTATTTCGTCCTGACGAGGTGTCATAATTATCTTTTATTTAAATTAAATTCCCTCCCTCTTCTTTGTGTTTCTTCTTTCCCTATCATAAATTCTTGATATTTCGAAGCATCGCTTTTGATTTTAGCTCGTCTTTCTCTCTCAGATATTTTTTTTCTTCCTAGCCATTCATCTCTAGCTTTGGTCTACCCATAATTAAACTCCATTAAGTGAAACAAAAATATACATAAATATGTACACACACACATACATACATACACACATTCGTACATACACACATTCATACATACATACGTAACTTCTATACCATCCATACCATAATGTAAGTATCAGAAATAAATAAGCAGTTTTTGAGCAAATTCATAAAACCATCAGTAATAAAGCATATAATTTTATGGGAGATAGAATACATAGTCATATCCATGGCCGATAAATCAGATCCATGGCTTAAATCCATGGATCTTATGGATCTTACAGCCATGGACTGACGACAATTCAAATTTGAGGATATTTCTATGAAATTATAAATAAAATCTTATTCATTTTTATTACAATACCTACTCAGGGAAATATGCATCCAAGTTCTTAGGACAGTTAAGTGTAAATATATTAGTAGCAAAATGAGCCACGACTTTTACGTGCCCTATAAACAAAAATTTTTAAAATTTGAAGAACTTACCGTTTACCTATTCCCGTGTTAGCTAATGACACAAACCTTCCCGTCAAAACACTGCAGCACAACTGATAATGCTTTGGATCAATCACGAGATATTTACCACGTATGCAACCAAGTTAATAAAGGTACTTTTGTCGCGCGATTCAAACTTTACCCGCCGCGTGACATTTAATTAATCGGCTACAGACACAATAGTTTTAATTTAATTATACAACAATATACAACGGATAAATGATTACAATAGTCACTCTTTACACATACAACAAAGTCAAAATTATCGCATACTTATAAATGTACAAAATATAATACACAAGAACATGCCAAGCGCCACGCGTGTGACACGTAAAATTCTTGTAAAATCACCCCATTTTTCAGTTTCAAATGGATATTTCAAATAGCAATTTATTTTATAAAATATTGGATACTAATGAAAGGCCTCAATACTACATTAGTTTAATTAACTTTTAAGTGTTCATTTAGTTTGGTATATTGTATATTCTATAATTTATTACGCTGTGACCCTTAAAATCAAGTGTCTCAGGAATTACCCAGATACGTCTGTCGTTATAATGAATGATTGTAACTAGCTTGACATTTTAAATTGCTTTTCACTCTGGTGCCTGGTTTACATTATTTTTGTGCTTTTTTAGCACGTTTTCCACAGAGGTTAAATAAAATAGAGACGGCAAATACGTAGGTATGCCGATTCATAGCTATTTATTACGCAACTTAATATATTAACCAACCATTACCTACTGATTTATATTTGCTTATGTACTTATAAAAGGAGTTGGCGTTTCTATTCTATTGTAGCTCCATGGAAAGCATGCTAAAAAAAGCATGAAAATAAAGCAAATGTAAACCAAGCCTAAGACAGCTAAACATTAAACCCGGAACCACCTACTTATTAATTACGAATTTTTATTGGAGTCCGACCAGAGTTTTACTTGAGTCCGACCAGCCCCCTTAACATGATCTCTTATCCCGCGCGTGAGAATAAACAAAGATTCGCGCCATCTGCCATCCCCTTCTCGTCCGTGATCGCAGGATAAGGCGATTCTGTCTATACTTCTCGCGCGCGGAATAAGAGATCATGCTAAGGAGGCAGGAGTCGCTCTTCTTCAAAGAGCTTAATATAATATTATGAATCAGAATCAGAAATTTATTTCAACGTAAAGAATTTACATTCTGCTTGTTGAATGTCAATGTACATACAGTTATGTATAATGTTAGCCGCTGCCTTGGGGCCGTCTGTAGTGGAGAAAAAGGCAGCGAAAAAAAAAACTCCATTCTGACCATCTTTCCTCAAATCAACTTAAAGCTAATACAAATAAAACTTACAAAACAATATCTTGGATGTGTTGAACACTAGACACATTTATCCTCTGATTAAATTTAATATTAAACTACTATTTAAAGCCATACGTCCTTGTCTTCTAAATAATCGTTGATTTTATAATAAGCTTTTTTGCAAAGAGTGTGCTTAACACAATTCTTAAATCGCGTTGGAGGTAACTCTAATATATCTTGGGGTATCTTGTTGTAGAACCTTATACAGAGCCCCATAAAGGAAGTATTAACTTTTGCAAGTCTAAATCGTGGAAATGACAATTTATGTTTATTCCTAGTATTAACGTTATGATGGCTACCAAGTGTTTCGAAGTCTTTAATATTTTTCCTAACGTACATAATATTTTCATAAATGTATTGGCTTGCAACTGTTAGGATGTTGATTTCTTTGAAAAAATGTCTTAGTGTGTCCCTACTACCTAGCTTGTAAATAAATCGGATCGCTCTCTTCTGCAATATGAAGATAGTCTCAATGTCTGCTGCCCGGCCCCATAGTAGTATACCATAGGACATAATACTATGGAAGTAACTAAAATAAACAAGCCTAGCAGTTGCAACGTCAGTAAGTTCTCGAATTCTTTTCACGGCATATGCTGCGGAGCTAAGTCTATGTGCTAATTTTACAATATGTGGGCCCCATTGTAGTTTGGCATCGATTGTGATGCCCAGAAATACAGTATCTTCAACAAATTCTAGTTTTTCATTTCCAATCACAATGTTATTTTCAACTAATTTTACATTAGGTAGGGTAAACTTGATACATTTTGTCTTTTTTTAATTTAACAACAGATTATTTGCTGTAAACCAATCTAGAACGTGCGAGAGAGCATTATTTGCTTCGCCAAGATTATTTTCCTGTCTCTTTATTTTAAAAATAAGTGACGTGTCATCAGCAAATAGCACTATCTCACACATTTTTTGTACCATAAACGGTAAATCATTTACATAGACCAGGAAAAGGAACGGCCCTAAGATAGATCCCTGGGGGACTCCCATTTTTACAAGTGAACCTGACGATTTAATACGGTTTATGTCTGCTTTTTGAACCCTTCCTTCTAAATATGATTTTAGAAGATCTAAACTTAATTTTTTTTATTCCATAGTGTTTTAATTTTGAGAGCAGTTTTTTGTGGTCTACACAATCAAATGCCTTTGACAAATCACAAAATACTCCTATAGCATCATTATGATCCTCCCACGCACTGAAAATATGTTTAACTAACATGACTCCAGCGTCTGTTGTATTCCGCCCTTTAGTGAAACCGAACTGCTGACTATGGAGGAGTTGGTAATTATTGAAATGAATAAGCAATTGATCTAAGATAATTCTTTCAAATATTTTACTTAATACTGGTAGGATTGAAACGGGTCTAAAATTTGTTATTTTAAGATTTTTTAAGATTCAATAATTTAAAATTCTTAACAATGTCATGGGGCTCAATGTAATTAAATGTAAAATCGTGTTCGCACGCGGGGACATGGTCCCTTAATAATGTCGCCGCACGATCTGGTGACGAGTCTACTGGAGCTGTAGTTACGATTGGGACATTAGTGAAGAACTGTTCGAAAGCTGCAGCGATACCTTCATTTGTTGTTATTATTTTGTCATCGATCTTAAGTGAAATATCTCGGTCTCCTAATTTTGCTTTACCCGTTTCTCTATTTATTATGGTCCAAATTGTTTTTATTTTATTCGGTGATTGTTGGATTTTACCTTTTATATGATCGCATTTAGCTTTATGGCAGACGGCCTTATATAATTTTGAATATTTTTTTACGTACTGTATGAAGTTGGCATCATGTGTATCAGTCTTTTTGTCATATAATTCATAAAGTGTGTCTCTGCTCTTTCGAATACCTAACGTTGCCCATTCACTATATGGTATTAAAAGTCTATAATTATTTAACTTTTATAAGCAGTTTAGTTTTTTGCCTTGTTCATTAATCTATTTACATAGTGGGTCAACGATTACAGGTTCTCCGTCTTATTTATAACTAGCGACCAAGAATCATGAAGAATCAAGAATCAGAAATTTATTTCAACGTAAAGAATTTACATTCTGCTTGTTGAATGTCAATGTACTTATAATGCTAATGTTAGCCTCTGCCTTAGGGCCGAGTGTAGTGGAGAAAAAGGCAGCAAAAAAAAAACTCCACTCTGACCATCTTTTCTCAAATCAACTTAAGTCTAATACAATATTTGGTTGTCCATCCATTTTTAAGAAGGTCAAAATTAAATGTAAAGACCCATGAGTGCAATCAATAGTCGCAATGTCAAACATCGATTGATTTTCTTAAAACACCAATGCTGCGGCCAGACACACGTACAGCACCCGTTCACGAGTATAACGCCGTGGTCAGCCATCGCCAGTCTCAACCATATTAGAGGGAGATAGGCGACCCGGCCACCGCGCCACCATTCGCATGGCCTTTGGCAAACTTGTGTGATAAAGTTCTTGTCAGTGATCTATAATAATAGCTTAGTTTTGATATGCAATCACAGCGTCTGTACATTAATGTGTAAAATTTATTAAACCCTATTAAATGATTATCTACGGAATACCAGCGACTAGCTCGTTGTGGAATTGGTTTACCTACTGCCAAAGATTTACATCATTCCTAAAGTCGTCTAATCTATAGTAGGCCTTTTTACATAGCGCATTTTTAATAAACAATTTAAATTTATTTGCTGGTAGGGATAGAATATTCTCTGGAATTTTGTTATAAAAACGTACACTATATCCTACAAATGATGTATTTACTTTGGCTAACCTGAATTTAGATGACGCAAGTTTGTTTCGGTTTCTGGTGTTAACGTTATGGATATCCCTGTTTAATTTAAATGTTGTAATGTTTTTTCGCACATACATTATATTATCGAATATATATTGGCAAGCGAGCGTAACAATTCCTATTTCCTTGAAAAATTCACGTAGGGACTGTCTGGTTGTCAAATTGTAAATAGCTCTAATAGCTCTTTTTTGAAGAATAAATACTGTTTCTATGTCTGCCGCCCATCCCCATAGTAGCACTCCATATGACATAATACTGTGGAAATAGCTGAAATAGACTAACCTCGCAGTTGCTACATCTGTTAGTTGCCTAATTTTTCTAACTGCAAATGCAGCTGAACTCAACCTACTCGCTAGTTTTCTATGTGCTGACCCCATTGCAGTTTTGAGTCTATTGTAAGTCCTAAGAACATTAATAAGTCACCAGCGATTGTTAAACTTGTGTCCACTTTTTTGACATTGGGCAATGAAAACTTTATACATTTTGTTTTTTTCGCATTTAACATAAGATTGTTAACAGTAAACCAGTTCAAAACTTTAGAAAGAGCATTGTTTACATCGTCTAAATTAGATTGACCTGTTTTTATTTTAAAAATTAGAGAAGTATCGTCCGCAAATAGTAGGTACAATTTGTGACAATTTCTCTACTAAGTAAGGTAAATCATTTACATACACTAAGAAAAGGAACAGGCCTAAGATGGAACACTGAGGAACTCCTATTTTAACATCCGATCCCGAAGATTTACATCTATTTATATCAACTTTCTGGACTCTGTTAGCTAAATACGATCTAAGAAGTCCTAAGGATTTGTTCCTGAGACCATATGTGATTAACTTACAAAGGAGCGTTTTGTGGTCTACGCAATCAAAAGCTTTGGATAGGTCGCAGAAAACCCCGATCGCATCCTGCGCCTCCTCCCACGCACTAAAGATGTGATTCATCAACGCCACACCTACGTCTGTCGTTGAACGACCCTTAGTGAAACCGAATTGTTTTTTATGGAACAGTTTGTTCAAGCTGAAGTGTGTCAACAATTGGTGTAAAATTATTTTTTCAAAGACTTTACTTAATACTGGTAGGATTGCTACGGGTCTAAAATTGTTCGGATCCTCCTTATCACCTGCCTTAAATTGAGGAACAATTTTACTAAACTTTAAGAGATCAGGGAAAGTCCCCTGATCAATACATTTATTAAAAATTATAGCAAGGTGTGGTGCCATGATATGAATTACCGTTTATATCAGTTTAACCGATAGTCCCCAGAGATCTTCTGTTTTCTTTATATTTAACTGTTTTAATGTTTTGATAATAGTTTGAGGGCTAACGTGGGAGAATTGAAAGGCTGTAGCGCACGGTTTTATATTTTCTAACAACAAGGATTCTGCTAACTCTGGGGAAGAATTTAAACCCGCCGTAATGTTCAGGGGGATGTTGGTAAAGAAATTTTCGAATATTTTTGCTATTTCTTCACTTGTGTTTATCACTCTCCCATCTACCCTAAGTGCAAAACTTTTATCCCTAGGCTTTGTTTTGCCGGTCTACCTATTAATTATTTGCCAAATAGTTTTTATTTTATTCGCTGACGCCTCTATTTTTTTGCTTATATTAATAGATTTAGCTATGGAACAGGTTTTCCTAAAGGTTTTTGAATAATTTTTAACGAATTCTCTAAAGCTCGGATCCTGATTAGTTTGTTTTTCTTCGTATAATTCATACAATTTTTTTCTACTTCTATGTATGCCAGGAGTGGCCCATTCTGAAAACCCACTTTTCACGCCGTGAATCTTGTTTAATTTAAAAATCTGTTCGAATTCGTTTGATATTGTGCTAAACAATTCTTTATATAATGTATTGGGATCATTGCTCTCAAATTTCAGTAAGCCTATTTGAGTTTCTAATTTTCTTTTAAATAATTCATTTTTTTTGTCTGTTATGGGAGAGTCTGTCATTTAACAAGGAACCTAGGCCTACACCTATCTTGTCTGAATAGACAATTTTTTTTCTTTTTACTATGGAGCTTGGCTCTGAGTGGCATGGACTGGTCATGCTGGTGACCACGGTGATGGTCACTTCTGGCATGCTCGCAGGTGGGCAGGATACAGGTGGAGTGGTTCCCTCAGTCGGACTGAGCGGATGGGTCGAGTGTGATGAAGACACCGGTGGTTGATGATCATGTGGTGTCTTGCACGAACTACACATTGATGGTATTCTGTCCATATTATAAGTTCCTATTGCCGTTAATTCTGCTGCATACTCATTCATGTCTTCCTGTGCCTCGGTGAACTGTCTTTCTAAGTCATGCGGCGACTGTTCCATGCTGTGTATATGAGAATGAAGGTCGTTTATTTTTGCCTTATAGTCACTGGAGCGTACTTCATAATCCATTGCACTACTCAATAAGTCTTTTTGTAAGCTAACATTAACTTTTTTTATACTCATGTATTTAACAATGCGTGTATTCTTTTTTAGAGCTTTGTTGATGCTTTTGATGTGCCTCTTCGCTTGATTAAAGCGCTTTATTTTGTTACTTCCTTGTATGGTTATTGTGGACTGAGGAGATGTCACTGGTGCGGGAATATCACTTAAGGAATTGTCACTTATCAATTCATTGTACAAAGCTAAGAGGTTTTCACTTTCTTTGTCGATATTTTGTTGTTGCAACACTTGCAGTTCTTTATGCGCGTCCTAAATCTGGTGTTCTAGTAGCTTAATGCGCTGAAGAGCTACTTCGTGGGTGTCCTGACATTGGTCGTATCTGTGAACTATTTTTTGCAGTTCATCTCGCTGCCCTCGTAAGTCTTCGCAGACAATGTCTAATTCCGCAAGGTAATTTTTAAGCTGTTTGTTTTTTATTACAACTCGTTCAACATATTTCCAAAGAGACACAATACAAAGGCCTTGGCTACAGTTTCGAAATGTTAGACTCCTGGTATTATTTTAATAATAGTAATACTTGAAATTTGATAAAAATCGTTAATTCAATATTTTATGTTTCCAATGAGGGTCGAATGAAATAAGTGCCAAATTTTTAAATTTCTATTAGGTATTACTATGTTCTTTTAGTTATATTACTTGACATTTAGTATGATGCGAATGAACACACTTAAATATGTAATTACTGTCCAGTAGGAACGATATACTCCCCTTTTGTATCCAATGTTTACAACCGGTAACGGTTGTTTGTCGTCGCTCAGCTGTTGCGTCGATCAAGTTATTTACTTCGGTAAACACTTGAATAACACTTGCATGTATTGTTCGTCACTTAATTAACATTTATCACTAATATAACTTAAATTTTACTGGGTTTTACTAATTTATCTAATTAAAATTACATCAGCTGTTTTTATTGACCCGCTCCGGCTTTGCACGGGTGGCAAAAACGTTTCTGTAGAGATAGCTATATTAGTTCCGTGGAAAATTCCCGTAATTTGTAGTAATTTTTTACACCTTACATTATTCGACATTTTGTACGGAACCCTAAACTTTTTAAAAAACCAATATAGCCTATGTTACTCACGAAGAATGTAGCTTTGTACTGATGAAAGATTTTTTTTTAATCGGCCTAGTAGTTTCTGAGCCTATTCATTACAAACATACCTACACACTCACAAAAATTAAATCTTTCCTCTTTATCTAATCTCTTTAAACGAGCAATTCTTGTATTCTTGTATATCTATTTATATACATATAATCAGAATCTCGGAAACGGCTCCAAAGATTTTCATGAAATTTTGTATACAGGGGGTTTTGGGGGCGATTAATTGATCCAACTAGATTTCATTTTTATAAAATCGTCGTTTTAACCGTGTTTTTAGGCAAAGAAATAACTGCTACATTACAAGAAGGAAAGGAATAAGAATAAGAAATTTTATTGTGTCACGGACGTCTGTACAGCAAAAAATATGCATGTTAAATAGTACATAGAATAGAATGTAACATTGTAATATTCTCTTATCACATCGAAAGCCATACTAGGCGGACCTGTATCATGGCTTTCGACGCCTCCCAACGAGTCTCACTATTTAATTTCAATGTTGTGGGTAGGTGTTGCAAAAGTAAGAAAATACAATTGTGCCGAAACATACATTATGGGTACTTAATTAATAATATGTATAAGCCAAATCAGATCAGATAAATTAATATACCTACAGTAGTTATGCGTTTAAAACTTTTGGCAGAACAATGTTTAGTTACATGCAAGTAATAATTTCTTGTGGTCCCTATTGACTACATTAATGCTACACAAAAGCTGTGAACATGTAAAAAGTTTATGCGCTATAGGACCAACGCCGGGCCGAGATCATAATATCAGTTCATTCACACATGCAATTTCCTCAGCTGTTCAATAGAGTCCACGCAGAATTGTAATAATTTATTTTTATATAAACTATATATTATATAAAAAAGAATAAGATATAGCGTGTGGTCTGACGCGAGTCGCGCGTCACAACGTCAATAGTCGCGACTTTCCAGTACATTCATCGTCAAATTCTGACATTTTGGCGCTTTAAAACGCGTAACTCGCGCCGTCACACCACCTATGCAGGTAGGGTTTTCTGTGGGGCATGGTGTCCATCAAAGTAGTAAAATTACTTTCTTATATCTAGGATACTATGACTAGGAGCGACTCTGTAACATTATAATCACAGGACAGTAACAGAGTTTTAATTAAATTTTTGCATTCTTTTAAAGTTTTTGGATAGAATGTCAAAATTCTGTTTAGCTTATTATATAAAAATGGTGCAAGAAATTTTGAGTGACGTCTCGCAAAAACTGTATTAGTCTTCGGAATTGAGCAGACTATGTCACTTCGTCTTTTATGTTTTTGTGTGATGTATCGTAATGATTTTATATATAAATAATTGACGTATAGATAGGACCTTGCTTTCTGCGTAGAGGGACGCAGTAGGGTATCTATATGGTTTAAAGTTTATAACTTTGAGTAAGGATCTCTGTGCACGCTCAAGCCTTAGTAAGATCGTCTTGCATGCTCCCCCCAGGCTGATATACAATAGGCGAGAATTGATTGTCCTAGAGCAAGATATATTGAATTTAAGAGTAGTGCCGAAGCCACATGTCGAAGTTTTTTAAAAATAAATATTAATTTCCGTGTACGCGATGATAGGTATTCAATATGGGTAGACCATGTCAGGTGATCATCCAAGACAACCCCGAGATACTTAATTGTGCTTACTTTGGATAGCTCAGCGCAGTCACACAATTGAACATTTGGAAAATTACAACAGTGGGCTTTTATTGTTTCTTGGGGAATACGGTGTGAGCGAATATTAAATGTCATGAACTTTGTTTTAGTTACGTTTATAGTAAGTAAATTATTCTTAAGCCAGATCATAACTTTATGTAACCATAACTTTGTGTAAGGACAACGGCAAATGGTGTACCGCCCTATTAAATGAATGTTTTGAGGTTATTTTTTTCCCAACTTTAGTATTTCGCAAGTGGCTCTTTTCAGTTATTCAAATATTTTTTTAAAGTAGGGGGAGGAAAATAAGAAAATAATAAAATAAAACGCAATTCACACACAGAAACGGAACGCCATGGATTGTTCTTGCAAGCAAAAAAAAACAACTGTCATGTAAATGTGAAAATCAGTAGAGTTCGTTTCACGAAAGAAGTCCCATGAGTTAATTGATTTTGGCTTTTATTGTTATGTTATTAAGGATCTTACCGTGGAACTACATCACACCAAACAGGTGAAACGATCTTGTGTTCTGTGGGACTGCTTCGGGCAAAAAAAAAAAAAGATACTTGCCATCTCTACAACAAACTTGACATTGGCAGAACCTATGGTGCCATTAAAAAATAATTTAATTGAATGGAAGTCTCGTCGTCGTTGTTTTTATTGTACTGAAAGAAGTAATCGTGGCAGAGAAGCAATAATAAGTTATTGTTGCAACTGCATTGTAGAGCTGCGAACTGTGGGTTGTTGCTCCCATGTGATTAGTATCATCTGGTACCTGGGCTATGCTCGCCATGAGGGAGTGACGCGACCAGCTAACTTCTTGGATGACGTTATTTTAAGAGTGTGTGAAAAGGCGCCGCTATCCATACGTTTCTGTAATACATGTAGATAAGATCTGTCTCAATAAACACGATTTAATGAAAAAGTGGTTTTTGTTATTCGAATTATACAAGTATGTAGTATATTATGTAGTAATAGTAGACTATGACTATGGTGAGAGTTCTAAAGTATCCTAGAACATGAGAAAGTAGCTTTACACGTAGACAACTGCTGTTGCTAGCTGAGCAGTAAGTAGTAGGTGTATTTGGATCAAATTATGTTTCTTGATTTTTTATCTGACTGTTTATTTATACATATATGTATGTACATAGGTATGGACGTATGTGTGTATAATATAATGATTTTGTTTCAATTATTTGTTTTGGTATTTATCTCTAACAGTCAAGCAAACGGGGTCGTAACATAACCTCCAAACTTCTTAAAAAAATCCAGCCTAACTCATGACTCCCAACTTTATAAAAAAAAGAAAATTAATGCAACAAATTCTTATACAATGATCTATTCTTATACAATGTAAATATTTCATGTTTCAACACGATTTTTTGTAGGTGTACGAGACTTCCATTGAAGCCTGCCATTCTCCTTTTCGCAACCATCTGTAAGGTTGTCATAGCTCAAGTGGGAAATAGGACGATACCGTAAACAGAAGACCCTGGTTCGAGACTTGATAATAATTTTTCTTTTTTTTTTTTCTAGTTCCTTCTTCTGTGTGAAAACCTACATACCGAGCGAAGCTCGGTCAACCAGTTACTAATATTAGTATAAACAGCACAATTCCTCTAAAACGATTTAACCACAGTCTATTTAAACCGCGTTTGATGAGTACGGTAATATTTTGCTGCAATTTATTAGTTATGTATGTGTCAATGGCCATTTATTACAGGTCCAAAACTGGGGGTACGATGCAAAAAATGGAGCAGTAGTATTTATGCTTTTATCTCGTAGATTATGAGTCTTTGGCGCTATACTTAAGGTGGGCCAATAATAGTCTTTAGGGACTTAAATGAAAGAATCTTGAGGGTGCACACACACTATTAGAGCCATCGCAAACAGGGCGACTTGTCGCCGCGTCTAGTCGCCGCGTCAGACGCGGCGTTGTCGTTTGCATCTAGCGCAAATACGGCGACTGTCGCCCTGTTTGCGATGCCTCTTAGCTTGTCGTCGCGACTTCGCGACTCTCACGCCAAATGTGCGGAGCTTCGTCCGCACACTTGTCTTCGGGGTCGTAGCCTCTTGTCGCGTTTAATCGCCGAGCTGTCGCAGTCGCGTGTCGCTAGTGTGCGCCTAGGCTTAATGATAAAACAAAGACACAAAATCACTATAGTCTGATTACATAACTTGTTAGGCTACGACGCTTTAGGAACGGTGCGGGGTGCGACTGGCCGCACTACACTTACGCCCAGTTTCTAGAACGCTAACAGTCTGTTAACCTATTGTTAACAGCTGTCAATACCAAAAGCTATTATATTAAGTAAATATTAAAAATAGTTAGGTACATGAGATATCTTGGGACAACTTTTGACACCTAACAAACGTAGATTTTTTTTTAAATTTCAAGTTTTTTTTTCTTCTTTCCCTCATAACTTTATACGGTGACACTACCTTTGTAATAAATTAGAGAACATTTTATTTCGCATCAAACATTGTAAATTACTGGAACATCAGTATGTTTGGGTTTTAGATGTCGTCATCTTGGAAATCGGAAGTCTTACAGAATCAATTATCTAATCTCTTTAAACGAGCAATTCTTGTATATATATTTATATATAATCAGAATCTCGGAAGCGGCTCCAACGACTTTCATGAAATTTTGTATGCAGGGGGTTTCGGGGGCAATTAATTATTCCAACTAGGTTTCATTTTTATAAAACGTCGTTTTAACCGTGTTTTAAGGCAAAGAAATTACTGCTACACTACAAGAAGGTAATTTTCGCAACCATCTATAAAGTTGTCATAGCTCAAGTGGGAAATAGGACGATACCGTAAACAAGACCCTGGTTCGAGACTTGATAATAATTTTTCTTTTTTTTTTCAAGTTCCTCCTTTTGTGTGAAAACCTACATACCGAGCAAAGCTCGGTCATCCAGGTACTAATATGTAAATTGTGGAGAATCTAATTCTACAAATATTGAATACCAAATTGGTGAAATTCCGTCAAGTATAGATAAGAAATCTCTCAATAGCCGTTGGCATTTCCTGCAATCGGCTTTCGCATGAAATCGTAATTTCCAATACTTCAATAGTAACATTTTAATATTAAAGCGTTATATTATTAGTATTGATATTACGAAATATTTTTTAAAAGTGTGAATTAGTAAAAAGAAAGTTTTGGGAAAAATACGAAGTTTTGGGAATTTTTTCATTACTCATTCGCAACTTAGCTATATACCTACGGTGCAAGCTAATGAAAGTTACTGGTAATAAATAAAAAAAAGAAGTCAAAAGACTTCTTTCTTTCAGTACTAGAACTTAATAATTCGGTCTAGTAATAATAGAACTACCTGTGGAAATATCTGTGGAAAAACCTGTGTGAATTACTTTTTTATGTACTTATCAATTTAATGTAGGAAAAAAAATTGTCAAAAACGTGCATAGGCGAATACTAAAACTCCATATTGTATACGTATAATTAAACCATTATATGGCCCTTACTTTTTTTGGAAAGTTCAGTAACCTTTGTAGGCAATTCGCCACCAAAGTTACGCTACGAAATTTACGAAATTTTATATTTCTATTCATTAGAGCATGCCTGTATGCGAGACGGGTAGGCAGAGATTGACTGTCACTTGCCATGATCATAATCGATCACTTCGTCGACATTCATTAGTCGTCGCATGCACGCACGATCTTTTCGGATACTTTTTATCTTACACCCCCTATTGGTTGAAGTATATCCATCTAGAACGACCATTACCAGCCTTTCCACCCACATTCGCTTGACACATTTGTTTCATCGGTCTTTCTTCAGTCATTCTCTTCACATACCCAAACTAAGTCAACATTCCTTTCTCAATTCTAGTCACTACATTCTACTTTCAGTCCTCAACTTTGTATAATCTAACTATTGCGTATCCTGAAATTTAAAGTAATTTTGCATATACTACTACTACTACTAAGGATCTGGTAACTATTGCATTAATGTTACTTTCTAGATTTTTAGGCCTCCGTACCCAAAGGGTAAAACGGACCCTATTAATTACTGAGACTCCACTGTCCGTCCGTCCGTCCATCTGTCACGAGGCTGTATCTCGTGAATAATTAGTAGTACCCATATGAACAAGATAAAATAATGAAAATTACTACAATACCTTTGGCAACCTAGAATCATTGTAATGACTGGCCTGCAGAAAGTAGTTTTTGCTAAAATGGTTGAATAAAAGTAAGAATTATGAGACCCTAACTCAAAGAAAACTGTCAGGTCCCGATTTTAAGGACAATTTTATTTTAATGAAAAGTTTATTTATTAAACATCAAGCAGATGTTTCATAGTTCCGTTGTTTTATAAAATATCTAACTGTTTTTTACAACAGCAAATTCGGCATCTTTGACAGATATAGATAAAGAGCATTGCCCCTAGTTACCATAGATAAAACATAACGAAATAAGATTTATCATTGAGTCAAACTCTGCTTAAGGTTATCGCGAGTATTACCGGATTTGAAGCAACAGTGCAGTCATCAGCCTAATTAGTGAATATTCAACAGATAAGACTTTTCAGCTGCTTAGATATCCTTTCTGTATATATTGAATTGTTAACGTAATCTCATTGACAGTTGTCCAGGCAGGTAGCCTTTGCGTACTGTGCTCCTAACATCACTAAATTTATTTAACAAGTTGAGGTTTCACGATGTTACGTGAAAGCGTGGCGCTAGCCGCCTTGGTGGTGATCGCATGGGCACTGCCGGCGGAAATGCCTGAACCTGGCCAGCTGGCGCTGGTCTTCAACGAAGATGACTTCGAAGATTATCTGGACCATTGGCTGGCCATCGAAGAACCCAAATGGGGCAATTCAGCCAACAAGTCCAGTATGGAACAGGGTGGTAAGTTTCCCTTGGTAGGGCGCCTCACGAGGCATTTTCCTAAACGAAGTTCAGTTTTGATTTACAAACGACATCAGGGCCGAATTTCATAAAACTACAAGTAGTTGCTTATTATGCCCATTCGAAGTACATCAAATAAGTAGCCGAGTTTACTATGAGTTTATCTGTACGTTAGTCGACTTTGCAATGTATGTAGCTACATCGAATTGTCATAGTATACCCCTGAATTGTAGTTCGTGAAACAGACCCTGGATCGCTATAAAATCTTTTTAATATGTTGACACGACACTGATCCAGGTGGTCTCAGGAGGTGAACCGTGGGTAAGAAGGGAAAAACATCAAAGCCTCTTAATAAAGAAAATAGAGTATTTTTATAGAAATTAGCACAAGGCTCTTTATTTTTTATTTTTTTATTTGCTTTTCTAAGCAGAATTTATCTTCGATATGTATCCTCTAACTATATTAGTAAAGTTTTATTGCTAACCGGCATGTTATTTATATTTTAAATACTCCGCTTCGGAATCGCTGATTGAGAATCGCTTGTGGTACAATTTTAATAATTTTATATTGGTATCTTGCCTGAAAATAGCTAAAAACGATGTCTTACAATCTCAGATATCTAAATTAAGTGGGTGGTTGACAATATACCATCACTCAATGAGCCATAATTCAATCATTTAACGAGCTACGGACAGCTTAATTCAATCGCTGATATAATTCAATCAGATAAACGAGGTGAAAGCTTTGAAAGATCGTAGATATTGAACAGAATCCTTTCAATGATTGTAGAGACTTGAGCTCTATTTAAATTGGAGTCTAAATTTTACGTAGGAGGGTGCACTTTCTTCGTGAACGGCGACCTAGGGCAACCGCAGCCGGTATACCTGCGTGACGGATTCTTGAATCCCACCGGCAACTCGGGCCAAATCCACCTGAGCTCCGGGGAGCAGGTCACCATAGCCTGCACCGGGAACGGCCGCACTATCCTGGACCCGAACATTGCGGCCACCACCTCCACTGCGGTCAGTAAACTAAACTGTCTAAAAGAAATACGGTATTTGACACTATCAACAATAAATTATTTGAGATGCTCGATTAAAACAAAAATTACAAAATGATTCGGAAAATGTATTTCTTTTAATCATTTCATAGTTATTACAATTTTTAAATAGGTGAAACATATTAGGGTGCTCTGAAATGTGACGTCACCAGCAAGTATTTTCATACAAAATTCCGATAAGTAACTCATTTGACATGCTGTCAAATACCCAATTGGGTAGTTGACAAAATGTCAAATAAGTTACTTTTAAAACGGAATTTTGTATGAAAATACCGAATTATGACGTCATTATGACGTTAGAACGGACGACGTAACCTTGAAGTGGCGTTAAATTTTCGATTAAAATATTTTTAAGTCCTATTTATCCTACTAGAAAAAATTATTGTCATTGAAACTATATCATTGTGTAAACTTACAGTCAATGTTATATTTTGCACAGTGATTTAAATGTTAAATAAGAAGAAAATAATATTTAATGTTCATGCGTAAAATCCTACGTTGTCACAAGGTTAGTTATGTCAACCGTATTTTTTTTGTAGTGACGTACCAAAAATAACGAAAATAATAACGGTCGTTTTAACGATACGAAGTTGATGAAGAGGCTTTAGAAAAAGATCATTGCGTTCTCAGAATCTCTCCGCACCACTGCCGTACAAAGCGATTGAGCTGATCTGAGTTCAAATAAAAGGTCGCACAGCTCGCCACAACACTTCACCGCCATTCAGCACAAAAAAGATGATGACCCTTCTAAAATGCCTGCGAAAATGTCACAAGAGATGACTGAGTGAAGGTCGTCTAAAAAACCAAACTACTTAATCGTGAGTCAGTAGCAAAAGCTAGTTAAGAATAACGTAAGGAGTGATAACGTTGATTATCTCCCATCACTAGTCATATGAAACAGACATGTGACAGGATCGTACACTCCCAGCGGCCAGACAATAACTACCGAATTGGTACGACATGCAAAAAACAATAACATTTTAGAGTTAAAAAGTCAACAAGGAAAGCTTATAGTTTCGTCTTGTCCGTTTGTCTGTTTTTGTTTGTCCGCATCTCCGCTCGCTACATTATTAGTAAACTACCTCTGAGAAGTGTTTTAGAGGAATAGTGTATTTATAAATGTTTGTCAATGTATTTATAGTAAATTCTTACGGTCTTATTTAATTTATGGAAACACGTTAATCTATTGTTAAATACTTTTTTTCCTTTTAAAATCTCCACCACTAACTATTTTAGTCGGCATCTATTATATCAAGTGTTTTAGACAATTATGTTTTTGTAAACAAGACCGTTAAAATATAAATACATTAATTGATATACGTTTGCAGTTTGAAAAACTACTGCGTGACTACTTATTCGCAAATTTTAAGGTTATGGGTAGAATCTCTTTTTAGTCTATTGTGTAAACCATGGATGTAATAATCAAAGAGGATTGAGTACTCTGACAAAAAAAAATGTCCTGACAAGGAGGCTCGAACTAGTGAATGTCATCTCTTTCTAAGTAGGGTGACCTTGATGACAATGAAAACCGGACGAAACATAAGGGAAGCCAGCCGGAAGGAACGAGCGAAGTTCTCTCTTTAGGAGTAACTTGGGCATTACTTCCATAATGGGCGACACAGTACCTAGTGGTAGGTATATTCATTGACTGAAGAACTTTAATTATACTTATATTAGCATTTAACGAAGTTTTAACATTATAAAATGAAAGCCAAAATCAAGTCATAAAATAAGCTTTAATCCAAAAATAAACACAAAGAAATAACTCATTTAAATGTATAGAATTTACAACTTGCTTATTGAGTGTTAATGGACAGTATATTACATACTGCCCTCAAATAAGGTTTGTAGTGGAAAAGAAGAGTAGAGAGAAGAGTAAAAGAGAAGAGAGAGAACTCAAGGCTAAGTTTTCGAATCTCTGCCGTCGAGTTGAAGCTTCAAATTAATACTGCATAAAGATGTTTATATAACAAATATAATCCCTCAGTCTTTTCCGTCGATACCCAGTAGTTTCGCAGTTATGATTTTTTGAAAAATAACAAAACTTACGAAATTTACGCCATTTTTGTTTCGGAATGCACTTCACGTTGTACAGGTACTAACTAACTTAGATTTACCTAAATTACGCTAGAATACACGATAGTTAATACTAAAAATTATTTTGAGGGTGAACATAATAATTTAGGTACAATATTGTAAAGTTGAATTTCGATAAAATATCAATGATTGCAAATTGAAAACAAAATTGAACGAAATATTGGTGTTTTATGGAACGGGGAGTCGGCGATGTAAAGAATACGTGACAACAGAAATATAGGTGCGACGACGCGCGTAGCGAAGCGGAGCGCGCCGGAGCGTTAGGTTCTCTATGTAAGATCGAAAACAGACTCGACTTTGCTGCGTACATATTATTATTAATTCCATATTTAGATCTTTTGACATTCGGCGTTTTAAACGCGTCGGTACTATGATACGTAGTAGATTAACAAAGGTTTGATTTTTGCCAACATAGCCTCAAAATTTGTTTTTATTTTTTCTCAAAAACTACTGATTATCGACGCCCCCCTTCACAGGGGTGCATATACCCCTCCCCCTCTGCCCCCCACCCCCCTCCCAACCCCCCCCTAAACGGCTGACATTGGAAATTCCTTCCCATTCATGGCTCGATTCGAGTCTGGGCCTTTAATTTGAGAATAAGTAAAGTTCACTATCTTGCATGGATACATGGATACAAGCAAGATAGTGAACTTTACTTATATTCACAGTTATTAATAGTGAACTTTTCTCACATTTCTTATCATGTTACAGTAGGCTACTTTTTATCTCGGAAATCGCACTCATTCTGCGGATTTAACTTAATCATATTTTGATCTACATAAGTTTACAAATTATTTTCAGTGAACTAATTTAGAACTTTATATCATTATGGTACTCTTGGTCTCGACAAGGGTTAAATTAAAAATGTTGTTGCAGACAAATTTTAGTGTACAAATTGTAAATTCAGATAATAAAATCTAACTTGCCAATACGAATAAAACTCATGTAGCTAGCTAGATTGATGACAAACATTTAAACGTTTTTTTTTAAATTTAAAATATGCATAAAGGCTAATATACATTACAAAATAGAATAGAATCATTAAGTATAAAATTAAATATTCTACTATATACCTCCTGTCATTTTTTCTATTCAAACATACTATTCAAGGGAATGCATTCAGTCAGTTTGGGCACCTGCATCGAGCTGTGGTTGCTTCGTTGGTAGTTCTTCCAGTTCAACATTTTCTTCCGTCGCTTAGTACCATTACTTTTTTCGCCACAGGCTGTACATATTTATTTATTACTTACTTTCTAATAAACTTCTTAGCAAACAAAACACAAAGGTAACAGAAAAGTCCTGTGCAACGTACCTAAAGGGGTTGGTAGGCACGTCAATAAAAAGTAAACTAAGTGATACTTTCTGAGTTATTCCCGTTTGAAAATATAAAATAAAAAAAATAAAACAATTTAATTCATTCAATTGTCCATTATCATCATTTTAAAGTATTTTGCGTTACAACTAGTAATAAATTGGGGACATTTTGTCAAAGAGTATTTGTTGTTTGTGATAATTATTTTTTCTATCGATTAGCATAATGTACGCCAAACGGCAACTTTTCATGTACAAACGTACAAACTTTAGGTATGCTACAGAGGTTTGAAGCCTTTTACTCACCACTACAAATGGTACAGGATCTTCCTTCAACCTAGGTAAGACCGTAGGTTTAAAATCTTATTTTCTAAAATACCGGCTTTTGCAGGCTTCACAAAATGCAGGATTTTGTGATGTCGAACCAGAGCCTCATATAGCATCCATCCATTTTAAACGTAAGCTTTCGTTTTTATTAAAACTGAAAAGAGACCATTGGGTAATCAAACACATGGCCTACATTTTACAACATCATGGTCATAGTATTCCACATAAAATGAGTAAGAGTAAGACACACTCCTTCAGTTTGTGGCTCTCGCTCTGGACACTTTACTCTAGTTGCTTACTTATACGATTTTATGTTTTATTTGAGAACAGAAAGAGTTTAGTTTTCTATGGAAGGTTTTTCGTAGTGCTCTATCCTCTTTGATTATAACATCCTTGGTGTAAACACGCCGTCGGTGTTTTTTATGGGTGTCGTTATGGGATCACTAGGAAATTGTCATTTTTAGAGATTTCTCTGATTCTCGAATTAGTCTATGCCATACGTCCTTCCTTTGCAGTGATGACGTAAAGAAGAATATTTTTTACGACACCAGAAGTTACGTTGAATCAGATTCTTCCTTAACCTCCTCAGTCCCGTGTCGACAAAAGAACAATAGAAAACTATTGTTATTTTCAAGGTTAGGACTGAAGAGGTTATAGGTACATTAACGAAAGCAGCCAAAGTCACATTGTTCACAATGTTCAGTTCTTAAAATTTTCCGCTGGTTCCGCAAATTTTCCGACGGTTATAGATATATAAAATGGGATTTAGTGTCTTTACGGTTACCCCAATGTAAAACCATCGAGAAATCGTAGAGATATGGATGGGTGCAAATAACGGGAGACCGCGAAAGATGGGATGGAAAAGGCATAGGCAAACTGAAAAAGGCGATAAGCTGATGATGAGTTATAGCTAAAATTTTACTGACCAAAGGTTTTTGTTTTGACCTCAATTATATACTTACTGCTACAGACTGCAACCTGCGTCAAGGATACGCTGGTGTCCGGCGTGGGTTGGCTGACCGGCGACAGCGAATTCCGCGAACTGACCTGCTCCGGGCACTCAGTCCATGAACCTTATGTCAATGGTGATAGGTGCTATAACAACAATCTGCTCATCCGGTAAGAAATTTGGTCGTTTGAAATAAAAAATCATAAACTTAGTTCAACGTAAAGAATTTATGTTTTGTTTGTTGAAAGTAGACAAGGTAATTGTAACTTGTTAATATTGGTTAACCGCTGCCTTGGGCCCTTTATGCACTGCTCCGGTCCGGCGTCGGAACCAGAATCAGTCACGAGAAAAATATCGGATGCCGGATTATGCTTCTCCACTTCATCCAATTATAATCGGCAATGGACGTGACGCAGTGCTTTATTAAAATTCATCGGTTTTTCTATTCGAGGCAGGGGACGTTTTCCACACATTCTGTTAATGTATAAATAAAATAATATGGCAACATTTTCGGGTTGTATGCGCGGTGCAAAAACGTGTATTGTTTTTGTAGTACGTCGATCACTTCGGCCCGGTAAAATACCGTTCCAATCTAGCAAATTATCGGACCGTCAAAGACCGGATGCCGGAGTAGTGGAGAATCTTACTAGTATTCTTGTGTGTTTCTAAATCGGACCGGTAATTAATGTTTGCCGGACCGGAGAAGTGGAGAAAGGCCCTTAGGGTTTAGTTGTAGTGGAGAAAAGAGAACCAAAAAAAAACTCGTATTAAATCTCACACTTTTTCTTTACAGAATCGGTTTCATCGTCGATGGTATCTTCCATCCGCTGTACCTTTCATGCTTCGATCAGAATAGTTTAGAAGTGCTGTACGTGCAATACCAGCAGGCGCCACAAAACGCCGTGCACCAAACCGGTGTCACCAGGCCCAGCTGGATAGGTGCGTAGACCGGTGAGTAGGGGTACTCACCGTAATTGACTGTTGTTTACGGACAAATTAGAGCTCATCATCATCATTATTAACCCACCACATCATGTCCCCCACCGAGGGGCACGGGTCTCTTCCCTGAGGAAGGTGTAGGCCGTACTCCACCACTGGGGCCAAGTCCGAATTGGTCCGAATTAGAATTATTGTGCGGAAAGTCTCTCTCTCTCTCCCCTTCTCTCTCCCTCTCTTCCTCTCTCTCTCTCTCTTTCTCTGTTTCTAATTCAACATCGTAACGGATGGACATATTTTTCGGCAACTTCCCTATCATCTGGATAGCATAGCGTCTAACCCAAGCACAAGGTACCTATTTTCAGTCAGACAATAAAAACTAATGTGTTGTAAAAACTTATTCTGAAATTCTCGTTTTACTCATATTGACAGTCTCGTTGTTAACGCTTTTTTCCATTCTTTTTTTTTCAAGCACTCATCGATTTCTAGCAACCAGCTGGCTACCTCCTCAGAACCTCTTTTCTCGTTTTCTGCTAATTTCATAACTTTTTTTATTTCCCAGCCAGCTCTTTCTTCCCGGGCGTAGCGGTCAACACGATGTACACTCAAGTGCAACAGAAAATCACCATTGCCGGTTACGTCGGCGAGGAGCTGGCTGACAAATACGTGACGAACTTACAGTTTCTCGCGCGCGGCCACCTCGCCGCCAAGACTGACTTCATTTACGCGACCGGGCAACGTTCATCTTTCTATTTTATCAACGCTGCTCCTCAATGGCAACCCTTCAACGCCGGCAACTGGAACTGGCTTGAACAGGTAACTTAATACGCGCAGAGATAATTTCGCACGCATTTGTTATGTTAGAGCTCCTTCTCTGTCTGTCTGTGGAGTAGGTCAAGACGATTAAGTACTACTAGAAAATATAAATTTTGCATAGATTTGGCAAATGCTCATTAATTGTGCCGACAAAATGGTGGAATAATATACTTAAAAAAATTATTTTAGAATACCTTCCCTTGGCCATGGCCACACAAAAGTGTCGTGGGACGAAATATAGAGTATAGATTTCGCGCCCTCGCCACTTATCTTCTGTGTAGGCTTCGTCCCGTCCCTTCAGAGTGCGTATACTGAGTTTTTTCACTCACTTTCGATAGCGAGAGCGTTTGCGATTTGCATAGGAGTGACAAAGAGACAACTATGTGGCGCGCTTTGTCACTCCTATACAAACTGCAAACGCTCTCACTATCGAAAGTGAATGAAAAAACTCAGTATAAGCACTCAGTGTATTTTTCACCTCACTCGCTCGGAGAACCTCAGTTTATAGCGCGAAATCTGCGTGGAAAAGCCTATTCCAATTTCGAAGACGATGAAGTATGTAATTCTCTGTGGTGCATGTAACTTTTTATTATTATATATATATATAAAGCTTCAATGCGATATACTCACTGATTTATCATCCATATGTTTTCTCGGAAACGGTGGGTTTTAGAGAAAAATTTTGTATGAGAAAAGTGTAGGAAAGGTGCAATATACAGCCATCCTATGAAGCCGATTTATGAATTTCGAACGCCTTCTCTCATACAAATATGCTATCTCTGTTGTTTATTGCTCGATTTGGACCAAATTTTAATAAAATGTTGTCTTAATGATCCAATTAAGAAAAAAATTTTTTGTTGTTCGAAATTCAAAATGGCGGCCGAGCTATAGCCTCCCGAAAAAAGGCCATTTTTCGACCTCTGCGCAAAAAAGTCGGCAGCCAACTGGGCGCATGCTGGAGACACGCTCTCAACGGCATCGGGTTTTCGAAAGACCCAGGTATACCAGAAAAATCCGACATTTCGAGATTTCAAGATGGCAGCCGAGATATCGATGACTGAAGTTGACAAATTTTCTATGGAGATTTTTCACTGAAAATCCTCTTTCAGTACTAAATTCAGTACAAAAAATGGGACAAACTTGCGAGGCCGAAGACCGAGCTCCGCGAAGCGGGCACGAGAGATCCCACCGCGGCAAGGCCGAAGGCCGAGACGTCGCGTGTTCCGGCGTCAAGTGACAACGCAAAAGCCAGATGGGAGAAACTTGCGAGGCCGGAGGCCGAGCTCCGCGAAGCGGGCACGAGGATCCCCGCCGCAGCGAGGCCGAAGGCCGAGCTCCGTTCAGGCCGAGGCCGAAGGCCGAGACCACACGTGTTCCCACGCGTCGAATCCCAACCAACAGTGTCTAGCGAGGCCCTAGGCCGAGCGCCGCGGAGAGCGAAGCTCGCTGCGGCTGGGGGTTGGCGCGCGTAAGCGCGCAGGGGGCTCACCCCCTAGTTATATATATATATAAAGCTACAATGCTATATACTCACTGATTTATCATCCATATGTTTTCTCGGAAACGGTGGGTTTTAGAGAAAAAAATTGTATGAGAAAAGTGTAGGAAAGGTGCGATATACAGCCATCCTATGAAGCTGATTTTTGAATTTCGAACGCCTTCTCTCATACAAATATGCTATCTCTGTTGTTTATTGCTCGATTTGGACCAAATTTTAATAAAATGTTGTCTTAATGATCCAATTAAGAAAAAAATTTTTTGTTGTTCGAAATTCAAAATGGCGGCCGAGCTATAGCCTCCCGAAAAAAGGCCATTTTTCGACCTCTGCGCAAAAAAGTCGGCAGCCAACTGGGCGCATGCTGGAGACATGCTCTTAACGGCATCCGGTTGTCGAAGGACCCAGGTATACCAGAAAAATCCGACATTTTGAGATTTCAAGATGGCGGCCGAGATATCGATGACTGAAGTTGACCAATTTTCTATGGAGATTTTTTACTGAAAATCCACTTTCAGTACTGATTTCAGTACAAAAAATGGGACAAACTTGCGAGGCCGGAGGCCGAGCTCCGCGAAGCGGGCACGAGGATCCCCGCCGCGGCGAGGCCGAAGGCCGAGCTCCGTTCAGGCCGAGGCCGAAGGCCGAGACTACACGTGTTCCCACGCGTTAAATCCCAACCAATAATGTCTAGCGAGGCCCTAGGCTGAGCGCCGCGGAGAGCGCAGCTCGCAGCGGCTGGGGGTTGGCGCGCGTAAGCGCGCAGGGGGCTCGCCCCCAATTTTTGAATATAAAACTTATAGCTTATAGGTCTTAGGCATTTCCCTACCTAATTAAAACTACAATTCCGATTAATAGAATCTGCGTGCACGCATCGGCGCCGCTGGATACGACACTGTGATCTACACGGGAACATTTGGCGTGTCTCAGCTGCGCGATCAGAGCGGCCGCCTCGTAGACATCTACCTCCACACAGACGCGAACAACAACAAGCAACTTCCAGTGCCACTCTACTACTATAAGGTAAGTACAATCAGAGGCACAATTAACCGCCCACTTTAATTTTCCAACGTAACTTGAAATATTCATTAGGGAATGATTCGCACTCGCCATGACCTCTCACGTAGTACCTTGATGCCGGGGGTATACCCTATCAAACACGTTTGGGACAATCTTAAAATGCGAGTGGAAATCATACCCTAATTAATATTTCAAGTTACGTCGGAAAATTAAAGTGGGCCGTTAATTGTGCCTCTGAGTATAGTTTAGGTGATAACTACTGGTCACTCTGCTAGAAATATTCGCTTACTCCATAATATAAGTAGCAAAGATGACCTAACGTCAGTGTTACTGACCACTTAGGTCACAGACCATCTATATTTATTATATTGAGACACGAGTTAAAAACCAGTGGAAAACGACTAACTGTCATAAATATTTTTAATATATTAGATTAGATTAGAACTCTTTATTGTACACACCAGTAAAAGAAACAAATGGCTGCTACTTATGTATGCGGAATAGAAAAAATAAACAAATGTATATGGCTAAATATGCTTTTATTGTGTTTCAAAGTATTCTCCACTATGATCGATGCACTTTTGCATTCGATGAAACCAATTTTTAAAACACTTTTTCCACTCTGATTGAGGTATCTCCAAAACGTGCTGTTTGAACGCATCTACGGCATCTTCACGGGTCGAAAATCGTTGACCACGTAATTTATTCTTTACGTTTGGGAATAAATAGAAATCATTGGGAGCCAAATCAGGGCTGTACGGTGGATGACCCATCAATTCTATTTTTTGACCATCCAAAAATGTAGTTGTTTCCTGAGATGTATGACAGCTGGCATTGTCATGGTGAAGTATGATTCTGCGTCGCTGGTTGTTTTGGCGTATTTCTTCAAATACTTCCGGCAAACAAATGGTCGTGTACCACTCCGAATTAACCGTTCTGCGATTCTCCAGTGGTATTATAGCCATATGGCCATTAATACCAAAAAAGCAGGCCACCATTTGCTTTACAGTGCTTTTTGCACGAGCCACTTTCGTAGGGTTCGGCTCATTTTGAAACACCCAAACTGTTGCTTGTTGTTTAGTTTCGGGATCGTACGCGTAGATCCACAATTCGTCACCTGTGTAGATATTATAAACAGATTTTGAGTCGCCTCCGTTGAAATTTTTTAAGGTTTTCTTGCACCATTCGACGCGAGCATCTTTTTGATCCTGAGTTAAGTTGTGCGGGATCCAACGCGAACAAATTTTTTTTACAGACAAATGTTCATGTAATATCCTATGAATGCTCGTCATACATATGCCCAGAATAGCCTCTATCTCGCGATACGTAACATGGCGGTCTTGCATTATTAGTTTTCGCACAGCTTCAATATTTTGTGGCACAACCACCGATTTCGGGCGACCTTCTTTAACTTCGTCCGTGAGCTTACTGCGCCCGCGATTGAACTCACTAAACCAGTGATACACAGTCGTTTTTGATGGAGCTTCACCACCAAAATTCGAAGTTAATTGATCTACGCACTGTTGTTGCGTTAAACCACGTCGAAAATCGTAATAAATCATAGCACGAATATTTTCACGAGTGAGTTCCATTTCTTCAGCGATATGACATTTTAAACCCAACAAAAACAAAACACTAACGTATATAACAGAAAAATATTAGCGGCCAGTATTTAAAAAAAGAACGAATTTGACCATGGAGGTCAGACATTGCGTTTAAAATTATTGGAATCCCAGATTCCGCATACATAAGTAGAAGCCTATGTAAGAATATATTGAGAATACTTGACGCGTTTTACTTAATTCCGCAAGCAAATTTTCAGCAGCAATAGGTTATCTGACAGGTTTCTGAAAACCATCTCAGATTTGTTGTTGGTGTTCAGTGAGTTCTCAAAAAGTGGTAATTTTAAATTATTTCTTCTAAAAAAACAAACGAAAATTTATTTTTAAAGTAAGTCGCCAAAACGCCATCTTGAGCAATATGGCGTCGCACAGGAATTATAACGTAAGAAAGTGAACCAACCAAAGAACCAATGAACGTAAGAAAGAATGAATGACAGACGCCATTTTTACTGGCATGTGATGTCATGCTCGTCAGGATTCTGACAGGATTCGTTGCGTATATTAGGCCCCTGATGTTCCAAATATTTGCCGCAGGTTGTCTACGACGAAAGCCGCAGCATAGGAACAGCTTTCGTGAGCATCAACAACCCCTACTACACCGAAGAGGAGGTGAGAGCGCTAACTTTCTGCACAGACCGCTGTCGAAACAACAGTGCCTTCGACTGGCTCAGATGGCTACCTGATCGCATCGACATCGGTTACAGCTTCTGTTGTGAAGTGGACGACTTCAAACGCACTGTGCCTCATCTTCCGGCTTTCACTGTCACTGGTCTCTTGATATAGTGACGCTGCAACGCCATGGCCCGCAATTCGGTAGTTGACACGACCAACAATAAATTTTATTTGATTTGCTCGATTAAGCCTATGCGCACACTAGGCGACACGCGACAGCGACAGTTAGGCGACTAGACGCGACGACAGGCTGCGGCCGTCAATTTTCATATATTTTGTTCGAATCTCCGCACACTTGGCGTCAGATTCGCGTAGTCGCGACGACAAGACGCCAGAAGCAAATGACAACGCCGCGTCTTAGACGCGGCGACAAGTAGCCCTGTTTGCGATGGCTCTAAAACAAAAAAAAATACAAAATATTTCGTCTCTTTTAGTCAATTACTAGTTAATACAATTTTTAAATAGATGAAACATAAAAAGAGTGCTCTGAAATATGACGTCATAATTCGGTATTTTCATACAAAATTCCGTTTGTAAAAGTAACTTATTTGATATTTTGTCAACTAACTACCCAATTGCAAACTTTACAAAACTTTATAAACAGTAATGTAGTAATGTAGACTCAATACTTTACGTTATTACTTTAAAATGTGTTTCTGCTTAAGCAGTACAGTGTACATATTTATATTATTACTAACATAGTATAAGTCACCATTGTTACTAACACTACATGGGCATTGCCTGAAATAAATAAATATCTACAATACAGTACAAAGTAAAGTCGTATTTTTTCCTTTCGTGAGAGTAAAACGATGATGTGGGATGATGATATAAGACCAAATGTAGAGTTTTTAGATCTACTAAGTACTTATGAATACGTATAATCCATACATTATACAGTCAAACTAGCTGACCCGGCAAACGTTGTTTCGCCACATAGGTATTCATTTTTTTTTCACTTAGGGATATGAAAATAGATAAAAAACTATTCACAAACCTCGGTAGGTTTTGATTAAATTTTACATGTATATTCGGTAATATACATGTAAAATTTAATCAAAATCGGTCAAGCCGTTTCGGAGGAGTATGCGCACTAACACGGTGACACGAGAATTTTATGTATTGGATATAATATACAATTAAATACATACTTAATAAAAAAATATAATAAAAACGAATGGAATGGAAAAGAATGTTGCGTGGTTTGGACATTTGGAGAGGATGAAGGAAGAAAGACTGATCAAACAAATACATCGAGCGAAATTGAGTGGTACGTCCCTGGGACGCCCCAGGCGGACATACTTCGACCAAAACTAGGGATATGTTAGCAAGGGGCAAGATAATAAATATCCGAAATTGGCGTGCATGCATGCAACGACTAATGAACGTCGATGAAACGAAAGTGATCTCTCAGGATCGTGGCAAGTGGCAGACACTGGTAGGTGGTAACCTACCCCTCTGGGATACAGGCGTGAGCGTATTTATGTATGTATGAAATAAAAAACTACCATTATACTACCACCGAAGTGGTTGTGGTATGTGGTAGTTATTTTTATGTCATAAAAAATAGTGACACACATAGTTGGTCCCAAACTATGCCACTATTAAGGCCTGCGCAGATGGATACTTTTTTGTCCATTAATAGTCAATTAATTAAAGCACTCTGAAACATTTTTATTTTAAAAAAAATAGTGACATCATAGTGACATACATAGTTGGTCCCAAACTATGTCACTATAGGTACTGTCCCCCGGGTACTTTTTCGTCCATTAATTGTTAATTAATTAAATCACGCTGAAACAAAATATTAGATTTAGAGATAATAAATATTTTGATTTTATTTGATTTGATAGACTCGGGCTCGCAGAATTATCTACTTTCTCGAAAAAATAAATAAAAACAAAACGATTTTTTTAGGAAATTGCCAATTTTACCGTCGTAGACAGGAGATCGCCATTTTGATCTCTTTTGTGTAAAATAATCGCTCGTAGCGTGGCCTGCCTGAGTGATCTTAAACGATCACTACGGTTAAGCAACATACGGCGCGTTCAGTCCATGGATGGGTCACCGTCTATGACTGACGCTAGTGGCATTTTTCCGAGCGTTTCCGTGCTTCGCAAGGCACGATAAGCAGTTGGTACCGGCTGTCGTCGATAGGATGGCAGTCGTTAAGCCAAGTCAGAGGCCTTAGGCTCAATTCAAACTGGCACAGAGTCGAAGCGTCGCGTCGCGAAGCGAAGCGTAACGTTTTTCAACTGTTCTAAATTCATCTCTATTTCTCTATCAATACGGTACGAATTTGTGTTGCGAATAATTGAAAATACTCAGCGACGCGCGTCTGCGCGCGCATTCGCGCGAATTATTTCGCGTCGCGTTGCTTCGCTTCGCTTCGACTCTGCGCCAGTGTGAATTGAGCCTTAGGCGTCTTGAAAACTTCTGACAGTAAGACCAGCCACGAGTCTTACAAGCCTCCACCAACCCGGACTTGGCCCCCGTGGTGGAGTATGGCCTATACCTTCCTCAGGGAAGAGACCCGTCCCCCTAGGTGGGGACATAATGATGATGATGAAACTACAGAACACTCAATGACATTGGTACTAACTTTTTAGGGTTCCGTAGTCAACACGGAACCTTATAGTTTCGCCATTTCCGTCAGTCTGTCTATCCGTGGCTGTGCACAGAGATTCACCGCATCAGGTGCGGTGTCGTTGAATTAGTCTTTTAAAAAATATTGTTACACTAACAATTTTACAACATTTTTTTTTATTTAAGGCTCCATTTGCGAAAATTAAGCTTCAAAGGACAAATATTTGTCCCCGGTTCTGTAAACTGGGATGTGGATCTGCGAAGGACTGCAGGCAGATGCTGGATGCGGCAAGCTGAAGACAGGGCGCTATGGCGCTCATTAGGGGAGGGCTATGTCCAGCAGTGGACTAATATAGCCTGATGATGATGATGATGATGATGATGATATAATAAACTATGTTTTAGTGAGCTAAACATAATAACGTTCCCTAAGCCGGTGAACTCACCGGCTTGAAAGCAGCGACTACTGAATATTGAATGTGAGAGGTTGTCAGGATCAAGGCAAATCCTGATATCTGCTTACCCACATGTGATTAATGTAGAACAGCTAAATCACCCGACTATAAGTACAGTCCACAGTAATTAAACGTTTACCCTTTAGTTGCAAACTTAGTAAAGACTACATTGCTTCTGATTACTTGGGCTTATGCACTAAAATATTACAAAGTAACGGTGAATTTTCTTCCTTTCTTAGGAATTATACTATGATAACAATCGACCACTGTTCAATATTTACATTTGGTAGGTTTTAAATAGGCTATTTGACAGTTTTCTGAAAACCATCTCAGTTACTTTGTTAGTGTTCATTGAGTGCTCAGAAAGTGGTAAAGTTGATTTTTTTCGTGTATTTCTTCTGAAAACAAAAAAAAATTAACTTTTAAAATAAGCCGCCAAAACACCATCTTGAGCAATATGTCGTCACGACGTCACAGGTCTGTAAACAAAACCAATGAATCATCAAATTATATCCTGCTTTCTTGGACAAATAAGCAATTTTTTTACCTTAGAGCGGTTCGAAGACTTATAATTTAGACGAATTATTATAAAATATAAATAATTTTTTTTTTCACATTGTCAGATAGCTTGTATGTACAGTTTTTCACGGATGCGCGGTGGGGTGGTACCATGATGAAGTAAAGTGCACACATTACATTATCACTTATTTGCACATTTGCTGTTAGCAGAGGTTGATGTTCTGTTTCGACAGATATAGAGGCCGTCTATCATTGTAGATATTTCAGACAGACTTAGCGATGGGTTGCCGGGAAATTCCTAGGGAAATATTTCCAAAATGGAAATATTACGGCGAATATTTCAAAATGGAAATAATCCGAAGAGTTCGTTCTCACACAAGAACGTTCTCACACAAACACGCACACACAAGCATATTTAACAAAACGTGAAATTTTCCGGATTCTGGGCAAAATGCCATTATTGCTAAGTACGATTAGATAATTATGTCTTCAACGTTGCTAAAAATCACATATAATAAGGATTTATATATTTTTCCGGTATCCATTCGCAATATACCCCATAAAACTACCTAGTGTAAATATCACGAATCGCTAACACCTATTATAAGGTGTGATAATTAGAGTGAAGCTTTTAATACTCGCACTTTTGAAGCTTTTGCAAAAGTTCTTGGACTACACTTATTGGAAAAATGATACAGTCTCCAACAGAATAATAAAATTAACGCCGCCAATTGCACTGTAGTATATCTTATTGTCAAATCTGTTAAGCAATTCTTGGTGTAGGTACATACAATAAAGAATATTCTTTCTATCTAAAAATATACCTTCTTATACTGTTCGTTATCGTTTCGTTTTATTCAATAAATAAAGTAAGAACGTTTTTTCCCGAATTTCCCTTTCCCAAACTGTTTCCGAAGATTCCCGGAATTATTCCGCGTGTTTTTTCAAACTTGATTTTTTCCCTTGAACTAATCGAAACTTGAAATAATCTCAACATTAGATTGACTACATCGTAGAGAGCGTTAACACCAAATTGATAGCGATAGATAATGTAGCATGTCTCTTTGATTAACTTACTATAAATAATTTCAAACAATTATGATTGTTACTGTTTTTAGGGTTCTGTAGCACAACAAAAATGGAACCCTTTTATGATCACTTTTTTGTCCGTCCGTCCGTCTGTCTGTCAAAAAACTTTATCACGCGAACGCGTTCAGGTATCTACAGTCTATTTTTTGAAGCGAACGACTAAGTGTCAACATGTCAAAAGTTTGGTTTTTCAATATGCCACATTTATAACACTGCATAATATTTAGCAAAGTTATACAAAACGATATGCCTTATAAATACCATTAGGCAATAGACACAATAACACTGCTATTACCTGATTTATCCCCCACTTGCAGTTGATTTAACTAAATGTTTTATTTTATCATGAAAATACCATTTGCTTAAGAGATCTATGCCCCAAAAAATACCTAAAATTTCAGTGGTCCTCAAATAAAAGCGATCCTACTGCTGCCAAATATGTTCGCAACTAGGAAAGATGACGGACTTTTGTTTAAAGGCCGATTATGATAGACTATTTTATGCTAATGGGCTACGCGAAGTGTAGGAAGAAGTATGGAGAGCTGACTACGAACCTCTTTTTTAATTAAAGACAAAAAAAAAGTAAGATAGCCACCCCGACGCCATATTTACTCACGATTGACGTTGTAGTTGATGGGAGTGCAACTTCTCTTTAGTCTGTTCACCATTGTAATTACGGTATTGGTAAAGTTTTTTGGTCCATAGTCCAGCTGTCGTTATACTTTTGTGTTTGTTATTACTAAACGGAAAATATGGGCGAGCGAGCCGGACCCAACGCTGATTCTGCCAAACCGATGTATACGATGCAAGCAAAGCTGCGTGCATTAGCTATTTTGAGTGAGATGTAAGTTTGAGAGATGCTGTGTCTTTGTTTACCTTTAGTCGTTCGCTTCAGTAAATAGAATATAGTTGGTATTACTCGTAAAACCATATAATTGTATGAGGATCTATGAGTATGAGATATTGGAGAGGATCCGTGCGGCGCTCGGACAGTGTACAGCGTTCCGTTCTCGTTCCTACAAAATTAATTCTTAAACACTAGTAAAACACGAGTTTTTTTATTAAAATTTATACTATTAAAAAGCTCAGTGGTTAATTCACATGTGTAAAGTGTTCTAAATAATATAAAGTGATTATTAGCTGCCTAAATCAGTGTTTACCCTGGCAAAAAGTCGTTATCGTTGTGTGCTAAGTGCTGCGCCGGGTCATTGACCGCGCAAACCGGTACCATCGGCCGGGCGGATCGCTGTGGTGTTTTGCTTTTACGTCAAATCTGCGTTGCACCGTCGGTCCACCGGTTGTAAACTTCGGACAGCACACCTCGCGGGCCCAGGATGAATTGCAGAGCGTGTAATAGAACTGTCATGCTTGGAGAACAAATTAGGTGTGTGGCATGTAAGTTCCATTACCATTACAGCTGCCTTAACATAACTACAGCTAAATTCTTGGCAAACAAAGCTAAGCTAGAGAAGTCATGGCTGTGTCCTAGCTGCTTAAATGTTACTGCGCGAAGACCGGTGCATGACGACACCCCGGTGAGGGGTAAACATGACGGTCCTAAGGAAATTGATATGTCGATCTGTGACGAATTTCAACAAAATTCTTCGAACCAATCTGACTCTGCGGGGCCCCTGGCTGATCTCGATGGCCTGTAAGTCAGGCTTGAATCACTTCTCGACGTAAAGGTTAAGGAACTCCACACTTCCATCCACACAATCAAAACAGAGTTCACCAAAACAACAGACTTTCTTAGTGAACAAATAGCGGATTTGATTAAGTCTGTTCAGTCCATGGCCGGCAGAGTAACGTTCTTGGAAGAGGAAAATAAGCGACTCAAGTCTGAGCTGGCCGGCATTGCCCGTGCACAGGGTGAATCGAATCCTTCCGGGCTGCAAGAGGTGATTGAGCAGCTGCGTTCGGATCTGAATGATCGTGAGCAGGACGCGCTGCTCAACGACGTCGAGCTCACAGGAATACCGGAATTTGAAGCTGAATCTTGCATTCACATCATATCAACCGTGGGCACCAAGCTGGGCGTTTCCTTGGATCCTCGTGACGTGGTGAGTGCATCACGTGCCGGCCCGCGCCGCACCACGCCGCTGCCGGGCGAGTCGGCCCCGCGCCCGCGACCCATCGTCGTGCGCCTGGCGCGTCGCGCTCTATATTGTATTTATTACGTGTGTGTGTGTAAATGCAAATAAATGATTTATCTATCTATCTATCTATCTATCTAATTATAATACTCAAATTTTACACTTTGATGCTGTGAAAAAAGTTCTAAATTAACGTAGGTATAGCAAAAAACGCATATTTTAACACTTACGGGAATCAAAATTCAGTCCCGTTGACCTACAATTATGAATTTTAATAACCTTGTACTACAAACACAGAGAAATATCTAAAACTATACCTATATCATAAAAAAAAATGCCTTTGGAGTTCTGCGAGTACAGAACTCTCGGTGGCTGAACCCGACTCACTCTTGTCCGGTTTGTTTATGTAGGTCAGTCTTTTATCGTAGGTAGGTCTACGTATACCTAGGTCTGATTAACATATTTACGATGATCATTTATCAATTAGTTATCGTTAGTCAAGTTATTTTATATTCGTCCCTACTTTCAACCCAAAATAACTAGTTAGTCACCAGAGACGATAGAATATTTTATTGGATAAGACCATCACGACCTGAGTGATCAACTCGTGATGTCCGTGTGGTTACCTAAGTATCAAGGATGTCGACAGATTAAGTACTTTAAGCGTTTGGGGGCAGTATCGTATCAGTAACTACCATTGTCTTTTAATTTAATCCATATTATTTTAGATTACTTAATCCAAGTTTATGGATTAAAACCTGCATATAAAAATGATAATAGAAGTCATGTTGACGTAAGTATAACAAGATAGAAAGATGTTCAAACCGCATTGGATTTAGGCAAGTCATCCGACGATCCAGCAAGGTATCAGCATTTACATACAAACATACATAAGCTCACGCCTGTATCCCAGAGAGGTAGGCAGAGACCAGGGACTGCTACCTGCCACGATCCTGCCAAATCACTTTCGCTTCATCGACATTCATTAAAGTCTGACAAGCGAGTACTGGGACGCGATTTATTTCGAATTCTTCATATGGCCACACTCTCACTGTCAAACTTAGGTATTTCAGCTGCAAGTAGTACAGCCCAAACAGTTTGATACTCGTCCTAGATTTAAACAAGAAAAAAACTTTTGTTTCTATTCAACATAATTTTACCTATGTTTTAGTATGTACATACGAGTAATAATGTTTTAAGGCAAACATGAATTATTTGTTGTTGTAAGGTCTGTCGGATGACGAAAATGTTAAACGTCAGATCGAAGACTTAGTCAAAGAACTCAAAGATGTTGAGGAAAAAGATATGAATCAGATTTTGATTATGGTTCAGCATTAATAAATGTTTATAAGTTTATGTGGTGCATCTTTATTATCCCTGTTTTTGGTGGAGTGGAAATGTTGGTTTTGATGTAGTTAATGTTTTCGTTTTGCTTATATGTATTTATGTTTGGACAAAATTCATTGGAGACTCCAAACTAATTAAACAAATAATCAAAGTAAGCAAAAGTATCAAGATGGTTTATTCAGACGATATGCAGGGTTATCAACTAAAAGATTTTTAAATTTCCCGCCAAAGGCTTGAGCCACGACTCACTTGTCGCACTCTATTGTCTGGCCGCTGGGAGTATACGATCCTGACACATGTCTGTTTCATATGACTAGTGATGGGAGATAATCAACGTTATTATTCCTTACGTTATTCTTAACTAGCTTTTGCTACTGACTCACGATTAAGTAGTTTTGTTTTTTAGACTACCTTCACTCTTGTGACATTTTCGCAGGCATTTCAGAAGGGTCATCATCTTTTTTGTGCCGAATGGCGGTGAAGTGTTGTGGCGAGCTGTGCGACCTTTTATTTGAGCCCAGATCAGCTCAATCGCTTTGTAAGGCAGTGGTGCGGAGAGATTCTGAGAACGCAATGATCTTTTTCTAAAGCCTCTTCATCAACTTCGCATCGTTAAAACGACCGTTATTATTTTCGTTAATTTTGGTACGTCACTACAAAAAAATACGGTTGACATAACCTTGTGACAACGTAGTAAGGATTTTACGCACGAACATTAAATATTGTTTTCTTCTTATTTAACATATAAATCACTGTGCAAAATATAACATTGATTGTAAGTTTACACAATGATATAGTTTCAATGACAATTATTTGCTAGTAGGATACATAGGACTTAAAAATATTTTAATCGAAAATTTAACGCCACTTCAAGGTTACGTCGTCCGTTCTAACATGACCTGTCAGGATCGTATTCTTCCAGCGGCCGGACGGTAGTCATTGCATGCACGCACGTCAGTTTTGGGTACTTTTAGACACACACATTTACTCAATAATTTAACATCACAGAGATAGCCTTACGCCCAGCCTCTTTGAGTTATCTCAAAGTGGTAACAGTCATTTTATTAATATGTAATACATCAAGAACTTTAGATTGGCGCCCAACGTAGGGCGCCAATCCAGCAAAACCACAATGGGCTAGTTGCCCTAAAAAATTTAATTAGTCCGTCTTTTAGATTATTCAAAAATAAGGGACACGTATTTTTTTATTTGTAAATTAGACCAAAAATGACAAAGATTTAGCATACGCAGCATAGCAGCAATCATAGCAGCAGATTTAGTTACGTGTGACGTCACTCCGTGCTAAAAAATGCAGCACGGCGTGACGTCACACGCAACTTTAATGGGCTATATCTTTGTTATTTTTTGTTTTATCGAAAAAAGAAAACATACGTGTCCAATATTTATTTATAATCTAAAATACGGACTAAATAGAATTTAATTAATTAATAAAATTCTTCGAATTCGTATACATTTTATCAATAAGCATGAAGAACTCTAGAAAGTTAAGGGTCCGTTCACACATACATAAACCACACCACATTGCGGCGACAAAAGGTGAGCGGGCAGCGGTACCGTGTCGACAGTATCGCTGCCGTTTACCACAACTAAACCACAAGGCAGCGACCAGTAGTGGTAGCTTTTTGTGATAGCTACGAAATTTCAATGTGGTTGCGTTCTGGCTTGTAATTGCAATCTGGTTGCGGCTGGCCATGGAGGCGACTAGCTACGATTCAAACCGATTGAAAAGAAGAATATAATTAAAACGATTTTATCTAATATATAAAAAAATATTGTCACAGTATAACTCGAAAACTACAAAAATCGCGGAACATACATGGAGGTGATTCGGGAACAGCTTGGTCTATTTCTGGACTTCCGCTTGACAGTATTTTTTGGAACAGCAGTATAGTTATCGACATTGAATAGTTTTTAGATTTTCAATACCATGTTGTACAGTTCCAGAAAAATTCTACTCATTAATCAAAGTAAACAAGGGAAGGCGCTTCACAAACTGCGGGAGGAATATCATTTCCTTCGCAATAAACGGTGATAATTTATATGCACACGATTCCTCAGAGGCAGCTAATAATAAATCTGTGGTTACCTAGATTAGATAAGATTGAAACTCTTACTCCACACCATATATTGGTAACTGCCTCTGTGTGATTGTAACATTTTTGGTGGGTCGATTGGCTCTCCCATAACAATGGTGTTTAATAGTTATTTTTAAGGTAATCTGATTAGGGATCGTGTTTTTATAAATAAGTAATCTTAGTCCAGTCATTATAGACATTCGAAATCGAAAATTTAATTATAATTCCAAAAGTTTTCAAACTTCGGTCAAGTGAATGGTACATTGGGACGACAATAAATCTCATTTTGCAACCTTGTCCGCAGTCCGGAACATTGTTAAAATTGCAATTAAATTAATTTTTGCTGTATGGTCGTGAAAAAAATTCCAAAAGTTCTGCAAACTTGGGGAAGTTTTCGATATGATATTTCATATCACGTATTAAATTTGCAACCAATCTAAGTGTACGGAACATTTTTTGTTATTGAAAATTAATGTTTTTCTTTATTAAACTGAAGGAAAACGTTCCAAAAGTTCTGCAAACTTGACACATATATCGGAAAAATATACCGAACGGTTGTATAAATTTGCAACCTTTTTCGTTGACCGGAACATGTTTATTTATAATTCTTTTTAACTCGTGGTCATTTTTTCGAGTAAGGTGGTCTCGGAATAATTACAAAAGTTTTGAAACTTGGTTGCAAACTTCGAAAACATCTATTCTGATGAATTTACAAATTTGCAACCTCATACGCGATCCGGAACTTTATGCAATTTGCAAAAATGTATTTTTTTTATTTTTTCACCTTCAAGAAAATTTCAAAAGTTCTGCAAATCGAGGGGACTGTTTAATTTTGGGATTAATGTCAGTATTTGAATTTGCAACCTTTCACGCAGTCCGGAATCTTGTGTGATGTCGGAAATTTAACTTTATGGCAAATTTCATTTTCGAAAAAATTTCAAAAGTTCTGCAAATCGAGGGGACTGTTTAATTTTGGGATTAATGTTAGTATTAAAATTTGCAACCTCTCACGCAATCCGGAATCTTGTGTGATGTCGGAAATTTAACTTTATGGCATTTTTCATTTTCGAAAAAATTGCAAAAGTTTTGCAAATGCATGAGACATGCTGAAAAATACTAAAGAAACTACCTAAAATAATTTCTGTATTACGTTTATAATTTCTCATATAAAACAAGTAAATGTCGACACTGACGATTGTTACATTCAAGCATTTAAGGAAAAACATTTCGAATAGATTGTCCGTAAATAATATCTTTTTTCAATATATGAGGTCAGTTAATAAGTGTTAAAACCTTACAAGTTAGCGATAAAACTTTGAATGCATGTTGAATGTAACAATCTGTAATTGAAGATACTGACAATCTGATTTATTTGAATTTGGTAGAAATACATATCCGAAAAGAAATAATTATGAGCATATGAATTTTTTTGTGTGGGAGGGTCCTGGATCACCATAATGTTCTTCCAGTTCCGTGGTACGTTCCGATGACATTTCACATTCCACAATTATTGTATTATCCGGTGCACCATCTTCTGCATCTCCACGGTAGCCTTGTTACCATAGCAACGCGACCATTGGCCGCGTTACCATAGCAACGCAGGTATACGACGTCGCGGCGGGTTCGTATAGCACAAAGTTTAGGCCCTGAATATACAGGGTTACAGGGAAAGCCGTACACAATAATAAAGGAGGTCATTATTTAGGTCATTTCTGATGAATTTTATTCTATTATACAGTGTGTCCCTGGATAAAGTGCAATCCCGAAAGGGGATGAAACTAGACCATGAATCATTGACTAGAAAAATATAAAAAAAAAATATAAAAAAATATTGTAGGATTTATTGGTATTTTAAGATTTTCATGTTTCATTAAGGACTCTATGTACAAAAGTATTGATTTCTTCCAAAATAATGGGTCTATTTCTTTGAAATAAAAAAAACAGTATGCCTAATACCTGGCGATGACCATGAAATAATAAATAGTCCGCAAAAAAGTAACTATCTTGGGTAAAAAAATTTATTTTCATGAAAAAATGATTTTTTTAGACGTTTATTTTAAAAAACTTCAAATTACTAAAAAAAATGTGGCCTATAACTATGTAATTTTATAGCTTACTTTTATTCTTTACCATTTTAGCTTCCAAATAAAAAAAAAACTATTTTCTAACTAAAAAATTGGCTAGGTAGGAGTTATTTACATTTTAGTAGGTAATAAAAGTCAGACTTTAATCACAATAACTTTATTAATAAAATTATCCGTAATTTACAATTTTGCATTTTAATGGCAAAAATGGCCTCCTCGATTTTGCAAGCACATTACTGCACGAATATTAATTTGGTTAGTGGCTCTGCGAATCATTCCTGGATCATTTTTAATGTCATTTGCGCACTGAATTATTCGGTCGTGCAACTGTGCCTCGGTATTTATTGGCGTGCTGTATACTCTTTGCTTCATGACACCCCATAAAAAATAATCTAGGGGTGTCAGATCAGGTGAACGCGCTGGCCAGCCTACTGGCCCTCCTCGGCCAAACCACCGGTTCGGGTAATTTTCGTTCAAAAATCGCCGCACCTCCCGCCCATAATGTGCAGGACATCCATCCATTTGGAGATACATACGCCCACGCCGTCTCGTAGCCAGGGGAACATCTTCCATCAACATGGGTAAATTTTGTAGTAATTCTAAAAAACGTTCAGCATTTAGGGTTCTGGGTAAAATGACTGGACCAATTAAAATGTCGTCGATTAAGACTGCCCATACGTTTATTGAAAATTTTACTTGAAAAGTAGATGCCCGCTTCAATCGTGGATTTTCGTGAGACCACTGGTGCAAATTTCTGCAGTTTGTAATGCCGTCTCGGGTAAATGTCGCTTCGTCCATCCAAAAAATGCGTTTGGGAAAATTTGGGTCAGCTCTAATTTTTCTTAGAATCCACGTCGACATTACGCATCTTGGACGATTATCTACATTTTCGTGTAAATGTTGTACTCGTTGGTAATGGAAAGGATGCAATCCCTCCTTTTTCAAAATTCGCCAGACAGACGTCTTCGATATGCCATGACGCAACGCTAATCGTCTTATGCTTGTTGTAGGGTCAGCAAACAGATCGTTTAAAATGGCCTCTTCTATCGCATTGTCAATAACGACAGCTGGTTGCTCACGGCGATCTCGTGCCAAACCAAGTCCAATGTTGGAGAGCCTCCTATGAATCTCTTGAAAATTTCGAGCTGAGGGTATGAGTCTGCCCGGGAAAGCATTTATGTATGCAGCCCGAGCGACTGTTGTGCGACCATGTGACATGCCATAATAATAATGCATGTCGGCTATTTCTCGAGGTGAGAACTCTGTCAATCGCGGCATTTCGTCAACACTTAACAGCAGAACAGGAACAGTCCAAACGTAACGAACAGTAGAAAACGTAACAGTCAACAATGTAACAAAAACTTAATAACAAATCAACGAGAACACAATGCGAGAACGAGAACAGTAGTAGCAGCGGCGAGAATATCGGAGCGACTGTGTAAGTCCTGTTTCGAACCCCCTGCCTCCCCGACCCTCGCCTTCCCTCTACCTGAGTGTAGAACAAAAGGACTGCGACTGCCGAAGGGCACAGAGTAGGACGGAAACAATGGAAAAAACGGTCTCTACCTGCACGGTAACACGATTAGGCTCCACTTTAAAAGTTCGTAGATAGCGTGTTTTTTTAGTTAGAACATTGTTTTTTTTGTATTTGGAAGCTAAAATGGTAAAGAATAAAAGTAAGCTATAAAATTACATAGTTATAGGGCACATTTTTTTAGTAATTTGAAGTTTTTTAAAATAAACGTCTAAAAAAATCATTTTTTTCATAATAATACATTTTTTTACCCAAGATTTTTTTTTTTGCGGACTATTTATTATTTCATGGTCATCGCCAGGTATTAGGCATACTGTTTTTTTTTATTTCAAAGAAATAGACCCATTATTTTGGAAGAAATCAATACTGTTGTACATAGAGTCCTTAATGAAACATGAAAATCTTAAAATACCAATAAATCCTACAATAATTTTTTATATTTTTTTTTTATATTTTTCTAGTCAATGATTCATGGTCTAGTTTCATCCCCTTTCGGGATTGCACTTTATCCAGGGACACACTGTATAGGGTCCGGAAATTAACCGTTATGGAGATATTGACTGTTAAAGATTTTAAAAAAATATCAAATTTTTTTGGCTTTTTGATTGATTTTTTCTCAGAATAGAGCTCATAAAGTGTGTTTTTAAATGTATTTAGTTAAAAGGCATGTCAATTGATAAAAAGTTATCAGCAAAAGCTGCACCTACTACTAACAGCTTTAAAAAACTGCTCGGCAACGGTTAGAATGAAATATTGTTTTCTCTAAATATTTTTCAAATTAAAGATCTTAAAAAAAAATTTACGTATGGAACTTATTCAGCAAATAATTTTAAAAACTTCTTTTTAAAATTATTCGCAGAATAAGTTCTTTTAACTATTCAAAAAGGTATAACATTTAATAGGTATGTGCATGAAATTTTAAAATAATATTATTTGAGTAGGCTCGACGGTAGTACCGACATAACTGAACTTAGATACAAAAAAAATCTTTTTACTTCCTGGCACCTTTAAACTATGTAAAAAGGTCGGATAGGCTTTTTTGTGCTCTGGGGACATGCTGTCTCAGGTGTTCAGGTACCTACCTATTTCAGTATTTCTTTTTTAGAATATTCTATCTATCTATTATTTTTGTGTTAGTCTGCTCGTGTGATTCTTCTGTGGTAGATGTGTTAATACGTGCTCTGCAAATGATTTGCGTTTTGGAAACTTCTACGTCTCTTTAGATATTAAAAAACGTAGGTATATCACTTGCTATTACATCGAAAAAACGTTAGCCAAGTGTCACTTAAGATGGCAAACGGTAAATTTTTCGTTGAGGTAAATACGTGCTCTATGATAATTTCCCGTAAAACGCGACTTAGTTTGGATTTTGGTATTTATTCATCTTCATTGTGTGACTTGGCTTGGATTTTGAACTGATTCATCTTCATACTGAGACTTGGCTTGGATTTTGGACTAATTCATTTTCATTCTGTGACTTGAATGGCGAGACACATATGAAAACTTTTTGAGGGAGGAGTTACTCTTGTTGATGGACGACAATTAAACAGTCCCCTCGATTTGCAGAACTTTTGAAATTTTCTTGAAGGTAAAAAAATAAAAAAATTAAATTTTTGCAAATTGCATAAAGTTCCGGATCGCGTATGAGGTTGCAAATTTGTAAATGCAATAGAATAGATGTTTTCGAAGTTTGCAACCAAGTTTCAAAACTTTTGTAATTATTCCGAGACCACCTTACTCGAAAAAATGACCACGAATTAAAAAGAATTATAAATAAACATGTTCCGGTCAACGTAAAAGGTTGCAAATTTATACAATCGTTCGGTATATTTTTCCGATATATCTGTCAAATTTGCAGAACTTTTGGAACGTTTTCCTTCAGTTTAATAAAGAAAAACATTAATTTTTAATAACAAAAAATGTTCCGTACACTTAAATTGGTTGCAAATTTGACACGTGATGTAAAATAATATATTTAACACCACTCCAACTTTGCAGAACTTTTGGAATTTTGGTCTCAAGAACTGAGCAGATTATCATTTATTGCATTTTTAACAATGTTCCGGACCGCAGAACAGGTTGCAAAATTTTATAGTTTGTTTTAATACCATTCGGTCGGGAATGGTATTAAAATTCATCAAAATTTGAAAACTTTTGGAATTATAATGAATTGATTGTCTTGACTGACTGGACTATCTAGTCATATCAGAGCTCTGCCTACAGGACAGCCTAGCGGAGTGCTAGTAGGTAGCCCGGTCGTGCCCACTGAACGTGCCACACAATACCACGCGCTTGACGTAGGGCTTGATAAGTTATCGACCGTAGGATTTAAAAACTTGACGTTTTTATTCCACTTATCAGGCATATTTGGTGATTGATTGATAAATATAATCCTTCGTGTTAATTGTGTAACAAAATACAACAATCTGGAGATTTGTCTGTTTTAATGGTAGGCATTGTACTGTATTGTATTTATTGTATTGTTGTAGTTAAAAGTTACTTAATCTAAGAGAACATCAAATTGGACTGGAAAATCCTGCAATAAAACAAAATAATTGTGATGAAAGGTCAATGAAATTTGTATTTATACATCAATGTATAGGTAATATAACGAAAACTGAATATTTTCCAAAGGTAAACATAAAGTTAAGCCTTGAAAACATTCGGTAAGGAGTTAAGATAAACTTAATCGAATGGATTATTATTATTAGATTTTATTTTAATTTCACAGTCCAGATCCGATAGAGCAATATATTATGTGGGATCAATTGAAACGAAAGGTTAGAGAGAGTGAACCAGACATTCACAACCGCAGCAGCTGGTTGATGCTTTAAAAACTGCCTGGGAAGAGCTTTAGCTGAAGACGTGAGAGGCAGTACTAAGAAACGAGGACATACCCATTACTAACAAGAAAAGAAGTTGGTTGTAAATGTGCAGTATTTTTTTTCAATGTAGTTTTTTTTATTTTAAGTTTAAACTTTAGGTAATTTTTTTTTTTTCAAAGTAACATTACTTTAAGGGGGGTTAGGCGGTCAGCGAAAATTTAGATTTCGCGACGATCCGCGTGTTTAATCAGCGGGGGCAGCGGCGGGCGCGCGGGGAGGCGCACGCGGTGCAGACAGAAGCGAGTACAATAGGCAACAAATCGAGCTACCGTTCTCCAAATTTTGATGCTATTATTATAACCACTACCATGTTGCATAGGGCAGATTAGCTTGACAGTTGGCTTCTAGTCCTAATAGGTGTACATCGAATAAAGGTGGGTCACCTAACAATCATTTATTAGAATATATAATATACCTTGGTATGAAATCATTTAGGTATCCAAGTTATAAAAAACCAAAAGCCAAGTAATGTTAGTGCCGTATAAGGTTTTATTTCGCTATCTTTATGCATTTACAAGATACAAAACATAGTCTACTTATCTAAGTACTTGTAATATTGTAGGTAGGTACATTTTGAAAAATTGAAAATAGGGTAAACGTTAAACGTTAGGAATTATTGGAAGTAAGTTATAAAAAGTCAACATACGTATGTAATACTAGGGTAAACGACCCAATAATCGAACGTTAAATGTTAAACGGTAGAAATCATTGTAAGTAAATTATAAAAAGTCAACATACGTATATAATACTAGGGTAAACGACCCAATTATTGAACCCGTCTGCAATTTGGATACTCAAACAACATTTGGGTACCTATTACATAAAACCAAATATGTTTGTAGGCATAATAAAAAAATGATGAAAGTAGGCATTAGCAGTCCTTCACTCAGAATCTGACCTTAACCGAGTGAAGGTTAGTAGCCAGCTACAATTAAGTAAAAGAAGTAAGTGTTTTAATTTTTTTAATATATTTTTATTTAGAAATAAACAGTTTTATGACTGATTCTATATAGGTACTTCTTTTATTTTATTGTAGCTGACTAATAATATTAAAAAGGCAAAATAAAACAAAAATATTAAATTAGGTACATAATTATGTACCTAATTTAATATTTCTTTTTTTTTTATTTTGCCTACGAACATATCGGGTCAAACAAAATAATATTTGATATATTTATTCGCTTACTTTACGTTAATTATAATGGCGCAGAAGCAATTACATAGGTACTAAAAAAACATCTCAACCAAAAAATTAAAATTTTAACATCCACCCGTGACCGGTACGATACGATACGAGACCTTTCGAAATGAAAAAAATATTTTTTAATCTGTTCACGGGTCTTCGAGTAATCGCTGACCATACATTAAAAAAAAATTGATCCCGAAACGTAATAGTGGAAGCTTTCTAAATAAGTCGCAACAAAAAGTCGGAGTGCGCATTGAAATTTGCTTGAGTTTTTTCGCAAAAAATTATTAGACACAATTCTTCGTCCATCCATTTAATTTGCTTATCGAGGAGCGGCTGCCAGTTTCAATTACAAATTCAGCTTCTGTTACACTCTGTGGTACATTGAATCAATCTTTTGTATTCACTAAGCTAAAAAATAACAAATAAAAATTAATTCGTATATCGATACCTCAGTTTTCTAGGTATCAGCATAAGTATCTGTAACGAAATACTTTTACACATATCCAGAAAACTGATTATTTGTGCCAAAAAGTGAATTTATCGATATGTCAAGCACAAAAAGTCTAATTTTGTAAGAGAAGTAACTAAATTGTTTAGCTATTATAAAATTTGGTGAGCCACAAAAAACAGCATTTAAATAATTTGGTCTGGATACTCGGGATACAAGATTTTGTTTGCAATAAAAAAAAATCAGACAGCAATCCTGGTTCCGCAAATAGTTTTGATAATGGTAAAAATTAAATCGTAAATAGGCAGCTGCAATACCATGATAAACATTCAGTCCGCAAAAAAACTACTTGATCAGCAAAATTTAATTATTGATCAGCAGAGAATTGTATTTGATTGATATGCATATTTAAAACATGTTGAGCAAAATAATAGGATTGCATTTTTGTTAAAAAAACAGCAATGTACGTTCAAAGTGGGCGGAGCAAGATCGTATAATTTTCCCTTTATCTTTATTTTAAGCTATATCTTTATGACGAATAAAAATATAGCTTAAGTACTTAGTTAACTACTTAATTGTTTTATATTTTTTTATTTATCTCAATTATATTTTATAAGAATGGATTTTTTTTATTAATTTACGCTTCTATAAATAATACATATCCAAACAAACACATCACATCAAACACTCTGAGAATAAATAAATTAAATAACCTTTCACAATTTTTTTTTATTACCCTTTAAGTGCTTACCTGAATTTTATTAAACATAATAGCTCATTGCATCTTATACAGGGTGTTAATTTGTACAGTTTCGTCCGCTCAGGGGTGGTTATTAACATGATACTAATGAAAAAAAAATATGAAAAAACATTTTATTTAGTGAAAATCACCTAAAGTCGCCGGTTTTGCGGCGCCGGCAGCGAGCGCGCGGGTGCACTCTCCTGCTTCACCCCCCAAAACCCCCGCCGGACCTGTCAAGTGCAAACGATAGAAGCTAATCCATATAACTTCATGATATTTAGGTGATTTTCACAAAAGAGTAATTTTTTTAATACTTATTTTTTGCTTCAGTATTATGTGAATAACCACCCCCGAGTCAGACGAAACTGGACAAATCAACACCCTGTATAATTAATATGCTGTACAAAAATAATAGCTGATTGATTTTGAAATGATTGCTGGCAATGAGTTGCTGATCAATTAGCTATTTCTTCTCACAAAAATACCTATACTATGCTAACCATTTAAATAAGACCTATTTAAATAGCAAAAAATTGAGCATTGAAAATGACAATTGTAACGCTCAGCCCAGTCCAGTGCCATGTCAAGCCAGCCATAGCCAAGCCAGCCATAGCCAAGCCAGCCATAGCCAAGCCAGCCATAGCCAAGCCAGCCATAGCCAAGCCAGCCATAGCCAAGCCAGAGTAGCCGTGACGTCGGCATACGTCACCGCCGCGCGCCGCGCCACGCGCCGCGCCTCGCGCCACGCCGCGCCCGTTTGCCCCACCTCGCTCGCACCGGCCGGTTGCGAGGGTGGGAGAAACAACGCCTGCCTATTTAAGCCGTTGTAAATGTTGGATCGGCACTCTTTTCCTGTTGTAATTATTTAATAGGGCGAAGCTCTGCCCAAATAAATTTCTATTTGATTAACTTTGTTGTTTTGAGTCCCTGCCCTTCTTTACACAATGCATAAAATAGATTTACGTAAGTAAAGTACGTAAAGTAAGTGCTTTCATCACAGTGTATTTAGTTGCTTTGTAAATTTCTGATAGTTTTACATGATATTTCTAAGTGTTTGGATGCTTCAGCTACATTCCGCAATGAGCCGTTTTCAGAAGAACTAAAAAAAATATCTAATGGCTGTCAAAGGAATGCAATTTTGGACCTCAGTCCAATAGCCATGTGTGATACATCATCAAATAGGTCTCAGCGAGATGAATAAAAGTTACTATGACGCCAACAGCCAACAGTTTTGTAGTCCTTTCGGAGTCATATTGTATTGAAAATGTTAGTTTTTTTCAATACAATATAACTCCGAAAGGAAAAATATTTGGCTGTTGGCATCAAATAACTTACAGTAACAGTAACTTTTGTACAGCTCGCTGAGACCTATTCGATGATGTATCACACATGGCTATTGGGCCAAGGTCCAAAATTGCATTCCTTTGACAGCTATTAGTTTTTTTTTTAGTTCTTCTGAAAACGGCTCATTCAGTTGAAGTTTTTCTGTAACCAAGTCATTGATAAATGGGTAAATTGTGCAATGTGCGTTTTTCTTCTCTTTTTTTTTTAGTTCTATGAGATAATCTTAATAACACTTTTTCTTTCACAGCTAAGTTAGTTATTCACAGAGTCAGTTTAAAATTTATCACAGTTTTCAAAGAATAAAACATGCTCATACTGTGGTCTATAATCTATATCATCTTCAAAATTCGATTCAAGTGCAGTATTGCAATCGCTCGTAGCCTGGGCTGCCTGAGTGATCTTAAACGATCACTAAGGTTAAGCAACATACGGCGCGTTCAGTCCATGGATGGGTCACCGTCTATGACTAACGCTAGTGGCATTTTTTCCGAGCGATTCCGTGCTTCGCAAGGCACGTTAAGCAGTTGGTGCCGGCTGTCGTTGATAGATGGCAGTCGTGAAGCCAAGTCAGAGGCCTTAGGGTGGCTTGAAAACTTCTGACAGTAAGACCAGCCACTAGTCTTACAAGCCTCCACCAATCCGGACTTGGCCCCCGTGGTGGAGTATGGCCTATACCTTCCTCAGGGAAGAGACCCGTGCCCCTCGGTGGGGACATGATGGGTTGATGATGATGATGATGATGATGATGAGATAATCTAGATGGCACCATTCGTTTCTACATACAAATTTGTGATTGGTGGCAGTCAATGTCAATGTCAGTTCACAGATTACTAAAAAAGAAAAGGAACCAGGTTTGCCATTCGTACGAAGTTTCTCGTAATGAAAAATATAAACCCACAATCCACAGCAAAGACTCCAAAATATCTAAATAGGACGTAGGCGCACTTATCACCTAACTAAAACATGTTTTTTTTAAGTAATCATCCATCACAAATTCCACAGATCCATAGTATTTTTTGGCTTCGACGTTTATTACTAAGGTACGGCAGCGCCACCTAGTGTATCTTTTAAAACTAAATTTGACATAAGGAAAACGCTCATTAGGGTAAAAAGCAAAAATGTAGTTATATTTCGAGGAATTATGTAATTAGAGTATACTAAGATGATACAGACGTAGTTTGATCGCATAGGTTAAATCCCCCTGGTATGTCCGTTGTTGGTGCATTTACCCTGTTGTTATAAAACCAAAAAAATATGAATAAGTACGCAGCTAGATAACTACACCTAACTATGTTTCAAAAATACGAGACCCGAAATAGGGCATTTTACCCTATTTTTCAACAAGCCTAAAAATATATCGTATAGGCAATAGACATACATAACTAATCGTAATATTTATTAACCCCCCCAGTTCAAAATTTTATTTGTTTGCCATGCATCGTCGTTTTCTGAAATAATTGGGTAGCTAAATAAAAAAAAAAGAAAAAAAAAACTCACGCCCGTTATCCCTGAGGGGGTAGGCAGAGGCACCAATCACTAAGAACTGCGCCACGTTTTGCCGAGTTTAAATAGAAGTATGTAGTTGTCTAAAGCATCAATCAAGTAACTATACTTCAGCCATTACAAACGTGCGAACTAATTCATAAGCAGACTTCTCCCTCACACATATAGGAGGCATATCAGGCAATTCAGGCATATCCGCGTATCTGAACTCTCGCTCGCACTTTTGTGACTCGGTTCGCACGTTTGTAATGGCTCAAGTATAGTACTTATTGCATGTATACACCCATGCACTCTACTCCATTGGCTTAAGGGCGACTTTGCAACTAAAATGTGAAGATTGACGTGCTGTCGACTGTACTTACTATTATGTAAGTCAATAGGCAGCGTAGGTATGTACCATAGCAACTCATTTATAGCTTTAGGCGACCTTTTTCTGTAAGTACTCAATTTTAAATTAGTTGTGTACTCGTGTTTTGGACTCGTAATTTTTGCGCGTGCAGAGTGACAAGCGACACAGCCCCCACGTGCGAATGCCGAAGCGAAACTGGGCCTCGCGGAGGTGCGCCGTTCGGGGTGGACGTTTAGTATGGAATCAGCGAGTTCGAAACTAAACATCGTAAGCGCCATCCACATATTTGGCAAAAGTTAATAGAAATGTCTTGTGTTTTGGAAATCTACAACAGCCAAGAAATGGAAAAGGTAAATACTTATCTGTTTGTGATTTTACAGCAATAGGTATTGTAAAACACGTCCGTAATAAGCATTTACCTAAAATTTTAGACGTGACTTCTGGATTATTTTCTATCAAGCAAAATTTTTCCAATCGCGTTTTGGAAACAGCCATCCCCTCACACATACGGTCTGTAATACACATTCCAAATTTCAATGCGAAAAATCGTAAACTTTTTGAATTACAGCTAATAGAAAACATCGAATTTCGGAATATTCACTTACTAAGGGCCCTTAAGTAATCTTTGTGCAAGCACGGACATTGTTTGAATGTTACATAAATAAAAATAATGATTAATTGTATTGTTTTAATTGCACTTAAAAAACCTTCGTGCCCCTATTTTGTTTTGACTAGTTTATAACTCGCATTAGTTCGAGTAGAGATTACACGATTTGACTCAAAATATCAATATAAATGCTGCAGGGTACAGGTTTTCTCTCAGACAGTATACAATATCACCAAACATATCAGTATAAAGCAATCGTATAGTCTCGAGAAGTATTAAAAATATTTTTATATTTTTATGAAAAAATCCCAACAACATTTTTAGGGTTCAATGGATAAGAGACGGTCCGTCCGTCCGTCCTACTAAATACTAAAAAACATAATAAAATAAATAAAAAAGCGGAGTTCCCATGCAACATACGTGATTTTTTTATCGGTTTTGTTCAATTTTAATAACGGCAACGTTGGAAATATTGAAATGTTTTACAGAACCCAGAACTGCGCGAGTCCGACTCGCACTTGGCCGGTGTTATTATATTTATGTGGTTATTTACAATGAGCTATGTCGATAGTGATGTTATCTCGATTATTTTGCAAAAACTCGAATGTTCAATCACTTGAATTACCTTTAAGTAATAAATTATTGTATTAACTTTTTAAAGTAACATTACGAAGTAGTGTGCACTTATCACATATATGCAAAGGTCAACGTTCTATCGATTGCCTTAGATATTTGTAAAATGTTGGCACGTAGTGCGTAGATAGTGATAGATAACGTACATACTATTTGGATTAACTGCACAATAATAATAACTTTCAAATAAACATCCAGGTACAACAATCACCTGTCATGCGTGGCGAGCACGATAACCCGGTTCGTGCGTCTTTAACATCAAAAGTCGCGACTTTCCAGTAGGTGTCACATACAGTGCCACCGTCATATCTCTTCAGTGGATAGCGGCGCTAGTGGAGAATTTAGTAGTAATATTTAAGAAATTTACTTAGAAAAACGAGAATTTTTAACCCGTCTTTCAATTTTAATGAAAATGTATCTATAAATCTTAGTAAGTGAATAAATGAAATAAAAAATGGGAAACAGGATTTACTATTAGATAGTTAGTTACAAATTTGGCCACCTGAACAGATAACTTGGTGGCGCTGTAAGTATATTAATTGTCAAATTCTGTCATTTAAGCAGCACAAAACGCGAGACCCGCGCCATTATTCTGGGCCCTTAGTGCGAGTTTTTTCATTCACTTCGATAGCGAGAGCGTTTGCAATTTGTATAGGAGTGACAGAGAGACAACTAGGTGGCGCGCTTTGTCACTCCTATAGAATATGAGTTTACGTTAACGCGATCGAGTAGTTAAAAAAACTCGCACTAAGCACACTTGATCATGCTACTCGTAGTCCCAAACATCGAAAACTGGCAGACTGGAAGAGACAAACGCACCGACTGACTATCTGCAGGTGGACTGTCGGTAAAAAATAAGTATACAATGGCCTCCAGTGGTAATCGAACAGTTCGATTCGAACTTATACGTCTGTTTTAGCTTTTTAACTGCTTGACGACGATGTGGTCAAAATATTTCTATGGAAAAGTTACGTTTGTTATTGTTTTTTTTTTATAAGTACCTACGCCTGCGTAACGTATAACAGTTAACAATGAACAATGGGTTACTAAGTATTTTTATCGTCGCAATAAGAAGATTTATTGATTTCGTAAATAGGAGATAAGTACTTGAGTATTTTTTTATCAGATGCCAAGGATCAGTTATGTATATTAAACGTTTTATTTATTTATATAAAATCTGCGTTGAGACTTAATAAAAAAAAACATAGGCTCTTTTCTACTTTACTCGTACAATTATGTACATCTACATACCAAATTAAGTGATGAGTGAGTGGTCGTGAGAGAATAACTCGTGGTGTATCACGAACGTCGCAGTGTTTTATAAACCCCATTTTTCGGACATTGGATTTTTATTAATAAAGTTGGTAGATCTATAGAGTGTGCCAAACAAGAGCACGACCTGGAAGTTTTTATAAATAATCAAATAGTAGTTTATTCTTGACTGCCTCTTCTGCGGTTGTGATTCAAATGGCGTTTGTTTATTTTTGCGTTATTATGACTACGAAAAGCTAAAACTTTATTTATATCGTTAAATTATATGTTTGAATTACGATTTTGAATATCAAGTAACACTTGAGGCCATAAAATCGAAAAAAAATGGGATAAACAATAAATTAAAACAATAATAACAACAATTATAGATTCCATGGCATTGATATTATATATATCCAAATTTATACGTCGTAGAGGTCTATAGGCACGGTCTATAGGTAAAGAGAAATATTTCGATGTAATTCACTTTTTCTAATACGGCAAAACCGTCGAGAAGTACTTTACTTACAGGTCAGTTAAGTAAAGCTGGTACGTTCAACACATTTACACGTTGCGCTTGTGTAGTGTCTGTGAATAAGCGCGCGGCGTGACGTCGACTGCATGCGCATCATGAAAAGTCTGCCCGTCTCTCTTGCGCGCGGTCTACCTCATGAGTGTGAAGGGGACAGTTATAGTTTTACTTTTGCTACTGTTTATAAATACAGCGTGATCTTTTTGGTATTCAACCGTATGTGCGTTTCAATGAGGGATTTTTCTGACAGCTAAGAAAAGTAGCTTTCCAAATGAGTCGTTTTCAGAAGAACTAAAAAAACGAATGGCTGTCAAAGGAATGCAATGTTGGACCTCAGCCCAATAGCCATGTGTGATACATAATCGAATAGGTCTCAGCGAGCTGAATAAAAGTTACCTACTATGACGCCAACAGCCAAATTGAAAATGTTAGTTTTTTTTTTTTAATACAATATAACTCCGAAAGGACAAACATTTGGCTGTTGACGTTGTTGATTTCTGGGATAATAATTTTCTGTTTTGGTAAAGATTTTCTTAAGTGAAATTATTTTCGTTCATGTGAAAATTTATTGAAAATTAAAACAATTTTGTGACCATTGATTCCACCTTGTTTTTAATACTTTTTGCTCGAATTTGCTAAAAATATATTATAACAAGTAACACATAAATGTATATTTGTATTTATTTATCTACAACGCACCCATCTTACTAAAACCTAACTCTAGTCTACTCTTAAACTAGAGTCGCATTTTGAATCAAAATCATTGATTTTTAAACATACTGTATAGTGAAATTGCATAAGTGTGAGTACTGTGAACGTGCCAGCTTTAGTTAACTGACCTGTAACTCGTATAACTAACACCTATATTTATCTTGGCTCCACTATTACAAATGAGGGAAGTTGTGAGGATGAAATAAAAAGACGATGTGCAGTCACTAGATCAGCCGTCGAAAAGCTCACGAAAATCTGGAAGGACCGCAGAATCACCAAAAATACAAAAGTCCGCCTCATGTACTGCTTGGTTTTTCCAATTTTCCTATATGGAGCTGAAACTTGGACCTTGAGGCTGAATGAGCGTAGAAAAATCGACGCCTTAGAAATGTGGTGCTAGCGACGCCTTTTGAGAATAAGCTGGACAGCCCACCGCACCAACGTATCCATTTTAAAGGAACTACATATTAAACAGAGACTTTCGTCGATTGTGCAGTTACGAATCCTAACATTTTTCGGACATGTCACCCGTAAAGAAAACTCAATGGAACGTTTGGTGATTCAGGGTCGAATTGAGGGCAAGCGTTCACGCGGTCGATCTCCAACTAGATGGCTTGATCTCATCAAAACTGTGACAAACTGCCCGGTAACCGAATGTTCCAGAAATGCCACAGACCGTGTTAAATGGAGAAACATCGCAAGAGCAGCGGCCATGTGCGGGAGGCCTACTCCATAATCACGTCCACTCTGTCAAGAGTGCACGACTAAGAAGAAGAAGAACTCGTATAAATCTGAATTTATTAAAAAAGTTAGGTTTATTTATGTCCGAAAATTGGTGTTCAAAGAACACTATGCGTCGCAAGATTAATTACCTAGGTACTTAATTATTTTGCGTTTGTGTTTAGGATAGTATTAACACGCCTTTATCTTTTAAATAATCAACATTATTTTAGCTTAGTTTTTCCAAGGCTTATAACGTGCCAATAGATATTGCCTGATTAGCCATATTTACTTATAAAAGGACATGAAGATGCTTAAACTTCACTCGCTTTAGGCAAGTCACCAAGCGAGCCAGGCTCAGGCTATGCCGACCTGAGTGCACTATAATTCAGCAATTTAACATCACGTTTACACCATTACGCCCATATCCCCAGAGGAGTCAGCGCACCTCTATAACAGTCAGAGAATAAACGCTTAACATGATACGAGTGACAACATTCCTAGCCTGCTTTGTGTTGGCTATATGGGCGCTACCTGAGGAAATGCCTGAGCCAGCACAATTTGCACTGGTGTTCAACGAAGATGACTTCGAGGACTATCTGGACAAGTGGTTGGCCATCGAAGAAACTAAATGGGGCAGAAGCAACGTTACGGCTAAAGCAGCACCACGAAGCGGTCAGTTCACCAACAGAAGAATCCAAAATACAGTCTGTTAGCTTTTAGAATATACCTCGGGCTCTAGAGTAGGTTTCGGTTTTCGCCGAAAGCACACGTGTGTAAATTAAGTGAAATAAATATAAGTGAAATTAAGTGTCATATTCGTTCCGATTTTGAAATTAAGTGTCATATTAGTTCCGATATTTCTATTACATACACGAATATATCCAATTCTATCCGATAGTAGTCGAAGAATATTCTGAAAGCTAACAGACTGTACCTACTTAGTTCTCACAAGCGACTGCTAACGGTTTGTTTTCTCATAGGTTGTACCATCCGTGTTAATGGAGACCTGGGGCAACCTCAGCCTGTGTATATACGAGGCAATGGCTTCATGGCGCCGACTGGTAACACAGGCCAGATTCACCTCAACACGGGGGAGCAAGTCCTGCTGGCCTGCACGGGGCCCAGTCGCACCATCCGACACCCGAACGTCGCCTCCAGCGTCTCGACTGCGGTATAAAAATCACTTCATCCACTATTTATGTACAGTCGACAGCACATCATTGTATACACCCATGCACTCTGTGTTGCATTACGGGTGACTTTGCAACTAAAATGTGAAGGTTGACGTGCAGTCGCCCTTTCCCAAAATAAGCGTAGTTAACAAAAGACTAAAGTCAAAATAGCAAATTCTTTAAAAGCTTACTCCTAGAAATATCTACAGTGGTACACAAGTGAAAAGGTATGCAGTGAAAGATCAAGAACGGGCTCCCCCCTATCTAAACCAACGATAATAACTATTATTAGACTACATATGTCTAATATACAGGGTGTTCCAAAACTCAACGTCAAGCCGGAACCGGGTGAAAAGGCAAGTCATGCTGGTTACTGGTTATCAGAAAAATAAAAAAAAATTGCGTGCAAAAATAATTATAGGCATTTAAAAAAAATTGAAAAATCCTGTAGCGACCAATCTTTACTTTTTCCATATTTTTTTTGTTTTGTAACTCTGAATAATGCTTCTTTAAACTGTTAACAAAATTTCAAAACCATCTGCTCCAGCTTGGAAGAAAAGGAGACTTTACAAAAAAAATAACTTAAAAAATTGCCCTTCTTTAATTTTAAATTTAGTTTTCATTATGTTTGTGAAATTTCCTGAACAAATAATAATAATAGATTTGTTCATTTTAAGTAAAATACATTTTTTTTTATAAATAATCTAATAAATAAAGTTATTGTACTTAAAATGAACAATTCGTTTTTTTTTATATTTTTCTGATAACCAGTATGACTAGCCTTTTCACCCGGTCCCGGGTTGACGTTGAGTTTTGGGACACCCTGTATAAAATCGTCGTGTCACCGTGTTAGTGCGCAAACTCCTCCAAATCGGCTTGACCGATTTTGGTGAAATTTTATGTGAACATACGGTATGTCTGAGAATAGGTTGTTATCTATTTTTCATACCCCTATCTGGCAAAACAATGTTTGCCGGGTCAGCTTGTTTACAATATACTTTTATTTTTTCATAAAATATATAAAATCGTCGTGTCACCGTGTTTGTGCGCATACTCCGCCGAAACGGCTTGACCGATTTTGATGAAATTTTATGTGTACCTATATTCTGTAGGTCTGAGAATAGGTTGTTTTGTTATTTATGTTTCATACCCCATACATATCTGGCAAAACAACGATGGCCGGGTCAGCTGGTTTACAATAAACTTTTATTTTTTCGTAAATTAAAATTTTTGACTTAAAATTCTATTGAAGTTAAAATTCATGGAAATGACTACCTACTTACTTCAATGAATTTGGTTTTCTGACTGCATCGCTTCATTTATGCATTAAAAGTCAAGAAAGTCACTGGTATAATTATTAAATATTATAGGTATGTGTTTTAGTACTTACCTACAATATCCGCAAATAAATTTAAAGGCTTTTCTTCACAAAAATCAAAACGTATTTTCCTCAAAAATAATAATTGTTTGCTGCACATTTCCTTAAGGCGCCGAGATGGCACCAATACGCGATCAATCTATAAGGAATGATGAGAAGCTACTATTTGATATTTTATTTTTAAGGCTTAGGCCGCGTCCCCAGTCGGCAAACTGTTCGCTGCCGACTGAGTGAGCCGCAAATTTGTAGCCAACTGAAATTCGACTTAGCGGCATACTCAAATCGAGCTAAAACTATTTCGCCGCCGAGTGGAACAGGCTTTTCCATGAGTCAGCCACCCACTGAGATAGTCGGCGTGGCGTAACGCTGCAAATTGCGTAGACTGAGCGCAAAACTAGCAAACTGTGAACACTCCATTTGAAGTACCTGGTCTATATGGAAGGGCATACTAAACCGATACGCCGCTAACTCAGTCGGCGGCGAATGTTTGCCAACTGGGGACGCGGCCTTAATTTGGAGCTTACGAACGTATGAATTAATCAATTTCAAACTCACGCAGACGGCGACTTGCGTCAACAACGCATTAGTATCCGGCGCCGGCTGGCTGAACGGAAATGGCGAGTTTGGTCAACTCACATGCTCCGATCACGCTTACTACGACTCCTATATCGACAACTTAAGGTGCTACAACAACAACTTGGTTATCCGGTAAGCAATTTCTTTTTAAATACAAACTAATGTAATTTATGAGTACAATAATGAATATCCTATCTATCTATCTATGTAACTAATATAATATCTAGTAAAGTTATCGCCTCTACATTCCAACATCATGATGTGTCACCATAATGCATGAGGTTAATATTTGGTTACAGAGCTGGCTTTATCGTCAACAACGTGTTCCACCCACTTTACCTGTCCTGCTTTGACCAACATCGGTTAGAAGTTCTGTACGTTTGGTACTTACAGACACCACAGAATGGCGTGCACCAAAGCGGAGTCGACCGACCCAGCTGGCTTGGTGAGTGTCTCCCACAGCTACGCCTACTATAGGCAAATACCCCTTCGCTACAGCTGCGGAGATTACCTACCCCTGAAACCACTTATTCTCTACTAACAACTGGGTTCCTAGGTATACAGGGTGTCCCAAAACTCAACGTTAAGCCGGAACTGGGTGAAAAGGCAAGTCATACTGGTTATCAGAAAAATATAAAAAAAATCGATTTGTTCATTGTAAGTACAATAACTTTATTTATTAGATTATTTATAAAAAAAATTGTATTGTACTTAAAATGAACAAATCGATTATTATTATTTATTCAAGAAGTTTCACAAACATAATGAAAACTAAAATTAAAAATGGGCAATTTTTAAAGTTATATTTTTTTTAAAGTCTCCTTTTATTCCAAGCTGGAGCAGCTAGTTTTGAAATTTTGTTAACAGCATAAAGAAGCACTATTCAGAGTTACAAAACAAAAAAAAATTGAAAAAGTAAAGATTTGTGGCAACAGGCAATTTTTCAATTTTTTTTTTAAATGCCAATTTTTTTTCATGCAATTTTTTTTTATTTCTTTCTTTTTCTGATAACCAGTATGACTTGCCTTTTCACCCGATTCCGGCTTGATGTTGAGTTTTGGGACAACCTGTATAGGTACATTTATCTAACATACCTACTCACTGTGCTCTTCCAGCCGGAAGTTTCTTCCCGGGCGTGAACGTCAATTCGATGTACACGCAGGTGGTGCAGAAGCAAACCATCGCAGGTATCGTGGGCACCGAACTCGCCGATAAATATATAACCAACGTTCAGTTCCTGTCGCGCGGACACCTTGCTGCCAAGTCCGACTTCGTCTTCGCGACCGGACAACGCGCCACCTTCTATTTCTTCAACGCCGCTCCGCAGTGGCAGCCTTTTAATGGAGGCAATTGGAACACGCTGGAACAGGTACAGTCTGTTAGCTTTTAGAATACCTCGGGCTCTAGAGTAGGCTTCGGTTTTCGCCGTACCTATATAGGTATATTTATATCGTACTGATGATCGAGTTCTGATTTTGAAATTAAGTGTCATATTAGTTCCGAATTGATGATGATGATGAATTAGTTCCGAATTGGAAATAAGTGTCATATTAGTTCCGATATTTCTATGACACGAATATATCCGATTCTATCCGACAGTAGCCCATTATATTCTAAAAGCTAACAGACTATAATATTATGTTCTTATTGTCTAAGAATTGTCCGCCGTATTTTCTTTCTTAGAGTATCATAAATATTCTATAATTAATATTCTTTTCCTTTATTATTTTTCTTAAATTCGTACTATGAACAACGTAAGACCTATTTCTATCGTTTTTTTATAAACGACAACATCATTGTATGAATTTTATGACCTAATTTAGCTGAATTTTGTCGTTTACGATACGTTTTGTCTGTAGATCAACCTGTAGAATTTCGAGGGCTCTGATCGGACCACCATAACAATGGTTTTAATTTTTCTTTTCAATCTAACATTCCCTTCATGAATAAAGAGCTTATAACAAGTACCTACCTACTAAGGGGTAGGTTTTAAAGTAATAGATAACAAAAACATTTACATACAGCCACATGCATTGCTTCTGGCCCCACACTAGGATACCCTGTGTCGTGGGAACCAGAAACAGCGACGTCACAAACATGTAAACATCCAAGACCTGGGTTTTTTTGTCACCAGCCGGGATTCGCACCCGGGACCTCTCGCATGGTAGGCAGATGCGCTAACCACTGCGCCACAGAGGTCGTCAAAAAGATAAAGTGTCGCTAAGGAGGAAGTCTGCCTGATCCACTTCAGATGCCTACTCAACCCTCTCGTTCTCCCTTTGTTCTCTCACGCTCATGTTAAGTTATCTACCTGTGTATTTTCCTTGCAAGACCATGCGAGCCCGCATCGCAGCTGCTGGCTATAACACAGTCATCTACACGGGAACCTTCGGAGTGTCACAACTACGTGATCAAAATAACCGTCTAGTAGACATATTCCTGTATCGTGACTCCAACAACAACCCTCAGCTTCCAGTGCCGCTGTATTATTACAAGGTAATAGACCATTAATTTTCTTGCGTAGTTTTTGTAGGTACCTAGGTAGGTACCTATTACCGATGCAAGTGCGTCATAGTCGATTTTTGGCCAGGGCAGGAATGAAACGTTTTCTTCGGCCACACGATTGGTCGATACTCTACTCTATTCTACTACCTACACCTACTCTACTTTTCCCTCCATTTCCCCAGCTATATTTTATATCAAAAGGTTTCCGTAAAGAAAACAAATAAAATTCTTACTTTTCACATTCATTCTAAAATAAAATTAAAAAAAAAACAATAGACTAACAGAAAAACGAAGTGAGTTTACTGTTTTACTTGCGCACTCACTACCATCACAGCGCACTACTACGATATAACTGTCCACACTATTCTGCTAACTTATTTAAAAAATACGCCGCTTATGCCGAAAATAAACGTCTTTTTTATTTAGAAGGGAGCAATCCCTATGTATACATTCACAAATATCACTCCTCATACACATTCATACACCCTCTGCTCAGCTGAAACCCGAACTACGTACCTGTAGGGCTGAGCAGAGCTAAACAACATGGTACCTATAGGTATACTGCCTTCTAAAGTTATGTTCTTGCAAACATCTGCTATTTATGATACGTAAAGTAAGTAATACTGTGTAGATTGTGTTGATGACGCGTCGAATACGTATGATACCAATCATTTTATAGTTCGGGAGGCCTGGAAACTTAATATACAGGTCTTTTGATCTAGTTAGGTTTCAGTCATTCCACAAATAGCACAATCATTGTGGACAGAAAATAAACATATCTTATGTTATTTTATTACATTATCTCTCGTAACGTTATATTCATGATGTTTGCCGGCTGTAATATCTGGTTGTTAAAAAAGCAAACAAAATTTTGCCTATTCCAGGTTGTCTACGACGAGACCCGCAGGCTTGGCACAGCCTTTGTGGGCATCAATAATCCCTACTACACCGAACAGGAAGTTCGGGCGCTGACTTTCTGCACAGATCGCTGCCGGAACAACAACGCTTTCGGATGGCTCAACTGGCTGCCCGACCGCATTGATCTCGGCTACAGCTTTTGTTGTGACGTGAACGACTTCAGACGGACTGTACCACATCTTCCGGCTTTCACAGTTAATGGACTCTTGGCGTAGACTAGGTACCTCCAAGATGAAGGAGAATAATTATTAAGTAGGTAGGTAGGTCACTGGTGTACCAGGGTAATACGTCATTGTAATATAAAATAATTTGTCTGTATCAGCCTTCTTATTTTAAGAATTTAAATGACGTCCAGCATCCATTTTTTTTCCACAAGGTAGGTAGGTAATCCAGGAAATAAACGTCGTGAGAAAGTATCAAGGTATTTGCAGGTGGTTATGAGGAAAAACAAAAGAGATAACCATTTCTTGAATTTCATCTTATGGTCTGATGTAACTTATTTTTGTAATCATGGAATGTATGCGGTGAAATCACAATGATTGATAATGAATGGTGTAGGAGAGAAAATCCTCTCAGTTCCGTGTGGATTGAGTGAGCTGCACCCTTCTGAAAAAAATATTTAGTAAACTTTCTAAATTATAAAAAAAGAGTTCCAAGGATGTTTCAAGTTCAACAAGGATTCTATAGTTTCACCATGTCAGTCCGGATATCAAAATCAAATCAAATGGGTACATAAGTAAGTTACTACAGGCAAGCCAATATTTGACATGTGGATGTGTCTGTTATTATATATTTATTTTTACAGGGCCTGTACGAAACTTTAGCCCTAACGGATGTTCGGAAAACATTTGTTACAAAAAATTGAACTTTTCGCCATGATGGCTGAAAACGGAATTGGATGTGTCTGTCTTAGCTTCATAGTGAGGTGACATGCTAAAAAACATCGATTAAATCGAATGAATCGATACGGACTTCAAACATTTGTGAATCGGATGCAGTTATTGTGAAAAAGTACGTATAGCTACTGTAATTTTAATTGAGTTCCATTGAAAATCAAATCAAATAAACAATTATTAATTAAAACCCTGTCCCATTATTGTATAACCTAAAGTTATAAAACAAAATAAGACACGTATATAATTTAACCAAGAAAAAATGCATTTAGTCACTCAAACTAATAGAATTATAACGAACGAGTGTTGTCATCGTCGTCACTGCTGTCTACTCTCATGCTGGGGCCGCACCTGCGTCTATCGTGACAAAGCTTCGCGCCACGGGCATTTCAATCCCTACATTCCACAAAGTACTGGCGCGAAGCTTTGTCACTATAGACGCAGGTGCGGCCCCAGCATCAGAGATATAATTAATTCTTCTTCGATAATGTTATCTATTCTCACATCTCGTTCAAAATCATCGAATAGTAGATTAGTAGCCAAGGGCTGTAAGGCATCAATTGCAGCCCGAGATATTAAGGCGCACGAGCGCAGCGAGGGCGCCTATAGTTCGAGGGTGCAATTGATGCTTACACCCGAGCTAACCACTCTGCTTTACATCTCGATTGTGAGGTAAGTAGAAAAAAATTACTCGTTTTTCTTTTCGCTACTTCATGAACTCGTCGTAAGTTTTCAAATATCTCTCTTAAGAACTTTCAGGCAAAATATTGTTAATTGCTGCTTCAGCTTCCATTTTCAATGCATCGGGAGTGCAGCTTATATCTTCATCGCTTGCAGAACTCATGTTTTTTTTCCTAATAAGCACGTTATTATTAAAAAAAACCCAAAAACAAACAATATGTAAAGTAAATAAAAGTTTTCTATTCCCGCCTTTTTTTCATCTTTTTTTTAATATTTTTTTTCAAGAACTAAATTGACCTTCGCCGTTCGATATTTAAAATTGATGACTATTATACTCATACGAAGATAAGGCTGAATAGCGAAGCGACCTCTTTTGTCATTGGGCTGAATGCATTATGTCTATTGCCAGTATGATGGTTAGATGTACGCGAACTTTTTGAAAGTTCTTTTTTTTAAATTACTTACCGCCCTAGGGCTTTTCTAGCTACATTATTACCCTAGAGCGCTAATTGGTCACCTACAAGACCCATTTGGGGGTAATAAGGACCTACTTACTGAACATGAGAGATGTAAAATTATTTTGTTTGTCTTCTCAAGGACGTTGCCAAGAACACCCTACGAGTTTTTTTTGCCCAAAAGTGTAATAATATAATGAAACGGGCCTCGGCCTTAACAAGAAAAATACGTCAAATTTTTTTTACAAAGATTTGGCCTCGGTCTTAACATGAAAAAGATATTTATAAAACACAACAAAGATTTGGCTTTGGCCTTCTACAAAGGATTACCTGTATTAACAAGTTGTCTTCAGATACAGAAAAAGAAAAAACGTTAGACCTGGCTGCACGGACGAAAGTCCTTTGCCTATTCTGCTATTAGCAGAAACACAAGATTAAAAAATATATATATAATGAAACGGATTTTGTTTCTATTCAATTATTTTTGTATTTTTTAGATTATTAAAAGAATAATATAATAATGTTTTACACTTCTCATGCTATAAAAGTAAAGTTCGTCTTTATGTGATGCGTACTAGTTGTACAATCTACTAATAAAATAATCACAATGTGGAATCATGTTATGTTAGTATTCCTTTACAGGTAATCATTGCATTCAATTCAACTTTTTGACTGGTGATTCCTTTGATTTTTACGGTAACATCCCTAGTTTTTAAAAACAGAAAGGGTTGACTGACATAACCTTGTGATGAAGTTCAGGTTTTTAGGACAAATATTGTTTATTAAGTTTAGAATGGTTTATTAGTCAAAGTAAATTGTAATGATGCCTTGTTTGGACATTATTACAATAAATATGTATTATTAACTGATAAAATAAACGAAATTTCAAACAGCGACCGTTCCATAAGCCGCACAGATGTGAAGTAGGTGTCTTGGTATGAAAAGTCAAGAATAATACTCTTCATCACACCTACTAAATATTATTTTAACATCTTTAAAAACTACGAAGTAGTTTTTTCTGAAGAAAAAGATTTTTCTCCATACAAAAAAAACTAACATATTTTTTTTGCTCGTAAATGGGTAGTTTTATGACAAAATAGCAATCAGTAAATGTCTATTGAATTGACGTAAGGAGTCACTAGAAAAAAAATGGGGTCAAAAAACCCTAAGTCCACTTTTTTCCAATCTGATCCCAGTGTGACGTAGCGAAAGTTTATTTGATGTGGCCAAGCTCTTCGCCGTAGAGCGAACACGAAATTTTGTCGCGACAACGCGAACACGAATCTTCGCCTTCAAGTGTGGCCACAGCATAATAAAAACAAAATGTTTAGTTTATGGGCGGTTTCGCCCAAGTATGACAGTGGTGAAAAATATGTAAAGATATAGAGGTAGCTATGTCCAAAAAATTTAAATGTCATGTTAATTAAATTAAATACAAAATGTCAATTTGCTGTGTCACGGCAGCGTCACACAATCTATAATAATTATTTTTCAGTCAAGTATTCATTTATATTATAATAACATTTTTTAAACAATAATAATTTGAGTTTGTGTTTGAGAGAGGCAAAGTCCAACTCTCGAATGTCTCTGGGTAACTTATTATAAATAACAGGCCCCATACAGAATATGCTCTTCTGCAGGAGCGCTGTATTGGCTTTTCGTATACATATTTTACTTTCATCCCTTTGCATTCGTTGACTGACATCTGAAACACGTCTAAAGATGTCCGGATTTGATTTTACAAAAAGTGAAACCTCCAGAATATACATACATGGTAATGTTAAGATATTATTATTTATAAAGTAGGGTTTACAACTGTCGGTTGGTTTCATTCGAAATATTGACCTTATGCACCTTTTTTGGGCTTTAAATACTTTATCCCTATCTGTTGAATTACCCCAGAATATTAATCCGTATCGCAACATGGAAGCCACAAGGCCGTGGTACGCAGATATAACTGCATCAGTTTTTGCAATGTGAGCTAACTTATGTAAGAGATAGCTAGAAGAGCAAATTTTTTTTGCATAACACCTCAATGTGCTCTTTCCAATTTAGATGCTTATCCAACACTAAGCCTAGAAATTTAGTGGTATCAACTTCTTCAATTTTATTATTTTCAAAGTTTATATTTAAGTTAGATATGCCTGGTATGCGTTGGCTAAACTGCATGAAGCAAGTTTTGGTTAAATTCACCTTTAAGTTATTTTTGTTTAGCCAATTTATGATGGAATATGGCGCATTCTTATTGCATTTTATTGTAACTGTACTATCATCTGCAAAGAGGGACATATTATTTTGGGTACATCTGGGCAAGTCGTTAATGTACAGTATGAAAAGTAGAGGTCCTAGAACACTACGCTGCGGTACACCGTATACTACTTCTCTTTCATGAGATTGGTGAATCTCCTCTTGTTTTTTGTGTTTATTTTAACTATTTCTGTGTATTCGATCCTATTGCTGAGGTAAGACTGAATTAGTTTTAGAACATTTCCTCTAAAGCCATACGCTTCCAGTTTACTTAAAAGAATGTTATGGTCGACGTAATCAAACGCCTGCGTCATATCCATGTAAATAGCCGATATAGGAGTTTTCGTATCTACACACGTCATCACAACATCTAGGAAATCATAAATGGCCATATTTATTGTTTTATTTTTCCTAAAACCTTTTTGTTCTTTGGTTAGAATATTTTTCTGTTCTACGTAAGTGTTTATTTTCTTATAAAGATATTTTTCAAAAATTTTATCAAATATTGGAATTAATGCAATGGGTCTATAAAATTCCATGAGTTCACGATTTTCTTTTTTGAAAAGTGGCTTTATAATTGTCTTCTTTAAATGAGTTGGGAATGTGCCTTCTGCGATACTCAAATTGATGATATGACTAAGGTGACTACAAATTTGTGCAGCTACATGTTTAATAATTTTAGTAGTGATACCATCATAGCCCACACTGTTAGTATTTCTCAATGCCATTATAATCTTAAATACATCGTAGGGTAAACTAGGACCCATGAACATTGATTTGTTCTGTCTTGGTATGGATATAATAGTCTGAGTTTGGTCATTTATTAATGGTTTAATTTTATCTATAAAGAAGTCATTAAATGTATTTGCTATTTTGAGGGGATCTGTAATTGTATTTCCATTTATATTTATTTTCGATATTGGAGGATTTGGTAAGTTGTGTTTTGACTCATTTATAAGTTTCCATGTGGTTTTCGATTTGTTGTCAGAAGTTTTTATTTTGTAATTATTTTGGGCCAGTTGCGTAAGTCGTATAATTTTTTTTAAAGTATTTGTATACATTCTTAAATTTTGTTTATTTAAATCGGTTGGCTTAAGTCTGCATGAACACAGTAATTTCCTTTTTTTCCTGGAACAACTTTTTATACCCCTCGATACCCATCTACCTACAATAACTGAAATTTTGTTCAACACTATCATTGATTCTTCTACAAACAACTTAATTTCTCAAAATAACACAGCTGAACTCAAAAGACCTAATCTACGGCTAGTAAATTGGAATAAGTTTTCAACGCTTGCCAACACTATAATTAACTTTTTAAGGAAATATACACCGGACTTTGTTTCACAACCAATACAAATAAACACTACTTCCGTAAACCCCACCAATAGTTACATTATCAATCCATTCACCATAGATGAGTTAAAAGCAGCTATCAAGTCACGTAAAGATACAACCTTTGGTCTAGATTGCATTTCTTACAAAATGTTTCAAAAACTCGAAGCAGATTGCCTTGTGAAATTTTTAAATATTTTAAATTTACTTTGGGAACAATCAATAATTCCAAAAGAGTGGAAACAAGATTGCTTGGTTCCAATTCTAAAAGCAGGAAAAGATCCAAATGATGCAGACTCTTACCGTCCCATTGCGTTAACATCCTGTGCAGGAAAACTTTTTGAGCAACTTATGAAACAACGTCTTGAGTTTTATATTGAATCTAATCATATTCTTCCAAGAAATCAGTTCGGGTTTCGCCACGGTCGGTCAGCAAGAGAAAGTATAGGGCATCTCTTCCATGATACTGACGCTGCTGCGGTTAACAGTAATAAACATCTTGTCTGTATTTTTTTCGATATTGTAGGAGCCTTCAATAACATTAATCATTCTGTTTTATGTACCATTCTTTCTTCTTTGGGAATACCTGAAAAATGTGTGAGGTGGATTTATGAGTTTATCAGTGGAAGAGAAGTTTATGTTAAGGTGAGTTGCAATAATATTGTCGGACCTAGATTGTCAACTAAAGGCGTCTGTCAAGGCGGTATTTTGAGCCCTTTATTGTATATTCTCTACATCCACAGGCTCAATGAAATGTTAGGAACAGAAGTCAGCAACTTACAATTTACCGATGATTTGGCTATTTATTGCAGTGGTATTTATAACATCACACACCCAACTCAAAAATTAAATCTAGTACTGGAAAAATTACATAGTTACTTTCAATATTTAAATCTAGAAATTAGTCCAGCTAAAAGTAAAGTAGTCATATTCTCAAAGAAAAAAGTCACCACAGTTAAGCTACAGTATGATAATAACTTATTAATAGAAGAAACCTCCCGTGACGTCACGGCACGACACGACCCTGCCTATAAAACCAATTCGCGAGAGCCGCGCGGTCTCTTTCTGCCGCCGCCTCTCGCCCAGTCAACATCGAGTCTGCGTGATCTGCTCTGTTGTATCTCGAATCGCTATCGGTTTGCATTGAACATTTACTTTGAATTTCAATTAATGTGTACGTGTAATTAAAATTAGCAGTTTTGGTGTTTTGTTTACTTGATTTTCAATTATATGAATAAATCGTAATTTTAAGTTGTACTTGATTGTTTTTTTTAAGAGAATCGACCCCTGATTCCTAAAATCAGAAGTGGGATTCGTAAGGCCACGTAGCCTTGACTTGCTTAGCCATACAAAGTAATTTTTGCTGCACCAAAACCGTTATTTTAATTTTGTTAGTCTTTGGTAACTGATTTTTAATCATCTGTGTGTAACTGTGCAATTGTGCTATGTCTGGGAGACATGCCCGTTCGCGGAGCAGATCGCGTCGACGCAATCGCGAACATTGCCGCGCGATCGCGAGTCCGTGCATTCTCGATCGAGGGTAGATGTAAATCTGAGTCAGACGCTGAACACCATAATGTCCCGTTTAAGCGCACTCGAAAGCAATCGTGGAGACTTCGTAGTAGTTCGCCAGTCACACGAACAGGAGAACTTAGTTAGCGAGCACATGTCTAATCAGGCAGTTTGTGGTTCTCCAATTCTCAATAACAATGCAATTAATGTAAACAATGTTCCCGATCTGTCAAATTTACCCACTGGGCCTACCGTGCGCGGATCTGAAAGTGTAATGACGGGATGTAATTCTGTCGATACGTCTCAGCCTCAGCCATCTCGCGAAAATATCGCATCCACCTCAATCCAAATGTTAGCTGATACCATTACGAAATTAAATCCATCGCGGTCTCAAAAGTATTACGTGTCGAACTTTGACCCAAGTGTACACGATATGGACGTGTGGTGCTCTGAGGTGGAGCGCGCTAGGCTTGCGAATGGTTGGGACGATTATGAATGTTTGTCGCGAGTTGCGAGTTGTTTGCGAGGTGATGCGCGGGTTTGGGTAAACGAGTGGGTTAGCAGTGATCGCTCGTGGACAAATTTCAAGCAGGCATTTAAGGCTTTGTGTCCACGTAATCTTGACTGTGCGGGTATTTTATACGAAGTCATGACGACGTCATCCGACAAGTACTCCACATTCGCTGAATACGCGAGACGTAGTTTGTTGCGTTTACGAATTGTAAAGGGGCTCAGCGAAGAGCTTATGATTCTTATTATTATTCGAGGCATTACTGATGTGCAGGTAAAGGCTGCTGCAACTAATGCAAACTTAACGTCGGAGAACCTAATATCCTTTTTGTGCACATACAACAAACCGAGCTGTAGCAGGCCAGACTCACGACCTATTAGTTCTATTGCTAGAAAGCGACCATTTCCTTCCCAACCGAATCGCCCCGATATAAATTGTTTTAATTGTGGACAGGACGGACACACAAAGGCCCAGTGCTTTAAAAAGTCTATAACTTGCAATCGATCGGATCCTTTGTCTGTTCCAAATGTTCAACGTAAGGTGTGCGAATTTTGCAAGAAGCCGGGTCATCTTGAATCTAACTGTTTTGCAAAGGAAAGGTCGGCGTGATGTAATGAGCAAAACGTAAACCTCTATGCGAATCACATCGCGAATAATGTTTTAAAATGTAATGACGTTACCGCAGCTATTAGTACCGAGATGTTTTAATCGACAGTGGTGCCTTACGCATCTCACTGATTTCGTCGGACATTTTGAAGCATTTTTCATGCTAACCAAAACGTAGCCACTATAGAAGGGTGTGTCAGCTGGTCAGGTCAGACCGAGCCAGCGTAAAATAGAGGCTTTGGGTAAATGGACCTGTGCGACAGGATAGGCAATTCTTGGGTCTTGCTGGGTATTTTAGGCGGTATATAAGAGGGTACTCAATTTTTAACTGCTTGGATCGCCAAGCTCACTAAACACACCATTACACTAGTGCGCTCTTCCGCGCCATTTTCTTCCTCAAACTAGCTACAGAGCTGTATACCGACGCGAGCAGCAGTGGATACGGTGCAGTGCTGTTGCAGATACGAGCCGATGGTAGAAGACTGATGTAGCTAGGCGGCCGCGCGAGCGCTAGTTGGAGAAAGACGTGATGTCGTTCTGTCCACACTAATTAATTAAATATTTGTGTAAAAAGTGCTTACCTAAACTTCAAACTTCGATCATATTAAACCTTGTTAAGTGACAAATAGAAGGAATAAACTGCTTTCTCGCAAAGTGCGCTAAATTGCTAAAATAAAGGATAAAACGTTGAAAGTGAACCGTTAAAACAGTTGTGTGCTATCGTAAAGTGAGACAAAGAAAGTGCAAAGTCCAAGTTCACCGCTCCGAGAATTTGCTTCTCGTCCGTTGAAAACTTTCGGACCGTGAGAGCAATATTTTCCACTACAAAAGTAATCGGCGTACTGGATTGTTGGTTAAGAAGGCGCGTCAAGGTGCTGTCAGTTCGTTGAGACTGAGTTCGAGGCTGATCAACACCCTAGCTTTTATTTTGTTTTATTTTTGCTACTCATCGTTTTTTTTTGTTTGATAATGAATTGCCAAGTGTGCCGCAAAATAATAGCACTCAGTGACCTGCTTAAATGCGCCGCATGCAAAAAGCAGTTTCACTATCAATGCTTAAACATTGCTTCTGCTAAATACTCAGCATTATATCCAACGAAAAAACAATGGAAGTGTGAGCCATGTGCGAATATTACAATAAGCCGCGGAAAGATCTCTAAGAAGAATACAGGAAAGGGCATGTCATTTAGCTCAGAAAAAGTGTATTCAAACACCAGTCTGACACCAAAAACTACTAAACCTCCTACTAAGAACCAACCGAGTCCACTGCTGAGAACAGCTTCAACGGAAGATCTTTCTACTTGTGATTTGGATAAGAGTTCAAGTTTTTTAGATACAACTTCTAGAAGCCTTCCAAATGCAGTAAACATAAACGATTCTATCGTACAAAGTTTAAAAGAACAAATTGCTGCTATGACCATTGACTTAAACAGCGCACACGAAGAAATTGTCAGTCTTAATGAAGAAAACACTAGATTGAAAATAGATGTACAAGAATTAAAGAAGAAAATCGCCATATTAATGAAATTAAGTTCGAGCATCACTACTTCTACTCCAAAACAAACATCCCTGAACTCTAGCTCGTCACAGGCTAAGTCAAAGAAAAAAATCGTGTTCGAGAAACCTGAGTCTACCCCAAAGTCCAGTACCGGAGAAATCAGTCCCAAAGCTACAAGTAAACGAAGGGTGATAATGTCTGATCAGGGGATTGTCGCAGCCGAGAGGGAGAGAATTAACGAACCTTTACTTTCATCAAATAACAAATCTACGTCGCTTACAGAGAAGCCAAAAAGCAAACACTTGACAACCCCGAATATAAACAAGCATATTATACATATTCTAGGGGATCAAGGTGCACGTGGAATTGCTCGAAAGCTCTGCGACTTGAGAAGCAACAATTGGAACAATAACTACAAAGTCTCTGCATTTATAAAGCCAAACGCTTTGTATTCAATTATTCTTAATGACATTAAGGAATTGATCACACGGGTCGCTGTAAATGATGTTATTCTACTCATAGCAGAGCCTAATGATAGCTCAACGTTTAAAATTGATGTAGAGAACGTATTGAAAAAAAGAAACACTCAGAATGTCGTATTTATGTGTAAAATCCAACTTAATCAGTCCCTAGATTCCAATATTCATTACAAAAAATATATGCCTATTATTTACAAATATCAACACAATCATTATGTAGAGTTGAAAAATGAGTTGAATCTCGCTCAGAAATTGATAATTTGCGTTATAAGGAAGAATTCATAACAAATTTTGGAAAACTAGTAAGAAACTAGTTTTAAGGTCGGCACCATACCCTTTTATTTTCACCAACAGGAATTGAAAAACAAACAAAAAATACTGGAAAATAATTCCAAAATTCCCAGAAAAGGTACAATACCCTATTATTTCAGCAAAACAACCCTAAAACACATGACACATGATGTTAATGCAAACAGGAGAGGTTGTTTTTTTCGAGTCGAACTATAAACTAAACGTACACAAAAAAATCTCACATCTAGGCATAACAGTGGCACATTTAAATATACAAAGCTTAAATGACAGAAAGCAAGCCTTACTTGAGACATGGCTTCACTCGGAAGATGGGCGCCATATCAAAGTTTTGTGCATGACGGAACTCCACCGAGTGAAGGATGATCTCGAAAGGATGTCATTTAGGAATTTTCGTCGAGCCTCGTCTTTTTGCCGTAAGGTTCGAAATAGTAGAGGTGGAACTTGTATTTTTGTACACAATAGCTTACAATTCAATGAACTTCCCTCAATAAAACAATTTTCCATTTCAAACATTTTAGAAGTTTGCGGAATTAATGTATCTGGTTCTTACATAATTTGTGCATATAGACCCAAAACAATGAATAATGATAAATTCGTTGACAACCTTGAAAATATCTTAAATCACGTAAGTAATAAATCAGGCAGAAACTTCATACTGTGTGGAGATTTTAACATTAACTTATTGGTTGATGGAAGGGAACATAGCGAATTTTTATGCCTCCTAAATTCATTTGGTGGTAAACCTTTCGTTCACGAGCCCACACGTATCACAGAGCATAGCAGTACCTGCATAGATAATATCATCGCAAATATAAATTTACGCAATGTTAACGTGATTGAACTAGGTCTATCCGATCATTGCCTTCAGTGTGCCACGTTAGATATTGAAATATAATCAAAACCTAATGGTATTCATAGGCATATAAGAGATGTGAATAAATCAAATATAGAAGAGATAAAACATTTTTTGAGTAGAGTAAATTGGGATCCGGTGTGGACGAAGTTTGATATGAATATATCTTTCAATTTATTTCATGATGTGATTATCAGTGCATTGGATAGATTTTGCCCATTGAAAAAAGTACAGGTAGATAAAAAATATTATAAGCCAAAATGGATCACACCAGGTATAATGAAATCCTGCGAAACAAAGCGTGACCTTTTTATTAAGCTTAAGCATTCGAAAGAAAAGTCCGCGCTCTCTCAACATTATAAGAAATACTGTTCGATTTTGCACAATGTTGTAGCATATGCCAAAAAGAAAACCAATGAATATCTTATTACAAATTCGAATAACAAAATCAAGACTATTTGGAACATAGTAAATAGAACAGTCAAAGGGCAAACATCTAAACCAATCGAGAGTTTTGTGGGACTTACAGATGGTGTCAAAATAGTTGAAAACGAGTTGGAGGCCCCTGATTTGTTTAATTCTTGCTTTGTAACAAATACGAGTAGCTCTAATAGTGGTGAAAACGGACTTGATGATAATATTGAACTTCCCAGTTTTCGAGAAAACTCGCTATTCATTACTCCCATTACCAGACAGGAACTTTTAAAGCTTGTGTTGGATCTAAATAACAAAACATCTTGTGGTTATGACGGTTTACCAATTACCATAATTAAAGACGTCATTGATGTTATTGCTGATATTCTTGTCTACCTAGTTAATCTATCAATAGCCACAGGAGATTTCCCGGAACGACTAAAAAAATCTCAAATGAAACCTTTGCACAAAGGTGACAGTAGGCTAGATATTCAGAATTATCGCCCTATAGCGCTATAGCCTGTTTTGTCAAAAAATTTTGAAAAGTTTTACGCAATTCGACTATCAAATTTTTTGTTAAAGTATAAAATATTATCCAAAAATCAATTCGGTTTCCAACAAGGCAAAGCAACCGTAGATGCGGTATTTGACATGATGGGCTTTGTGGCGGACTCTCTAAATAGTAAATCAAATGTTGTAACAGTCTTATTAGATTTGTCCAAAGCATTTGATTGTGTAGATCATCAAGTTCTGATAGCTATTCTCGCTCATTATGGTATTAGGGGGAATTGCTTGACAAAGCGTGGTACTTCCTTTGGTGGATTCTAGGACTAAACATAAACTCGGCAAAACGTGGGTCCAGTTCTAGAGACTGGTGCCTCTGCCTACCCCTTCGGGGATAACGGGCGTGAGTTTATTATTTTTTATTTATTTTATAAATCATCTGCCAGAGCTCGTTGATAGGAAACTTACAATGTTTGCAGATGATGTATCGGTCTTTTTCAAATTTGAAAGAAAAAGTGTAACTCAATTATCTGATGAAATATCTGATACTATAAATGCCCTTGTTAAGTGGTTATGGTCTGTAGGATTAAACACTAATGCAATTAAAACCAAATTGATACATTTCCGAAACTACAACACTCCTCGTCTTGAACTTGATTTAACGATCGATAATACTAAAATTTCACTTGTAGACCACGCAAGATTCTTGGGTATTTATGCAGACGAACATATGAACTGGAAGAAGCATATTGAGGTCCTTGCAGGGAAACTAAGTAGCTTCACGTATGCACTAAGATATTTGTCAAAAATTACAACGACACATGCATGAATACAGGCGTATTATGCTTATTTTCACTCCAGGGTTTTATATGGCGTAGCTCTGTGGGGAGGTAGTGTTGAGGTGAACAAAATTTTCATTTTGCAGAAGAGATGTATTCGTATTTTAAGCGGAGTTAAATCAAACAGGGTGTCATGTCGCGGTCTGTTTTTGAAATTAAAAATACATACGATTACAGCGCTCTACATAATCGAATTGTGCAAATTAGTTAGACGTTTTCCAGAGCAATTTCCAATCAGCGCTGAACGAAAATGTGGTAGGTTGAGAGAACGCTTTAGGCATCATCTCGAAGTTAAGTTCTGTAGAACAACAGCTTATAGTAAAAATACTAGTCATGTAGCAATTTGCGTTTATAACAAATTACCAACAGATATCAAGCTGCTTCCTGGTGATCGATTCCTTAGGGCTTTGAAAGAATATTTACTTATTATGTGTCCATACAATATAAACGAATATTATGAAAATTGTAAATAGATTTTTATATGTTACTTGGTGATTATTGTGTCGAAATATCAGTTGACTTCCTATTTAATTGATTAATTTACGAATGTTACGAATGTTACGAATGTTAATTGCTGAATTTACCTAATATTGTTGTATTTATTTAAGAATGCTAAAATTTAATTTAAAATTTCAATAATTTTAAAATTGCTATGCCAATATCGGTAAAATTACATTGGACCTACAATTTTATCCATATAACATCATAATGTACTGTAATTTATGGCAATAAATGATTTGATCGATTGATTGATAGTTCACGTTTGTGATGTCGCTGTATCTGGTTCCCGCGACACGGGCTATCCTAGTGTGGGGTTGGAAGCAATGTATTTGCCTGTGTTTATGTTTAGTAAGGTGACACAGGGAGCTGAGAGGAGATACCACTCTTATGAGTGGGAAAGGCTATCTGTGGTAATAGTGCTAAAAAAAACGCGTGATGTTAACTGACTGATGCTAGTTCTTATTGTTGTTAAGGGAGATTTGCACTAATCAAAGAAGTTATGTTAAATCTTCACTATTTATTGTTAATGTTTGTTCTGTGCGAACTATTTTATAACTAAACCTAAAAACCAAATGTATCGCAAATGTGAAATGCGCCGTCCGCTTATTTCCTACTACTTGTGCAATTTACCTTGAGCGTCAATGTGCTCAGTAGTTGCTGACCGTACATAAAAAATTCTGTTTACTTTAACCGATCTATAGAAAGGAAGCAGAGGAGCTTCAGCGCGTTATGCGTAACGCAATCTCCCTGCTCGGCGCTCGCGACAGACCGGTCTCCCGGTACTCGTACCGAGGGCGCATGTTCGAGTCTGCAGTGTTCTCCAACTGGGTCGGTGACCTGGCGAGCACTAGTCCAGCGGGAAAGTAGAGAGACAGAAAACTACGCAGACTTCAGTCCTCAACCTTCTCATCGGCACCGAAGGGACCACGCCTGTTATCCGGGCCTTGGTGCGAGACGTGGCTCTTGAGGGCGGGCGACTCAACCATGAAACGGTGCGCGAACTACGTCGCGTAAGAGCTAGGGAGTTGCTAAGGCGCAAGCAGTCCCAGCAGGAGGCTAATGTTAACAGACAAACGTGTTTCTCCTCGTGAGTTTCAGATTGGTGATCTCGTGTTCGTGATCAAGTCTCACAACTGGAAAGTTTGATCCGGGCATGAGCGGACCATACAAGGTTACCAAGGCTCTACCGAGTGGCCGGTGATGAGGCTGCTGGGCGGCTCATGTGGCAAGACCATGCAGGCGGCAGCCGAGTGGATGGTGCCGTGGCGAGGAGAGTGGTGTCCCGAGACGTGCGCCGCTTTCTTTGATTATGAATGTAGATAGATTTTTGATCCGCATGGTACAGCGTCACAGCAAAATTGACTAATACCTAATTACAATCTTTATCTTCCCTCCCTTATTTGAATCAGCTTTATTTTTGTGCACACTTTAGTATTTCCCATCAGTACCTTACTTATAGGTAACCAAAGACTTACTGACAACTTATAGGACAATGCTCTGTGACTACTGTCTTATGTGTATCAAAGTATCTATGCGGCGGTTGGTGGTACACGGAGTGATTTTTCTTATGTTGGGCCTTCCCGTGGTACGCACCTCGCTTCTGGGCATGCTTAATAGTGACGCCTCTGCCTCTAAGCGGTGTTGTTTTACGGTATGGGAGTCGCGCTCCCTGCCGGACCGGTGCGGTAGTTGCATTGAGTGCACCCGTATCCGTCGGTGCTGAACAGCGTTTATGGCAAACTTAGGAGTTGTAAGTCCCGCGTTGTGTCAGTTACCGGGTGACAGTTGGGACGCCTTCTGTTCACGTTGTTCGAGATGAGCTCCAACGGGTTGCTATGGTCTGCAGCCTGAGCTTCACTTCGAGCTTCACTTCACACCTCACAGCACTCCGGTTATTACGTATCGAGTAGGAGTGTGATTACGATGGATGATAGATGAGTGAGTTGCGTGTTTTGAGAGGTGCTGCTTTTTACATGCTGTGTTAGAGTGAGACTGTGCGGGCACTATGAAAGAACTGAAAGATGCTGAGTGACAGGGCTGTGCTCGCACAATAGATTCTAATGACGGCTGTAATTTCAGATGATAATGAAGATGAACTTCAAGACGGTTTATCTTCACCACCAGTAGTTTCAGTCGACTCAGTGCCTGCGGGGACACAACGAGGCTGACCAGGCCCTGCTCCAATCATGCCAGATATTGAAGATGATGTCGAGGACGACTAGCCCCATCAGGCTGGCCGTATTAGAAGAAACCTCCCGTGACGTCACGGCACGAGACGACCCTGCCTATAAAACCAATTCGCGAGAGCCGCGCGGTCTCTTTCTGCCGCCGCCTCTCGCCCAGTCAACATCGAGTCTGCGTGATCTGCTCTGTTGTATCTCGAATCGCTGTCGGTTTGCATTGAACATTTACTTTGAATATCAATTAATGTGTACGTGTAATTAAAATTAGCAGTGTTGGTGTTTTGTTTACTTGATTTTCAATTATATGAATAAATCGTAATTTTAAGTTGTACTTGATTGTTTTTTTTAAGAGAATCGACCCCTGATTCCTAAAATTATTACCAATTCAATCTCAAACAAAATTTTTGGGTGTAGTTTTTACATGGAATCTCTCATGGTGTAGATGTTGATTGCATAACGGAACGAGCTTTAAGAGCTACTAACACTTTAAGATCTTTGGTTGGCAGCCAATGGGGTGCCGATCCTAAGATTCTCTTAACTCTATACAAAGCCCTTGTAAGAAGTCACTTTGACTATGGTTTTTTCTGTTATTGTATAGATCCAAAATTAGTAGACAAACTTGAAAAGATTCAAAATATAAATTTAAGATTAATCTTAGGTGCCTTTAAATCATCTCCAATTAATTCAATGCAAGTTGAGTGTAACTTGTGTCCATTAATGATCAGATTCAATAATTTAAAACTCAATTTCATTATCAAGTTGTTGTCTGAAGATGGCAATCTCCTTCTTTCTAAACTGCTGAGGGTTAACTCTAATAACTTTTTAACTCGCAACATTCAAGAAACTTTAACTTATAAGAGTAAATATAATATCTATAATAGTAGTACTTTGCCTTGTTATGAAGGATCATATGAGAGCAAATTCTGTGGGTTGAATATTCACATAGATAGGACACTGAGTGATAAATATGCAGTTTACAATAAATTGGATGAACACAGAGAGTTTAAACAATTTTATACAAATTACAGATGGCTCGAAATGTAACGAAAACGTCTCCATGGCTTACTATGATCCTGTCACTAATTGGGGCAAGGGTTGAGATTGCCATCAAATGCAAGTATATACACAGCAGAAGCTCAAGCCTTTTATGCATCTTTAGAATATATAGAATCAACTTACCTCAGTTTCAAAAAATGGTTGATAATTTCGGACAGCATGAGCGTTTTAATGGCACTGTCAAATCCCACGTACAATAGTAGCACAAATTATATTATTTATAACATAAGGCAGAAAATTAGTAGGCTTTGGCTCAATCAAGATAGAGAAATACGTTTGTTTTGGACACCATCTCACATTGACGTCTCGGGTAACGAACTCGCTGATAAACTTGCCAGTTCTATAATTTTTTTAAATCTTCTTTATCTGCTAATAGCAGAATAGGCAAAGGACTTTCGTCCGTGCAGCCAGATTGCCAGCTCTATAGTAAAGAACCCCAATATTCACCAAATACCTGTCAAGAATATTAAGTTGCCAGCTTCAGATCGCAAAACCGACATTAGAACGAATATTAAACATCAATGGATGCTTCATTGGAAAGAAACGACACAAATAAAAGGAAAATGGTAGCTACAGCTATATTAACTCGGATATTAAGAGGCCATGGTTTATCGTTGGAAAATATCTACATAGAAACTTTTACACAACAATTTGTCGTTTGAGAATGAGCCGTTTTCAGAAGAACTAAAAAAAAATAATAATACGGCTGTCAAAAGAAAGCATTTTTGGACCTCAGCCCAATAGCCATTTGTGATACATCATAAAATAGGTCTCAGCGAGCTGAACAAAAGTTACTACTACGACAACAGCCAAATGTTTGTCGTTTCGGAGTTATATTTTGTTGAAAATGTTAGTTTTTTTTCAATACTATATAACTCCGAAAGGACAAACATTTGGCTGTTGGCGTCATAGTAACTTTTGTTCAGCTCGCTGAGACCTATTTTATGACGTATCACACATGGCTATTGGGCTGAGGTCCAAAATTGCATTCCTTTGACAGCCATATTATTATATTTCTTTTTAGTTCTTCTGAAAACAGCTCATTGGACATGGCAGATTTAATGAACATTTACATAGATTGAAAATGATTCCTTCCCCAAATTGCACATTTTGTAATTCTGAAAACCAATCTCTAAATCATATAATTATTTAAGACTAGTAGGTATTTATTGATAGCTTATTGAACATTTACAAAGAAGCCCTGGATATCCCGCGCTCTATTCAGGATCTCCTTAAGAATATAGAAGCATTTTCCCCTATTTATAATTTTATCAAGAATACCATTGGAGTTATTTGAAAAATAATAATACACCGGAATAGACCTATTTTACCTGATTTGATACCTAAATCAGATGTGACCTATAAATAAATACTGGAGGAAAATAAATAGGTACCTGATTTGACAACACGGATTGACCTAAACATACTGGATTATGAAGTAAAATAATAAATACGTTAGACAAGGCTATGTGCCTCGAATATTAATAAAGACTGAAGAAAATGCCTACGGAAAGACAAGGCTTTTAGCCTCAACCAATATCAAGAGAAGAAAAGAAACTAAAATAAGACCAGGCGGTGTGGGCTTAAGCTCTTAGCCTTTTCCATAAAGGAAAAAATATTACAAAAAAAAAAGTTATCTGTGTTCGTTCGTTATTGACAGTTGTTGAATTTGGACTTGGAGGCGAACGAACTGGAAAGTTTTATTTGTGCAATTTTGTGAATATCCAGCCTTTGTCCAGCCTTGTTAGCGATTTCACAATACTCAAACTAGCTTTGACTTTACATTTCACTCGCTCAAGATGATGGCCGAAGAACTAAAGCCTGTGAATGAAGATGACTTGAAACAACTCAAAGAGAGGATGAATCTGATAAGCAGCGCGGACCCCACGCAGTATCACAATGAATTCTCACTGAAGCGATATTTGAGGGCCTTTGGGAACGTTGACAATGCTTTTCAGGTACGTTGTTAAGAACCACAATCGACTGTCTGAAGACATTACGAACTGTTTTCGAAATGCCTCAGTTTTCCGCTTTGCAGTTGCTCAATAGCTCTGAATTTAAGATAGTGTATGTAATAAATAACCATAATACGGATACCTGCGGGACACGCATCGCAGTGGGCGTGGTTTAAAGCCAATCATCATCATCATCATCAGGCTTTATTAGTCCACTGCTGGACATAGCCCTCCCCTAATGAGCGCCATAGCGCCCTACCAATGCCCTTAAAGCCAATGCCCAATGATTACCATAGTACAGAGTTTCCTAGTTTGGGACCAGGTCCAGTGATTGTGTTGTGTGAAAGTTATTATTATGGGGATATAAACTAGAATAGTCTCGTCTGACCAACGTGGCCAGATGGACTCCCTCCGGCTGAGACCAAGCGGCTGATCATCCCATGTTGGATCAGTCACACTCACATTTTGCGAGTTTGTAAACAATGGGCATCTGCGTGTATACTCATAATGGCATTGCAAAAATTGTCACATACCCAGCATGCTATAACAAAAACAAGTATCTACAAGAACCTTTATTTAAATTAAAATATTTACAAATATTCACAGGCTATCTTGAAAACCAATAAGTGGCGAGTAGAATATGGCTTGGCTGATCTTCAGAATGACAAGGAATTGTTAGAAAAGTACTCGTCCAAGGCCAGAGTATTGCGGCACAGAGACATTGCAGGGCGTCCAATCATCTATATACCGGCTAAGAACCACAGCTCCAATGACAGAAATATTGATGAGTTGACTAAGTTCATTGTTTACTGTTTGGTGAGTGTTCATTTTATTAAGTTACATTCACAGAACAAAAAAAAAGAGTAGAAATAGTGACATGACCTATCAGTAAGAAAACCAGTGTGACCAAACTCACACACACAAATCAAAAGCACACTGTGAATGCCAAGCTGCCATTGGCAAATAAAGGCAATTCTGAAAAGGTCTACATCACAAAAGTTCCAAGTAAAATATGAACCTTTTCAATCATATAAACAATGATCAAAATCAAATGATAATTATGAAATTAAGTTTGACATACGATCTTTGCTTTGTAGTACCGCTACTCTACATTAGATGGAACTACCGCCGCGTGTGATCGTCGAGAAGCTTTTAGTTTTATGCCATAAAGTCGAATATTGAAAAATAACTATCTGCTATGTTGCTACTCAGGCTAAGGATGGGACATATTGCCATATCGACAAATTATAGAACTGTTTCATAAAGCGACAGTTGAAAATGAATTTGTTATGACAATGTTTCTTAATCATTTTTTTTTTAGTATCTACATTGACAAAGTAACATAATGTATTCCCTTCTGCCAAACTGTACAGTTCGATGTAAATTACGCAGCCGGCTACCATATTAACTGTCCTTCTGGATGATTGGCTACGCAATGTACCTAAAATGGAATTCTCATAATCTAACCATAGTCGCTTTATGAAACGAAGCCGAGCAAACTTATCGTGTACAATTTATAGAGAATAAGAAAGCCTATTGTATATATTTTTTTTAACTGTAACTTTTATTTGTCTCTTGCTTCTTGTGTGCAATAAGGAATATTCTTTTTTTTTACGTAGCCTCGATTGCCACAGAACAGAAAAAAAGAGTAGAAGGAGTGACATGACCTATTAGCAGGAAAACCAGTGTGACCAAACTCACACATAAGCCAAAACCCACACTATGAATGCCAAGCTGCCATTGGTAAATAAAGGCAATGCCGAAAAGGTCTACATCATAAAAGTTCCACGTAACATATGAACCTTTTGGTGATATAAACAACGACAAAATCAAAATCAAATGATAATGATGAAATTAAGTTTGACATTAGATCTTTGTTCGTAGTACCGCTACTCTACACTAGTTGGAAATCCCGCCGCGTCTGACCGTCGAGAAGTTTTATGTGATAGACCATAAAGTCGAAAATTAAAAAACAAGTATGTGCAATGGTGCTTCTCAGCTATGGATGGCCTATCGACAAATTATAGAATTGTTTCGTAAAGCGACAGTTGATATTTAATTTAATTACAATAATAATTCGATGTAAATTACGCAGCCTGTTAGTATATTAACCTACCTTCTGGATGATCGGCTACGCAACGTATACGGAATTCTCATATGAAACTAAACATAGTCGTTTTTGAAACGAGGCCCAGCAAGCTTATCGAATGTATAGTTTGTTTATTTTTTATTTATGTAAAATGTCGTTATCCATCAACGCTTGTGCTTCACTTATATTATGGAGATGACATTTGCCAACGAAAGTCACGAGACTTCCCCATAGATTTATGGAGTAAGCGTTGATTAAATTATCTAGACCCCCCAGATGATTTTACTACACGAGCACATAAAATCATCTAACTTTGAAATTATGCATGCTGGTTTTGTTTTGATGACAATACGCCAATCTATACTAATAAAAGTGACATGTTTATTGAACTAAAACTTTCGGCACAACACATTGTAAACATTTAGTCCGGATCTACTTACGGGTGTTGTTTTATCGGACGAGTCCGACTAGGTTTCGCCCCGATACGCAGAGCAGTGAGTGGGTGGTGAGCAGAGACGGAGCTGGCGTCGTTCGGTTGCTCGTCTCAAAATGGGATGGGTAAGTTGATCCGGATTAAAAGTTTACAAAAATGACATGATACTGCAGTCAGGACCACATTCTCGCAAAGGAACTAAACAGCGTCAAGGAACATGATCAATAAATTTTGCGCAGTATCAAAAATAATTGCAACAAAAAATGTGTTAAATAATAATAATAAGAAAAGATGATGATAATAAACACTTACATACAGGCACATACATTGCCCCTGGCCCCACCCTGGGATACCCTGTGTCGTGGGCACCAGAAACAACGACGTCACAAACATGTAAACATACAAGACCTGGGATTGTTTTTTGTCCCCAGCCGGGATTCGAACCCGGGATCTCTCGCATGGTAGTCAGATGCACTAACCACTGCGCCACAGAGGTCTTCAATTAAAATAAAATAACGACAATTATTTTCCCAAAGTACAGTCACCAGCATAAATATATGACGGTGGGCAGTAGTGCAAAAATATCTGATACACCATTGAGATCATAAGAATATAATGACACTTTGCCGGTAAAAATATGTGATGCTTTGTGGGCGGTATAAATATCGTATCTCACTAATTGCATAAATATCGGACCATGTCGCTTAAAAATATTTGATCACAGCTAAAATCAAAATTATGTGACTGCTCTTGCTGGAATATTTATCTATTCACTCAAAATATATCGAATTATGGCAGGCATCATAAGAAACTTGTTTGCTTGTGTGACACAAGCAAACAAGACATAAGTTTTGCTTGTGTTTACACAAGCAAAAATATGTGATTTTCTCATAAAAACGAGCTTTACCCGGCTGGTTTCTGTCTTGTCTTGGAAAATATACCTATCAGAATTCTTAGTCATCCTAAATCACATCTCTATTTAAAACCTTGACTCCCAATAATACCTATTTGGGTGAATTTCCCAGACGCATTTTTTACGCGGCTGGTATGAAAAGGGCAGTGTAAAAAGCTTTTTTATGGTAAAATTATATTTTTTTGTTTAGTTTGTGTAATTACCCTTAGGAAGCAACAGATACCTTTTTATTTGGATCACTCTTACATATAAATAAAAAAATCTAAATGTGAAATTTTTCATCTTCGGTGACTGTCCCCAAACCTTATTTAGTTCTAATTTCTTTAGCTAAAGAAAAAATGCAAACTGTACATACATACGGATTATTTTATTCGATTCCTAAAGAATAGAGGTATAATTTAATATATATTTCATAATCTTAATCGTTATATTCAGTAAACAGTCAGACAAATACGAATGTCCCCAATTTATTTTTCATTTCGGTGATTGAAAAATAAATATGGATTGTCGAGAACAGGAGAGTTATTGAACATAGTCTCGCTTCTGTAACTCAAGCGCCAGTCACGCACAAGCATTTGGAGCTAGTGGTGGTTTGCTACGTCGCTGCGTGTTCCCGCTAAAAAAGTAAGTATTTCAAATCGGTGACTCGGGACAATTTTGCTTTCATTTCCGTGAATCAATTAATATTATAAATGAACAAGATAAAACTGTTGATTTTATATTCGCACAAAAAGTGTAGTAATATGTTTAGTCTAGTAATATGTTTAAGGATGTAGTATAGATCTCGGCCTAATGTATTTGTATGTCAAAATATTTAATGTTTTTAGGTGTATTTTAATATCGGTGATTTAATTTCGGTGAATTCGTTGACCTGAATAGATCACCGAAATTAAAAAAAAATCACCGAAATGAAAGTTTTCTTCATTTCGGTGATTTTTTATTTTATTTCGGTGACTTTAAACAATTACTTGTTTCATTTCGGTGAATACTTATTTCATTTCTGTGATTTTCACAGTTTCTTTATACAGGCTGAATAACATAATCAAAAACCGTAGCGAAATTCTCGATCTTGTTTATATTAAAAGTGATAATGTTAATTCACCGCTGCATTTATACGAAAATTCAAATGGCTCCTCATCTACCTATCTATCTGGATGGGTTTTTTATCAACTTCCTCTTTTCATACTGGATTTTCTGAAAACTATGGAAGTTATTTGAAAAGTTAGTAAAAATAATAAAGTAATTTTACAGTATATCTTGTTTTTTCACAAACTATGATTTCTTCAAAATTATCTTCCCTATCCCGTACCTAAACATACCTAAATAATATACATAAAATAGTCGGCACTGAAGGCTTTTTTTAGTAATCACTACATAGTATAAAACAAAGTCGCTTTTGCTGTCTGTCTGTCCCTATGTATGCTTAAATCTGTAAAACTACGCAACGGATTTTAATGAGAAAGGATGATAATTTTAGAGGTTTCTAATACAATATCGTAATGAGCCCTCAGACATTTTTTTTGTAATCCTAAATTCCACGCTGACGGAGATGCTGACAAAAGCTACTTATTTATATAACTTCACCAACATTGTAACAGTAACTGTTTGTGCCAAAATAAAATATAATAAAAAAATAAATGTCGTGTAATCATCATACTGTATACTATTTCGGTGAATTTTAATTTCGGTGAATCCTTCTTTCATTTCGGTGATTTACTGTTTCATTTCGGTGACACCTAACTTTGTAATGTCTGTCATCCATTTGTTTTTTTTTCCATTGTAACCATTATTTATAAAGTTATAAAACATTAAAAGTATTAGCAAATTTAAGTAAAAAAAACGAAAAAAAAGGTAAACAAAAAAGTTCACAGAAATGAAAAAAAAATGGGTATGTTGAAATTCACTCATTTAAGAAAGATAAGAAAATATGACTAACCAAAAAGTTGGCCAGTTTCTCTCCTGTACAGAGTGGTCCTACATACTGCAATATATTTATTGTATTGTAATTAAACTCTGCAGATACTGAGTAATAAAACATAAACATTTACATACAGGCACATACATCGCTTCTGGCCCTACACTAGGATAATTATGTTTATAGTAATTATGTTTTTTATAAAATATTACAAAACAAAATACAAAATATTGAGTGGGGGCTACCATACAACAAACTTGATTTTTTTCCTATTGTATAATGGTACGGAACCCTCCGTGCGCGAGTCTGACTCGCACTTGGTCGGTATTTTAAGACGACAAACCACCAATAAGTAAAGTAGACTGCTTATAAACTTCGATGTTTTTGTTGAAAATTCACGTAAACGCAACTAAGTAAAGCGCATGAAATTAAAGTTTGATATGTTGTCGATTGTACTCGGAAAAATACTAATTACTAATTTCTTAATTCAGGTTAAAATTAAAATGATAATAACGTTAAATCGATCGACTCTAGCCATCACTATTTTAGCTGGCACCCCTTTTTCACTAACATGACAGTTCTAATCTCCCGTAGGGAGTAGTATATTCTTTTACTATGTCTATGCATTTTACTGACTCGAATTATGAAATGGAGTAGGTATAAAATATGTGTTTGTTTTATTGTGACAGACTTGACGGATAAAAGGTTTTTTAAGATGTCAGTAAAGTTTTGCCTGCAAGGAGGTTAACATAAATATCATTTCAGTAATTTACCCCGATTAAAATAAAAAAGATATCGGTACCTACACGCTACACGGACACTAAACTACACGCACTAATATGAAACATATTTTTGCTTGCGTTTAAGTTACACATATTTATGACGCCTTCCATTATTCGATATTTATTCCTTCATAGTGACTAGATAAATATTCCAGCAAGAGCAGTCACATAATTTTGATTTTAGCTGTGATCAAATATTTTTTTAAGCGACATGGTCCGATATTTATGCAATTAGTGAGATACGATATTTATACCGCCCACAAAGCATCAGATATTTTTACCGGCAAAGTGTCATTATATTCTTATGATCTCAATGGTGAATCAGATATTTTTGCACTACTGCCCACCGTCATATATTTATGCTGGTGACTGTACCTAATAAGACGCAGGTACTCTACCTAAAGTACCGATAATTATTTATTACTGCTAAGTCATAGACAAAATATTATCGATAGATTTTTATAATGTTGTGTCCCAGCTGAATTGAGTAGCATTTGAGTAGCATTCAAATGTTGACAGAAATTTGTAGAAAAAGTACACAGACTTCGACGAAAATTGAACATTATATTCCAGCAAATAAAGGTGGTTTTACTTTCTCACTTTCGGATTGCTTTCCTTGTTCATGTCATTGCAAATTTAATTTCTATTAAATTAAATACAATGGAAATACTACTTACCGATGGAATGTTACGGCATGATCGGAACATTTTGGTCCCCAACTTTTATTTTTGCACTCTAACACAGCACAATAAGGCATTTTAGTAGAGTTTTCACAATTGTTTTCTTTACTAGAAGCGCACGGCAACTGAGGTAAGAAAAACTGTCATAGACTACGCTTAGGCAATACATTGCTAATTTGAGGCACGCGGGCACCGCCCACTTACGATTTCTACTCTTTTTTTTTTGTTCTGTGGTTACATTTGTATACTTTCTATTGTTTATGTGTAAAACACATCATCATCATCATCAACCCATTATGTCCCCACTGAGAGGCACGGGTCTCTTCCCTGAGGAAGGTATAGGCCATACTCCACCACGGGGGCCAAGTCTGGATTGGTGGAAAACACATAAACATTTGAAATTATTTATTGGCCTGAATTTCAGGAAGATGCAAGCAAAAAGTGTTTTGAAGAGGTAGTAGACAACCTCTGCATTGTATTTGACCTGAGCAACTTTACATTATCTTGTATGGACTACCAAGTCCTAAAAAACCTGATCTGGCTGCTGAGCCGACACTACCCAGAGCGGCTTGGAGTCTGTCTCATCACCAATGCTCCTGGTTTTTTCTCCGGCTGCTGGGCTGTCATCAAAGCTTGGTAAGTAAACACGAATAAACTTGGATACCTTGTTAATTAATCCGAATACACTTAGGTACTTGTAAATTGATAAGTGTCAGAAGAATGGTCATGTTGAGTTAAGTTGCCTGTGTTGGGAGCTTGTCTCAAACTATAGACAAGTGCATGGCACACCAGTAACGGAACTATGGTGTGCAGGGGGGAGGTGGGTGTCGGCGACTGCTTGAGGGATGTCTTCTCGTTATCAATGCCACTTGGCATCAAGCTGCAGACACATACACAATATTTTTGTATGGTTTATTTTAGTTCACTTATTTTCCAATTTTCTGTGTAACTACTTTATTGCTTGTGACTTTCTTATGAGCACTAAAAGCCTCTTGAGTGTTCTTATGGAGCTTGTCTCCAGCAAGTTGGTAGCCAGAACATTACTGTGAATGGTTATTGTAGCCTTGTGTGTCTTTATAAAAGGCTACTTCTTGTTGCATAGTTTGTATTTTCAGGTATTTGTGTGTAACATGTATTTTTACGAACCACAAAGAAATACATACTTTTATTGGTTGTGCAAAATGATATTTTTTTTGTTGCTTACAATAATGTAATCTTAAGTAAAATTATAGAAAAAAAAAATGTTCGATCTAGTCTGCCAAAGCTTTGAGTAGCTGGGACTTTGCAGAATGTTAACATAATGATTTAGTATTTATTACAATACTACCATTGAAAAAATTTGATACCCTTCCAACTTTGAATATTCATGCTAGTCATCATGCATGAACTGATGATGAATAAGGATGCAATGTGAATCACAGGTATATTAACCATAGTAGATTTTTTTTTTCAATTGGCACAGCAGTATTATAAACTCCAATAGTATTTTATAAATAAAATCTTTTATAAGTGATTCTAATCTATTTCTTTTAGGCTGGACGATAACACCTCAAGGAAAGTGCAGTTTGTTAACAATGAGATGGATCTTTGCCAATATCTGATACCCGATATCCTGCCCACAGATATGTGAAACTTCTGATTAGATATGATAAGTGAGCTGTGAGAGTCCAAATCGGAAACGCTATATTGAAATGTCGCCAGGAAATTGTGGATGTATAAAGCACGAAGGCTCTACAGGGTTACCTAAAAATCGGCTATTTCTAAAACACCCCAATTAGAGTTTGTGTTTTACGACTCTTGTTTTATGAGTTTTCACTCAGATATTTTATGAAGCACTATTGTTTTATTAAGTATGCCGTCGGTTTCACATTGGATGGTAAGGGTAACTGCACAACGTTTTTTATCATATTATAAATGTACGAAACTGTTATCGTGTGATTACGGTTTTCGTCCAGTGTCGCAACCTCCGGAAAAATCATTGTCAAATATAAAGGAAGCATTCTGACCAAGACGTCACAAATTTTAGTAATAATATGGTAGACCATAAAACTATTATTATCATACTAGGTATTACTGATGTTATTGTTTATCATGACGAAAAGTACATTACTTAGGTAAGGTAGTAAGTAACTTAGTTACTACTCTGCTGGCTCAGCAACCCGAAGTAGGTCATGCATAGGTAGCGTGTAGGATGATGCGAGTCACGCGTTTTGCGACACTAAAACGTCAGAATTTGACAGTTAATGTACTGGAAAGTCGCGACTTTTGACGTTGTGGCGCGCGACTCGCGTCGTCATACTACCCTGGCTAGGCTCCGATACAAGTCGCCAGTGGTCTCAGTCGTGTCGTGTCACAGTTTTGTAAGACTTTCAAATTGACGCTGTGTAAGATAGTCTATTCAACACAAACAGTGACTTTACAAAACAGATCGTTAAAGAACAAAACGAGAACATATTTTCTTTTAGATTGAGAGTTTTTAAAAATTGTATAAGAGTTGTAAAGGACAGCCACAAGCTGATGTTTGAGGCATTTCGGATTTTCGAAGTAAACCTGTATTGCTCCATTAATTTTCACATTAAACATCATCCTAGTGGATGCAGATGTGTTCCTAACAATCTGTATATAACAAAAATTTACCACTGTTAGCTATAGTAAAATTGTGTAAAATAATTTAGTGTATAGTAAAATAATGTTGGGACTCCACATACAGAGACTATCGTAGTTAACTGTACTAAACGGACTTCTATGTTTATTAGCTTTGCAACAAAATATTTCTAGTCCTTTTAGTACTCATTGATTCATATTTTTTTAAAGGTAAGGTCTAAAACACCAATTAGGCAGTCGAATTGTCTTGTTTAAAGTTCATATTTTATCTTTCCAATGTTTGTGAATACCATTGCCAATGGGAAACTTGCGTCTCACTTAAGTGCACTCCATTTTGCTTTTATTACATAGAAGATAAATAACAACACAAAAAAATAAGAAATTAAACCATGAAAATATTTTTTTCATGGTTCACAATAAATGTAAAAAATAAATTTATCATACGTTTTATTATAAAGGTACAGATGCATCGTCGCAGTCAATGGCAGATTTGTATTCGGCGCATTTTTGTACGTGACTACATTGACTTTTCGACTGGTTATATAAAAAGTATTAGTCGTAGAGAAAAATAATACCACGTTTATTTATTTTTTGAAGTGTCCTCGCCGTCAATAAAACATAGTGCAAGTTCTCCATTGCTATGTTTGGAAGTAAAACACTCTACTACAAGCTGCATTGTTGCTGATTAAAATTTTACTACTTCTAATTTAATGTTTGAACCAGACATCTTTAACAAATATCGGCGAAGACACTCGTGTATTTGAGCGAGTGTTCCAAAAGAGAACTGTTTGTCTACTTTTACACTTTGTCGACCCATGTCGGTATTTTGCTATCATCAATTTGTGTAGTGCTACATCTGCGTGTAGAGTTAATAAAAGTAGAACTTAGCGACGAATTTTCAGTTTAAATACTTTTTACCGGCTGCAAACGCGGAAGGGTTTTTATTACTTTTTACAAAAATACATACACAAAATCATCTTGTACAAAATATCGTCATCTTATTTGTACTCTATTTATGTGACTGCACATGTTTGCAAAGCAGTCTGTCAGGTACAGTCGCTTGAGATAACTTTTATGAGATATCTGCATTAGTGCCCTGCCTCACTAGGACGCCATGGCGACGTCGCCAGCTACGTATCCAAGCAGTTTGTATGGAATGTTGCCAGACCGTCGCCAAGTGAGTTAGGCACCATACATTTCAATATTAACTGCTTGGATACGGTCGCTGCCGACGTCGCCATGGCGTCCTAGTGAGGCAGGGCACTTAATTGGGCATAAGTAGTACGATGTTTTAATTGGCTTTGGACTTTATTTTAAGTTGATAAGGGTGTACCTTACTTCATACGTTGTGTTAAACGTATATGTATTTTCATATTGTCTATATGTATTGTTACTTCCGCCACCACTTCATTCTGAGAGACCGAACGAAGTCAGCTGTAAAAAGTTATTACCTAGTCATTTGTTATCATTAATTAACACAATACTTACTCTAACTCTTGTGATAAATGACCACCTACATTCCATCTTAGTTAATATTAGTTAAATTGTATGTACCTATGTAACATACCAAAGTAATTTAAACAAATTACTTTTGTATTTGAATGTTTGCTATGTAAAATTACATATTACTTAACAAATGAAGTTGTTACAGAAACCCAATAAGTTTTATACTTAAGTCATTACAAAGGTGCGAACTGAGTCATAAACATTTGTATCAGACCTCTCTCTCACACATAGGAGGCAAATCAGGCCTATCGGAACTCTCGCTCGCACTTTTATGATGGCGTTTGTAATGGCTTATGTAGTGTGACCGGTTGCGATTTTACTGCTATAAAAATTGTAGTACAAGGGTGGCTAGCCCCGTTTTTAATTTCCCCATAATAATATTTCACTAGTTCATGTAGTAAGCAATTCTCTCATGGTGGTAAGCAAATTTAAGCAATTGGTAAGCAATTTTTGGAACATATTTCAAAGTAAAATACGACACTTGACCGGCCATTCTGACGGTCACCTGTATTTGGCATTTGTTTCATGCCACCAGTTTCTGTAACTACCTACATAACTATAACATTAATTACAATACGCTACTTGCCTCGTATCAAATTTGACGCGATAAATGGATATTTCCTGTAGTATCTAACGTAAGAAACCGAAATATATTGACTTTGCTAAGTAAATATGCAGGATGGCTGCAAAATTTGCAAATAAAAAAAATATTTTTCGCTTTTAAATCGGAACGGTGAAAACACTATCCGCCATCTTGAAAGCACCTTTGGTTGTAAACAAACATCTGTCAGTCGTGCGTGCGTAGGTTCTATTGTGACTCGTACTTCTTTCGTGGCACGAGCTCTACCTATGTTGAATGTCAAACTTTGTTTACAAACGTAGAGGACTTCAAACCATAGACAAAAATGGCGGACCGCGTTTTTGGCTGTTTAGCAAAGCAACGTTTTAAAATAATGTTTTTGTTGCTTTTAGGTCCTCAAAAAATATGCTAAAATATGTTTTGGTCTAATGGAAGAGATATTTAGCATTTAAGACATACTTGAAAAAAGAATAAAGTAGCGGATTAGATAGGATTAAAATATATTTTTACTTACCTAATTGTTTCCAGCTATTTCACGTCACCGTACCTTGTAATATTATATAAAATTACATATTTACAATAAAGTGATATGCACCTAGTTACAAACTGTATAATTTTTATATAATCAGAGATTGTTCTTAAGTGTTTCGTTATTATTCCGGAATCAGTAAATAAAACTATGTTGTATAATAATTGTTTTAATTGCTTTTTGATGGTTTAAAAACAGTTATACAAATTAATCGCTGTACAATTCCGAAGCAAATTACACTATTTTATAAATTACTATTTTAGAATATTGTACTGTTAATTTTGTCTGTTGACATATTTTGCTTCAATTTAATACCACTGCGGAAAAAAAGCTTAAAATTATAATGTTCTATAATAATTATAGTAGTTATAATAATTTTATTAAATATTTATGACTAAGCATTCGAGAATAATTATCACATAATAAAAAGTATTATTTACAAAGATCAAACAATCAAGTCCTCCGGCTCCGATTATTACATGGAATGTCAATGTAATTTCAAAAGTATCGCATCACTGACTATAATTAATTAATTGCTAACGATGTTCTCTTGAACATTCACAAAGTAATTACATTGGCACAGTTTTATTATCTTTCTGTCTTTGTCACGGTTTAAGTTCGATACACACATTTTTATTGTCCGAATTTGACCTATTGATGATATGCATGATTTTCTACTAAAGGTACATGATTACTTGCGGATAGAATGACAAAACAACCATTTCAACGATATGGCTAGTGATTATCATGAGAGTAAATTATATGACTAGCGATCAAATTAAGGAATGTCTATAAAGTTAATACAATATTGAGACCATTAGATGAACATAGGTTTACACGCAAACAATACAATTTAGAGATGCAGTGGAGGTGGGGTATCCTGTATAAAGCCTCGTCATCGCTAAAGAACATTGCTGTGCGGCTGGACTTATTCAATACGGAGTTGTCTCGCTATATTACAGATAAACACAAATGTACCTTAGGGTGCATGAGTGGCTTCAAAATAACAAAAAACATTTGTCAGTGACACTTGCAATCCATAGAGCAGTACATTAATACTATAGGCAGTGAGGTTTATTAAGTACAAAGTATTAAAAGAGCGGTTTACAACAAAAATCAATTCTACACTTTACGTAAGTCGGGTACAGGTATATGTTGTACGAGTGGTACACAGTAAACAGTTATGTTACATATAAGACTAGTATCTAAAATAGTGGTGTTTATTACTCGTATGTACTGTACATAGTATTCAAACAATACAACATAATATGGGGAATACAAAATGAGTAATATCACATTTATACCTACAAACGACAGCTACTTGATTACTTTAGCTCTTTCATATAAGTTCAAAACTAAGTTTAAAAAATCAGACTATCCATTCCCCGTATTGATAACACCTATGCTTCGCCATATTGCCGAAATATAATTAACTTACGCCACGGCATGAAAGCCAAGGTACTACAGCTGCATTGTGCATAAAAATATACTTCTGATCCAGAAAATATATGGCTCAAAGCGAACTAATATGGCATAATTTTTAAAAGATTTTTTAGATTTTTTTCTCCACAACTAATTTTTTCAGCCACTAATAAGATGTTTAACCATTGATACGAATATCTATCAAGTAAATCGATATCATAATTATTGACAGGTCACAAAACAATTGACGTGTTTTTAAAGTTAATGATTAGTAAATTTGCCTAAAATTCAGAATGATCGGAAACCATAAACAGGAGACTTACTTTGAAATCTCTTCACTTAAAAGGAAAGCGTATCTCTATTTCACTTTTTTATGGACGCGGTAATGGTCGGTTTTGGGTTAAAGTAAGAAAATAATATTTGCCGAGACTAGGGCCGTCAGGGCCGTGCAGGCAGGAAAATTAAGCGCTTTCGTTTTTAAATCGACCCAAAGCAGCCTGCAAGCAACGGTAAAAGTATGTAAACTTTATTTCTTTCTGACCGACTTACGGCGCTAATACACAGGCGGCACGTTGCAAACGACAGTGCCAACTGCAGCCGTCGACACTCGTCGACACTTCGACGCCCTCAGAGTGCCGATGAAATACGAAAGAAAAGGTAGTTTTTCTTGGGGGGGCGGCGGGCGCGGGCCGAAGCAACAGGCGCAGTCAGTCCGCGAGCGCGTCAGCTTCGAATAGCGACAAATGAGGAAAAATATAGATATTCTTCTGGACGTCAGAGTGGTTCACGAAAGACTGTATACATTTCCAGGCGCGTGAGGCCGGGCCGTGCAAGCAGGCAACAATCCGCGACTTTACGTAGCATGTGAATTTGCTGTGCCATGTCGCCTTGCAAAAGAGATTCCGGGCGTATCAGGCCAGGCTGACGAGGCGATGGGCGCGTGCCAAAGCAGCATGCTCACTCTGCGAGCACGCCGGCGAGAGGAAATGAAGAAAAAATATAGATTTTCTTCTGGACTCGTGAGAGCGGGTTCACGAAGATATAAAAGATCAGGTTTCTATTCCCGGGTCACAACGCGGCTGGCGCCGCAGCAGACACAGTCAGTCCGCGAACACACCGGCCTCCAATAGAGCGCAGGCGAGAGAAAACAGAAAAAAATGCAGTTTCTACTGGACGCGTCAGGGCGGGCTCACGATGCGCTAAAAGTCAGTTTATTTCCAGGCTCACTTTGAAATTAAAGGTCAGTATATATTCCCGGGCTCACGGGGCGGCGGGCGCGGGCCGCGCACCGGCGCGCAGGCGAGAGAAAATAGAAAAAATACTGAATACTGGTGGGCTCACGGTGCGCTAAAAGGCAGTATATTTCCAGGCTCACGATGAGATGAAAGGTCAGTATATTCCCGGGCACACGGGGCGGCGGGCGCGGGCCGCAGCAGACGCAGTCAGTCCGCGAGCACACAGAGAAAAAATACAGAGAAATACTGGACGCGTCAGGGCGGGCTCACGATGCGCTCAAAGGCAGTATGTTTCCAGGATCACGGTGCGCTAAAAGGCAGTATATTTCCAGGCTCACGATGAGATGAAAGGTCAGTATATTCCCGGGCTCACGGGGCGGCGGGCGCGGGCCGCAGCAGCTGCAGCAGCAGACGCAGTCAGTCCGCGAGCACGCCGGCCGCCACGGCGGCGAGCTCCTCCTTCAGCGCGCGGAACGAGGGCCGCTCGTCGGGCGCGTGCCGCCAGCATGCGCGCATCACCTGCGGACCGGGCGCGTGGTTAAGCGGCTGGTAACGGCTAATGGCGAAATCGCCGAAATCGGTATTTGACACTATCAACAACAAATTATTTGAGATGCTCGATTAAAACACAAATTACAAAATGTTTCGGAAATTGTAGTTCTTTTAATCATTTACTAGTTATTACCATTTTTAAACAGAGGAAACATAAAAAGAGTGCTCTGAAATGTGACGTCACAAACAAGTATTTTCATACAAAATTCCGTTTTAAAAGTAACTCATTTGACATGCTGTCAAATACCCAATTGTCAATACCTTCCTCAGGGAAGAGACCCGTGCCCCTCGGTGGGGACATGATGGGTTGATGATGATGATGATGAAATACCCAATTGGGTAGTTGACAAAGTGTCAAATAAGTTACTTTTAAAACGGAATTTTGTATGAAAATACTGAATTATGACGTCATTATTAAGAGCACTCTTTTATGTCTAATTTGTTTACAAATTGTAATAACTAGTAAATGACTAACAGAAATACATTTTTCGAAAATATTTTGTAATTTTTGTTTTAATCGAGCATATAATATTTATTGTTGATCGTGTCAAATACCTAATTGAATGGAGAGTAACTTCTGTTGCGGGGTTTCACAGTATGGGCATGGACCTTGTTTTTTAAGTTACGTACATTTGTGAACTTGCAGTAGGTAAATACCTCTCGCTAAAAGGGAAGGAAATGGTGAGGAACCTGAGTGTGAGCTATTCACATAACTCAGCGCTTGAAATCGCCAATCCGCGGTGAGCACGCGTGGTGATTAAGCCCACACTCACTCTCTGAGCGAAAGAATGTGACTACAGTGGAACATAATATAAGCTGCTAACAATAACGAAATATTTTTTTGAAATAAAACTTTCGGAACCACTACACAAAAAACTAGCAAGTGTATCCGGAATAAAGTTAATAGTAACGAAATCAAACTCGATGCACGTATTTCTCTTTCTGTATTTGAAAATAACACCATTAACATGCAGAACTCCGGAATACATCCAGAAGAGTAAAACCTAAATAAAACAAAAGTTACAAGGACACGTTAAAATTCTAAAATAGGTCTGATTTCTAGTCGCACTCATGCCAGAAAATGAAAAGAATCAATGAAGATATAAAGGAAGATCTTCATCACTTTATGATACTCACATTGTATATTTCGTTGAGACATCCTTTAGGTTTCTCTAGCACTTGTCCTCTTTGCACCATCTCGACCACTTCTGAATTCTTCATACGACCATAGGGCACCTTGCCACAAGTGAACACCTCCCACATTAGGACGCCTGGAACGTTGATTAAAATTCATAAAACATAATTACATCAGTAGACATAAATTGAAACGGAAAAATAGATTATGCTAAAAATAACATTTCGTATAAAGAGGACATTATGCTATTGATGGAACTAGTGATGGTGATTTTGACTATCCTCTGATCAACATAAAATATAATATATTTATAATATGTATAATAATAATAAATAATAATAATAGGTGGCACTGCACACTTTATAATCTTAATATTTGGTGTTACCTTATTACTAACGCATTTTGTGGTTACCTACGAGTATAAGCATCTATAAGTAAGATTGCACATTGCCTTTTAGATTTTGAGTTTTAATGCTATTTTTTATGTAATTTTTGTGTATTGTTTAACTATAAGCACTCTCTCAGGTCAATTCTCGATTCCGCTGATACCCTGTCCAGCTCGATCATATTAATTCATTGAAGAAGAGTGAAACTAACTAAATTCTTACACGCGTCGTAGTGCGTCTAGTATAACAAAGCTGTCTTACCAAAGGCCCAAACGTCAGACTTGGAGGAAAACCGCGTGTAGTTCAGGACCTCTGGAGGCGCCCACTTAATCGGGAACTTGGTACCGCCGGAGCTTGTGTATTGGTCGTCTAACACGTACCGCGCTAGACCGAAGTCTGCTACCTGTGAAATTCATATAATACAATAAGCACCAACCCAATCTTACTATCTAATCTCTTTAAACGAGCAATTCTTGTATATATATTTATATATAATCAGAATCTTGGAAACGGCTCCAACGATTTTCACGAAATTTTGTAGGCAGATGCTTTCGGGAGCGTTTAATTGATCTAACTAGGTTACATTTTTAGAAAACGTTGTTTTATCCGTGTTTTAAGGCAATTGAAATTTGCTATAATAACATACATAGGTAAATTTCGCGTCTACTTGCAACGTCGGGATAGTTCTGACAGGAAAACGGGCGACCCGTTTCGGGCCGATTTCAAGAGACCCGGTTCGAGTCATGATGTTTTTTTTCAGTTCTTTTTTTGTTGAAAAAGGATTATTTTATATTAGAAAAAAAGTACCGAGCAAAGCTCGATCACCCAGGTACTGTACATTATGTAACACTTTTTTTGAACTAAAACTTTCGTAAGCACGACACATTGTAAATTTTTGGTTCGGATCAACTTACGTTTATTTTTTTATCGGATCGTTCGGACTCGTCCGATAAAAAATAAAAGTAAGTTGATCCGGACCAAAAATTTACAATTATGTAATACTTTCACCAAAATAAAACTTACAAACATAAATGCAGACTCGTTAGACGAAATTATAATGCGCGCTATCTAAACCGAATGTATACGCGAAAATGCAAAAGAATGCACGTTAAAACTACAATTCCCATGCTTTAGATGCCAAGTTAAAATGCTTTTGTTTACTTTTACATATTTTACAAACGTGTAATGATGGTTTTTAGATGTAGGTCATAACTTTGGTCATAAGCTGAATCGTTTGATAATAATTCTATGGAGCTAAAAGGAATGCAACAAACTGACAAAATGACGTTTGTATATGAAAAGTTGTTTCGAAGAATAAAATAATATAAAATAGAGTCAAGAGCTGGAAACAAACAAAGGGAAGTCAATTAATCTTAATGCTTACCTTGACAACATTTTCGTCACCAACCAAACAATTTCTTGCTGCTAAGTCTCTATGTATGTAATTATGCCTTTCTAAGTATGCCATTCCTTTGCAGACCTGTAAAGAGATCGAAAAAACTGTTTTTATCTTCATTAGCATTTTAATTCTTAGCACGGAAGAAATTAAATCGTGCGACCCGGGCGGACGGACATGCGTCGACCAAATAGAGGATACATAACTATCTAAGCGCAAGTGAAAAGAAACTTAAAACTAAGCTTTTTCATTTTCAAGATCGTGCAAGTTGCAAACTTACCTGGTTTTCAATTTATGTAGGTATGTACAATAATATAAAGTCACTAGATAAACCACAATCGCTTTATGGGGCTCGATATTTTTTTTAAATCGCCCAACAAATACTTTTCTTTTTCTTTTGCCTAGCACGAATAATAAAAGCAGATACGAGTTTACACACAACTGTTCCGTCTGGATGTATTTCCAAGTTTGTAATGTTACCACAGCACGGTATCCTAGTTAGGGCCCGGTACAAGTCATAGTGTTGTGTGAAAGTTACCTGTATGCACATATCGAGGAGCACGGCGGGCGGCAGTTGGTCGGGCGCGGTTCTCCGCAGGTAGTTGAAGAGCGATCCGTGCCGCATGTACTCAGTCACGATGTAAATGGGCCGGTGCTTCGAACACACGCCGTACAACTGCACCAGGTTTTGGTGCTGGAGTTTGCTGCAGAGGGGAGGCAGGTGGTTAGTTGGTCGGTAAGAGTATGCCCTCTAATTATATAACTGTCCACTCAATTGGGTCATCCAACTTAACGTTTTCTGATTGCTAAAAAAAGCAAGAATGGAGCTTAGCGCCCTATAGTTTTAATTTATGAGATGTAAAAACTATTGTTCCATTATTATGAATTTGAAAATGGGAGTATATGGACGATTTTCTTTGGGTGCGCTTTTCGTGTAATGGAGGACTAGTCAATTTTTAATTAGATGCAAAAATAAAAAAAATTTACTTCTCGCGTAACCAAAAACCTAATTGGGTATTTGACAGGACAAATGAGTTACTTTTAAAACAGAATTTTGTATGAAAATACTTGCTTGTGACGTCACATTTCAGAGCACTCTTTTTATGTTTCATCTATTTAAAAATTGTAATAACTAGTAAATCATTAAAAGAAATACATTTTCCGAATCATTTTGTAATTTTTGTTTTAATCGAGCATCTCAAATATTTTTTTTGTTGATAGTGTCAAATACCGTAAACTTCGTTTACTACGAACTACGTTTCCTGATTGCTAAAAAAGCAAGAATGGAGACTAGCGCCGGATAGTTTTCATTTATGAGATGTATCAACTATTGCTCCATTATTAAGAATTTGAAAATGGGAGTATATGGACGATTTTCTTTGGGTGCGCTTTTCGTATAATGGAGACCTAGTCTATTTTTAATTAGATGCAAAAAAAAATGAGAATGTAAAAAAGTAGACTCTCGTGACCAAAAACCTAATTGCATCAAACATATTAATTAGTAGTGTACATTTTAAATTTTGGTAATGATAACTGTTGTGATTTCATGACTGCACTATCGAATTAGGCAAGCCTGTAATGGTAGTGATATGTAAATAAATTTATAATAATAATACATAATACGAGTATAGTTCTAGTAGTATGATAAATATTTCTAAATAAAGATAAAATAAAAATAAACGATCTTTTTACTTGTGTTTTGATAACAGGCTTTTGTAGCAGTATAGATCTTATTGGAACCCTAGTCACACACAGACGATAGCGTTAATTTATTGTTTCCACACAATATCCAACATGCAACCCGCGTCAACACACGACTGCAATCAAATTTAGTATACAACAAGACATCGTGGGATATTCCGTCTCAAAAAAAAAAACGTGTTTTCATGTTTAGTATGTCAACAAATGTAATGGGTTGTGAAATGTCAAAGTGACAGTTTCTTTTGCATCAAATTAAAAAAGAGACCTCGTAAAGGAGTGCGACTTACGTCATGACTTTGGCCTCCTCGATGAAGTCATCCTCGGACATGGTGCCTTCCTTCATCATCTTGACGGCGGTGTCGATGCGGCCGCGCCAGCGCCCGCGCCGCACCACGCCAAACTGGCCCGCCCCCAGCTCCTCGAGAAGCACCAGCTCCGAAGGGTCGATCTCCCACTTGTCTGGAAGAGGTAAGTAAGTAATTGGGTATTTGACAGGATGTCAAATGAGTTACTTTTAAAACGGATTTTTGTATGAGAATACTTGCTTGTGACGTCACATTTCAGAGCACTCTTTTTATGTTTCGTCTATTTAAAAATTGCAATAACTAGTTAATGATTAAAAGAAATACATTTCCGAATCATTTTGTAATTTTTGTTTTAATCGAGCATCTCAAATAATTTATTGTTGATAGTGACCGTATTATGTTTATGTTGTTATATTCTTATCTAATGGTTATTTCCAAAAAGACTATTCCAAATTAATATTGATTATAAATAGACATATGAGGGTATTACAAAAATAGAAATGTTTTGCGTTTACAGGCAGTCCCTAAACTAGGCTGGGCCTGTATCTTGGGGACTTCAGCAGTGTTAAACTAAATAAAACAGAAACTGCGCTTTCTGTTTTGTTTACTTGTTGACAAATTCCTAAACGCAACAGCCCTTTTGGAAGATATTTACAGTGAACATAGTTAGAGGTGATTCTAGATTCATCATCAGCCTTTTGACGCATTTGACTCTTTTCCATCCCGTGTCTATACCTACCGCCAGGTCGTCAGACCATCTGGCAGGGAACCTGCCCTCGTCCGGTCCGCGGTCGCCAGGTAAGAACTTTTCCGCCGCAACGGCCATCAATTCTCCTATATAATAATAATAATAATAAATGCTTTTATTTCAGAATACACAGTTCCAGCTTACAAAACACATAGATCATAATAATTCTTATACAGATATAAAGTGAAATAAAATAGAAGAAATAGGTATACGTAATTACAAATCATTTTCGATTTTTGTCGCGCTGAACGGAATGCCAATGTTGGTACAGTGAACTGCCCACATCCTCACACAGACACGACAGAATCTCATTCTTGGAGGCCCGCAGTCGGCTCCAAAACGAGGCAACTCTGTTACGGATAATAGCAAAGAAATCCGGAACCCTGGCCGACGCGAACATCTGTGATGCACTACAGAATCTAGGCAAACGCATTAGTATACGGAAGGCGTCATTATATTGCACTCTCAATGTACTGTACGCGCTTCTCGTGTAATTAAACCACAGCTGGCAAGTATAAAAACTTTGACAGTAAGCTTTGAATAGTGTTACTTTGACGTCCTCCGTACACTTTGCGAACCTTCGTGCGATCATGTTAGAGCGCACGGCCAGGGCCCGGCGCTCCCGCTCTACGTCGTCATTATCCGTCAGTTTCTCTGTGAGGACGTGGCCTAAATACCTAAACTCACTTACAACCCGCACCGGCGACCCATCCAAATATACCGGGGGTACCACATCCGGACCTGCCCGCGACCTAAAAACGAGTAGCTCCGTCTTCTTCGCATTATACCGAAGTCCATGGGATTCTGCATAACGCTCACAAATCGACAGAAGTTTTCTAAGGCCACTGATCGAGGGGCTGAGAAGCACCATGTCATCCGCATAACTAAGATTATTTACACAAATACCGGCGATATGACAGCCGACTCTGGCGCCTCTCAGCTCCTCGATCAGCTCATTGACGTAGAGATTGAATAGGTCCGGAGAGGTCAGCCCGCCTTGACGTACACCACAGTTTAAGCTGTACTCCTTAGACTGTGCGTCGCCCCATCTTACATGATTGGTTTGGTTCTCGTACCAGTATCTCAACAGATCAACCACACTCGTAGGTACGTTCGACTTTCGCATTTTTGCCCAGAGTAAATCATAATTTACTAGGTCAAAAGCACGACTAAGGTCGAGAAAACAGCCATACACAGACGTGTTCCTTTCCGTGTAGTGTTTTACAATATGTTTTAGGCTAAAAATAGCAGAATCTGTTGAGAGACCGGGACGAAAACCAAACTGTGCATCATTTATGCAAATACTTTTCGCCAGTGCGGGCTGCAATATGCGTTCTAGAATTTTTCCGATCACTGTACCTAGCGATATTGGTCTATAATTGGACAAGCTAGACAGATCCCCGGTTTTGTTCTTAGGGACAGGTACGACAACGGTTCTCATTAGGTTTTTTGGCAAATAGCTAAAATTGATACACAAGTTGAAAAGCCTCGCCAGAGCATCATATATACCATCGCTAGCGTAAAGCAAGTGCTCAATGCTCAGGCCGTCGAACCCTGGTGATTTACCACGCCTTATTCGCTTGACGACCTCGAGCACTTGTTGGCGCGTAACTTTGTCAATAAGTGGCGCATTGGCTGGATGTGCGCCCGACTCGACGGCCGGAGCACTGAGCACGTCGCCACCGCGGGTCCTAGGTTCGACCTTGAAGTGACGCGAAAACAACTCTGCTATCTCGAGTGGCTGCCGAAGGTTCTCAACGTTTGTTGGAGAATTCGGTTTGCAATTAGCTTTTTTCGTAGCACTCCAAAACTTACCAAAGTTTTTATTGGCTCTGTGTACCGCTAGAATGTTCATTTTTATTTTATCCTCATTGTTTTGGCACCACTTCAGTTTATTTTTAAAATTCTTTCTACTTCTACTCATATTCTCATAAAGTTCACCAGAAGTCGGCTTACCACCAAGTAGCCAACAGTTGTAATATAGTCTGGCAGTTTGGTGGGCCTCACTAACGTGGTAATTCCATCCCGTTATCCGTCTACCCTTTTTCCGTTCAGCGCGACAATCCCTAGCACTGTGTATTGCGGCCTTTTGTAAAATTAAAATCAGTCTATCATAATATTCATCGATTAAAAATAAATGTTCTTTACAATTAAAATTATCACAATTAATACATTGACTAGCATACGTTAATTTTGGCAATTTTTCTAAACAATATGTACCAAACATTTTTATTTGATCCTTATTTCTAGTTCCCCATCTTATTTCTTTCATGTTATCGTCATGAGCATCTTTCACAGAGCTCTTATCAACTAAAATCTGTATATTACATTCTATAAATAATGGTAAGTGATCCGACCAACATGGCTCGTAGTTTACTTTAATAGAAACAATAGTGTCCCTAGCTGCTTGCGTTGCAATGCAGTGATCCAACCAGCTGGTGGTTCCATGTGCCTCACTTTGACACGTAAATGTGCCAGACTCTAGCCCTAATACATCCAGGTCCGCACAAACTAGGTGATGGTCAGCACAAAAGGAGAGTAGTTCATCCCCGAAAGACTTACCCGGCTGCGCATTAAAATCACCCAACATGTATGCACACTCCACTTCACTATCGTCTATAATAGCGCACATATTTGCCAGGCAATCCGTAAACTCCGGCAGGTTCTTTTTATCCACAGTATCGTTAGGCATGTACACATTAAGCACCAAAAATTGCCGGCTACCAAGACAAATTTTGACAGCCGCCAATCTATCACTATTACATTCTATATTATACACAGAGGTGAACACAGACTTTCGCCAGAGAATCGCCAGACCACCGTACGGACGCCCACGCAAAATACCTACAGAAGTGTCCACAGATGATTTAGCAAAGCCACTAAAGTCCTTATCAATATCTTGTACGAAATTGAGATCGTGTGGAAGGAGCCACGTTTCCTGAAGTACTATTACATCAGCCGACTTACATAGTGTACGGACCCTATTTATGGATCTTTTAATTGACCTACAATTAAAAGATACTATAACAATATTGTCGGGCTTACTATTCATATTTGTTGTTTAATTTTCCGTTACGAGCAACGCGCTCTCTGTATTTTCTAAATACAATGCCTTTTGGCCAGAAGTCGCCATTAAGAAAAATGCCTACTTTGCTGCTCGGGATTTTTACTATAAAAGAGTTAAAACTTGTTTCATGAAATTGCTTTAATAGCTCCACCTGTAAACAATCTTCACCCATTTCCTTGATGTGCTCTTCTATGTCTGAAGGTTTTATACTTTTTTCTACACGGGAAACATAAATCGTAACTGTCGATTCCACCACTTGAATTCGACTGGAACTCTGTAAAGTCCCACGCATATTCTTGTTCTTTTGTTGTTTCTTACGCGTGACAAGTGCATAACTATCTCTTGGCTCCTCCTTATTTGTCTCTGCCTCAGAGTCGCATTTTGAATGCCGCTTCGATTGCATCGGAATCATAATATCACGATAAGACGGAGTACGCGGACAGGAGTCACCAGCTGACGGAACCGGTCCGCTGACGTCACTGCCTAGTCCGCTGTTCGTTACCGTGCCTATAGTTTTGCAAGGCAAATTTTTAGCAATAACCGTGTTCGATGCGCAGTTATCTTTTAGTACCTTCACTGGCGTAGTATTGATCTGAAAAGACGATCGTCTGTTCTTGCTGACTAATGTCCTCAATTGAGTCAACTCGTCATGTACCTTTGACACTTCCTCCTTTGATGCCGCGTCCTTACGTAAGGTTTGAATCTCGGTTTTGAGATACGTCAAGTCTTTCAGTAAACGGGATACGTCTACGTGGTCAAAGCTCACCGGGGGCAGTCGGTTCAAGTCTCGTGCTACAAAGCATGGCTGCTTGTCAGGATCAGTTTCTTTGAAGATTTTAATGCAGTCTTTTATACTCTTCTTATTCTTATCCTCTCCTTTCCTTGTGATACATCGTACCCCTTCGGCGATTGAGGCGAAAAGTATTGTTTTTCCCGATTCAATTTCGGCGTCAGTAAAATTTGAGGCACATATTTGCACTATGCTCAGTTCGTCTAAAGTATCAATTTTATTCTGAACAAACGTCAAAAACTCGTTTATTATTATAGTTTCTTTCGTCATTGCAAAGCCGAACAAAAAAGTTCAACGCACAACCGTGCGACGCGGCGGACGGCGGACACTGATGATATTACATTACTTGTCAAATTATGACATTTTAGCGCCTTACACGCATTACACGCACGCAGAATTAACCTCGGAGAATGAGTCTTTGTTACTTGGAATTAAAAAAAACGCATTCTGCGCGCCTTCATGCCTCGCCTTTACCGACGACACGAGTCAATCATTTTGTGGCGCAAAAATGTCAGATTTTGACAGTTCATTTACTGGAAAGTCGCTACTTTTCACATTTAAAACGCGTAACTAGCGGTACGACCCATTACCCATGGACTATTCCAATCGTCGAACTGTCAAATTAGTACTGAGTTTGACATCAGACGATTGGAATCGCTCAGGATTTGGTGCGCATTTTACGCCCCTGACCAGCTTACCGTGAGACAGCCCAGGCGTGGGCGGCACAGGACGATCGCAGGGCGTGGTTTTGAGCCGTGAGCACAGTCCACCGCTGTTGTGCTTGTGATAGTTGATGAGCTCGGGAATGCTGGCGCAGCAATGCTTATCCGACAGGTAGAACTCGCCACGGCTATTCTGCTTTATATGATAGTGCTTCGTCTGGGGGTGGTTGCTGGAAACGGAGAAGAGAAATAAATAAAAACTGCTTTAGTAGCTTTTGTCAAAGTGGTCAATAGGCAGTAGTAGTAGGCTGTAGCATAGTAGTAACGTTTCCACTAGCCTGTGCTTACCCGGCCGCGGTTGTTTTGTGAAAGCCAAAAACAAAGGATAAAGATAGGCAGAGCTAGAATTTTTTAATGACTCGCGTTTTTTTAGGGTTTAATCGCGATTTAGGCCGAAAAACACACGATCTTAGTTTGGGAGCAGTGTAAGTGATTGTAATGACATGTGTGGATTTATTAATAAAATACAGAAAAATATAGATAACTATTAGTTACACATTCACGGTAAACCCGTGAAATATGATTATTTATTAGGCAAACGCTTATGTTATTATTGAATAACCATCTGCCTCTCCTTCACACAATATGGAAGCTATTATCGTAAAAGCAAGAAACAAATAGTTGTCCAGTTCCTTTCTTTAATTGACAGTGGTATAAATAAAACAAACAGAAAAGTGAACTCACACTTTGGTATAAAGAGAGAGGGTGTACATTCCTTTGGTGGAGGAGTTGCGTACAACAAAGCATCCCTCTTTGTCTTCCTGCTTCAACAGGGACTCCGCGCGTTGCCGTGACATGTCTCCCACGTACCATCTGCGAAATCATTTCGACATTAATTACAAATGACCATTGTCCCACATTTTGACAATAGTTACCAATTATTATATAATTTTAAGGCCCTGTTTCACAATGTTCAAATAAAGTTCCAGATAAGCTATCCGCAACCAGGGCTGCCGTTCGTTCTAAATTTAAATAAATTTTTATATTTTGCGTGTGTTCGTTTATGGCTTCAAATTTAGAACAAACGGCAGCCATGGTTACGGATAGCTTATCCGGAACTTTATCTGCAGATTGTGAAACATACCCTTAAGGTATAAGGTCAGTGAATATAATGGTTCAATTACAAATTAATAATATTTACTAATTTCTTGTATTTTTGTGAATAAATGTGCGACTAACTCGACTTTCTTAAGTTCGTTTCACAAGTCAATGAAAATAGCTTCAATAGTTTTGAATGAATAACGCCAAGCACCTTTACGTATTACGTAAAACAAACAAATATAATTTATAGGTTCCGTTTGCATAAACTAGGGGTATTTTTAGTTTCGTTTAAGGCGTTTGCAGCGAGTAGTGGCAGCCCTACAATCTGACGTCTCGTAGAATCTTAATTGACGACGTTTTACCGTGCATAACGTACTTCCGGTAACGAAAACAAAGATTATTTTATTTCTCTTAAAAAAATATTAAAGCACTCTAAAACGAAATACTTGGCCCAGGCTATCAAAATTACCTATTTTCTTGAAAAAAAAAAATATAAAAACAGAATATTTTTGAGGACAATGTGAGATAGAGAATAACGGATGTTCGTACGTGGAGCATGATGTCTCCTCGTACAATTATTTATATGTTTCAATTACCATACATATGAATAATTGTAAGTTTAGCATACTTTTCGCTAACTACGATACCCTTTATTATGGTAACTAGACAAGCCCAAAAGAAAATGAGACTTTGAATAGGTTTCAATTGTCATTTACTATGCCGATCTATGACGACAGTAGTTCCATTGTGTAGGTCGAAAATAATATTTACTCAAGCATAATTATCTGAAAACGTCACGATTGCTCTCATTTACTCGTCACTGAACAGATGGCATTTTTCAAGTCGTAAATGCATTGCACTATTGCTTTATTGTAAAACATAATATAATTTGCAAGTTATTTCAATAATTACTTTTAATATTTTATGTCAAGTAACCTTTAACACCCCGACATTAGGAAGTCAATGATCGTTGAAACGAATATAGAGATAAGGTTTTTATAAACTTGCACTATTGCAAAGATGTCAAGAAAAGTCTAAAGAGCATTTTACTGTAAGGTTTTACGTTTTGCTAAAGATGTAATTTGGCTAACGGCGTCATTTGACTAAAGACGTATGTAAAATTCTCAATGAATGCATGCCAAACTGTTATGACTCCACTTTCTGTTCGCAATATTACAATTAATTAGCCACACTCACTCGTATTTCTGTAATCCTAATGTTTCCTTCTCTTTTACGTAATTGCTCGGAATGTAGCCGACAGACCTGTGAACGGAAATCAATAATGTAATGTATACTTTGCGACTTATTAAGACATGAGAGGACCTCATTGACTCCTTGCAGTTTAGTTTATTTTTATTTTAGCTAGTTCAATAACTAACGAAGGTTTACACATACAACGTATCATCATCATCAACAACCCATTATGTCCCCACCGAGGGGCACGTGTCTCTTCCCTGAGGAACGTATAGGCCATACTGCACCACGGGGGCCAACTCCGAATTGGTGGAGGCTTGCAAGACTAGTGGCTGGTCTTTCTGTCAGAAGTTTTCAAGCCGCCCTAAGGCCTCTGACTTGGCTTAACGACTGCCATCTATCGACGGCAGCCGGCACCAACTGCTTAACGTGCCTTGGGAAGCACGGAACCGCTCAGAAAAATTTCACTAGCGTTAGTCATAAAACGGTCACCCATCCATGCACTGAACGCGCCCTATGTTGTTTAGCCTCCGTGATCGTATTAAATCACTAAGGCGGCTAGGGCTACGAGCGATTCATACAACATATACAAAGAATATAAGGTCGGACCTCTGTAAGAGAGAGAATATGGGCTTAATCACCACGGGCACCACGGCTTGGCAATTTAAAGCGATAAGGTATGTGAACAATTTTTTCGCCCGGGTTTCCATTGTTTTACGATGTTTTCCTCTTTTCCTCTCTTTTCCACAAATAGTAGCACTTAATAACAACAATTTTGCCGAAATAACCAACCAAGCAAGAATCGGATAAGTCTATGACCCGTCAATTTAGTTGGTTGATGGGTCGTCGTCTGACTGAGTGGAATATAACAGTCAATTTAATATTCACAAGCCCTGTAAAACAAACATCTATGTTTATGACCAATAAGCGTTTTGACCAATAAATTAAATCAAATTAATTTTATTATATACTAATATTAAAGTTACTTACCCTTGCTCATCTTTGGCTTTCCACCAATGTTCCTGGGAGTCATCAATAACTTCGTACTCGGCTCCCTGGACACCAAAAGAATATTATTTTTAAATTAACGCGCGCAATTTCGCACCTTGTTTGCTCATGTTAAGATGACATAGTCAAACATATTCATGACGTCTGCAAAGCAATTTGGATTATCCACGCCTAAATCTTTTCATCTGAATACTTATTGTTAGTGCGTGTCAAATTTGGCAAATGTACATAACTAACACCTGTGCTTTTGCAGAGCAAGCGCTGTGGCCTCGGACATCTGCTCATCAGAATAACTGCCACACTCATGGCGTGTAATTTACCCCTAACTTTATGCCCGAATCGAATTCGAACATTATCTTCCTACACGCTCTGCACGAACGCAAATGAATATTTGATTACCTTAACTTTAAGTTACTGCTAAATTTGATTTACCTTTTCTAATGAAAGATCTCCGCTTTCAATGGCCTTGAAAGGGTACAACGCAACCACTACCTTTGGTCTTGGTTTTTCCTGAAAACAAAACAAAATTGTCTATATAGAAGTGTTTCGCTTCATACTATGGGACATCGAGGTCTTGTCATTAACAAATTATTTCTGAATATTTAAGAATGATTGCATAAAAGAGTAAGTTGATTCCCTTGGTAAGATCTGTAAGGATCGTGGCGAGTGGCAGTCTCAGGTCTGGGATACAGGCGTGAGTTTGTATATGTGGTAAAATCGTCCCGTTGGTAGTGAAGAGAGTCAACCCACATTTTATGCAAAATGAGTTAGCACAATTAGAATGAGAATAAAATATTGTTACTGCTGGTGAAAAGAGACAACCCACCAAAGTGTTTTAATCAATAATAATAACAGTGGTTAAGAGGGTTAAATGAACTGGCAACATATTATGACCAGATGAGTGTTTTTGCACTGACACGAGTAACGTAATTGCTCATTATATCAAAACGTAAGAATGTGGGTTAACTCTCTTCACTACCAAAGCGATATCTAAACGCTAGATGCTTTTTGGTGTGCAGCAATGATGCAACAATGTACGTTTAAAATAACAGAGGAGTTTACCTTTGGTTTAGCGGACGGTGTGCCCGGAGGAGCGCCTCCGCCGCCTCCAGGCATGGTGACCGCTGCTGTGACCGCTGCGAGGAATAAAACACTTTAAACTTCATCCAAGTCAGGAAAACTACCTATTAGACTAAGCTTCCAACTGGATTCAGGAGAGACACTCTACCCGGTATAACAACCACGCGTTCCCACCAACACAGGTAGGTACATCTTCACATTAACCGTGTCAATAGAGCACGGTGTTTCGGGCCGCGTGGGCGCAGCCGGGCCCTGTATGCCATAAACGTGATCTTCAAATTGATTTTATTGCTTGAATTCGACCAAGGATGTCGCAATCATAAAACATAATTTGTCACACACTCAGTGGGTCGTCTAAACTTAGACTGTCTTGGCAGACGAAAGTTATTGCTAACTGTTAAAACTTCCGGATATGCAAGGAACATAAAATTAGACAATAAAACATTAAACAATCATTGTGGCTTCGTAAGTCGTTATAAGGAAGTCGAATAACAGTAACTAACTGATAAAAATCAACAGAAACATACACATTGTAATTAATATTGATGTGTCAATGCAAATGCCGCGTCTTCAGGCAATGTTAGCGCAATGGCAACACTGGGTTTCTACATCATTCGATTTGTGTTATCGCAAAAAATCACTTAGGTACTTTTTGGCAAATAAAACCACTGTTTAACTTGAAGATTTTCGGTCGATAAAATATTTTGTAACGACCACAACAAACCAAACAAAAAAAAAACAATCCGGTTTGTTTACGAATATAACAAGCCTCGAGGAGGCTTCTTCACCGCACGATCACAACAAATAAAACAGCTCCGGGCACAAACGCTAGAGCACACGGCACAATACTGGAAACATTAATTACAGTCGAAAACACTATTACACTACACCTGACCAGAGTAAGAAAGTGAGTGCAACGGTGAACGCAACCGGTGGTTCCGAGGCCACGGAATAGAGGTCGAATGGATTTCATTACCCTCGAGCGCGGGCAGGAACGAGGAGAGTGACAGGCATGGTATCTTGCTCTTCTTCTTGGTGACCATATTTTGTTCGCTCTCCGGGGCGTTCGGGAGCATGTGAGCGGGTGTTCGGACGGACGTCCGCCCGCGACAGGTTTGGCTCGACTGAACGCGCTGCGTGTCAATGTACCGCGACGGCAGGTAAGGCAGTCTACACAATGCTCGCTCCATTTATTTTTTCAATACTATTTTGTGACGAATTGCTTTTTTCTGACGAGCGGACAATAATAATTGTGAATTGGTTTTTGTCGATGGTTATAGATTTCTAGTGACGGTGGATAATGTAATTAGATTTTGACGTCGGCTGTGTATTGAATTTATATGCTTGAGTTGCCAAGTAATCTTAGCTTGGTAAGATAACCGATGGAACAATGAAAGAAAACGAAATTGGGTATTTGACAAAGTGTCAAATGAGTTACTTTTAAAACGGTATTTTGTATGAAAATACTGGCCTATGACGTCACATTTAAAAGCACTCTTTTTATGTTTCATCTATTTAAAAATTGTAATAACTAGTAAATTATTAAAAGAGATACATTTTCCGAAACATATTGTAATTTTTGTTTTAACCGAGCATATCCTAGTGTGGGGCCAGAAGCAATGTATGTGCCTGTATGTAAATGTTTATGTTTATATTAAAAAAATATTGTTGATAGTGTCAAATACCGAACTGGATAATCAATATAACTATGGTCCATAAAATGTATAACAATCAGCTCTATTGCATACACGACTTTACATTCGACGAGACGAGGCAGCGAGGGCTTCAAAGATGGTCGCGGCCTACATTCACCATTCGATGCGCGCGCGCAGGCGGCCTTCCTTCTCTATCACTCAGATATTTTAGCAATGGGTGAGAGCGAGACAGGTGCACACTAGAGAATCTCCCAGCTGCATACAAGCCAGCCTTCTTAAGAAGGCCTAGAGCGCAAGTGTATGTTTCTACCTAATAAATATGCATTTTAATGCAAATAAGGCATATTAACGTACGGCGATACGAAAGACGGAAGGAAATAGTTATTTGAATTTTATAGACCAAATGACACCGCCGATACACCTTGGGCTTGCGTAAGTGCTCCACCTGCTGTGTGGTAGACAATATTGACAAAATATAAGTCATAAAATCTTGAAACTGGTGATAATGCACGTACTCCTGAAAATGCGTCATTTATTATTAAAGTATGACAAATGTTCAGATTTGCATACATCTCTAAAATATTGTTTGTCGTCTAAATGACACTATAATAGTCTGTTCACGGAAATCTTCTGTAATTTGCATGCAATTGGACAGCTGCTGACGACACCAAAGATAAGTATAACTGAACCACCTAGAATTAAAAAAAAAATTAAAATATATCACGAAAATCTAACATAAGAGAGAATGTACATTAACAGTTCAGACGTGGAGGTGGTGCAAGTGATCGCACCATGAGATAAAGAGGACAGGTAAACAGCACATTCTAGGAACTCCAAACTTTTTTGGAACCGGTTTAGAAGGTAGGTATCATGCTCCTTTTCGTAGCACATTGTATTACGATGTTAAAATAAAGAAGGAATATGAGGTAACCTCATTTTAATCGATGACTAAAGTCGATAAGTACATGCTTTTTTTTCTGTTTGACTAACGTGATTTTAAATTTAAATTACCATCATGGTAGATAAAATAGGTATTGTGTTTCTCACACTTTATTGCCTAGTAATTGAGGCTGAAGTAGACTGATAAATTGGATTAGATGGGAAGGGACAAAGATACCGTTTTCGAAAAAGGTAGAGCAGTTCAGTTTCAGACGGAGACGCAAACAAGTCCGTATCTTCACAAAATTTATTTATTTTACATAATTTTATGCAACTGACATTTCGATTATTAAATATTCACTAAAAGCTTCGTCATACAAAGTGGCGCAACAAACAAACAACATAAGAGTCAGTATGTAACTTAATTATACGTAAAAGTTTTGCGGTTATGTTTCTAAAAACACTCCTCAGATTTTGTTTGGTAAAGGGAAAGACGTAACCACAGATTATTTGACTGACTCTCGCGAGTGTTTAAATACACCTGAAGTTCGTCGATTAATTTTATTGTACTTTCTTTAACCCCAAATAAATTTCTCCTGACAATGACTCACATGCAAAAGTAAAAGCCACGCAGCGAATCTCCGATGGTACAGATCTACCCACGCCAACGAAATGATCAGACTCCTTTGCAAAAGACAGAAGGTCTGACTTCTAAGCCTCCATTGACCTTTTAACGAAAAGACATACCTATCCTCCCAAAATTGAGGCCGTCAGGGCAAAAGGGGCCTAATCCACAGTTTTTCATATTCGTACTTATCTATTTCAATTTATTTAAACATTTTAAATTTTGATGCAAAACCGGCATATCCCTAGTTTCACCCATGGAAAACAGATTCTATTAGGGATAGGCCGGTTTTGCATCAAAATTTAAAATGTTTTAAATAAATTGCAATAGATAATGTACGAATATGAAAAATTGTGGATTAGGCCACTGTTGCCCTGACGGCCTCAATTGTAACAAGAGAACTCCGAAGAAAGGCCTCGCGAAAGCGAATAATCTATTTTAATTTTAACAAAAACCTAACAAAAGTTGTTCAGAAATACCAGTGAACCTACGAAACGGTTTAAATGTTGAAGGAACTCAAATACACCCTTGTATTACATTTTATGTCAGGTGGAACTTTTGTGCTCCTCTACTTTGCAACTCCTCTTTCAATTCAATTTGCCTTAACACCATTAACTCCGGGCTCACGGCTATCCCTGATCCTTTGTCAACAGTAGATTGGACCAAGTACATTAAGTTTTTTCTCGACTTTTTACAGTAAAGGGTGGAAATGTAGCGCTAATTTTATTCGGCACGTACTAGCTGATGGAAATGATATTAATGTTTTTACGATATTTCGCATATACGGTATTGGACGTTCATCAATCACGTTAACAGTGGTAATAGGCGGTATAATGTCAATAAAACCTTACGCTTCGCCATTCGTGTACGCAGGCAACTCTACCTCCACGATAGTGAAGTGACCAGCGACCTGTCCCGTATTAAAGCCCCGGGCGCTCAGCGACGTAATTGTTTTACAAATTGCGCCACATATAAGTGCAATAACTCAGAAGTAAGGATTTAGTGAACATTTTAGTCATACAAAATAGAATTAATTTTCATCATCATCATCATCATCATCATCATCAACCCATCATGTCCCACCGAGGGGCACGGGTTTCTTCCCTGAGGAAGGTATAGGCCATACTCCACCACGGGGGCCAAGTCCGGATTGGTGGAGGCTTGTAAGACTAGTGGCTGGTCTTACTGTCAGAAGTTTTCAAGCCGCCCTAAGGCCTCTGACTTGGCTTAACGACTGCCATCTATCGACGGCAGCCGGTACCAACTGCTTAACGTGCCTTGCGAAGCACGGAACCGCTCGGAAAATGCCACTAGCGTTAAGCCTCCTCTACACGTCGGCAGATGCATCTGCAGACGTCATCTCCAGATGCGTCCGCCGACGTGTAGAGGGGGTGATTTGTGCATCTGTGGTAGGTATTTAACGTCTGCAGACGCGTCCGCGGACGTCTGCCTCGAATCCGATTGTTGTCGGTTTTTGTGGCACACATCAAAGGGTTTCGGCGCGAACGTCCGGAATCTGTCCACACGTCTGCCGACGCATCAGTTTGATCGTAGTTGCGAATGAGAGTGCACGCGTGCTTCTTGTGGTTTAATTCCCCCCGAAATGACTAACAATATGAGCGCCGAGAAAATTTTAGGTTTATTGAGCTGTATCAAGCTGAAAACTATCTATGGAATCCAAAAAATAAATATCACAAAAATAAAAATAATTATGTAGGTACCTATAGCTAACATCCACCACCTTCTTCTTCTCCATTTCTTCTTAATAACTCTGCTGCGATGTAGGTACAGTCAACAGCACGTCAACCTTCATATTTTAGTTGCAAAGTCGCCCATAATGCAACGGAGTAGAGTGCATGGGTGTATATGATGATGTGCTGTCGACTATACAATCAAGTAGTAGTTATAAGTAAATAGCTGCGGCAGCTACGGTCTCAATATCCATTTTTTTAAACGGGGCGAAGGCGTGTTTCGTCTTCCGGGAATGAACATAGACTGATCGACCTACAGACGTGTGGACAGCTCGTGCAAATTCATCTGCGGATGCATCTGCCAGCGTCCGCGGACGCATCTGTTGACGTGTAGAGGAGCCATTAGTCATAGACGGTGACCCATCCATGGACTGAACGCGGCGTAACCTTAACCTTAACTTTTTTTTGCTTAACCTTAGTGATCGTTTAAGATCACTCAGGCAGCCCAGGCTACGAGCGATTAATTTTATATTTACAAAAACTGTAGAGTGCATTAGTAAGAAAAGACAAATTTTAGCTTAATAACTTAGCTGAAATAAACGCACTCAAATGATACCTATACATGTTAGTATTTAGATTTGGCACCTTACAAACGCATGTCCACCGCATCATAAATAATTAATTAATTATCATTTAGAATACTGAGGTTGCAGTTGTATGTGATCTGTCTACGGTCTTCTCAGTGCTTACATGTGGAGCCAAAGACGACGCTTTGGGTCGAGGTCGAGATCGGGTTGAGGGTTTCCTCGAAGCGTCTAGTCGTACAGAACTAAAATCAAGTTTTTTTTTATTAACATTCTAAATTGAACTTACGTTTTTTTTTTTCATTTTTTGAAGAGTTTGCGAGTTAATAAAAAAAACTACATGTTGCTGGAAAGTAATCATCATTTTGTTGGATTGGTACATTATTGAACATTACCTGTTTAATTATATTTTATTAAGCTTTGAATGTCAAATTGTGCCTTCTTTAAAAAAATGATATAGTTAATTCCGTTGGCCCAAGAAATCTTTGTGGGCCTGCGATGACAGATAAAAACCTCCCGAATCCACCATTACAATTTGACAATAACGATGCCCCAAACACCCTGCATATCGCATCCGAAAGTTTCGCTTTAAAATCACCTTTCCCGCCTTGCCTCTTTGTAGCCGTGCTGCCTCTTCGCTGCAAAAATTCAACCCTGTAAATTATTGCTACCCTAAAATAATCGATTGGTTATACCATCAGAGTAAGAAATAAATCCTTCTTACTCTGAGGTTATACCTATTATGTGACGTCACTTCGATTCCTTTTTGCCGCTATCCGTGAAAACTTTTAATGACTGTCTGTTATTATATCTGCTTTGTAATATCATGTTTGCTTAGTCACTAGTTTTCCTAAATATTAAATAAAATAAAAAATAAAAAAAAATCTTCAGTGGACTTTCAAATCCAGTGCCTACTTAGAGCTACGGTAAACATAGTGACTGCTCGGTGAATCGCTCGTAGCCTGGGCTGCCTGAGTGATCTTAAACGATCACTAAGGTTAAGCAACATACGGCGCGTTCAGTCCATGGATGGGTCACCGTCTATGACTAACGCTAGTGGCATTTTTCCGAGCGATTCCGTGCTTCGCAAGGCACGTTAAGCAGTTGGTGCCGGCTGCCGTCGATAGATGGCAGTCGTTAAGCCAAGTCAGAGGCCCTAGGGCGGCTTGAAAACTTCTGACAGTAAGACCAGCCACTAGTCTTACAAGCCTCCACCAATCCGGACTTGGCCCCCGTGGTGGAGTATGGCCTATACCTTCCTCAGGGAAGAGACCCGTGCCCCTCGGTGGGGACATAATGGGTTGATTATGATTATGAAACATAGTGACTCACATGTCGCCTCAGTAATATTCTCCTCCGGCGGGGTAGCGTTGCTCGGCGTCTGCGCAGTGATGAGGTCGAGTAGGTCGGGCTCCGGTAGCGGCCAGACGGCGGCGAGTGCACACCCGGCGGCAGAGCGGCGCTCGGCGTCACAGCACGCCCAACGGCGAGCCGCCCAGGCGGACGGGTGGTAGCGCGCTCGCCGGACGTTCGACACACACACTGGTGGACGGAATCTCGCCTTATCTTCAGTTTTCGTACACTAACAAGCTGTTAATCTACTGTTAACAGAGTGCGTATACTGAGTTTTGTCATTCACTTTCGATAGCGAGAGCGTTTGCGTTTTGCATAGGAGTGACAAAGCGCGCCATCTATTTGTCTCTCTGTCACTCCTATGCAAATCACAAACGCTCTCGCTATCGAAAGTGAATGACAAAACTCGGTATACGCACTCTGCTGTCCGTTGGCCAAAGTGCATACGAAAAAGAAGTTTGGCGGCTGTTAACGGTAGATTAACAGATTGTAAGCGTGCGAGCAACCGGGGGTTGGTCTGTTAAGCGGGTGAAGAGCGGAATGTGGCATTATAGTTGTCATCTTAAATTGAAATTAAGGGGCTCCATAGAGTGACACTATCACATTATACACATTTTCTCGACACGTCGTATTTTTTTACAGATATAATTTGCAAAAAATGTCCATAGGTACAATCTCTCAATCATGATAATAGTGATTTTTCAGAACCCATGGACTTTTCGTAAATTATATCTGTAGAAAAAGACGTTTTTCCTCGGTGGCGCTAGTGGTAGCCGACTATGGAACCAAAACCAATAAAAAGCTCATTAATACTCGTATATGCCTGTTAAAGGTCTAAACTTAACTAAACTTAACTCTAAATTCAACTTTTTACTACATATATCGAAACCGTTCGAAAGAAATCTTTAGTCCTAAGTCAATAATTCATACCATAATGCAAGATGTATCAACCTCTATCAATAAATTCTTGACTTTGATTTTATTTTAAAAGTGTTTGTTTGCTCACAAAGAAAGGATAAATAAAATGAAATGTCTTTAACAAACACGTTTCTGAAAGATCCTGTAAAACTTAAGGGGGTCCAGGAGGTAACACTAACGCCACCAAGAAAAAATCATATTTTTACTGATCGAATTTGCAAATATCAGTGCAATTCACAATCACGTTAACAGTGATTTTTAGAACAAAGCCGTAAACCTGAGGCAAAAAACATTATCGCCAAAAGCGGCTTTTGTGGCATAAATGCTACGTAGTCCCAGGTTAGTTCAGGACCCGTCTTAAAAATCACTCTTAACATAATTGAGAGATTGTGTAGACCTTTTGCAAATACGACTGTATGTAAAAGAAGATACTTTTTTTTTTTAAATTGGTGGCGCTAGCCCAATGGATCCTCTTAAGAGGGTTAAACCTTAAAACATCTTTTGACCAACTCTTAAACTGCGAAAAGAACATCAGCTGTTTTAGAATACGAGTAGATCCCATAATAAAAAATCTTTGCATTCTCGTCAGTTTATTCTCAAAACAAGACCTTCTATATTTTTCGATACTTCCGTAATCATACGTAGAAATAATCAAAATAAAATTCCGTTCATTAGCAATTATGTGGCTTAAGTTGTACTCGTCACACGCCAGATGTTAGCATTTCCCCTTTCTCCCTCCAAGCCAGATGTACAAATGTGTGAACATACCAGTCCGGACGGCGTTTATCCAGTGCAAACGCTCCGCGTGCCCGTCGGCGACCAAATACAGGGTGTAGTCGCTCGTAACCTCTGTATAGCCCACCTGAGGAAACATTCTAACATCAGTACTGTGATAATAGTATAATACTACTCTACAATAATAATTACTACGCAGGGTGCAATCAAATCTTCAAATATGTGTAAAAGAAGTGAGGAGATTAGAAGTGCTCGTCAATAACTTTTGCAAAGAAATGTTAAGTACCTGCAAAAATTTAATTTGATACTTCAATAGTATATTTTATTAACATTAACAACAATTGAGGAGCAAACATTCAAACAGTGATTTGTCACATTGTCTGACGAAAATGACCTGGCGACAGTAACTTGTACAATTGATAAAATACTACATTTTTGCTTATTCATTCTCGTGCAAAACATTCTTTGTCATCTATGATTTCATATTAAAATCTACTGTTTCAAACAAACAGTGTTTTCCCTAGAGTTCCGTTTCATCTTTCCGTGTACCCAACAATATAAGCCGGTGGACAAATCACTGTTTGAATGTTTGCTCCTCAATTGTTTAGTAGGAAAAGAAAGTCTATCCTCGTTGGATGCCAGTTTTATACAAACGTTAATATTGGTTAAGCAATAGACATCTCTCCTTCTGTTGGCCATCATCATCGTCATCATCATTCATCATCCGGGCGATGAGACGTAATGAATGACAATTTCACTATTCACACATTTATTCCAGTAATATTTCCAAGCAAGAAGTTAGCAGAAATATCATCCCATCGTTCATTGATCTAGAGTGTATTTATACGCTTTTCCGTAGTTGTGCCGATATTTACGGACTATTGGAGCGTGTGATTAAATAGTTAGTATCTGATGGAGACAACTTGACGCGCAATCTTATCCTGTTAACATTGCTCCACGTCAAGCAGGTACTTCGGGCAAAACAGTGATTTTCCACTTAGCGATAATGGTCTCTTTGTGAGATATAAAACTGATGAGATATTAGGTGCTTACATATGAAATTGGCGTTTTGTATGGGAGGAACAAAAAGTCGAATATTTTTAAATATAATATATTTAATTAATCAAAGTATGGACCATTGTTTTCTATGCACTTTAGCCATCTCATAGGTAGTTCATTGATCCCTTTACTAAAAAAACCAGTCGGACGGGAATCAATAAAATCTGTGAAGGCGATTTGGACTGCCCCATCAGAGTTCAATTTTTTCCCTTGCAAGAAGTTGTCCAAATTTCGAAAAAAATGGTAATCTGTTGGAGCAAGGTCCGGGGAGTACGGAGGATGTCTTAGACATTCCAATTGAAGCTCTTCTAATTTGGTAGCCGTCTGTTGTGCAGTGTGTGGTCTAGCGTTGTCGTGAAGCAGCAGTGGCGTGGAGCGATTGACCAGCCTAGGTTGTTTAGCCGCTAGCTTTTCCATCATGGTTTGCAATTGCTGACAATAGACATCAGCCGTAATAGTCTGGCCAGATTTGAGAAAACTGTAATGAACAATACCGGCACTAATCCACCAAACGCTTACAAGTAACTTTTTTGGGGTTAATTTTCGCTTGGGGCAGGATTTGGCTGGCTGGCCAGGATCCAACCATTGCGCTGAGCGCTTCCGATTATCGTAAAGAATCCATTTTTCATCACAGGTAATGATTCGGTTTAAAATACTTTAATTATTGTGCCGGTTCAGTAATGTAACGCAGCAGTCGACGCGCGTTTGCCGGTTTGCTTCAGTCAATTCGTGAGGTACCCACCTTTCAAGCTTTTTAATCTTCCCAATTTGCTTGAAGTGAATTAAAACAGTTTTATTACTAACACCGCAGCCTGCAGCTAACTCGGACGTGGTTTGCGATGGATCCGCTTCCACGATAGCCTTCAATACTTCATTACCAACTTGGGTCTCAGGCCGTCCACGGGGCTTGTTCTGCAGGTCGAAATTTCCAGAACGAAAACGTTGGAACCAAAAACGAACTGTGTTTTCTTTTGCAACATGACCGCCATACACATCATTCACCCTTCGAGTCGTTTCCGCAGCACTAGTGCCACGGCGGAACTCGTACTCGTAAACAATGCGATATTTTAAGCTTTCCATTTTGTAAAATGAGTGACGCAAACAGAAAAAAACAGAAGAAAAAAAACAAATGAATGACGGTCATCGAAGGACAAATACATTAGTAAATAGCTGTGAAAATTTGAATTTGGAATTCCTTACCAAAGAGGAAAAAATCGTGATTAAAGTGGCCAGTACGAAAAACGCCAATTTCATATGTAAGCACCTAATATATAACTGTCGAGTTCAGGATAAGCCCATATATTGGTGGTCACATCAAATGAGATTTCCAAAGTTACTAAATTCGCTCTATGATGACAATTAACAAAGGTTGGCTCATTATTTTAATGGTAATGATAACGCAACCCATAATAAGTGTAGAATAGAGTACGGAACACTTTGCTGGACGCAAAGTCAATTTATTTGCAACCAGAATAGTGTTCTAAATTCTCTCATAGGCTAAGTACGGACTGGTAGCAGTCTATGACACCTCAGATTTCATACCGTTCGATAGTCTATGAGAGAATTTAGACTAGGTATGGTTCTCCAATTGTATACGTACAAGGCAAGGTCGTGAGACCACTTCGGTCGAGGTTCACAGCTCTCTACAGAACACCCGCAGTGTTATGACGTCGCCTTTATGAATTGATCCTATCTATAGATCTTCAAATGCTTCTGTTCATTACTTTTACACTGGAAATTGCTTCTACGACTTCGAACTAACGCATCCCCTGGAGGTCATCTTTCTAATACTGAGTTGTACCGATATGAAGCCAGCTCGTGCAACTTACTTTGTACGTAAATCGAAACGATGTAATCCACTTTGAGCACCTGCCTAAATAGCACCTGCACGAATAGCACCTGGCCTAATCCACATTCAGCACCTATTGATATTTGTGGCAGATGCTATTAGTGGATTCAAATGTAACTTTGTCCACGAACAATACCTACAATACAGCAGCATATTGCTGACTGCTAGGGTTTGTTAGGCAAGACGTTATTAAATGAAAGATATCTATAAAAATCACAGGCAGGTGCTATTTAGGCAGGCGCTATTTAGGCAGGTGCTATTTAGGCGGGTGCTCAAAGTGAATCACCTCATCGAAACGTGTAATGAGCTCACCTGGAAGGGGTATCTGTAGAGAGGGCTTTTTTCGCCGTCACCCTCCGGGATCTGTTTGCTGAGCTCCCCGAGCTGAGCTTGCTCCACAGTATGGATGGTCTCGGTGCCGATGCGGCCGCGCTCTTTGCGTCTCTGCGTACAAATCCTAACTTAAGTAAGATTAAGAACATGAAGCCAATGTCGTATTTGACCTCTTGCTGTCGTATTCGACAACGTGGACGATATCAATAACAGGTTCGTACAGACTGTCTATAGGGTCACTTGACCTGGTCACAAACTAGGATACCCTGTGGTATGGTAACCAGGCAAGTACATTACAAACATAGAAAAACACCCAGACTGAGGCCATTTGTACAATTAATGTACGGCCGTCCCCAGTAGGAATCGAACCCACGACCTCTTTCTTGGTAGTTCAGCGGCTTAACGGTTGAACCAACGAGGCAGTCAATCAGTATAATTTACCACTATGCTTAGCGTTTCTTAGACTACGAAAAAGCTTTCGATTCGATCGAGATATGGGCGGTACTTGAATGGGCGGTTATCTCTCCAGGGGTGCCAAATCGACTATCGCTTCATCGAAGTGCTGAAGTGTTTGTGCAAATACACCACAATGTCAATCCGACTACAGGATCCGAATACGAATCCTATTCATTTGGAGTGCGGAGAGCGACGGAGAAATGTAATATCTCCTAAACTGTTTACATAAGACGTAGGTATTCAAACTTCGGACTGCGAAGGATCTGGTAGCAACATAAATGGCGAGTTCGTCACTCACATTGGATTAGCCGATGGCACAGTGATTATGGCTGAGACCCTGAAAGATTTTCAGTTCTATGCTCAATGACCTGAATAGAGCTTCTAACAGTGGGTCTTCAAATGAACATGGACAAGACCAAGATAATGAGGAACTACCATGTAGCAACGTCGGCGGCTCTGAGCTCGACTTTGTCGCCGACTATGTATAGGTACCTGGGACAAACAACTTCGAGAAAGAGGTCATTCGTCGAATCCAACACGGAAGGGGAGCATTAGTGAGACTAAAACTCATTTTAAAATACCTCAGTGTCTTAAGACAAGAAAACCAACGTGTGTTGCCAGTTGCCAGTGATGACTTATGTATGTGAGACCAGCCCTTATAGTACGTAACTTTCCACTCTATAGGGTTAAGCATTAAGACAACTCGAAAGAGTCTTAAGAATATATAATGACAGTTCGGAGTGAGAATACGAGAGTACGCGCTACCTTCTTTACACGAAGGTAGCGCGGCATGAATACCAAAATCGTATTAATTACTATCGTATTAGTATTTTCGTGAGTAGCCAGAATATCTCCAAAAGGGCAAGATTGGCTATCCATAACGGTGTGCTGGTCCCAACACTGATGTATGGTAGCGAGACTTGGGTGTGGCAGAAGAATCATGAAAGTAGGATTAATGCAGTAGAAATGAGGGCCTTGAGAAATATGTGTGGTGTTACTTTGAATGACAGAATACGCAATAGTGTGATCAGAGAACGTTGTGGACTGAAAGAGGATGTAGTGACTAGAATTGAGAAAGGAATGTTGCGTTGGTTCGGACAAATATAACAGCAAATATATCGAGCGAATGTGAGTGGAAGGGCCGGTAAGGGACGCCCCAGGCGAACATACTTCGACCAAATAGGGGATGTATTAGCAAAGGGCAAGATAAAAAGTACCCGAAACCGGCGTGCGTGCATGCAACGACTAATGAATGTCGATGAAGCGAAAGTGGTTTGTCAGGATCGTGGCAGGTGGCAGTCCCTGGTCTCTGCCTACCCCTCTGGGATACAGGCGTGAGCTTATGTATGTATGTATGTATTAATTACTTAAGTAAATAATAAAATTCCTTTGAATTATTCGAATCTATGTCGGCGCCAAAAGCTCAGAGCTTAATCTGCAATCCAATATACTAATGGATCCCTAAAAAAGCGTTGACCTATACGCGAGGAAAAAGATTCCAATATTTTTTGTCCGTCGAAAGCAATTAATGGACGACTCGGCATAAAGATAAAGCGGAATGGGAGAACTATCGGCCCTCGCTAGAGCTGCCGATAATTGAATTCGGCAAAAACATTTCGCAATCCCAATTTTTTGTCTAACAGGCTATCTGACCGCGTCGATGCGCGTGATGCAAAACATAGTAATTTAAACCCGAATAACACAATGACAATACCAAGTACACCGAATCCTCCTTATTATATTTAGCTATTTCGGAAGTGAAGGCTTATTATAAATAATAATACACATTTATAAACTCACGCCTGTATGCCGGATGCTATATAGTAAAAAAATCATGAAAGCCTAGTAAATAATATTACGTAATTACCACACAACATAATTCAGTGTCCTGGCCCAAACTAGGATACCCTGCGCTATGGTAAAGTCTGTTCGCTATCATAGTGTCACTTTGATATTTACCGCCTCGGCACATGGCGGCTTTTGACAAAAGAAACCGACGCGGCGCAAACACGCCAGTGAATTTGGCTCGCAGCTCGTCTCATTTACTATTATGTAGATCACGCAATTAAAGAATTAAATCAATCAGTATTTTAGAATGGATTTATAACGAAACGATCCTGCATCACTTAGGCAGGTACCTATGTAGGTACCTACCTGACTGATAGGTAGGAGATGAACATACTGAGGACACTTCGAGTGATGAAGAGTAGTGTTTTATTTTGTGCTTCATTAGGTATATTGTGTAGGTTTTTTTTATATTTAAAGTGTTTTGGCCGCCTAAGTTGTATTATTGAAATAAATGTGTTTTTACTAAAACCAAGATTGCCTTCGTGTGTAGCGACACTATCTAAGCGAACGGACTTTAACCAGGTAAGGACAAAACAAACATGGAAATACTTCCACACTGAGCCCATATGTACAATTCACGGCCGGTTACCTCCTATCGAAATCGAACCCACGACCTTTATTTTGGTAGCCACGAGGAAGTCAAAGTCTAATTGAACATAAATTGTTACTAATAGACATAATGGATAATTTTAATGAAATTCGACAAAAGGGAAAATCAAAACTGAACGTAGGTATCAATTTATATTTGACAGCACTAATCAAGGAGAATTTTAATTCTCCTTGGCACTAATATACAATTATACAGCTTGCTTATTTCCGAAGAGGATAAACCACTTTATGTGAGGGACTACCCCACTCTGACCTCCATAATAGGCTAGTTTCCTAAAAAAATGTAATTAGTCCGTCTTTTAGATTATAAAAAAATATTGGATACGTATTTTTTCTTTTTTCGATTAAACAAAAAATAACAAAGATATAGCCCATTGAAGTTACGTGTGACGTCACTCAGTGCTGCATTTTGCATTTTGTAGCACTGAGTGACGTCACACGTAACTTCAATGGGCTATATCTTTGTTATTTTTTGGATATCGAAAAAAGAAAAAATACGTATCCAATATTTTTTTATAATCTAAAATACGGACTAAATAGAATTAAATTATTTTGACCCTGGAAACTACCCTATTCCTAATAAGACCACCGCTGGCAACTTAGCAGCATCGTAATGGGCGGTATTAAAAACGTCGCGATGGATTAATTCTTGTAGTCAGGTGCTGTGCGTCGATTCTATGTTGCACTAAAGCCAAAGTTTTCGGACACTGTTTAATGACCGGCCTGAGCACCAGATTTCCAGAAAGCCATTTGGTAGTTTTACGAAATCCATCCTCGGTTTACCCGTACGTTCAGTCAGAGTTCAGAGAAACGCTTGCGGCTTGGCATCGTGCCAGCCAACGGTGCAGTTGACAAGCTCGTTATACCTAGCAACTTTACTAAGTGTACCAATCACCGCTTAAGTGGGCAACAACACAAGTTGCAACTTATTTAGCGACTGGCGTCCTCGTTCCAGATCCTCCTTAGCCCTAACAAGATAAATAAGTAAAGCCTATCGGCTTGCAAGCCCACCAGCTCGGGCATGGCTTCAAAACCAAATCCCTGTCAGATAATAAGGAATGCAAAGAAAAGAAAATCGATAAATAAGAAACATTACGAGACACCTGCCGCGCTGGCGACAATAATTACTCAAACGGCACACGCTTCAAATTACCTTACACTTGATGTATAATTGGCACTTAGAAATAAGCATCACAGTAACATTTTTAAAGTTAAATTATTTCACAGTTTCCTTGCGGATTCCAACTAGTTTTTTAATTTGATTAAAAAACGTTAATTAAGAAGTTTTATTATTTCATCACAGCATCAAGTGACTGTAAAGAGTATTTCAACTCGATACCTCCACGTGCTACCGAAATAAAGGGTCTTGACAGACAGACCGACGGACGGACAACAACGTTGTCAGAGTTCCGTTTTGTCCTATAGAGATACCATTAACCCTAAAAAGATAAATGTAGCTCAGAATTAAATTACTTTTATTCAAATGGGGCACATTTGTTAATATTTGCACTGTTAAGACTAACGTGACAGTGCAAAATATTACGCCAGTTATTATACGTTTGTGTCCATCAGACAGGCTGGCAAAGTGAATTACTTTGTGTAGCGGTTCGGCGCAATCTAATCAGCGTTCGCGGGCGCTGCACACACGGCAAATGAGACCATCTAGCGCGACAAAAGTAAGAAAATACTTTTGTTCTTGCAACCCAAAACTATATTAATTCTTATTCATGATAGACCGCTTCACCAAATACTGACTATGATTTATTTTTCTTGAGGGTAGGTAAAACGTAAGCGAGCGTGAAAAGAGAAGACTTTATCGCACAAATATTTCTGTTCGCTTACGACCCAAAGTCCGGTGAAGTAGTAGTGGTTTATTTCTTATCTAAACTATATATTGAACAAAGTTTACTGATGAATATTGGAGCGTCAGGTATGTACTACAAATTGATACTATTTTACATACGTTTCTTCCATATTTCGAGTCCAGAATACGTGACAAACGATACTCAGACTTTTTTCTTACTTTTGGTTAAATGCTTTGAAAGTAGAGGCCTTTAAAAAAACTTCCAAGGACTACCACTTTGTTAACTATTTTAGTTCAATCTTTGGTATCTAGGCAAACCGTAAAATAAATTCCAGCTATCCCAAAGAATCCTTTTTTGAGTTATGTCCATTTCATTGCAGGAAGTCGATATAGTGAAAATTCAAGTACAAAATCTATTATTAGAATAAATTATTTTTGGTGCTGAAAAGTGATAGTTTTTTTTAAATTATCATTGGCAAAGTGTACTAAGAGAGTAGTCAATTATTTAATTGATAAATTTTCTATGTCTGAACCATCTGCCGCGTACCAAAAACGGTTGAAAACTTTGGTTCAAATTTTCGTATCGAAATTTGTTAGAAAATTGAGGGATTCTAAACAAATGTAAGAAAAGTAAGAAAAAAGTCTGAGTATCGTTTGTCACGTATTCTGGACTCGAAATATGGAAGAAACGTATGTAAAATAGTATCAATTTATAGTACATACCTGACGCTCCAATATTCATCACTTAACTTTGTTCAATATATAGTTTAGATAAGAAATAAACCACTACTACTTCACCGGACTTTGGGTCGTAAGTGAACAGAAATATTTGTGCGATAAAGTCTTCTCTTTTCACGCTCGCTTACGTTTTACCTACCCTCAAGAAAAATTAATCATAGTCAGTATTTGGTGAAGCGGTCTATCATGAATAAGAATTAATATAGTTTTGGGTTGCAAGAACAAAAGTATTTTCTTACTTTTGTCGCGCTAGATGGTCTCATTTGCCGTGTGTGCGCTGGCAATGTCTGTGGCAATGTGTAATAAAACCACTAAAAGCATTTCCTAGTGGTAGGCAAAATGTATATCGAGCAGGAAAGCCTTATAGCAATATCCGCTCTCGACGCCACCCGCGCACCCGATCCCGAGCAACGGCGAAAGTTAGATGAGCATTGAACATGTCTGATGTTACCAAACAAATGTATTTCATGGATAAAGTTAACAAGATTCCTGAATATAATAAATGTGACAGAGTTTGTGATTCGGAAACTAGCGAATATCGTGCCTAATGTATTTACTTTACGTATTTTATTCGCCTATTTATGGAAAATTGAATATTCGATATCTAATTGGATGGCGCCTCCAGTTTGATTAAATTTAGTCAAGAAACAATGTAAACATTTCCAATGAAATCCCCCGAGCGACTTGACGGGACGTGACAGCTTTATGAATTGTCTTGAGCACCTCTACAACTTCACTTGATAATAATTCGCGGCGACAAATTAAGTGTCGCGAAAGAAATTTCCACGCTCCTGATTTTGTAAAAGAGTCTTAACAACGCAATAAGGCCATCTAAAAATGTTTCATAATCATTACAACTTCAACACTCGAACAGAACTTGACAGAAGAATACGTTTTAAACGTCTTTTTTTTTCATCCTCTTTGACTATATTTGCAGCACGCATTCAGTCAATTCTATGACAAATGTCTTAAGGTTACATTAAAAAGGTTTAATAATTTTATGTGGTGGTTAAGTAATTTTAAATTTTCTAATTTTCCGCGCAATTTCCTTAATTTTTTCTTTCATGAGAACCTTCTCCTGATAATAACGAACAGAACAAAAAAAGAATTAGCGAAATCGGTCCAGCCGTTCAGGCGTGATGCCGTGACCAAGGGAAATAGGGATTCATTTTTATATATACAGTGTGGCCCTGGATAAAGTGCAATCCCGAAAGGGGATGAAACTAGACCATGAATCATTGACTAGAAAAATATTAAAAAAAATTATAAAAAATTATTGTAGGATTTATTGGTATTTTAAGATTTTCATGTTTCATTAAGGACTCTATGTACAAAAGTATTGATTTCTTCCAAAATAATGGGTCTATTTCTTTGAAATAAAAAAAAACAGTATGCCTAATACCTGGCGATGACCATGAAATAATAAATAGTATGCAAAAAAGTAACTATCTTGGGTAAAAAAATGTATTTTTATGAAAAAAATGATTTTTTTAGACGTTTATTTTAAAAAACTTCAAATTACTAAAAAAATGTGCCCTATAACTATGTCATTTTATAGCTTACTTTTATTCTTTACCATTTTAGCTTCCAAATAAAAAAAAGCAATGTTCTAACTAAAAAAACACGCTATCTACGAACTTTTAAAGTGGAGCCTAATCGTGTTACCGTGCAGGTAGAGACAGTTTTTTCCATTGTTTCCGTCCTACTCTGTGCCCTTCGGCAGTCGCAGTCCTTTTGTTCTACACTCAGGTAGAGGGAAGGCGAGGGGAGGGGAGGCAGGGGGTTCGAAACAGGACTTACACAGTCGCTCCGATATTCTCGCCGCTGCTACTACTGTTCTCGTTCTCGCATTGTGTTCTCGTTGATTTGTTATTAAGTTTTTGTTACATTGTTGACTGTTACGTTTTCTACTGTTCGTTACGTTTGGACTGTTCCTGTTCTGCTGTTAAGTGTTGACGAAATGCCGCGATTGACAGAGTTCTCACCTCGAGAAATAGCCGACATGCATTATTATTATGGCATGTCACATGGTCGCACAACAGTCGCTCGGACTGCATACATAAATGCTTTCCCGGGCAGACTCATACCCTCAGCTCGAAATTTTCAAGAGATTCATAGGAGGCTCTCCAACATTGGACTTGGTTTGGCACGAGATCGCCGTGAGCATCCAGCTGTCGTTATTGACAATGCGATAGAAGAGGCCATTTTAAACGATCTGTTTGCTGACCCTACAACAAGCATAAGACGATTAGCGTTGCGTCATGGCATATCGAAGACGTCTGTCTGGCGAATTTTGAAAAAGGAGGGATTGCATCCTTTCCATTACCAACGAGTACAACATTTACACGAAAATGTAGATAATCGTCCAAGATGCGTAATGTCGACGTGGATTCTAAGAAAAATTAGAGCTGACCCAAATTTTCCCAAACGCATTTTTTGGATGGACGAAGCGACATTTACCCGAGACGGCATTACAAACTGCAGAAATTTGCACCAGTGGTCTCACGAAAATCCACGATTGAAGCGGGCATCTACTTTTCAAGTAAAATTTTCAATAAACGTATGGGCAGTCTTAATCGACGACATTTTAATTGGTCCAGTCATTTTACCCAGAACCCTAAATGCTGAACGTTTTTTAGAATTACTACAAAATTTACCCATGTTGATGGAAGATGTTCCCCTGGCTACGAGACGGCGTGGGCGTATGTATCTCCAAATGGATGGATGTCCTGCACATTATGGGCGGGAGGTGCGGCGATTTTTGAAGGAAAATTACCCGAACCGGTGGATTGGCCGAGGAGGGCCAGTAGGCTGGCCAGCGCGTTCACCTGATCCTGATCCCTAGATTATTTTTTATGGGGTGTCATGAAGCAAAGAGTATACAGCACGCCAATAAATACCGAGGCACAGTTGCACGACCGAATAATTCAGTGCGCAAATGACATTAAAAATTATCCAGGAATGATTCGCAGAGCCACTAAGCAAATTAATATTCGTGCAGTAATGTGCTTGCAAAATCGAGGAGGCCATTTTGAACATTTAATGCATTAAATAAAAATGCAAAATTGTAAATTACAGATAATTTTATTAATAAAGTTATTGTGATTAAAGTCTGACTTTTATTACCTACTAAAATGTAAATAACTCCTAGCCATTTTTTTAGTTAGAACATTGTTTTTTTTTTTATTTGGAAGCTAAAATGGTAAAGAATAAAAGTAAGCTATAAAATGACATAGTTATAGGGCACATTTTTTTAGTAATTTGAAGTTTTTTAAAATAAACGTCTAAAAAAATCATTTTTTTCATAAAAATACATTTTTTTACCCAAGATAGTTACTTTTTTGCAGACTATTTATTATTTCATGGTCATCGCCAGGTATTAGGCATACTGTTTTTTTTTATTTCAAAGAAATAGACCCATTATTTTGGAAGAAATCAATACTTTTGTACATAGAGTCCTTAATGAAACATGAAAATCTTAAAATACCAATAAATCCTACAATAATTTTTTATAATTTTTTTTAATATTTTTCTAGTCAATGATTCATGGTCTAGTTTCATCCCCTTTCGGGATTGCACTTTATCCAGGGCCACACTGTATAGATAGGGGGAAAAGTTTGGTATAAAAAAGATGGGAAATTTTGTTCTCTACAAAAAAGATCTTTTCGGTTTTTAACGTAAAACTTACCGTTTCCGAGATATATGCAAAAAAACGTTTATAAATTTAAGACACAGTTTGATAGTTTCTATCTTGATTAGTTTCAGGTCCCCTTGAAATCTTTCACAGGAGCCCAAATAATAATAACTGTTAACTCTGTACGAGAATATAGGTAACCACTGATACGTCACACAGTCCGACCCTTCTCATGTACATACCACAATAACGGACTTATGGACATATTCATTCATTTAATTCAGCTGGCACGGTTTAAATACTTAATATATTAGGCTTATGTCAGTAAACCTACAATCATTTTCGAGATAAGATTAAGATGACTGTTAGCGACGTGCTCCGAATGTTCTGTATTTGTGTTCAGAAATAAAAGATAGCTAATTGATAAGTATTTTTTATGATGTTATGATTCTGGACGCGCGCGAAAGTCTATTGGTCTAAGCGATACGAAGCTCGTCCGTGTAGAGGCGTAGCTCCGTCTCGCTCATTCATTTTTTTTTTGTCTCAATTTTCGTTCCTTTTTTGAGCAGTCCGCCTTCTGTCGCTAGTGAGTGCTTACACGGCGCGTCCTTGCATTTTTTCATGTACCTATGTAGTGTGCTAAGTTTCTTTTAATAAATGCAGTAAAAGCTACCACCGTTTTTAACTTCAATGACAGTACTGTAATATAGTTTTTGACCCATAAAAAACAGGATAACTCTGAAAAAAATCTCTTAATTTATTTTACAGGTCTGAACATGCTAAAACTCAAGCAGCTCTAATAATTAAAAAAGAACTTTTGATTACTCATTGAAACCTAAACGTTAACCAATAAGACTGTAGACGAATAAAAACATTTAACGAAATACAATATAGGTAAGGCAATTACGAACAAATTGTAACATAATAGTTTGCGTCCTATTTGCATTGCCCGTTTTTTAATCATATGACTGGAACTACTAGCATTAGTAGTAGAGAAAAAAATTTAGATAAAAACATATTTCTGTGCAAATCCTCCATTCTAAGCCACCGCGTTGCGACTACTTCAACGGTGTCAATGTGCTCGCATGCGGCTGGCGTACCGCGTAACCAACCTTTATAAAGTCCCTATCACATCGCAGGCACTGAATACACCGTTTATGTAATAATTGATCGCCGCAGGTGGATGCGCCTCTCTTTGCGTCCAGAGTGCGTATACTGAGTTTTTTCATTCACTCTCGATAGTGAGAGCGTTTGCGATTTGCATAGGAGTGACAAAGAGACAACTAGATGGCGCGCTTTGTCACTCCTATGCAAATCGCAAACGCTCTCGCTATCGAAAGTGAATGATAAAACTCAGTATACGCACTCTGATAAGACCGAAGAGGTTCAAAGTCAAATACTCTAGGCACACCCCTCCATTTCGGATATATTTTATTCCATGCCTACTAACTAAAAATAGAATGAAGGAGGCATTTACCCTTACGGGATCCTAAATTCCTTAGATTGATTTTTTTTAATATCATTATTTTTAGTTATGCTTGTTGTTAATTTTTAGAAATAATAAAGGGTTTTTATTATCTACCTAAAAAGTATTCTTTCCAATCGACTAAAAATTTTCAAACAAAAAACCATTATTTGCGGTTCCAAATATCCCAAAATGGCAGGCTACCTTGAGAAAAGCCGAGTAACACGTTTACAATTAAAACTTTACATAGAGGCAAAACATCACCAAGAGAGCAGCGTTTTTCCCAGGCATGTCATGAAAACGCAGTCGAGTGCGTTTGAAAGGAGAGGCTTTTTCTGACAATTAGTCTCTCTTTTTCCCGGCGCGGAGTCGCGAGGGCCCTCCATAAAAATTGTGCACATAACGAACGACCGCACGTGGCTGCGCCCCCTGCTCTCGTGACTACAAATACATTAACTACTTCGGAGGGCGGTAGAGTCACTCGCTGATTAAAGGGGTGCGAGTTTTTTTATGCCCCAAGAGTGTGTAGGACCTTGGTCAGTACAATCCATATTTGATAATTCTTAAGAGTTCTTTATAGACGAATTCTTATTAGTTTAGATTAAATCTAAAGGAACATTCCGTAAAAAGAATTGGCCTAGTGATAAACAAAATTATAATAGGAAAGTACTTAAGTAATAACTAGCCGGTTAGACTTGATGATCAATTTGTCGCGCAATATCAATGGACGTAATGGAGTTATAGTACTTACTTGTGTAAGTAATAATCTTTGTGACTATGTAGTAGGACAAAAATACCTAAAAATAATTTAAAAGTTGATCAATTAAAATCCGAAAAAAAGAGTGACCATTTTTAGTGTCGACTAATAGGATTCATTCTGCGTAGGAAGAGACACTGTAAAAGGAATGCGCACAAATCTGGCTCACGGTTCGTTGAGTTGAATTAGATATTTATCTCAGGAATTGTATGTAACATAGGTAACAGAGTCTCTGAACAGAAGACTGTTGTGTGATAGACTGGTGTGGCGCGAGTAAGTGGTCGATATTAGTAGTTAAAATGTTAATTACCAGTAAGGAACAGGGCGATGTGGCAGCGAGGTGCGGGCGGGCAGCGGATGCCGGTACGGAACTGGCTCTGGGTTCCAGACACACCCTGCTCACGCATGCGCGCCGCCCAGCCACCCTTGCACCGCCGCAACTTAACACTAGAAACTCCCAACTCCCATCTCACTCTAACACCCTCGCACAAAACAGCTCTAACGTACTGTCGACACACAACAAAACCTAGTAGCAATTAAATCGAACACTTGTTCGCCAAAACTGCCACTTGCATATCCATGCTGTCACATGTAGCACAGGATGCGGGAATCAAAATTATACTAACAGAATTTACTTAGCTGCGTCACACAATGACATTGGGATTCTGGCCGAGAAGTAGCAAATTCCGAGTCAGTGGAATTATAGAATCATCGTCGCGACCTAAATAATGAGAATACAGGAACAAAACATAGACATCCAGCAAAACATAGCAAAACAACCCGCTTCAGAATGAGAGGTTTATATGAAAGTATACCAAAATTCATTCACCTACTTAAGTTCCAACGTAAATGGTAAAGCGCAAAGCCATATTTATTCGCCTTAATTAATTTCGGCACCGCTGCCCGCTACAGAACGCTAAAGGCCTGTGCAAACTGTAGCCATTTTCCCTGCGAATTCAGGACGTGATTTGCTCGCATAGTCTCGATTAAAGAATTTTAGACCGATGTATTCATTGCAAACTGGCGCAAATAGTGGCCTGGCAACTAGATTCAGCTAAATATTTCATAAAACCAATTTCCAGAAGGCACGAACAAGCTCGCGAACATGCGATTAGCCGATCGAATTGATTGCGGACATCGTCGCAGTTTGACTAGACCTTAAAATCACAGGCGCGTCACACTTCGAAGAACGTTCAAATTACACCAGACTGTTTTGCGACCAAAATACCCTGAGGGTACGATCATGCTGTGAGATTCCCAAGCAGACAAAGGAATAGAGGAATGGGATCGGAATACATAGTTGAGAAAATTCGCTACGTGTAAGTGACCGAGTGCGTTCGTCTGTCTGCCTGATATTAGGGCAAACTTTATCGATTTTGATATTTGTTAGTTTGATTGATGATTTGCTGTCTAGAATAACGTGCCAAGAAACAAAGTAGAATCTGATAAGTAAACCGTGGCGAATCAAAAAAGGCATAAAGCCCTGAACCTTCCAAGCAAATCGGCCCGCAAAATCGAGGCAAGCAATACCTATTATCCTTTTACACTCACAAACTCTTGATATTATGCAAATAATGGTTCCGCTACGACGATCACTCAGTAACAATTCTCGGTGGGTTCATACCAAATTGGTATGTTTTTTCTTGAGATGGGAACCGCCGAGCCATGGAATGTATTTTATTTGCGGTCGTTGTATGACTAAGGCTACAGTTATGAAGAAATGCGACAAGCGGCAGCGTAATTTATGTAGTCATCAGGTGAGGGGTGGACAAGGTGTGATGCGGTAGGTTAGACACTTTAAAATACGCACAATTTGCTACTTACCACAGAAATTAATTATTTAAATTCTTGTATGTGTCCTTTAGTTGCATGAAAATAAAAAGTGAAGAATAAATTTTCAAGGCTAGACTGAAATACCTAGGTGGATACTTATAGAAAATTGAATAGGTACAACAAAATCCTCTAATAGGTTCATTCGCAAATAATATAACATAACATTTACATACAGGCACATACATTGCTTCTGGCCCCACACTAGGATACCCTGTATCGTGGGAACCAGAAACCGCGATGTTTATCCGCGGATTTTCTACTCGCCAAGATGAACTCACTAAACTAAACTAAAAATTTTATCACCTGTGGATGTCACTGGTATTAAAGTTTATGAAAGAATTCTTTCGCGAATCCTTCATAATTCCATAGTTGCTTGTGGTATGATGAATAGAACCCTCCATATTCAGATGAACAAGGAAAGAAAAATTTCAGGCCGAATCGAGATTTTAAAATCATTATGTATTATGTCTTTCCAATACTTCTCATATACCACTTGGCTACTGTTCTGTGCCATCTATCAGCCGAGACTCAACATTGGTTATTAGTTCAACATTCGTAAAATTAAAAATATTTGTCTATAAATTGCAGAGCTGGAATTTAAAATTGTTCTTAAATAAATATTTGTTTGCACTCACTTCTCCATCACCATCATAGTAGATGAGGAACTTCTTGGTAAGAATGAACCAGCGCTCTTTGAAGTTGACTGGTGTGAAGCGCTTCTTATTCTGGGACCGTTTCACCATAAAAGCCTGGCAGATGACTTCCTCGTCTCTATCATCCTTGCCTGCCATGGTGCATGCTTTCTTCCTGTAAATAGAAGGGCATCTATATTTTCTATCACCAAAATTTATATTTGTCATCAAGTTGTATCACCTAATAAATAGATCTATCGCCACGAAATATTTTCGTTCTCAGATAAACAAAAATTGTTCCCAGGTATGAATTATCAAATTAATGTTAATATATGTGTAAAATAAGAGTTCGATAACCAATAAAATTATATTGCATTACATGAATATAAACTTCGTTCTTATAATAACAGTTTTGTTACTTAAATAATAGCTCTGTGCTCAAAATGGTAGATCTGTCACCAAATAAATCGTGTAAAGAATACGTGACAACAGAAATATAGCTGCGACGACGCGCGTAGCGAAGCGGAGCGCGTCGGAGCGTTAGGTTCTCTATGTAAGATCGAAAACAGACTCGACTTTGATGCGTTCTTACCTTGCCTCTTGTTGCCTCTTTAACATAATATGATTTATTGGTGATCTCTTTAAATTAGTTTGCTTAAATACTTATTAGGACACACCTATTATAATACATACAAAAACATTTATTTGGTACTAGACCTTATATCTCAGGATTTTAGGTGATTTATTGTGGAACTGATTTTGCATTGTTTGGTGACTACATTTTGGTGACAGATCTACTATTTTGAGGACAAACCCTATTATTTAAGAAACACAAAACTAATTAAATTGGTGATAGCTTAAATGATACCCAAATAGAAGCAAGTGAGGTCTGGTATGCTTTCTTAGAATAGAACTATGTTCAAATAACACCATTTGTTATTCTTGCCAGACATCCTAACATTTTAAATTGTTGTTAAAGAATGAAGAAGACATTTTGAGAAGTGTGTTCTGGGGGTGCTGGTATGCAAAAGTGAAATCACAGGAAATTGAAGCATATTGTTACGGGTCAGTTAAGTAAAGCTGGCACGTTCAACACATTTACACGTTGCGCTTGTGAAGTGTCTGTGAATAAGCGCGCGGCGTGACGTGTACTGCATGCGCATCATGAAAAGTCTGCCCGTCTCTCTTGCGCGCGTTCTAGCTTAAGAGTGTGAAGGGGACAGTTATAGTTTTACTTTTGCTACTGTTTATAAATACAGCGTGATCTTTTTGGTATTCAACCGTATGTGCGTTTCAATGAGGGATTTTCCGACAGCTAAGAAAAGTACAGTAGAGCGTCGAATATCCGAACGTCGGTTATCCGAACGACCGCTTATCCGAACGCCCGCCCGCCCGACCCGCGCATGCCTCTCGCGCACTTGTCGCGACATGTTCATTTGTTAATTGTACTCGTATGTCACTTCCAGTAAGCGCTACTCGATTCCTAGTTTTTATTAATTCCATTATATTCCTATTTTTCATTAAATATATAAATGTAAATATGGTTTTAATTTACCTCTACGTAAATATTATGTATGGCTGAATCAATATACATAAGTAGTTCGATTATCCGAAAATACCGGTTTTCCGAACACCCATGTCCCCCAATGAGCGTTTTTCCTTATGTCAAATTTAGTTCTAACAGAATCCCTAGGTGGCGCTGCCGTACCGTAACAATAAACGTCAAAGCAAAAAATAATACTATGGTTCTGTGGAATTTGTGATGGTTGATTACGGAAAAACAAAAATGCTGTTGTCGTTTGGTGATAAAGTGCGATTTTGGATATTTTGGAGTCTTTGCTATGGATTGTGGGTTTGAATTTTTATTTTTATTACGAGAAACCTCGTTCGAATAGCAACCCCGGTTCCTTCTCTTGTTCAGTAATCTGTGGACTGACTTTGACATTGATTGCAACGAATCACAAATTCGTATGAAAAAACGAATGACGCCATCTAGTGTGTCTCAAGGAACTATGAAAAAAAAAAAGAAAGGAAAAACGCCCATTAGTTCGGATAACACAGGCCTACAAAAAAATATTATTTTTATTTGCTGGCAATCCTATGGTATGGTTTGATAAATGGCATGATATTATGACGTATAATAGTTTTTGAATGTCAATGCTACGTGTAGTTTTTGAACTACCCACATCGGAAAAAAACACATTTTTTTTTCATGTTCACTGTATTCGTATACGGGCAGTTATTGTTTTTATCCCATATTAACACTAAATCGTCGTCTAACGCCCGAACCTAATAACCAATCCCCAATCCAAGATTGAAATCAATCCCAGATTGTTCCCTATCCAAGGATCGATCTCCTATCTGCGTCCTAATAACAAAAAAAAGAGACCCAATCTTTTTTCGGGCATGGATTGCACGGCAATCTTTTCCCTCCCGTACGTTCCTTTCTACGAAAAACTAATATCAATAGTAAGATTTATTTTAATACTTTTAAGCCAAATATATATGTATATAGTTAAATACGATAATGATGAACTACCCTAAACGGAATATAATAAGGCTGTTTGGCATTTTGTCACGTCCATAATAATTTTTATTCAGATTATTTGGAAAGCGCAAATTGTTTGACTGAACGGAATGGAACGGAACGTTACTGACATTACTTGTGACACTAACACAACAATGATGACATTGACATGTTTACTTAGCAACGCCATCATTGAATTTAATAATTTTTATATTGTTGCTGCTCGATGCAACATATGTTGCATATGTTCGCTCGCATATGTTGTCGACTCAGATCAACTATTTTTTTACGCTCTTTCATTTGGTGTGCATATCGTTCGAGTCTACCGTAGACACGAACGAAATTATTAATATAGATTACCCGTAATCCCAAAATATTTACTGTGATCCTAGAAAGTCGAGAGATTGGTATTTCGGATTGTTTCGTCGATCGATCGAAACGTCAAAATCGACGGATAGGTTATTGGGACGCACAAAATGCGATTCACGTACAGAGGGCAATCCGTAATCTGTGATCGGCCCTCCGAAAGATAGATTGAATTCTAAGATTGAAATATCTATCCACGGATATGTTATTGGGACGCATAAACTGAAAAATGGATAGATTTCTCAATCTGAGATAGGCAAAAATGGATCGGGATTGGTTATTAGGTTCGGGCGTAAGAGAAGTTGTTTAAATGATCCAAATACATTTTGTTGTATTTGTGGTGAATATGTGGTGAAAAAATGGAGAAAACCTGTAACGGACTTCGTAAAAAATGCATATTTTGACTATTACAAGATTAAAATTAAGGACTTTAACCGGCCGTGGGTGCCCAATTTCGTGTGCAAATTATGTTTTGAATATATGAGACAATTGGAAATCTTACGTCAAAGTTGTCCAACATTTTTTGGGTAATGAGAAAGCAGAAAATTACGTAGAATTAGTACAGGACCTTTTAGACAATTTCAAAAATATTGGCTGTAACATGAGCATAAAAGTGCACTATCTGCACAATCACTTGGACAAGTTTCCTGAAAATCTTGGTTCCTGGAGCGAAGAACAAGGAGAGCGCTTTCACCAGGATATAAAAGTGATGGAAGATAGGTAACAAGGTCGCTGGGATGAGCATATATGATGGCAGATTACTATTGGAGTATCACAAGGGAGGATCATAACACTGAACATTATAGAAAAACCAGAATAAGAAGCTTCCTACCTGGAAAATAATGCGATTAAATGTTTGAAATTTGCTATTTTTTTTATTTTAGGCATATGTCATATCCCGAAAACTACACGTAGCATTAAAAAAGTGTGTTTGAGGTAGTAATCTGGGTACCCATTGTACTCATAATCAGCTATTGGTTTGGCGGCAACAAAACCACGGTAGACCTGTGTAATCGACGCTCTACTGTAGTTCCAAATGAGCCGTTTTCAGAAGAACTAAAAAAAAAAACGAATGGCTGTCAAAGGAATGCAATTTTGGACCTCAGCCCAATAGCCATGTGTGATACATCATCGAATAGGTCTCAGCGATCTGAATAAAAGTTACTATGACGCCAACAGCCAAATGTTTATCCTTTCGGAGTTATATTGTATTGAAAATGTTAGTTTTTTTCAATACAAATATTCGATGATGTATGTATCATGGCTATTGGGCTGAGGTCCAAAACTGCATTGCTTCGACAGCCATTCGTTTTTTTTTTCTATGAAAACGACTCATTAGTCAGTAGATGGCATTTTTAAGAGAGGGTTTTTGTATTTCTAATGGGAATTGCATTTGAAAGAGAAACGTTTAGTGCACCAACAGTCACACACAACAAAAATAAAATTGAAATTTATTTATTACAGAAAAAAAGTTACAAGTAATTATCCTATTTTAACATTTGTGAAGAAAGTAATTTCATTAAATTAGTTATAGGATTTGAACGATGGTGTCTGTACTAGTTATAAAAACTGTGTGACAGACAGCAGCGTCTTCCTTCCGCAAGAAGTACCTAGCTATTTTATTACATTCCTTTTTGAGTAGGTATTTAATAAGGGAGGCTAGTTATAATCTACTACAGATTTCATTCTTTTGTATTTGTCACTTTTGTGTGTGTGTGTGTGTGTGTGTGTGTGTGTGTGTGTGTGTGTGTGTGTGTGTGTGTGTGTGTGTGTGAGGGTGTGTTTGTGTTTGGATATGTTATAGTGGACGACGTAGTACTACAGTTAATATATGGATAATAATTTATTATTTTGTATAATGTAAGACGAGTAGGTGTTTTACTTAGCTTTTATTTGTTACTTGGGTTTAGATAATAAAGATTCTGTTTCATCATATGATAAGTCTTGTAACCACTTTGCTACTACAGTTTTGCATTTTGAGACAGAGGATATATATTTTTTAGTCTATTTGTTTTATCGTACAAGTGAGAGCTAAATATTCGATAGTGTCGTGCAGCCATAGCTGTCCTATGTGTTGGGACCCTACAGACTAAGTCAGCTATTCGTTTACGGGTGATTAAGGTCGGATCATATGGTAGAGTCCGGTGCCTACGAAGAACAGATTGAAGAATAAATAGTTGCCGTACTGTAGGCACCTTGCTCTCTTTATAAAGCAGTACTGTAGGGTATCGATAGGGTTTCTTGCGAATGGTCTTTAGAACGGCTCTTTGAGCTCTCTCAAGACGTAGTAGAGAAGTCTTGAAAGTGCCACCCCAAGCCGCTATGCAGTAAGACAAGACCGACTGTGCTAGAGCAAGATACACTGTTTTTAGAGTATTTAGGTCAACAGAAGATCTTAGACGTTTAAAGGTGAAGATTAACTTTCTTGTTCTACTATTAACTTCATTTATGTGATGGTGCCAACTGAATGTGCTATCAATGTAAACTCCAAGGTATTTTATATAATCGGTGCGTTGAATGGTAGCACAAGTACAGAAAGCCGAATTTTGAAAATTGCAGGTATGCGCAGTGAGATTAAAAGATTCCTGTTTAGGTTGAGAGGACAAACAAGGTGAGAACGTAAGAAATTTTGTTTTTTGGACATTTAACGTTTCTTTGATAGCCAGCTCATCACAATTGAGAGAGATTTTTCAGCAGTTTGTCGTGCTGTGTCCCATGTTTTGCTATCAATGACCAGAGCTGTGTCGTCTGCATAAGCCAGGATCTTACAATTTGGGAGAGAAAGCCGGCAAAGGTTGTTTACATAAATTGAGAAGAGGGTCGGGGCCAAAACACTACCCTGAGGCACACCAAAACCCAGCACCTCTTCTTCACTAGTGTATGCATCGATTTTAACACGTTGACTCCGGTCTGTGAGATAGTCTCTAAAAATGTCCAGCACCAGACCTCTAATTCCAATATTTTCCATCTTTTTCAGGAGCAGTGGGATAAAATACAAATGAGAAGAAAACATCAAAGATACAAACAGGTACAAACACACGTACAGAAATACATTTATACATTTGATTGTGATTGGACTTCGGACAACTGCTACTGGTGCTAAAATCATGGACAAACGTTGAAGAAAAAGAAGTAGAATAGGAGAACAGAACATTCGCGTTACCACAGTAGAAACCGAATGGAATGATGTTGCTCAGTTGATCACAGATTCCTTCCAGTCGATGAAATCACAGAACAGTAATAAAGTTTTTATCTGTGGCAAGCAATAGAGCGTCCGTGACCCTTTGTTTCATAATTAAATTATAATTAAATTGTTGAGGATTTCTGGGATAATTATTTTCTGTTTTGGTAAAGTTTCTTAGGTGAAATTATTCTTGTTCATGTGAAAATTTATTGAAAATTAAAACTATTTTATGACCATTGATTCCACCTTGTTTTTAATACTTTTCACTGGAATGAGCCGTTTTCAGAAGAACTAAAAAAAAATAATAATATGGCTGTCAAAGGAATGCAATTTTGGACCTCAGCCCAATAGCCATGTGTGATACGTCATAAAATAGGTCTCAGCGAGCTGAACAAAAGTTACTATGACGCCAACAGCCAAATGTTTGTCGTTTCGGAGTTATATTTTGTTGAAAATGTTAGTTTTTTTTCAATACTATGTAACTCCGAAAGGACAAACATTTGGCTATTGGCGTCATAGTAACTTTTGTTCAGCTCGCTGAGACCTATTTTATGACGTATCACACATGGCTATTGGGCTGAGGTCCAAAATTGCATTCCTTTGACAGCCATATTATTTTTTTTTTTTTAGCTCTTCTGAAAACGGCTCATTTGCTAAACATTTTTTTTTTTTCTATATTTATAATATCTGCCATCGACTCTAAAGTCTTTATCAGATGGGTTCTTGCTAGTTTTTTTTTTTAATTGTAAATTGGGTGGCGATCCAGTGATTACCATCTCCCGGGTTTGTTTTTTATGATTTGGTTTTTATGCTTTTGTCACCAAGTCTATCGCCTCTCATCGAGGGCGAGTATGTGCCATCGTTTCAACCGATTTGTGTTTGGGCCGACCTTTAATAAGTCTCTTGCCAGTTTATTGGTGTGATTTTTTAGCCTTTCCTTGTAATTTTTACTGAATGAGTTTATTTCCTCCTTTACGGTAGCCATTTGTAGGTATTCATGGATCTCAGTATTTTTCGTATACCATGTTGCGCCTGATATTTCTCTCAGAACTTTGTTCTGGAACCTCTGTAAAATCTCCAGATTGGAGTTGCTTGCAGAACCCCACAGTTGAATTCCGTAGGTCCAGATCGGTTTAAGAGTGCACTTGTACACCAGGAGCTTGTTATTCAATGACAAGGGAGAGTTTTTACTTATCAACCAGTGGAGGTTTTTGTACTGAAGAAGAGCTTCAGTTTTCTTTTTTTTTATGTGTTCGGACCAGGTAAGCCGTTTGTCTAGATGCATGCCGAGGTAACGGACACAGTTCTATCTTGGCAGCTCTTCACCTCCTATTGTGACTGGTGGGCAGTCTCCTTTACGCAAGGAGAATGTGATCTGTATGGACTTTGTTGAACTTGACTTTATTCGCCATTTCTGTAACCACTCGTCAATTTTATCCAGTTGTGATTGGAGCTTCTGGGTCGCTATTTGTGGGTCTATGTTGCTTGAAAGACAAGCTGTGTCATCTGCAAAAGTTGCAGTTTCCACATTGTTTGTATTTGGTAGATCTGCAGTGTATATTGAGTAGAGTACATAATATTAACAAGTAACGCATATATTTGTATTTATTTATCTACAACGCACCCATCTTACTAAAACCTAACTCTAGTCTATAGACACTTAAACTACAGTCGCAATTTGAATCAAAATCATTTATTTTTTAAACATACTGTATAGTGAAATTGCATAAGTGTGAGTACTGTGAATGTGCCAGCTTTAGTTAACTGACCTGTATCCTCGTTTATCTGGTTATCATTTTTTTTCTAGTGCCATTGCAGACCACAAATACAGAATGCAGTTGCAGTTGGCACTGTCCTTTGTAACGTGCCTCCCGTGTATTAACGCCATTTTAAGCAAAAGTTGCTTTAAAGATAAAACTAATAAACTGAAACTACTATAAGAATGATATTTCAAACCACTGTCAACTGTACAATTTTCGTGTGAAAACGTGACTTTGGCAGAATATGGCGACATCGCCTGATTGCCGATAGTCCATAGATAAGAAAAAGAAATAGAATGTTAACTCTTTTAATGAAATGCAATAAATATAATAGGTACCTGATGTTGCTGATTGTTTTTAGGGCGTAAGCTTACGTTAGGCGTAAGTAACGCTAAATGTGCTTATTAAATGAGTCTGTCTTTCTCTGTATCTAACTTATATGGGTCATTAATACTCAAGCTAAAATAATTTGAAATTTTCACAGAACACAATGTTCTGTGTTCGGTTTTAGGGTGCAATAAGAGGTAGACTCTTGCAATATTCATAGAATATCAAGTTGTATAATCCACTTTAAAATAAATTATAATATAATTTAAATTAAATTAAAATAAATGCAGGGAGGCATACAACAAATGTAATCTTCATGCTTTTTTTTCTCAATCTTAATTAATAATGACAGCTGGTGAAATTAAAAAATAGTTTGCCATTGTGCCTAATTTAGTATAGATAATGGCACAGACCCTTTTGTGTCTGCAGCTGTTTTATTACTTTGTAAGAATATTAAATAATGTTTGACTTTCGAAGTAATGATTGCACTCATCGGTCTTGAGCTTCTGATAGATGGACATTCTTACCAAATTTGTATTAGATTTAAGGTGATTTGAGAATATATGGAAGACAGAGTGCAGTTGTTTTGCTGCTTTTACTCCACTACATTCGGCATAAACATTATTACATTGATATTCAACAAACAGAACGTAAATTCTTTATGTTGAAATACATTTCTGATTTCTGTGTGCGAGTCAGAGTCGTACTTGGCTACTTTTTTACGGCAGTCTGCTCAGCAACTGATACATTTATCATATTATAACAATTAAGAGGCACATTGTATTAAAGCCATAAGGCATGATATGCTCATAGTACAGTCCTTATAGTATAACAATTACAAAAAAGTGGCAAAATGTGTATTGGTCCATTTCATACTGAATGAAAGTAAATTTTGTAACTTCACAAATATATTAATAACTTCCACACAATACAATCACTTTAACTGGTCCTAAACTAGGATGCCCTGTGCTATGGTTAAGGTTAAGGACAAACAAACATGGAAATACACCCAGACAAATACCAATATATTTATTAATATAAATTGGTATGGAACTGTCAATGTGGTAATTGGACAAGGACTGGGCCGGTTTATTTTATTTTTACATTAATATGGGTTTGTGGAACCTTTTGTTCTGCCATCCTTTATTCTTAAAAGGCTGTTACGTATGGGCAATACATATAATACTCTTTTAGATATTGGACAGAAGCAAACATACATAGTAAGTACCTAATATTTTAATAGTATTCCTGTATAAGGCATGTGCTTATTATTTTAAAAGCACACTGGAGAATGGATGATGGTGATGTTTATTTTTGAGTCATAACTGCCCTATATTCTGATATCAGATTCAATTAATTCTTCGAGAATTTTAGCACCATAAATTTATTGCTGACGCTAAACGAAACTGTCCTGCTTTATGAAAATTTTAATAATTTTCGGTATTTTGCTGACACAATTTTAATCAGCGACCTTCGGATTTACTAACGCCCGTTAACTTATTTTTTGTTTTGCTCAGTTGCTTGCCTCGCCCGTTTCGCGTGAATCAAATACCAAAGGAACTTCTATACAACCGAACCGGCTCGAAGCTTGTTTGAAAGGATTCCACCTGGCAAACTCGGGCAATCACTAGGTACTTACCAAACTAAGGAGTGTTCACTTAAAAATAACAATAAATGTGCACTAAACTAAATTAAAATAATTAATCTGGTTGGAATGCCACCACGAAAAGCAGACAAAATAATTTTTTTGGTCAAATCGAATTCATCAACACAAAACAATGTCTTGCCAGTTCACTAAAAAAAATCTAATTTCTAATCTGTGTGCAATAAACAATAGAACATTCAGTCCTGACAAGTATTGCCAGACAAAGTAAACTTCGTGTATCATGGCAATGGGCGTTTTTCCTTTCTTTTTTTTTTAGTTCCTTGAGATACACACACTAGATGGCGTCATTAGTTTCTTCATACGAATTTGTGATTCGTAGCAATCAATGTCAAAGTCAGTCCACAGATCACTAAATAAGAGAAGTAACCAGGGTTGCTATTCGGACGAGGTTTCTCGTAATAAAAATAAAAATTCAAACCCACAACCCATAGCAAAGACTCCAAAGTAGAGTGCGACAAGTGAGTCGTGGCTCAAGCCTTTGGCGGGAAATTTAAAAATCTTTTAGTTGATAACCATGCATATCGTCTGAATAAACCATCTTGATAATTTTGCTTAACTTGATTATTTGTTTAATTAGTTTGGAGTCTCCAATGAATTTTGTCCAAACATTTTGGGCAAAACGAAAACATTACTTAAAACTAACATTTCCACTCCACCAAAAACAGGGATAATAAAGATGCACCACATAAACTTATAAACATTTATTAATCATCATCATCATTCAGCCACAAGAAGTCCACTGCTGGACATAGGCCTCCTTCATGGATTCCCAAAAAGACCGGTCGGAAGCGGCTTGCATCCAGCGTCTTCCCGCCACTTTGATGAGATCGTCTGTCCATCTTGTGGCTGGTCATCCTACGCTGCGCTTGCCGATAAGTGGTCTCCATTCGAGAACTATTCGGCCCCATCGGCCATCAGTTCTGCGTGGTATGTGCCCCGCCCACTGCCACTTCAACTTACTAATCCGCCGGGCTATGTCGACGACTTTCGTTCGTCTACGGACCTCATCATTTCTGACTCGGTCCCGTAGAGAAATTCCGAGCATAGCCCTCTCCATAGCTCGTTGCGTAACCTTGAGCTTTCTTATGAGGCCCATGGTAAGAGACCACGTTTCAGTGCCATAAGTCATCACTGGTAACACACACTGGTTGTACAGTTTTGTTTTGAGGGATTGAGGTATATCGGAGGAAAAAACTTTTCTGAGTTTCCAGAACGCTGCCCAGCCGAGTTGGATTCGACGATTGACCTCTTTCACAAAGTTGGACCGGCCTAATTGGACTGTATGTCATAAGTAGACGTATTCGTCTACAACTTCGAGAGTCGAGTTCCCCACTGTTATTGGGGTGGGCACAACACGGGCGTTCGACATGACGTTCGTTTTGTCCATGTACATTTTAAGGCCCACCCGTTGGGAGACTCGACTGAGGTCTTCGAGCATTATGCCGAGGTCCTCCAGCGTCTCTGCCATGACTACAATATCGTCGGCAAATCGAAGGTGGCTGATGTTGATATTGATGATCTAGCCATTGATATTGATGCCGCGTTCCTGCCATTCCAGAAGCTTGAAGGCATCTTCCAGTCTGCTCGTGAACAGTTTCGGAGATATTATGACATCTCCCTGTCTCACGCCTCTTTTCAGTGGAATTGCCTCCGAATTCTGCTCCTGTACTCGGACCGACATGGTGGCGTTGTGGTACAAGCACTTCAGCACCTCGATGTACCGATAGTCAATATGGCAACGCTGGAGAGACTCGAGCACCGCCCATGTCTCGATCGAATCGAAGGCTTTCTCATAGTCCACAAACGCTAAGCATAATGGCAAATTATACTCCTCAGTCTTCTGTATAATTTGCCGCAACGTGTGGATGTGGTCTATAGTACTATAGCCCTTTCGGAAACCGGCTTGTTCGGGAGGCTGGAAGTCATCAAACCTGCGTTCGAGACGATTCGTCAGGACCCTCGAGAAAAGCTTATAAACATGGCTCAGAAGCGAGATGGGTTGGTAGTTCTTCAATAGAGTGTAATCCCCTTTCTTGAAGAACAGCGTCACCACGCTTCTCTTCCATGCTTCTGGCGTTGTTCCTTCGAGCACGACGGAATTGAAGAGCCTCTGAAGGACTTTAAGTACCGGTGTTCCACCCGCTTTCAGAAGCTCTCAAGTAATTCCGTTCTCTCCTGGTACTTCGTTATTCTTAAGCTGTTTCAGGGCCATCCTAATCTCGTACAGGCTGATGTCCGGGATATCTTCGGTATAATGTCGGGTCAGTTTGGCTCTTGGTTCTTTGTGCAAACTGCTAACAGGTTTTGCGACTGAGGTGTATAGCTGTCCGTAGAAGCCCTCAATCTCCCTCAGTACCTACCTCTGACTTGGTCGACGCTATACTGCCGTCCTCTCTTTTCAGCTTCGTCAGCTGGCTTTGCCCAATAGACATGTCTCTTGCGAACACTTTAGAGCCTTTGTTCCGCTCTATAGTCTCTTTAATACGTTTGGTATTAAAGGAACGAATACAGTGGCGGATTAACACATTTGCCGCCAGTAGGCTATTCAAATTTTGCCGCCCCTTCTGACCTCTGCATTTCGACAAAAGAAGTTGCAAGAAAATATTTTATAATTAAAAGACTAATTATTCATTGTTTTTAAAAAAATCTGTATCTTATGAACAATTAAGAACTGATTAGGTATATTCATTAAATTGTTAAATTTTCTAAACTAATAATATTTATTGTAAACCAGTTTAGTAAATTTCCTGAACTTCGAAATAATATATCGAAATAATAATAATATATCGAAATAGTAAATCGATAAATACGCACGTACAACAGCATACGAATTTTTAGTAAGCAAGATACTGATATATTACAACACCACTGGATACCAAAAATGACTGCACGGTTTCTAAATAATTGGTATAATTCTCATCACAAATATTGCCAAAAAAAGATAAATGAAGTAATTTTATCTCTGAGCTAAGAAAAGCTCAATCATGTATTGCATACGAGTATACAGGGCGTCCCAATTTATGGGACATGAAGGGAAAGTACCTAATATATCGTCGATAGGGTATTTTGCAGAAAGAAGACTTTATGTTATTTTTAAAAGTTAGTAATTCTGCATACAAATATTTTCTAAAAATTTCTTGCCTCGTCTGGGAATCGAACCGACTTAACTGTAAAAAAACACCCCTACTTTTATGATGCCAATCGAAAGAATGGCCAAAAAATAATAACTCTTCTTAAGTAACATAGTATTTTAAAAGAAAGGAACAGCGTCAAATTAATTATTTTAATCAAATTAAAAACATATATGAAACTGCCGTAGTCAATTGAGTGAGTATTTTTTTTTTATTAATTAATTAAATGCTCAAAATTTGATCCCTCTTGCTTTACGCAAATTTCGAATATTTTAACGAGTCCACTGCCTGTTGATTTTCATTTTTCATTTTCAACATTGACTACGGCACTATCTATCTATCTATCTCTTTAAACGAGCAATTCTTGTATATATATTTATATATAATCAGAATCTCGGAAACGGCTCTAACGATTTTCACGAAATTTTGTAGGCAGATGCTTTCGGGGGCGTTTAATTGATCTAACTAGGTTACATTTTTAGAAAACGTTGTTTTATCCGTGTTTTAAGGCAATTGAAATTTGCTATAATAACATACAGAGGTAAATTTCGCGTCTATCTGCAAGGTTGGGATAGTCCTGACGGGAAAACGGGCGACCCGTTTCGGGCCGATTTCAAGAGACCCGGTTCGAATCATGATGTTTTTTTTCCAAGTTCTTTTTTTGTTGGAAAAGGATTATTGTAGCATTAGTTCTTCTACCCAACCACAGATGGCGCTGTTTGTGTTCTAAGTTGCGGTATGGTTTTGTCCGAAGGCCCTATATACTAAGCAAACACCATTTTTGTAATTAGTTAGAAATTGGTTAGTATCTGCGCTTGCGAATCGCTTCCACTACTGGGACGACTAGTGACGTAGATAATATACCTCGCTTCCGCGCTGTGGGACGAGTAGTACTGTAATCCTTAGCTTCATATTGGTTAAATAAATAAATCCCTAAGTACGTGCTGAAGCAACATTTCTCTTCTTGTCTGCTGAAACCCTGTCCTACATTATTTTAATTTTATATTACAAAAAAAGTACCGAGCAAAGCTTGGTCACCCAGGTACGGTTTTAATTTGATTAAAATGATTAATTTCATGCTGTTCCTTTTTTTAAAATACTATGTTACTTAAGAAGAGTTATTATTTTTTGGCCATTCTTTTGATTGGCATCATAAAAGTAGGGGTGTTTTTTTTACATTTAATCGGTTCTATTCCCAGACGAGGCAAGTAATTTTTACAAAATCTTTGAATGCAGAATTAGTAACTTTTAAAAATAACATAAAGTCTTCCTTCAGCAAACTACCCTATCTACGATATTTAAAGTACTTTCCCTTCAGTATTATAATGGTGCATATATTATTAATATACTTTGGTCAGTTATATTTCTAGTGAACGTGGATGTGTACACCCAATTTTTTTTCCGTATGATGCTTTATTGCTGAGTTATGAGCTTTTAAAAATTTACTAAGAATAATAAGATTATAATACCTATAATATAAAAGAAATATAAGATTCTTATAGTAAAAAGTTGAAGTTTTTAATTTTTTTAACTTTAATTAAAGCTTTAAATGTAATTCTTCACATTTCTTTGCATTTCTTGGCATGCTTTTCTTCCCATCAACGAGGGCTTATGTGTAAAGAGCTAGTGCAAATAGTAAAATTGTAAAAATTACAAAATAAATCTCTCTATTTTCATAAATACTGTTTCAATCTCAATTAATAAAACCGCTTATATGTCAATCTAACAAAAGAGCTTACCACACAAGGAAAATTCAACAAACTACAGGTGATACTACAGGTAGAAAGCACGAGCGAAGCGAGAAACTCCAGAATCAGCGAAAGACTAACAGATTCCACTAAGAGATTGCTGCAAGAAAGGAAAGATCTGATAGACTCTATCCCCAAATCGAAAACAATACGGAAGAACATTGATAAGCTCAGCAAAGATATCTCATCGAGCATGAGGAAAGATCGACGAGACATGCGAATGAGAACTTTCGAGAAACACATCGCCCAAACAGGAGGAGTCAAAAAAGCCATATGAGAACTATCACACAAAAAAGACTGGATTCCAAAATTAGAAGACAAAGCTGGTATTGCAAATGCAGAAGACCTGATATTATTTCTGAAGCCACAAAGTTTTACCAGGATTTGTACTCGTCGCGATGCGCAGAAGTACCTAAGGAACTAACAAACACGGAGGACGTGCCTGTAATACTAGAAACCGAAGTAGAAAGAGCACTTCTAACGCAGAAGAAAGATAAAGCCCCAGGAACGGATAATATAACCAACGAATTCTTAATAACTCTAAAGAAATCTTAATACCAATCCCCACCTACCTCTTTAACGACGTGCTGGAAACCGAACACATACCGCAGCAATGGACAACTTCGACTATCATATTATTACACAAGAAAGGCCGTTGCCGACGACCTTATTGTCTTCGCATTGACCCCTGAAGATCTGCAAACTATGCTTATAGATCTTGACGCTGCAAGCCGTAAAGTTGGGCTCAAAATGAATGCTCAAAAGACCAAAATCATGTCCAATGGGGATGAGGTGCCGATTACCGTCAACAACAACACTATAGACTATATCACGGAGTATGTGCATATTGGCCAACTTATATCCCACGAAGATCTTATGTCCCAGGAAATTGCAACTAGAATAGGCAATGCGTGGAAACGGTACTGGTCACTGAAAGATATTATGAAAAACAAAGAAATGGCTATGCCCATAAAAACGAAATTATTCAACGCATGCGTTTTGCCTATTCTAACATACGGCTGCCAAACATGGGCCCTGACCAACTACCACACTAGAAAAGTCGAAGTATGCCAAGCTGCAATGGAAAGGAGCATGTTAAGCAAAAGAAAGTGCGACAGAATCAGGAACAAAACTATGAGAGAAAAAACGAAAGTAACGGATGTGACAGTAAACATAAGGAGGCTAAAATGGAGATGGACAGGTCACACCATCAGGGGACAAGACAAATGGAGCAGAGCAATAACGGAATGGTACCCAAGAGATGGAACCCGTAAAAGAGGCAGACCACTTAAAAGATGGGCTGACGAAATTAGGAAGGTGGCCGGACAAACAAATACTTGGGCCAGGGTAGCAAAAAACAGGAAGGAATGGAAAGAGTTGGAGGAGGCTTTTGCCTACCGGCAAACAGACCCAGAAACCGAAGGCGAACTGGATCCACAAAGCACGGAATTTAGTTAACATACATGCATTAATAATATAACTATGTAGAACCTCTATGTCACCTGCTAACCATTATGTACTTATTATTTATTTAGTGTCTGAATAAAGGCTATTTGAATTGAATGTCAAGCTATTGGCGATTACGTTTTTTTTTTGTGAAGAATTAAAGAAATCTTTTAGTTTTATATTTTTTTATGTTCAAACGATTCATGTTAGAATGAAGGAATAAAATATTAATAGCGTAGTATTTCAGCATGTTAGCGCAAAAACCCGATTGCTTAGAAAGTGCTCGTAGCTATGTGTATGTACTCTAATTGTGCTCTAAGTCCTAAACTATTGGTGATAACGTTTTAATTTTTTTTGTGAATATTTAGTACTTACATAAAAAGCTTTAATTCAAGTTAAGAAAAAAAATATCTTACTGATGTCGCAGCGAATGACCATACCATGCCATTTGTTTCCGCACCGCGCGCCGCCATCAAAATAACTACCTACGCAAATATGTAATATAAAAAAGTATATGAAGTATGTATTAGCAGATTGGCAAGCGTCAAATTTCCCACTTTTCAGGTTAAGTTAAATGGTGAAACCTAATAACACGCAGGTATTTCGTTTTTGTATTTCTGTTAGAACTGTCTGTCTGTCTGTCTGTTTAATTTTAATTAAGTATAAATAAATGTTTTATAAGAGGGCCGTTGGCTTACCTAATAAATAAAAAATATAAAAAAATAGACAAAAAAAACTATTTTTGGGTCAATTTTGCCGCCCCCTAAAACTACATACTACATACATACGCAAATATGTAATATAAAATGTATAATGTAATATAAAATGTCAGCAGATTGGCAAACGTCAAATTTCCCACTTTTCAGGTTAAGTTAAATGGCGAAATCTATTATCATTCAGGTATTATATTTCTTCTATTTCTGTAAGACAAAAAAAAATTTGGGGCAAATTTGCCGCCCCCTAAATCCACCTACGAAAATATGTAATATAAAAAAGTATGTATTAGCAGATTGGCAAACGTCTAATTTCCCACTTTTCAGGTTAAGTTAAATGGTGAAATCTAATAACATTCAGGTATTTTTTTAATTTTTATCTCCGTAAGACAAAAAAAAAATTTGGGGCAAATTTGCCGCCCCCTAAAATCTGCCGCCCTAGGCTCCAGCCTACTCAGCCTATTGGTAAATCCACCACTGAACGAATATCGTGCCGCATAGACTTTGATATGTGTCTATTGTCTATATATAGAGCTGCCTATATGACTCAGCATCTCTGGAGGACTGCAGTTGCAACGAGCGACGTTTAGCCATGAGGTCGAGAGTATAGTTTGAGAGCTTTTGTGGTCTGCTCGCTCGGTTGGGTTTATAGAACCTCGAGCCCACTGTACGAACAGTTTCTACAAACCTGTTATTGATCTCGTCCACCGATGCGGCGCTTTCCAGGCATTCGAAGCGATTTGACAATTCGAGTTGAAAGTTCTCGGGGTTTTGGATATGGGCACGAGTAGGTCGGAGCGTGGACTTCATGAGACGGGACCTTTCAAGTTTGACATTGATATTCAATGTGCCTCTTACCATTCGGTGATCGCTTCCGGTTTTCACCATGTTGATCACAGAGACATTATTGAATATCTGTCTCTTGGAGGTCAGGATGAAGTCTATCTCGTTTCTCGTGGAACCATCGGGACTCAACCAGGTCCACTTCCTGTGAGGTGGCTTCTGAAAGAAAGAGTTCATCATAAAGAGTCCCTCTTTCTCCAGGATGTCGGCCAACCTCTGTCCCCTAGGGTTCCGTTGCCCATGACCAAATTGCCCCACTCTCATCTCGCCTTCGCTTCTTTTGCCCAGCTTCGCATTGAAGTCCCCCATGACCTCATTAAAATAAGTCTCCGAGGTATGTATGGCCCTACTAATGTCCTCATACACCTCCTCATCGGAGTGTGACGAGGTCGGCGCGTATACCTGAATGACCTTCAGCGAATACCTCTTAGATATTCTGAGTATTAGGTATACCACCCTGCTCGACACACTATCGATGGCCAAAATGTTGTTCACGAGGGACTTGTGGACGAGAAACCCGACACCACCCTGGGACTGTCGCTCGCCCTCCCGGTAGTAGAGCAGGTTACCGGATTTCAGGGTTATCGTGTCCTCGCCCTCTCGACGGACTTCAGATAACCCTAGGATATCCCAGTGTAACCTACCCATTTGCTCTTCCAGCCCAATTAGCTTTTCCTCCGTCCTCATTGTGCGAATATTGTGTGTTACCAGGGCCAGTCGTTTTCGCTGTTCGGGGTGGTAGCCGGATCTCTGCCGGAGATTCTTAGCACCCCTTGCTCCGCCGTTACCGTGGCCGCTACCGTAGCCAGGAATAGCGGAGCTGCCGGGGACTGGGGGCCTGGTGTTTTTATGTACTGCCATGAAGGTATTTGGCATACTCGCCACGCTTGGCATGCGGGTTGGCGAGCGCAGTGAGAAGCATTTCCGCAGAAGGCGCTGCTGCCCACCTCCGGTAATGTGTCCCTTTGCCGGTTTTTACAGCACCCACGGGCTGAGATGGGGGGGCACTATTCTAAAGCCGGCACCCCACGGCATATTTATTAATGCTGAACCATAATCAAAATCTGATTCATATCTTTTTTCTCAACATCTTTGAGTTCTTTGATAGATAGATAGATAGAGAACACTTTATTGTACATAAAAAAGTAAATTACACAGGTATTTCTTAATCTAAGAGTACAGACGGCGGCCTTATCACTAAAAGTTATCTCTTTCGATCGAAATTCGAAATAAATCGCGTCCCAGGACTCGAATATACACAGGAGCCTGATTCAGTCTACTTTTTGAATCTACACTCCCAGTGCCCCCCTTCCCGAGGGATCTACGATAACAAAATCCAAGAACTGAAGTTGTTAAAGAATGTCAAGGCATATTGTACGTTTTGAGAATTGCTTTCCATTGAAAACCAGAGTTGACACGCAGAAATACAGTGATGAGACATGTATATCAGCTAAACAACGACCAACAATAACCTTAAGGTAAAAAAAAACAAATACTATAATATTAATAAATTATCTTTAATAGTTTTTGCACTGTGGTATTGATGAATTATTCCCTGAACGTCGCTTCCCAATTGACCCCTGATCGATTTAACCCAATGTCGACCGAAACGTTCTCCCGTTTTCATCGCTCCAGCCGCGCGTTTGAATCACTACAGCCGCGCGTTTGCATCGCTACAGTCGCGCGGTTGAATCGCTACAGCCACGCGTTTGCATCGCTAAAGCCGCGCGTTTGCATCGCTACAGCCACGCGTTTGCATCGCTACAGCCGCGCGTTGCAAAAGCGACCTACGCGCGTTAGTAGCGATGCAGTCGCGCGTTTACGAAACACGCGACTACGTCGCTGCAAAAAGCCACCGTAGGCGATGGTCATAAGAGAAGTTAACGAGTTCGTTAACATTTTTTAAATGTACATTTTTTGTTAAACTTAAAGGTTAGTCGAATTTTTTTGAGATTAATAAGTTAATGCCCAGCATGGTCACTATAACTTTCTACGTCTATTCCCTGCCGTATAGTTAATAATAATAATAATAATATAACGTTTATTTCAGACTTTAAATCAATCCATATTACAAACAAAAAAGGTACAAAAATAAAAATAAAATGTTGGTTATAAACACAGATAATTGCTTACACTATATTAGTACTTATTATTACTATTTAAATGAATCCTAACCCAGTGGGTTAGGAAGCGACCGTCAAACTGGTCCGCTATGCACGCCAGGATGCCGTTGCCGCTGGCCCGCAGCCTGCTCAGTGCTGAGGCGCAGCGCTTGCGCAGTGTCACGTGGAAGCCGTCGACGCGGGCGCTCGCGAACATACTCGACGCACTGCACCAGCGGGGCAGCCGCAACAGCACCCTCAGTGCGTTGTTGTATTGGACACGGAGGGCACTTAATGACTTGTGGGTGTATTTAGTCCATAGGCTGCAAGTATATAGTGATGTACAGTATGCCCTAAACAGCGTAATTTTTACCTCCGCTGTACATCAACTAAACCTACGCGCTATCATGTTCGCTCTGGTCGCCAGTGCCCTCCGCTCCCTTTCTATGTCTAAATCATCCTTCAAATCCTCTGTAAGGACATGGCCAAGATATTTGAAGGATGATACCGTATTTAGAGCAGTTCCATTAATAAAAACAGGTGGGACATGATTTGGATGCCGTTTACCCGCCCTGAAAACCATCATTTCACTTTTCTTTTCATTGTATTTTAGGCCATGCTTCTCGGCGTAATTTACACATATTTGTAATAACTGCCGAAGTCCTCGGATTGACGGGCTCAGCAGCACCATGTCTTCCGCATAGCTAATATTATTAACGCAAATGTTGTCGATATAACAGCCGACATGAGTGCTGCCAAGCTCGCCAATAAGCTCGTTGATATACAAATTAAACAATTTGGGCGATGTAAGTCCCCCTTGTCTTACCCCACATTCCAGTCTGTATGGTTCAGATAAATCGTTCGCCCACCTGACTAAATTTGTTTGGTTTTGGTACCAGCATTTGAAAATGTTGATTAGATCAGTCAGTAACTTAGCGTCTACGAGTTTTTTCCAAAGAATGTCATAACTAACCAAGTCGAATGCTTTTGATAAATCCAAAAAACAAGCGTATATCGGTGTCTTTCTATCCACATAATACCCAACAGTGTGCTTTACGCTTAATATTGCGCTTTCGGTAGACAGCCCGGGCCGAAAACCGAATTGCGCATCGTGCAATTTTAAGTATTTATCAAGCTGTGCGTTTAGCAGACTATCCAGCACCTTAGCTACAGTAGTTGCCAACGATATAGGCCTGTAGTTCGCCCTGCTCGAGATGTCTCCTGTTTTGTTTTTAACAATTGGAACTACGATTGTTTTGGTCATTTCATACGGCAAATATGAGTGACCCATACAAAGAGTAAACAGCATGGCTAGGACTTCAGCCAGGTGGGGTCCAGCATATTGAAGATGTTCGACACTCAAACCGTCATGACCAGGCGACCTTCCTCTATGCATATGTTTCAAAACGTGAATGACGTCACCCGCCTCGAACTTTGTTGTCAGCTCAGTTCCCGATGGTCGAGCGTCGATCACCTCACTTGATCTGCCTAGTGGAGATTTTACAGAAAAAGTTTCCCTGAATAAATTGGCAATTTCTCTATGGTCAGTGATACCCTCTACACTTACAGGTAAGCTCGGTCGACCACTCAACTGACTGAAAAACTGACGAAAGTTTTTCTTTGTATGATGTGATGCAATTACATCCATTTGAATTTGATCTTGGTGCCGTTGACACCATTACAGCTTAGATTTAAATACTTTTCGGCTATTGCACATCTCATCATACAAAGGGCCCGCTCTCGATTTACCATTCAGTTCCCAGTTTTCCCGTCCCGATGAGCCTGACTTACGTGCTTATTCCACCCCACTATTTGTCTCCTTTTTATGCCTGATGGGCCCTCATGGGGAGCCATCGATGCTTCAACCAGGGTACTAATAATTTCAAAATATAACTGGTCGATAATTAGCCTATGATCTAAATTTGTACAGTAAATATGGCATCAAGTTTTCAATGATATAGGTAATACAATACGACTCAACCTCTCACAGCATATATTATTATATTTAGATTTTTTTTCAGCCCTACGGTCTCCCCATAGAACTTTATTTCTACTTTGGATATTGCTTAAAAATATCTTCGGCCTAGTTAAATTTAAATTACATTCAATCACTAGTGGAAAATGGTCCGACCAGTAGACATTGTATAGTACACACACATTAACAATAGAGTTCCAAGCCGCCTTAGTAACTAGACAGTAGTCTAGCCAGCGCGTACTACCGTGCGCTTCACTTAGGTATGTATACTTACCGGAGTCCATACCAAGATATTGAAAGTCCGCGCACAGCCAGTCCTGATCGGAGCAGAAACCCGTCATCTCTTCACAAAATGGTGTTGTGGGGTGTGCATTGAAATCGCCCATTACATACACTGCTTCCGTGCCACTGTTCTCCACCAATGCACTAATCTCGCCCATGCACTCCGTAAACTCCACCAAATTTTTACTACTATCGGTCGGCATGTAAACACTTACAACTACAACCGAGCCGCCACTTACAACCGCTTTTATTGCCGAGATTCGCACACTATTACACGGAACGACCGACACAGACTGGACCACAGAACAAAAAAAAAAGAGTAGAAATCGTAAGTGGGCGGTGCCCGCGTGCCTGAAATTAGCAATGTATTGCCTAAGCGTAGTCTATGACAGTTTTTCTTACCTCAGTTGCCGTGCGCTTCTAGTAAAGAAAACAATTGTGAAAACTCTACTAAAATGCCTTATTGTGCTGTGTTAGAGTGCAAAAATAAAAGTTGGGGACCAAAATGTACCGATCATGCCGTAACATTCCATCGGTAAGTAGTATTTCCATTGTATTTAATTTAATAGAAATTAAATTTGCAATGACATGAACAAGGAAAGCAATCCGAAAGTGAGAAAGTAAAACCACCTTTATTTACTGGAATATAATGTTCAATTTTCGTCGAAGTCTGTGTACTTTTTCTACAAATTTCTGTCAACATTTGAATGCTACTCAAATGCTACTCAATTCAGCTGGGACACAATATTATAAAAATCTATCGATAATATTTTGTCTATGACTTTGCAGTAATAAATAATTATCGGTACTTTAGGTAGAGTACCTGCGTCTTATTAGGTACTTTGGGAAAATAATTGTGAAAATAAAATAATTGAAGACCTCTGTGGCGCAGTGGTTAGTGCATCTGACTACCATGCGAGAGATCCCGGGTTCGAATCCCGGCTGGGGACAAAAAACAATCCCAGGTCTTGTATGTTTACATGTTTGTGACGTCGTTGTTTCTGGTGCCCACGACACAGGGTATCCCAGGGTGGGGCCAGGGGCAATGTATGTGCCTGTATGTAAGTGTTTATTATCATCTTTTATTATTATTATTATTATTTAACACATTTTTAGTTGCAATTATTTTTGATACTGCGCAAAATTTATTGATCATGTTCCTTGACGCTGTTTAGTTCCTTTGCGAGAATGTGGTCCTGACTGCAGTATCATGTCATTTTTGTAAACTTTTAATCCGGATCAACTTACCCATACCATTTTGAGACGAGCAACCGAACGACGCAAGTTCCGTCTCTGCTCACCACCCACTCACTGCTCTGCGTATCGGGGCGAAACCTAGTCGGACTCTTGGCACTTATGTACCAATGGCAGCTTGGCATTCATAGTGTGGGTTTTGGCTTATGTGTGAGTTTGGTCACACTGGTTTTCCTGCTAATAGGTCATGTCACTCCTTCTACTCTTTTTTTCTGTTCTGTGGCAATCGAGGCTACGTAAAAAAAAAAAATCCTTATTGCACACAAGAAGCAAGAGACAAATAAAAGTTACAGTTAAAAAAATATATACAATAGGCTTTCTTATTCTCTATAAATTGTACACGATAAGTTTGCTCGGCTTCGTTTCATAAAGCGACTATGGTTAGATTATGAGAATTCCATTATAGGTACATTGCGTAGCCAATCATCCAGAAGGACAGTTAATATGGTAGCCGGCTGCGTAATTTACATCGAACTGTGGTACAGTTTGGCAGAAGGGAATACATTGTGTTACTTTGTCAATGTAGATACTAAAAAAAAAAAATGATTAAGAAACAAATTCATTTTCAACTGTCGCTATATGAAACAGTTCTATAATTTGTCGATATGGCAATATGTCCCATCCTTAGCCTGAGTAGCAACATAGCAGATAGTTATTTTTCAATATTCGACTTTATGGCATAAAACTTAAAGCTTCTCGGCGATCACACGCGGCGGTAGTTCCATCTAATGTAGAGTAGCGGTACTACAAAGCAAAGATCGTATGTCAAACTTAATTTCATAATTATCATTTGATTTTGATCATTGTTTATATGACTGAAAAGGTTCATATTTTACTTGGAACTTTTGTGATGTAGAAGACCTTTTCAGAATTGCCTTTATTTGCCAATGGTAGCTTGGCATTCACAGTGTGCTTTTGATTTGTGTGTGTGAGTTTGGTCACACTGGTTTTCCTACTGATAGGTCATGTCACTATTTCTACTCTTTTTTTTTGTTCTGTGGACTGGACCAAACGCTTTCGCCACAGGATGCCTACGCCGCCGTAAGGTGTGCCCTCCAAGATACCACTCGATGTGTCCACCGCCGACTTCCCAGTAAACTCGAAATCTTGGTGGATGGTGCCCAGGTAAGGTATGTCATGGGGCAGCAGCCAGTGCTCCTGAATGGCTATGACGTCATACCTGTCACACAGTTGACGAATACATTGAACAGATCGTTTGACTGATTTACAGTTAAACGATACCATCTGTTTATCGCTGTAACTCATTTTATTATATTGTATTATTTTATTTTATCTTAAATTATCTTATTTTATTATCTCATTTAAACATTATCTCATTTCTTAAAAATTACACTGATTGCTTAAAGAGAAGGTAGAAAGAAACCAGTCGTTGACGTAAAAAATTGTAGTCACTAACTAATCTGTGAGCTGTTCTGTTCTGCCAGATGAAACTCTTTACAGCGCCACCAAGTTGCAAATTTGTTACTAACAAATTAAACAGGTGATTGGCTACGTGAATACCGCGATTGTTTTTTTTTCTTTGGCGACATTGACTGATGTGCCTGGCAGCAATTCTGTGAGTTACTAACAGAGCAGCAGTGTGATTATTTGTGAAAGATTAGGCTCCAATATAGTAGCTGTGGCAGATTATGCTGACGATTTACAAAAGTGGCAGAAATTGGCAGTTTTAGAAAATTCTAAGAAAATTCGTAATAGTTTTAATATTCAATGAGGCCTCCTGAATTTTCGTAGGTAATAGTGGTTGGTAGAAAATTATTTAACAAATTGACAACCCGTCAGGGCTTTCAAGCCCAAATTTCATGGGAATTTCATATACAGGGTGGAATTTTGTAATGCCACCTGAAGGGGAAGTACCTACTCTTAATACTGTAGATAGAAATACACAAGTAAATAATTAAAACAATTTAAGATTTCATTGTTTTCCTTTCATAAAATTTATGAAGTTTGTTAGAGAGATTTCATCCTTATAGTTGACCCTAACGATCGCTGCAATAAAATTACAGAGTGCAACTTTCACAGATTTTAGTAGGTTCGATCACCGGGTGAAGCAAGCGAATTTTTAAAAATCTTTGAATGCAGTTTTCTTTCTTTTCAAAAATAAAAGAATGTTTTCTTTGAGTAAAATTTTCTATCTACAGTATTAAGAGTACTTCCCCTTCAGGTGGCATTACAAAATTCCACCCTGTATATTTTGTTTTAAACAGATATGTGATATAATTAGCGATGGGTTTTTGCCCGGGCATTTACGGACGTATTGAATAAACGCCCAATAACCGTCCATTTATGCCCAATAAACGCCCGATCACAGGGCATTTACTTTATTTGCTAATTACCACAAATTATTACTTAATGCTTCGATCAAATTATTTTTTAGTGTTTGTTTAATGTAAAGTAAAACTATAACTCGCACTATAAGTAGGTACTTAGTTTTTAAAACAACCATTTGTTATCAATCGATCCTAAAATCGATTCATCATCCGACATCCATCCCTATTTACGATAGTTTATGTTATGATCGTATGTCGTACGTGTCTATTGTCGATGGTCGGGAATTTCCCTAACTAATCGGAGCACAGAAACAAAGTACTCTGAGCACTACACCCGAGCTGCATGCACACACTCATTTCTACGTGCATTTAATTGTGGAAGTGTTTAGTAATCGTCGTCCGCCTGACGAAACTGTTGCGGTGAGTACCTATATACCTACATACCTACCTATTCATTGTATTTTCTTTTCATAATTTAAAGAACTTGTAAATAAGTCGAATTTAATCAAATCGATATTTGAAACTTTTAAAAAGTACCTAAACCGATCAGGGCTGCTAGATGTGAATAAGGCGCGTTCGTACGCCTAGCTTCAAAAAGTCGTATTTTGCAGGAAAATCGAAATAAAAAAATCGTACATCTTTGTAATAATTATTTATTGAAGATTTACTCAGGATTAACCCGGTTTAATCGCGTTTTTATTGTACGATGAAGTCTACTGCAAAGGCGCTTACTTGTTTGTCTCCTTATGTGTGTGTGTGTGTGTGTGTGTGTGTGTGTGTGTGTGTGTGTGTGTGTGTGTGTGTGTGTGTGTGTGTGTGTGTGTGTGTGTGTGTGTGTGTGTGTGTGTGTGTTGTTGTGTATATGTGTGTGTGTGTGTGTTTAGGGGAAACTTATCTCGCTACGTACTTGGCTCAAAGTATTGTTATTTGTTGTAGCTTCATCATGGGAAGACCAAGAAACCAGAAGATATGGCGATATTTTCAGGAAATTAATGATAAAACCATCAAGTGCCGTTTTTGTGAAAGAGTGTATCAACAGAAACATGTCCTCAAAATGAGTAGACACTTGTTGGTATGCACCAATGCTCCACTCTCAGTAAAACAACAAGTGAAAGATACAAATGACAGTTATGAACAATCTTGTAGTCAAACCTGTAAAAGTACCAATGAGGTCCCTGAAGATAATAACAAATCATCATTAACAGAGCTATTTGCAAAGGCCTTGTTAATTTCTGGAGCACCGATGTCTATGGTGCAACATCCACTGTGGATACAGTTTTACAAAAAACTGAATTTTAAATTACCTTCCAGAAAGATGCTAGCTACAAAGTACTTAGATAAACTGTACAATGAAATGGCCAAAGAATTGTTCGAGGATTTGGAAGAAGCGGCCTTCTTACACTTGCAATGCGACGGGTGGAGTAATATCCGCAATGAGGGTGTTATCAATTTTTTAATATCCAAGCCGGAAATTGTACTCGTCAAAAGCCTTAATACCGAAGACCAACGCCATACTAGCGAATGTCCAGCGAAATAGAGAAGGTTATGAAATCTCACGGAGAAAAAAAAATTGTAGTACTTATTGGAGACAATGCAAGAAATCTGCAAAAGGCTTTCGATATCTTGCACATCAAATACCCTTCGGTTGTTCCGTTGAGTTGCGCTGCGCATACTCTTAATTTGTTGTGTGCAGATGCAATGAAACTGTCTGTGATTAAAATTTGCATCGATCTTGCGACAGATGTTGTAAAATGTGTAAAAAAAAGTCAAGTGCTCAGTGCAATGCTTACTAAAATCAGAAATAACAAGAACATTGACGGTGAAAGTTTAAAATTACCCTGCAAAACTAGATGGGGGAGCCAAGTTTCGGCACTGAGAAGTGTCCAAGTAAACAAAGCTGCACTTCAAGCTTTGGCAGTTAACGAACAAGTACAACCATCAAATGAGGTGAAGTCAACAATACTTGATGACAATTTTTGGTTCATGTTGGATCAATGTGTAAAAGTATTGAAGCCAATAACAGATGCCATATTTCAGCTGGAAGGCAATGACCACAACATTAGTAAAGTCTTCATGGTGTTGAAGGACATTAAATCAAAAGTGCAATTCACTTTAGCAACTATATCAATCTTGGAAAGTACAGATAAAGAAATAGTAATGACTGCCATAGAAAAGAGAACCAAACAGGTTATTAAGCCGATACATTATGCTGCATATCTTCTGGATCCTACATCTGTAGGAGTTGAACTCGACCAGACTCAAGAGACTGAAGCGATGGAGTTCATTTACGGTCTTGCGGAGAGTCTAAATATTGATTGCCTAGCTGAGATGGCTCAATATAAGGGACGAGGTGGTTTATGGAGTAAGCAATTTGTCTGGAAGGCTGCCGAAACTGTTGACCCCGTGATGTGGTGGAAGGGGATATGTGGATCCACATCTCTCAGTAAAATAGCACTCCGCATACTAACTGCGCCATGTACATCTGCGGCCACAGAAAGGTCATTCAGCATGCAAAGCTTCATTCACAGTGCAAAAAGAAATCGCCTAACTACCGAAAGAGCAGCCAAGATTTCATTTCTGGCATACAACTGGAATTTGCTAAATAAAAGAGTGGAAAATAGCAATATACTGGATGATGATGTCGCTACGGACGATGACCTGGAAGATATATCAGATATCGAATCTGATGTTGACACGCATGAAACATCCTCAAACGAACCCCAACCATCTACATCCAGAGCATTTGACTTTGTTCCAGTTCAATCACTCGATATACTTAGTGACAGTGATTAGTTAATCGAAATCATTAGTTTTTCCTCACGCACTCAGGGTAAATCCGGTTTATAAATGGTTTGTTTGCTCGTCTTGATTGAAAATTAGGTACCGAACGTGATTTTAATTGATAAATAACTCTAAATTGTACGAAATTGCTTAGTTCTAATTAATTATGTATGAATGACGCACATAATAAATAAAGAATCAGTGATATTTTCGATTATAGATAACTTGTTTTATTTAATAAAATCGTACAAATAAAAAAAAATTGGCAATCACCTTATTCCTAAATATTATATTTTGGTATAAATACCTAAACCTTATCACTATTTAACGATTACGTATTGATAATTAAAAAAAATGAGAAATTATGGTTTCTGCCCTGTAACTGGACATTTATTTCGGCATAAATTCGTTTTTGCCCTATTTGTCCAGTTTATGCCCTTTCCGTCCAGTTGGGTTTAAACCCTCTGCCCATCTCTAGATATAATTATTGTTGGCAGGTATAGTGGAATAAAAGGAGAATTGAATCTGTTTACGCTAGTTTTAATTAGAAGAAAATACATGTACGCACGGAAACAATGGCGGTCACACAGGAAGAGAAAAATTAGTGTTGCTAACATTAAAAAACATTGCCATATCTCGACACCCTCCCTCAATGTTAATCATCATCTACACAAAAAACAATACTTGAACAAAACCAGCAACTGAAAAATAACTTAATCATTAAAACCTAACATTTTTCTAAATTTTTCGAATTTTACTCTACCTAACGGTTTTGTAAAAATGTCTGCCTCCTGTGCATTTGTACTAACATACTCAATACAAATTTTCTTTTCATAAAATTTATCTCTCACAAAGAATATCTTAATATCGACATGTTTCAATTTATGGTGGAATTGAGGATTCTTACACAACCCAATTACAGACATATTGTCCTCATACAGAGTAACAATGGTATCTAAACCAGAAAAAAACTTATATAGACCCTGTAACCAGCAAGCCTCACTAGTAGCTAAACTTAGCGCTACAAATTCAGCCTCAGTTGATGACAAGGCAACGGTTGATTGCTTTCTTGCTACCCATGACACACTACAACCAAATAATTTAAACACAAAACCACACGTTGACTTTCTATCTGCCTTGTCTCCAGCCCAGTCCAGTCCAGTCCAATTGAATCTGTTCTTCAAAGTCAGACGCTTTCGACAAGTTTTGTGTGAGCTGAAGAAAATTGAGGTTAAGTACGCGTGTCGTCAAGCTTTGTGAAAATGGAACCGCAGTCCTCGAGTTTGAAGTTATCCGGTGGCGATAACTGGGCTGTCTGGAAGTTTACGACTGAAGTAATCCTGAAAGGAAAAGGATATTTTGATTTGGTCAGCGGCGCCACACCAATGCCTGAGTCGGCAACTGAGAAGACGGCTTGGATGACGAAAGATGCCAAGGCCCAAGAAGTTATTGTTACAAGGATGGAAGCTGCCCCAATCTCCCATATGTTATCGTGCTGTACGGCTGCCAGCATGTGGGCGAAGTTGAAGGCTGTGGCTGTGAAGGCTGGGCCCATAACCTGTTGGCAGGTATAGTGGAATAAAAGGAGAATTGAATCTGTTTACGCTAGTTTTAATTAGAAGAAAATACATGTACGCACGGAAACAATGGCGGTCACACAGGAAGAGAAAAATTAGTGTTGCTAACATTAAAAAACATTGCCATATCTCGACAATTATAATTATGAATAAAACAGAATAGCTTCGTAAGAGAGAGGTATCTGCCAACTAAATCTAAATAAAATCAAAATAACGAAGGTTCATTAAACAAGAGTGTCGTCTGTCATTACTTCAATAAACAAACACGGAGACTATATTCTTTAAACTAACTACCTTAATACCAAGAAGTTATAAAATATGTACCTATACGTTATACGGAAATTTAATATAATGAGGCTAATGTTAGAAACAGATTGTAATTACAGTAGAGTGTCGATTATCCGAACTATTTGGGAGACATAGGTGTTCGGAAAACCGGTATTTTCGGATAATCGAACTACCTATACGGCGTGTCCCAAAACTCGACTTCTAGCCGGAATCGGATGACAGGGCAAGTTATCTGGTTATCAGAAAAATACAAAAAAATTAAAATTGTTTTCATACAAAATTATAGACAGTTAAAAAAAAATTAAAATCCTTTTGACATAATTATCTCTAACTTTACCTTTTCCAATTTTTTTTTTTGTAACTCTGAGTAATACTTTTCTAAACTGTTAACAAAATTTCGAAACCAGCTTCTCTAGCTTGGAAGGAAAAAAATTGAACTTAAAAAATTGCCCAGTTTTAATTTTAACTTTCGTTTTTATTATTTTTGTGATATTTCTTGAATAAATAATAAAAAAAAATACTGTACTAAAACAAATTATGATTTTTTTTATATTTTTCTGATAACCAGTATGACTATGCTTTTCACCTGGTTTCGGCTTGACGCCGAGTTTTGGGACTCCCTGTATGTATATTAATTCAGCCATACATATTTACATACAGGTAAATGAAAACCATATTTTCAATATTTAATCTATATATATAAAAGAAGAAACTGACTGACTTAGAATCAACGCAGAGCCTACTGAACCTAGGGGGTTGAAATTTGGCATGGGAGTTCCTTAGGGAGCCAAGGGGAGCACTAAGAAAGGATTTTTGAAAATTCATCCCCTAAGGGGGTAAAATGGGGGTTCAAAGTTAGTATGAAACTTTGCCGTTTTTGAAGTTATTCGAATGAAATTTGGTACGAAGGTTCTTCATTTAAAATTATGAAACACGTGTAAAATAGTTTTTTAAAAACATCACTTAAGGGGGAAAAAGGGGGGTGCAAACTTAGTATGAAACTTGGCCATTTTTGAAGTTATTCGAATGAAATTCAGCATGAAGGTCCTTCATTGAAAGTCATGCAACACAGGTAAAATATATTTTCAAAAATCATCCCTTAAGGGTGTAAGAGGGGGTTGCGAAGTTAGTATGAAAGCTCTTTCGCATGCGCTAAAAGTATCCCTATCTTATTTTCAAGCTCTTTACTCAACTAAAGCCCACGCGGACGTAGTCGCGGGCAACAGCTAGTGAAAAATAAGAATATAATAGTTTATCGAGTACTTGGAAGTGACATACGAGTACAATTAACAAATGAACGCGCGGCAAGTGCGCGAGTACTGCACAGCACTGCGCAGTGCTCGCACAACACAACGTGCACAGCACAACACTGCAGGCGCGAGAGAGGCATGCGCGATTGCGCGGGTCGGATGGGCGTTCGGATAAGCGGTCGTTCGGATAACCGACGTTCGGATAATCGACGCTCTACTGTATTGCAAATTTTGTATTGATAATAAAAAAACATTAAGTTCATTAAATATTTTTTCTCTATACTATGTTTTTTTTTTCAAAAAGGTCAAAATGTATCAGGCTGGTTTTAGAGTCACGCTGACCACGCGCTGACCGTCAGCGCTGATAGACAAAATGTATGGCTGGTCAGCGCTGAACGGTCGCGTTAAATAATTAAGGACAAATTATCGTACACACGTGCAGTACAAAACAAAATGTGTACGTCGTACAAAATGTGATAGTGTATGCATGTTATTGCTCGTGACTGTACATATTGGCACAGAATAAATAATAGTACAATTACAGAAGATTCACTCGGCGAAATCAATTAAAGAAAAAGAAACTGTCGCAGCCATACAATTAGGTGTAATTCAGATTGCACGGCGCTAAAAAACCCTACAGCTATATTCACCTAGATGTTGCCTCTCTTTCTATCGCGTAACTCTTACTCGTCTGACACATTAGGGTTGTCTTAATTCAAAGAATAATTACATCTTAATCTTTTATTACCAGTTAACTTTTGTGAACAAATGAAGTTTCAAATAAACTTAGGCTAGGTCTTAGTAGTGGTAGATCAGAAAACTATTTTACTTTTACAATATTTGTAGTACTTCAACCTAAAAAGATACCCATACGGAATACGTTAGTGTGTACCTTGTTTATGAAACTAAGTATCTTATTTAGGTGTTATGTATGTAGGTACATGCGTATCAAATCGTACTTGTAGGCAGGTAGACAAAATTATAATAACAATACATATGAAACATTTAAAAACTTTTTGCGGTATAAGTAGCTACAACAAACGAAACACGAACTATTTTGCACGTGTTGCAAGCAACTAGCTAAAACATAGTCTTTAAATTTAACAGGTACGGAATTCATAAAACATTTAGGTATACCTATAGTCCAGTCATTATATCCAAAAAACCGACTCTACCCGTGAATAATCAGTTCTTGGATTTTTTTTCATAGGTCCCTCGGAGGGGTCACTGGGAGTGTAAATTCAAAGAGTATACTGAATGCTCGTGCGTGCGTATATTCAAAAACGGTTTTTCTTGAATAACTCGGCCATTTTTGATTTTAGGGTTTTAACCGTTAGGACAGAAATTGTAGGAAATTTGATTTTCTACAAGTTTGGTCCTCACAATTTTTCTTTTTCCTTATTATTATTATTTTTTATTTCCAAAATATCAATTTTTGGGGAAAAAGTTGGGAACCGAAATTGTTCATAATTTGATTCTCTACAACTTTGTTTCTCTTCAGTCATGCCGTAAAACGTGGAACACAGGAGATAATGATAATATTTTGAATTAACCGGGTTTTTAAGTATTAATTTCCAAAATATCGATATTGGGGGAAAAAGGTGGGAACCAAAATTGTTCAGAATTTTAATCTCTCAACTTTGTTTCTCTTCATTCATGCCGTACAACGTGGAATATAGCATATAATGATAATAGTTTGAATTAGCCGGGTTTTTCAGGTTTAATTTCCAAAATATCGATCCTAGAAGAAAAATTATCAGAACCAAACTTGTAGAGAATCAAATTTCCTACAATTTTTGTCCTCACAGTTTTACTTTATAATAAAAAATGGATGAGTTATTCAAGAAATTTTCTAATATACGCAGGAGCCTGATTCAGTCTACTTTTTGAATCTAGACTCCCAGTGACCCCCCGAGGGACCTACGAAAAAAAATTCCAAGAACGAATTATTCACGGGTCTAAATCTGAACTGAACTATGACTATGACTGAACTACTGGCTATCGGTTGTACTAAGTATAATTTATACTTATTGCTCTAACTAATTATGCTACTTATAACGAAACAGATCGTCAATTTCTAACATGAGAAATTCCTTTAATTCTAATAAACCCGTGTTTGGAACCTTTACCAACCTTCATAATAACCACTCGCAATCCGTGTTTAAGCAGTTAAACACTGCAAAGTATTTTTTTGCCTTTTTATGTTTCTCCATTTTTAAAACATCAGTCGGATCGGTGAAGTAGGTTACGAACAAAACTCGCGCGCGCGTCACTGCTCGCTCGTGAGTCCCTACCAATGAGCGTTTTTCCTTATGTCAAATTTAGTTCTAAAAGAATCCCTAGGTGGCGCTGCCGTACCGTAACAATAAACGTCGAAGCAAAAAATAATACTATGGTTCTGTGGAATTTGTGATGGTTGATTAAGGAAAAACAAAAATGCTATTGCCGTTTGGTGAGAAGTGACATTTTGGATATTTTGGAGTCTTTGCTGTGGATTGTGGGTTTGAATTTTTATTTTTATTACGAGAAACCTCGTCCGAATAGCAACCCTGGTTCCTTCTCTTGTTTAGTGATCTGTGGACTGACTTTGACATTGATTGCAAAGAATCACAAATTGGTATGAAGAAACGAATGGCATTCTGTCGTCGCTGTCTTTGGTTAGCACATGCGCTTTCGGAATTCTTACTGTTTTTAGCTATTTCTTGGTCTTTTTGTTGGCTATAATTGTTTGTCCTGTTCTGTGTTGTTTGTGTTGTGTACCTATTATATAAGTAAACAAGGTTATTCGGTGAGTAATAACATTTATTCCTTCGAACATGGATGACAATAGGATTCCCCCTAAACCACCCGATATAGAACCATTCGTCTATAGCCCTGTATGCACAATTTCCCTTCCTCAAGATGCCTCCTCGACCCAGCCGATGGATATCGCTGACGTCGCAAACAGAAAACGCCCAGCAGTGTCTGACTCGCCCGCACAAATGCCAGTCAAAGTGTCTAAAACCACGAGACCTCTTGATGCTAGGAAAAAATACTCTGTTCTAGACAAAGCGCCTTTTATCGTCCATGTTTCCCGCCCAGTCACCGATGAAAAATCAGGAACCACTCTACATCATGTCAAGTTTGGCTTATTCCTGATCCAACACAATATCTCCAACATTCTCACTGATGGCATCAAGCGAATTGGACGCAACAGAGTCTCTGTTGAGTTCAAATCGCCAGAAGATGCTAATGCCTTCTTATCAAACCCTATTTTGGCCAATAACAATTATACAGCAGTCATTCCCCAATTTAATATAACTCGCATGGGCTTGGTAAGAGGTGTACCCGCTGACTTCACTGACGAGGAGGTGATGGACCTGGTCAAGGTCCCATCTGGATGTGGCAACATATTAAAAGTAAGACGTATGAATAGGAAAATCACTAACGAGGACGGGCAAACAGTGTGGAAGCCGAGCCAGACAGTTGTACTAACTTTTGATGGACAGGTACTGCCGAAGAGAGTGTTCTGCTGCTACTCAGCCCTAGAGGTTGAGCTGTACACGTACCCCACAGTTCAATGCTTTAACTGCTGCCGCTTTGGACATACGAGGGTTGCATGCCGGTCGAAACCGAGATGCTACAAATGCAGTCTTGACCACCCTGGTGACGGTTGTTCAATTAATATCAGTGATTTTACTTGCTCCAATTGTGATGGCAACCATACAGCTACTAGCAAGGATTGTCCTGAGTATGGCAGACAAACAGCTATTAAAAGTATGATGGCTGAATACTCAATGTCTTATTTTGAGGCCAGCAAAAAAATCCCGCCTATCTCTCGTAAATATGCCCAGGCTGTGAAGTCCACCCCTCCGCGCCATTACAATAGCCCCCAGTCTCAGTCTGGCCCCTCCCAAAGAACAGCTCAACGCTTGCCCCAACAATCTTTCAGAAAAACTGTCCTTCTAAAACCCAGGCCCCACTCCCCCCCTTCCCCTGGTTATGATAGACATGCCCACCAAGCCTTAACTCAGGATTACTCCTTTTCTCCATCCCAGAATGGGTGCGCCCTCAGCCAGACACAAAACCCGACACCGCCCAATAATGACCCAATGGATCAATTAATTTCCCTTCTCTCTTCCCTTATCTGTTCAAATTCTTTACCGGACCACGTTGCCAATAAACTTAATTTTATCTTCAATATTCTTCAAGATGGCTACTCCCCTTTCACTGCTTCAGTGGAACGCGCGTAGTATAAATAATAAAAAACATGAGTTAATTTATCTCTTAAATAATTTCAATGCAGCAGTTTGCTGCCTCAGTGAGACCTGGCTTAGACCAGGTTTCAATTTTAATGTAAATAATTTTAGTTGTGTACGTAGTGATAGATTTGATAATTATGGCGGTTGCGCCATTCTTGTTAATAATAGAATTCCCTTTTCCCTCTTAAATTTTCCCCTTTTAAATGATATCCACGAGGATATTATTAATATAATAGCTATCAAAGCCTTAGGCATTAATATAGTTTCTATTTATATTTCAGACCCTGAAATTGCTTTAATTCCTTTGCTCATTTCTCTTTTCTCTCAGCTGCAAGGCCCTTCTATCATTATGGGAGATTTCAATGGCCACCACTACCGTTGGGGGTCAGATCATTGTGATCCTTTTGGGGAGGAACTGGTCGAGGCCATTGACCATGCTGGCCTTTGTGTTTTGAATGACGGAAGACCTACACGCAGAGGCCAAGTTGGAGAAAGAAAGAGCTGTGTAGACCTGACCATCTGCTCATTGGACCTAGGGTCATGTTGTAACTGGGACCGATTAGATTCTACTCACTCTAGTGATCATTTCCCAATTGTGGTAAATTTACCTCACAAGTCCCTTCCGGAGATAATAGCCAAACCCTTACTTAAATATCGTTTGATCAAGAAAGGTTGGGAAACTTATTCTGATCATGTAGAAAAGGAGGTCCAAAATATAGTTACGTCCGACCAAGATAATCTAACTTATGTGTATAATGCTCTCACAGTTGCCATTAATAGATCTGCTGAAAAGGCTTTTCCATTCAAAAAACCCCGCTCTAGGAAGATTCCGTCTCCTCCCTGGTGGGATGAAGAATGCACCCTACTAATAAAAGAGCGTTTAGAGGCCGAAAATAAATGTAATGAATCCCTCACTATTAGTAATCTAATTGAGTACCGCAGAATTCTAGCCAAAACAAAGCGAGAGCTACGTAGGAAAAAGAGGGCAGGCTGGGTTTCCTTCTGCACCTCTCTCTCTCCGGCCACGCCCCCCACTGTAGTTTGGAGACAGATAAATAGATTCAGAAATAGTTTTTCGCCTAAGTCCTCAAACTCTATTGCTGAAGAAGTCGCAGAAGCTTTTTTTACTAAATTAGCTCCCCCTTTTGTTCCTGCTGAAGATGAACTACGGTTTCCAGACCTTACATTATCTAGGCCTCATGACCCATTGGACTGTCCTTTCACTATGGATGAACTGAGAACAGCGATCTCACAAGTAAAGGATACAGCTCCCGGGGAGGATGGGCTACCTTACTCATTTTTAGTTAAATCTGGTCCCCATACTCTAAACTACTTTTTAAAATTTGTAAACAAGTGCTTTGATATTGGCTTCGTCCCAGATTCATGGAAAAAGCAGTTAATTATGCCAATACTGAAGCCCGGTAAAAGCTCTAGTGACCCCAACGGATTCAGACCCATTGCTCTCTCTTCAGCTCTGGCTAAGGTACTAGAACATCTTTTGAAGAACCGTCTCGAGTGGCTTATAGAGAGTAGAAATATATTACCAAAAACGCAATTTGGGTTTCGCAAGGGTCTGTGCACGATGGACAGTGTGGCTGTGTTGGTTGCAGACGTCAGAATAGCGTTGAGCAAAAATGATTCGACAGTAGCAGTGTTTCTGGATATCTCCTCTGCCTATGACAACGTCCTTCTTCCAGTCCTCAGGCAAAAATTGCTACATCTGAGGGTACCGGTCAAGTTGGTCCGATGCATATGCGCGCTGCTCATGTCACGAACTGTGTCACTCCGCGTCCCTGACTACGAAACTGACTGCAGAGTATTGAGTAAAGGCCTGCCCCAAGGATCGGTACTGAGCCCTGCTCTTTTTAACATTTATTCTCACGACATCGGCTCTAGCCTCAATTATAATTGTCAGATTCTCCAATATGCTGATGATGTTACGCTATATGTCTCCGACAACTCCATCGAACATGCAGCATCATCTTTAAATCTATCCCTCAGCTCGCTTGGAAAATGGCTTAGTCGCCATGGTCTCTCTATCTCGGCTCAAAAAAGTTCTCTGATGATCTTCACTAGGAAAAAGCCCAACAATGTGCCCCAAATTGTTGTCAAATTTGACAATGATCCAATTCCTCGTAAAGAAAAAGTAAAATTTCTGGGTGTATACTTAGATCCTAAACTCTCTGGTACCCACCACATAGAACATCTGGCTAAAAAGTGTGAGCGAGTGTATTCTATACTTAGAGTTCTTGCTGGTGTCTGGTGGGGGGCTCACCCATACTGTATGAAGCTCGTGTATAACGCCCTTATTCGTAGCGTAATGGACTATGGCTGTTTTGTCTTGGATCCGATTAACAAAACATCATTGGTCAAGCTGGATCGGATACAGTATAAATGCCTACGACTAATTTTAGGATGTATGCGTTCGACTCCCACTAATGCCCTCCAAGTTGAAGCCGTTGATCCCCCTCTCCATCTGCGCCGTCAGTACCTAGCGGACCGCTTCATGGTCAGGGTCTTCTCCAGATCCTCACACATTCTGCTTCAGAAATTACAGGATCTTGATCTTTTGGTCCGTACAAGCACCTTCTGGAAAAACAGAGAAATTCCGATTATCCTTCATAGTTTACGGCGGCTAAAGCAATTTGAGAACTCTCTGATTACGGCGGTGACGATGCCTCTATTCGAATACAACTTCACCACCCTACATTTTAAACCTAACATAATTATGGACATCGGTATTTTCAAGGACAACCCTGCGGCTAACACCATTTTTAATTCAAAGATAAGTGAACGTTGGAGTGATTGCCAAAGGTTTTTTACAGATGCATCTAAATTATCACAGTCTTCCTCAGTAGGAGTTGCCGTCTATTTAGAAAACTCAAAATTAATGTTAGAATTTAAATGCCCACCGGAATCCTCTGTTTTCACGGGTGAGTGCATAGGTGTCCTGGAGGCCTGTCTATTCGTGGAATCGCACAATATTAACAACGCAGTCATTTTCACGGACTCGCTTAGCTGTCTGCAGGCTCTGGACCAGAGCCAACTCAAGAGCAAACTTAATAGTAGAATTATTTTAGATATTAAAAAGACCCTGTATAGCTGCTATTGTAGGGACCTTGAGGTGGCTCTAGTATGGATCCCTGGACACTCGGGTATAGTAGGGAATGAAAACGCGGACTCTATAGCCAAACACGCAAGTAGACATGAAGTGGATCTAAAACATCACGCACACCCGTTTTTCTAAATAAAATCAGAGTACGCGATTCGTCGCTATGTGAATGCGGGCTCGAGGAGGGTCATCTTGATCACATATTTTTTAACTGTCCCAATAATAATCGCTCTTTATCTATTTACGTATCTCTTCCTTCAATTAATATCCCTCTTCCTATAAACTTTGGATGTTTATTAACCTGTCTATCGTCTTCTACTGATCTGTTTATTTTACTTATAAAATTTATTAGGGAAAATGAAATTAAATTGTGACGTCTTTTGTTCGTCCCTAAATGTTAAATGTCTTTTATGTAAATAGTTTCCAGGGAAAAAAAAAAAAAAAAAAATCTTTTATTGTTACAGATTCGCCTGCATGATTTCTGTTGCACGACTTTGCATGATAAGCCCACAAAAAGGAACACTTTTAATTTTGTCTCATTGCGCCATAAATTGTGTTCTCTTTTGGTCCATGTCATATCAAGACACGTGATTCTGGCAGAAATAGTCGACAGCGGCTGGTTGCCATTTCGCTCAAAATTGAATTGAATTGAAACGAATGGCGCCATCTATTGTATCTCAAGGAACTAAGAAAAAAAAAGAAAGGAAAAACGCCCATTCCCATCCGATGCGGTGGCCGCATGTACTTACGCTTTCGATACCGCTACGCAAAGTGAAACATGCCTGATATTGGCCTGATCAGCGCAGGGTGTCAGCGTGACTCTAAAACCGTCCAAGTGTACTTTTTCCCATTGTGTGACAGATTCTCCATTCTTTAGATGGTCACACTGCAAAGCGTGGCGTGCAGTATGCAGTTGTCAAACTTGTCAATGTCTAGTGATAGGTACCTATCGAAACAAAAGTATCGATACTATACTCATCAGTAGTATCACATCAAAAGTAATCGATACTGGTATCGCTTGTATTAAATGTATCGAGTTATTCAGTTATCGAGTACTTTTGGCATTTAATTATAGTGTAAATAAAAAGACTTAAATTTAATTTTAAAGAATGTCTCTTAGAATAAAACTACGTTGTGTTAAAATCCAAACTCATCTTCCGTGCAATCAGATAAATATAATAATTTGCAGACCCTTGAACCCAACAGGCGGTATCGGGTCTCCGTGTCAAAGGACGCTCCTGCGGCACTGATGTCCCGGTATTATAAAAAAAACGGATTGCAAGCTTATGTAGTCCCGAAAACACCATTTTCATATCTTCCCACTGCTGCAAGTATCGAGTACCGTGAAAAGTATCGATTCTAACTCAGAATCGTAGTAAATAGTATCAAGTACAAATTACTCAGTATCGTAATCAAAGAATCGAGTGTACTCAGGTATTATCGATACTTTTTGCCTATCCCTATCAATGTCATGTCAATCAAGCAAGGAGGTCCGTTTTCAGCCATCATGGCGTAAAGTTCAATTTTTTGTAACAAATGTTTTCCGAACATCCGTTAGGGCTAAAGTTTCGTACAGGCCCTGTAAAAACAAATATATAATAAATCAATCAAGCAAGTCAAGTCAAGTCAATCAAACAAATCGAAAGTCTGTCGTGTTTATTTATTACCTGGATTATTTTATTTGCTGGCTTCATTTCTAGTATTTTTGTGATTCAGTGCAAAGACTTAGACTGGCACAGCATCATGTCTTCCGATACTGCCCAAGTCAGCTCTCTTCCATTGCCTCCAATGCAATACATAAATTTTTATACCGATGAGAATGTTCGAAGAAATAGAGCTCCGTTACCACCCCGTCCCATTCATGATAGTTACTCAATGTTTGGAAACACGTTTAATGCCGACGATACTATAATAAGATCTTTGGAAAGTCAGGTAAAGCGATGTTGTACTAGTAATTGGTATCACGGAAGGGGCAAAAATAAATAACCGTCTTCTTTCACAGGGCTTCCGCAGATTGTATCCTATGCACTTCGAAAGACGAAGAGAATTGAAAAAACTAAACCACTCGTTGCTGGTGAATTTCCTGGATCTCCTTGATTTGTTAGTGCACTGTCCAGATTCACCCAAGAGGGCAGAGAAAGTTGAAGACCTTAGTTTACTGTTCATTCATATACATCATCTACTTAATGAGTTCAGACCACACCAAGCCAGGGAAACCTTACGGGTCATGATGGAACTTCAGAAACGTCAAAGAGTGGAAACTTCCATGAGGTAAATTTTTTTGTAGGGACCCAGTGTTGTTTTTTTGTCAATGTCACTACATTGTTATGGCCCTTTTACACGAGGTCAATAGCTGAGACAATCCAGTAAGCCAGTCCAATATTGTCTTCGTGTGAATGGAGCCAGGACAATGCATTGGATTTGCCAAAGCCAATGGATGAAGCCGATCCAATGAAATATTGGATTGGCTTACTGGATTGTCTCAGCTATTGGCCTCGTGTAAAAGGCCCATTACTTCTTGGTATCCTTAACTATGCTGGAATGGATCTATTCTCACAATGAAGTTAAATAGGTATATACCTCAAATTTGACTAATTCTATTCACTGCAGAGGATAAGGTTGAGGTTAATAGGCGGGTCCAGACCAAGCGAGCAGCCTCAGCGGCAAACGTTCTGCCTCGCACTGCGGCTCGCTCAGTGTGGACGTGCCTCGCCCGAGGCAAGCGCACGCCCTGCCTCGGGCGAGCGCGTACGTGACCGAGCCGAGCGGTGTCGGCTTTTTGGGTTTGCTCAAAGGTGTCTCAGTCGTTTGCCGCGCGCAGTGTGGTCGCCACGTGTGTTACATGCCGCGCTCGTTCGAAAAAATGGATAAAAATGAGTGTCGCCGTTTAATAAGTTTGTATGGTGCAAATAGATGGCTTTGGGATGCTAGAGATCCCAATTATACCGTTTTTTTTATAATAGTATGTAGTGTAATAAAAGCGAAAGCTGCCACGGCCGTGCGCACGTACGGTGCCATCTTGTCTTGGCTGTCGACTGAGCAAATATTGCTCGGGCTGCTCGGGCGAGGCAGCCTCGCCGTGTAAATTTATCCGACCGACCTTGCCTCGCGTGAGGCAGAACGTTTGCCGCGCGCGGCGGGCCTCGCGCGAGGCTGCTCGCTTGGTCTGGACCCGCCTAATGACTTCACCAATGTGTTCCAATTTTGAGTTGAAGGAAAATGCCCAAAGCTAAATTTGTTAAAATGTTATTGCAGGTTCCAGAAGCATTTGGAAAAGGTCCAGGACATCTTACAAAATGCACTCCAGAGTTTACCGGATCAAAATGAGATTGATTCAAAGTTTCTAGTTCCTACAGAAATACTTGAACATATGGACTGCAGCCAAAGTGAAGGAGCCAATGCTGACCCTTGCTATGAGCTGGACAGAATTATGTGTAATGTAATTGACAACATGAGATAAATAAATTAAACATTTACATTTAGGGTAGGCATCCTGGATAAACTGACAGGTTATTATTCAATAAAACAAGATTTCAGAGAAATAAGACTTTTTATTTTGGGTCAAAATCACACTTCAAGAATTGCATATTTAATCCTTCTAGGAATTAGAAGGCATAAAGCTAGAAAAATCTGGAACATCTAAAACTGGAACTGGAATCATTGTTCAATAGTGGACAAAGTTGCTGAAATGAACTTACCTAAAATGAGCTTCACTGCTGCTCCTGCACCGCCAGGACCATGAACAGCCACACCACTTATTACTGAAGATAGATAATAAACTAAGATAAAACTTACAATGCTGGTCCATAATTTCTGCAATGTTTATGTCAATGGATAGATTGTAAAAAGGGCACCTAGAGAAACTTCACAAAACATTCAATTCAAAATAATAAATTCAATCCGCTACTTGACTCTTTTTTCAAGTATGTCTCAAATGCTAAATATCTCTTCCATTAGACCAAAAAATATTTTAGTATATTTTTTGAGGACCTAAAAGCAACAAAAACATTATTTTAAAACATTACAGCCAAAAACGCGGGCCGCCATTTTTTCTATGGTTTGAAGTCCTCTACGTTTGTAAACAAAGTTTGACATTCAACCACGGATGTTATAATCAAAGAGGATAGAGCACTACGAAAAACCTTCCATAGAAAACTAAACTCTTTGTCTTCTCAAATAAAACATAAAATCGTATAAGTAAGCAACTAGAGTAAAGTGTCCAGAGCGAGAGCAACAAACTGAAGGAGTGTGTCTTACTCAATCTTACTCATTTATGTGGAATACTATGACCATGATGTTGTAAAATGTAGGCCATGTGTTTCATTACCCAATGGTCTCTTTTCAGTTTTACTAAAAACGAAAGCTTACGTTTAAAATGGATGGATGCTATATAAGGCTCTGGTTCGACATCACAAAATCCTGCATTTTGTGAAGCCTGCAAAAGCCGGTATTTTAGAAAATAAGATTTTAAACCTACGGTCTTACCTAGGTTGAAGGAAGATCCTGTACCATTTCTAGTGGTGAGTAAAAGGCTTCAAACCTCTGTAGCATACCTAAAGTTTGTACGTTTGTACATGAAAAGTTGCCGTTTGGTGTACATTATTCCAATCGATAGAAAAAATAATTATAACAAACAACAAATACTCTTTGACAAAATGTCCCCAATTGATTACTAGTTGTAACGCAAAATACTTTAAAATGATGATAATTGACAATTGAATGAATTAAATTGTTTTTTTTTTTATATTTTCAAACGGGAATAACTCAGAAAGTATCACTTAGTTTACTTTTTATTGACGTGCTTACCAACCCCTTTAGGTACGCTGCACAGGACTTTTCTGTTACATTTGTGTTTTGTTTGCTAAGAAGTTTACTAGAAAGTAAGTAATAAATAAATATTTACAGCCTGTGGCGAAAAAAGGAATGGTACTAAGCGACGGAAGAAAATGTTGAACTGGAAGAACTACCAACGAAGCAACCACAGCTCGATGCAGGTGCCCAAACTGACTGAATGCATTCCCCGAAAGAAGAAGCTTTGAATATTATGTTTGAATAGAAAAATTGACAGGAGGTATAATAGAATATTTAATTTTATACTTAATAATTCTGTTCTATTTTGTTATGTATATTAGCTTTTATACATATTTTAAATGTAAAAAAAACATTCAAATGTTTGTCATCAGCACTAAATTTGCAAACGGTATCGAGTTTTGTGACGCTAAGAGTTTTTGATTTATTGTCGTATAAAGTCTGAGAAAAATGTCAAGTATAGACAAATGGATCATAGCTAGCTACATGAGTTTTATTCGTATTGGCAAGTTAGATTTTATTATCTGAATTTACAATTTGTACACTAAAATTTGTCTGCAACAACATTTTTAATTTTTAATTTAACCCTTGTCGAGACCAAGAGTACCATAATGAAATAAAGTTCTAAATTGGTTCACTGAGAATAATTTGTAAACTTATGTAGATCAAAATATGATTAAGTTAATTCCGCAGAACGAGTGCGATTTCCGCGATAAAAAGTAGCCTACTGTAACTGATGATAAGAAATGTAAGAAAAGTTCACTATTAACTGTGAATATAAGTAAAGTTATATTCTTATCTTGCATGTATCCATGTATCCATGCAAGATAGTGAACTTTACTTATTCTCAAATTAAAGCCCCAGACTCGAATCGAGCCATGAATTGATGCTAAGTAATTTTTGTAGCAATACCACTCAAGGTTTTAAAAACTTATTTTAACATGGTCGAAGTTGAGTTTTATCTTTACTCGTCTCTCTACTCTTCTTTTCCACTACAAACCTTATTTGAGGGCAGTATGTAATGTACTGTACATTAACACTCAATAATCAAGTTTTAAATTCTATACATTTAAATGAGTTACATATGTATTTCTTTGTGTTTATTTTTGGATTAAAGCTAATTTTCTGACATGATTTTGGCTTTCATTTTATAATGTTAAAACTTCGTTAAATGCAAATATAAGTATAAGTTCTTCAGTCAATGAATATACCTACCACTAGGTACTGTGTCGCCCATTATGGAAGTAAATGCCCAAGTTACTCCTAAAGAGAGAACTTCGCTCGTTCCTTCCGGCTGGCTTCCCTTATGTTTCGTCCGGTTTTCATTGACATCAAGGTCACCCTACTTAGAAAAAGATGACATTCACTAGTTCGAGCCTCCTTGTCAGGACATTTTTTTGTCAGAGTACTCAATCCTCTTTGATTATTACATCCATGCATTCAACACAGGTAGAGTTCGTGCCACGAAAGAAGTATGAGTCACAATAGAACCTACGCACGCACGACTGACAGATGTTTGTTTACAACCAAAAGTGCCTTCAAGATGGCGGATAGTGTTTTCACCGTTCCGATTTAAAAGCGAAAAATTATTTTTTTATTTGCAAATTTTGCAGCCATCCTGCATATTTACTTAGCAGTCATTATATTTCGGTTTCTTACGTTAGATACTACAGGAAATATCCATTTATCGCGTCAAATTTGATACGAGGCAAGTAGCGTATTGTCTCATGAAGCGATGACATCTGCGTCCACAGCATTTTGTAGATTAATAAAAATAAACTATTATCTATGAATGTACATACTACGTGTTATTAAAATAATGAAAAACCTGATATTATGTATCTCTTCATAATTAATTAATTAACCACTTACAATAAGCAAAAGTTTAAAATTGACAATGTTTATTTTCATACACTGACCTGGCTGCATCAAAATGTAACATTGAGAATTAGAACTTCCACATATTATTGCAGATGGTTTAATTATGAATAGTGAAAAAAATATATCTGGTTTAGTACCTATTACTTCAATAATACAAAATGTAATATAATAACCTTACTAATAAAGTAATTGTATAGATTAACCACTACCTTACCTCTATAACAAGTACCCTTGTCGAAGTTGCGATGCTTTTGCTACTGCATTTGAGAAATCTAAAAAGAATGCTGAAATAAACTGGGAACACGAAACAAACTACTAATATCTGCTCACTGCAACCTATAGCAACCTGTGAGTGAAAGAAATTTACTGGAAGACTGAACAACCAATGGGCGATGAATGGCGACTGAGAGAACTATGAAATGGAGTCAGGAATAGGTTTGGATCATATTTCAGGGACTTGTCGAATTGTGCTTGTGGATTTTACACCATTGAATCGGTAATTCTTCCTCGATTCTGTTTAGGCGGCCATTTATATTATTTACAACTTTCAGTATCGTGAGTTGTTTCATTTACCATTTCTTGAAACTATTCAAATGTCAGCAGTAAGGAGTTTGTGAAGTTTTAGTAGTTGCTACGTCTTCTGTAGGGCGCGCTGTTCCCTCTGAACCCCCCTTCCCTTCTATAGCCACCGCCACCACGGAATCGGCCACCACTTCCACCACTGTTACCACCATATCTGGCACCTCCATTTGAGAATCTAGAGCTGTATTTTCCGGAAGGAGGGGTGTACATCTTCATGTTACGTTCGCCACTCCTCGCGCGTTTCTCGGGGGAATCTTTTTCGTCGCCGTTATCAAACTTGATGGGTTGGTGTCGCTTCTGGCCTGCTGACGGAGTTTCTTTCTCTTCGGTTTTCATTGGCCTTTCCTATAAAAAAATAATTTATTACCCATTTGTTTGTAAAATATACATTTAAAGAAAATTTCTGGAAGCTTCCCTCGAGAATAGAAAATAACAATAATCAAGCCTTTATTCTGTCTTTCTTAATTCTTAAGACTTAATTAAGTTTTATTTCGTATTTTTAACGAGGCTTTACTGCCATTGAATAGTCATGTCAGCCTCATGGTATTTAGCTTATAGGAGCTATAGCGATGCCTGATCCCGCCATGGCTGCATTAGTCTAAAAGAAGCGCCAGCGAAGTCATACATTGCAACAGCTCCGGTAGGAAGTGGATGGGACTATAAAATATTTAGTTCCCCCCCATGAAGGTTTGAATGAAACATTCTTGTTCTTAATTGATTGTTCCGAACACATTCCAGCAAGAAATGCATGTGATCCTCTATAACTCCACATTGCTCACACATTGAGGAGGGCTTCTTACCTATTAGGAAGTAAAATTTGTTTACTGGAATGTGCCCTGAACGAAGCCTATATGCTTGAATAAGCCTAGATCTACATAAATTGGAGCAATCAAACCATGGCACCAGATTTGACCCTTTTCAGCATGCTCTCCAAAATGATACTCCCACTTTTCCAGCATTTTTCTTTTCAAATATGAAGTGATTTCACTAGAATAGTGTAGTGACACTAATACAGAACTATCCATTACAGCTTTCTTGGCCAGCCCATCCACAACTACAAGATTTCATAAGCTACTGGCATGTCGCGGTGACCTGAGTGAGACACACCTCAGATTTCGATTTTCTTATTTGATAGAGAAATAAGGATGTTTTCATTCCAATTTTTTTTAAGCACAAGGTAATAATTAACATTTTTAGCGTTAAGTAAATATTAACTACATATAATTTTAAAAATATGGTCTCAGGAGGCAGTAACAAAATAGTATTTGAATGAATAACGTTGTTTCGCCATATAAATTATTTGTAGGGATTATAACTTAAAAAATTGGGGTGGACCCTTCATAACACTTTACACCTATGAAAAATAGTTAGCAACCTAACTCTCAAAACTACTGAATATACATATAAAATTTCAACAAAATCGATCAAGCCGTTTCGGAGGTATCACTAACACTGTGACACGAGAATTTTATATATTAGAAGAAAGAAGATGATAACTATCAACTCATAAAAAAAAGAAATTAAAAAGTATCAGATCGAAACATTAAATTTCCCTGTGGAGTTAAAATGTACTCATTGTGAAAAGGATATTCTCTCAAATTTACTATAAATTTAATGTTAAATTTGCAAGCGAGGGGGATACAAAAAGAAGCTCTCTTAAGAGTCAAAAGATAGAATATTGTTGGCAGGAGCCAACCTTAAAATGATACACTAAGTTTTATTTTAATTAAGAAGCACTCTTGATTGACAGGTGACAGGTGAATATTTAATCTGTAGAATTCAGGACCCGATCAGGCCACCATAACATTGGTGTTGAATTGTTCTCTTTAAATACCTTAATTTCAGTCTTCTTGACTTGGAATGAGAGTTCCACCTTGCTCTTGAAGCTTGGTGGTGTTCGGAAGATGTCTCGAATTAGCGTGTTGATGTTAGAAGTTGTCTTTAAAGCTACAGTCTTCAGTTTGTTATCTTCTGAGTTAGCTTCTTCGCCCTTCTTTCCCTGTGAAATAAATTTATTGCTGTAGGTTTGTATTTATTGATCTCTGTCTGGATATGATTTTCTATGCTAACAACTTTTCTAGAAACTATTTAACATTCAAAAGAACTTATTTACCTTAGTCACTTCTTTCAATTTCTTGATATAGCCCTGAGTTAGGCGGGCAGTGTACTGCAGACGGAAGCGCAGAGTCTTTAACTTTGCTGTGTCAGCACCAAGAGCTTCCGGTGCTTTCCTGCAAAGTGAATGCAGGGCAAACAGTGCACATTCTACATGAGAGAACTGTAGTGACGGGGCTTTGGGGTCCTCAGGCTTGGCTTCTGCACCTTCAGCGGGCTTTTCTTCCTCTGTTACCACTGTAGGCTCTGGTGCTTCTGGCAGGTAGTTCTACAAACAATGTATTTGTTAATAACTCCATAAGTGAACAAGACAAATCTTGGTCGTATCAGATATTATTTTAACATATTATTTACCATAAGTATGTCATAAACAGCATAAATTTTCTCTTGTGCCTTTTCCAAATCTCCACAATGCTCTGTGACTTCAGCAAATATCTTCAGCAGTTCCAGTTTAGGGTCAGCCACACCCTCTGGAGTTGTGATCTCACTCCAATGTGGCAGGACATGCTCACAGAAGAAGTTGACAAATTGAGTAGAGTCTACTTGAGTCTGTAAATTACAAAAATATTGTAAGATAGAATAATAAACCTGTTCATGGGCCTACAATAAAATAGAAATATTTCTTATTAAACACCCAAGAATAATTATAGAAGCAGCATTTAAGAGAAAAGATATAATTGACAGATAACTAATATCAGTTAACTAATATTAGCAATTAGAAGGAAGGAAGGATTTGCTCTGGGAATACATAATTACTTCATTTTAGAATCTAGTGTATTCATGCTGAGTATGTCAACTTACAGAGAAAAGAGGTAGAGCATGCATGGAGCACTGAATAATTCTGTCCACATATTCAGGATCTTCTGGATGCCAGTCATCAGGTGAGAATGCAATGGCAGCCACCAGCTGCACCAACTCCTTTTTGCCGAGTGGGGTCTTTCCAAGTCGCGACCAAGTTAACAGTTCCATGATGTGCTCAAATTCTTCAGCAACTACATCCTGTTAATTTACAAATTTTCAGTACACTGGCCTATATGACAATATTAAAGTGTCACACAAGAAGAGGTTTCCGTGCAATGGAATATAAAATTATTACTTGTGTAATATATTGATGTATGTGTACAACATCTAGTGCGCAGCGATTAGTGCTTACGGCTACTGTGCGAGAGGTTCCGACTTAGACCCTGGCTGAGCACAAAAAAAACAACCCCAGGTCTTGGATGTTTACATGTATGTGATGTCGCCATTTCTCGTTCCTACTATACAGGGTATCCTAGTGGGAGGCCAGACGCAATGTATGTGCCGTTCAAAATTAGCTGAAATATTACCTCCAAAATCTTCTTGCACTCTGCAATTATTAGATCCTCTGATTCTTTCAGGATTACTTCCCTTCCAAGCTGCTTCACTTTGGTGGCCAAGAACTTGATGCATCTTTCTCGGACCACTTCATTTCCCACTTCACTCTCTGTGCTCTGATGTATTTGGGAGAACAGGCCCGTGAGTGTTCCTTTAGGGTCACTCTTTAGGATAGCCAAAAGGGAGTTAGTGACCATATTTATTTCTGTAGCATCGTCAGACTGTAGAAGTTGGGCTAAGATGTCAGCAATTCTTTGAGTATGCTCCTTGTGGTCTTTGCATAGGTTTGGCAAATCTTTGATGGCTTGTTTGCGAATCTGAAGAAAGTAATAATTAAACACGCGGAATCTTGACAAGCAAAATTTTATAATAATGGGAAGATTTTAAGACAGACTAATGTTGTGTTACGTACCGCCACATCATCATCTTCACAGAGATCGAAAATAGCTTCTAGAGCTTGTTCAGAGAGGCTAGGGAAGCTGTTGAAGAATTTAGCGATGAATTGAGACGCCAATCGCTTTTCTTTGTCAGATCCTTTTACAGCAGCCAGGATCTCCAAATACTCTTTTTCATGCTAGAAAAGAATTGAAAGTACAAATAGTTTAAGGAAAACAGAGGGTATTTATGCAGAAATTGTAAAGAATTTGAGTACAACAGCCGGTATTTATGCAGATTGTAAAGAATTTGGAAAACCAACCTTCGCTATGTCATCTTTAGCGTCAGCTATGATGCCATAATTTTGGTACAGTTTATCAATGTTGTCGGCAGACATGGTGGTATAATTTTAATGAAACGATTGCCGTGCCTGTTATCAATGCTATAACATGCAACACCAGAAAAACAATAGGAAATATTCCACGAAAAAGCTTTTAGGTTAATCTATTTTTAGCAAAAACAACGCGCGCCATTTGTTAACTTAACTCACACAGACTAAGTAGACAAGACTGACTGAATGAAAGAAAAGAAAGAGAGAGAAACTTGGAATCGTTCGTTCATTCACCATTCATCTATAGAGTGCGACACTGTGCGACAAGTGAGTCGTGGCTCAAGCTTTTGGAGGGAAATTTAAAAATCTTTTAGTTGATAACCCTGCATAAACTGCGTCTGAATAAACCATCTTGATACTTTTGCTTAACTTGATTATTTGTTTAATTAGTTTGGAGTCTCCAATTACTTTTGTCCAAACATAAATAAATATAAACAAAACGAAAACATTACATAACTACATCAAAACCAACATTTCCACTCCACCAAAAACAGGGATAATAAAGATGCACCACATAAACTTATAAACATTTATTAATGCTGAACCATTATCAAAATCTGATTCATATCTTTTTTTTTTTGTAATATTTTTTTCCTTTATGGAAAAGGCTAAGAGCTTAAGCCCATACCGCCTGGTCTTATTTTAGTTTCTTTTCTTCTCTTGATATTGGTTGAGGCTAAAAGCCTTGTCTTTCCGTAGGCATTTTCTTCAGTATTTATTAATATTCGAGGCACATAGCCTTGTCTAACGTATTTATTATTTTACTTCATAATCCAGTATGTTTAGGTCAATCCGTGTTGTCAAATCAGGTATCTATTTTCCTCCAGTATTTATTTATAGGTCACATCCGAGTTAGGTATCAAATCAGGTAAAATAGGTCCATTCCGGTGTATTATTATTTTTCAAATAACTCCAATGGTATTCTTGATAAAATTATAAATAGGGTAAAATGCTTCTATATTCTTAAGGAGATCCTGAATAGAGCGCGGGATATCCAGGGCTTCTTTGTAAATGTTCAATAAGCTATCAATAAATACTAGTCTTTGTGTATTGAATTGAGGGCAATCAAAAAATATATGATTGGTTTTCAGAATTTTATTACAAAATGTGCAATTTGGGGATGGAATCATTTTCAATCTATGTAAATGTTCATTAAATCTGCCATGTCCAATTCTCAAACGACAAATTGTTGTGTAAAAGTTTCTTTTCTATGTAGATATTTTCCAACGCCTCTTAATATCCGAGTTAATATAGCTGTACCATTTCCTTTTAATGAAGCATCCATTGATGTTTAATATTCGTTCTAATGTCGGTTCTGCAATCTGAAGCTGGCAACTTAATATTCTTGACAGGTATTTGGTGAATATTGGGGTTTTTTACTATAGAGCTGGCAAGTTTATCAGCGAGTTCGTTACCCGAGACGTCAATGTGAGATGGTGTCCAAAACAAACGTATTTCTCTATCTTGATTGAGCCAAAGCCTACTATTTTTCTGCCTTATGTTATAAATAATATAATTTGTGCTACTATTGTACGTGGGATTTGACAGTGCCATTAAAACGCTCATGCTGTCCGAAATTATCAACCATTTTTTGAAACTGAGGTAAGTTGATTCTATATATTCTAAAGATGTATAAATGGCTTGAGCTTCTGCTGTGTATATACTTGCATTTGATGGCAATCTCAACCCTTGCCCCAATTTAGTGACAGGATCTTAGTAAGCCATGGAGACGTTTTCATTACATTTCGAGCCATCTGTATAAATTTGTCTAAACTCTCTGTGTTCATCCAATTTATTGTAAACTGCATATTTATCACTCAGTGTCCTATCTATGTGAATATTCAACCCACAGAATTTGCTCTCATATGATCCTTCATAACAAGGCAAAGTACTAACTATTATAGATATTATATTTACTCTTATAAGTTAAAGTTTCTTGAATGTTGCGAGTTAAAAAGTTATTAGAGTTAACCCTCAGCAGTTTAGAAAGAAGGAGATTGCCATCTTCAGACAACAACTTAGTAATGAAATTGAGTTTTAAATTATTGAATCTGATCATTAATGGACACAAGTTACACTCAACCTGCATTGAATTAATTGGAGATGATTTAAAGGCTCCTAAGATTAATCTTAAATTTATATTTTGAATCTTTTCAAGTTTGTCTACTAATTTTGGATCTATACAATAACAGAAAAAACCATAGTCAAAGTGACTTCTTACAAGGGCTTTGTATAGGGTTAAGAGAATCTTAGGATCGGCACCCCATTGGCTGCCAACCAAAGATCTTAAAGTGTTAGTAGCTCTTAAAGCTCGTTCCGTTATGCAATCAACATATCTACACCATGAGAGATTCCATGTAAAAACTACACCCAAAAATCTTGTTTGAGATTGAATTGGTAATAAGTTATTATCATACTGTAGCTTAACTGTGGTGACTTTTTTCTTTGAGAATATGACTACTTTACTTTTAGCTGGACTAATTTCTAGATTTAAATATTGAAATTAACTATGTAATTTTTCAGTGCTAGATTTAATTTTTGAGTTGTGTGTGATGTTATTACCACTGATTTATTAAATTTACGCATAGTTTGCCAAATTTTAGAAATTGGAATGGATCTATTTATTTCAGTGCAGTATTCTTTCCAACTATTTAATCTTTCTAATTTAATAATAAGTTTTTTCTCAGCCTGCATTCTTTTAAAATTAATATAGTTTAAACCACTAGGATCTTGTTTAAATATAATAAAAGCTTCCTTACTTTTTTGAACTGCATTAGCACAATTTTCATTCCACCATGGCAGAGGAGGATGCCGGTATTTAAAATTGCTTCCTGTCTGTTTCAAACTATTATTATTCATATTTGAATTTTGGGCCTGACTTCTAAACATCGATTGATTAATAGCTTTACGAATGATATCACAATAGTCATAGTAAGACTGTAGAGGATCGTTATGGTTAATAATAAATTCTTTAAGCATAGTGTTGGCAAGCGTTGAAAACTTATTACAATTTACTAGCCGTAGATTAGGTCTTTTGAGTTCAGCTGTGTTATTTTGAGAAATTAAGTTGTTTGTAGAAGAATCAATGATAGTGTTGAACAAAATTTCAGTTATTGTAGGTAGATGATAACTTCCCAGGGGATCATCATGTACTGTCCAATTGCAATTAAGGGCTATAGAGGGACTGACTATTGTTAAATCTAAACCATTTGGTCTCCAGTTATTTGTACCTACAGTTGTTGGTTGTGTGTCATTTAATAACACTAAATTGCATTCATTTACAGCGTCGAGGACATCTCTTCCACGAGGACTGACAGATTGGCAACCCCACATGGCGTGATGTGCATTGAAATCACCTGCTACTAAGCAAGGTTGTGGTAAGGTATTAATAAAATCAACAAATTTTGTTTTTCTAAAAGTAGGACTACAATTTGTCGGGATATAAAGACTGGCCATTGATAATGAACTGTTATTATATTTTATTTTGATAGCGATATTCTGAAGTGAATCATCAAAAAATGTTTTTAATCTACTATATTGTATGTTGTTACGAATGACTATGGCAACACCATTGTGTTTATTGCCACAATCATTGCGTTCTATCGAGTATCCATTAGTATTTAAACGTTGTGTAGGCTTGAGCCAAGTTTCGCAAACTAAAGCTATATCAATATTATTTTCATACAAAAATTTAGTAAAAATATGACGATTACATAACAGACTTTGAGCATTCCACTGTACTATCTTTAATTTGTCTATGAATTTGTATTAATGTTCTTGGTATCACTAGATTTGAAAAAAATCGCTTAGAACATCTAACACATTTTTAGAGGATATTGGGGTATCTTGTGTCTTATTTAATGTTATAATTTTTATAATGCTTTGCACTAAGAGATTCAGTGCCTTGTCATTTGATTTTAATAATGTCAAAAGATCAAGAGGCTTCTTAGGACCGAGAGGTGGGAAATTTCCATTTTTGAATATGTCAGCGAATGATGGTGTCTGAACTTTTTGTCTGTTTTCTTGTATTTTCTTTTGCTTAATTGGACACTGAGCTGAAATGCTAACGTGATTGCCATTACAATGGAAGCATTTGGCCTGTTCGTTGTACAAACTTTATATGAGTGATCTTCTTTACAGATGGAGCAGCGTTCGGAGTTCTTGCAAAACTTTGCTAAATGGCCATACCTGAGACACTGGAAACATTGTTTGACTGGTGGAACATACGCTGAGATGTCATGCCGCCAACCATCCAAATCCACGTAGTCTGGAAGAACTGACGTCGCGAAGGTGATGGCTACTGTCTGCAGCGGCTGTTGAATGAAGTTATCATCAACTTTGATTCTTTTTGTGAATCTTCGAACAGATATTATTTTCTTGTAACTTGATAGCATTGTGAATATCTTTTTGTTTGTCAAGTTGGTGGATAAATTTTTAATTATACCAGTAATTTCAGTGCTTGAAGCAGGTATATTGGCCTCAAATTGGTAGTCTTTTAAAAATGTAGCATTGTTCAAGAAGGCATTAGCAAGGCTGGCTTTTTCGAAGTATAAGGCAATTTTGAACTTGTTCATTGACCTAAGGTATTTGATTCCTTTATTAAACCTTTTGATACAGCTAGATATGGACATAAGGTCTCGGATTCCTATAGGTATATCCACATTGGAAGACTCTACGAATACTACAAATTCTGCAGCACCGGAATCCTCAGGGTATCGTCTCTTATAATCTGTTACCAGATAAGGTTTGTACTTATCTGCGCTTTCGACCTCTGACTCGGACGACGACGACAAGTCTCCTTCACTTTTCTCTTCAGCTTCATCTGTTTTTCCGATTTCTCCTTGTTCGCTCCTTTCCCATAATAGGGAATGGATGAAAATATCAGAAGTGCTTGATATTTTTTTCGGTGATAGGAATAACCTTCCTTAACGCGAGAAAAAAGCTTCAATTTTTTTGGCTTCGTAGTTAATTTTTAAATAATCTTAATATTTTTCCATTCGTAGTTCTGGGCTCAGTACGGCTTAACAGACAGATTCCTTGGTCCGCTACGTATTAAAAAAAATCTGTGGTGACATTGACAGCTTTTCAAGGTGGATTTTTTTTCATACGTAGCGGACTAAGGAATATGTCTGATATGCCGTACTAAGCCCAGAACGACGAATGGAAAAATATTAAGTATATTTAAAAATTAATTACGGGGCCAAAAAAAATTAAACTTTTTTCCCGCGTTAAGGAAGGTTATTCCTATCACCAAAAAAAATATCAAGCACTTCTGATATTTTCATCCATTCCCTATTGGCTTTTTTTATTTGTGTCTCCAGACGCCTTTTATTTCTAAAAACCCCTATTGATACACGAATAATCGATGAAATTAATAAAAACTTCGAAAATCCCGCCTGGTTATTTCAATGGTTTCCCGCGCTCTCATTATCTTTTTTCTCAACATCTTTGAGTTCATTGACTAAGTCTTCGATCTGACGTTTAACATTTTCGTCATTCGACAGACCTTACAACAAGAAACAATTCATGTTTGCTTTAAAGCATTATTACTCGTATGTACATACTAAAACATAGGTAAAATTATGTTGAATAGAAACAAAAGTTTTTTTCTTGTTTAAATCTAGGACGAGTATCAAACTGCTTGGGCTGTACCTACTACTTGCAGCTGAAATACCCAAGGATGTTAGAAATACAATACGATTAAAATCAGTTAACAATTCGGCCAACCTCGGTAATGGTCGTGAATCCCTCGTCTTTCACATAGAGTTATCAATTCACAGACATGACCTTTAATTATATAACTCGTTGTCTCATTGAATACAATACAAGAACGATATGAGCAACAAAACCTATGGAGCTCAAAACTAACACCAACCTTTTTATTGAAATTAGAAAAATAATTGACTATTTTGACAGTCTGCCTTCTTAGTGTCAATAAAAACAGTTTGACGTATCTGATACATTTATGTTTATGAACGCTAATTTCATTCGTGAAAATATTCGATTCTATCAAATTTTATAACAATTAACTTACAATAGTTATGTATCATGGCTTCAACAAAAGCGAGGTAAAAAAATTGTTGCTCAATCTCGTGAAATTGTAAATAATGTATATAACTATTTTAGGAAAGAAGTTAATTTATTTAAAAAAGAGGAAAGTAAATATCATAAAAAAGTGTTGGACAGGATTTCTGAAGCAATCGGAGTTTCGAAAAGCAGCGTGTTAAAAATTTTGAAGGAAAACGACAAGCTCTCAGATCAGTCAAATTCATGTCGCTTCTGCATAATAAATTTCCTAAGTCTACCGGTTAGTAATGTCATCTTAGCAGGTGCTATACATTGCGTTTATGATACTTCAAATTGAATGCTACCTAAAAGAAATTGCGGTAATGTATTTCGTGTCATTTCCGTCTCCGGATTTAGGCGATGATATCCGAGAAAAGCCGAAGTGTTAACTGATTTTAATCGTATTGTACCTAAGTTTGACAGTCAGAGTGTGGCCATTGAAGAATTCGAAATAAATCGCGTCCCAGGACTCGCTTGTCAGACATTAGTTTGTCAAGAAAAAGTAGAGGTGTTTCGTGATCGTTTAAGATCACTTAGGCCGCGCCGGGGCTACGAGCTATTTTTGTTTCAATAAGGTAATGTTAACGAAGTATTCATTCATTCCTGTGATTGAACAAAACTGAACGCCTCACTAGTACATTGAACATGGCAACATTATTTTTCAAGCTACTGTCAGTTTACTCCGTTTAATAAAAAATATGACTTTAGATGGCAGTAGTGGTAATTCAGAGACCAAGAGCTCTTTATGAAAATAACAAGAAAACAAATTTTCCCTGACACGAGACTATCTAGCGATTTTTCGCCTCTGTAAATAGTTTTTTCAATTTCAAATTGGTCTTAAGTAGGTATTTATAATATTTTCTGTGTAAATTTGTCTTGCCTAAATTTATTTCTGATTTTACGAGTAGGTAGCTTACGGAGCGCTGCCAGCTTAGTTTTTATCAAGAAACTAGTAGCCTGGGATCAATCGTTTCCAAGATATGGGCTTGTAAAGTTTGACAGTTGTTATCCGAAATAAAGCTCTTGGAGAGTAGGTACCTCATTTCTAACCAGAAAGTGGTTTTCTTGAATCAATAGTTTCCGAGTTATAGCCTTTTAAGTTTGACAGCGGTCATTCGAAATAAAGGTCTTGACGAGATCTGTCATTCCTTCTTAGGAACTAGTAGTTTAGGATCAATAGTTCCGAGTTATAGCCTTTTTAAGTTTGACAGCTGTCATTCGAAATAAAGGTCTTGACGAGATCTGTAATTTCTTCTTAGGAACTAGTATTCTAGGATCAATAGTTTCCGAGTTTTTTAAGTTTGAAAGCTGTCATTCGACGGGATATTAACTTTGTTTGTTGCACGTTGCGCGTTCGCGCGTTCGCGCGTTTACGCGTTGCGTTTTGCGCGCTGTGCGTTTTGTCTTCGATTGTAAAGTACAACATTTGACCAGTTAGGGAAAATGACGAATTAGCGAACATGATGAATTAGGGAAAATGACGAGTGACCTACCAATTCACCATAATTCATCACTGGTAACACACTGGTTGTATAATTTTGTTTTGAGTGATTCAGCAAAGGTAGCACGAGGACGCGAGTCGCGCGCGACAACGTCAAAAGTCACGACTTTCCAGTACATTAACTGTCAAATTCTCGCGACTTTTGACGTTGTCGCGTGCGACTCGCGTCCTCGTGCTACCTTTACAGAAAGGGTAGTATGAGGACGCGAGCCGCGCGCGACAACGTCAAAAGTCGCGACTTTCCAGTACATTAATTGTCAAATTCTCGCGACTTTTGACGTTGTCGCGCGCGACTCACGTCCTCATACTACCTTTGCAGGTATACAGAAGGAAAATACTTTTCTAAGTTTCCCGAATGCTGCCCAGCCGAGTTGGACTCGACGATTGACGTCTTTCACGAAGTTGGAACTCATGGAAAACAAACATTTGCAATGATGGATTACGAATAAACAATACAAATACCATTTTTGTCGCATTTCTTAATTTTTTGGGAAACTGTAACGATTTTTGTCGCATTTCTTAATGTTTTAGGAAACTAACAACACCATTCGCTGATAAATTGTGCCCGGGTAACGGCGACAGGCTTGCCACTTGTCACGTTTGGGACCTAATATAAACTCGGCAAAACGTGGGCCCAGTTCTAGTGATTGGTGCGTCTGCCTACCCCCTCGGGAATAACGGGCGTTCTAGGGTTTTGTATCAAAACTGTCTTATTGACTGAGTACCGCCACTGTATACAAAATAATTTCCGTGGAATAAAGACATCCAGGTGTTTTTTTTATAAAACATTTCCCAAAAAATCTGAAAAAAAGCATAGCACACCTCTTAGGGATGTCAAAAATGTGAAAACACCAAAACAGTCGTAATAGTGCTTTACGACTTTGTTCCCCGGGGCAAGCGATACGGCACGTTCAGTTCATGGATGGGTCACCGTCTATGACTAACGCTAGTGGCACTTTTTCGAGGGGTTCCGTGCTTCGCAAGGCACGTTAAGCAGTTGGTGCCGGCTGCCGTCGTTAGATGGCAGTCGTTAAGCCAAGTCAGAGGCCCTAGGGCGTCTTGAAAACTTGTGACAGTAAGACCAGCCACTAGTCTTAAAAGCCTCCACCAATCCGGACTTGGCCCCCGTGGTGGAGTATGGCCTATACCTTCCTCAGGGAAGAGACTTGTGCCCCTCCTTGGGAACATAATCAGTTGATGATGATGAGGCGAAACTACTGTATTTTGCGTAAAGTGGAACCCAACCTTAATCTTTTTCTAAAACTTGCTCTTCAAGTCAAATAAAGTGAAACAAAAAAAAATGAGGAGAATATTTAACCACATATTATTATTTTGCCATCTACTATATTTTTAGAGGTACATAACAGCTTCGAAAATACCTCAGAACAAGGTATTCTGAGGAAAATACTATATTTTTTAGAAAAAAAGTTGGCAACCCTACCTGCAACCTTTATTGTGAGCTTCTCGGGACTTGGGCGCACCCTAGTCCCGGGGTCCGGGGTGGACCGTGACCCCCTGTGGTAGGCTTCGTACCTACCTATACGAGTACCTACGTAGGTATCTAGGTACTCTACGGTGCACCCCATGTGGAGTCCGAAGCACTAAATTTTTGAGAGGAACTTAAAAGCACAAAAGAAAATTGAATAAAAAAAACCGGACAAGAGCGAGTCGGTCTCGCCTACCGAGGAACTCGCTGTTTTTTACGAACCTCAAGGACATTTTTTTATGATTAAATTACCTAAAAAGTTATAGTTTTCAGATTTTTCCTGTATCTGTCATATAAGACGATATTGCTTGCCAAATTTATTCATTCTAGTTAACGGGAAGTAGCTACCCTATATTATTTTATTATTATTACTATTAATACTTTTAGTGCACTTACATTTTAAATGAAAATATAGTAGGTACAATGCGACGGACTTATAATGCTATAAGCATTTTCTAATTATCTTTTTTTTACATTAATTTAGAATGTTGACTTTTTTACATCTTCAAGAAATCGTAGACTTAGAATTTGGTTTTAATTTCAACGCGTTCTTGAGATAAAGAGGGGTCTTCGGAGACGTGCGCACGAACAGACAACAAAGTGGGTTAAGGGTTCCGTTTTAAGGTACGGAACTACGGAACGGAAAATTAAATTAAAATTAAAAGGAATTTAGCAAATAAAAAAACATCTACTACGATGATCTACTAATTTTAATTACTTACTTCCTGAAGGAATATTATTATCACCTCCCTATGCTATCACCTGTAGGTACCTATAAGGAACTTCTACCTTCGTGACACGTTTGTACCTAGGTAGGTACATTCAGACATTCCTGATCTGAACCTGTGTGCTGCACTGAGATGAAGATGCAAAGTTTTCGGAATTTATCCCAATTATCTACATACCTACCTGCTCTAATCGATAATGAATTCCGGACACTCACAATCAATTATTCAATAAAATCTAGGTACCTATCAGCCTAAAATTCCTACTTACACCCGGAGACTATCGTGGAGCCCATGTTATTATCGGCGACGTTAATGATTTTTGATGTAATTAGGCAAATGATATCGGCCGGCGCGGCTGACGTACTGGGCCGGCCCGCTGCAAAAGAGGCGGAGCCTGGCGGCAGTGCGCCGCCATTGGCTGGCGATGCGCCGCCCGCCGCCGCCGCCGCCGCCGATCCCTCCCGCGGCGGGCGCCCGCCGCCTCGCTGCCATCAGTCATACTCGCAACCTTCATGCGATACACCGCCCGGCGAGCCAGCCCGGTGTCTCAGCCAGTGCTCTCTGTGAACGCAGTGTGTGTGCGATGCTCGGACGGTGATCGGAACCAGGTATGGTGAATTACGTGAACACGCTCGCCATGTACCAGGGCAAAGGCGGGCAGTACGGAGCCAGTGGGTGGTACGGGTGGCAGCCGCAGAACTTTGAGGAGCAACAGTGGTGCGGCTGGAGCGGAGCGCCGGCGGGCGAGTGGGCCGACCCGCACCACTTCCCGAAGCGGGAGCCGGCTGAGCGCGAAGTGGCGGAGCTGCCGTCGCCGGCGCGCGGGGACCTGGCCAGCCCGGGCACCTCGCCGTGCGCGCGGCCAGCGCAGCCGCCGGCGCCGCCGCGCTCGCCCTACGAGTGGATGAAGAAGCCCAACTACCAGACTCAAACCAATCCAGGTTGGTATATATGTAGGTAACTTCTTATGTTGACTTAACTACCTATGTGATATAGAAATGCAGTGCTCTCGCAGGGTTTGTGTCATTGATGTATGACTTAATTTTTTTAAGAACTCTAATTGTATCAGTATCACTAAAGTAATGAACTGTCTCAAGTGAAGTAAATTTTAAGAATGCTCACCTCATTAAAGTGCGTTGTAAAGGTTGATCGATTGCGCAGCAAATTGATCACCTTTATAAAAGTGTTGGTAAACAACACCTTCGACCATGTTAAGAAAAAGCCCACCTATGCAGATAGATGTATGTAGTAGGTGCATCGAATTAATCATGACATTCAAAGAAATATTTATGAATACCTACCTACCCACCTCATGTCGATAACTATGGTCTCATATGGCTCAAAAACAATGGGATTTCCATTGTCGATCTTTTATCGATTAATTTCCGTAGCAAATTACACCTTCGATCTATCTATGTATCTCTCAAGAATTATGCCGTTGGCTAACCGATTCCCAAAATACACTGGTGCATCGCCCTATTCATCTCGATACCTAAAGTGGATGTACCAAATTTTATTCGTGTCATGATAATTAGCCGCACAAGGTACCTATGCAAAAGAATAATCACGGTAGAGTAACAACAGCTATCTAAATAAAATCAAAAGTCTAAATAAAAACAAAAGTCAAAATAAAATCTACATGGTTCTTAATCGTAGTTCATCAGCCCACATTGTCCCTGCTCGGCTATTGGTTCCTCCGCAAATAGGTAGGTATACGACCAGTCCACAGTCACTTCTGCTTTTTAATCTGGAATCAGTAGTCTAAATTTTGTGGCACATTGTCCCATTTCTGATACAATCGCATGAAAAAACTACCTCTAATAAATAAATTTAAAATTCCGGATGTGATGTTTTAGGTATTAATTAAGTCTAACAATAGGAACAGCTAGGTATTAAATATTTATGATACCCACATACCCATTTTAATGAGCAACTCCACAACGTAGGTAGCCAACATCCAATCAAGATTTTATCTAAAACTACCTATATACTTGTACATAATTGGATAGGTACCTAACGACTACTTTTTACAAGAAAATTGCATAGGTACCTACCTATAAAAGGGTATACAACACGGTCACGTACCTAAGCCTACCTACCTGTCCTTTCGGGATACAGGCGTGAGTGTATGTGTCAAATACTGTTTACTTTTATATCCAAAGGAGAACTCATCATCATCATCAACCCATTATGACCCCACCGAGGGGCACGGGTCTCTACCCTGAGGAAGGTATAGACCATACTCCACCACGGGGGCCAAGTCTGGATTGGTGGAGGCTTGTAAGACTAGTGGCTGGTCTTACTGTCAGAAGGAGAACTGCTATGTACATACGAGTAATAACTCAAATAAATAAATTAACAACTTCCTTCGTGTGTGGAGAGGACGAAGGAAGAAAGATTGAAGAAATAATTTATCGAGCGAATGTGAATAGAAGAGCCAGTAAGGGACCCCTCAGTCGGATATACTAAGACCAGATAGAGGATAGACCTATCAGAGTATTAGCAAAGAGGAAGATATAAAGTACTCGAAATGTATAATGAATGTAGACATGAAGCGAAAGTGATCTGTCAGGATCGTGGCAAGTGGCAGTCCCTGGTGGCAGTCACAAACATAGAAATACACCCAGACTGAAGCCGAAGTTTATATTAACAAAACTGAAACAAAAAAATAGGGGAGTGGAACGGAGATAGATATAGATAGAATATTCTCTATTAAATGTACATACACCAGGAGTTATAGGTAGTTTGTTAGCTTTTAGAATATACCTCGGCTACTATCGGATATATTGCATTAAGGTAAGGTTTATTTTGTAACTTTACATCACTTTTCAAAATAGTGAATAAAAGTTTTATACAGAGCAGGAAGTAGTATTACACTCGTGTGCTTTCGAAAACCGAAGCCTATTGTAGAGGTATATTCTAAAAGCTGACTGTACACAAAGTTCAGACAATTTTGACTTTCTTGGCCTAAATCACCTAGGAGTCTGTTCGATAGATTTAAATTAACAGATTAGTATAAACTATAGACGACTTCTATGGCGCAGCGGTTAGGGCATCTGCCTACCGCAAAAAAAAACCCAAGTCTTAGATGTTTACATTTTTGTGATGTCGCTGCTTCTAGTTCCCACGACTCGGGGTATCCTAGTGTGGGGCCAGAAGCAATTGTTTGTTTGTTATATAAAAATCTCGTGTCACAGTGCTTATTATCGAACTTCACGGATGTATTTTTTTGTGTATTTGGTAGGTGTTAGATTAGGCTGCAAGGTAATTAATATGGCGAAACAACGTTTGCCGGGTCAGATCGTCTAGTACATTAAAATCTCGTGTCACAGTGCTTGTAATCGTAACTCCTCCGAAACAGCACCGATTTTTATGATATTTTTGTGTATAGTATTTGATAGGTCTAGGAATAGGTCGTAGGCTACTAAATATAGTAAAACAACGTTAGCAGGGTCAGCTAGTCCAATATAAAGTCCAAGTATAATATTCTATACATAATGCTGGCAAGACCCTTCGTTAGTTAGTCTGACTCGCGCTTGCCCGGTTTTTTATTCTAAGAATTGTTGAATCGCGAAATTATAACCTGTACCTACTTAAAAAGTTATGCAATTTTAAAAGTGTGATACATACTCTTAGTTTTGCAGGCCAGTGTATTTTAAACTCTTATTTTGTGGTGACTACACTCTTCTATTCTACTTGTAGCCGACACTTGTAGGCGTAGCTTTATGGCACTCGACTCTTATATTTAATTGACTCCAAGACATAAATCTAATTTATTTATGACATCTCCGTCTGCGCCTATTATACCGGCATTTTAATTAAGTATTTATTGAATACTTAATTCTATATTCCAAGCTTTTTCAAGCGCCCCAAGAATGTCAAACAGAGCATACCTACAGTGCCACAATCTTATCCTGTTCAGTTGATAGCGGCGCTAGTGGAGAATTTAGTAGTAAAATTTTAATGAATTTACCTTGAAAAATGAGAATATTTTAACTCATCTTACAATTTTAATGAAAATATCTATAAATCTTAGTAAGTGAATAAGTAAAACAAAAAATAAGAAACAGGATTTACAATTAATTAGTTAGTTAGTTATCGGAAAAATCTATGGATCAAGGTGAATTTATTGAATAAGTAGACCACGTATGTAATGTAGGGGTAATTTTTTTATACAGAACCCGTGTGGTAAGTGGCCGGGTAACTAGAAACACAGCCATGCATGGAAATACTTTAATGAATTGACACGTCAAGTTGAGGGACTTTCTTATTTCTGAGTAAAGTCTGTTTTTTCATTCAATGCAAAAAAATATATATTGTCACGTTGGCATCTCCATACCTACAATTCTTAAGCCCATTACACAATGAAAAAAGAAAGGTATAAGAATAAGGAATAATAAATAGCACAGAAATCAATTGTCTTCTTTAATCTTGATTGTGTCTTACTCAACGGTGCTGCCATTGCTGGATTCCGCTATTCCTTATTCCTTATTCCTTGTTCCTTATTTCTTATTCTTATACCTTATTTTTTTCATTGTGTAATGGGCTTTAGGCTGTCAATGTCTGAATGTTGCTAGTACGTAAAAACCAAATAACCCCATTTTAATTCCAAGTTAAATTGTGTATGCTACGCAGGTGTTTTTTTTTAGACTTTGCTCCTACGAGTAATTCAATTTTAATGTCTTTGATGTGATAAGGATTTTGGTCACATGAGTCTTCTATTCACGGTAAAAAAAATCTACCGAGTTAACCTATAGCTTTTATAGCGGTAACACCGCATCATTTTTTTTTGCATAGAATTAAAAAACGGACGTAGTAAGTATGTTATAAGTAGGTATGAAAGTATAATTTTTACCTCTAAACAAGCACTGCTTTCCAGTTATTTTAGCATTACGCACCTTGAGCTCGCTTTTAAGGTCTGCGAAAGATCACGCACCGTAGTCTTTGGTAATGATGTTGGCAAAGAAACAAATCCAATACAGCTCGGGTCGTCAGAACTAGAAGTATCGAGGTCCAATGGGCAAGCGAAGGTCAGTCAGGTAAACACGCAAACCGAAAACCAAACCACAGAATACAAACGTCAACGAAACAAGCAAGCAACGTGACAGAAACCACAGAGAAGGTACAGTGATATCATGTCTATTTTGACATTTTATGTGACGTCAACACCATCTATCGGTAGGTGGTACTATATTTTTTTTAACGGTGCTTTGAAAAGCCCTCATTACATACTATTTAATTTTTGTATTGTTTTTTTGACGCCCCATTTTTTTCAAAACAGAGTAGGTATTCAAGAGCTAATGGTTCAGTTTGGACAAAATCAAGGACCTCAGTCAAGGACTTACAAAAAATACTTATTGAAACGTTTTGGTTTCAAAACATAACTTTTTCGATGGCGTGGTTTATAGTATCATTATCAACCCATTAGGTATGTCCCCACCGAGGGGCACGGGTCTCTTCCATGAGGAAGGTAAATAATATGTAAGTAAACAATTCAAGTACTTTGATTCTTATGCGATTTCCAACGTAGATTGGTATTTTGAGTTATTACAAAGTTACGTTCTCGGTCCTTTATTTTTAAGCCGTGGTGCTGTAACTTTTTGATTGTAATGTTCAATTGATCGTAAATATACATATTCGATTAGAAATTAATGACATAAATTAGGGCACGAAAAGAAATTCAATGTCATTCGTTTACAGACTACACAAAATGGGAAAACCTTAAGCCACCGTTTTCTACAAAGAAAACGATGACAGTATTGAAAAAAACAAGGGAAATATTGTCTATTGATAACGTTAAATAGCGTGGAGGGAGTAAAACCATGGAGCAAGCCACAACGCACACATACAAGATGTAAATGAAACAAACTTACGTAGCGGTTATGGGTGAAAAAGAGACAGAATAAAAGGCAAAAGTGAAACTGCTTTTTTTGCCTGCCCCCGTGTCAAGTTGACGTTTCTTGAGGGCAGACAAACGACAAGATTTTGGAAATTTAATCACATTTAACGCTACGCTAGTCTTTTCCAAGAGAAATCGTTTATTTGTGGAATGTTAAGTGAAAAGTGACCTAAATAGAGAAACTATGGTGAATCGTAGTGTATTAGGATGCAGAAATCGTCGAGAATGTGCTTTGGGAGTTTTCTTTCACAGTTACGCAATGATTGTGTTTCAATGAGTGCTAAGCCGAAAGTTGCTTTATGTTGAGTATTTTAGTTAAGTTAAAACTAGTAGCTCCCCTATGGGGATATTAATATTAATCTCAAGCAATATTAATAGAATTTACTTTCATAACCTAAAGAACCGAAGAGTAAAAAAATGTTGCCATTCGTGCATGTTAAAAATCCCGATCATTACTTTAACTACGTATTTATTAGTGAGTTTATAAGTTAGTTTAGCTGGTAGGCAGTCAAATACATACGAAAGTAAATTGTTATGCAAAGCATTACAATAGATGAATTCCAGTCGAGAACTCTGTTTTTTAGAAAAAAACATGTGAATCAATATTTTTTCGAGTAAGATTTAACTAAACAAATCTGAATATCATCTTGGAGACTATTACTACTTTCATATACTATTCACTTTTTTACATACTTAAATCGCCTTTAATCAAAAGTTACAATCATCATCATCATCATCAGGCTATATTAGTCCACTGCTGAACATAGCCCTCCCCTAATGAGCGCCATAGCGCCCTGTCTTCTTTGACGACCTCCGTGGCGTAGCGGTTAGCGCATCTGCTTACCATGCGAGAGGTCCCGGGTCCGATCCCCGGCTGGAGAGAAAAAAAAAACCAGGTCTTGGATGTTTACATGTTGGTAACGTCGCTGTTTCTGTTTCCCACGACACAGGGTATCCTAGTGTGGGCCAGAAGCAATGTATGTGCCTGTATGTAAATGTTTAAATGTTTTCAGCTTGCCGCATCCAGCATCTGCCAGCAGTTTTTCAATTACAATAATATTATTATATTGTAATAGATTTCCAGATTTCAGAGCATGTAGTAGCATGTGGAAGTCAGCATGTAGTAGCATCAGTGAGAAAAGTGTATATACCATGTAATGTTAACATTACAGCATAGGTTTTGGAATTTGAAAAAAGAACTGTCATACTCATACTGCATGAAGAATATTTTTTAAAAGTTAATATTTTTTTCTCGGTATCGATTATTTACTCGAATCGGAATCGAGACAATTTATATTAGAATTTATGAAGATTTTTTTTTTAATATCGAACTATTTGTTTCGCAGTCACATCGTATGTAATTTAAATCGATTTAAAAATCAAACTGGCCAGCACGATTTGACACGCTTGCGTGCCATAAAATCGTGAAGAGTAAAAAAGTCAGTCGACTAGCTAGGCGCGAAAGTTATTTTTTTCGTGTTTTAAAACCTGGTTTAAACTATTAAACCTGCTTTCTTGTTTTTTTACTTACCTCACAATCGATATGTAAAGCAGAGTGTTTACCTCGGGTGTAAGCTTCAATTGCATACTCGGGCTAATTAAAACCTCGTATGCAGTTGATGTCATACAGCCCTTGGTTAACAATCTACTATTAATAATACGAATATGTTAGGGGACGTTTAATTGACAACTCTACTGCTAGACGTGTTTTATTGTATGAATAATAATGTTCAAAACAATTGCATTTTTATTCACGTCCTACGAACGACTGATATATTTTAGCGCACGTTATGGCAAATTCACTTTACTCTGGCAACATTCACGCACACAAAGAAATAATATTCACCGACGCAAAACCGGCTACACTGTGGCTTGATCTATGGTTCTACTCAATCAACGGTAAATAGACTGTTTGACCGATTTCTGAAAACCATCTGTCGACCTCTGGCGTAGTGGTTAGCTCATCTGCTTACCATGCGAGAGGTCCCGGGTTCGATCCCCGGCTGGGGAAAAAAAAAAGAAACCCAGGTCATGGATGTTTACATGTTTGTGACGTCGCTGTTTCTGGTTCCCACGACACAGGGTATCCTAGTGTGGGGCCAGAAGCAATGTATGTGCCTGTATGTAAATGCTTATGTAAAAAAATGTAAAAAAAAATGTTTGTTTATCTCATAATTTTTGTTGGTGTTTATGGAGTCCTCAGAAAGTGGTAATTTTAAATTCTTTCGTGTATTTCTTCTAAAAAAGGCAAACGAAAATTTAAAATAAGCCGCCAAAACGCTATCTTGGGCAATATGGCGTCGCACAGGAATTATGACGTCACTTGCCAGTAAACCAACCAATGATCGTAAGAACGAATGAAGGACAGACGCCGTTTTTACTGACATGTGACGTCATCATAAAATCGGCCAATATAGGCCATTTTCGATACAATGGCTGCAGATACTTAATTATCAAGTTTTATCTTGTGTTTTTTTTTACAAATTTAATTAGTTTTTAGTTAAAATGCCTTAAAACGGTTTTAAGAGTCATCATTTATATAAATACATACAAATAATACTGCTTTTTTTAAATTGTCAAGTAGCCTATTAAATATTTATATGAATTTTTGAGCGACAATCATAGCTCAACAGATAATTTTGGCTCTTATTAGTTTATAGATTAGTTTAATAGACAAATAAGCCTGCTTTACATTTGCTTTATTTTCATGCTTTTTAATCATGATATCTATAAAGGTAGAATAAAATAGAGAAAATAGCCTTTCGTATATGCCCATTCATAGTTTTTATTGTGCACCATCTTTCTTCTAATATATTAAAATTCTCGTGTCACATACGCATACTCCTCTGAAACGGCTTGACCGATTTTGATGAAATTTTGTATGTATATTCGGTAATTCTGAGAATAGGTTGTTATCTATTTTTCATACCCCTATCGAGCAAAACAACGTTTGCGGGGTCAGCTAATATTACAAAAGTCTTCTAAAAATGTCAAATACGTATTATACAACTTTTAAAAGAAATTGGCATCTCTATTCGTATAGGTAGATTACCTCTAAATTTCTATTCTACCTCTAAAGCGCGCTTAAAAACTATGAAAATAAAGCAAATGTAAATAAAGCACCCTGTACTTGAAATGTTAGTGGAATAGTATGTTATGTTTGACGAATTGCCTTACAAATGATAATACTTAAATACAGAAATAAACTCGCTCGTAGCCTGGCCTGCCTGAGTGATCTTAAACTATCACTAAGGTTAAGCAACATACGGCGCGTTCAATCCATGGATGGGTTGACTAGGAAAAATGCCACTAGCGTTAGTCATAGAACAGTGGTTCTATGACTAACGCTAGTGGCATTTTTCCGAGCGGTTCCGTGCTTCGCAAGGCACGTTAAGCAGTTGGTGCCGGCTGCCGTCGATAGATGGCAGTCGTTAAGCCAAGTCAGAGGCCTTAGGGCGGCTTGAAAACTTCTGACAGTATAAGACCAGCCACTAGTCTTACTAGCCTCCACCAATCCGGGCTTGGCCCCCGTGGTGGAGTATGGGCTATACCTTCCTCAGGGAAGAGACCCGTGCCCCTCGGTGGGGACATAATGGGTTGAAGATGACAGAAATAAACAGTAAAGACACTCTTGTTCAAGAAAAAACTTATAAACTTTGTATGATTATGGGCCAGTTTCCGAATTGAGAATTTCGTTAAGTAAGTAACTATTTAACTGTAGTGCTGTCTCGTCAAATTTCTCAGAAAAGAGCGTGACAGAACGTTACGTTGAGTATTTACTTAGTGAAATTCTCAATTCGGAAACCGGCCCTAACTAAAGTACCTACCTACAGTCCGTAAGTATAATGTACATTGGTAGGATTATTTCTTGGAAGGGTACCTACTCTTCCAAGAAATAATTACAATTTACAATGGACCAATTGCGAATCAGCTTCCCGCTAAGGGTTAAAAACTTGATGAAAAAAACACCAAAATCAAACTATTGTATTATTACGCAACCCTTCCTCGGTCCGATTTACATTTTTTTATTATCTGCTTGGTTCTGTGCTTGATGTGTTCCTACTTCATCATCAACCAGGCCTTACTCCACCACGGGGGCCAAGTCAGGCTTTGTAAGACGATTAGTGGCTGGTCTTACCTACTGTCAGAAGTTTTCAAGCCGCCCTAACGTCTCTGCCTTGGCTTAACGAATCTATAGACGACAGCCGGCACCAACTGCTTAACGTTACTTGCGAACCACGGAACCGCTCGGAAAAATGCCACTAGCGTTAGTCATAGAACGGTCACTCATCCATGCACTAAACGCGCCCTATGTTGCTTAACCTTCGTGATCGTTTTAAGATCACTCAGGCGGCCGGGGCTACGAGCGATTCCGGCACTCCTACTTACTTAACTATCGGAAATATCTCGAAGAAATGGACCATCCCGTACCGTACCGCACTTCACCCCGGTCTCGCTCCGTTATGGTATAGTAGGTACATGAGAAGCATGTCATACATAAGTAAATTTTTCTTTGCCACTCTGTCTCTCTATGTAGAGCGAGATGGCGATACGAAATCATTTATAGTTCATGTTAGTCTTCAATCCTCATGGAGGGAAGGGCTCCTGCAAAGGTTTTTCAAAGTAGCTAGTTTAGCTCGTGGGGTACGCGACTACAAAGGCATTTTTTTCGTCTCTACCTGGGTTCCGATTCTATAAGTGCAACATTGAAGGGACAACAGCCGTCTATGTTTTTTGATCCTTTGACGCCTAGAAGATTTAAAACGAGCAGTGCGCGCAGGCTTGAAGCAGCATTGTAGTGAAATCGACCCGTCCAAGTAATTTGTCATCATAGCAATAAGTGAATCTAGGCCGTGCTCATATCGTAACAACGCGCATATTCGGGTATCACACATTTTTTCACCAATCGGTGGAGTATGGTCTATACCTTCCTCAGGGAAGAGACCCGTGCCCCTCGGTGGGGACATATTGGGTTGATGATGAGTATGTGACAAGAGAATTTTATATGTCAGAGAAATATCATCAGCCTACTCTGTATTGTTTCATTATTATCGCTAAGGGGCCGTCCATTAATCACGTGAGGCTTGAAAGGGGGGGGAGGGGTTTGACAAAAATCACGAAATGTCACAAGGGGTGAGGGGGGGTATAGTAAGATATAACGTGTATTTATTTTTTCATTATTTTTTCAAACGCGCACGCGTTCAACACGCGCGCAAGACAATTCTAGTTCTAAAAAATTTAAGATTTTTTGTAGATACGAAAAATACACGTGATGTTGGGTGGGGGGTGGGGGGTAGTCTTAAACCTCACCATGTATCACCAAGGGGGAGGGGGGGTTAAAAAATGCTTAAAAAAAGATCACGTGATTAATGGACGGCCCCTAACCAGTAATTAACCACTACTTTCACTTGATTATCACCTTCAACCACATCATCTTGAAACACCGCCTACAAATGGTTGTTGCCATGTGGCGACAATTAGGTTAAGAACCATGCATGAAAAGGAAATAAATAATATCAGGATTTTTGTCATGGGCCGGCCCCTTCGAGGACGTTTTGCGAATAATTTGTATCGTATCAGTATCCTCTGACTGTGTATCAATCACTGTAAAAATAATTTAACATTCTGTACCTACCTACTGTTTTAAGACTGACAGCTGTTATGCCGTAAAATATTCGCAGCGTAATATAGAAACTGAATTGCTAGATTTGTTACAATATTGACCTAAGTAGTTGTTTTTTTCACACACACACTTTTAGGTAATAATAAAAACGTTAAAAATACTATATTGCTATGTAGGTAATAATCATTATTATTTGTATCATAGATCTCATAAGATAATTATGTAATCTAAGGGCCGATTTCTGAATTGAAAATTTCGTCAAATTTCTTTAGAAAAGAGCGTGACAGAACGTTACTTAAGTATTACTTAGTGTAAATTCTCGTTTAATTTTCTTTTTATAATTTTCATTTCTCGTGTAATTTACGAAAATGATCACGCAATCAGTTCACCAAACCGGCCAAGTGTGAGTCGAACTCGCTCGCGAAGGTTTCCGAACCATTTATCGATGCAACATTAGATACCATATTAAATTATTATCGAGCAAAACACGAGAACACCTTTGTTGTATGCGAGCTTCCCTTAAATAAATATTTTATTTTAATTTAATTATTCATTTTAAAATTTAATATACCAGTAAATAGCCTGTGAATATTTCAAGCGTTTATCTATTGCCGTGATTAATATGGAGTACAAAACGGCAAAAAATCATGTTTGTTATATGGAAGCCCCTCTGAAAGATTTATTTTTGTTTGTTTTTAGTGTTGGTCGTTATAGCAGCAACAGAAATACATCATGTGTGAAAATTATAATTGTCTAGCTATAACGGATCACGAGATACAGCCTGGTTATAGGCTGACAGACAGTCCGGACGGACGGACAGAGTCTTAGTAATAAGGTCCCGTTTTTACTTTTTGGGTACGGAACCCTAAAAAACTTCTAGGTAGCTAACGCGTCGAGAGTTAGATAGCACAGAGTTGGCAAAGATTTAACTAGTTTGCGCTGCGTTCCCGGGGGTGCTATTGTTCCTGATCGTCGTCGGGAGTCGGGCGCATCGCAGCCCGCAATCCGATACCGGGAACCGCGGTTTAATTGCCGGGACTCCCCGGGACTCCTCGCCACTGCACTCGGTCCCAGAGCTCCCGTTACTGGAGATTGTTTTAACGAGTGAACAATAACGGCTAATTTTATGCCGAGGATTATTGCGGTGGCCGCCTCGACATCATTTTTCTAGTAGCAAGAATGTGCGTTATGGAAATGTTTAATGAGACGTGGAATTAAATCTATTCTGCGGTGAGAGCCGCGAATTGTTATAACGAAACAAAGGGTAGAGCTTTTACCAAAACCAGATTAGCTTCCGGCCATTAAGTCGTTACACAACGTGTGCGATGCCCAGCGAGATATCGCATCAGGCAAAAACTCTACCTACCTGTTTAAACAACCTTATTCCATTTCTTATGCTTATTTCTTTATCTCCACCAATAATGTGTGTGTTTTGCAACCCTCTGCAGTCAAGCAGATAAATCTCCATTTTGTCAACCAATCCCCGACCGCGTAGGCCATTGAAGACGATTAGTGTCGTGTCGACATTTCACGCTCAATGAGATGGATAGTTCGGTGGTCTCGAGCAACGCCTTCTTTGGGAAGCTAGAACTTTGAATGGATAGGGAATTTTGAAAGCTTGTATCTAATCTGCCATGCGCCCAAGCTTCGGGGAGCCCATAGTAGCGCGCAAAAAATCAGAAGCACACAGCGGGCGACCCGATTATTTACGCTTTGTTTAGCCCACACTAAACGCCCTGTCACCCGCGATTTGTATTGACATCAATCATCGAGTCGGCACTTTCTTTCTAATGGCGGGAAACCCCGCGGCGTTAAACACTCAATTTAGTTTGCAAAGCAACATCAGCGCACATGGAAGAAAACACGTAACGATGACGTCTTTACAGTCACGTGGTCCACCATCGATCACTGGACGATATTCTCTACAGTCTGTTTTTTCATTCAATGCAAAAAAAAAATTGTCACTTCGACATCTCCATACAATTTTTAGGCTGTCTTTCTTTTTTTTAGGCTGTCAATGTCTGAATGTTGCTAGTACGTAAAAACCAAATAACCCCATTTTACTTCCAAGTTACGTTGTGTATGCTGCGCAGGTGTTTTTTTTAGACTTTGCTCTTACGAGTAATTCAATTTTAATGTCTTTGATGTGATAAGGATTTTGGTCACATGGGTCTTCTATTCACGGTAAAAAAAATCTACCCAGTTAACCTATAGCTTTTATAGCGGTAACACCGCGTCATTTTTTTTTTCATAGAATTAATAAACGGACTATACAAATAATGGTAATCGTCACGCTTTGTTGTCCGTAAACAAAAATGATGGATTGGCCGCAAAGTTTGCGTAATTCTTTGGTGTCATAAAGAAAGTAATGATACCTACACGCGGTGATAATTTTTTTTGCATAGCTGTTAAATTTTGATAAAGTTTTGACTAACCGACTAAAATAGGTCAGTTGCGCATTCCTTTAGTACCGAAGTGTTCGGCCCCTAGCCCCTAAGTACGTAAATAAAGTACATAAACTGCCCGTTTCCGGTTTACTACCGACCCTTACCCTGACGCCGCGCCCTTATCCCGGGGGAGGGTATTGGGGATGACTTTAATTAATACTTGGTATAATTCTAGGTTCCAACAGTACCTACTATCAAATTTTATTCCTGCATTTTTGTTAGACCACCGAGAGTTCAAAGAGAATAGAGAAAAAAGGAGAGTTTAAATTCAGTTACTTAGGCGCAAGTAGATACGAGCATTTTACTTGTAAAACCATGAGGGAGGCCGATGTCCTGCAGTGGAAGTCAAATAGCGGATGACGATGACATAAAATACCTTTATGCCGACTTTTACGTATTTAAACTAGAACTTAGAACAATGAAAGTCCTTGAGTTGAGTTATGAATAGAAAATAGATAAGATGTGCTTCTGAAACCCATTCGAGAATTGTTTTTGAGAGGGCTTTATCATACCAGCGTCAGATACGGACCGCGCCCCGCGACTATCAAAAACACATTACGTGAAGGAGGTAACCGACAAGTACGATAGAAAAGCATGTCAACACTGATCAGGTTCAAAGAGGCCGCTATCGCGCGCCAACTTCCCGTAATCGCGCATTACCGTCGCAGGATTTGGTAGGCCGACAAAGCGCGATAACGCCGATATTGACGCGATTAATTATTTCCTTTCAGCATTACACTCCTAGCACCGTGTTCAACAAGCAATCAGTCCGAATCGATAGGATTTACATATGTTCAGCACTCAAGTATGGCCTCATTACCACTCCAGTTAGGAACGTAGAGGCGCGATGCGTCACACTATCATCGCCGTGCGTATATTATAGCGCTGAATGGGGAGCGTTATCATAATTACTATATTATTTGTTGTTATAATAAATTTTACGGAACCGTAAAGGTATTTGCGGAGAAGTAATTTATGTTTATGAACTTCACGACCGAGAAGGTATCAAATAGTGATCTAGACATTCGCACACGTTGACAACTAGTAGTTGGGGCATTGTTTCGCCTAAATACATGTTGTATACTCAGGGGATCGTGCACTAATTTCTCTCAATAAACCAATGTATTCTACTACCAAATTGGGGCTCCCTGTTAGCTATTCTAGAGCATGACTTGTTAATCTGTAAGCAATATTTAAACTAAAGATACAATCCTTTCAAATGAACCAATAACTTGTCTTAGTGAAATTATCTACTCAAAAAAAGTGTTTCTGCAATTGTAAAAAAACTGTGTAAAGAACGGGGAAGTCTATCAGGCTTGTACCATCTAATTTTATCAGGTTGTGGCGCGGTATTTGCTCGTGATAACCGCTGACTAAACACTGAGCAGAACGGCTCGCCCGCACGCATTGTTGACTCGTTCCAAACATATGTGTTTCCAACAAAAACCCGCTGTGATAAGGCCATGATACAGCGTAGCCATGTGAATTGATATACTTACTTAGGCATGCCTTGTAAATCATGTTAGGCGCAAATGGGCGCTCTACCGCCCCGCCGCCGCGCTGCGGCGCGGACGGGTAGCGTTCTCTGGAAACTGCGAAAATCAGCGAGTTGCGTATCTTTGAGAAAGATAACTTGTTTAAATGCAACGTTGCAAAATAATTAAAGTACAACATTGTGAATAAGATAAATAAACCTAATTAATTGCTCTATTTTAAATCGCGACAGTTAAGAATGGTATAGAAACTTTTGTAGATTATATTTAGGGAATAAAGACGGTCTTTGACTTATATTAAGAATTAATAGTTAATTGCGATAAACGTAAGTGAATTGTTCCATAAAATAGAAGGATTTAGTTATTCTTCTATACCCCTGTACTATTCCGTTTTCGTCTTCAGTCTGAACCTATAACCTAACATACACAACACAAGTTACACAACACAATATCAGTTTTTTTGACCGGTGGTCAAAAAAACTGATGACGGCGCCGCCGATCGAGGCTAGCCGCCATGTTTGCTTTAAAATTAACGCTTTATTTTCATCAAACGTTCCATCGGGATAGAGCTCATCTGTTTACCTTTCGAGCCCTTCTTTTGTTTGCTCTCATAACAGGAAATTTATTTAAGTTATAATTTTCTGTCATTCGAGCAACCCGAAGAGTTTATCTATTGTGTCTTTGGCTTTCTTCCCGAACTTGTAAGCAAACATGTCAACATGTAATGTTGACTTTTGACCTCGTGTTAAAAGGTGATATCTTGTGACGAAGTGTTGTGCTGTGTGTTGGTTAAGTAGACTGATAGAAAGTACCTATCTACGACGTTATCTCGTTTCTGATATTTTTTGTCCTAATAATAAATTCAAGAAATGGTTTCTCACCTAAACTTTAAAAAACTTTTAGAATAGAATAGAATAGAATAGAAAACGTTTATTTGGTACCAAAAGGATCAACATAAAATTAATAACAATAATGGTGTAGCGTGTAGACATAATGACTTAGGTTCTATTAGAGTACTTACTACCATAAATAAGACATAAATGGCACCAAAATGGCCGCCGCTCAGCATATGCCATGATCGTTGGAGACCATGACGCTGATTTTCAGCGGTCGCCAAAATTAATATAATAAACACACAACAATAATAATAATAATAATTCAATTCATAGACAATTTTTATTAAATCTTTAATAAAACTAACACTGGATAGGTGCCGAAATAAAAAATAAGTAAATAAAAATATATATTATGTTATTAAAAAAGAAAACAATTCTGATAATCTTGAATTGAATTTACATTGAGTTAATTTGTTTGAATTGAAATGATTTGAGTGAAATTGAATTGAATTTATTGAATGAATTGAATTGAAATTAATTGAATGAAATTGAACTGAATTGAAATTAATTAAAATTAATTGAATTGAATTGTACTGATTGATTGATTAATTGAATTGGAATAAATTGATTGAATTGAGTTGATGTCAATTAAATTGAATTGAATTGAATTACCATAATTTAAACAAAACGAAACACAACATCGTCAAACATTATTCATCGAAACATTATCCATATTAACTAATTATTATCTACAAAACACAATATACATATACAAACATCTTAAAACAAATACATTTAAGACTCCATATGACAACATAACAGCCCATTTAAATTGTGACTAAATGCCTTTTACTTTACACTAGTTTGAAAATCAAGGAGATATTTCCTGTACTTTAACTTAAATGATTTTACAGTCAAGGAATTTCTTATAGGTGGGGGTATGTTATTCCAGCATTTCGTGGCACAATATCGGAAGCTACCTCTAAATGCGGCTGTTTTGTGTCTAGGGCAGATCAGACGCGCAGGACCACGGTCTCGTTGGGAGAATTTAAGTTTATTGTATAAATACGGCGGATTCTTCGATTTAATTACGCCAAAGAGTAAAGTGGCAAAATGTAAAGCTCTCTTCCATCTTCAATAAGCCTCCTTTATTAAGATAGGGAGTAACATGGTCTCTTTGGGGTATGGGAAAACCAAACCGTGCACAAGCATTCTGAACCCTCTGTATGATTTTTTTGGTACGAGCAAGAAGACATCCACCAATAACTGTATCAACATAGTTGAGCTTAGATAAAATTAAGGACTCACAGAGGTATACGCGCATGTCCACTTTTAGGTAAGGTCGCATGCGATACAGAACTTTCACCCTGTAAAAGCAATTTCTTACATTTTCAAGTACCTGCTTCTCAAACCGCAAACTCCTATCAATAACAAGTCCTAAATTTCGTGCTTCGGGGACTTCTTCAATATTTTCACCTCTAATTTGTAGATTGACGGAATGGCTACAAATCTGCTTTACTTGGTTCTTTGTTCCTAAAACTAAAAATTTCGTTTTGGATGGGTTCAAAACTAGTCCATTTCTATCTGACCAATTTGATATATTTTCTAAATCCTGATTTACTGTATTAATTGCACTTATTGTATCACTGGGCTTGAATGATTTATAAATCTGTAAATCGTCAGCATACAAATGATATCCACTACTTTTAATATTAATCTTTATGTCTGCACTGTACAGTATAAATAGGATCGGACCTAAAATGGAGCTTGTGGAACACCTCTACTTACGGCAGAGGTGGCAGAAAATTTCTTGTTTCCCCTCGCGTCTTTTACCTCAACTCTCTGTGAACGACCACTCAAATAACTAGAGAACCACTTTATTGCCTAGCTATCGAAACCATAGTATACTAATTTGGATAAGAGCAGAGTAATGTTTATAGTGTCAAATGCTCGAGAATAGTCCAGTAAAACTAAAATTGCCCCCTCCCCTATATCTTGCCCTGCTAATATGTCATCAACGACATCCATTTATGCCGTAGCCGTACTTCGACCTTGTCTAAAACCGGACTGCTTTTGGGGTAATATGTCGTTATTTATTATATATTCCGTAATTTGAATAGAAACTACTTTTTCGATTATTTTTGATAGAAAGGGTAATATGCTTACTGGTCTTAAATCCTTAAATTCCTTTGGTGACGTTGTTTTCAGAATTGGCTTTATAATAGCTTCTTTCCAAATATCAGGATATGTCCCCGTATTAATTGAATTATTTATTATTGCAGTTATTGTTCCCAGAGTCCGCGGTAATGTCAATAAAATCATATTGAGTGTGATGTCATCTACCCCTTGTGCGTTAGTGGTAATTTTACTTATAGTTTTAGCTATAACAGTTTCGTTAACCGGCTTAATAGTGAACGTGGAAGAATTAAATCTATTAAACCATAAATAAGTTAAAACTGATATATTAATATTGTTTTCCCCGGGACGTTAAGAAAATGCTCATTTATTAAATTAGGGTCATTAATGCTAGCTGGTAATTCAATATCTTGTTTTGTATTAAAGTTGACTAAATGTTGCTTAATATTTTTCCACAGAATACTAGGATTTTTAGTATATTTGTTTATTGAGTGCTCATAACAGGCTCATAATATTTTCGCGTTTTCTTTTAGATCCTAATACTGCTTTTACTCTAGTTTTACGGTAAAGTAGTTGCGGGCAAAAACAGCACTATTTACCTTCATACAGGAATATTTTTTTACCAGTACAATAAATCAACATACGTAATACTAAGTCAAAAAACAAATACCAACATTTTTTGTTACTACCCCATTGGTACAAAAAAACAAAAATACCAATCTCTGAACTTATCCGCAAATCTTAAAGAAATGTAGACATCGTGTTGCGCGCGTAATTTTCGACTGCAGGACTCACTCACCCTACCCCGGCGCCCTCTACCTCGCACCGCGTTGAGGCCTTGTATTAGTGCGCCCATGCGTTACAAATTGGATGAAGGATAAATTAATGAAAATGAAAAAAAATATGGTAATTTTATTTGATAAATGTAATCTATTATCGATACCAATGATATGGTAAAATTTATTGTACCGGCGAAAATGTCACCCGGTATAGAATTATCACTCCTGCTAAAAATAGAGTTTGTTTGTATTCAGTAGGGTCAGATCGAATCCCAATTTTTATCTTACGGTGCTGTAAGGGATAGCTATAAATAAAATAAAAATAACTTGATGTGTTAAGCTCGGCCAACGAAACAGTGATAATGGATTCGAAATTATCGTAATTCAGTATATTTTGTAATTGATTACCTCCTAACAGGTACCTATTTAAGTTTACGAAGTTAAATTATAAAAAAGTATTGCATAAAAATATTTATTCAATTTTATTGACTAAATTTTATTTATCATCAAACGAAATATACGTCGAAATCAGTCAAGATTCAGAAACATCTGAATACGATGATATTAATTTAGAGCAGAAACAGCTTTTGTTACAGTACTGTTTAATTTACCGGTAGCATCTTCCATTTTATTCCTTATATCCTATCTAGCTCTATTACTTGCTAAAGAGTGGTTGTGGAAGGGATTTGCAATCGAATGCCTACGTAAAAATGTATTGACACAACTGTGGCGCAGCAGTTAGCGCATCTGCCTACCAAGAGGTCCCGAGCTCGAAACCCGGCTGGAGACAAAAAAAATCGTAGGTCTTGGATGTTTACATGTTTGTGATGTCGCTGTTTCTGGTTCCCACGACACAGGGTATCCTAGTGTGGGGCCAAATCAATGTATGTGCCTGTATGTACTCGTAAATGTTCATGTTTATCTCTAGCAAAAACAATACATGCATGTAAAACAGCGTAACATAGTAGTTATCTACATAAGTAGTCTCTCAAAAACGACCCTTTGGACTAACACCCGCGCCTACAGTAGAATTTTTCTTTCATTTTGCCACTTTGAGAATTATTTACTTTGACAATCTATCAACCATCATAAAGGTTACAAGAAAAAATATGTTTTTAAGCAACATTATGAAATTGCCTAAACTAGTTTGTTGGTAAAATACAGCGAGCCTTATAGTTTGACTAGGGGGCGAGCCTCCTGCGCGCTTACGCGCGCCAACCCCCAGCCGCTGCGAGCTTCGCTTTCCGCGGCGCTCGGCCTAGGGCCTCGCTAGACACTATTGGTTGGGATTCGACGCGTGAGAACACGTGTGGTCTCGGCCTTCGGCCTCGGCCTGGACGGAGCTCGGCCTTCGGCCTCGCCGCGGCGGGGTTCCTCGTGCCCGCTTCGCGGAGCTCGGCCTCCGGCCTCGCAAGTTTGTCCATTTTGGCTTTTTCGCTGGAGGACGGAACGTCTCGGCCTTCGGCCTCGGCTTGGACGAAGCTCGGCCTTCAGCCTCGCCGGCCGAAGGCCGAGCCTGGGTCTATACCTGGGTCTCCGAGCATGTTGAGAGCATGTCTCCAGCATGCGCCCAGTTGGCTGCCGACTTTTTTGCGCAGAGGTCGAAAAATGCCCGATTTTCGGGAGGCTATAGCTCAGCCGCCATTTTGAATTTTGAACATGCAAAATTTTTTTTCTTAATCGCATCAACCATCGAAAATTCTATCAAAATTTGATCCAAATCGGTCGGTAAACAACAGAGATAGCATATTTGTATGAGAGAACGCGTTCGAAATTCAAAAATCGGCTTCATAGGATGGCTGTAATTCGTACTTTCTCTACACTTTTCTCATACAAAATTTTTCTCTAGAACCCACCGTTTCCGAGAAAATATATAGATGATAAATCAGTCAGTCAGTCAGTATACCAGATTGCAGCTTTATATATTAGTAATTACGTTCTAGTGAAGTAACATTTTAAGTAAAATTCAATAACAAAACTACTGTTTTTTAATGCCATATTCGTAGAGAAAGTACCAATTCCAAATAGAGTTTGCTATGCAGATATAGATTCTTGAAACTTTTTGTACAAATCTTTGTGTGCTACAGGCACTTGTGTCTGAATAATGGTATCAAAAAGAAAATAGAGATTGCTGCATCATGTTAGAGTTCTCGAGTGCCTGACGAAATAAGTGTCATATTAATTCCACTCTGATTCTCCGCATCTGACAAACATAATTTATGAAGTTCTTGATGCGCGATAAGGTTTATTTACCCAGCAATGTACACAAGACGTACCTCTCGCCTGTGTCTTAGCTTAAGTCAATGTACAAATATGTAATTTATATTTTAAAACCAGAGAATATGGTGCTAGGAATGATTAGATATTATTCGATTAGATTTCAGTCGCAGTCCCGAAAATATGATTATCACTAGACGAAAACCCGGCTTCGCTCGGGTAAAATGTAGACGCAAAATAATATTCCACTATGTTTTTTTATATGGTGACGCCTCTGTATTTATCAACCACCAGTAGATATAAATCTCTTAATACATTCAGATACATAAGCTCACACCTGTATCCCAGAGGGGTAGGCAGAGACCACGGACTGTCACCTGCCACTATCCTGACAAATCACTTTCGCTTCATCGACATCCATTAGTCGTTGCATGTACCCACATCGGTTTCGGGTACTTTTAATCTTGCCCTTTGCTAATACATCCCCTATTTGGTCGAAGTATGTGTAACTGGGGCGTCCCTTACCGGCCCTTCCACTCACATTCGCTCGATATATTTGCTTTGTCACTCTTTCTTCGTTCATCCTCTCCACATCTCCAAACCAACGCAACATTCCTTTTTTCAATTCTAGTCACTCACTACATCCTCTTTCTCTACATCCTCGGTCTCTGATCACTATTGCGTATTCTGTCATTCAAAGTAACACCACACATATTTCTTAAGGATGTCATTTGTACTGCACTAATCCTACTTTCATGATTCTTCTGCCATACCCAAATCTCGCTACCATGCTTACATCAGTATTGGAACCAGCACACTATTACGGATAGCCAATCTTGCTCTTTTGGACATGTTCTGGCTACTCACGAAGGAATGCAAGGCGAAAATCGGATACTTATCATAACCTTGTCATGGGTACCTCATCACAAATTACTAACTAAATGAGCTTCCTTCATAAACTTAACAGCTAGTGAATCTAATGACGTATTCAATGAGACGTAGAATCCACTTGGCTAATCAACTAAAAACAGCTCCCCCTCTTTGGCTTTACAGCTTTTAGTTTTGTATTGACCACATGTTTTTCTTCATCTTTTTAATTTTTGGTATTTTTCTTATCTAGTGGCTTTTTCATTTCAATAAGTTTATTGGTACCTATAACTAAGCAAAACAATAAAGATCAATTTATGACTTTGATTTCCTTTTTCAATTATTTTTCAGACCCTTCCAAAACTCAATGTCAATTATTGTCTTCCCGCCAATGAAAAACACCACAGATTACTTACTACACCTTCTCAGTTGGCACAGATTATAATAACCTTCTTGGATGCCACGGTATTCCACACACCATGGAGTTAACAAATTAGATCAAAGGGCCGGTTTAGATTATCTTAGTGTTTAGGAGAGTGCTTTACCTTACACTCTGTTGCAACATTATGCTGAATCGGGCCCATTTTGGGGGCTCAACCTTTAATGTATTTTATTATTATTTTCATGTTGTACAGTTTATTTATTTTTACGCTTTTTATGCTTTCTGTGTTATTTTTTTTATTATTGTACGCACTCTGTGTGTGTGTGTTTTTTTGTTTTGTTTTGAGTATCAAATAAATAAATTTTCTTTTTTCTTTCTTTCTTTCTTTCTTTCTCTCTTTCTTTATTTCTTTCTTTCTTTCTTAAGGAGAGTGCTTTTGTAGAAACGTGTAAGCGCCACTTGCTTTAGTACGTTTTACGGTGTAGTACGGTTCTAGTTGCCTTTCAATTAGAATCAAAATATAATTGGTTTCTATTGTTCTATCCGGTAACACCTGAGCGCGTTACTATCCTCGTTACTTGGTATTGCAGAGCGTGTATAAACTAAAAATTTAGTGAGAACTTTAGGAGAGTGCGCAAGTGACCCGTGACGGGTTCGTGTTGTTTTCAATAACTCGAATTATCAAACTTACCTACTTATGTGTTCCATTAAAACTCATAGTATTTTGAGTAGGATAGCGCATATTTCGCGACGTCGACGAAGTGACACTCTACTGGAAGAAATATAAACGTTCACTCGAACGTCTAGTAACGTACTACTGCACTAGCCGCTCTAATTGTATTATAGCACTCTCCTAAACACTAAAATAATGTAAACCGGCCATAACAGGTCACAATGAAAACTTGTGACACTAACACAACAATGATGACATTGACATGTTTACTTAGCAACGCCATTCTTTAATTTAATAATTTTTATATTGATGCTGCTCGATAATACGAATTTTCTGCCCATAAGTTGTCGACTCAGATCAACTATTTTTTTACGCTCTTTCATTTGGTGTGCATATCGTTCGAGTCTACCGTAGACCCGAACGAAATTATTAATATAGATAACCAGTAGGCAAAAGAAAAAAAACTTTGGCCTTTACATCCAAGGATGTTATTACATCCATGTTTACATCTATGCAATGAGATAATTGGGCGTAGTTTTGCAAAAAAGTTCCAACCCACAACATGGTCATCTTTCAGTTAATTATACCAAAATGACCACTATGCTCTATATTTTAAAAATGTATGACTTTCATAGCGATCGCTGAGTATGTGCATAGTTATGGCACCTCTGACTTTGCTTATTTTCAAAGTTACATAGATCCAGGGCGCGTTCAGTCCATGGATGCGTCTCCGTCTATGACTAACGCTAGTGGCATTTTTCCGAGAGGTTTGCAAGGCACGATAAGCAGTTGGTGCCGGCTGCCGTCGACAGATGGCAGTCGTCAAGCCAAGTCAGAGGCCTTAAGGGCGGCTTGAAAATGGCCTATACCTTCCTCGGGGAAGAGACCCGTGTCCTCGGTGGGGACATAATGGGTTGATGATGAATGAATCCTAGCTGAGCTGACAAACGATGATTTGGCATATTAATTAGCCTACGACCTCTTCTCAGACCTACCAAATATACAGAATAAACATTATAAAAATAGGTGAAGCCGTGTCGGAGGAGTTCGATAACAATCACTGACGCGAGATTTTTAATTTTAGCTAGCTGTCCCGGCAAACTTCGTTCCGGCAAATTTTTCGTAATTTTTCCATATTTTCTCACCATTTAACCTTCCCTGGAACTCTAGAAATATAAAAAACCAAAAATGGGCCAAATCGGTCCAGCTGTTCTCGAGTTTTAGTGAGACTAACGAACAGCAATTCATTTTTATATATAAGATAAGTATTAGAAATAAAAACTTTTTTAAACCAACCTATGTATAATTTAATTCATTTTAAGCAACTGCAATCTACTATGTTTTATAATAAGAAATATAATACATAGTAGATTGCAGTAGCCACCACAGATATGTACCCACCTAAATAACAATACCTGGATTACACGATACACGTTGCTGCTACTGTTTATGCACAACAGAGGTTGATATTCGCTTAGCAATAGTTTGTCTGTTTCTGAATTGATAATTTTACCAAGTGGTATCTACTTACATACTTAAGTCTGTCTTCAGATTTCTTAAAAAAAACGGGACAGAACGTTATTTAACTATGTGCTTAGCGTAATTCTTAATTCAGAACCCGGCTGTAAAATAGATGGGACTTTGGAGAAAGATAAAGAATTGCACGTTTCACTCTTGGCTTCAATCGGTCAGATTCATACATACACTTACAAAGTTTCAAATCGATACGAAATGTTATATTTATGTATTTGCGACAGTTTGTTAATTGCACAAGAAAAGCAAAAAAAAAAGTGTTAAAAAAATAATAGTGAATAAAATAGAAACATGTTCAAACAGCTTAGCACATAAACAAATTGCAAAATGCCTTGCAAATACAAGTGGAGATAAAAAATAACGGCGACAGCGACAGACAAAAGACTATGCGTGGTAAAGAAAATATTTTTTTTTAACGAGATCAAAAACTTTTTCCTGCCAGTGTGACAAAAACAAAAGGAGAGTATTTCTCAAATTGGTGATTCTGTTAATTTCAGTTTTTTTTTTATTTCTGATAATTTTAACTTTTTGCGCATCGATTAAAGCCCTGCTTGTCGTCACTTTGATTCTGTGTGGTCGCTGGGCGTTAAGCTCGATAGTCCCCATTCCTCTGTGCCTCTCCGCCCGGATTAACGTTATCTGGCCCCCGGGACCTCTCCCTTAATGTACACTGTAGGTGAGTGGGAATTGAGGGAGAGGTCCTATGCCAAACTAAACTAGCGCTTGTAGCGCTCAACATAAAGGGTTTTATTACAATCTCAAGACAAGAATGGCTGTAAATGTTCTCTGAAGTAACATTCAACGAACTCTATCGTATCATTTCACTGGAATAAAGCGAATGTAAAAGAACAAATATTGCATGCTCGTACCACAGTTTAAATGCGGGAACGTATTTTGGTATCACTGGTAGGTAGGTACAACGCTTTATTTTAGAAGATTTGTATGATTTGTCACGTTTATGTAATTTGTGTTTTATCGAAGTTCCTGAGAGGAAGGGTTCCGTTTTTATTTATTTTAAGGTACAGGGAATCCTACTAAAATACTGGATAATTTTATTATTTACTAAAAAAAATCTCTTAAGATACTACTCGAAAAAGGCCGTATAACATGTTCCAAATCTTCACGCTTGTTGTTAATAACGATTTTAATTAAACGTAACTTCATTAAAACTTCCTTACTTGGTTAAAATTAAATCAAACCGGCCAGGTACACTCAGTTCATTAACTGTTCTTATTTTTAATTAACTGGTGTTCATTGGTATGTTTCCTGTTTGGTGTCTTTACGTAGGTACCTACCTCTTCAGCGATATGAGCGCGATTACCTGTATGTTGTGTAACAATTATGTTGGTAACGTAATCTACCAAGGAACTAGAGCTTAATAAACTAGGAGAAAACCTTGTATTTTCAGGGCTTTTGAAGACATAATACATTTTGCTGATGTACTTACGTACAATGAAGATTATTCTATCTATCTATCCTCATTGATTCGCAACTAGGATTTTTCATTAAATAAAATCAAATCAATTAATCACATCATTGGCTAGGTAGATATGTTAAATTTACCAACCAAAATACATTTGGGCTAAAATTACTGGAAGCTAGGAAAATCGATCGCTTCAGCATAATAAATTCTAGATTTATAGGTTTCGCTTTTATAAAAAAAAAATACATTGTTTTTGTTCAAGAAACGGCTTAGTTCGACACAGTTACGTTACGTCACAAAAATTACGTTACTTGAGGTGCTTATAAATTTGAATCTATAGCAAATTTTGAAAAAAGTATATTGTGTCAATAGCATACTAAAAAATCATGGAGATTGAAAAATATTTAGAAGTGGAAAAACGTTTTCTCTTTTTGTATGGACGAGCACCTACTATTCTTCCCTCTTAAGATACATAAGTACCTGGGTGACCGAGCTTTGCTCGATACTTTTTTTGTAATATAAAGTATGTATATATATACAGGGTGGTCCAAATATCATGGATCAAATGAAATGGGGAGTTAGCCAAGGTCATCTTCTACCAATAAAGTCCTATACAGGGTGGTAAAATTCTCAACGGTTTTGAACTTATGATTAATTTTCATTTTTTTTTAAGAAAAGAGTTCCTACTACTTGTTAAGAGCAATAAAAAAAAAGTACTTACTTTTGGTGGTTGTTTTTTTTTTGAGAGTGACGGTCCATGATGAGAATGTAACAAAAAAAAATTCATCGTCCCTGTCTTTATGGATCATGAGAAATTAATTAATTTTTTACGGATCTCGTATCATAATTGTTTGATCCAACATTTTCGTCATAGATTTAAAAAAAAAAGATTACTGCGGAAACCTGCCCCAGTAGTAGAAAAACTGGACCATTTCATGAGGATTGTAAAAAGGATACAACTCAAAGCCCTATCTCTCCTGAGTCTTTTATTATTGACCTTTATTCTCAGCAAAGTTGCATTTTTTTAAATCAACTTTTGGTCCTAACTAATTTGAGTTACAAAGTACTGTTCTAGGACATAAAAATAAGTCGCAAAAGGATAAAAAAATTACACCAGATAATTAGAATAGACAGTTTAATCAAAAATAAAAAAATAAACTTTTTCATAGAAGATGTTCAAAATTTCTACCTCTCACTCGGAGGCAGAGTCGACATCTTCTAATAAAATTTCTTTTTAACAATCTAAAGGCCCGGTGATTATTTTTCACCTGGTGGGTGGCCGCTGATATTCGTCGTCGAAGCTCCTGCTCCGTGTTGCACTCCTTTTCGTATACCACTTCCTTGTTGTAACCCCAAAGAAAAAAATCTATGGGGTTTAAATCGGGTGAGCGCGGTGGCCATTGAATAGTTCCACCGCGACCGATCCAGCGATTTGGAAATACTTCATTTAGGTGACTCCTCACGTCAGAGCAAAGTGCGGAGGTGCGCCGTCATGTTGCAGCCACATAGCGCTTCTTGTTTCAAGAGAAACGTCTTCTAATAATGGGTCGAGTTCCTCTTGTAAGAATGACAAATAAATTTGACCATTCACTCTTGCAGGCAGCTCGTGTGGTCCTTCGACGATCCCGGCCCACATGTTGACTCCGAATTTGTGTTGGAAGTGGTCTCGTCGAATAATGTGAGGATTCACATACTCGTAGTGGTGCAGGTTGTGAATATTAAAAACACCAGTGCGTTGAAACATACTTTCGTCCGACCACATAATTTTATTTAGAAATTCGGGATCTTCTCTGTTGCGCCGCATCATCTCTGTGCAAAAAAGTTGTCTTTTTTCGTAATCAGCCGGCAGCAGTGCTTGCACGCGCTGGACATGATACGGATGCATCATGTTCCGTTTTAAAACGCGTTGCACAGTCGTTTTCGGGACACTTAATGTTCTTGAAATTCGCCGTTGACTCGTCGACGGGTCATTCGATATTTCTTGAAGAATTTGATCTTCCATTTCCAAATCATGTACCATAGGGCGCCCGGTTCTCGTCGCGCTACTTCCAGGAATATGGCCCTCCACGTAAGCGTTGTGTATACGCTGGAATACTCTGTAGTCGGGATAGCGATCACGATTCAGAAAACGTCGCCGATATTCTCTTGCTGCTTCACGAGCGTTTCCGTCACAAAAACCGTACACAAAATGCATGTTAGCATAGTCACGGGCTGAGTAAGCCATTTTTAATAGTCCAAATTCACTAATACACAACTGAGTCCAGTAAGAAATGCCAAGTTCGTAGGTGAAAATCCGAAACAGAGTCCAGTAAGAAATGCCAAGTTTGTAGGTGAAAATCCAAAACAGAGTTCAGGGAGAATGCAAAGTTCGAAGCGATAGAAAAAGAGCAGCGCAAAAAGTGACAACCGAATAACCGTGTTAAGTATCGAACAGCAAGCAGAACACTAAGTAAAAGTGGCTGGAGGCGTGTAAAGGGTCACTAGCAGGTAGCTAGCGCAGGTAGTAAACCTCTCTTTGTTCCTGGGACCCCATGTCCAACCGGTAAATTCTCAGAATACAAACAAAGGTTTTGTTTAGTGTTATTTTATTAACTGGTGGTACCACAAGAAAAGTGACACCGACGGGACAAGAGCTACGAAAAAAGATCGTAACGACCTGTCCGTTGTTAGAACTTAATTTTTAAATCCATTTTTGACTTATTTTTATGTCCTAGAACAGTGCTTCGTAACTCAAATTAGTTAGAACCAAAAGTTGATTTAAAAAAATGCAACTTTGCTGAGAATAAAGGTCAATAATAAAAGACTCAGGAGAGATAGGGCTTTTAGTTGTATCTTTTTACAATACTCATGAAATGGTCCAGTTTTTCTACTACTGGGGCAGGTTTCCGCAGTACACTTTTTTTTTTAAATCAATGACGAAAATGTTGGATCAAACAATTATGATACGAGATCCGTAAAAAAATAATTAATTTGTCATGATCCATAAAGACAGGGACGATGAATTTTTTTTTTACATTCTCATCATGGACCATCACTCTAAAAAAAAAACAAACACCAAAAGTAAGTACTTTTTTTTTTATTGCTCTTAATAAGTAGTAGGAACTCTTTTGTTGAAAAAAACCGAAAATCAATCATAAGTTCAAAACCGTTGAGAATTTTACCACCCTGTATAGGACCTTATTGGTAGAAGATGACCTTGGCTAACTCCCAATTTCCTTTGATCCATGATATTTGGATCACCCTGTATAAAAGGAGAAGCTGACTGACTGACTGACTAACTGACTGACTGACTGACTGACTGACTGACTGACATATCAACGCAGGGCCTAGACTATTAGGATTAGAAGCTTTAAATTTTGGAAAAGGGTTCCTTTTTTAACGTAGGGGAGCACTAAGAAAGGATTTTTTTAAATTCATCCCCTAAGGGGGTAAAATGGGTGTTCAAAGTTAGTATGAAACTTTGCCGTTTTTGAAGTTATTCGAACGAAATTCAGAATAAAGATTCTTCATTGCAGGTCATGAAACACATATAAAATAGTTTTTCGAAAATCATGCCTTAAGGGGGTAAGAGGGGGGTGCAACTGCAAAGTTAGTATGAAACTTTGCCGTTTTTTAAGTTATTCGAATGAAATTCAGTATGAAGGTCCTTCATTGAAAGTCATGAAAGACGTGTAAAGTAGTCTTTCGAAAATCAACCCTTAAGGGGATAAGAGGGGGTTGCGAAGTTAGTATGAAAGCTCTTTCGCATGCACTAAAAGTATCCCTATCTTATTTGCAAACACTTTACTCAACTAAAGCCCACGCGGACGTAGTCGCGGGCAACAGCTAGTATTTATATATAATCAGAATCTCGGAAACGGCTCCAACGATTTTCACGAAATTTTGTATACAGGGGGTTTTTGGGGGCGATTAATTGATCCAACTAGGTTTCATTTTTATAAAACGTCGTTTTAACACTACAAGAAGGAAATTTTCGCAACCATCTGTAAGGTTGTCATAGCTCAAGTGGGAAATAGGACGATACCGTAAACAATTCTTTTTTTGTTGAAAAAGGATTATTTTAATTTTAGTACCTGGGTACTTTTTTTGTAATATAAAATAAGTAAATTAAAATTAAAATAATCCTTTGTTAACAAAAAAAGAACTTTGAAAAAAAAACATCATGACTCGAACCCGGTGTCTTGAAATCGGTCCGAAACGGGTCGCCCGTTTTCCCGTCAGAATTATCCCAACCTTGCAGGTGGACGCGAAATTTATCTCTGCATGTTATTATAGTAAATTTCAATTGCTTTAAAACACGGATAAAACAACGTTTTCTAAAAATGTTACCTAGTTAGATCAATTAAACGCCCTCGAAAGCATCTGCCTACAAAATTTCGTGAAAATCGTTAGAGCCGTTTCCGAGATTCTCATTATGTATAAATATATATACAAGAATTGCTCGTTTAAAGAGATTAGATAGATAGATAGATTATCACTGATCTAGTGACATCACTAATGTGTATCTATTACCTATCTTTTTAACGATTTTGGGCTAATGGAAAGAAGGCTTTTTAAAGAGACTTTATCGATCGATCACTCCCATTGGCAAAATTCAACCACCAAGAAAAATAAGTACTTACATAATATTAAAAACATTTCTTTCACTTTTATTCACCAAATGTTTTCTCTTGTTCCAGGCAAAACGCGTACAAAGGACAAATACCGCGTGGTCTACAGCGACCACCAGCGACTGGAACTAGAGAAGGAGTTCCACTACAGCCGGTACATCACTATTCGGCGGAAGGCTGAGCTTGCTGCAAGCCTCGGCCTCTCGGAGAGACAGGTAAGCTGCCCTCACATGACAGACGTGCCTATACCGAGCTATTTCTAAAATGTGCAATTCCTGAAATACTCTAATCAGAGTCTAAGCTGCTCTTACAACCGAACTTATACCGGGCTAGCTACGAGTATTATAGAAATTCTACGCAATTTTCAGTTCAGTCGACTTTCCATTAATCGAAAATTTGACTCCGAAATTAAATTACGGACCTCCTCGAATTGGCAATTTCAAGAACTTTTAAAATTGTTTTTTCCTTTTGAGGTACAGACCCATCAAAATGGAGAATTAAACGAACAGCATCCAAAAGTCGTAGAAAAAGTTGTTGTGAACGACAAACTCTCACAGACATATTTCAGGAATTGTGTATAATAGAAATAACCCTGTGTAATTCCTGGTGTCCATACAATAAAGAATATTCTATCTATCTATCTACATAAACAGATTACATTCATCTTTATGGTTCTACTGCAGGGCACAGACAGGTGTTCAGGGAGAGAATTGTCGAAGACTCCTTGAAGGACTCCTCATCATATTTTACTTTTCTCTCTCATGTCACTCTTCTTTGTAATATTCTTATTGTCGTCATTCCATAGTCCATTTGTTATGCTATTTTACTATCATACTATATTTTACTTTAGATTAGAAATCTAAGTACATACCGTAGCAAACTAAACCAGAAAGAGTATTTGCACTCACCCAAACTTTTCCAGAGCGTGCTAGGATAATTGAATGCGAACATGAAAACAGTGAGATGGACAGAGTTCGCGTCCGACGTTGCTAATTTACAATTTCCGATAAACGAACGACAGGTGAAATTAATTTGCTAAACACCAAAGTTCCCACCATAACTTAAGCGTGAAAATATACATGCCATGAAAGTTACCACGTCAACTGCTGCCGCCCTAATTGAAGTAAGGCTCGTCGTTTCTAACACAGGACTTCAACAAGATTCAGCTCTTCAACCGCCCGTCGAAAGTGACGTAACTAAACGTATCAGCCGTCCTCTGTGTTAATTACAATATTAAAGGTAGTTCCTCTCACTGTCTACGGACCCGCCAGGTCCTCTGCTACACATGCGGTGCTACCATCGATGCTAGACGATGGTAGTACTGCGACTCTAATTGACCCTAGGGTAGCCGATCGTTTTGGATTATCAGCGCCTGAACATTGTAATTGAATGCATAGGTAGTCTACAAAAGAAAAGTAAGGTTACACTGGTCAATTTTCATATAAAAGGCAAACACTCGTCTGATATTTTTCCTGAAAAGCTTGCGGATGTAAGATGCTTTTCAGGAAAATTGCCGCTTATACTCGTAGTACCTGACCGATTTCACCGATGTCCTGCTGCACCCTAGCGTCACGCCAACTGTACTAATAGATTCTCAACACTGGCATCTTTCGATAACCTGAGACGCACGCAGTGGCAAAAGAAACGAGCTGGTAGCTTGCCATACCTTATTAGGATGGACATTATACGAGCAGGTATCAAGCATAACTAAACTTACCGAATTTATTAATCATTGTCTGTTAGCAGATTTTATGAAAGTTTGGAATTTTTAGTAATGGAACATTATAAACTAAGTTTCTTTAGTCAAATGTAAGCGTGAAACATTATACAGCAAGTAGGATTTAGGTGCTGTAGAGACCCTACTACTACGTCTGTCATCAGGCAGGTAGGACTTCCTAGGCGTGACGCCACCGGGTTAGTTTCCGATAGGTACCCAAGCTCGATCGCGATTTTGCAGTTTGGAGAGACAAGTGGTTCGAAATCCTGTTTTTACTAATGCCTAAAAGAAATTTCTACACAACACCGTTTTAGCCACGGTTGCAGTTAGTTTGCCCGCGTTTTGCAGATTCCGGCTAAGTTTCGTGCATCCACCACTCCTCCACCTCTGTCAGTGGACGACGATGATGAGGTCTTCTGCAGGTACGGGGTATGAGGTCGTGCCTCATGTTCCGGGCGGCTTCTCCGAGGGTATCGACCCTCGGGACTATGTGCCATCTTGGCTGTCTTATCCAGGTCGGGGGGGCTCGGAGCTGTTTGAGTTATATAGCTCAAGGAGCATCCGAGGGCAGGGTCTTCCGTCATCTGGCTATCAGTTGGGGGCTATCTGGTGGAGGTGCCGGTGCGGCCCTCAGGGTAATGTTGTGCTGGGTGAGAATGAGAATTAGTTCCACATTAATGGCCCGAGAAGTTGAGGACTCCTTATAATCATATTTTATGTTACGCGGTGGTGGCGTAGTGGGGTTGACCCTTGCTTCTCGATCATGAGGGTCTGGGTTCGAATCTCGCATGTACCAATGACTTTTAGTTACGTACATTTGTTTGTTTGTACAGCAAAACCATTCGCTGATAAATTGTGCCCGGATAACGGCGACAGGCTTACCACTTGTCACGTTGGGACCTAATAAACTCGGCAAAACGTGGGCCCAGTTCTAGTGATTGGTGCCTCTGCCTACCCCCTCGGGGATAACGGGCGTGAGTTTTTTTATTTTTATATTTTTCCTTTTATTGACATTTCACTTTCATGTCATTCTTCTTTGTAAGACATATTTTTGCTCTCACCACTCCGTTGCCCATTTGTTCTGCTATTTTACTATTGTACTATATTTAACCCGTTTTCATCAGTTTCCTTTAATTATACAGTCTATTCCTCAACAAGAGTATTGGCTTTATAATCACATACAGTGCTCAGCGCGGATTAGCGATTTTCAAGCGCTATGGTTTGAACACTTTATGTACTAGGGTTTTTTTTTTCAATGTTTTTCTTCGCAGTAATCGAGTGGTATTACAAATTCACAAAATGAACGTAACTTAGACACCAAAGTCATTAGTGCTTTTGTTCTTTGAAGCCACGATGTCTCAACTTAATTAGCACCGCACATAGAAATAAATACTCTAAGCCACTGCGGTATAATCTATTCAGTCCATTTTACTATATTACCTACGTTTGTATCCAGCTTTTGAAAGAAATTTACGTATGTCCTAGAGTGCGACAAGTGAGTCGTGGCTCAAGCCTTTGGCGGGAAATTTAAAAATCTTTTAGTTGATAACCCTGCATATAGTCTGAATATAAACCATCTTGATACTTTTGCTTAACTTGATTATTTGTTTAATTAGTTTGGAGTCTTCAATGCATTTTGTCTAAACATAAATAAATATAAGCAAAACGAAAACATTAATTACATCAAAACCACATTTCCACTCCACCAAAAACAGGGATAATAAAGATGCACCACATAGACTTATAAACATTTATTAATGGTGAACCATAATCAAAATCTGACTCATATCTTTTTTCTCAACATCTTTGAGTTCTTTGACTAAGTCTTCGATCTGACGTTTAACATTTTCGTCATCCGACAGACCTTAACAACAAGAAATAATTCATGTTTGCTTTAAAACATTATTTAAAACATAATTTTAACTATGGTTTAGTATCTATATACGAGTACATACTAAAACATATGTAAAATTATGTTGAATAGAAACAAAAGTTTTTTTCTTGTCTAAATCTAGGACGAGTATCAAACTGTTTAGGCTGTTCTACTTGCAGCTGAAATACCTAAGTTTGACAGTCAGAGTGTGGCCATATGAAGAATTCGAAATAAATCGCGTCCCAGGACTCGCTTGTCAGACTCTAACCTAATCTACCTCGAACATTGATATCCAACGTAAATATTTTTGATGGAACGCCCAGTTTTAATAGTTACATGTTCTTTATGAATTCACTGGTACATAGGTATTCATATAGATGAATGAATGAAAATTATTTATTACACAAGAAAAGATCTGCACCAAGGCGAGCTTAATACTAAAAAGTATTTTCTTCCAGCTAACCATGGGTGATGTGGAAAGAATAAGGGGTAGTGCTAGAGAAGTCCAAGTAAAATAGAAAATATATATTAATTACTTACAGATTACCATTGATGTATAAATCAATATAATAAATTAATACAAAAACTTCTAATACATATAGCAATACATTTACTGTACACACAATATTACGATATTCCAGAAATTATGTGCCATTACATAAAATAAAATAAATAAAATAAATGCTTTTAGGTACCCCATTTCATTGCTCAGTTCATATTCTGGTCAGTCAGTATGAACCCTTAAACATATTACGACACAAATTTTTTACTAAAATGATTGATGCTGGAACAATGCATATAAGTTAAGTTTTATGACAACGGGTCAGTGTCCCTTCTCATAGCTTGCTTTGCGCGAGTTTGTAATTAAATTGACAAGGTTTAGCTCCGTACATTGTACTTAGCAAAGATGTTCACGGTCACGCAAACACAAATTGAAATGTATTTATTGTATATGTTTTAGCTGTTTATTTTTTGCTGTTTGTCGTCTTTGAGCCTAAATAAAACGAGTTGCAATCGTCGTGTCAGCTTGACGAATAGTTTAAACTTTAAATGATTTTCCACAACGTTTTATATTCTTGACATTATTTTGTACTTTTCATAGAGTTTTGAACTGTGCTTGGTTTACTTGTATGTACAATATGTATGTAGAATAGAATAGAATATTCTTGTGTAATTGAGAATTTGAAATTTTTCTTACAGATCTAGTATCTACTGATATAACTAGGTATTAATAATAAAGTAACAGTTCTAAGAATTTGCGTTATTAACTAATGAACATCCTAGGCAGTGAATTCGACGGCTAATTTCGCTAGTTGGCGGCGACATATTATACAGGGTGTTCGGCGCATGGACCGTCAAAATTTTTCGGGATACTGGTGCAGGTGGGGTCATCTACTATCTTTTCACCCTTGGACCCTGGGTCCTAAGAGTTACAGTTATGATTTTTTAATATTTTTCTAAAACTACCTATAATTCAGTATTGAAAGCCTCATAACTATTTTAGTTATGTTTTTTTTAAAGTAAAGTAAATGATCCCACAATTACACCGAATTCGCCTCCGGCCCGTAACGACTAAATGTCAAAATGCCATGATTTCATTGTAACTTCAATTCGCCTTAGTCCCATAATACCAGAAATCTGAAATGACTTCCAAATTTCAATTCACCTTAATCCCAAAATGCCTGAAATCCGAAACGGCTTTACAATGTCTACATTGTTTACAATTTTACTACAATGTCTGAATTGCAAATTGCTTCGTGGATGTGGTACCGTTATTGAGAAAATACTGGAAAATCAGATACCTCGGTGGACTCGCACTAGGCAGATTTTAATTATTTGTTGTCAAACTATGTATAGTCGGAATATCTTTGTTGTTTGGAGACTCTAATTTTTATTATTTGTTTAGAAATCCGTCATAATTAGGGGTCGGAATTGGCGGTTCAATTTTATGTATTTGTTATTTTGTGACATCATATGCCTGAGGGATTCCGCGGAACTTACTATTTTCAGAGATTGTAAATTTTATATTGAACTTTCAAAATAGTATTTCATCTTTTAGCTTATAATATTGTAAACTAATAAAATAAAAACAGATTAGTTTTTAACCAAAAAACCTTATGTTTTTTTTTTCAGTTTTCATATTTTTGTTAGGTTATGGAGCGGTGATTTTGTTTTATTATAATTATTTATTTGTCATGCTAACTAAAGTCTTACACTTTGCGTTTTATTTCGCTAGGGTACAATTATTGATATTAAATAGAGTTTGATCGCCTCTGTACAACATTAATAATTAATTTTTTCAGACATTGTAGTATAACGCTATTTCGGATTTCAGGCATTTTGGGATTAAGGTGAATTTAAATTTTGACAAATTGAAATGAAGTCATTTGAGATTTCAGGCATTATGGGACTAAGGCGAATTGAAATTCAGTTACAATGAAATTAATTATGGCATTTTGACATTTAGTCGTTACGGACCGGAGGCCGAAATTCTTTGACGGTCCATGCGGCGAACACCCTGTATTATGTATTTACAATATGAATACAGTAGGATAAAAGAGTTAGCAACAGACCGAGCGTAAGTATTGAAAATAAACAATTAATCGTTTCACAGGTAAAAATATGGTTCCAAAATCGGCGGGCTAAGGAGCGGAAACAAGTCAAAAAGCGCGAAGAGGTCGTGATGAAGGAGAAGGGTGACCATGCGTCGCTCCAACACGCCCAGCTCCACCACGCCACCATGCTTCATCACCAGCAGATGATGAACGGCATGATGCACCATCATCACTATCACCAAGGGGTGTTGCAAGGAGTGCCCGAGCCCCTAGTGCCAGGGGTCCCTCCCGTACCCCTTCTGTGACCACAACAAACAACTGAAGACTATTGTGTGCACAGTGATACTTTTGGACAGTGATTTTGTGACTAAAACTTAAATATTGTTAATTGAGATTCGTGATCGGGAAAGACTTACCACGATGCGGTATAAAACTTTTACTTCGATGATCGTTGTGATACACAAGTGCAATATTCTTGCAAGAATATTACCCGTTAGTATGTACTATGTTGTTTTTATCTGCGCTGCTTGCCCATGCATCTTGAGATTCCTACAGTATTTTGCCTCTTTAATAAAGTGATGAATCATTTAGTTAAGATTAGGTGAAAGAAGAACTATTAGAATTATTTTGGTTTCTAAACAGTTTTAATTACTGCGATCTTAATACCTGTAAGAATAACTTAATTATAAACCTGGTAATGAAATTGTTTCTAAATCAGAATTAAGGACAGTTTACAGGCGAAATGTAATTTAATAGAAATGGTTGCGCGCTTTACAAAATGATCAAAAACGAAATAAAACTACTGGGAAAAGATTTAAATGTCTAAAATTAAAACATTGAAATTTACTATGATTTTAACTATAGGTACATAAATGCTTATATTTTTATAATATAATTAACTATGAGAATTAAAATTATTTCATATGAGGTTTTTACCATTTCTCGACGCTAAAAGTGCCTTTTTTCCTTTCAGTTTGTGATTATTAGTTCACATATCTAGCAAAGTTTTATTAAAACTACAATTATATCTATGACGTTTAAAAAGAAGTTAAACTACCAACCTAATCCAAGTTGAGTAAATATAAAAATAAATATACATGAGAATGATTGACGTTTCCGATTCCAGCTCTTCTAGAATTTTATAAAACTTCAACAGGGAATCTCATCTTTGTAAAAAAATCTTGCCAGTGTCATCTCGCACCTGCATTTGTGGCCTTGAGAAGTAAAGTACAATACTATTACCGTATTGTTTTCTGTGAACAATGAGATTATTTGGGCTTGGCTAGTTCCACTATAAGCAGCTTGTCACTTGCTTGAATGTAAGTATTACTTACTAATTGCTTTGATAGTATACACACTAACAATACACTAGACAGCTAATAAGACTGTTGCAAAAGAATTGTTAAATTAGAACTTATTAAAAGATCAATTATTCATCTTGTATAAATAATTATAATTTTAATAAAATAACTACACTAGAACGCGACGAAACCTAAAGTCTTATTTCCGGTACAATATTTTCTTTTGTACCTTTTAATGATATTGAAAAACTAATGATTCTAATATCGGAATTTGCATTTAACGTTGCGATGACATTTTATGCATAGTCTGATTAATTAAAATTTGTAGGTATACTATAATATGCAGAATTTGCGTACTAACTGTGCCTTGTACGTGATTTAAATTAATGGTAAAAAAAAATACCCAAAAAATCAAGCCACAAGCCGAGTCTATCAACATGGATAGAATGGGGAGCTAGCTAGCCCTTCTTTGTAAGTGTAATTAATAAATTGTAAATAGCTTCAACTTTAGCATAATTTGTCTAGTACCTATCCCAGTTCAATAAGACTTACACATTTACTATTTAATCACGATGATATTTAATTAAGCACATTGGAACAATTCCTACGGATGGTGGCAGAAAACCGTTTTTTGTAGAATAGTTTCATTAGTTGACATGTATAATTATTATTATTAATATTGTTATGTTAAGGTTGATTATTTTGATTTATTTATACGGTAGCTTAGTTGTGGTTTGATGCACGAAGCACAATATTTCGCTGTTGATTGGAAATATCCGTTTCTTTCGTGCATTTTGTATGTTTGGGAGCTTGTTTTGTATTTTTGTATCGGTGCTGAGTGCTGACAATAGTAGAAGCTATAACGCATTTTTTTATCTGAATCTACGTTTGGATAGATGGAGACCTATTTGTTGTGTTTTCACAAAAAAAATTGTTACGGAGTCTCACGAATTTGAAAGTTAAATGGATAATTAGCTACATGATTTATTGTTTAATTACTGATTATATCCGTGCGTTTTTGTGTCAAGATTTTGATTTGCTATTTGGTCGTTTGTGGCCAGCACAAAAATATTGTTAGAATGTACCGAGCACTATCAAAACACGTTTGATAAACTTAATAAATCCATGTTAATCTACTCTTCAGTTTTTTATTCTCCTCTTATTTATTAGCAAGGTCGTCTTCATATTCATCCCCAAAAATCTTTATAACCACCTTTTTGTCAAGCTTACTACGTGTCGTGTTTGTAATGATAGACCGGGAGATAGTGACACAAATTATTTGGTCATTTGTAACTGACACAAATTATTTGGTCATTTGTAACAGTATGGCGGTTCTTCAGGGGTCTTAGTACGCAATGACAAAAAGAAAAATGATGGTCTATGATCGTGGTTAACGCCAAACTCTTAACTGCCTACCCCTAGGAGATTCACGCGTGTAAATTTTAGTATTCCAATGGATGTGTATTTTAATTCTAACCGGAAGTGCCGCGTGTGAATGAATGGTCATCCTTTCATTCATCCATTCATAGCAGAGTGCTTGGCTTCAAATTATGATCTGAATACTCACTAATAGCTTCTGTCAATATTTGGATGTCTAGGGTTGCGCTCTGACACTCTGTATGGGAAAACCTGCTATCTAAGCAGTAATTTTCTTTTGACTAGTGGTATCAACTTTCAATACATACTAACCCCCAATTTCTCGTACACACCATAATCCGATAATCTGTTAACAGTACTTACTCAGATTAAGAGCTTGTTCCAAAAACAGGGATATAGCCAGAGTATCCTAACATAAGGTTTTAAAAACAAACTTTTGTTTTTGGACACCTTGTGTCATTCAAGAGCTCGAGATTTAGGACAAAACTTGTAGGCCTAGTACAAGACTGTACAACTCATGGTTTACCATGACAATCCAATGTACACTGCAAAGTCAATAAACCCAGAGTGTTAAGTCGGGAAACTCTCCTACGCAATGTACATCAAAGGATGATGTGCAAAATGGGCCCACCTCCAATAAAAATGGCTTGTTTATTAGATTAAAGGTCTAGATACATACGTTCATTATCAGGTAGGTGCATACCAGATTTCGCTGTGTGGCTGGAGTTATTTGATTTAGAAAAAGTTGATGTTTTTGGTTATGAATAGAAGTTTTTGGCTTATAAAACCATTTTTTTTTCTTAAATGTAAACCACTTATAGTAAACCACTAGTAAATGACCAACCCATTTCAGCCTATGGATGTCGTAAGAGGTGACTTACGGCCATTTAGATCTTAGCACAGACTACATTGCATACATGACCTAAGACACATCTGCTTCTGGGTTGTCTAGCAATCGCTTCATGTAAAAAAACAATCATCATATTGTTGCCCTGTTCAGTATGTCACTCGCTTCCATGCGTAGCCTGGGCTGCCTGAGTGATCTTAAACGATCACTAAGGTTAAGCAACATACGGCACGTTCAGTCCATGGATGGGTCACCGTCTATGACTAACGCTAGTGGCATTTTTCCGAGCGATTCCATGCTTCGCGAGGCACGTTAAGCAGTCGATGCCGACTGCCGTCGATAGATGGCTTGATGGGTTGATGATGATGTAAAAATTAGTACTTGCGCCATAAAACTTAGTGTAGTTAGCGCACTAGGAAATTGGGATAACGCTAGGATGATGACGTTAAGAAAAATCTGATAATTGCGTTAGGTACTTGCAGATCGGCCCTAAACCGATCATTAATTTTAATTCTCGTGAAGAGTGCTAGATGAGTGCGCATGAGGCGATGCTACTGTGGAGACCACTCCGCCACCCATGCCACGGATACCGATAATTATTGGTCTATTATAATTATATTATTTTCATTCCATAAACCAAAAACTTTTATTTTCCTGACCTAAAAATCTCAACTTATTATGGTATACAGAATGTAACATTAGGTGGTTCACATAATAAGCAAAAAAATGGTTTTATAAACCAAAAACTTCTATTTACAACCAAAAACATCAACTTTTTCTAAATAAAAAAAACTCCAGACACACAGCGTATTCTGGCATGCACCTGCCTGATAATGAACGTATGTATGTAGACCTTTCATTTAACAAACAAGCCATGTTTATTGGAGTGGGCCCACGCTTCATACATTTTTGCCCATCATCCTTTTTATAATTAAATAAGAATTTCAGTTTTATGAAACTCGGCCTAGCTCCTTTGTCTTGTCTAGTAGCTTTTAGGTCAGGCAAGTAACCAAGGCTCTTGACGCGAGCTGAAAAGTTAATTATTTCATCGCCACAATTGGCAGCCCTAAAATGGAGAGGCTGGAATGCTGCTAACTGGCGAGTAAACCGATGCTTATTGAGCGCATTTGGAGAGCGCGCTCAAAGACGCCGCGGCCTCAAATCCTGCCGCCCACGACTTGACGGGAGGCTGGAGGAGATCTAGCCCCAATTTCACAATCCACACTGAGCTCGGTTTGACATTGAAGGAGCTTCTTATGTAAGTAAAGACGCCCACTTAGAAACTCAATGTACAATAGAGGAAACAGAATTATAAGTACGTAACTATTATGACAAAAGTAACTATCTGTAGAATTTCAGGTACGGTGCATGCTCCATAAAAAGTTAGGCTAGGTTAAGGTTTCTCTTTCGTGGACCATGTTGCATCGTTCGCAGTGGCACGCAGTCGCGTTGGCAGTGGGCGGGACCTGTGTCCTTTGGACACAGAACTGATGTGATGACCGAAAAGTTCTCGAATGGAGCCCACATATCAGTAAACGCAGCGTGGGACGGACGACCAGCCGGACAACAAGATGGACAGAAGATCTCATCCAAGTGGCAGAAAGACGCTGGATACAAGACGCTTCCGACCGGTCTTTTTGGAAATCCATGGAGGAGGCCCATGTCCAGCAGTGGACTTCTTGTGGCTGAATGATGATGAATAAAATGAGTAAACTTTTGACCAATGCGGTCCTCAAACCCTCAATTGCGGTTATCACGGCATTATTTTCTTATCCTGTACTAAGTATTAGACTAAGAAAGTTTGGTTAAAAAATTAGAAATATTTTTTCTTTATTAATAAGAACATATTGGAAAAGAAAGTATATTTTAAATGACTGTAATTTAATAATGCATCAAACGATCACACCAAATTTATCAAAAGTTTACTCATTACGAGTATTACAATCACTAAAAATGCTCCACGTAAGAGCATAGTTCTTTTTTTCCTACGGGAAAATAGGAAATTTTGAGCCTTCGATTTTGGCTGCTTTGATGAATTTTTAATACATAATAGAAGAACAAGAGTCTACGAAACCGTAAGTACCTACGAAAAAAAGAAACTGAGATCCTACGAGTTGTCAGTTTCTAATGATAGGTACTTTGGCACGATACAAGAACTCTATAAATAAACAAAACTAAAAAGACTCATAATTTGTGCAAACGTAAAAGATATGTTATATTTTTTTTTACGGAATACCGAGATATCCGTGTGAAACGAACGTTAGAAAGAGGATATAATCCACAAATACAAAAAATTGGCGAACATTATTAATTTGTAATTGTGGCCTTCATTATATTCACCTTTTGACAATATTTAGGCTATGCCCATGATAAAGGACAGAGGTAATTTTAGAGTATATATTTATCAAAACAATTTGATGGAAAGTCTTGTGAAGAACGTACAAAACGACGAGTTCATTAGTAATTTCCCAGCATTACTCGAATAGCACGAAGACTGATCTTTTGATAGCAAGCAACTTATAAAAAAAACCATCGATTGATATCTAGAACCGCCAATGTCGCTAAAGCCTAATGTAGGTATAGAATTTTTGAAACTTGGTATAGAATAGCAGGAAATGAATTAAGCTACAGTAATCTCAAAACGTTTTTATCTAATCTTGCGCATAAAATGCAATTTAAGAGGGCGCCTCACGAGGCGATTCCGATACAAACGTAGTTTGGTTTTTATTTGTAAGCAAAATTAAGGAATTGATTCTTGGAGGACCCCTTTAATGACCTTGACAGTCACTTTTTTAGTTTAAATTATAGTTTAAAGTCTGATTTTTTATTCCGTAGAATTCTGACATTTTACAAGTGTTGCTACTGAAAAAGTTCTCCACCGAAAAGGGACAAATTTGACAAATTTTACAGATATATCAGATCACTTCGCCGAACATTCCTTTCTTGACAGCCACAATCCACTTTTGATTAAATGTATGTAAAAAAATATCTAAATACGACATACATCATGCTCCAAAAAAATAGTCAACGATGGAGAAAGGATAAGAAACTTTTATACAAAACTTAATTTGTTTAATTAGAATTATTCTTTGTTTAAAGTCAGAAAGAAATCTTTGTTTAAAGAACATTGATAAAAATGGCATTTAACAGATATTTGCAATAATGTGTTATGTATGCAGAATCTTGTTAGTTTATAATTTAATAAAAATGTTTGCATCTGTTGAGTTATTTATTTCCCGATTTTCTGTTTGCGAGTTGTCAATATGCAAAACATACTTCGGCAATTATGTGTTATGCTGGCAACTCTCAACAAATACCTACTTCTATCTCCATCTCAAAGGTATACGCGCGGGCCCAGTCTATTCTATTCTCTGTCTACGATCACGTTGAACTGCTTCTACAGCAAACATCTTTTTCTTGACAATGTCATGGCAATGAAAAGCGTAAAACTAGGCAAGGCTGCGGGATTTATGATGGTGTCGTTGAAGATGCTGAAGACTGGCCACAGGCGGCGTGGTAGCTGGGGAATTGTTCCTGCTCTTCAACAAATACCGAACGGGCGGCACATGACTGGTGTATGCCGCTCTTTAAAGGCGGTCGCGGCGAAGCAATAATAATTCCTAAATAAAACTTAACGTCAGATCACTACAGCACAAAAAACGCAGAAATAATTTGAACGAATAATTTTAAATATGTATACACGTATGTATTACAGAAGAACACTCTAGATTCGGTGGCTAAAATGTATGTGTTGGTCTGGAATGTGACGCCGACTACAAAATATACTTCTGCAACAACATGTTTGTACGTATTTTAAATTTACAGGTGACCTTTGTTCACATTATTTTTGGGTTTTTAATGCTGTCGTGATCTGAAGTCAGTTTTTATTTATTACTGGCTGTCCCGGCAAACTTCGTACCGCCAAAGTTTTCGTAATTTTTCCATATTTTGTCAAAATTTAAACCTTCCCTAGAATTCTAGAAATATAAAAAACCAAAAATCAGCAAAATCGGTCCAGCCATCCTTGAGTTTTAGTGAGACTAACGAAAAGCAATCCTTTTTTAAATATCATCATCATCATCATCAGGCTATATTAGTCCACTGCTGGACATAGCCCTCCCCTAATGAGCGCCATAGCGCCCTGTCTTCAGCTTGCCTCATCCAGCATCTGCCTGCAGTCCTTCGCAGATCGTCATCCCACCTGGTTAGAGGGCGTCCTACACTACGTTTGCCGAGTCGCGGTCTCCACTCAAGAACACGTTTACCCCAGCGGTTGTCGGTTCTTCGCGAAATATGGCCAGCCCACTGCCACTTCAGCTTGCTAATTCTCTGAGCTATGTCGATAACTTTGGTTCTCTGTCGGATGTATTCGTTACGAATCCTATCCTTCAGAGAAACTCCGAGCATAGCTCTCTCCATAGCTCGCTGAGCGACTTTAAACTGGTGGACCAACCCTTTCGTGAGTGTCCATGTCTCGGCTCCGTAGGTCATAACAGGTAGGACACACTGATTGAAAACTTTCGTTTTCAAGCATTGCGGTATGGATGACGAGAAGACCCGGCGTAGTTTCCCAAACGCTGCCCAGCCCAGCTGGATCCTCCTCTTGGCCTCCTTCTCGAAATTGTTTTTACCTAACTGCAGAATCTGCCCGAGGTAAGTGTATTCGGAAACGATTTCGAGTAGGCGACCATGTACGACGACCGGTATTGGATCAATGTGACCATTGATCATGACTTTGGTTTTATCCAAATTCATACCAAGACCGATGCGTCGCGAGGCTGATGCTAGGCTGGCCAGCATGTGGTTTAGCTCCTCTAGCGACTCCGCCATTAAGACTATGTCATCTGCGAATCGCAGGTGTGAGATGTAGTCGCCGTTTATGTTAATGCCCTTTTCTTTCCAGTCCAGCGTCTTAAACATGTCTTCCAACGCGCTTGTAAACAGTTTCGGGGATATAACATCCCCCTGTCTTACTCCTCTGCACAGTTGGATAGGTTTAGACTGCTGGCCCTGTACTTGGACACTCATGGTGGCGGCTTCGTACAGACATCTCAACACCTCGATATAACGATAGTCTACTTGGCATCGCTGTAAGGATGTTTTAAATATAAGAAGATTTAAAAAATATTTCACGTTTCTTTGTAAATAATCACAAAATTGTCCTGGAATTCCTTACAATATATTTCGTGTAACATTCATATTACTAAATGATTGCCCCCCCGTAGGCATTATTTTCTGCTGTTCATTGATTTTAGAGTTCTCTGAAAGTCTACGTCAGACCTCCACAAAATTAAAACGGGATCAATAGGAGGCCATATCAAATCGAAAAGAAAAGAGAATTGTCAACGGAATTATGCGGTAACATCGAAAAATAAGGGATACGCGTCGAAATCTCCTTACTTTTAAGTTTGTTAAAAACAATCGCGGTATCAGCCTTGTCAGCATTGTCGGCAAACCATAATAAAAGTATTTGATTACTGAGTTTTGATCAAAAGTATTGGATCTGACTAATGAAACGCTTTAGGATACCTATTCCAGCAAGGTTTAGCAGGGGAATGGGATGCTTGGATAAAGCATTGTACCTAATTGAGACGTTTTCGGGGTAAACACTTTTGGCCAAAGTCAAAGGATTTTCTATGCTTTAGAAATTAATTTGATGTAGTAAACGTTGGAAGCCGTGAACTCAATTATGTGTGTTCATAATATCAATAAAAATCCCTCTTTCTATTCCACATAGTTTGACTCAACTACGGAACTCTACATTGCGTGGCTCAAAACGCAAGTGCGTTTTGTGTATAGTACCGGCCAATGTAGAGGCCAAGTGGCCGGAATTTTTTGTGTCACCTGCACTGCAAAGAATATCTTATGTATTTGACATGTTTTGTACCATAAATGTAAATAATTTACACATAAATAATGTCATTATTATCCTCTGTGGGGCAGCGGTTAGCGCATCTGCCTACCATGCGAGAGGTCCCGGGTTCGAATCCCGGCTGGGAACAAAAAAAGGAAACCCAGGTCTTGGATGTTTACATGTTTGTGATGTCGCTGTTTCTGTTTCCCACGACACAGGGTATCCTAGTGTGGGGTCAGAAGCAGCAATGTATGTGCCTGTATGTAAATGTTGTTGTTGTTAATTCCTGCAACGCTTAAATCAGTCTAAGCTGCCCTCACAACCAAACCTATACCGGGCTATTTTAGAATTTTTACCCAATCCCGACACATCTGAAACACCCTGAAATTCAATGTCTTGCAACAACTTTTGTTCCATTTTTTTTTGGCTTGTATGTAAATGTTTATGTTTAAGTTTTTATTATGAGCGATATTAGGGTGAGAATCGCACAGAAAACATCACTTTGCGCTTAGATCAAAAACTATGCATGATTATTCCAAAAATAAAGAACTCTATTGAAACCGCTCAATCTAGCCAAACAAACAAGCTAATGAAGGGTAATTATTTTAGTGCATTTTAACGTAATAGAAATATTAATAGCATTGCTTGATGTTAGAAGTATTTTTAGCTGCGGCTGCGTAGTTTCATGCAGGAGTGAGTGGACGCCGCACAGCTTAATTAGGTGGCCAGTAAATCAGAGGTATGTCGGACACGCCGCCGCCGCCGCGGCCACCACTGCTGTGTGCTCAGCTCACACACATGCCGCAAACACACGTCGCCGGGTTGTTTGGCTGTTTGTCTGTTTGCCCGTGCCTCTCACCCTGTTTGCCCTTTGACAGCAGTCTCACAGATTGTTAGCGCGTCGCGCCTAACTGGGAACGGCGACAACATCGAAAGTGTATTACAATGCGTCACAGCACTTCATTACACAGTCCAAACACTAGACGTATGAGGGAATGAATCAGAGTTTTAGTAGACTGAGTAATAAGCTTTTGGGGAATGTATTCCGAGTCTCAAATTCTTTGTCTATAAAATAGCTTCGTTGTTAACATCGAACGCCCACAAGTCTAGGTATTGTGTCCTTATCAATTTAACGCAAACTCTTGAAGAAAATTCGAATTCCCTTATATCGTCGAGGGCATTAGTAGATAATCGCGTGTTATCTCGTATATTCTATTTAACTGGGCACGTATAATCCACCTCGGGTGATATCTTGATAAAGTCGGGATTATCGGCGAACATGAAAGTGGCTAAATTAATTTTTAATCCCGTTCCCCTCCGTCACTCGCGTATCGTAGCCACATTATACAAGGCGTTGATATCGCCCCAGGCGTTATCAGGCAAACATCACGCCGACTGATTGTACAATGGAATTTAAAGAAAAAATAATACAAAATTGAAGCTTAAGGTCGGTCGCGTCAGTGCATTGTAAGTACTAAAGAACTGTTGGGGTTGAAACCCACTATTGGTCAAGTCAGTAGTACGATTTTTACCTTCTACAAGTACGCAAGAGTTCAGTCCCTTACGCTTTCACAAGAAGTACGCAACAGCATGCACAAAAGTACACAACGAACCAATTTGCTTTATCACTTTTGACTCTCTCAATTGGTATTTCAAGAGGATCCTACATTATGCAACCCGTACTATAAATCAGTATCACTAGTAAATGTCAGTCATCATCAAAAGGTTGCCATAACTCCTGTTTTCAATTCCATATCGATATTAGACATATACCTATAGTATATGAAGCGCGCATTGATACCATGGATCAGTATATAAGCCTGTGGTAAAGCTATCAAATTCAATATTCCATGCTTTACTCAAATTCAATGGGAATTCGAGATTCAAAACCGCTTTTAGTGAAGTAATTCTGAGTAGTTTTGTTCAGAGCCGAAGCCGGTTTAGTTTGGAAGATTATTTCACGTCTAGCATGAATATGTGATGTATCGTGACGTGGTGGAAGATTTATGTTTATGGCGCGTCTAATTAATTGTCTGTAATAAAATCGATTCCAAGCAGTCGATAGCGGTTTAGCCAGCTATCATATATACCTACAGATCACATGCACAAATCCATATATGTATTAAGAGTACTACCTGGATTTTAATTAGGATTTTTTATCAGTCGCGTCACGAATGAATAATTCAGCGGAATCTTACTACAGATCTTATTACAGAGAATACGAAAGCGTGTAAGATTGACTTGATATTTCAATAGGAGCATGATTAATTGATTCGAGGTTGAAACTTGAGCCTAGAACAACGCTCAAGAACCCAGGCATGTTAGAAAGCCAATTAGTAGGAATAAACAACTCTAAACCGAGGTCTTTATCAGTCCTTTTACAACTGCATTGTCTGAAGTCGGGGAAAAATTCATGAAACAACAATGGCGATGGGATCACGGTAGGTAGGCACTGTTTTACGCACGTGATAATTTTGCGAAAAGGGATCTCCCGAAAAAAAGACGGCGGCGGCGGCACGCTCAAAGAGATACATTTCCAAAGGGCGTTCGAGTCAAAATATTATTATGTACAAACGTCGGTCATAATGGTCAAGGGATAACAATAAAAAAACGAACATCTTATTTAAGTATTAACAATAACGCGGTGCCGGGATTTCGTGGCAGGCAGGACCGGGTACAATGACTACTTTTATGGCGTCGTAAAGTGAGCGTCTTTGTGCCCGCGTCGCCCAATAAAGGTTGCCCGAGGCAGCGCCACTGCAGTGCTGTGCCAGGTTTCCACACCGGCCGGCATGTAACTCTAATTTTAAGAAATAATCGGGTGCGGCTCTTCCTCACAAAAACTGATTTTTTTTTACCGTGAATAGAAGACTTGTGTGACCAAAATCCTTATTACATCAATGACATTAAAGTTTAATTCCTCATAAGAGCAAAGTAAAAAAAAAACACCTACGTAGCACAAACAATTTTTACTTGGAAGTAAAATGGGGTAATTTGGTTTTTGCGTACTAGCAACATTCAGACATTGGATTGTATTGAGATGTCAACGTTTTTTGTATTGAACTACAATGAAAACAGACTGTAGTGATGGCAAATAATCAACGTTAATATTCCTTACATTATTCTTAACTAGCTTTTACCCGACTCCCGACTTATTTGTAAATAAAAGAAAACAACAAATTATGTTACGTTCCCTTTTTTGCACAAAATAATAAAACAAAAAGTTTATTAAACGAACTAAAACTAAGTGAACATAAAATAATTATGTGCATACCGTTTATTTTATTTAATCTGATCCAGTTCCGTTTGATGAACTATCTCCGCTAAATTCTTCGCCTACTTTTATTATCATTATCAATTTGTGCATCAATTCTAACATCTATTTAAAAATCTTCGAATACACGTCGTTTTGTACGTTTTATACGACCTTCGCCCAGTCATATCTTGTGACTTTTTCACAGGATTTTTTTGAAGTAAAGTGTTGTGAGTTGTGACAAGCTTCGTGACCTTTTATTTGAGCCCAGATTAGCTCAATCGCATTGTACGAGTACTGGCAGCGACACGGATTCAGAGCACACGATGACCGTTTCCAAAAGTTAGTTCATCAATTTCGTATCGTTACAGGGAATGTTACGATTTTCGTTATTTTTCGTACATCACTCCAAAAAAATACGGTTGACATAACCTTGTAACAGCGTATTACGGATTTTACCCACGAAAATTAATTGTTGATTTCTTCTTCTTTAAAATTTAAATCAATGTGCAAAATATAACATTGATTGTAAGTTTACATATTCATATAGTTTCAATAATAATTATTTGTTAGTAGGACAAATAGAATTTCAATTGTTTTTTATCGAATATTCAATGCCACTTCAAAGTTACGTCGTCCGTTCGATCGTGACCTATCAGGATCGTATTGTCCCAGCGGCAGAGGTAGGCAGAGACCAGGGACTGACATTAATTAGTCGTTGCATGCACCTTCCTCAAGGAAGAGACCCGTGCCGCCTTGGTGGGAACATGATGGGACATGACATGATGTTTGATGATGATGCACGCACGCCGGTTTCGTGAATTCCCGAAACATTTTCAAAATAAATAATTCACTCGAGAAAATGTTTCGGGAATTCACGAAACCGGCGTGCGTGCATCATCATCAATGTAGTTTGTTTGTTTATTTTGTTATTTGTGGTTGTTTGTTTTTGGCATACATACACATTACGTAACATGATATGACATGGCGATACATATATGTTGATCCCATAAAATGAAATACAATTGAATTAGAATAATACGAGTATGTATTAGAATACATACATACTTCCGACGCTTTATTTTAACAGAGAGGCCATCACGCTACACATAGGGCCGGTTTCTGAGTTGAGAATTTTCGTTAAGTAACTACTTAACTCTAGTGCTGTCTCGTCAAATTTCTCAGGAAAGAGCGTGACAGAACGTTACTTAAGTATTTACTTACGTGAAATTCTTAATTCAGAAATTGGCCCTTAATTTGGTTAGGATTTGACCACGTAGCAAGACATCGTAGCACTGCGCAGTCCCCTACGACGACACGGCGTAGCAATGGCGTAGCAGTCTCTTGACTCCGTTTGTCCATGCAGGCGGTTTTTTGACCACTTTGGTATGGAATTATCCTCCTATCCAGCATAATATTAAGTCACCAAATACTGGATGCAGAGTCTCGGATAAAAAAAGAGATTGATGGGTTACTCAGTTACTACTCTCGTGTCTAATTTAGGAGGGTTAATAAATCCATGACTTTGGAACAAAGAAACACTTCTTATCGGTATACAGGGTGTCCCGTTATGACTGGTCCAAACGGTAATAGGTGAAGGGTTGGCCTATCCTCCATCAGAAAAACAAAAAAATAGGTTTAGTAAAAGTGTCACGGTTTTCGAGATGTTTGAAATGTTAACGGATAGCCAAAATAACCCTGTGAAATAAAGTCTGGCTCTTGCCTATTAAATCGTGTTTTATCTCCACTTTCCATAGTTTTATAACCTTGGCCACATCGGGAAGCTTCAATTAGTTTCGTTCGATTTTTTATTCCCATAGCATAGCGCTGTTCGTGAGCTAAAATATTTGAGTAATTGCTTAATTTACGGAATGCTCGGAACTTAATAATTGTAATTATCTGTATCCAAATACCGACAGACGAGTCTGTGTGAGATATCAACTACATTGTATAGCGTCGAGCGCTAAGCATAGGTACAGTCTGTTGGCTTTTAAAATATACCTTGTATAGAGTAGGCTTCGGTTTTCGTCGAAAGCACTCGAGTGTAATACTACTTCCTGCTCTGTATAAAACTTTTCTTCACTATTTTGAAAAGTTATGTAAAGTTATAAATAACAATACAAAATAAACCTTACCTTATTGCAATACGTGTATAATCGGTTTTATCCGATAGTAGCCGAGGTATATTCTAAAAGCTAACAGACTGTAGATACCTATTATTTCATGTTGACGTTTTATAATAAGAATAGCTATTTCCACGGAAACGTTTTTGCCACCCGTGCCAAGCCGAGGCGGATCGCTAGTGCTACGAGGGCTGCTACTTATGTATGCGGAATAGAAAAAATAAACAAATGTATATGGCTAAATATATTTTTATTGTTTTTCAAAGTATTCTCCACTATGATCGATGCACTTTTGCATTCGATGAAACCAATTTGTAAAACACTTTTTCCACTCTGATTGAGGTATCTCCAAAATGTGCTGTTTGAACGCATCTACGGCATCTTCACGGGTCGAAAATCGTTGACCACGTAATTTATTCTTTACATTTGGGAATAAATAGAAATCATTGGGAGCCAAATCAGGGCTGTACGGTGGATGACCCATCAATTCAATTTTTTGACCATCCAAAAATGTAGTTGTTTCCTGAGATGTATGACTGGCATTGTCATGGTGAAGTATGATTCTGCGTCGCTGGTTGTTTTGGCGTATTTCTTCAAATACTTCCGGCAAACAAATGGTCGTGTACCACTCCGAATTAACCGTTCTGCGATTCTCCAGTGGTATTGTAGCCACATGGCCATTAATACCAAAAAAGCAGGCCACCATTTGCTTTACAGTGCTTTTTGCACGAGCCACTTTCGTAGGGTTCGGCTCATTTTGAAACACCCAAACTGTTGATTGTTGTTTAGTTTCGGGATCGTACGCGTAGATCCAGGATTCGTCACCTGTGTAGATATTATAAACAGATTTTGAGTCGCCTCCGTTGAATTTTTTTAAGATTTTTTTGCACCATTCGACGCGAGCATCTTTTTGATCCTGAGTTAAGTTGTGCGGGATCCAACGTGAACAATTTTTTTTCACAGACAAATGTTCATGTAATATCCTATGAATGCTCGTTATACATATGCCCAGAATAGCCTCAATCTCGCGATACGTAACATGGTGGTCTTGCACTATTAGTTTTCGCACAGCTTCAATATTTTATGGCACAACCACCGATTTCGGGCGACCTTCTTTAACTTCGTCCGTGAGCTTACTGCGCCCGCGATTAAACTCACTAAACCAGTGATACACAGTCGTTTTTGATGGAGCTTCACCACCAAAAGTCGAAGTCAATTGATCTACGCACTGTTGTTGCGTTAAACCACGTCGAAAATCGTAATAAATCATAGCACTAATATTTTCACGAGTGAGTTCCATTTTTTCAGCGATATGACATTTTAAACCCAACAAAAACAAAACACTAACGTATATAAGAGAAAATATTAGCGGCCAGTATTTAAAAAAATCGCTCGTAGCCTGGGCTGCCTGAGTGATCTTAAACGATCACTAAGGTTAAGCAACATACGGCGCGTTCAGTCCATGGATGGGTCACCGTCTATGACTAACGCTAGTGGCATTTTTCCGAGCGATTCCGTGCTTCGCAAGGCACGTTAAGCAGTTGGTGCCGGCTGCCGTCGATAGATGGCAGTCGTTAAGCCAAGTCAGAGGCCCTAGGGCGGCTTGAAAACTTCTGACAGTAAGACCAGCCACTAGTCTTACAAGCCTCCACCAATCCGGACTTGGCCCCCGTGGTGGAGTATGGCCTATACCTTCCTCAGGGAAGAGACCCGTTCTCCTCGGTGGGGACATAATGGGTTGATTATGATGATGATGATTTAAAAAAAGAACGAATTTGGCCATGGAGTCATTACGTACATTCAAAAAAGAAAATGAATTTGCGGATCTAATTTTTTGATATGTTGTAGGCGATACCTAGAAAAGCTTAACTTGAGTTTTTCGACCAAGCTTTCCTATTAGCTTTCGCCGCCATCTTGAAAAAAGGGGTAAAAATTGTTTTTCGGCAATAACTCGGCTATCCGATGAGATGCCTTTGCCTTTTTTTCGGATGAAATGACTAGACTATTCGTAAAATGAAAATTTCATGCAAAGAAAAGTTCGTTGCACCATCAAAATAAAATCAAATATTTTATTCATAGTACAAAATGTTTACTTTATGAACGTCAAACTTGTTGTTAGTTTCGAAATTAATAGATACATGGAGAAGAAACTAACAATGAAACTCCACATGTATTCTTTTCAAAACATTTTCTTAACTATATTAACATAATAATATCAATAAGTTTCAAAACATCTTCGCCTTGGTGTGCCGCAAGGTCGGTGTCCATTTTGCGAAACCCAGTCGGTCGCAATTTTGTCCCACCTACCTGCGCTCTCATACGGCAGTAATGACCAGCCCAGTCCCACTTTAGCATGGCGGTCACAAATCCAAAATCTGCAATTTTAGTTTTTGAGCGCAGCGCGTCGGGTTTCTAATGCGATTTGTTCTTTTCACACCCAAAATACTGCACCCCATTGCCCGCTGGAAAACCTTGAGTTTGGATTTCTGATTTAACACAATATTTGTGTCTTTGCGTGTGTAGTATCTAAATATTTCGCGTCCATTTTGGCGTCAGAATGTGTACCTGTGCTGTAGGTGTAATTTATTATTATTTAGGTAATTAAGGTTTGAGAAGTGTTCTATCCTACAGATGTTTTCATTACAGTGTTTATTAGTAGACAAAACATTCTACTATTGTCCACTGGGGAAAAATGTCGTAATAATAATGAGAAGCACATTTTATTTTGGTATTCATTTTGCCGAAGGTTCATGTATTTGTTTCTCCTTGTACCTATTTGGTCCCGGTGCAGAAAAGTAAGGTTTTCCGGACTTGGCGGACTGTCACTGTTAACGTAAAGTCGTTTGTTCTATTGTGAAACATTGGTCAAAGATGCCGACACAATACTGGCTCAGGGAAGAATAGAGACACCTCGACACGGACCGTTATTTGTTTACATTCAAGTGAAATAATCTCGTTAACGGACAGATTAGACAACAAAAGACAGCCTCTGGTTTAGTAATACTTTGTCTTGCAAAAACCGAAGTCCTACGAAGATTTTTATTAAAGATTGAATTAAGGCTAGTTATTTTCGGAACTAAATACTCGGAAATTGTAACATGCTCTGAACAGTAGCCAATTAAAATATTACGATCACGCACACATTTTTTTCTGATGATTTACTTTACGATTCTTGTGCATGCATTTTCATTACGTTTTCGCATTATTAATTTGCCTCCGCAAGATGTGTTCTGGGATAAGAATTCACGTTTCTTGTTTTTATTTTGACATGAAAAAGGTTTAATCAGAGCAGTGTGGAGGGTAAGGAAACCATTTATTTTTATTAAGAGTCGCGATTATATGCCATAAAAGGTCGTAAATACGAGTTGTTAGCTGCCTGTGGACGGTAGGTAATTGCAAGATTCAGGGTTCACTCGCTCACTCTGCGCCACTTCGTTTTATTTTATTGCTCACGTTGCCTTCCTAGGCTAGAACCTTAGATTTATTTCAATCATAAGGCCGCATTCACATTTCCCAGGAAACGGTGCTAGCCGGGAGGAGATGCGACTTGATGCGAGTGTGAACAGCGCCCTTGCATTGACTCTTCCGTCGCCGTCAAATGACTGGTTCGTTGGTCTAGCGGTAACATGTTTGATAACGAATTCGGAGGCCGTGGGTTCGATTCCCGCTAGAGGCCGCCCACCATACTTGATATGTACAAAATGTGGCCTCAGTCTCTGATATGTTTGTGATGTACAAGGTATCCCAGTTTGGGACCTAGAGAAGTGATTGAGTTGTGTGAAAGTTATTATTACTTTATGTTACGTTTCCCGCTATTCAATGGAACTGCATGGAGTAATTCGTAAATACTTCCAGATTGAGCTTCCTGTTGCCGGTCGCCTATTTATTGATGTGCAATTACGAAAAAGCTCGTAAGTTCTCAGTATCGCAAAGTACCTTGTAAAATAGACGCGTTCGATACACCAGTTGGTAATTCTTATCCAGTATTGCTTGGACCACTGGCTGGGGTCCTGAATTATGTGATACCTATAGTCCGCGAAGTCAGTAAATAAATGACGAACTATAATAATAAACATATCTCAAATAATATTACTGTTTTATTACATAATATGTAATATGTAGGTCTTGGATGTTTACATGCTTTTGACGTCGCTGTTTCTGGTTCCCACGACACAGGGTATCCTAGTGTGGGGCCAGAAGCAATGTATGTGCCTGTATGTAAATGTTATGTTATATTATAACATAATTCTGAATGAAGTAACTTCATGGCTTGCTTTTCAAGTTTATAATGTAAGGTAATGTGATGTTCAGTAAGGACAAAACTAAATAGTTAAAACTAGAGTAGCGAAAAAGTTTACCTACCTACCCTAGTGTGGAGCCAGAAGCAATGTATGTGCTATATGTAAATGTTAAATGTAAATGTACTAGCGTATTACTAAAATATATTTTATTTACAGAGTATTTTAAAACTGAATTCTCGATATTTTTTTCAAGTTAATTATTTTATTCCTACAGAATTAAATAAATTAAAATTTTTCGAGCTGTAATTAAAAATGAAAACAGGACGTACCGAAAAGCAGCTCGAATTAATTTTCCAATGTCCGCGTAAGCAAGCGTCAGTTGATATATGGGGGCAATCGCGCGGGCCAGCAAACAATAAGGCTTGATAAGCAGATTCGTCGGCGCCTTTCATGTGCCACTTTTGACCGGCCCTATCTGCCGCCGTGCGTCCGCGCGCCCGCCCGAAACTCCGCCTACATTGTGTTCACTGGTGTCTACTATCAGAAGGTCAACTAAAATCCGGGTGCTGCCGAAAGAATTTTTACGATGACCACATTAGTTCCTCACAAGACTAACTAGACTAACATCTTCGTCGCATGCGCAATAATGGCGCATTATTGTATTGTACGATCGCTGCATGGTTTTCAAATCGAGCTCTATAAAGCGCCTTAGGTACCTATTTACGAACAGAAAGAGTGAGACCAAGAAAGTACAGTCGACAGCACGTCAATCTTCACATTTTAGTTGCAAAGTCGCCCGTAATGCAACGGAGTAGAGTACATGGGTGTATACCATGATGTGCTGTCGACTGTACGACTCTAGCTTTCTCTATATTTATTCCTTACCCGGTTTCATAGTTGCCAGGATTCTAACAAACCTTTTTCTCGTCATAAACATTCATTTTTCATTGCATCCACACTCAAAGGTTTCGGGTACTTTTTATCTTACCTTTTCTACTTGGTTGATATTGATATTAGTCTGGGGTCTGCTTTGTCAAAGTCAATATAAAGGTCATGCTCAATTTAGACTTAAGCCTTCAAATACCAGATGTTAATAAGATAAAGCTCTTCCCAAAGTACAAACATTTGGTATTTTAAACAATCGTAGCGTATGTTTACGTTGCATGTCATTATAACGCTTAAAGACAGATATCTACACGTCCATTGGGTCTTAACATTTTTGATATTTTATCAACCCAAATTTTAAGAAGATAAAAGTTTGTTTTTGTGTCCAGTGCATAGTTTTCGGGTTAGGCGTCACTATATTAAAATTCTGTATTCAGAACTATACTACCCTTAGACACCAACTCGAAATAGAGCCATGGTGCTTATCCCCAATAGGGAATGGATGAAAATATCAGAAGTGCTTGATTTTTTTTTTGGTGATAGGAATAACCTTCCTTAACGCGAGAAAAAAGTTTCAATTTTTTTGGCCTCGTAGTTAATTTTTAAATTATCTTAATATTTTTCCATTCGTCGTTCTGGGCTCAGTACGGCATATCAGACATATTCCTTGGCCTGCTACGTATAAAAAAAAATCTGTGGTGACAATGACATTGACAGCTCCCGTCGTTGACGTAACCATAGCGTTGACATAGCTAGTTATACTTCTGTAATTTATTTTTTACGAAGCAATGGACAAAGTTCAATGTCCACGCTTTTGGGTTGCATATAAATGAGTTCCTTTGGTGCCGTTCTTTGTAAGGTAGAGTTGATAGAAATGTATTTGATTCACGGTCGAGTGTACTGGGTCGAGATATAGAAAGTTCCATAACTAAACTTATATTGAACTCTGGCCGTTTGATATTTATCGCCAATCATTGTTTATCATATCATATAGGCAAAGATACACAGATAAATAATACGCGTATTAATGAAGTTAGGTACGTATTAGTAACACCTGGCAATTTCTTTTAGCACTTACGTAACGCACCTAACACCTCAGCGGTGTGATAAACAAATTGCAAAATGAATATTTGCCTGCTTATGCTTTAGACGAGCAAAACTGAAGTGTTGGCAAAGTTGTATTGTATGGAATGAGGTTTCGTAGAGTAATAGATTGATTAGCACTGCGGCGTCAACGGGGGGTCAGGCGGGGGCTACGGCATGATTTCATTCGACGACATTTATGTCAAGGCGAATCCTCGTTTACCTTTCATTAATTGGACGCAATATCAACTCGCTAAACCGCAATAAAGCTAGCCATTTACGAATGACACGGTCATCCACGTTCCGCCCGATTTTCTAGACGCTTTTTATGTTCAATGAACACTTATTGGTCTGTTTAGTACGGGCTTTAAGGCAGTCCATAAACTCAGGTGACGCACTGTTTTGTTCTGGCGCGGTGTTTTTATTGTGCACTGTATAAATTTATGGAATCATCATCGAGTTGTATGGACTCTCCTATTCGGGTCCATAACCATTACGGATCGTATTTTGATACACATTTATTTACACACTTGTTAACGGATCGCTTCTTGGCTTTAAAGATTTATGACAAGCGCGTAAAAGGCTGAATTTTTATTTTACATGTAATTAGTATTCGCCACATTATACATTCTTTAGACTAGTTTTGATACTAATTTGATGGCTTCGTGTTAAATTAAGTCTTGTGCACTATATTAAATTACTTAATTGGCATGCCGGAGCAAAAGTCAAAATAGTTAATAATATGAACATAGCCGAGCTATTCGTATCATTGCTGAATGTATTAAATTAAAAATCATATTTTAGGCCCACTTGCACTACTACTCAAATGTCTCTTTGTTTAAGAGTCATCCTAAAACCTACTTCGGTATGATTATTTTTTGTTAAATCCTACTTAAGCCTCATTTAAGAAAATTGTGTAAGTCGGCTTGAAGGAACCTTTCAATTAAAATAACTCTGACTTTACGAGTTAACGAGCACTGTATTGCATCTGTTTTTTCACAATTATTTAACAGCCTCTACTTATTGGTATGGCAACTACTAGTTTTCGCATTGCCAATTGCTACCAAGCATTTCAACGTTTGCCCATCACACGGTTAAGGTCTTAAAGTGAGAATAAAATATCGTAACGCAATAAACACGCCGGCGATGGCGACGGCAGCAGCTGCCCGCGCATATGCCCCGCACCGTACATTATATACGACGAGCCAGCTCGTTATTTTCTGGTCGATTGCCCCTATACAATTCCTGCGCATCCTTGCCTCCAATTACTGACCAGCCGCCAACGCTATAAAACATATGCCTCGACCGTAAACAGCTGAACCGCCAGCCAACGAATCGAATAACTCACCCAATCACCGAAGCCTTAAGGCCGCTTTTTATCGAACAAACAAGTTGCGTATACGCATTGACTCCGATCAAAATGCAAATTGAGCTTAGGTAAAACATGTTTCTTGTCCAGGTTGGGTTTTATTTTTACAATTAAATCGCTCTCCGGTTACTTGGAAATGCATTCTGTTCACGAGAAATCTGAGGGTATGGTGATGTTTAATAGTCTCAGATTAGAAGTTAAAAGCCAGGGCGACAGGTCCGGCTTAAAGCTGCAGCACTCATTGGATCCCACCGTTCTATATTGGAAAGGGGACCTTTTATACGCCCATAAACTTTAAAATATCACTAGGTAGGTACCATTAAAGTGTTTTTGAGATCGAAGTGCTCTAAGCTGGACTTATATTTTTCATAGCGTTGATGTCTTTTCTTAGGAGATGCTGCGTACAATAAATTAGTTTTGTTCATCGACTTTTCCAGTTTGATTTCTTATCGTGAGCTATTTTCTTTGTTTATTCTACCAGAGATAACATTCAAGTATGTCAATAAACCATACGCAGTATGTTTTCCTCATGCAAATAGGATTGAGAGTAGGGTTTTCCATTGACAGTTTGTTTGCTACGAGTAATATAAGTTAAGTACCTACATCCAAAATACTAGGTAGGTAGAGCCGATTGTGATTTCCTAATTTTGTTGTCAAGGTCTCTACCGACCTTCATCCTATTCAGTTTTGCTTACTTATTGTGCTTTACAACTACCCGACACCCTTTTCGCATTCCACTTTTAGGACTTAAAGTATTTTTTTATTTTTTCCCAAAACACTACCTGCATGTGGACATTCAATTGTTTTTACCTAAAAAAAGATCCGTTTGCAGTTTTAAGTTGATAAAGTTCATAAAATTTTATTACCCGGACTGAGTTTTGCAAGGGCAATTAAGTCTTAAGCCGACAAAGGGCGGCATACCTTTGAAGTTGCCGCCAGGAGGCAGTATCCGCTTTCTCCAGAGATAGCTAGGTAGGTACTAGAACTACCAGAATAGTTGTTCACATTACCGACATTACCGACAAGGTTTGTTGGTGGTCGAGCAGTCATTCTATGGAGTATGGAGTTCGAGATCTCTTGTTTTAAGTCTACTATCTGACACAGAAAATACAGGTTAAGCTATATTTCCACTTAGCATCTGAGGGATGGTCACGAAATGAGTATTGTCACTGAAAATTCACAAATGTATATACTACAATATTTGTGAATTTTCAGTGACGTTAACCTTAGCTTAGAAAATACATACTAACAAACGCCTTTAAACAAGGGGATGCCTGTGGTTGCCTTTGTGTTTTGTTTTAGCGCTTTCGCATTTTTATTGATTATGTTTTGCCTGGATTGGGTCTATTAAGCTGAGAGAATGTTGTATGTAGACTCAAGTCAAGCCCGAATTAATCGGCTAACATAGTAGATCCGGCTAACTCTCTTAATTATTAGATTTACCTCCGGTTCCTCAAACGCTAACAGTCTGTTGATCTGTTGTTAACGACTGTCAGTTGTCAAAAGTGCATAAAAAACATCTGATTTTTTTTGTATTGTATTTGTATTTTGTACGAACAAAAAAAAAACACGTCTTGTACAAAAAAATTAAGTTATTAATTAAGTGTTTAAGAATTTAATTCTATTTAAGAGCTACTTCTAGTGACGAAAATTGTTCGCCGAAAAACAATATCTAGTACCTATAGTAAAAGACCTAACACCTTATTGTTGCCCTTGACCACAGGCCATATAGCTCGGTGAATGACGTCCAGGAATTGCACACATAGGAGAAATGTCGCTAAAACTTGTCTCTGAATTGATGTTGAAAAGACCTTTGACCCCAGGCCATATAATAGCTCGGTGAAAGATCAGCCTTAGTCGCCGGGCCGCCGGACATGACGTGGCCTTGCGACGTGGAGAGAGCTTTTCACGACTACTCGACAAATTCCGAGTGGGATAAGGCGGCTCCACTGATATCTGCAGGGACTATAGCCTAGCTTTTAGTTTGAAGATAAGAGATTTATCTTGAATGCATTGGAAATATGTGGAGATGCGTGCAATGCAGGAAAATACCTACAACCAGATAGGTACTAGACCCAGTGATATCACTTGGATACTATCGCTACGTCACAGGAGTAACAAACAAACGTCTTAATCTCGTAAACAGTTTCTGTGGTGTTCTGCGGACCAAAATATTTGCGCGGCGTTATATTGTTATATTTTTTTGAATGGGCGCTGCCGCTGATTAACCTGAACGCTTAAGGCCCAGTTTCTCCAAGCTCTGTTAATGGTCTAACAGTCTGTTACATCTTCTGACGGACTGTTAAATGCTGTCGAGTGTCCCACCACGCTCTAATGGACCGTTAACTTCTTTAACAAAGCATCAAATCTAATCCTGGCATTGGAGGTCCGTTAAAACATTAACAGTCGATTTAGTTCCGTCAAAACTGTCAAAATGGACGCTGCCTACAATAGTATTTTTGAAAATGAAGATGTTTTAGAAAATTTGGATAATTTGGAGCACGTTATACGCCGTCCTAAGATTTTCAAAACACAGCGTGACTACTTTGACGAATACCCTGACCTGGGCCTTAATTCTGTTGGTGCATTATAGTTCGATGACAGAACCACGGTCAGGTCACGCGACGTCTTTTTCCATACGATTGACGCCTACATTGCTTGATTTGAGTTTGCGCGTAGACTTGAAGCGGCAATGAAACTAAATCGCCACGTTCATCCAGTTGTCATTGTACTACAATGCATTAACAGAATCTAGGCCCTGGACATCTGCAGCCATCCTTCGTGTTTCATAGAAGTCGTAACGGCGTCTGTTTTTTTTTATTTTCCACTACATCTTTGTTCTTTGACACTAAATGGGTGAGGATATCCTTTTCGTTAGCAGAAAAATTGGGTTATCATGTTTTCTTAGACATCCTTTGTAATTTAATTTAGAAAACGCACGAATTTAACAAAATCACAACAAAACAAACCAGAAAAATCTTTTCACAACCTCAAAATCGTTGAACCACAGACGCAAATGTTTAACGTTTGACAGGAATTTGAATGACTGGTTTGCGTTTCATTCACGTAATGCTTGATTTACTAATGGTCTGTTAAATTTAGCTCATAGGACATGGACATTTTAACATTGCTTTAACATCCTTGTTAGTTTTGACGGCTGATTTATAAATGCCGCGTTTACCACTAACAAACAGAGTTTGATGAAACCGGGTCTTAATGTCACAACTTGATGATCGATTGGCAATTACAATCTGCATCCATTATAATTCAAATGTGAAAACCGTCAAGATTCGAGTTGAGAGGTGTTATTTGCTAAGTGACGACATCGAAAATTTCATCGTGAAAACAACTGTTTGTTGTTTTGTTTAATGCAAGTTTTTTTCTTTTAATGAACGCTGACGAAGAATGTTGACAGCACATTATTACGAGCGACTTATTACTTATAAATAAAAATATGAGTTAAGCTTCAAATTGGCAGCTTCAACAACCTTATCATATGTAGTTTTTTACATGTTGATCATAATATGTAAGATAATTTATAAGCGTTAGTTAGCATTTTTTACTGGATTCGCTAATTTACTTAATTATTGTACCTACTTCCCTATGACATCATTTTCAGTAGTAGAAATTCCGCAAAATATATAGATATTTAAGTTATTTACACTAGCATTACCTACGTATAATTTATGGTGTTGCATTTAATCAAACTGAATAAGAGCTTCTAACTAATAGGGCTCAAAATGTATTGCATTTTGGTGAAATCATAGCCTAACAGTGAAAAAAAAACGTGTCCAAACGGGAAAGTGACCTCCAGATTACGTGTGGTAGTGTTATCTCGCAGTGCCGTATCGATTTGGAGAAAATTACAACATCGCAAAATAACAACTCATAACCTCAAAATTTCATTCTGACACCGCGTTCAAAAATCTACTCGATATGGTGGATGCCATGGCTGTCGCCACTTGGCCTAGTGTTGGTATATAAAAAAGAGTGTTTTCGCCAACAAAATGTCAGAAGCTAACATACAAACCAACCCACCCGGCTCTTCGCCTGCCAATGTCAACAAAAAATTGACACAACAAGTATTCCACCCAGGATTATTTATCAAAAAGGATGCTCCGAATCCAGAAAACCCTGTGACTACTTCCGTGTCATACAACAACCAAATCCCATGGCAAAGAGTGCCAGAAGGACGGAACCATCACAATGTTCGCAATGACAAAAGATTGCTTTCACCAAACAATGAGAACTCGACTCATAAGATGCCCAAGGTGGCCATGGGAGACAATATCGGCTTCACCTCAAACAGTTTTGAGGGACTTGACATTGACACTGAACCCACTGATAATCAGATTCAAAATCAAACCACCGATGAACAGAACCAAAATCAACCCACCGATGAACAGAACCAAAATCAACCCAAGCCCCCAAAGCAATCCAAACCACCTCCCATCATACTCTATGGAATTGATGACATGAAGAAACTATCCGATCACCTACAAGAAGTTACACCCAAGGAAAGTTATAGCTACAAAGTGATATCAAAAAACCAGCTGAGAATCTCAAGTGGCTCTATAGAAACATACAAAATACTTATTGAGCATGTAAGAAAAACAGGTCTTATCGGTCACACATTCACAAGAAAGGAGGACCGTTGTCACAGAATTGTGATCAAAAACCTTCATCACTCTACTCCAAAGGAAGCCATCATTGAAAGCATTGAAGCAACAGGGAATAAAGTAAGAGGAGAGATTGTCTGTGCCCTAACTAGAACCACAAAAAAGCCCCTAGACACTTTTTTTGTAAATATTGAACCATCATTAAATAACAAAAATTTGAAGAATCTAGAGTTTATATACAATCAAAAAATCGCCATAGAAGATCCCAAGAAGAAGCCAGGCATAGTCCAGTGTACCAGATGTCAACAATACGGTCATACCAAAAACAACTGCATGAGACCACACCGTTGTGTTAAGTGTGCTGGAAGTCATAACACATCAAACTGCACTAAAACGGATAGAGATAGCCCAGCCACATGTGCTCTTTGCCTCGGAAGTCACCCGGCAAACTACAAAGGCTGTCAAGTTTATCAAGAAATATTAGCCAGGAAAACGCAGCCAAGAACAGCACAGAGGACATTCAACAAACCTCAAAGGAAAAAATCTAGTGAACATGAGCCCACAGAGACCACCGCCTCACAAGAAAAATCACAAAGCAACGAACTACCTACTAGAACTTCTAGAACATTTTCTGAAGCAGTCAAGTACACCAATAGCCCACAAATAACCAATCAACTCGAACAGCTGATCCTCAAACAGTCAGAGAAAATCGACTCACTAATCCAACAAATAGGCAACCTACTAAGCCTAATAACAGTGCTCGTTAGCAAAATTCAAGGTTAAAAATCTTAGACTAGCTACATGGAACATCAATGGCCTAGAAGGCAAGAAACTCGAGGTGGAAACTATCTTAATAAGCAACAAACTTGACATCCTGCTTCTCTCTGAGACTCATCTAACCGATAGCAAAACTTTTAAAATCAAAGGCTTTTCATGCTACTTCTGCAATCACCCAGATATGACTTCTCATGGTGGAACGGCAATACTAATCAAGGAAGGCATTCATCATCACCAACTACCAGAATACAAGAGAGAGTACCTACAGGCTACCTCCGTGTCAGTAGCCGATTGGAGTGGACCCCTAACATTAACCTCGGTGTACTGCCCGCCCCAACGCAGCAAGGGAAGGCTCGGGTCGTCCAAGAACAACATCAAGGGCCACATGTTCACAGAGCTCTTCAACCAACTTGGCTACAGATTTATAGCAGGAGGAGACTGGAACGCAAAGCACCTACATTGGGGATCAAGAATGACATTGACGAGAGGCAGGGAACTAAAAAAATCTATTGATTGCAACAAGCTTCAGAGTGTGTCGACTGGAGAACCTACATACTGGCCAACTGACCCCAAGAAAAAACCCGATCTTCTGGACTTTTACATTACAAAAGGGCTCTCAACCTTGTATCACCACGTGGAGTCATGCCTGGATGGTTCATCGGACCACACTGCTGTCTTAATGACATTAAGCACTACTGTAATATTAAGTGAAAAACCATGCACTCTCTATAATAAAGACACTGACTGGGAAACATTTCGACACCATATGGATAGCAATATCAATCTTGGAATACCACTGAAGTCTTCGAATGATGTAGAGGAAGCAGCACTACACATAACTAAAGTCCTACAAGAATCTGCCTGGAAGGCAACCCCAGATACTACAGAAAAGACCCAAAAATATAACTACCCGCTGGAAGTCAGGAAAAGAGTAGAAGAAAAACGTAGTCTAAGACGCAAATGGCAACTAAGCAGACATCCTGATGACAAATCCAAATTCAATAGAGCTAAACACCAGCTAAAACAATTAATTGAAGAAATAAAGAATAAAACTCTGCAAGACCGACTGGAAAAGTGTCACCCAAACAAAAACGACCACCACTCACTGTGGAAACTTACAAAGAATTACAATCAACCACAACAAGCAATACCCCCTCTGAGACGCAATGATGGCAAATGGGCCAGGAGCAATGATGAGAAAGCGGAAATATTTGCTGAATTCCTTGAAAGTGCATTCCAGCCAAACAAACCTTCTGAGTCAAGCAACGATCCAATGATAGACAGAGTGTTACAAGGCGACCTACAAATGTCTCTACCGTTGCAACCAACCAACCCCAGAGAAATCACAAACCAGATTCGACAACTAGCCAAGAAGAAGGCAGCAGGATATGACCTAGTGACAACGGAGGTGCTCGAACGGCTACCGCGGAAGGGAATTGTATTCCTAACAGTTCTCTTTAACGCAATCATGAGAATACAATACTTCCCATCTATGTGGAAGATATCACAAATAATACTAATACACAAGAATGGTAAACCCCCAAATGAAGTCTCATCGTACCGACCAATAAGCCTTCTACCCGTCGTATCGAAGCTGTTCGAGAGAGTATTTCTGCGGCGACTAAAACCAATGCTGGTGAAAGAAAATATTGTCCCAGACCACCAATTTGGATTTCGGGCAAAACATTCAACAGTGGAACAGGTCCACCGTGTTGTCAGAAAAGTGAGACAAACACTGGAAAAGGAAGAGTACTGCTCTGCCGTATTTCTGGACATCCAGCAGGCATTCGACCGCGTGTGGCACAAAGGACTACTATACAAAATCAAAAGCTGGCTCCCACACACGGTTCATACACTTATGAAATCCTACCTGGAATGCAGACTGTTCCAGGTGAAGTACGGCGGAAGTTGCTCCTCCTTTAGAGATTGCCAAGCGGGAGTCCCCCAGGGATCAGTACTGGGGCCGGTGTTATACACCATCTTCACTGCAGATATACCAGAGACGGAGAATGTACTATGTGCAACATACGCTGACGACACGGCCTGCCTCTCTAGTAGTAAAGATCCAACTGAAGCATCCAGACTGCTGCAATGCCAAGTAAACAAACTGGAACACTGGCTAGACAAATGGCGGATAAAAGCAAGTCCCACAAAGTCTGTACACATAACCTTTACCTTGAGAAAAGGTGACTGTCCAGCAATCACATTGAAAGGTGAGACTTTACCACACAAAACATGTGTTAAGTACCTCGGGTGCCATCTCGACAGAGGTCTTTACTGGAAGACGCACATCCTGGCAAAAAAGGAAGAACACACAGTGAGATACAGGGACCTACATTGGCTTCTCAGTGGACCATCAAAACTCTCCCTCGAGAACAAATTGCTCATATACAAGACTATTCTCAAGCCTATCTGGCTGTATGCCATTGAACTCTGGGGTTCTGCCAGCAGCTCGAACGTTGAGATCCTACAACGATTCCAGAACAGGGTACTCCGCAACATTGCCGCCGCACCCTGGTTTACGAGAAACACCGAAATTCACGAGTACCTAGAGATGCCTACCGTGAAGCAGGAGATTGAGAACAGGCTGAGACACTACAAGCAACGCCTCCAACAGCACTCGAATCCACTAGCACAAGACCTGCTCAACACAAAGGGAGAGGAGGTGCGGTTGAAGCGACCCAACACGCTGATGCTCACACATCTATCGTAAAGCCTTGAACGAGGCCGCATCAATGGATGGGGCCTCCACACGCCACGAAGACAGAAAATCTGATAAAGGCTATAAGAGCTGCTTGCAGATGGAAAACAAAATAGAGAAAAAAAAAAAAAAAATTTTTTTTGAATGGGCGCTGCCGCTGATTAACCTGAACGCTTAAATGTCACAACTTGATGATCGATTGGCAATTACAATCTGCATCCATTATAATTCAAATGTGAAAACCGTCAAGATTCGAGTTGAGAGGTGTTATTTGCTAAGTGACGACATCGAAAATTTCATCGTGAAAACAACTGTTTGTTGTTTTGTTTAATGCAAGTTTTTTTCTTTTAATGAACGCTGACGAAGAATGTTGACAGCACATTATTACGAGCGACTTATTACTTATAAATAAAAATATGAGTTAAGCTTCAAATTGGCAGCTTCAACAACCTTATCATATGTAGTTTTTTACATGTTGATCATAATATGTAAGATAATTTATAAGCGTTAGTTAGCATTTTTTACTGGATTCGCTAATTTACTTAATTATTGTACCTACTTCCCTATGACATCATTTTCAGTAGTAGAAATTCCGCAAAATATATAGATATTTAAGTTATTTACACTAGCATTACCTACGTATAATTTATGGTGTTGCATTTAATCAAACTGAATAAGAGCTTCTAACATCGTTAAAATCTGGTGCAAACATATTCTGCTATAAATACCGCATTGCACAAAATGCATTACCTACCTACAATTCATGCTAATCCAAAACAATCCTGGAATCCTAGATAGAATAAAAACTTTCCATAACTTGGTCTGTCATTTCGCCTGGTAGGATTAACAATTCGCGATAATACTACGAGTAAAATAAATTTCCCAAGCAGAAGTTCTAGCTTCAATAAAATTAAAAAAAAGCAAAAGGGGGTGAGAAGGCGGAGTGCGAGGTGGAGGGGGCCTCCCCGCGGCAAGCCAATAAAGACGCGCAGTAAATTACATGGATTTAGAGCCGTTGTAATTTACTGCTTCACAAAATAACTGGTGCCTTTCTTTCGGGCTGAAATAGACCTTCTCTCTAAGAAATAAGGTCAACATAGGCTTTGATTTACCATTGGCATTAAGTTCCTCTATAAACGGCCAGCCGCGTACCTGTCGCGCCTGGGCCCGCGTGCATGCTGGTCTGCGCATAAATCAAGCAACGTGTGTGCCGACTGCGAACGTGCCAGTACGGTCGCCCCGGGCTAAACTACACGAACCAATTAATAGTAATTACTAATTAAACTTAACGTCGTCGTCACGTCAAACAAATGACCCTTTTAATACGCGACGTTGTTAAGAACCCTTAGTTTTTCGTTTATTGAAAAATGTTAACGGAGGAAAACGTATCAGACGTCAAAAGAATGAAGTTAGATTTAATGGTTAATCCCAATCAAGATGAGCCAAGTTTAAATGCCGTAAATCACTAGAGAGGCTTTATCCAAATATTAGGATACGTTGGACGGGTTTAGTAATGCATTTGGAGCGCGTCAACCCTTCCCTGCCAGATGATTTACGGGCAAACATCGTAAAGTTTAAACCCCACGGCGACGTAGGTTCGTCAACTTTACGATTGCATAAAGAAACGTATTATCTGGGTACGTTATCTAACCCAAAAGTCCCCAACAAAGAGATAAAATAGCTTCGTCGTTTATACCGTCGCTTATAAATAAATTATCTACGCCTTTGTCCGACGGGCCATACGGATTGTCTAAGTAAACTTGAAATAAATTGTGTTCCCGATTCCCGCTGTAAATCTGTCAGGCCATCAAGTCTAACGTAAAAGGGTTCTCGGACTATCCACTCCATTCAGCGATAAGATTTACTTCACTTGTGCGGAAATGACAGTCAATCTCAAAACGCAATGCAGTCTGCAGTGAGTTATGAATATAGTTTCTGTGTCGTAGAGTCTAATGTAGAGCAATAATCACGAACTTTTTGAAAGTCTGTCTACAAACGGTTTTGCTGAAATGGACTTTTGGATATGTAGGAACTTGCGACGCAGCGATAGGAAGCGTTTGGCATGCACGAGCTTTATCTGGCACGGAGGCTCCGCCCCGCGCGGGCGGCGACGCGCGGCTCCATTCCAATATGGCCCCCAATATGGCGGACTGCGCCGTGCCGTGGCGCCGCCGCTGCTTCGCTCGCCCGTCATCAAAAAGCTTTTATTAACATAATGAAAAGTACATTTATAATTAATTCACAGCAATCGCCAGCTCCATGCACGGCAGAGGTTTTATGTTTATTACACCCGTATCACCTTTATGGGCCACATCATGATTTCTCTAGAGTGTCACAGAAATAATATTTTTTTGTATGAGGAAATTGTCTTTTCATTTGCCTAATTTTTATGCTGCCTACCGTTATTGAATTGTTACACAAATTCTCACTCTATATAATTAAGTAGTGGAATAAAAATACGGTATCAGGGAGATTTATGCAAAGTATAAAAAGGAAACATAGCTTCGCCTTCGTTTTTATGCATATGGAAAAGCTTTTTTATTACTCTGTGGGTTTGGGAGTGTTCTTGTAGATATTCAAATTAAGTAAATCGACAAGCAATAGTTATATCTACCTACATAGGATGTTACGACTGTAATATGCCATTGGAGAAAAATCATGGAGATTTTCAATGCAAAGGATGAGAATTTTCCATCTCTGTCCATTTCAATACTATAACAATGAAAATAGGTATGTTTCAAATCCTACATTAATGTTTTAAACTGTGTACTTAGAAAAGTACACAGTTTGTCCTTTTTGCGATGAGATGCGATGACGATCATCATATCAGATCGATGTGGATAACAATAAAAAATCTACTTTTTTTTAACTAAAACTTTCGTAAGCATTCGGACATTCCGTCCGTCCGTCTCTGCTCACCATGATTAAGCTCTACGAATCAGAGCGAAACCTGGTCTCTTCCGAAAAAAAGTCAAGTAAGTAGGTGTACTTGCACACGAAACATTGAACAGAACATTACATAAGAAACATAGGGAATCCTAACACCTTTTCCGTACTGTTACCTCGAAAGTGTGTATTTCCTGAAAATCGTTCATTGAGTCTACTATTTACAGAACCTTGCGACTTTTTATGTTCCGTGTGACATTTATTTAAATGGTGTTTAAAGATTTTTTGGTTCAAAGTTCAAAGGCACTGTTTGCAAGCATTATCTGAAGGCATTATCGGCCTCCTGAAGGTATTACTAACTATGTACTAACATAGTATAAGCACCATTGTTACTAACACTACGAGTATATGGGCATTGCCTGAAATAAATAAAGACAATACAATACAATTATCTAGAATGCTTAAATCCACATGTTTTTAATAGAAAGGACGTTCTTCTATGTAGCACGTTTATTTACCCGAAGTTGTTATTGGTAGAGAGATTAGTGCATTATTGAGGTAAGCCTCTGAAATTTGTACGTAGAATTTGCCTTTGCGCGACATGGGTTACTTTTATCCGAATCGAACAAAGTCACAGACACATCTAGAAGACTACAAAAGTAACAATTAATTTGAGCCATGCCAAATTCACGGGAACCTACAATAGCACCAAATCCTAATAATACAATATAACAATTTTACATTGTTAAATGAAGTTATGTAATTTCATTTTCATACATTTCTAGCAGCTCTACTCTCTCTGTCTCTACTCTCGACATCAACAATTACTAGATGACCGGGCCAACATGTTTATATTAATTAGGTAGCCTCCACCAATCCGGACTTGGCCCCCGTGGTGGAGTATGGCCTATACTTTCCCTCGGTGGGGACATAATGGGTTGATGATGAGGTAGCCTACGACGCATTCTCAGACTAACCAAATATACATTATACACACAAAAATTTTATTCTTATTAAAAAAAAAAAACAGTAAAATCGGTGAAGCCGTTTCGGAAGAGTTCGATAACAAACACTGACACAATTTTTTTATACTTACATTAGAATGTAGATAGGTATTATATTATGTAAAGTAGTTCCAAAAACGTCTTACATCATGACATAAACTTTAGCTGTGTGTAAATTATTTCATGGTTAAGTTGAGTTACTGGCCACTCCGCAAGTCATGCATAGGTACTAACATAACATAAGCTCACGCCTGTATCCCACCCCTGTATCTCAGCCTGTATGCCACGATCCTGACAAATCACTTTCGCTTCGTCGATATTTATTAGTCGTTGCATGCTCGATATATTTGCTTCGTCAGTTTTTCTTCCTTCATCGTCTCCACATGTACATTACTTGCAAGTCATGTATTCGTTCATGAAATCCAGTTTAGACCAATTATCCAGTATCTTAGCTCAAGCGGGCCCCAATGTTATCATGTTGCAAAATGTTATAGTAAAATTAGCTGTGCCTGTCAGTGTTGCCACACAAGGCGATAACGTTGGCCAAAAAGTGCTATTGCACGTACTTTTCTTCGTCTTAGCAGATACATTTTAGATTTTCCATCGTGTTTTTAAGTTTCTTCAAATACACTCCTGGCGGACATACTTCGACCAAATAGGGGATGTATTAGCAAAGAGTAAGATAAAAAGTACCCGAAACTGACGTGCGTGCATGCAACGACTGACGAATGTCGGTGAAGCGAAAGTGATTTGTCAGGATCGAGGCAGGTGGCAGTCCCTGGTCTCTGCCTATCCCTCTGGGATACAGGCGTGAGCTGAGTAGGTATTAAAGTTTCTAAATTAAGTTTTCCTAAAAATTTACAGCGTCAAATCGTTTCTGACACACAATAAAATATGAATGGAATGCGTAATGGGAAATAAAAAAATAAAAAACTAAGGTTAAATAGAGTTTTACCTGAAGAGACCCTAAGAAAGGCATTAGGTAGTTTCCTTTTTTATAAATAAGACCGGTCTGGACTGGAGTAAAGTGCCAGATAGCTTTGATAACATTGCCAAAGCATCCCTCCTGCCTTAAACTTCAGCGAATCAGGCAAAGAAGAAGAAGAAGAAGAAGAAAGAAGAAGATTTTATAAGAAAACTTTATTGCAAGTAAAAGTGTTACAATCAGTCAGTGTTACAAAGCCTCTGCAACGGTCGTATTGAAATCGCTAGTAGACGCCAACTGGGCCGAGCTACCCACATAAACGCTGTTAGATTTGACTACGGGCCTAAGTCTCTAGAGGCCATTTGTCGCGTCAACGGGCCCCCGGAGCGCAGTTAGCGACATCTCACTCGCCGACGTGATTTATCTCGCTCCCGGGCGAAAGCCCCGCTGCCACATAACTGTCGCTTTGCTTCCCTCTTCCAGCGCGATTTGTTTGCCAGGCGAGGGAATTGCAGGAAAATGGGGATACGATTGCCGCGAAAATAACACGATTTTAGCTCGACCTCATTTCGATGAAATGAGGATGGAAGGCGAAGCGTTTCAAGGTAAATATATTGGAAGCGAATTGCAAAAAGAGTATGAAGTTAACTATTTGAGTATTGATTAAAAGGGTTGCAATTCTGACTGAATAAAATAGTTTTTGATTTTGTTTAATACGAAAAATTCAATAACAATATTGGTGTAACTCAAAAACTTCTATTATGGCTGGATTAGCTGATTATTAGGAAATCAGCTGTATTATTTTTGTAGAATAATTACATAATAAAATACAATGTTGGTATCGCAATAAAATTTAAAAAGCGTGATATTTAATTTAACCCCCGCTACACAAAGCATTTGTGAAAGAATCCGATACGTAAACAAAATACAGGTTCTAATCGCAGCGTTGTACTTCCGCTAATGAGTAGCTATGTCATTAGCCTGGACTGACCTCTGACAACAAATATTCAATAGCTACTGATAACTTCCAACGTTGATGTCTGGTTGTGCGCCAGCTGAGTTAAAGGATACGAGGCTGGGTATCACCAGTGTGATAAGCTAACGATCATAGTGTGAAGAGATAGTATAGAGTTAAAAAAATATATCGTCAGAAGGTTGACTTAGTACCTAACTATTGAAACAATATATAGATGGAAACACTTCTAAAATTAAATATGTACAATCATCTCCTACGAAAAAAATACGTTTCCTGAAACAGTATAATTTATAAAATGTGAGCGGTTTTAACAAACCAAACGGTTACAATATCCGGCTTAGATATCATAAACCGCGCAAATTCAATATTTTGGAAGATAGCTACTAATTGAAACACGACCTTCTAGAGGGAGGTATCATCAAAGGACATCAAACTGCTTCTCAGGTTTACATAAATCTCAGGGAGATTAATAAGAATGCACCTACGTAATTATATCTTCTCTCAAAGATTCCAATCGATGAAGTACCTATTTATATCTAAAACGCAGTTCTTTCGAGATATTTGGCTCACAGCAATAGACTCGTCTTGCTTACCCACCTTGACAGTGGCGGGCGTATACCTTCTATGCTAAATATTTTGTGGTAGACTCAGATAAACAGAGTTCAGTCGTCCACCAGGCGCAGTCACAGCGGCAATATTCATTAAGTGATACCCGAGTGATAGATACCAACCAGCAATGTCTCTCCTCGACATCGAAGCAGTGAACCAACTTTCCGGTGAGCAGTTCGAGTGGATGTTCGGAAACGTCATAGAACTGTGCGCGGACGCGGCAAAGAAAGTCCAAGAGACTCGGCCGTTTGAGGACATAGAGGGGCTCTGCAGAGCATTCGATGGGTACCTAGACGGTCTGGACGAGAAGGGTAAGTTTACTGACACCGCGCTGGTCGCTAGATCGAACTGAGGTGCAAGGTCTGTTGTGTATAGAATAATTGTGTGTAGTGTAGTATGTCGAATCGCTCGTAGCCTGGGCTGCCTGAGTGATCTTAAACGATCACTAAGGTTAAGCAACATACGGCGCGTTCAGTCCATGGATAGGTCACTGTCTATGACTAACGCTAGTGGCATTTTTCCGAGCGGTTCCGTGCTTCGCAAGGCACGTTAAGTTGTTGGTGCCGGTTGCCGCCGATAGATGGCAGTCGTTAAGTCAAGTCAGTGGCCATAAGGCGGCTTGAAAACTTCTGACAGTAAGACCAGCCACTAGTCTTACAAGCCTTCACCAATCCGGACTTCTGACTGAAACTTCTGACAGTAAGACCAGCCACTAGTCTTACAAGCCTTCACCAATCCGGACTTGGCCCCCGTGGTGGAGTATAGCCTATACCTTCCTCAGGGAAGAGACCCGTGCCTCTCGGTGGGGACATAATGGGTTGATGATGAAGTGTAGTATGTGAGTAGAATAAGTTAGCGGTGGGGTAGCTTAGCGTGATAATTGTGTCGCTAGCGCTCGCTGCTCATACGACTATCGACCAAATGTGGTGCTGACAAGATCAGAAATTCGCAAAAAAATGAGGTGGTGAGCGGCGGTAAGAACGTAGGTTCTTTATTCTAAGGACAGCTTATCATGATGGCATCGACCTCAGGCAATGCCAAATATATACTTTCGAGATTTTTACCACAATATTCTGTATTCTAAAGACACTTGTCTTATTATATTTTATTTTTGTGGTTTTTTCCTCGTGTACAATAAAGAATATTCTTATCTTATCTTGTCATGGATCAGTATGGGTTCAACACCAGGCAAAGACAAAAGTAGGTGCCAAATGTGCTTTAGCCTTTCAGGTCTGTTGTTGTTGTTTTGCTGATGGTATGTTTCATCTATACTGCACTGAAGGCTGTGTTTATCGAACAGAACGTGCTAGGAAAGTCAATGACCATTGGTGGATAGTTGTGTTGTGATTATCTACAATGTTTGCCAACCTTGTGATTATTGAACTTCAGTTCATAAGCATGTATGTATACCATACACATGTAAGATAAGATAAGAATATTCTTTATTGTACCAGGAAAAACACATAAAAAACATTTACAAAGATACAGTACAATTGGTAGCTGCGTATATCTACCGAATATTGAATGGGGAACTTGCGACAAACTTGTATTGAAGTTGCATTGCTTATAAAGCACAGAAAACAGGAAAACTCAAGAAAAAATAAAATACCAAACCATAAATTTTATGGTTTGGTAGTTTTTTTTTTTGTGTTTTCGGGGTTTCAAAAAAAGGGAAAAATTAAGGTACCTACTCTAATAATAAAAAACATATGAGATTTTATATTTTCATGGAATTCTGGCGAATTCACCGGAAGACGGCGGCAGGTGGAGCAGTGGGCTCATTATGTAATTTTCGCAACGGATATTGTTGTTGTTGTTGTTACACTTTATTGCACAAAAGAAAATACATTATTCATACCAAATTCATGTTCATCCAAATACAATACGATATTCATACATCTTAAAAAGTCACGTCAACACAAAAACCGACGTCGTACGGAGTACTGTCTCGCTCTAATATTGGGTCTTAAAAGAAGATAGTGCTACAGTAGTGGTATACATGACTTTTTGAAACGTATGAATATCGGTTGCGAAAATTACATGAGTCCACTGGGCAGTAACGGAGTGGCGGCCGAGGGCGGGCGGCACTTAGTCGGTAGACCAACAGCCCGATGGTCGGACGATGTAGCCAGGTTGGCGGGGGGCACGCGGATGCAATGGCGAGAGACCGTGTTATAGCGTGACAGGGAAAAGGCCTATACCCAACAATGGGCAGAGGTTGATTGATGATCATCATCATCATCATCATCATCAACCCATCATGTCCCCACCGATGGGCACGGGTCTCTTCCGTGAGGAAGGTATAGGCCATACTCCACCACGGGGGCCAAGTCCGGATTGGTGGAGGCTACCTAATTAATATAAACATGTTTGCCCGGTCATCTAGTAATTGTTGATGTCGAGAGTAGAGACAGAGAGAGTAGAGCTGCTAGAAATGTATGAAAATGAAATTACATAACTTCATTTAACAATGTAAAATTGTTATATTGTATTATTAGGATTTGGTGCTATTGTAGGTTCCCGTGAATTTGGCATGGCTCAAATTAATTGTTACTTTTGTAGTCTTCTAGATGTGTCTGTGACTTTGTTCGATTCGGATAAAAGTAACCCATGTCGCGCAAAGGCAAATTCTACGTACAAATTTCAGAGGCTTACCTCAATAATGCACTAATCTCTCTACCAATAACAACTTCGGGTAAATAAACGTGCTACATAGAAGAACGTCCTTTCTATTAAAAACATGTGGATTTAAGCATTCTAGATAATTGTATTGTATTGTCTTTATTTATTTCAGGCAATGCCCATATACTCGTAGTGTTAGTAACAATGGTGCTTATACTATGTTAGTAGTTAGTAAAAAAAATGTTGCAGTACATCAATGCAATCGAAAGAAAGCAACTTTCGACTGCATTTAATTGGTTACTAATTTATTAACCCTGTAGGTTCATATATATAATATTCGTGCATTAAAGAGTTACTTATCTATTTTTATGTAGTCTGTGTACGTCCCACCTCCCACTGCACTGTCCCTCGTAAAAACTCAGGCATTCTATACCTATCGACTGTAATCTGGCAATAACACCCAATTTTTTTACACAACACTCTTTGACTTCATCTTGGCATTGTACCAAGCTTTACAGAGCCACGTTGTTGCATTTTGGCATAATATTATAATATGAAAATTCGCGCGTAATTTGACTGTCTGTACCATGCTTCTTCTTCTTCTTCGGTCCTTTAACTCCTAGAGGAGCATAGGGCCTTAACCACAGATGTCCACTTCTGACGGTCGTTCGCGGCAGCTTCCAATTCAGGCCAGCTAGTGCCGATCGACTTGACCTCTTGGGATATAGATATTTTCCAGGTTGTTTTAGGCCGTCCCCTCTTTCGGTTGGTTGTCTGTACCATAAAATTGTCGAATTAGAGATAGGACACACTGCCAGATCACAATCGTACTTATACTAGCTGACCCGGCAAACGTTGTTTTGCCAATAGGAGTATGAAAAATAGATAACCTATTCCCAGTCCTACCGAAGATACATATAAAATTTCGTCAAAATCGGTCAAGCTGTTTCGAAGGAGTGTGCGCACTAACATTGTGACACGAGAATTTAATATAACAGATTTTACCATTTCCAGCAAAAGTGGTGGTGCTAAACTTACACCCAGACCTGGCTGGACGGCTGGCGACCAGCGGACAGCTAACGCGGGAGTCGGCCAGAGAGCAACAGAGCGCTGGCCTGCAGACGCTCACCGCTGACCAGAAGGAAACCATCGACAGCCTCAATCACAAGTAAAACATTCAAGGACGGATTTTGGACGAAGGTCGTTTGATAGGAGGAAATTTTGCAAACAGCTAGTAAAGTAGTGATGTCCTGACGTGACGATTTCATGAATTTGGCCGAAATAAAGCTATTGCCCCTATCGGCGGGCGTCCGAAAACATTGTTCACTTGTTACTAATATAAAAAATCGATACTAGGATAGGTATTACCTATTAATTTAGGTAATACCTATCCTATCCTAATTTATTAATAGGTATTACCTATTCATTATTAAATAATGTAGCATGTTTTGTGGCAGTAAAATGTTAGAATTTTACAGTAAATGTAAATGCGCCCTATGACATGAAAACGTAAACTAATCGTGTCGTGGCACTTATCAGTGCTGGTCAATATAGTTTTATTTTATTTTAAGTTGATTAGGGAAACCAGCTTTATTTAAGAAACTCAAGTGTAACAATAGAAGCTCAGTGTAATGTAGTAACAATGTTCAAAAGCCGATAATGGGCCTCCTCAGATTAACTCAGTAGTAGTTGCATGTAAATACTAATGTGCGGTCGACTGTAACATCACGTACACTCCATTTATCTATACTTGACTTTTTTTCCAAACTTTAAACGACACTAAATCAAAAACCTTTAGCGGTAGAAAACTCGAAACGGTCTACAAAATTTGGGGCTAGCTAGTACTAAATTTGCAAACTGTTTCGAGTTTTCTACCGCTAAAGGTTTTTGATTTAGTGTCGTTTAAAGTTTGGAAAAAAAGTAAAGTATAGATAAATGGATTATACATAAACTCACACGTCCTGGGGTGTGATTACGTAAGACTCCACTGTATGGAGTTGTCTGATATAGGGCCGGTTTCTGGATTGAGAATTTCACTAAGTAACGTTCTGTCATGCTTTTTTCTGAGAAATTTGACGGGACAGCACTACAGTTAAGTGGTTACTTAGCAAAATTCTCAATTCAGAAACTGGCCCTTAGCCCCTTTGTTCCCGGTATGTCACACCACCTTTTGTCACACTGTTACATTCTGGGACTTTTTTCCCGGCAGGTAACTGTCATATACCAACATTCTTATTTTGACTCTTTCGAGTTGTCTAAATTCTTAACCCGATAGAGTTACGTAATATAAGGGTTGATCTAACGGGCCGAAGAGGGGGAGGGGTAGGTCTGCGCTCAGATGACTTCCGTGGGTTTGCTAAATAAGAGTGAAACTGACGCCACCGAGGAAAAAAAATTATAGATCGAATTTGCAAAAAATGTCTATACAATATCTCAATCATGTACAGTGATTTGTTGAACCCACGACAAAGAACCTAGGATCACGAACCTGGGACTATGCTAAAAACGACCTTTTTAGAGGCGGTTATACTCGTACTATCTAGTCGAAGGTTTCTGCCTTAGTTTCACGGGCATGGGTTAAGAATACGAAAAAAAGTCGCAGTAGTTCCATCATGGAACTCGGCAATATCGGCGAATGGTTGTCTAAAGATCACTATATTAACTTACAAGTATCTTATTTTTTATTTATTTTACTTTTTGCTAATAATACGTTTCAGTGGATCACGTGAAAAAGAAAAGGAAAGCACCTTCCACGAGAACCAAAAAGCCAAGTAGCGCCATCTACCCTATATACGATTCAACTAGTACCTTTGGAAGAAAACAGAGCATCAAGCCAATTACTTCAGATTTTCACCGGTAGGTGCGCCACTGTAGCATTGTGGAAGTAACATTTTTGTTTTCATGCTTTTCCAGATACAAGGCAAAGTTCAGCTTCCCATTCGTAATATGCGCGAGGGAGAACAAAATTCAGTCTATTACAGAAGGCCTGAAAAATCGATACAACAACAACCATGACCAAGAAGTGCTCACCGCCATCTGTGAGGTGAAAAAGATCTGCAGACTACGAATTCTGGATATTGTCAGTTAGAAATTGTCAAGCAAATATTGGAGGAAATAATATGTCTACTGAAGTACTATTAAAAAAACAATTGCTAAGTTGTGAATTTTATTGAAAATTTTGATAAATGAACTTAATTACTTATTTGCCAAACTATTCCTCCATCACCTCAATTATAAGAGGCCTAAGGACCTCTCGCAGACAGCGTGGGGTTGCCCGGCCACCTCGCAGAACTCTGGTGTATTGAGGATGTCTTCAAAGCCAATGTCGAGGTACCGCCCAGTTAGGACATCGCTTTGTAGGTTGGAGCTTGGAAGGAATGGAAGGCGACCAACCTGAAATGTAAAATATTTACAATTAGGATAGAAATTCTATAGATCCAGTTGTTCGAATATTAATGCCATGTTACATACACTAAGGTCTTGTTATGCTGGTTATTACAGCCTGATTTTTTCACCGGTGCAATAAATTTTACCATATCATTGGTATCGATAATAGCATTTATCGAATAAAATTACCATATATATTTTTTTTATTTTCATTAATTTATTATTCATCCAATTTATAACTCATGGACACCCATTACAAGGTGTCATCGCGGTGCGAGGCAGAGGGCGGCGGGGTGGGGTGAGTGAGCGGGCGGCGGGCTGGCCGGCGCACGATTTGGCCGGTCATTCATTCAGTCCGCGCGCATTGACCAAGGTGAGTGCACGTGCGCCGTTTCCGCACTTCCTGCAGTCGAAAATTACGCGCGCTCGATTTTACAAACCGCGAGTATTACGAAATGGTTCGTAGTTACTTTCTCAGTGGGGAAAATACAGTGCAGCTCGGCGGGTATACGATGAAGAAAGTTTGCCCCGCCTGATAAATGCCGGTTTTATTTAACCTCAAATATTCAACACCAGGACATTCATGAGAGTGACGCAGCATTTGCTAGACTACGGACAGTTCACTGCACCAGCGCACGCTCAAGGCTGAGGAAGGAGACCTCCCTTGGCCGTGGAGATCGAGGAACAGATATTCGCGTTCTTCGAGGAAGACCCCAGAAGGATAGATAGATAGATAGATAATGATTTTATTTACACACCAAAACACACATTTTTACATTTAGGTGAAATAAGAACTAAAAAAGGACGAAAAAGACAAAATTTACAAAATAACCAGAAAAACACTTTAGAATTAATAATTGAATGTACTCAGAGACATGGAAGGGCCAAGTAAGGTCGGCAATGTGAGTCTTGGCTGTAAAAAGGTGTCTGGACTCAGAATGAGCTACGGATAAGAATCCGTAACGCTGATTTTCAGCCAGAACCTGTTGCGTGAAAGTCACGAGCGCCACAGCAGCACAAAAACCCGTTAAAACAAGTACAAAGAACCGTGTGATCATCTCCTGTCTTTAAGTTTTAATTAATTTTAATGTTATTAAATTTTATAATTTAGTGTAATACGGCTGACATACGGCTGACATAAAAATACTCGTATAGAATAAACCTGCTAGGAACTCTAATACATCTAATACAAAGGCCGAGACGTACCAAAAATGCTCAATGCAACACTAATGACAACATTTTGTCGTTAATGTTGCACTGATAATTCGTCTAACAAATTTGTTGCACTCACAAATCAAAAAGCCTTAAACAATAATACGATAAGGATCCTTAAACAATAAGGAGCACCAACAACGCGGTACGCACGGCGCACTTCGGCGTTAGCCAGTACGTGGTGTGGAAATTCATACCACTACCAACCAGTACAAGCATTCCACGCCGGTGACGGTCCTAAGCCCGTGCAAGTATGAAGGAAGAATTGAAATCAAGTAAGATTTTTTTTGCTACGTCATACATAAGTCATACCTACTGGCTACGCCGCCGCCGCTGCCGCCGCCGCCGCTTCTTTTCCTTCACGCAAGCCGCGCGCAGTTGCCAGTTCGGGCGTTTAGTTGTGCTCATGCGTAATGAGTCCATATTTCTTTAAGATTTGCGGATAAGTTCAGACATTGGTATTTTTGTTTTTTTGTACCAACGGGGTAGTAGGTAACAAAAAATGTTGGTATTTGTATTTTGGACTTAGTATTACGTATGTTGATTTATTGTACCGGTGAAAATATCACCCTGTATATACAACTACGTATTTTTTATAAAAATCAGTATTCTCCTTTAAAACACATCGCTAATGGAGTTTAAATAGGAAGGAAAGAACATTTATATGATGTTGAATGAACACAAATTACCCATAAAAGTACATTTCCGAAATGAGTAGTTCTGTAAGAGAATACTCGAATACATATTGGTCTAATCTATCAGCCTGAGGACGCGAGTCGCGCCTGTAGTGGCGCTAAAATATCAGAATTTGACGTTTAATGGATGTTAAAACCTGTATCCACATGTGCTGCATACTCAAGGGATAGCCTTTAGAGAAATTCTGAATTCTAAAGTCGGAAGTGAACCCACGACCGCCAACCCTAGACATCTAAACTTACTGCATACTCCATAATTCCTAACCATTCATCGATTCGACATTTTTTGAAGTGCTAAGTTTGAAATGAAACGTTTTTATTTTTGTTACCTTTCTTTATGGCACTGAGATTTCAAGGATATCTTATATTTAAAAAAAAAAATGTTTTTCCTCATGTAGGTACTCTATTTCTTTTTCTATCTGTTTATAATGACACGCGTTTCTACAGAGCCAAAAACAAATAGACATGATTTTTTTAAAAACATAATTATACACAATATTATGGGCAAACTCAAACTGTAGACATTAGAAAAAGAAACTTAAGTTGAATAAGGGTATATTCAGAACAAAAATCTGTTTTATATTCACCACGAATTACGATTTTGTAGGTATTTTCGTGAAAGTCGAAAAAAATATGCACTTGGCTGACGGAATTCTTTGCCACTTGACAAACCATGACAAATACCGAGTTGATAAGAGACACCACTGTTATCCGCAAAAGCGTCGAATCGACGAATTTTAGGTGTCTGGGTTAAGTATAGATTGGAATAAATGTATTAGTTAATACAGACAGTTTCTATTTTTTATCTCTTTATAAATTATCTGGTTACCTTGCCCGCAAATTTTCTTTCCATTGTAAGCCTCATTGGTGCATGCAGACCCTGAATATTTCTGAGCATAGTCATGTTCATCTTATCCTCATTGGCAAGGAACTGCAAAGAAAAGAAACGCGATGGTTAGTACAATAAGAACAAGTCCTTTTTGTGAATTCTTGATAAGTTTATTTCAGTTGTAGGGTGGATTTACTCGACAAAAATTTCTCGGAACAAAAAATTCAAAAAAATTAAAACACATTGGAATGCTAGTAAAACCAGATAAAATCATTGTAGGATAACTATAATGTTCTTACATTGTGTTTAGACCAAGATTTTTAACGTTGATCCGAAGATATCAGCATTCAAATAAAAAGAGGTGAGATGGTGATGACGACTGTGGTATGGCGGTGATTTATCTATAGATGGTGATGATTTCGTGTGTATGGTGATGATGCTTTAACTAAGTAGGTATGTCAAATTAAAAACAAAATTCTGAAAATCAAATGTTTTTAATGATATAATCAACACAATTCTGATAACAATCGTATACAGTCATTTTCTTCTACCTCTAATGATATAACTCAACACAATTTTACTAACAATCCTAAACAGTCTTTTACTTTTCGCTTAATTATTATCATTATATTTTTATGTTAATTGAGATTTGGTCAGCTTTTTTGGTAATAAGTCATGTAAAAAAACATAAATTATTGTACAAGTAACACGTAATCATCATTTTTATTACTAAGTTAATTGAAATTTGGTCAGTTTTTTGGTAATGAACTACTTTTATGTTGTTGATTACTGTTCTGTGTTATTCTACGATTGATTATATTACCAAGAAACTGACCAAATTTTCTTTTTTCATAATTTAACAAAATTCTCTTACATAATCATCACATTGGTTCGTTGTGGTCATCGGTGGTTTTTGGTCAATTTTTTGTAATCAAAGAGGTAACTATCTACTTATTAATTTTTTTGTCCTCATCATCATCATATTAGTACACTGCTGGACATAGCCACCCCCTAATGAGCGCCGTAGCGCCCTGTCGTCAGCTTGCCGCATCCAGCATCTGCCTGCAGTCTTTCGCAGATCGTCATCCCATCTGGTTGGAGGGCGTCATACACTACGTTTGCCAAGTCACGGTCTCCACTCAAGAACACGTTTACCCCAACGGTTGTCGGTTCTGCCACTTCAGCTTGCTAAATTCTCTGAGCTATATCGATAACTCGAGGTATTCGTAACGAATTCTATTCTTCAGAGAAACTCGGAGCATAGTTCTCTCCATAGCTCGCTGAGCGACTTTGAACTGGTGAACCAGCCGTATCGTGAGTGTTCACGTCTCGGCTCCGTAGGTTATTACAGGTATGGCACACTGATTGCAAACTTTCGTTCTCAAGCATTGCGGTACGGATGACGAGAAGACTCGGCGTAGTTTCCCATACGCTGCCCAAACCAGTTGGATCCTCCTCTTGGCTTCCTTCTCGAAATTGTTCTCACCTAACTGCAGAATCTGCCCGAGGTAATATTCGGAAAAGATTTCTTGATCTACGACGTTCGGTGTAGGATCTATGTGGCCATTGATCATGACTTTGGTTTTATCCAAATTCATGCCAAGACTGATACGTCACGAGGCTGAAGCTAGGCTGGCCGGCCTAGCATCTGGTTCAGCTCCTCTAGCGACTCCGCCATGCGAATTGCAGGTGCGAGATGTAGTCGCCGTTTATGTTAATGCCCTTTCCTTTCCAGTCCAGCGTCTTAAACATGTCTTCCAACGCGCTTGTGAACAGTTTCGGGGATATAATATCCCCCTGTCTTACTCCTCTGGGCAGTTGGATAGGTTTAGACTGCTGGCCCTGTACTTGGACACTCATGGTGCCGGCTTCGTATAGACATCTCAACACCTCGATAGAACGATAGTCTACTTGGCATCGCTGTAAGGATTCCAGAGCTGCCCAGGTTTCGACAGAGTCAAAGGCCTTCTCATAGTCCACAAAGTCAGTGATTGGATCCGGCATTGAACCTGTTGATCACTGAGACATCTCTGAACATGTACTTGCTATCCGTCATGATGAAGTCGATCTCATTTTAAGTCACAGTGTCGGGGCTTTGCCATGTCCACCTCCCTTGAAGAGGCTGTTTCTTGAAGAAACAGTTCATTAAGAATCACTCCTCTTTCTCAAGGAAGTTGACAAGCATTTGCCCCTTGTGATTCCTGACCCCATAACCATGCGGGCCTATTCGGGACTTGTTGCCACTCTGGGTTCCCACCTTGCCGTTAAAGTCCCTCATAACAACGTTGAAGTGATCGTGGTTTTATGTAAGGCTTTGGATATGTCTTCGTACATATCCTCCACTTCATCATCCTAGTGTGTTGAGGTCGGTGCGTAAACCTGAATGACCTTCATGCTGTAACGCTTGGACAGCCGAAGGATAAGGTACGCTACTTTGGTCGACACACTAGAGATTTCTTCAACGTTGTTAGAGATGGCCTTATTGACGGGGAAACCTACGCCACCCTGGGATGTTTTATCACCCTCGAGAAAGTAGAGAATATGGCCCGAGTCTAGGGTTACGGTGTCCTCCCCCTCTCTACGGACTTCACATAACCCCAGAACATGCCATTTAATGTTCTCTAACTCCACTTCCAACTGCGCTAGATGATGGTCAAGCCTCAGAGTGCCATTTGAACGTTGCCAGGGTCAATTTTTTGTGGCAGCCTGAGGTAGCCCGGTGATTCTTAGCAGCCCCTGCTATGCAATATCGAGGCGGCTGGGAACTGGGGGCCATTTCCTTGGTCGTGCCATCATTGGGGGTAATCCATAATCCCATAATCCCCACGCTGGGCATGCGGGTTGGGGATCCACACATCATTTGTAAACGGTGATGATGCGTATGGTGATGACGATTCGAACATTACGTAATTTTTTCTAGAAAAGTAATATCAATAATAAGATACCGCTATTTTCTTTAGCATCTTCACTTACATCAAGATCTTATTGAAATTAATGGTAATGCTATTTTATGTACTTACCTTGAACCACAGTCTGACGGTAATGACGGCAACTTTGTCTAATCAACTTTTTTGGACACTCGCAACAAAATCTTTGCTCTCGGAGAGATTGTTATGCACGTGCGACTCCCTTCGGAGTTTGCTATTGAACTGAGGAAGCAGATCAGGGTATCGCTGGCCACGTAAATGCAACGCATACAGAACTACCTTCACTTTGATGTTGCCGTGACGGTGTTGACGAATATCGATGCTAAAATTTTGTTAATTAATTGATCATTAATCTTACGAAGAAATTATTATTTTCTTTTCTATAAAGTTATATACAATATGGATAAACGTAAATAATGAATTAAAATCTAGTTCCTACGTCGGGTATTCGACTTTTTGCCGGCAAACGTCAAGAGTAGCAATTTTTTTCACAGACGGTGATGATTTTTATAGCAGTATTCATTTTATTACTAAAAATCTATTGATTTTGAGTATGTTTGGGTTAAAGCGCATTATAAAACAGGTATATTTAAAGCATGTAAATGTAAAAAAGTTACGATTATCGAGCAATATTTATTTTTTTATCCCCTCAACGTGAATTTTCGACAGGATTGTAAATCCACCCTGTAGCAAGCCAACATATCCTTAAAAATACATCATACATGCAGTGAAGTTCACTTGAAAATACTTCTTATGGGTTAAAATAATTATGTACCTATGTGTGGAACTAACTCATGTAAAGAAAAAATACCTAATAAATTACAATTAGATGAAGTTACTAGATTTTTGAGAAATCCATCATGGAACTCGGCAGTGGAACTACTGCGAATGATTGAAATCCTCGGCTATTGCCAGACCAATGTATTGTTTACTAGTATGATAAAAAATCTATCACATATTTCTATGCACACACAGTATTGATTGCATCGCAACCCGGAGTGCGCTTCTTGTCTCTGCTAATTGCAGTATAGCACTACTACTTGAAATGATGCCAAATCTTTTTTATTTTCTTTATTTAAATAACAAAATTTTTGTACATATTTTTTTGTAATCCCAAATGATTTGATGAGCCAATAAAAATATTTTCTCTTCAGGCAACAAGTTTTTTTTTATCTCTATTTGATGTCCGCGACAAAATTCAAATGTTTTGATTTTGGGTGTGTATCCGATTACGTGTCACCGGGCACGTCACTGTTAAAGGCCTTCCACACGATTGGAAAGATTCTCCGACCAAGGTGACATTGGTCGGGTTGGTGTAAAAATTTCACGAGTGGAAGCCGGTTGTCCAACCAAATATTGGTCGGAATCCAACGGCCTTGATCGGAAGCGCAGCCATCACAACACGCTGTGTTGGCGGTCGGAATGGATCGTGTGGAAGGCTGTCGTCCGACGCGAGCGCTTCAGTGTGCCGTTGCCGTCGCTGCGGGCGGATGTATGTCTATGACAGTAAGTTCGAATTCGGTAGTTGACCGATAGGTGATAGTTGACGACTAACTATAAATTACTTCATTGCTCGACTAAAACAAAATATTTCGGGAAATATATCTCTTTCAGTTAATTATTAGTTATTACAATTGTTAAATAGATGAAACATAAAAAGACTGCTCTGAATAATTACTTCATAATGCGGTATTTTCACAGGTACAAAATTCCGTTTTAAAAGTAATTTAATTGACATTTTGTCAACTAGCTACCCAATTATGTTTCGAATTATGGTTGGAATGGGTTCGCATTTTGAAAGCCGCGAACGGGAAGTGTTGACGGAATTCATATCAATTTACACATAAAATAACATTAACATACAGGCTTGCATTTACATACATCGCTTCTGGTCCCACACTAGGATACCCTGTGTCGTGGGAACCAGAAACAGCGACGTCATAAGCATGTAAACATCCAAGACCTGTGTTTATTTTTTTTTGTAACCAACCGGGATTCGAACCCGGGACCTCTCACATGGTAAGCAGATGCGCTAACCGCTGCGCCACCGATGTCGTTTCGTACAGTCGAGAGCACATCATGTTATACACCCATGCACTCTGCTCCGTTGCAACTCAAATGTGAACGATGACGTGCTTTCGACTGTACCTTGTCAAGTTGTCCGACCGTGTGGAACGCATTCCAACCCGACCAAGGCCACTTGGTCGGAGAGTCTTTCCAATCGTGTGGAAGGCCTCTTAGCTTGAGAACTTAGGGAATTCCCCGAACGCAAAATAGGAATCCCCAAACGCTTTCTGCTAATACTCATCGTTTATTGGGCATTGATTGTCAGGGCTTTCTTCACTTCTCCGGTCCGGCAAACGTTAATTACCGGTCCGATTTAGAAACACACAAGAATACTAGTAAGCTTCTCCACTACTCCGGCATCCGGTTTTTAAAGGTCAGATAATTTGCTAGATCGGAACGGTATTTTACCGGACGGAAGTGATCGACGTACAAAAACAATAGTACACGTTTTCGCACCGCGCATACAACCAGAAAATGTTCCCAGACTATTTAATTAGATTGATAAAATATGTGGAAAACGTCCCCTGCCTCGAAAAGAAAAACCGAGGAATTTTAGTAAAGCCGCGTTTTCACGGTCTTATTGCGCTCGGACCGAGTTTACTAAGATGACTACTAAGATGCTACTCGTATCGTGTACACTGGCCATTTTAGTGCATTCGTATCAAAACGCCAACTCGGACCGCGCTCTACTCGTCTTAGTTGACTTTGATGCAATAAGAAAAACAAAATGGCGTCTTCGCAAGAAATTCCTGTGCCGCGTAGAAGAAAGTGGTCAAAAAGAGACAATTTGCAGTTTGTGGAGCTTTACAAAAGTGAAGAAGTATTGTGAAATGTGTGTTTGGCATCATATAAAAATAAAGACGACAGACAAGTCGCGCTGGAGCGGATACGGAGAAAATTGAACGTGGAAAGCAGGATAACCAAAGCAAATGCTAAAATAAACAATATTCGGAACACTTATGCTCAAGAAATGACCAAAATAAAGAACATAATATAGCCAACTTGTACAGATGTGCGAGTGGATTTAAAAGCAAACAATGAATTTTGTTTTTTCCAAGAAAGAACATTAATTAGAGATGGACATTTTTTAAATTATGTAATTCTTTGAACCACCTAAAATACATGGACGAAATCATTGTGGAATCTGAGTAGAGTTACTGACAATTTGAGTGATATAGCACAATGAAGAGCCACTCGTCCATTAATGTTAACAGTTGAAAGTGTGAAGATTGATTATCAACTAGAACTGTGTGATCTGCAATCAGACCTCTTTTAAAGGGGCAGAACAGAATCAGGAAATGAATTTTTTAAGATTGAATGTTTCCCGAAACTGACAAATTTAAGCCTAAAAATGGGTTTGATGATGGGCAGTACTTATCTCTGTGAAAGTGCATATTCAACAATGGAGTTAATAAAATCGAAATACAGCTCTTCATTGACAGACACATCACTTAACCCTTTGGCTCAACTCTGCATATGATAAGTTGCCTTGACACAAGGGACTTTAGAATGACGGTTAACAAATGTAAGGTTTAATTTAGCTTCCGAGTACCCGCTACCAAATTTGATAACCGCCGAGCTAGCAGGTTAAGCATGCACTGCATCTAGCTACTACCAATGTTGATCAACATCAATACGAGCCCCGATGCAAAATAGTTCGTCTAGTATGGAAATTAGTAAGCGTAAAATATATAAAGTAAATATTGGTAAAATAATTAAGAATGTTTAATAAAAAGTAAACCACAATTTGAGGAACATTATAAAGTTTATTTTAACATTACTGAAATTCTTTCATGACTTTACATAACATAAAAAAATAAAAAAAATATTCTAAAAAACATAACGCAAAAGTATTCGTCTACCCTTGTCACTCACGCAAAATAGTTCGTCTACCACTTAGTTGTGTCGCCTTTACTCTCAATGACAGCTTTAATGCGAAGAGGCATGGTTGCAACCAACGCTGCACACTCCTCAGGCGTAATTGACTCCCAGACAGCCAAGAGTTTATCCTTTATCCACGAGTTTAGTCGCTCTTCGATCTTGATGGATTTTTATGGAGAACTTTTTTATTTTCCACCATAGGGTTTCGATCGGCGACAAGTCCGGGCTGTTAAAGGGCCATTCGATTGTAGGTATGCTTTTCGCCAGTAGCCACGTCTTTGATGTCCTTGCAGTAGGACTGCTGGAAGCCCTATCCTGTTGAAAATGAAGGAATCTTGATGGTTGAGTGACGGAATAGAGGGCAGTAAATTCTCTTCGAAAAGGTTTTGATACCTCGCAGCATTGATAGAACCATCCACAAATTGCATACCACCAAAACATTGTGCAGACATGCAGCCCCATATCACGAGAGACGCCGGAAACTTCACTTTGCGTTTGAGACAACCAGTATGAAATGAGTCATTTTTGTTCTGAATCACTTTTTTTTCTTTCATCACCGACTGTCACTACAAGTTTAGACTCGTCACTCCAAGTGATACTACGCCACTGATCGGAAGTCTAATTTAAATGATCACGAGGAAATTTCAACCTGTTTTTCTTTTGTACAGCAGTCAACAGTGGTTTCTCCTTAGCGGTGTTAAATCCTTAACCCATTATTTTTAGGACTCTTTTGCAAGTATCAACTGAGACGTCTTTGTGAATCATTCCTCCCATTGCACCGTGAGTTCTCCAGCTCGAGCACAATGATTATTTTTGATCATTTTCTTCAGGATTCTGTTTTCTGCTGCTGCTGCACTCGTGATGCTTGGTCGACCTGTTTTCTTCAAACAAGAAGACGTTCTGTTCTTTTTATTGGACTGTAGATCTTTAGATATTTGGTACCTTGATTTGCCAGCATCAACCCCACTAACTATTCGCTTTCGAATCTCTTCACACACGGGTTTGCCACGACCCGTTGTTATTTGAAAACTAATGAAAATAACTGAAATTTTCAGAATTTATACCGCCTCAGTGTACAAATGGCACAGAATTACTTTTACAAATTAAAATTATGCAACATAATTGTACATAGAAGGTATAATCTTATTTAACTCACCGATAGACGAACTCTTTTGCATCGATTAACAATTAGACAAATTATTTTGCTTATTACTTCTTTGAATTTAAAATAGAATATTTATAAATTTAAAAAGCTAAAATAGTTTATTGATTCATAATTAAAAAAGGGCATGAGTAACGCGACATGCGAAAGGAGAACAGTTAATATTTTATATGGATATACAAAAATAATGAAGTTAGAAAAAATCTGACAGAGAAAATTTCATACTAGACGAACTATTTTGCATTGGGGCTCGTATTAACAGAATAATTGTAAAAGAAAAATTAATAAAAAAATTAAAATATTATACCTGCATTTTGTTTTTACAAATATTTTGTGGCCCCCAATGAATTTAGTCATTTTTATTCTATCTAGTTTGGACAGCCCTGGTCGAGAGGATTTACTCACATTACGCTCTGAAGCTTCCAGGGGGTGGGCCATGCCGAGCTTGGTCTTGGTGGCGCCTAGGCCAGCTACAAACGGGTCTGGTACCCCGAAAGGACCCTCCGCCACCTTAGCGTGGCTTACATGCTCAGGCTTTACCTTCAGCGCGGGCAGTCCGAAACTCTGAAAAAATAAGATGACAAATTCTAACACAATGCCCAGGTGAAGTAGTGATGATATATTTTGTAACTACGATGAACCGACAGTTTTCTTGTTTCGAACAAAAGTAAAATAATTCGCCGCCACCGAGGATTCCTTAGACGGCATTTTATGCATACTGGAAGTTAAGTATGGTGCAGAAATCCTTACCATATTGAGGTATTATTTGAACGTATTAAATACACCAAATAATTCACAGCAAAAAGAATCTTTTTCAATAAAATGTATTACAGACTTCTTTCTGAAAACAAAATCTGTCAAATCACCGCGTTTTTTTTTCTTTCTTTTTGCTATGTAACCAGTGTTGTCAACTTTATTTTTCCAAAACCACTAAACCAAACTCAACACGATAAACCACAATTTTTTTTGCGGTAATGCTGGGGCCGCACTTGCGTCTATCGTGACAAAGCTTCGCGCCAGTACTCTGTGGAATGTAGGGACTGAAATGCCCCTGGCGCGAAGCTTTGTCACGATAGACGCAGGTGCGGCCCCAGCATAACAAATACACCAGAAATTAAAAAGAACTTATTTTCCACTAGATCAATAATATATTTCAAAAAGTACTTATTTTATGTGTAATTATTATCGCTCGTAGCCTGAGCTGCCTGAGTGATCTTAAACGATCACTAAGGTTAAGCAACAAACGGCGCGTTCAGTCTATGGATGGGTCACAGTCTAAGACTAACGCTAGTGGCATTTTTCCGAGTGGTTCCGTGCTTCGCAAGGCACGTTAAGCAGTTGGTGCCGGCTGCCGTCGATAGATGGCAGTCGTTAAGCCAAGTCAGGAGCCTTAGGGCGGCTTGAGAACTTCTGACAGTAAGACCAGCCACTAGTCTTACAAGCCTCCACCAATCCGGACTTGGCCCCCGTGGTGGAGCATGGCCTATACCTTCCTCAGGGAAGAGACCCGTGCCCCTCAGTGGGGACATAATGGGTTGATGACGATGATGATTTATCATTATATACTTTACAAAGTGAAATCATCTAAAGTTAACATACCTGTCTGATTCATCCTGATCTAGATATAAATGTTTTTATATCTTTGAAGGCATTGCCTGCCAGGCAAATAATAACTATTGCAACATTTTCCTTCTCTAGCCAAGTCAGTCCTGAGTAGTCCTGACTATCAAAATCGCGTTTAACATACCGTATGTATTCTATTCCGCTGTTTATTTTTAATCAAGTTCATAGAGCTGAATATTCTCTCTAAATCTGCGATCGAGTGCGGCAATATCAATAAAGAGAGCGTAAAAGTCACCAACTCTTGAAACCTCGCAGTTCTGTTTGCATCTTTGAACTCCAGTACCTCAACCCAAAATATGGTGGTTTTTATTGTTTGATTCCAAGGTAGACGGTGGATATGATGCCATTGGTCACCGACTTTAGCCACAAAATCATGACCTTTTTGAAGAACGAAAGTATCTCCACTAATGACTCCATGCCGGAGTGCCTCGTCCACATGTATTTTTTTAATTTGTCTCATAATACTTAGATTTTCAGGCATTCTATTTTTTTATTCATTCACCAACAAAGAAAATAAAATAAGATACAGTGTTTAAATATTGGACTCAAATCCACCAGAAATTCCACTAAACACCAGACAACATTTTTTGCCCACCAGACGAAGGTCGAATCCGTCGATCTAGTGGTAATTCCACTATGTTGGCAACACTGATATAACCACAGACCACCCACAGACTAAAAAGAGATCTAAGATTCATTCATTCATTCATTCATTGTGTTGCCGTTCATTGCAAAAAATAACGTTATTAAGAACGTTATAAAATAAGTTAGGTTTTAATTAATCTGTGGTTCCCATTCAGTACTACCAACGTACCTATTGATTACCAATGAGGAATAGTAATCAATGAGGAAGGAAATATTTAGTAGGTCTGTGATAGTAATACATGCCAACTTCACAGTCGGCTCCCGCCATGTTCCGTTTCCTATTCACCTTTGCCAAGAAGGTTCTGGCTTTTTCTCAAATTTTGTACATCTGTACCTATTCTTGGCTGTAAATGGTATCATATTAAATTTTGTAATTAAATTTTAGTTTCATACAATACATTTTAAGATAAGGACCTAATTCATTCATTGATTTAATTTAAATTATTTCCTCAGTATCCCATGAGTTGGAATATTTACACATTCCTTGCACTGGAACCTCAGACTTTTTTTTTCCACATCCTCTCCCCAAGTCTCCACAGATAAGTTTTTTTAGTAGAAAACAAATTAAATAAATTAAAAAACAATTAATTATTAATTTTAAAAACTTGCACACCTTTAAGATTTTGCGAATATTTTCAGTGTTTGTTTTCTTAACTCACAATAAAAGCAAGCTCCTTTGCACTGTTATAGTAGGCATTGTATAAAAGCATTTACCTGGGTTTGTTATAATTTTGCCTTTTAAAAAAATCTATGTCTACTACCAAGCAAACTCATACAAAGCAAACTCCAAAAGAGCTACTGGTAATAGGATCGTGCTAAAATACTAATCAACTCTTAAAATAAATGTCTTAACTAATTAAAAATAATTACTACCTCTATAATACAGACTCCTGAAGAAATTCAAAATAGGAAATTTCGCTACAAATGTTTGTTCAAACGCATCGTCCGATTGGTTACCGCCAACCTTTACTGGCTTGGCGAAGGTATCGCCCAATATGAAGGTGATGATGTCAAGCGAAGAGTGGAGCAGGCAGTCAGGGCGAAGACGAAGAAGAAGCAACTGCTAAGCCTCAACGTTAGTATTGTTTGTTTGTTACGCTTCATTACACAAAAGAAAAGGTTTTTTTTTTTTATTGGTTTGTGGCAACATATAACTCTGCCAATGTCAGGGTTGCATAAAGTAACAGCTCAGGGAATGGTCAGTTATTTAATTTAAGTTTCACTCTGTTGAGCTATTGACCTGTGGACAAACACGAACAGACATATACATACAAATATTTGGTTAGTAACACGTCACAATTTTATATTGTTATTGGTAAAGAACTTAGTGATAAATGTGATAGACGGTGAACGGACTAGGGTTAATAGCGACTTAAAATTTATGGGTTTGGGGATATCTGGAGGAAGGTGGTCGTATAGTGATGGTAATCAAGGGCAGTTGAAAAACAAATGATCAACGGTGCCCTCTTCAAGTCCACACTCACAGAGGGAGTGGTCCCGCACCCTTAATTTTGCGAGATGTACCTACCGGTGTACTAGCGTGGCCAATTCTTAATCTGCATATCGAAGAAGTGACGCGTTTACTAGCAGATCTAAACTTGAAAAACCATGGTCTTCTTGGAATTGAGGGCTGAATGTCTCCATAATATTTCCCGACAATTTTACGAGACCGATCCCAGATTTCTGTCCAAGAATTCCCTAAGTTCGTTTTTGTCTGCGCACAAAGATCATGGGAAAAGATAGTGTGCTTTCTACGCCGGTTCTGATGGCAAGCCTCGCCGCACAATCTGCCGTTTCATTACCCGGAATATTACTGTGACCTGGAATCCAAACTAGCACTATATCAAGCCCTTTTTGCTGGCACCTGAAAAGTGCTTCTTTGATTTGAAAAATGCAGGGAAACTTTACTTTCAATTTGAAAGGGCTTGCTAATAGGGCTTGCAGGCAGCTTTTGGAGTCTGACAGGATAACGGTTTTAAGAAGATTATGACCTTCCGCAAAAGCTATGGCCTCAAGGATAGCGTGTGCTTCGCCCGTGAAGATTGAAGTTGAAGGCGGTAACTTGAAACTAAGTACAATTCTGCTGCTCGGGAACCATACCGCCGAGCCTACCGAATCAGTGTCTGATAATCTCGAAGCATCCGTGTAGAAAGTGGCGAATCCTTTCCAGTTTCTATCTAACTCTCTTCTAAGTTGCACATTGGCGGATGGGGAATCCTTCTCTATACCAAGGTCCAGAACAACATTGGGTTTGTACAAGAGAACCTCGTAATGGGACGCAAACATTGGGTTTAGATAAAAGAAAAGGTATAGTCGTATTTTTTATTAAACGGAGTAAACTGACGTTTACTGGGTTGCCAGGTTTTGACGAAATAAAAATAGTGTTGTGACAAAGTGAATGAATGAAACAATGACATCAATCTTTTACTAGCTGGCGCCCGCGACTTCGTCTGCGAAGGATTAGTATTTCGAGTAGCTCGTTATCGTAGCGTAGAAAAGAAACATTATGACATTAAAATTATCACCTAAATATTTTTTGGGTCGCATTTGAAAAATATAACAGGCTGACAATGTTGAGATGTTACAGTGTAAGGTAACAATATTGTCAACATAAGAAATACGGTAATTAAGCAGAGCCTTAATCACAGACCTATAGGTAGCTACTGCAGTATGCTCCTATAAACTATATTATATGGTTCACTGTTTTGGCTATAATGGCTTACACATAAGATAATAGACAAACACTGTGATGGGCTTTTTTGTAGGACTATTTACGAAAAACATTTTAATCAAATTCAAATATTTTATTCATAATACAAACAAAATGTTTAAATGTGTACCTAATTAATAGATTATATGGAGTAGAAACTAACAAAGAAACTCCACAATTGTATTCTTTTCAAAACGGTTTTAGCGTATTCAACAAACTTTAAAACTTAAAAATTATAACCCCTAGATGTATTGAACATTAGACACAGTTATCTGTTAGTTAGTTTCTGGTTAAATATAATATAAAACAATATTTTTTATTATAGGCCATAATTTAATATTAAAGGCAATACTCCACCATGGGGGCCAAGTCCGGATTGGTGGAGGCTTGTAAGACTAGTGGCTGGTCTTACTGTCACCAAGCTTCACCTAACCACATTGTTTCATTTTGGCTTAATATATATTTGACAATTCACGCGTTATTTGACTTCAATAAACTCATCCTATCATCTTTGTCTGAGGAAATCAAACCAGTTTTTTTTGTCCAAACTGTAAAATTGTCAAATTAGAGATAGGATTTTACCCAGAATTATTAAAAATTAGTACAAAATTAGCCAAGCCAGAGACAAGTGGCGACTTCTTGTATCAGAGGCCAAGATCCACTTCGGGTCGCTGAGCCATCGCAGTAAGTAAGTAAGTAATAAAATTAGCTAGATCACAATCGACATGTGAAATTGGTTCGTCAACAGTGTCTTCCAATAATAATATAGTGATTAAATTAGGTATATTAGAGCAAGAATTTTACTTATAATTATGCTAATTACCGCCATTAGAAGGGATATTAGATATAAGATATATTTTAAAGAGGAAAAGTGTGTATGTAAAGGGTAATTATCCGAAGTAGATATCTAATTTCAAATATGGTTTCACGAGTGCTTAGGATGAACCTTCAGGGTGGACATAGGCTAATCCTGTGGCTCGAACAAAGTCGCGGGCACTGCTAGCGTAACATATAAATATCGAATAAAAAGATACCGGAAGCGGACCGCTTCAAGCGGTGGATGACGTTCTTAGGCCACTTCATTGTGTATCATCAACCCATTATGTCCCAACCGAGGGGCACGGGTCTCTTCACTGAGGAAGGTATAGGCCATACTCTACCACGGGGGCTAAGTCAGGATTTGTGTAGGCTTGTAAGACTAGTGGCTGGTCTAACTGTCAGAAGTTTTCAACCTTAGGCCTCTGACTTGGCTTTACAACTGTCATCTATCGACGGCAACCGCCACCAACTGCTTAGCGTGCCTTGGGAAGCACGGTACCGCTAGGAAAAATGCCACTAGCGTTAGTCATAGAACAGTCACCCATCCACAAACTGTATGCGCCCCTTATGTTGCTGAACCTTCGTGATCGTTTAAGATCACTTAGGCCGCGCCGGGGCTACAAGCGAGTTTTGTTTCAATAAGGTAATGTTAACGAAGTATTCATTCATTCCTGTGATTGAACAAAACTGAACGCATCACTTTACATTGAACATGGCAACATTATTTTTCAAGCGACTGTCAGTTTACTCCGTTTAATAAAAAATACGACTTTAGGTAATTTTCTCAAACATGCTTGGAAATCTGAGCATTATTTCGACAACCTTCTTCGAGATAAATCGAAATTGCTGTACTGGCCAATTACACGCGAGCAGCGGCCGGAAAAAGTTCTATGAAAATTCATAACTGTCGTGTTTTGCGGCCAAATGTCGTATTATTTAAAAATGGAACCATCTTTTACTCCGAACAAAGACAACCAAGGAGGTAACTTAACAGATGTTTTTTAAAATTTCGAACTGCCTTGCGATAGAAAGCTGGTTATGATATACCTACTTATAAAAAAAGAACACTCTCGCGGGCCGCGGCAAAAATTATTGTGGTTCGTTTGTGGTGGTTAGTCTGATTTTGAAAGTTTATTGAATTTAACAGAATGAGTTCAAGTGATGAAAATGACTGCGATGAACTTATTTTAACGCCACCTGAAATTCAAGAGGCGGCAAGAGCCGTAATAGAAAACTTGTTACCGCCAAAATCGAAAGAAAAAAGTTCTGCCTTAGTAGGTAGGTACCGTACTACTTATCAGAAATCAGAAATTTGTTTCAACGTAAAGAATTTACATTCTGCTTGTTTTAATTTCCGCGCATTATTTGAGAAAAATCATATAGCTACAAGCCTTGGCCACACACAACTACAAGGCATTGATGGACTCACGTATGTGTGCCTCGGCTTCGTCTTGGCCCACATTTCCACGTTCATCCATCAATGCCTCTTTTGCTGGCCGCTCCAGTAATGTACTAAATAATTTAAAAAAAAAATAGTAGGTAAAGACAAAGTATTCACTATTAGCATTGAATTTATGCTATTAGCAAACTTTACTTCAGTGTACTGGGCAGTGTATGGCAGTTTCAAGGGAAGTAGGTAAATGCTCAAGGCTTTACTAAGCTTTGCCAACAGTACCTACTGTTATATAGCAGCAGTGATTGTTTTCACCACTGAAAAGAGTCCTTGACAATAGTGACAGCATAACCTTTAAAAACTGGCACGCGTTCGGCATTATCATGAAGTGCAAGGTTTGTGAGAATAAGATCGGCATTGGCGAGGCGCTAAAATGTGTTAACTGCCGTGGTACATATCACTATAGCTGTCTAAACATGACGACAGCTCATTTCATGGCAAATATGGTTCAATTTCAACGTTCTTGGCGTTGTCAATCTTGCCAAAACATGACCCACCGCAAAGGAGGCAGCAACACCGCAGTAGGCCCTGCGCTTAATTCGTCGCCCTGCTCCTCAACTGGTAATATAAGTACTCCGAACGAACAACACGAATTCTCGCCAACCATTGCTCCACCCGATCTAGCGGCCGGCACCATAACCCTAGACCGCTTCGAGTCGCTACTGGATGCCAAGCTGACTGAACTTAAGTTATCTCTTAAAGCGATGATACAGCTGGAGGTTAGTAATGCAGTGGAGAAACTGAAGCTGGAATTCACTGCGACTACAGATTTCCTCTCAGCAGGTCAGAGTGATTTAGAGAACGGCCTCGCTTCTGCCACAAAGAAAGTTACTAATCTAGAAGCCGAAAATGCTAAACTTAAAACTGAACTTGTCACCGTGGGAAGGCGCTTGGAGACTCTAGACAAATCATCAAGAAGCCGCAACATTGAGATACAATGTGTTCCAGAGAAACGAAGCGAAAATCTTCTTACAATTATGAAGAAGCTCTGCGAGCAGATTAAATACCCAATCTCGGATCGAGACATCCACGCAATACGTCGAGTTGCTAAAAAGGAAAACTCCTCTGACAGACCATGCAATATGCTTGTGACATTGCCATCAGAGCGCCATCGTGATCATATCATCTCAGCGTACAGACGCTACAACAAGCACGCCGGCGATGAGCCACTCAATTTTACTCAACTCTGCACTGTTGGAGACAAGGTACAGACACTATACAGGGTTACAGGGAAAGTCATTATTTAGGTCATTTCTGATGGATTTTATTCTATTATATAGGGTCCGAAAATTAACCGTTATGGAGATATTGACTGTTAAAGATTTAAAAAAAATATCAAATTTTTTTGGCTTTTTGATTGATTTTATCTCAGAATAGAGCTCATAAAGTGTTTTTTTTAATGTATTTGGTTAAAAGGCATGTCAATTGATAAAAAATATCAGCAAAAGCTGCACCTACTACTAACAGCTTTAAAAAACTGCTCGGCAACGGTTAGAATTAAATATTTTTTCTCTAAATATTTTTCACATTGAAACTCTTAAAAAAAAATTACGTGTGGAACTTATTCTGCAAATAATTTTAAAAATTTCTACGACTCTTTAACTATTCAAAAAGGTATAACATTTAATAGGTATCTGCATGAAATTTTAAAATAATGTTATTTGAGTAGGCTCTAGTGGTAGGGTAGATGAACCGTTTGTGGCAAGTGTACCTTTTTTGGCCACTTTTATGTATTTGGCCACTTTTATGTCCAAATTACTATACCTATATAGGTAAATAATTCTATAAATGTAAAACTCAAAAAGTTCTATGAAAATATTATTTCAACCGTTAAATTTTCTACAAATTAATTGAAATTTCTAATGGCCAAAAACGGCACTCATGGCCAAAACCGGTACTTCTACCCTAGTACCGACATAACTGAACTTCGATACAAAAAAAATCTTTTTACTTCCTGGCACCTTTAAACTATGTAAAAAGGTCAGATAGGCTTTTTTGTGCTCTGGAGACATGCTGTCTCAGGTGTTCAGGTACCTACCTATTTCAGTATTTCTTTTTTAGAATATTCTATCTACTTATTATTTTTGTGTTGGTCTGCTCGTGTGATTCTTCCGTGGTAGATGTGTTAATACGTGCTCTGCAAATGATTTCCGTTTCAGAAACTTCTACGTCTCTTTAGGTATTAAAAAACGTATATCACTTGCTATTACATCGAAAATAAACGTTAGCCAAGTGTCACTTAAGATGGCCAACGGTAAATTTTTAGTTGAGGTAAATACGTGCTCTTTGATAATTTCCCGTAAAACGCGACTTAGTTTGGATTTTGATATTTATTCTTCTTCATTGTGTGACTTGGCTTGGATTTTGAACTGATTCATCTTGGTTTTTAACATGGTTGCCTCTATTTCTAATACAAATTGTCATTCTTTTTTTTAAATTACTCTTCACTGCAGAAGTTCGCAGGTTTCTCCTTATTTTCACAGCCATTTCCGAAAATATTCTCTGTCTCAAAATTTCGACATTTTCAATTGGCGTCATTTTGTTTTAAAATTCAGAATCGCTCGTAGCCTGGGCTGCCTGAGTGATCTTAAACGATCACTAAGGTTAAGCAACATACGGCGCGTTCAGTCCATGGATGGGTCACCGTCTATGACTAACGCTAGTGGCATTTTTCCGAGCGATTCCGTGCTTCGCAAGGCACGTTAAGCAGTTGGTGCCGGCTGCCGTCGATAGATGGCAGTCGTTAAGCCAAGTCAGAGGCCTTAGGGCGGCTTGAAAACTTCTGACAGTAAGACCAGCCACTAGTCTTACAAGCCTCCACCAATCCGGACTTGGCCCCCGTGGTGGAGTATGGCCTATACCTTCCTCAGGGAAGAGACCCGTGCCCCTTGGTGTGGACATGATGGGTTGATAATGATTGTTTTAAATTATGCTTTTAATATGATCTCATACATAAAAATCCATTGGCTTTAGATCAGGGCTCCTAACCGGCCATACAATGGGGCCGTCTTTTCTAATCCATTTGTTTGGGAAGTTCTCGTCCAACCATGCTTCCGTGGTGCGCTGGGCAGCCGTCATGTAGAAATAACATTGTCTCGTCTCAATGCAATAGAATTGTCGTCCATCAACAAGGGTAACTCCTCCCTCAAAAAGTTATCATATCGACCCCTATTTGACAAAACATCGTAAGCGCCAATTTTAAGAAAATACTTTTTTTATCGTAACCAACGCAGTTTGATGCCGTCTACAAAATATGTATAAATTGTAACGGTTTTTCAATCAGAAAAAAAGTTACAAGCCATTTAGTGTTTTATCGTAACCACCAAAAAAGGTGCATACGCTAAAAAAAAAGTTATTTTTCTTTATCGTATCCGCCATGTCTGAAAAAAACGTCACATACGTTACCGCACGAGAGTGAAATAGACGTTTCGAGTTCGAATTCTGAGCAATCTATTTATTTTGCTTACTATCGCTTGCGTGATTAGCAGGCAAGGCTTCTTCGGCCTATCGCTTCGCTTGGCGGCCGCTTCGGCGTCTTCGACCATCGACTTCATCATTCAAGAAACAGAATGTAAATCCTTTACGTTGAAAAAAAAAATTCTGACTGAGGGCTATTGTTACTATGGTTAGGTTTCAAATAATGTTTAAAAGTTTACTAATTATTTTGTATCCTTTATAGAAGTGATAAAATTTATGGTTGTTTAATTATCTTTAGGTACAATTGATAAAAGTAATTTGAAATAAGTGATTTAATTTAAGTTTATTATTTTACCTGTGCAATTGTGTTTTTAAAGAATAAAACATCTTATTTTAAATATTATTGGATGCAAGCCGCTCCGGTCTTTTTGGAAATCCATGGAGGAGGCCTATGTCCAGCAGTAGACTTCTAGTGGCTGAATGATGACTGAACTAAAGAGGCAGTCGAAAAGAATATTAACTTAAAGAGGGTCTCTGACCACACAGAAAGAGCCCCAGGCAATTTGTAATTATAGTACTAAATTTGTCCGGTAATCGCGCAAGAGCGTCCAAATTCTTACGGATAAGTAAAAATTGTTATTTTTAAGCCTTGCCTGCTAATCACGCAAGCGATAGTAAGCAAAATATATTATAGCAGTGAGAGTTACCTGTAACTAATCAAAAACAACTTTTAACGCAGTTTTGCCTTCTAAATTTAAGTTTTCTTTTGGGATCAAACAGTAGTACGCACGCTAGCCACGTTATGTCGACTGATTGACACCGTTTTAAACCAGCTGATTGCTCAGAATCCGAACTCGAAACGTCTATTTCACTCTCGTGCGGTAACGTATGTGACGTTTTTTTCAGACATGGCGGATACGATAAAGAAAAATAACTTTTTTTTTAGCGTATGCACCTTTTTTGGCGGTTACGATAAAACACTAAATGGCTTGTAACTTTTTTTCTTAAATTGGCGCTTACGATGTTTTGCCAAATAGGGGTCGATATGTGTCTCGCCATTTAAGTCACAGAATGAAAATGAATCAATCCAAAATCCAAGCCAAGTCTCAGTATGAAGATGAATCAGTTCAAAATCCAAGCCAAGTCACAGAATGAAGATGAATTATTACAAAAATCCAAACTAAATCGCGTTTTACGGGAAATTATCAAAGAGCACGTATTTACCTAACTAAAAATTTACCGTTTGCCATCTTAAGTGACACTTGGCTAACGTTTCTTCGATGTAATAGCAAGTGATATACGTTTTTTAATACCTAAAGAGACGTAGAAGTTTCTAAAACGCAAATAATTTGCAGAGCACGTATTAACACATCTACCACGGAAGGATCACACGAGCAGACTAACACAAAAATAATAGATAGATAGAATATTCTAAAAAAGAAATACTGAAATAGGTAGGTACCTGAACACCTGAGACAGCATGTCTCCAGAGCACAAAAAAGCCTATCTGACCTTTTTACATAGTTTAAAGGTGCCAGGAAGTAAAAAGATTTTTTTTGTATCGAAGTTCAGTTATGTCGGTACTAGGGTAGAAGTACCGGTTTTGGCCATGAGTGCCGTTTTTGGCCATTAGAAATTTCAATTAATTTGTAGAAAATTTAACGGTTGAAATAATATTTTCATAGAATTTTTTGAGTTTTACATTTATAGAATTATTTACCTATAAAGGTGCCAGGAAGTAAAAAGATTTTTTTTGTATCGAAGTTCAGTTATGTCGGTACTACCACTAGAGCCTACTCAAATAACATTATTTTAAAATTTCATGCAGATACCTATTAAATGTTATACTTTTTTGAATAGTTAAAGAGTCGTAGAAGTTTTTAAAATTATTTGCAGAATAAGTTCCACAAGTAATTTTTTTTTAAGAGCTTCAATGTGAAAAATATTTAGAGAAAAAATATTTAATTCTAACCGTTGCCGAGCAGTTTTTTAAAGCTGTTAGTAGTAGGTGCAGCTTTTGCTGATATTTTTTTATCAATTGACATGCCTTTTAACTAAATACATTAAAAAACACTTTACGAGTTCTATTCTGAGAAAAAATCAATGAAAAGGCCAAAAAAAATTGATATTTTTTTAAAATCTTTAACAGTCAATATCTCCATAACGGCTAATTTTCGGACCCTATATAATACAATAAAATCCATCAGAAATGACCTAAATAATGACCTCCTTTAATATTGTGTACAACTTTCCCTGTAACCCTGTATATCTGGCTGAACATCTTTCCCCTGAATGCAAAGAGCTGTACGCCAGTGTGCGTAGAGTAAAGAAAGATCGCGGATACAAGTATGCCTGGACAAGATATGGTCGAGTTTATGTCCGGAAGGATGATGAATCTCCAGCAATACCTATTCATAATATTGACAGTTTGAGTCGCTTAACCTAGCTACTACTTAAGTGTTATCTTTTAAATTTTTATATTAATACTTACTAAGCAAGCATTTGGATATAATCTCCACTCATTCATGTTAATATACTATCAAAATGTTAATAGAATAAGAACAAAAACTTGTGATCTCCTATTGAATATTATTAATTGTAACTTTGATATAATTTGCTTGACTGAAACGAACCTTAATGCTAGCGTTTTTAATAGTGAATTGTTTGATGATTCATGGTATTTCGAAGGGACCGTGATAGTTCATGTATTAAGAAAAAGGAAGGGGGTGGAGTTCTGGTTGCTGTTAATAAAATCTAAATGTTGTAAGGCAGGATAATTGGGAAAGCGCAGTTGAGGATTTATGGCTTAGCATTCTACCTACTAAATCTACTGACCCGGTCATTCATTTGTGTTTGTGCTACTTACCACCTGACATTCCCATAAGTGATCTCAAGATGTTTTATATTAATACACAAAAAGTGTTACTTAATGCTAGAGATGGTGATAGATTTTTGGTGATTGGAGACTTTAATACACCAACTTCTAGCTGGTCTCCTAGCCTATCCTTTTGCTGGAAACTTTGTCACTGTGCAATTTAAAACAATTTAACCATATTCCCAATCATATCGGTCGTATTTTAGATCTTGTTTTGTCTTCATCCGATGGAATTAGTGTCTCAGGCACTGATCCTCTCACTAAAATTGATTTACACCATCCCCCTATAGTTAGAAGTCTGTCAGATCAGTTTCGGTATGCCAGCAATTATTATATTCGTTTGAAGCCAAAACATTTTATTTTAACAAAAGTGACTATGATGGGATCAAATCAGAGCTCTGTGAAGTAGATTGGAAATCTCTGTTCATAGGTTTGGATATTAATGCAGATGTTGATAGTTTCTACAGCACCTTAAACCACATAATTTCAAAATACACTCCTCTAGTTAAAGATGATTCCCATAAGTGCCCTGTCTGGTTCAATTCAGCCTTGAAGAAATGCCTTCATGACAAAAAAAAATTCCATAAAAATTTTAAAAAATATCACAATCCTCGTGATTACGATACCTTTTCTATGCTAAGATCGAGATGCAAGAAACTCATGGAGGCCTGCTATTCGTCTTTTATCAGCTCAACAGAAGAATGTCTAAATAAAAATATAAAGGCGTTCTGGACTTTTGTTAATACAAAAAAGGCTAACAATAGTTTACCACAAACAATGTTCTATATGAATAAGTCATCGTCTGATACGAAGGGTATTTGTGATCTATTTTCCGACTTTTTTTGTTCCGTTTACGATAGTACTCAATTTGATCCTACGACACATGTCTTCCATGAACGTACTAATGACACTTTATCTAGTATTACAGTATCTCAAACCGAAATTCTGCGTAAGCTGAAAAGTCTTGATCCAAGAAAAGGAGCCGGTCCTGACAAAATCCCTGCTAAGTTTATATGTGAGTGTGCTGAAGAGCTAGCATTTCCGTTGTCTTTACTTTTCAATCAATCATTGAAATCCGGGCATTTTCCTAAACAATGGAAGATTGCTTATATTGTGCCGATATTTAAAACGGGTGATAAATCTGACTGCGCAAACTACAGGCCCATTAGTACATTAGTATACTCTCATCTATTGCAAAGTTGTTTGAATCTATTATATACGACCATGTCTATAGTCACATTGATCCTTATATTTCTAATAACCAGCATGGTTTCGTTAAACGTAAATCTGTTATTAGTAATCTTCTCGAATATAAAATTTTTCTCTGCTCAGCTTTTGCCCGCACTCATCAGGTTGACTCAATATATACCGACTTCAAAAAGGCGTTTGATAAGGTGAACCATTCCTTGCTTTGCACAACGCTTTTGGGCTATGGTATACACGGCTCTCTGCTACGCTGGATCAAATCTTATCTTGATCAAAGGAGTCAGTTGGTTGCTATCAGGGGAGTAACATCTACTGCCATTAAAGTACCATCAGGATTGCTCTCACCTGGGGCCCCTTTTCTTCGTTTTGTTCATCAATGATCTAATTGACGTATTAGAATCCTCATGCCTTTTATATGCCGATGACCTTAAATTTTTTAATATTATTAATAACCCATCTGATTGTTATAGGCTTCAAAACGATCTTCATACTTTATATGACTGGTGTATTAAAAACCTCATGCACTTAAACATAGAAAAGTGTTTTGTTATTACATTTACAAATAAACGTAACAAAATTATTAACAACTATACGCTGGATGGACAAGTTCTTCAGCGTAAATCAGAAATTAAGGATCTCGGTATTATTTTTGACGATAAGCTCACCTTTCGTGCTCATGTTCAGTATATTTCATCCAGAGCACTAAGACTATTGGGTTTTGTCAATAGATCTACTAAAGGATTCAAAAACCCTCAAAGTTTTCTTACAATTTTTAATAGCTTAGTAAGGAGTGTACTAGAGTATGGCTCTGTGATATGGTCACCGCATTATAAAGTTTTTTTCTGATACAATTGAGAGGGTGCAGAGAAGGGGGTCTTAAAATGTTATGCTACAGGTGCGGCTTTGGCCGCAACATGCCTAGTTATGAAGGACGAATGACATAGTTTAATTTATCTACCTTAGCAGTTAGACGTCAGCAACAGGATTTGGTTTACCTACATAAGAGTTTTTCTCTACTATCGGTGCTATTCTAGCTAATAAAATACCCACACAGTATCACAATAATACAATAAATACAATAAATAAAATACAACAACAGAAACTAGAAGAATTGACACCTTGTACAATAAAAGAAATAAGTAAAATAATTGATAGCTTAGATGCAAATTGCAGTACTGGGATCGATGAAATTAGTACAAAATCAATTAAATGTATAAAAGGGCTTACAATAGAAAGTCTCACAAGCTGTATAAACAGATGTCTGGTTGAAGGCATTTTTCCTGAAAGTCTTAAGATAGCTAAAGTAAACCCCATACACAAGTCAGGTCCAAAAAGTGACCCCTCAAACTATCGGCCAATTTCAGTACTTCCAGTGCTATCAAAAATTTTTGAAAAAGTTATTTACAATCGTCTTACTCGTTACTTAAATAGCATACATTTCTTCTTTAATAAGCAATATGGCTTTCGCTCACAATCAAACACATTAACGGCAACTCTCGATTTAGTAACTGAAATAAAGAACAACATTGATGAAAAAAAAATTGCACTCGGTGTATTTATTGACCTAAAAATGGCTTTCGATACCGTTAGCCACTCCATTATATCACAGAAACTTGCTAGCACTGGAATTACGGGAACTGCCCTTAAAATGCTTGAATCCTACATGGAAAACCGACAACAAATAGTAAAAATTGGTCAATATAAAAGCAATCCTAAAACTGTAACGTACGGTATCCCACAAGGTTCAATTTTAGGACCATTGTTCTTTTTAGTTTACGTAAATAATATAAGTAATATCAGTCTCCACGGGGACGTAACACTTTACGCTGATGATACATGCCTTTTTTACTTTGGGCGTTCCCTTTTAGACATAACTGCCACTGCACAAGATGATCTTAATTTACTTAGTTCATGGTTCAAATATAACTTGTTAACTATAAACACACAAAAGACATCATACATGATATTTGCCGCAAAAAATAAAAAACTGCCGGACTATCAACACCTTACGATAGACAACGATGTAATTCATAGATCCAAAGAAGAAAAATATTTAGGACTGATTCTTGATGATAAACTGACTTGGAAAGGTCATCTACAACATGTTAAATCAAAAATAGTACTTTTAACAGGAGCCCCACACAAGATGGTTCGCTATGTTCCCTATAAACTACGCACTCTTATCTATAATGCATTAGTAAAATCACACCTTGAGTATCTTATAAAAGTCTGGGGCACAGCTAGTAAAACACTTTTAAAGGAATTGCAGAGGTCACAAAATAAAGTCATCAAAATCCTATTCAACTACAAATATGACACCCCAACAAAAACTTTATACGAAAAGACAAAACTACTTAATATCCGTCAACTATATCTATATAAAACATGCATAGTACTTATAAAAAAAATACTGAAAAAAGACATACACACTAATATAGAAATAAGTCGAGTCAAATCACCGCAATATAGCCTAAGAAGCAAATGCAAAAATAAACTTAAACTAAGAACACCACGAACTGAATATGGTAAAAGAAATATCATGTATGAAGGTGTCCAACTGTATAATAACTTACCACCTGAAGTAAAGGACACAGAAAATATAAATGCTTTTAAGAGTGCACCGAGCTTTCGGCGCTAATCAATTTTAGGTATTCTATGCGGTCTGTGTATGTGTGCGTGAGCGGCCGTGGTCGGGCCAGTGCGCCGATTACAACCCGCGCGCAGAAGGTGTGCCGATAACCCCGCCACCGCCACCCGCTCAAACTGCCAATATTTACAAAATAAAACAGCAAATACGATTTCAGATAACTTTATTGAAAATATTCAAGAATAACGATTAGAGACCTTTTTCCAGATTTTACACATTTTTATTTTACTTATAAATAATAATATAAAGCTACAACACGGTATACTCACTCACTGACTGACTGACTGACTGATTAATCATCTATATGTTTTCTCGGAAACGGTGGGTTCTAGAGAAAAATTTTGTATGAGAAAAGTGTAGAGAAGGTACGAATTACAGCCATTCTATGAAGCCGATTTTTTAATTTCGAACGCGTTCTCTCATACAAATATGCTATCTGTGTTGTTTACCGACCGATTTGGATCAAATTTTGATAGAATTTTTTTGGTTGATCCAATTAAGAAAAAAAAATTTTGCATGTTCGAAATTCAAAATGGCGGCTGAGCTATAGCCTCCCGAAAATCGGCCATTTTTCGACCTCTGCGCAAAAATGTCGGCAGCCAACTGGGCGCATGCTAGAGACACGTTCTCAACGGCATCGCGTTGTCGAAGGACCCAGGTATGTCAGAAAAATCCGACATTTCGATATTTCAAGATGGCGGCCGAGATATCGATGACTGAAGTTGACCAATTTTCTATGGACATTTTTCACTGAAAATCCACTTTCAGTACTAATTTCAGGACAAAAAATGGGACAAACTTGCGAGGTATGTTTTCTCGATATCGATAATAATTGTTTTTGGTTGGATTATATATTTTTCAACTTAGGAACAGTGCAAGTTTTATCAAAATCAGTTTAATAATTTTAAGATATAGGCTAATAATATTTTTAGATAAGAATGATTCAACGATGCAATTCATCGCGACGCTAAGTAATTGATATTATCATTTACAAGACATTTAGATTGGTAATACTTTGATAATTAGTGGAACAAATGATACATAGGCCTCCTTCATGGATTTCCAAAAAGACCGGTCGGAAGCGACTTGCATCCAGCGTCTTCCTGCCACTTGTATGAGATCGTCTGTTCATCTTGTGGCTGGTTGTCCTACGCTGCGCTTGCCGATGTGTGGTCTCCATTCCAGAACTTTTCGGCCCCATCGGCCATCAGTTCTGCGTGCTATGTGCCCCGCCTACTGCCACTTCAACTTACTCATCCGGTGGGCTATGTCGACGACTTACGTTTGCTTACGGACCTCATCATTTCTGATTCGGTCTCGTAGAGAAATTCCAAGCATAGCCCTTTCCATAGGTCGTTGCGTGACTTTGAGCTTTCTTATGAGATTAAATCGATAAAATAATGAAATTAGGAAATAATTTAATAACCCGTCTTCGACCACCTAAGTCACAAGACAGATGCTAAAAAGTATATTTTCGAGTCGGATTTATAGGCTCTTATAGTACACAAAAAGACACCGACACTTCAAAACAATATACTCTTTAGTAACTGTCCTGTTTCAAAGGTATTTTAAGTCGATTAATGAAATTATTTCTTTATTTCTATTTTTAAGCCCATTTTTTTTTTAAACTTACAAAAGTTTAACTTTTGACCTTTTTCTGCTTTGCTTCTGGCATAGCAATCGCAGATTGCATAGTTCTTTTCCGTTTTGCCGACTCTTTCTCGTGTATGGCGTCTAAAATATATTGTGGCTCTCGAATTTCCATTTTTCTGTCCAGCCTTGAATCGAGTATTTCTGGTAGTAAGCAATCAAAGTAAAATGTTGTTAATTTTGTTTCCATACATTTCTTCCAGAATTCGTCGTCTCTTTTAATTGCTTCTATTTTCAAATCTTTTTCTGTCCACACAACAAATAAACATATTTCTTTTTTGGTAATGTGGAGCTGACCTTGCACCTGGTAGAACCAATCATGTTGTTTATTTATGACCAAGTTCCCATTCTTCTCTTGATTCCAGAAACGAATTTTTTTTTGTGCTATACCTTCTGCGACTGTAATGTCCTTAGAAGAATATGGACACTTGATTTCAATAATTTTATCACCTACTAATCCGTCTGGACTTGCCGCCAAAAATGGCAGTTCATGGTCGACGAATAATCCACATGTATGTATTTCATTGAACTTTTCTTCTTCGTCGAGTTTTAGTACTTCAGCCAATTGTTCTAATGCAATATGTTCGTGTTCCTTTCCATAACGAACGGATTTTACGTAGCTTAGATCACTCGTTACATTAACTAAACTTTTTACTAGAGGCGCACATTTTATAAGGCCTCTTTTGCATACCTTTCCGAAGGTAGAAGCAGTGAGACGTAACTTTCTCTCTTGGTGCCATTCAATTGAATCTCCTTGCAGAACTGTTCTTTTTTCAAGAGACTGGCGATCCTCATCAGAAAGACGAATTTTTTTCATGTGTTCTGATTTGGCAAAGTCAAAGTCAGCTTGCTCTAGATCAGGCTTTTGACAAGAGTCGCCATAATATTTGTCACTGGTTTTGTTGGTGCACTTTTTTACAACAAAAGATTTTGATAGTCTCCGTCGAGAATCTGCAATTCGTTTTTTATTACGTTTAATCTCTAACCTTTTTACAATACAATTAGGACTTCGCATCAAAATCTTTTTGCAAATATACGATTGTGGTTCTTTGGAATTGAATGATACAACTGAGCCAGCACAGCGACCTGTATAAGACTGGCGGCTTGAATAATTAATTCGTTTACCACCCACGAATTTTGCAATAATGCTGTTAAATACTTCTGCGATATTACTATTCACATCATGTATTAGGCTTTTTGCGTTGTTCACTAGTCTGGACATGATTTTCATGATAGCAGTAAAAATATTGCTAGACTTCATTTCAGCAACAAAATTTTGTTCATTCTGTTCGACTTTTTGGCAAAAATAAGGTTTGCATAATTCGTGATTTCCAAAAACATGGGTTGGTGCATTTATTAGATCTTGTTTTAGGTCAATTACTTTTTGATTGAAATTTGCATGTTTGGAATTTATATGTTTGACAGCCCCTTTAACTGATCTACGTAAGCGCAGTATATTTTTTCCAAGAAGTCTGCGATATTTAATTGGATAGCAAGTGTTCTTTGTTAACTCTTCAAGTTTTGTGCAAAAGTTTCTCAATAGGTGATTGGTACATTCAATTTTTTCCACCAACAATGTTCCGTAAGGTTTTGCTTCTAATATGCTCTTGTATGTGCTGGAGTCCCCATCAGCAATTAACTTCGAATAAATCAAGCCCTGATTTGGTAAAGAATTTTTAAAGCCTTCGACTATTGCAACGGATTCCATACCGCTTGAAGATCCTTCGTAATTTTTAAAACACGTGTGATCGGCAGCTGGATTTTTTTTGTTCTCAGACCGTGCACAAATCATACAATATTTGTTTTTTACTGCCATGTAAAGGACTTTTTTTGTTCTGTAACCAATAATTACAACAGCACCCGACAAAGCGTTATAATTCTTTTTGAATGATCTTTTAGACCAACATCCATCAGCAACCACGGTAATCATAGGTACTCCATCTGCAGTAACATTTCCATCTCGAACAGCTATATCGTACTCTTCTTTTGCTGCTTCTTCCATGCATTTTTCTTTTGCCGTTTCCCATAGTTCACATACTCTTGCATGACACTTGGCATACAAATGATCCGACATAGAAGGTATTTCAAGTGAAGCAGACACTTGTTCTAAACCCGCATATCCTGCACCTATAGACATGACACCACTTACCGCATTTTCGTTGAGATCAAATTCTTTTTTATTATTGGATTTTTTACAATTCTGTAAACTTAATTTACTGTTGCACATTTTGCAAACAAACTCAAATGTTGACACAAATCCCTTTCTTTTTTCTGCAACTAATTTCAAATGATTAAAGTTACAATCTAATGGAGAATTATGATGTGAAATTTCTTGCAACTGTTCAAATAAATACATGAAATCTACAACTCTATTTCCACTTATTCTGATCTCTTCCATTTTTTCTTCTGGTTTTATGATATAATCTTCGTTGTGTTGATCTGAATCAGCTGGTGAATGAGGTGTACAAAACTAAAACAGAAACAAAACATGAAATTTAATTAAATACGCTTATTATATTATTTATCTATTAGTTTCAGAATACATAATTTTACAACTTACGTCGGGATTATCTTGCATCCTATTTATACTCGTACCACAGAGCCTCTCTATTTTCTGTATTTCATCACACGGTAGCCTAAAATAAAAAAATATGTAAGATTTAAGACAGCAATAAATATTTTTCAAAGGATTTTGAGTACAAGTGTATGAAACATTACTACGAGTATTTTGGGAATATATATTGGACCACAGAGCACAAAGCATATCATAGCACTTAATCTTACTACAAAGCATAGCATTAAAAGTATGCATACTTATACATATTATGTATCAAATCACATGCCATATATGTAAATATGTATGTTCGAAAATTGCCAGTCAGTAAGTTACTAATAATAATCAATATCGGACTTACTTCATGGCAATATTGCCTCTATGCGAGTTAGTCATGTCATTGTATATTTTTCCATCCAGTGAAAGACAAGAATTTTGTTCCGGTGTAATTGGCACTCTGTAATAAAATAGAACATTTGGATTTAATTATAATTATTTTTCAAACAAAATTAGAAACCATTTCCATAAGAATAATTGGTTTTTAAACTAACAATTCCAGAGTGTGGTAAATTTTGGAATTAGTGTCATCCAAAACCCTGTAAGTAAAAAAAAATAAATTATGTGGTAATTCGTACAGAATTTATCATGTTTCCCTAACCCTACCTGAGTATCATACTTACAAATCCACAGTACTCTCTTGGTCTTCAAAATTTTCGGTTTGTAGTTTTCTCATCGCGTCATCAGATGATTGAAATTTATTTTGCAGTGAAATGCCGACAACTGGTACATTTACCCTAAAAATAGAAAAAGATGAATATTTGTTCAACGTTACCCACTATACCCACCTATTAGTTGAAATATCGTAAAATGTAGGTAGGTATCTAAGTACCATACGACATACTTACAAAGCCACAATATTCTCTGGGTCTTCAAAAATTTCTGTCTGTAGTTGTCTTTCTCCAATCGAATCATGAGATGATTCCAATTTATTTTGTAGTGAAATGCCGACAACTGGTACATTTACACTAAAAATAAAAAAAATAAGGCTACAGAAAGCGATTCGTGGTAAATATAATTTAGTGAATTTTTCCCCACATTTGTAGGTAAATATTGCTGAAATATCGTGATGTGAATAGGTAGTAGTAGTTACTGAGTATACTTACGGAGACACAGGAGTATTCTCTTTGTCTTCAAAATTCTCGGCTTGTATGGCTCTTGCTCTACAAAGATTTACATTCATTTGTAAACATTTACAACAAAATACCAAAATTTTAATAAAATGAAAAATGAAAATTTCTAATTATATGGCTCATGACCGTAAAGTCATAAAATTACATAAAAAAATGTAGGTAGGTATATTTTATATTATACCGCAGAGAGTTGGCTGTCAGTCTGATGTCCTTTACTTTTCCCGTAAAAGAGAGAAACTCGGGACAAAACAAAACACAATATGTATGAGAAAAATTTTACTAAATTATTTTTACTTACTTGATTTTTTCATGCAAGAGCTTAGCATTATTTTTTCGCCAACCCCTTCTCTTTTTGGACTTGTTTACTTTGTTCCCCATAGTGAATCACACAATAATCTTCGTTACGTTTTCCAAATTTTGCGTAAGCCCTAGCGACACAAGCTCCCCGTCCGACGGCCGAAGCGGTACTAAAGCGGACATGGGGGAGGCGCGGCGTCTCTAACTAGACTGGTCGATACGTGCGCGAATTTTGGTATTTTCTTTTTATTATTTAAACCAATACAAATTTTGAAAATGTGAAGTGTATACGTTTTAGAAAACGTGTAGTTCTGTTCTTATTAAAATTTATTATTACCTTTCGTTAAGTATCTACGCCGTAGTAAGGGTTTATATTGTTTTTTAGAGATAACTTTGGATTTTTTTTCTATCGAGGAAACTAAAAGTAATCGCGTTTCTAAAGTGTATAGTGTATCGAATGCATCCTTAAATATCTTATATATGAATGGCATAATTAAAGCTTAAGTAATAACGATACAGCAAGGGATCGAACGAACGCAATTATTTTGCAATTACATATCGCTGCCTCGGCGCAGGCTTAAAAATAAACTAAAGCTACATGTCTTAAATTTATAATTAAGATTTATGCTACTTTAATGCATGCCGTATAATTTAAGCTAATTTTAAGTTTTTTGTTTTTCTCATTAATTAAGTGAACTGTAAGTTCTTTATGAGAAATAAATGTCTTTGAACCCAAGATCATACATTCCACACTGGCCGCCCCTTCATTGCTGTCTTCTATTAATTTCAATACCCGTATTAATTTACGACACCCCGTTCCTTTTACCTTACAAGTTTTCAGAAATAACACTTCATTCTACACAACCCTTTGGTTCGAATGTGTCGCCTTTTCAACTCTGTATGCTCTAAGTATTCACAAAGATATAGACATTTATAATAATAATACTTTCTCATTTAAAAAACAATCACGATTAGCATTGATATCTTATAATAATGACAGTCGCTGAGGGCCGGTTTCTGAGTTGAGGGTTTCGCTGAATGGCTGCTTGGCTGTTTTGCTGTCTCGTCAAGTTTATCAGAAAAGAGCGCGACGTATCGTCGTCGCTTGGGTGTATCCTTGGAGAAGTTCTCAATTCGGAGACCGGGCCTGAGTGATTTAGTTTTAGTTCTGGTTTTCGTTAAGGAAATTCATTAACCGTGTTCCTAAACCTTTAAAATTGTTAAAATATTAAAATTCTTAGAAATTTTGTGAAATCTTATATTAAAAAGATTAGTTTAAAACGTCGAACTGTTATGTAAGCCTGTTAACATTTTCCTGATCTCACGTGTGTGTATACTTTGGGTGACATTCTAGATCTACTCTATTAAGCTCTCTCTGTATATTATATAGATTGTTTGTTACCTGTTCTACACTCCAATAAAGAAATAAAGAAATGCTCTAAGTCTGCCTAGCTGGAAGCTTACCAGCAATCTAGTCCTTAGCCAGTAGAAGATATATTTTTACCACCCTAATTAATAATAAGCGAATGGCGAGAGAACGTGTGAAATAGCATTTGGTGGAAAAGGCCTATTCCCAGCAGTGGGCAGCGGTGGGCTGATGATGATGATGAATTAATATTATGTATTAAAGTGACTAGAGAGCACGCATAGTGCCCCCATAAAAAAAAAATCCGATGTTGATTAATGTGGGGAATACCTACTGGGGAAATTCAAATCTCCACATTTAGTGCTAAGGTCCACCGTACTGTGTGTGTACGATTTTTTTCTCACATCTTTGCGCGAAAAAACAACACTAGTGGTCAGAGGGGACGACCGACATAACCCTGAATTGCTCATGGCATCGGGACTGCTGGTTATAAGGCATACGATTGTGAAGCAGGTATTAAAAACCTAGTGAAGTTAGGAAATTAGCTAGCTATCTAATATCAATCAATGGGTTCGTACTCGCCCAATGTTGGACATACCTAGCCCTCCCTTTGGATATAATTATGTGTTCTGAGGCCTTCCCCAAGGAAGTGGCGTTCCTTCTGTCAAGTGACGTATTTTCACAATTTTGCAGGATAAAAGCCTGCTGAACAAACCGGCTGAACTAAGAACGGACAAGGAGAAACAGTATTTGTATAAAATTATTGGTGGCTTAAAATGTTTCAAGCGTTATCCAAACGTAAGTAGATTGGATAGCACTGCTATTTGTGTAGAGTAGGCGCTGTATATTATATAGAGGTTTGTTGCTATTTTAGTTGAACAGACAAATTTAATAGACCGCAATTTAGCTTGTGTGTAGGCGTAGCTGAGGGTATTTTCTATAGGAGATGGATCTTAAAAAGGGGGCCACCTCACAGACTATCCTACAGAGACAGATTTGGGGTACGGCCCACCTGACCCTTATCTACACCAAAGGCGAATGGTAAAGAATATTCGATTACCTATTTACCTACTAATACAATATTTTATTATACTTGAGCCATTACAAACGTTCGAACTGAGTCATAAACATTTGTTTCAGACCTCTCTCTCACACATATAGGAGGCATATCAGGGATATCGGAATTCTCGCTCGGACTTTTATGACTCGGTTCGCACGTTTGTAATGGCTCAAGTATAGCTACTTTGAATTGATATTAAAGTTGTTAAGATTTATTTATTTGCCACTAGTCTTACAAGCCTCCACCAATCCGGACTTGGCCCCCGTGGTGGAGTATGGCCTATACCTTCCTCAGGGAAGAGACCCGAGCCCCTCGGTGGGGACATAATGGGTTGATGATGATGATGATGATTTATTTAGTAGGATTAATGCAGTAGAAATGAGGGCCTTGAGAAATATGTGTGGTGTTACTTTGAATGACAGAATACGCAACAGTGTGATCAGAGAACGTTGTGGACTGAAAGAGGATGTAGTGACTAGAATTGAGAAAGGAATGTTGCGTTGGTTCGGACATATGGAGAGGATGAAGGAAGAAAGACTGACGAAGCAAATATATCGAGCGAATGTGAGTGTAAGGGCCGGTAAGGGACGCCCCAGGCGAACATACTTCGACCAAATAGGGGATGTATTAGCAAAGGGCAAGATAAAAAGTACCCGAAACCGGCGTGCGTGCATGCAACGACTAATGAATGTCGATGAAGCGAAAGTGGTTTGTCAGGATCGTGGCAGGTGGCAGTCCCTGGTCTCTGCCTACCCCTCTGGGATACAGGCGTGAGCTTATGTATGTATGTATGTATGTATGTATTTATTTATCTATTTATCCATCTTTTATATAAAATTAATTAGAGATATCGCTCCTTAGTTCAATAAATATGAAGGTAGGTACACGCATAAGGAGCAGTGCCTCTGAGCTGTGAACTTAACTATTTTGAGACCTTACTGGCGGAACTGAGTAAGACCCGTTCCATTCCAGAACGTAAAGAGGAAGCTAGCAGCGCTAACTTACTTCAAGTACTATGGGCCGGGACGGACAATCGTGCGTCAACACCAAGAGGCGCACGCTCTCTACTTCATCGTGACGGGTGACGTCATCGTCTCTCAGCTGGTGTGGGACGACCTCCTGTCGGTCTGGGAGTCCGTGGAGATCGGGTGTATGCATCCGGGCGACATGTTTGGCGAGGTCTCACTCCTACACAATATAGCCAGGACTGCCACCGTTACAACAGCAGGTCGGTAGAGAGAAACTTGAAAATTACAACATTTACCTGGTACTGGTAGGTAGTCTAGTGGTTCCGAACCTTTTTGTCGGCTAAGGAATTAATTATTTTGTTGTCAGCAAGAACCACAATGAGTGAAGTTATATGCATTCGTTGTGAAAAATCTGTTAAAAGTATGTATTTTAGTGCAACAGATTATTGTTAATCGTGTGGTTGTTTCAGTCCATCGTCCAACGCAGACGGCCTTTATATCTCCATTGATTGATTGATTTGTCTTTTTTATGCGTGGTTGGACCTTTCCGCAGCCCACTTCAGAGGCTACCCTCTACCTACAGCGTTATCTGAACAAACTTAGAAAAGGCTGAACGCGTTGAGTTTAAAATTGGGCCAATTATTACTTTGTACATATTTCCTTAACATCAGAAGGATTCAACAGCACGCTGTATTTCGGTGATGCACACAAAAAATCGTGGCAGCGAAAACGAGCGGCGGACGACAGATGTGTGGCGCGTGGCGGCGGGGTAGTGGCGAGAAAATTCCGCCAGGGCCACGTATCAATAAACACTACAACGACAACGTAGTTTATTATTACAATTTTAGTCAACGTACATTGCGTTAAGTTAGTATATATTTGTTAATTCGTGGTTTTCACTTTGTAATGTAGGTCCATTGTCACACTAAGGGGCATAATTATTCATCGTCAACCCATTATGTCCCCACCGAGGGGCACGGGTCTCTTCCCTGAGGAAGGTATAAGCCATACTCCCACCACGGGGGCCAAGTCCGGATTGGTGGAGGCTTGTAAGACTAGTGGCTGGTCTTACTGTCAGAAGTTTTCAAGCCGCCCTAAGGCCTCTGACTTGGCTTAACGACTGCCATCTATCGACGGCAGCCGGCACCAACTGCTTAACGTGCCTTGCGAAGCACGGAATCGTTCGGAAAAATGCCACTAGCGTTAGTCATAGACGGTGACCAATCCATGGACTGAACGCGCCGTATGTTGCTTAACCTTAGTGATCGTTTAAGATCACTCTGGCAGCCCAGGCTACGAGCGATAATTATTACACTAGTCCTTAAATAGAACATATCCATTGCTGGTGTCGACACGTGTCTTGGTACTTAGAAATTGAGTTAAATCAGCAATGTACATCACCTGTGATCAAAGTTCTACGAGTATGATGATGGTTAGGCTACTATGAATTGCAGTTTTATAAAATAGTCCAATTCAGCTCGCGCGAGGCGAGAGGGATGCTTTCGAGGCTCTAGTCGGGTCTAGATTCTGATAACCGCATCGTTGTTTAACATAGTGATATTAGCACTATGGCTATTATTTTACTCTATTTTGTAATCTACTAATAATTAGCATTAATTAAAACGTCATTCCAATAAATAGGCATCTCTCAGTCGATCCATGCGCTCAGTTAAGTTGCCGTATAATACCTACGAGTTAGTGCCTACGTATATTGTTATTTATATTAGTATATACATATTTGCACCGTAAGTAACTTTTACGTAAGGTTGTCTGGAAGAAATTGCTTTTAGCAATAAAACCGCCAGTTGTATTGTGAATCTTTACAATTATGTTCTTATGTCAAGTGCTCTGGGGCCTATTTCATAGAATTACAATAAAATCATGGTTTGAAGTAGATTAGAACACTATTGTGCACACAAGAAAAAACCTCAACGACAACTATTCAATGTACATTGCGAAGCCGATTAACCTACAGATTAACAAGTAGATTCTGTAACGCAATATACGTCGAATTGTCAAAATAAACTAAAAACTATTGTTATGCCAGGGTCGAACCCCAGCTCTTGGATGTTTTATATGTTAGTGAGGTCGCTGTTTCTGGTTCCCACGGCACAGGGTATCCTAGTGTGGGGCCAGCAATGTGCCTGTATATAAATGTAATTATTTTTTAACTAAAACTTTCGTAAGCACAACACATTATAAACTTTTAAACTTACGGGTGTTGTTTTATCGGACGAGTCCGACCAGGTTTCGCTCCGACTCGCAGAGCTTAATCATGGTGAGCAGAGACGGAGCTCGCGTCGTCGGTTGCGAATCGGAGCGAAATCTGGTCGGACTCGTCCGATAAAGCAACACCCGTAGGTAAGTAGATCCGGACTAAAAGTTTACAAAATCGTCCCTTAGCTTACAACACCGCTCAAGTCGAAAATTGGCGGTTTTCACATTTGAACGCCATTAGATGGAGCTGCTCATTGCGCGTCTAACCATTGGTCACACTTATAAAGTTGGTAAAAATGACTTAAGCGGTGTTGTAAGCTAGGGGACGAAATGTAATTATGTTTATCAAATCCCGGCCGCGGCCGGCCGTGGTGTAGGTACAATAAATAATATTATTGTCATACCTTACTGTACGCAGATCACTGCGAGTTGCTTTCGCTGAAAAAGGAAGACTTCAAGCATGTACTGCAGGCATCTGTACAGAAGCAGTGGGACAACGTGCAGCGCGCCATGTCTTGTTTCACATACTTCGATGGCCTCGATCAGGCGAGCAGACATTTTTATTGAGCAAAGTAATTTAAACGCTTCCCAAAACAAAGGTCGTCGATTCGACTCCCATTGGAGGACGCCGACTTTGTTTATTTATAAACGACCTTAGTCTGGATAAATTTCCATGTTTGTCTGGTGGTCATCGCATTGGGTATCCTAGTTTGGGATCAGCACGATCGCGTTGTGTAGAAGTTTAGTATTAAAACGAATTTTTTGACATTAAAACATATAAAATAACATACATACATGAGCTCACGCCGGTAAAACAGAGGGGTAGGTCTCTACCATTATGCCAAAACAACACATCTCCAGACATTGTGTTTTGCCATCACATGGCAAAACCAAAATTTCTGCCGCAAGTTTTGACGACTGCCTATCCAGATGGTAAGAAACCATAAAATATTAAAAAAAAAAAAAAAACAGTAAATTAAAGAATTACATGCCGGACGAGGACCATATTAAAAACTTCTATGAAGAAATTTTCAACCAGACCAGGGACTGCCACTTGCCACGATCCTGACAAATCATTTTCGCTTCGTCGACAATAAAAAAAAGTTCAACAAATAAAATAAACTGACTCGAAGCCTCGATCTCTATTACACAAAAATTCATTAATCTACTGTTCGGTTGTTTTTTATGCGCGTTTGCCAACTCACAGCTGTTAACATTATATTAACCATTGTTACTGTATGAGAAGTAGTGATTAAAGAAATTTAATTTATATCAAAACAACAAGCCCTAATATCAATAAACGCTGTGTGAAGTTAATGAATGTCTACCTAAATGAATAGATGTCGACTTTAATTGATAAATCGATATTCAAATACTAAAATCCAAAAATCTGTACCAAAATCTCAAAATATTCGCCACATTATCGTAGTTTAGAAACATTATCATTAGAAATAAAAAAAATACCATGGATCATTAAATGGATGTCCGTCCCTCTTTTATAGGTACGAAAGTGAATATAATAGAAAACACTTTCAAAAACCGATTATCTAGGGCTTTTCTTGTTTGCGATGTCCTTTGGGACCGGGGATGTTTTGTGTGAGCGTTACGTCATTCTGCTTGCTCATGTTCCCAAAGTGGATAGTAGGTATGTGGATTATTTGAATATTGAGCAAATGGTTTATTTTTAACTGACTTCAAAAAGGAGGTTCTCAATTCGGCGCGTATGTTCTTTTGGCATACTTAGTATTTTTTCGGCTATGTTATTGCATAACTCCGTCACATCTTTACCGATTTCAACAATAATTATTTTTCTGTTCGTTTAAATATTGGTCCCAATTTAATTTGGTGAAGATTTGATGTAGCCTTTGAGAGATGAAAGAGGAACTTTGAAAAAAAAATGCCAAGTATAAACAAACGGATTATACATTAGATACATAGTCTTTATTGCACACCATATGTACAGTCGACAGCACGTCAACCTTCACATTTTAGTTGCAAAGTCACCCGTAATGCAACGGACTAGAGTGCATGGGTATAAAGGGTGATGTGCTGTCCACTGCACATTATAAAGACAGACAAATGACTCCCAATTTGTAGTATACGGCGGCTCTCTTTACAGGTTGCGGCTCCCTTGTAAAAAAAGATGTCTGAGTGTAGCTCTAGATTATTAATTTTATACAAAGAAAGCTTCGATGACATTAGCTTACACTCTTGGTAGAGCCTCAGGGCATCGCAGCGCAGAGTAAGGAAGATCTATGGTCTAGACATATAAGTAGATTTAGTATAGGAGTCGATAAACTTACAGGTGTCACTGCGAGAGGGCTGTATCGTGGCTAAACTGAAGTCCTACGAACAGAACGCTACGATCCTCGGCGATGGCGCTGGAATGAACAACTTTGTTTACTTCGTTCTCTCTGGTCAGTGCCAGATGATAGAGTCTATGCAGGTCCTTGTCAACAAACGCTTTGGAAGAGTACATTATACACTCCATGATCCTTACGTAAGTGCCCGTAGATATAAAATTAACTAACCGTTTCCATGCAAAGGAGCGTAGGTTTGTCACATTACGCTCTCTTGGATAGAATTTAGGCTCCAATCATTTTCAGTATGTAGCAGGCATAAGCCACATAACTTTTTAATTGAGTTTACTGTAATTAGTTCAAATTGAAGATTGTCCCGTGACAGATCCTTATATTTTTCAAATAACTTGCAGGTACCTCCAATAAAAAGTGAACAAGACATGGATGACTATTTCAAGGCGTACAATAAAGAGATCAGTCAAAGTAAAACTAAAAAAAACAGTGAACTAAGCCAAACATCGACATACAGTAAAGCTTCTGCGAGAACCCCTAAAAGAGTGTCATTGCTTTTGGATCAAATAAGAACCCCAACGGTACAACAAAATGACACATCTGTAATGAGTATGATTGTACTACCCAGAAATAGTGATGACAGCGATGAGACTCCAGTAATACACGCAAAGGAAAAGCCGCTTTCCACATCTATCAGGTTATCACTGCGGTAGTTTGAGTCAATTGTTTTACAACTTTTGAATCAATAGATTTTTCCTCTTTTTCGCCAATGACCCATCTGAATTGAAAATCGATATGAATGAAAACAGAGCTTTCCTTAGGGCGATTGTTCTATATTTGTGGTAATTATTAAACTGTTTTACTTTTTCTTACGCTATGACCTGATATCATGTTTTAGTATGAGCTTGCCTGTCATCCCAATCCGTCCTCCATCTCCCAAGAACATTTTCACTGTCTTCATGCAGGTAAGAAATTTGCTTTTAATGTCCCAGACTCTGCACTTAGGGTTACTTTAGCGAACACAATGCTGTCACTTAGCTTAGGTTTAAAACCACCGGCTTTGTCTTCGTAATTTCTGTAAACCTCTCTTATTGTTGCACCATCCCCGATCGGACGTCAGCTATTATTGTGTCCATTCCGACTTGTGATGTGATGGCTTGGAAGAAATCGATGGCACTATCTGAAATCATTCAGCCACCGTGCCGTCAACTACTCTCTACAAATAGCGAATAAATGAGCCAGTTAGTCGGTTGGAGGTAAAAGATGTTATGATCATCAGGTCTGCGAGCTGCATGGTGGCTCAACTTTCGGTTTCGGCGAGAACATGCGCGATCGGCGGATCATTGCCAAAACAAACGTGAACTGCATGCTCATGCCCAAGGTGTGGCTTCTGCAAAAAAATACTGCCAACGTCTGGACGAGGATACAACATTTAGAGAGAAAGGTGAGTTTCAACATGCAGCTGTAGAGGGACCAACTAAAGGCATGAATATCGATACAATAAACAAAGAACGCGACGCTGTTTAATTTTTCCTTTTTTTCCCTTCTACGAGTAAGTTCACTATCACTTCACATAAACAAAAGTTTTCTTAAAACTTTGCTTATGTTTGAAATGATTTAATTTTATTAATGCTAAGGGAACGATCAATAACTCTTAGCATACTTACAGTTTGTTACAGTTAGTGTACTAACAACTGTTAATATTCACTGGAAAACAAGTAACTAGAAATTAAATTTTCCTTTTTATTTTATAGTTTTTCTGTTATGTAGCGACTGTATGTAACATTAACATTTTTCTATGTAGGTTTACCGAATGTTGCGATATTTGTAGTGCAAATCATGAATTAATAAAATTATGTGAAACCCGATATTTTGAAAATTACAAGAGAACAATCTTTTAGAGCACAATTTGTTCAAAACAAAAGCGTCAACTTTGCGTCTATCATTAAACATTAATCTACGCTTTTGTTCGAGGGGGTCATGAAAGTGTTTCATTTTTCTATTTTAGTTACCGAACAAAAAAGAACTATTCGAGGAGTTCGTCCAGACCCGTCGATGGCAGGAGTATCAGAAGCAGCTTGTGGGCGACGTGGTGGACAGGGCCAACGTTGTAAATAACACCTCAGTGCACGATGTGCCCTACTCCATTCGCTTGGAGGAGTCACTTGATTTCGCTTCTCGTAAACAATGGTGATGACTGGCAATGATATACCACATACTATACACTATTCAATGGAGCTGAGTATAGGCAATTGTGTCGTAAATTGATTGAAGTTTCCGTAGCTTTGAGTTAACCTCGCTAACCGGTACAAGTAATGCATACGAAAATCTGGCATGTTTTAAGATTGCAACAAATCTGGACTTCTTTCTCCAAGCAGTAGGTTAGATTGGATGAAAATAAAATACATTTTTAACCATGATGCTGTTATGTGATAATAATATAATATTTTGATTATTTATTGTAGTTTATTTTTGAACGAAATGCCACCAATTCAATACTATTTTATGTTATGGGACTCAGGCAGGGCACTGATTGTCCAGTACAACTTCGCCAATGTCCCGTGTTAGACAAGACTATCCAATCACAAGCAAATGTGAAAAAACGTTTTAGGAAATGAAGGGTACAAGGGAAGAACATGCTATGTCCTACCGACATTGAACTGAGATAATGTTAATAATAGATTTCAAACCTCTTTACATACATACATTACATCAGTGATTGATTACACAAATGTCTTTGTTTTTCAATAAAAAGTATTTTATTTTTGACAAACGTCAAAATGAGCCATGGACGTAACATTTTTTTTCCATGTACGACTAGGACCTTGCATGTTTTTGCATTCTAGTAGTATTTTTATAAGGCGATTACTCTGTGACTATACATGTTTTTCTCAAGAGCGTTTTTGCGTTTCGTTCTACCACTTTTACACTACAAAATAGCATAACCAGTTTAAAAAAAGTAAAAATGTGACATTGCATGTTCTTCCCCTGTGCCCTTCAAATGTAAAACTAAACAAAAATATTTAAAATTCGTGGAACAAGTATGTGTAAATGACAGGTGTTTTCTCGTGGTCCCATTATGCTGTGTCCTCGTAGTCCCATTATTGGTCATCAATGAGTCCACGAGGGTAAATTCCATTATATTTAATTCGCGCTAGCGGGATAAAATAATAGGAACACGAGAAAACACCGTTGACATACTTTAGCAGACCTTTTTAAAGAACTGCATTTTAGAAAAGCCCTGTATAACAGACAAAAGAGTGGCGCGCAGCCCGAGGCGAACGCGACCCACAGCGGCCACGGTCAGAGGTGTGCAGGTGTATCATACTTTTATGTCGTGCCTTCCTTGCTGAAAAGAAGAACAATGTCTGCTATGAAATGAGGTTGTCATTATGTCATTTTTCTGTAAACAACTGTGGATTGAAATCACCCTTTTCAGAAAGTTGCTTGAATCAGAGTTTACGACTTAAATATCATATTTATTGATAGCTTTACGATTTTTATTACAATTTGTGAAAATGGCAGGACGTGGAAAAGGCAAAGATAAAGAAAAGGAAATAGTAAGTTTTGTCATAAACTCAAATTATATCATCACGGTTCTACACGGAGGTCATGATTTATAAATTAAAACATGAAATAGTAAATCAAGTGTATTTAAAGTCTTGCTAGATCTGACTAACTAAGACCATGCTATTCAGGACCCCATGGTGCTCATGGCTCGCAAGTTTCGAGCAAAATGTCTGTTCCGGGCGCTCGGTCGTCTGGTACTCCAGAACACCTATTGGCTGATAGAAGGAGTAGATCAATACGAAGGAGATGACGTCAAGAAGAGGATAGAGCAAGTAGTCCGGGCAAAGGCTAAGAAGAAGCCTCATCTGTTGTGCATTGCTGTATGTTGATGTTTTTACACAGATAACGAAACCCCCTTTGCTAAAACATACTGCCGGTAGAGTATTTGATATTTTCCAGCTGCAACCTACTATGATTGTTCCTGTGAAGTTATGAGCGTGTAGGTAGAGAGATAGTAGACTTATCGTCCTCTATTTTACTTAAGTATTTTATTTCTAGGATAAAGCACTTTTAAATAAGCCTGCAGAAGAAAGAACCCAGACGGAGAAGCGCTACCTGTACAGAATCATTGGAGGGCTTAAGTGTTTCAAACGATATCCAAACGTATGTTATTGTTATTTTTTATCGAACATTTTTCAGTATCATAAACCTACCATTATTTTTGCAGCAATAATTTGAAACTTATTATTTCGTAGCACGTGAAGAAGAAACTAGCAGCTGTGGCGTATTTCAAGTATTACGGGCCGGGTCGAGTGATAGTCCGCGAGAATCAAGAGGCCCACGCGCTATACTTCATCATCTCCGGTGACGTAGTGGTCAGCCAGCTTGTGTGGGACGAAATATTTCAAGAATACACGTCCATGGACATCGGCGTCATGCATCACGGAGAAATGTTCGGCGAAGTCTCCCTTCTTCACAATATACCGAGGACCGCCACAGTTACTACCAGCGGTTCGTTCCGGCCATCGATCAAACGTTCCATTTCTAGTAGTTACCGACTGTGTTGTCTTTTTTTTCGTGGAAATAAATTTCCATTTCGATATCATCAGGACATTGCGAATTCTTGGCTTTAATGAAGGAAGACTTCAAGAATGTCCTTCAATCATCCGTGCAGAAGCAATGGGACCAGGTGTATCATGCGATGACCGCCTTCACATACTTCGATGGATTAGACGAGGTAAGTTATTTAGACTTACGTAGGAGAAACTGTTTTTCTTTGACGCTTTGTGGATAGGAAAAGATATTATTTAAGTTCACATTTTTTATTGTCACGTACCTAATTAGAATCTAAATTAAATGCCACTCGGGGGACACAAATTCATACAATGATAATTTGGATTTACCCACAGCACTGATTTTCAGCAAGGATCGTTGGTCACTCACGGCACATCCTATCGAGTTAGACCAACAATTTGGTTAATTGGTTGTTAAGTAGTTAATTTTCAAAGATGATGTTTATGGGACTAGTACCTGGGTGACCGAGCTTTAGTTCCGAGTAAAGCTCGGTACTTTTTTTGTAATATAAAATATGTAATATAAAATTAAAATAATCCTTTTTCAACAAAAAAAGAACATGGAAAAAAACATCATGACTCGAACCGGGTCTCTTAAAATCGGCCCGAAACGGGTCGCCCGTTTTCCCGTCAGAACTATCCCAACCTTGCAGGAAAACGCGAAACTTACCTCTGTATGTTATTATAGCAAATTTCAATTGCCTTAAAACAACGTTTTCTAAAAATGTAACATAGTTAGATCAATTAAACGCCCCCGAAAGCATCTGCCTACAAAGTTTCGTGAAAATCGTTGGAGCCGTTTCCGAGATTCTGATTATATATAAATATATATACAAGAATTGCTCGTTTAAAGATATTTTTTTTTTACGCGGGGAAATGCATTTTCGCACTTCGCCACTCTGCTGTCGGGGGACAATAGAGCGGCTTCGTGGTGGACTCCCAGCACTATCGAGCCGCCTGCTCAGTGCTGGACTACCCCCTAAAACCCCGCGGTGTTCCTCCGCTACTCTACCGGGCCACAGGATAGGCCAGAGGTTAAGACACTGTGACCCGGCAAGAGCTCGCCCCCGAGGGGGCTCTACTGGTGGGGAGCCAGATTGGCTCCTCGGCGGCGCAAGCGCCGCCCCTCCTCGGGGGGGCCATAGTGGCCCCCAACCACTTCCTCGCGCCGCCCTCCCCCGACCCGTCGCCCATACAACAGGCAAGAGGAGGACGTCGCGACGCTGCGTCGCCCGTCACTCGCTCTCCAGCACTTCTCTGAAAGCAGAGAAGGTGGAGAGCGAGCGAGCGGGCCCTCTCCTTGCGCGAGAAGGCACCCTCGGAACACACGAGGGTGCCTTCCGGCCCGCCGCGATCGTGGGCGTCGGGTCCCCCGACCCTCCGCCCGCGGCCACTCTTATCCGACTAGTTTGAGGAGCGACTGCGCCCCCCCCCTAGCCGGACCTCCTTCGGTTGGTCGCCTGGGTCCCGATTCACAGAGGAATTGGAACCCACGCGACCCCTCGGGCCAGATCATTCGCCGTTAGCCAGCAAGATCCCACAAAGAGAAGTCACTGACCAACGCTCAGGGCGCACCGACCCCACCGCTTGCCCTTTCATCTGGTTCACAAGGAATCAGAGGGAACGGAGGCGGAGGGGTACACGTGAAGGTTATCTGGCGTGGCGCCCCTCGTTGAAAGATATTAGATTAGATAGATTAGATATGATTCTGTACCCTATGTGTGCCAACGGGTCACTATAATATTTACTTATATGGGGCATTTTTTTTAACTTTACTGTCGTAGAAAACTGTCTAAAAATTCACAGAGTTTGTGTTATGGTCAATTACCCAGCATGAAAATGCTTATTATTTACGTTTTGTTCTCATATACAATCTCTGGTTTCTTAATTTCAGGTGTCACTTCGGGAGGGCTGTATAGTCGCGCGAATGAAAGACTACAAACAGAACGAGACAATATTAGGGGATGGAGTGCCGTCGAACAACTTTGTCTTTTTCGTTCTTTCTGGTCGCTGCCAAATGATAGAGTCTTTGCAAGTGAGCGTCGTGACACGTCTTGGTCGCGAGTTTTACCAGCTCTATGATCCATACGTAAGTAGAAAAAAGTAAAAGAACAACTAAATTTTGACTTTCAATCTAATTTTAGTTTTAAGTGGTACGAGTGTGTTTTTTTAGGTACCGAAAGAGGAGAGTTCAAGTAGCTTAGATAAATACTTCATTCCATATAAAGACAAAATATCGATGTCTCTTATGGAAAAGAGTGGAACTATCATATTTACGAAAAGTGAGGCAGCAGAACCGAATACTTCGGAATTGGGATCAAATCTTCAGTCTCCCCGGGTAGGTTCTGGGACCCAAGAAGAACCCCACAAGACATGTATATCAAGCGCTAAAAGAGTGTCCATCGGCGGGGAACTAACTATCCCTAGCAAGAAAATAAGTTCACTAGATAAGGATATAAAACCTTCGTGCGACAAAGAGAGAAGATCTTCAATTATGAAATCGAATCGAGACGGTACACTAGTGGAAGAGAAACGTGGAAGTGGTGTGTTTGCAATGCAGCCGGAGTCTGGAGGGGAAGAGGCATCGCCGCTGTCGCAGGATGTCGAGAACATCAGCAAGTCATCCGTTAGGTTTGTGTTGTCTTATGGCACGTATAAAGATACGTTGAATACATTGGTTTTTAAATCACTTGACAAATAAAGGCTCCACCACTTTGCACTGCTTCACATTCTGCTACTTCACCCTGAAAGACTAAAGGTAATAAAAATTGTCCTATCAAAAATAATCAAATATATATATTTTCGTTGCTATTAGCTTTAAAATAAATGATTTCGTATGAACACAAAGTTTCAATGTCTAAATTTCGATGTTTAAACACTCTCATTATTTATTAATAAAAGAAGTTGGTTACTCTATAAAGTCAATTGAAGCAATTTTATAAACGTTTTGATTATAACATAACATTTTTTACATTTACATATAGGCACATACATTGCTTCTGGCCCCACACTAGGATACCCTGTGTCGTACATCCAAGACCTGGGTTTCTTATTTTTTGTCCCCAGCCGGGATTCGAACCCGGGGCCTGTCGCTTGTTAGGCAGATGCACTAACCGCTGCGCCACAGAGGTCGTCAATTGGGTATTTGACAGGATGTCAAATGAGTTACTTTTAAAACGGAATTTTGTATGAAAATACTTGCTTGTGACGTCACAATTCAGAGCACTCTTTTTATGTTTCATCTATTTAAAAATTGTAATAACTAGTAAATGATTAAAAGAAATACATTTTCCGAATCATTTTGAGATTTTTGTTTTAATCGAGCATCTCAAATAATTTATTGTTGATAGTGTCAAATACCGTATTATAGTTATTGTCCATAATGAATCTATTTTATATAAAGTTTTATGTTGTAGATGAAAACCTCTATTTTGAAGTACTTATATTATAATAAACTTTGTTTATCTTGTGATTTCTGATGGTAAGACATAATCAAGCTGAGCTTAAATTTTTTTTCAGACTCAGCGTTACCAATGCTAAGACCGTTAAGCCTCCGAACCTTCGCACGTATTTTATGCAGGTACTGTACTTAAATATTTGAAAAACATTCCTATTTTACATTCTTGAACTAATTTCACTTACCGTACTAGGAGCTTGGTTGGCAAAAGGCCGGTTTTAAGCGGAAACCGATTAGTCTTATTTCTTACATCCTAAATTAAGATAAATCTTGTCGTACTTAAAATTTAATAGTACACTTCCTTGGCTTTAACTTTTGTCTTATAAGTTCTATAACTACTATTTGCTACAACACAATATTTCTATTACAAAATATTCGGTCACTTTAACTTTAACGTGTAGAATTTCCTATCGGCTCACCATAACAATGGTTTTTAATTGTTCTTTTTAAGGTCACAATTATTTAACGCAACTGATTACAATAGATAATTTTATTATTGGTGACACCCTAAATCCTAATGCCATTCTTACTAGGCAACCATTGCCTTAGTCTACTTCCTGAAGTGTTAGCCAACACACGTAAAGAAGTCACTTAAGGTGAGGGTTTCTAATGTAATGTATTCACAGTGGAATGTTGTACAGGTGGTCCAACTAAACCCGGGCTCTACTTTCGGTTTCGGTGAAGAAATGCGCGATCGGCGAATCATTGCGCTGACTGACGTCCATTGCATGCTCATACCGAAGGTCTGGCTTCTGCAGAAAAACACCGCCAACATCTGGACTCGCATAGAGCATTACTTGAAAAAGAAAGTAAGTGACTGAGTAAGAGCGGTTGTTGTTGTTTTTACACTTTATTGCACAATAAAAAAAAAAGAATTGAGAATTTACACTAAGTAAACACTTAGGCCCTTTACACACTGCGACTTTTAGCATAGATGCAGTCCCGATGCTGTCGCAATGCACCATCGATACAGTCGCAAAAGGTCCACCTTTACACACTTGCGCTACTGCTGGTGTCGCGATGCCGCATCGAAGCTAAAAGTCGCAGTGTGTAAACGGCCTTAACTAACGTGCTGTGTGTGACACTCTTTTCTAAACAATTGTGACGAGACAGCACTAAAGTTAAGTGTTTACTTAGCGAAATTCTCAATTCAGAAATCGCCCCAATATAACTTAAATAGCATGTTTGTGATACAAATTATGTGCAAAGACGGACTTATTTCCTAGCGGTTCATTCACATTACATTACATTACATAAAATTTGGCTCTTGTCACGATCCTAACAACTTTTTCGCCTCGTTGAAATTCATATCATTCACGTTTCACCTATTTATATGAATGACATCAACTCGTAGAAATTGATGAGTAATTTTTCTCTAAGGATAAACTTTGGTTGATGATGTCAATTCGAACTCGAATATGGACCCAACCAGTTAGGGAGGCGTCCACGTGATAAAAACTAGTTACTTAAAGCCAGGTTTCCTGCTCGAGCTTTCACAAAACGCAAAACAATCTGTTTCATTGTTCTATTTTGCTATGCAATAGCTTATCTTAACGCTTAGCCACGAAAATGATGTTAGAAAGTGCCTTTTAACAAAACGCTTTCCTCGATCTAATAGGGAAGGCATTTTCCAATATTAGGTCGTACTTAGTTAATACATTTTTGGATAATACTAATTGATCCGGCAAACTTTGATATGCCATATTAGGTAATTACTATGCGACCTATGAAATATACAGAAATAAACTCATAAAAATCGGTGAAACCGTATCGGATAAGTTGGATAACAAACACTGTGACACGAGATTTCTATGTATTAGATGTCAGCAGAAATTAGCAATGTGAATAAATAATTTAATCAAAATGGTAAGTATATATTTTATTTTTGTCACTTCTATAACGGCAAGTATAAAAAAAAACATTTTTAGCAACAAATAATTTTCAATCTCCGTTTAAAATGTTAAAAGAGATCCTTACTTATTATCCATACCAATATTATAAAGAGGAAAAGTACTTATCCGGTTTCAAAAATTATTTCTCAAGTATTCTGGGTTAACACAGGCTAATCCGTTGACTGGAACATGCGCGATCGTATTCGCGGGCACTGCTAGTTTCCTAATATTTTTTACACTCTATGTCAGTTGTACAACTATATATTAATCTATGCTGTGTGTGACAATACGTGGGCCATACTGAAAGTTTCTGGATTCTGGTAAATAAGACTACCTATTATCTTTATAACAAATTTATTGTTTTTCAGAGTATTAAACCCTCACTATTTACGCATTTCTGCATTCGCTGAAACTATTGTGAAAAGCAGTGGGTCCAGTCTGCCTTAGGGACCTCTTCGATGGCTTTGTGAAAAGCATTCACCGCCATTTCCGGACTTGTAAAACATAAACCTCTGAGTTTATCTTTAATATTCGGGAGCAGAAAGAAATCACAGGGTGCTAGATCTGGACTGTATGGCGGATGAGTCATTAATTCTACCTTTAAAGCCTTCAAATACGCATTCGTTGCCTTAGCGGAATGTGCCGACGCGTTGTCATGATGAAGGACTATTTTGCTCAGGGGACGCTTTTCGCGTATTTTGTCAAATACTTCAGGCAAACACGTATTAACATACCAATCTGTAGTTACGGTTCTTTGGTTTTCAAGCGATACAGTGGTGTAAAGGTCTGATTTTCCGAAAAACGAAGCAACCATTTTCTTGCCAGTGCTGCGGCTTATTTTGACTTTTGTTGGCAACTCTTCAACAGGAAAGACCCATTCCGCCGATTAACTTTTCCTTTCTGGTTCAAAGCAGTACACCCAAGTTTCATCACCTGTTACAATGTTATACACAGCCATTGATTGTCCTCCGTCATATTTTTTTATCATTTTACGGCACCACTCTACACACAGTCGTTTCTGATCTTAGGACAAATCATGCGGTATCCATCGAGTGCAAAGTTTCCGAACCTTCAGATGCTCAGCAATATCTTTTGCACTTGGCTCATTCCAATGCCTAAGGTAGTGCGGATTTGCTGACAGGTAATTTTTTTATCCGTTTCAATTTGTTGTCGCACAGTATCAATATTAAAATCGGTAACCGCGGTCGCCGGCCGGCGTTCACGTTTAACGTCATAGAGATGATCACGTCCTCGTCTAAATTCACCAAACCACAAATAAATAGAGCTACGACATGGGACTTCATCACCAAATGCTAACTGAAGTCTTTGACAACTCTCTTGCTGACTTAAGCCATAGCGAAAATCGTAAAAAAACATAGTATGGAAATTTTCTCGACTTAAATTCATTGTAATAGCGACACACTAATTTCAAAACAACGCCATGATGAATAAACAAATGACAGACTCACAATTTAAAAATAAATGTACTGACAGAGAGTTCCTTGTTCAAACCCTATCAGTGTTTTTTTTTGTTTTCCTTTTGTAACTAGTCCGTTCCAGAAACTTTCAGTATCGCCTAAGTATAAAACAGAGCATTGTTTGTAGCTAAAGCTGCATAGTTAACATAATTTTGACGGTTTATTCGCAGTAGTTCCATTGCCGAGTTCCATGATGGAACTACTGCGACTTTTTTTTCGCACTAGTTCTATTCATCCGTACAAGCCCAAGCAATGGAACTACTGCGACTTTTTGTTTTGTTTGTATTCGCGCTAGTTCCATTGAGTTTTTTTTATAATTTAAGATGCCTATGCAAAAGATTTACGATTTTTTGCCTGCATGTTGTGGAAGCTCGATTGGTCCCGTTTTCTAAGTTATAAAACAGTATTTTCAGCTAAAAGTATTAGGCGCTCATGTAAAGGAAGAGCTCTGCTTAGGCTTACAATGATATTTGGGTTTTTTTTTGGCTTCATGTTTGAGAAAAAGGTATTAGGCTCCCATGAAAGCGCAAGATACATTAAGACAACCCTCCAATAGAGTTTTCTCATTTCAGACCCACGGTACATTTTCTCTTCCTACATGATTAAGGAGAAAATGTATTAGGCTCTCATGAAAGCGCAAGACATAATTATAATACAGACCTTCATGGTTCTTCGTGGAGGTTAGTAATAATTAACCATAGCTGTGGGAACCTCTTTATGTAGCTTATCCCATATTCGTAGGACTCCGAAAAAAAGTATTAGGCTCTTATGAAATCGCAAGACATAAGGCGGACCTCCATAGTTCTTCATGGAGGTTACAGGTCGGTTAGAATAATAAAATAATAAACCATTAAGTACTAGGCTATCATGAAAGCGCAAGACATAATTTGGAGGTTTGCCTTATATTAAAAGACAAAGCTCTATATCTAGTTCTTCACGGAGGTTTGTGATAATAAACCATATGATAACTTACAAACTCTTTAGAGTGTAGTTTTTTTCTTTATGTAACGCAGCTGGTTCTGAATGAGACAATATAAACTTATCATCAGAAAAATCGAATCACCTCTGAAATTAGTAAGGTTTGAGTTTTATGATTTTTTATACTTAATTCTAGTTGATTGCGGATATTATAAAGTGTCGCGTACCTAACGAATATTATTGCTCCAAATTAAAATTAAATTGCTTTAGAAATAGTGTTCTGTGCAACAGGTATATTTTGAACTTCTAAGAAGCATTTGTACAATGTTAGAAATATAAACGTGAACGAAAGACTTGTATTAGGCCCCCGGCCTTTAATACTTTCCTGCGGTTCATCGTGGAACAGATCAGAGTATCAATTTTGTCTTGTCCAATATAGTCCCTCCCACTCTTCTTTTATTGCTTTTTTAAGCTGGCCAAGCGTCTCCGGAGCGGAATTTCTTGCTCTAACTCTAACTCTTCAACTCATCCCATAGATGTTCTAAATATAATAAGCGTTTTTTATCATTCCTTTTTGTTTACATTTTATTTCTAAAATTTTAGGAATTCTTCTTAAAAAATAAAATATACCTGTTGAACAAAGCACGATACTGGCTAAAGATATTAAATTTTAATTTGAAGCAAAAATATTCGTCTAACGATACCTTATTCTATAATTAGGTGTTTCATATAGTATAGTATCTAGTATATTCTTCTAGTCTAATATATAAAATTCTCGTGTCACAGTGTTAGTGCGCATAGTCCTCCGAAACGGCTTGACCGATTTGATGAAATTTCATAACAATAGGTATGTATATTCGGTAGTTCTGAGAATAGGTTGTCATCTAAGTATTTTTCAAACCCCTATCTGGCAAAACAACATTTGCTGGGTCAGTTAATATAGTATAAAAAAAGATACAACTCATTTAAACCCATTCAAACCCAACTTTTAAAGGTGTTTCGATTTTTCTGGTCAGAAGTGTATATGTTCCAAATATTTTATCACTTCGTATTTCTTGCCGTAGAGTACCAGGCGCTCATAAGAACACCAAACTGAAGTAAGAAGTCCATGAAAACAATATTTCAAAGAGAACCTTTTTAACTATTTGAAGTACATACTTTTATTCTGTGTAGCATTTCTTTGTCATAGTGACAGCGGTCTGAAAAATTTCGATGTTTTCTTGTGATCACTTTTGCTTTAGTACCTATTTGTACAAAAAACTCATAAGGCAATAGTAAAGAATAGGCAACAGTAACATTACATAGCATCCACGAACGTTAAAAATGGACCAGGGATTAACAGTGAGTGATGAGTGGAAAATGGCAGTAGCAATTCAAGGTTCTCCCTAATGCTCTTTTTATTCAGGAGGAGCATCCAATCTAATCAGATCAAATCAAACCAGTGCCATACTTATAACGTCTAGGTACTCGACATTCAAGTTGATAAAGCAACAAGAGCAACGAGCAAATATCCAGAATCAAAACGAATACAAAGTACTCCAGAATAAAGTTCTGTATGACCATTTTAATAAACATTTTGTGGTAACAAACAGCAAGTACAACACATTATGCACGGCATTTTTTATATTACGAGTATTTCTTTTAACTTTGAAAACATAATTATTGAAAACATAATAAGACGACCTCTATGGCGCAGCGGTTAGCACATCTGACTACCATTCGAGAGGTCCCGGGTTCGAATCCCGGCTGAGGACCCAGGTCTTGGATGCTTACATGTTTGTGACGTCGCTGTTTCTGGTTCCCACGATACATGGTATCCTAGTGTGGAGCCAGAAGCAATGTATGTGCCTGTATGTAAATGTTATTATTGTTATAATTAGTGCTTCTCTGCTTAAAAGGTTATTTCTGAAATTCTCCGTTACCTTCTCTCCTTTACCCGGCACAGCCAAAACGATCGATTTTAGCAGTCTTTGTATGTATGTATTTGAATATTCGTATTTAAGGGTGTTTCAACATTGTTGCCTTACTTTCTCAAACTCTCATCTTAAAAAATGCAGCAAACTTCTCAAAAAATGTGTCTATACTAAAGCTAAAAAAGATTAGTATCTAGGCATACATAATACGCTTTTAATCGAGCAAAATGAATATGACATCCAAAGAATTAGGAGACACTTATTTGCTTTTGCCACTGTATTGAGTAGTACTTAGATGTGAAACTAATAAAGAAAAACTTACTTTCATAAATATAATAGAGTACTAAATATTATGTGGGCCCAGTTTTAGTGATTGTGCCTCTGCCTACCCCCTCGGGGATAAGGGGCGTGAGTTTATTATTTTATTATTTACTAAACATTATGACAGTAACGTATCATCATCATCATTCAACCACAAGAAGCCCACTGGACATCATAGACCATCTCAAAGGATTTCCAAAAAAAAACCGGGTGGAAGCAGCTTGCATCCAGCGTCTTCCTGCCTTGTATGAGATGAGCCACTAGGACGTCTAATTCATAATAATAATAATTTTACTGTCATAAATTAATACAAATCACTGTATTTTTTTAATGTAATATTTAATTAAATAACTTAACGTATAAAAAATGCTCCACTGAAATCGTCCAAAACAAAATCATCCAAATGTTGTGGAAAAGATTACTTTTCGTGTTAAGGCCGACATCTGTACCTACTCGTAAGTTATGAAATATCTTATAATTTCCATGTTTATGTACAATAAAGTGTTCTCTATCTACCTATCATTGCCGCCTCTGAGAAGAGTCTCTAGTAGTATGCTAGCTATACGTTATTTTAAGAGGTTTTATACTTTTTGATGCTCTTTCCCAGTGCATATCCGACAACAGCGTGTTTTTTTAGATTAATAGGTCCTGTTCTATCTAAAAACGACAACCAACTCCTACACTCCCATGAGAGCCTATTACTTTTTGCATCATCCGATTTGATCTGTGATGTATGTAGGTACAATTCAAAATGCCGCAATCTATGACTTCATGTGATCCTAGTACTTCCTTTCTAAAAAAGTAAATATTGTCTCCTTAGTTTCATGCATATCAAAGACATACAACTACAATTTGCATTCATCATCAACCCATCATGTCCCCACCGAGGGCACGGGTCTCTTCCCTGAGGAAGGTATAGGCCATACTTCACCACGGGGGCCAAGTCCGGATTGGTGGAGGCTTGTAAGACTAGTGGCTGGTCTTACTGTCAGAAGTTTTCAAGCCGCCCTAAGGCCTCTGACTTGGCTTCACGACTGCCATCTATCGACGGCAGTCGGCACCAACTGCTTAACGTGACTTGCGAAGCACGGCACCGCTCGGAAAAATGCCACTAGCGTTAGTCATTGACGGTGACCCATCCATGGACTGAACGCGCCGTATGTTGCTTAACCTTAGTGATCGTTTAAGATCACTCAGGCAGCCCAGGCTACGAGCGATACTCTATTTGCATTAGGCATCTTAAATTATTAAAAAAATTCAATGGAACTAGTGCGAATACAAACAAAACAAAAAGTCGCAGTAGTTCCATCATGGAACTCGGCAATGGAACTACTGCGAATGATTGATTTTGACACAGGATATGCATTATACAAGTTGGACAAACAAATTACTTCCTCCTTGTAAAGAAACAAAAAGTCTTTTTTTTATTTTGTGACCGATACGAATATCAACAACAACAACAGTGCCCGGTCCCAATTACCTACCAACCAGCTACCACCAGTTAAAATTATACCTTTCATTACTTACTGCTGTAGGAATATATAGGAATAGGAATTTCAACTTATGGTTCTTATCTACCCTTTGGAGGGCTGACTGTTAACTAGTGATAGGGCACTCAATAGAAAAGAAAAACGGAACATTTCAATATTGCGTTGACAGCTAACTGTCAGTTATTTGTAGATAGGTTATTGGGACCGGGCATTAGCGATTCTACTCATTACTAACTGAATTACCCTTGCTGTCACCAGATCCCGACCAAGAAGCAGCTGTTTCGTGAGTTCGTATCGCAGCGTCGCTGGATGGAGTACAAGAACCAGGTGGTGGAAGACGTGGTCTCTCGCACAACCAACCCCAACTGGACCTGCGTGCACGATGTTCCATACTCCATACGTATTGAGGAGATGTGCGATATTTAATTGTAATAGACTTACCGTATAATTAGTAGACTCAAAGTACTATTTATTAAATCTTGATTCCAGAATGTATTCCGTGAATTACCTTTTCATGCTTTATCTCTTCTTCTTACTAATAATATAACAGGAAAAATTTGTTTGTAGAGGGTAATCTCGTGCTTAATTTAAAAAAAAAAAACCGCCAGTATTTAGGGTGGAGCTTCAGGATCGATACGGCTTGTTGGTTTATTCAACTACTACGCGAATAAAACTACAAAATATGGTACTTCATAACATAAAGAAGTCTTGTTTTATTTTCATTTCAAGGCCTTATTTAACATTTATTGCGTGTATCATATTATGCATCTAGACCACCTGAACAAATGCGGACGTAGTACCTACTCGTGAATGGCCACCGCAAACTGCTAGAGGCGACGAAAATTTTGTGTTCGCTTCACTGCCGCCGCCGGTGAAGTTTTGCCGGATTTGTCCTTCTACTGATGCGTTCGTTTTTGAAAATTGTTGCTATTCGTTGTGGTCTGTACCCAGCATTATGATACGTTTTCTATGCGCCTCACGCTCTCTCTGGGTCGAGGTTTTTTCTTCCTTTTTACGCACCTAACGTTTAGTTTGTTGACATAGAAAAAATTGTATAGTTGACAACAGAACATAAAACTTTGAATCGAACGTGGCTGAAGGGGAATATTTATATTCCCCTTCAGCCACGTAAAGTAACTGCATATGTGCTACTGTACCATCAAAAAACCTTTTCCTAACCAAATCTAACTAAACGATTACAACTACTCGATTAAACTAAACAAGTCTCGAAACCTTGGTCGGACTCTACCAATAAAAAAAGCAAGTTAGTGAATTCGAATTTAATGAAAGTGAATGTGAAGTGCTTACCTACGAATGTTTTAGTTTGAAAACAACTTCAACTAGGACCAAAATGATAGCTAGTGGTGGACTGTACGAGGAAACTAAATGGATATTGATGGAAACACGGGTTAAATAAAGTAATTTAATAAAAATAAAGCACAATTTCGCTATGTTTTGACTACAAACACAACTGACAGGAAAAAAGGAACACATCAAAATAGAATGATGTCACAAATTAATAAAATATAAAAAGGTCGCACTGCAGCCAGTTGCCAACATTCTAAAAATTTTAAGAGTAGAAGAATTTTAAATACTGTACTTCCATTAGAGTGTTTCTTATTGGCTAGGTAGGTATTGTTTTCCATTTATGGCGCTCTCGTGTAAAATCGCGAACGGGTGCGGGGGCGCAGAGGCCTCGCGGGCGCTGATTCAACGGGCTGCCAATGCGCATGGCAAGGTTGATCGAGTAATGCATCTATTAATAACCCTTTCTGTCTCCTTATAACTTTTTGAGGAGTATTTAGATGGCTCTCTCTTGCACTGTTCTTTCAGTTATAGTTCCACCTAGTTTACATGGCAACATAAAGCGCCCTTTACACTCTCTAAGAATAATTCCTAGTTAAACGCAAAAAAAATATTAATTACGAAAATAGTGCGCCTGAAATTTATGAAAAACATTAACCAGTAGATGGGCTAACTTTGTGGCTTTCATACAAAACTGTTCAGCCGTTTAGACTTTAATGTGTTCCAACATCACACTTAACTATTCTTAATAAAAGTTATACAAGTACCTATGTACCTACATAGTGTTAATAAAGTGTTCTACATATATCTGTCTATCTAATACGTTCTAACTAGGCGCTTAAGACTAAAAAAATACAGATCCATAACGTATTTAGCAAACAAAACCTTGAGCCGTCACAGTGCTAAGAGGAAGCTAAAAAATCAAGTGCAAGTAGCATCTGCACAGCCTACAGCAGCCCATACGGAACGGGAACCTATACCGGTGACGTGACGGTAACCAAGGCGACCGGCTTGGCGGGAAGCGCCCACGCCCGCGAGCCTCCCGAGCCAAAGCCACGCCGCGCCATTCGACCGCAGTGCACCGCGAGGACCGACGCGCGAAGCCGACGACAGCCCAGCTGATCGAAAAACAAGCGACTGTTTTCACAGAATCCTTACCCCTCCACTATAATTAATCTAATTCTTAACTTTGTCCTTTCCTCCTCTAACGAAAGCTACTTTTGCTTCATCGAGTGCTAAGGATATCAGGCAGAGACAAGTGGTGAGTCTGATTTGTGTTTTGTTATTATCTATTGTGTATTCGATTTAGTAATTTTGACACGGGTTTTAATATGGTTCATTCTTACTAAACTTTTGTTCAGTTTTATTGGGTTTAATGCCTCGAGTAATGTTATTGGTAACTACCGATTTATACAGTGGACAGCACATCAAACATTACATTTTTGTTGCAAAATCACCTGTAAAGTAACTGAGTGGAATGTTGGTTACCTGTTGTAGGTACCTAGGTACTAGCAATACCAATACCTAAGCTGTAAGAAAACATGGTGAGAAAAGTTGACTGTAACCAATTATTTTGATAGGTACCTCAGTAACTCAGCTCGATAGTAACAATATCATGAGCAACTAGTACGGTCCACACATTTCAGGCAATATTTTTAAAGAGTCGTGCTTTGGAAACCACAAAAATTTAAAGATCGTTTCACTTCATTATTGTCCTCATCCCATAGTAAAAGTTGTTTGCTTTGACGATTAGATTCCCCTTTTTAGGAAGATAAGGTGATTTTGTTACACCGTGTATATTCGTATACACAATTATTATGTGTGTAAACTGGGTAGGTACTATAATTGCATCTTCACAACACTACATTAGCATGATTAGGCGCAGCAATGTCACCACTCAGAAAGTGATTTACTGTGTTCACAACACATCCTCAGTTAGTGTCGATACTCCATCCGTGAATTTGCATACATTTACAAATCAATTTGCTGGAATAGCGAGTTGTTCTTTAGTTTTGTAAGAGCAGTTAACGTTGTTAGCGGGTGAAGATTTCGTCAGTAGCTCTACGTCTGATTGAAACAGTTTATTTGATATAGGTATGGATGATGAAACTATAATTTGCATTTTTTTTAATACAAGGCGTCCCAAATTTATGGGACATGAAGCGAAAGTAACTTAAATATCGTAGATAGGGTATTTTATTCAAAGAAGACTTTATGTTATTTTTAAAAGTTTGAAATTCTGCATTCAAAGATTTTCTACGATATACCATATCTACGATATTTAAGGTACTTTCCCTTCATTTCCCATAACTTTGGGACGCCCTGTATATGAATAAAAATATCGTGTCAGAGTGTTTGTTATCGAACTCCTTTGAAACGGCTTCACCGATTTTATATTTTTTTGTGTTTATAATTTGGTAGGTCTGGGCATAGGACGTAGGGTAGTTAATATGGTAAAATAACGTTTTAGTCTTAAGTGATCAATAACTACTAGTATCAAGGAATCACCAAAATATAGTTAAATTGAAAATATTTTCTGTCAAATAAATGTCTATTGAGCAGAAACTACCCAAAAGGTGACGTCTAATTAGTTCTAAAGCAAAATGCAAATAAATAAATACAATTAATTCGAAAATTATACTTCTCTTTCGGAAAGAAACAATATCAGTATGAAAATTAGTAAACTCAAAAATCTATGGCCCGACCGCCTTATGGTCGGCGCTGGTAATTAACATTTTTATTGTTTGGCCAACTTCTCGCCAATCTCCTATATATCAATTTCCTTTATATTATTGGTAAACCATTTAAATAATTTATTAGGTATATTTAAGGCACTTAAAGACCGGGCAAGAAAAAAATAGAAGTCAACTTCTCTCATTTCCACTGAGTAGGCAAAAACACGACGATGGAATCTTCTCGAATCGAATCGACCATTGCAGTGGTCAATGTAAGATCAAGGTTAGGACCTCTTAATAAAGTTACAATTTATACACACACACACACACACACACAACCGAGTCTGTATCAAGCTGCTATCAATTTATAAATATGCTACTAGCAGTCAAAACAGGACCTAGATTCTGTTAATAAATGCACTACAGTAGAACAGTATACAAGCATGTATTATTGCAAAAACATGTCTATAATCCATTTATCTATACTTGACTTTTTTTCCAAACTTTAAACGACACTAAATCAAAAACCTTTAGCGGTAGAAAACTCGAAACAGTTTGCAAATTTATTACTAGCTAGCACTAAATTTGTAGACTGTTTCGAGTTTTCTACGAGTTTTAGTGTAGGTAGGCATTTAATTTCATTGCCGCTTCCAATCTTCACACGTATCATGCCTTCTATTATAGACATCAATGGAATAAAAAAAATATGTCACGTTAACTGCAAAGTTTGAGAAATGCTAATAAATCGTCATTTTACCTAAATGGAATAAGTAACGGAATAGAGGCGCAGGTAGGTACATATTTATTTACCAATTTGGTCATACACGGAGAACGGTCGATGACGGCATCTCACCGGTCACCCGAGGAACGAGCTCAATTGACAGACTCCGGCCTGCAGATGATAAGAATATAATCAGGTTCTCACACGGACAATACTCGTTTAGCGTCGCTCTGTACCTGTTTGTTGTTTTTCTTACGCAACTTTTGTTATTGTGTTGTCATGAAACTGTCTCCTACTTGTTTTTGGACGACCTACACAGTGGTAAAGAATATGTAGAACATTTCGCGAAGGCTCTGGGGGCGCAATCAAATGGCCTAAATATGGTTTTATTCATTTTTCACTGCGACAGAGAACGGTACGAGCTGGCACTGAATTAAGTTTCTTTCAGTCGCGGCTACGACCGTTCCCTGTAAAAATGCTGACGTACAGCCGAGGAGGAAAGTTAATGTCAAAGTTCACTAACGTTATTCTGAACAAACATTTAACATAACATTTACATACAGACACATACATTGCTTCTGTATGTGCCTGCATGTAAATGTCGCCAGAAATAGCGACGTCACAAACATGTGAACATCCAAGACCTGGGTTTCTTTTTTTTTGTCCCCAGCCAGGATTCGAACCCGGGACTTCTTGCATGGTAGGCAGATGCGCTAACCACTGCGCCACAGAGGTCGTCTATTTGCTTATACATTTCCTTTCTTACATGAATTAGTCCAATGACCAATTAATAATATTATCCACAGAAGTTCAGCCAAGAGACGAGCAACGTGGGCAAAACGTTTTTAATTTGATGCCTTTATGATTTAAAGAATAACCTTACACTGTCATGAAGTACGAAATGCGTTGATTTAAACCAGTTTCCGTCATAACTATGTGGGTGTATATTGAGTGAGGGCGTCGCCAGTTACGGCGTCGTAACACGGCTGTGTGTGATAGAGACAATGACAATGTACTTCAAATTGTCGTTTTCTGATTGTTCAAACTTACAAATAGCGTTTAATTCATCCATATACCTAATATATGTATATGCCGTCATCAGGCATTTATTATTAGTCTTCTTCTTTCAGGCGATGGTGGCGTAGCGGGGTTGACCCTTGCTTCCCGATCATGAGAGTCTGGGTTCGAATCCCGCATGTACCAATGACTTTTAGTTACGTACATTTATTTTGTTTTTTTGCACAGCAACAATTCGCTGATAAATTGTGCCCGAATAACGGCGACAGGCTTGCCACTTGTCACGTTGGGACCTAATAAACTCGGCAAAACGTGGGCCCAGTTCAAGTGATTGGTGCCTCTGCCTACCCCCTCGGGGATAACGGGCGTGAGTTTATTACTTTTTTTTTCTTTCAGGCCTAATCTAGCTTATTCTGGAATGATGCATTTTAAAGTTAACCAGTTACTACAGTATGTTATTGAGTAGATAACGTATTATAAATGTTCTATTACGTATTATATATGCTCTAACTATTAAGGTAAAATACCTTATATAAAATACCCAAAATAGTTGCATACCTACTCCTTATAGGAAATATCGTAATACCGAATATTGTCTCCCAAAAAACATTACAAAGAAGTGTTGCTTCCTGTTAGAAAAAATCTTTCCGAGCGGTTCAGTGCTTCGCAAGGCACGTTAAGCTATTGGTACCGGCTGCCGTCGATAGATGGCAGTCGTTGAGCTAAGTCAGGGGCCTTAGGGCGGCTTCAAAACTTCTGACACTAATACCAGCCACTAGTCTTACAAGCCTCCACCAATCCGGACTTGACCCCCGTGATGGAGTATGGCCTGTGCCTTCCACAAGGAAGGGACCCGTGCCCCTCGGTGGGGACATAATGGGTTGCTGATGAAATGAAACACCCAACACTCTCCAACGTATGTTGTCTTTATATCTCTCTATATCTAGCCGACGTGTTTCTTAATCGGACATCATGCGATATGCGACATGATATCCGCAAAAGGTAGGACGGCTTTCTACGAGTAACTTATGTATAAGTTTCGAGAAACGCTTAATAGCATGCCATACAGGGTGACTTCTACTGACTTGGTGCAATCAGCGGTGCCAATATGTAAGTAAACGGACTATGAATAATTTGCAAAGACCGACGTTAAATATGTACAATAAGGGGTAGATTAGTAAGACAAAGAGCAACTCCTAACTCGTAAAATATACGTACAAAATAGGTAGATGACGACACATCATGATGAATAATATGCAACATCAAAGACCACTTTAAATAAAACTGTCACTATTTATCACTGAAATAAATGTTAAATAAAAAAAATTATAACCACCTACGAAAGCGGTAATTGCTCTTGACGCGTGTGTATGTTTGTCTCTTCATGACAACGGCTGAACTGATTTTGATGAATTGTCGTAATCGAATATCGGTCGCTGATATTTTTTTGTCACAATGAAATAAAACGTTCAAACAAAAATTAGGTTTTGTTATTATTAACGAACATTATTATGAAAACGAAAGATCAAAATGCTAAAGATTATGCCTAAATTGGTCTAGATGAGCCTACTGAATTATCAACGTCAGCAGGTCTAGCCTAACTACAATAATGTTGTGTGAAAGGCTTAAATTCTAACAAATGAACTCGTAAGATTTGCTTCAGACTTGTACCAGTCGGATTTTCTAGGGTGACTTTAAATTCGTTCACTGTATTTAGAGGGAATGTTCTGTTTTTTCCTTTTGAGGTATGTACGGAATCCTAGAATCAGTACCTAGAGTATTGACCGGCGCCGACCGTAACCTGCTCAAAACATAGTTTTTTTTATTATTATTACTTTTCGTCCTGCTGTTTGGCTATGCTTAGCTTAAGTGTAATCATTTTGGGTAATAAAAAAATGTTCTTACGTATTTTTTTTTTCAAAACATGCACCATTTTATTTTGTTTTTAAAGCATGGCTTGGATACTCCCTTAAAATAAGATGAATGAATTCATAGTCACCCCGTATATTTTATACTGATGTTACGTCATTTTTGTCGGCTTTGTGTTATAAAAAACAACTATTCATAGGTGTGATATTATGAGTTCATTGCTGTTTGTTACAGATACAATTTGCACATCTCATTTTAACAAAATTGATCTTCACATAATATACCTATCTGCTGTAATACTATCCTATTTTGAAGACTTAAGATACACTGACACCTATATCCACTAGGAGTATGCTGAGACTGAGGTCTTACTCTTCACAATATCCTTTTTTTACACTTCCTACGATATTTTGGCCTCAATTCGGTACGCTTTTACCAAATTATTACCGGAAATAATTTTCAACAATAGTCTTCCATTCAGAAAGACTATATTGAAACTTAATGAATTATGATACTTCATAAGTCATTAAGTTTTAATTACTTGATAATAGAGAACCTTTTTTTTTGTTAACGGTGTGAAATGCTTTGTGCACCATAACCGCCACCCTTGGGGGAGGGCGACGGCCGTGTGTCGGACTCTCCTCTCCTAGTACTAGGAGAGGCATACCTCCTAAAACACCCCGGGGGCCGTCCTGTCGCTCGTGCAATGGGGCGCCGCCGGATCTCGCAAGTGGTAGACCACAGTGCGAATGCTACAGCGGCGCCCCGGCGACGTCGACCCGACTCGCTAAGGAGCCGGGCCCACCCTCACTGGAGAAGGGGCACGGGCCCCCCACCTCCTTCTCCCGTCACGATGTCGGACGGCAGGTCCCCCAACCTGCCGTCTGTGACCCTCACTCAACCGGCGGCGCAAGGTCCGCGTAGCGTCCCCCGCACCACCGGCTCTCCCGGCGGAGAGGCGCGAGCTCCCCAAGCCTCCAGCTACCGAAGACCCGTTTTCTGGCCCTCTGCCAGGTCTTCGGCCCCGTCTGGTCCTCCCCTCCCTAGACCTCCCTTGGCCAAGGACCATGGGGTCCTCAATCCCTGGTCCCCGGCCCCCCTCCCAATGTCCCTCCCGGCCCGGCTTGCAGAAATCGCGCCCCTCCCCTCCCCTCCTCTATGCCCTCTGCTGAACAGAGGGACATAGAGGAGCGCCCCCACCGTGTGTTTTTTATAGAGGTTGTCTCCTCGCGGCTCGAAGGCCCCCGGCCCCGCTCAATGTGGGGTTACGGGTGCGGGGCCCCCGCGAGACATCCAGCACCGCAAGCCACTGGACGTCCCCCTCCCTCTGGTTTTGGTCCGCGCCGGCCGAAGCCGGTACCCCCATATCTGGAGGGCGTTCCCCTATCCGCCACCCGGGGGACGCGTCCGATGGAAGACCAGAAACTCCGCACGGATGATAATAGAGAACCTGATTTCAACTCTATCTTTATAAAAATGGTTCAAGTAAAGATTGAGCCTATTTCGTAATGAGTTATATGTGCACGATTGGATAATCATGACCATCTCGATAAATGAAAACACTAAAGAGTGAATTAGTGTTAAACTATGTACCTAATTTTGTAAGTATGTAAGTAATTTGACAATTCGTAGTGGGTTAAATAGGACGAGCCTATACAGTGGAGAAGTTACGTAGTGGCACTCCGTAGTGGATAGAAGATAAGTAAGTAGAAGATAAGTGTGAATTTTATATTTGATTATAAGACGATACAGTCTTTTTAAATATAAGCAAGCTCCTTGGCGGAGACCAGTTTCTTTCTTGGAATGCTAAATAGTGTGCTGTGTCTCCAACTTATTCGTAATCCTTCTGCTCAGAGTCTTCGCCAGAAAAGAGAGCTTTCTTGATAAAGTAAAAACAGTTTTCTTTGGGCTGCGATTCCAAAAGTTTTTAATAGAATAATAAAAAAATATCATCACAGAGTAAAAAGAGAAAATAAAACATAAAATGACATACAATTTTGATGTTTTTTGGAAAGCTTTTACAGGAATAATTTCGAACTAATGTTGATAAATATTTGTTTCGTTAACAATCAGTAACTTAATTAACTTATACACTAGTTTGTTTAGTTATTTTGCTAGTCAATATCATGGCCAGCGCGACAAATCGATCAGTTATGTTTTCAGAAAAAGTAAGAATATTAAAATTCACATTTTATCCCAGCACTCTTAGATTATAATCTATCACCCACAAACGCCCATATTACCGTGTAACTGCAAATTTTCCCTCCTCTTATTCCCTCATGTCCATACTCTTTAGCTGTTATAATTATACTAGCTGGAGAATAAAGTTTTCTCATGAAAGCTGTCGTGTGATATGTAACTGCCGCCAGAAATCGTGTTTCGAGGAAATCGTTTCAAATTAGATGGATGAGGAATACTCTTAATACTTCTAAAATCCCCGGATACCTACTTAAATACCTAAGTGACAGTCGCACAAGTTATACATTCATAATGGCGAGAAACATATTTCTGTGAGTTGGAAATATCAGAGAACTTGTTGCTGAATTATTTTCTTTTCGCAGTCAGGGAGGACGGGTGTGAAGCGCCGCGTGTCATCGACCTCGACCGGGAGGACGTACCCCTGCACTGAGCCACCGATGGGCGTGCGACAGAACCCCTGGACCCCGACCAAACGCCGCGGACCCATCGCTGCTGAAGCCGCGAGCCCAGGACCAGCTGTCGTGTCTCTTCCCACTCTCATAGGTATAATAAATTTCAGTCACATCGTCTTGTAAGCCCAGTGATCCTATCTAGCAATGCGCGATTCCCTGGAACAACATTTTAAAGTGATTTGTTTTAAATTGACAGTTTACCAACGGATGGTAAATGTTGGTGAAGCCTTTTCCAAGTCATTTCGAGTTCTCTGCGACTTTTTCCAGCTAGAGTCCTTGAATTTTAGTGAAAATACTCAGATTTATTATTAATTTACACATCCGGAGACTTAAGAGCGTGATGATGTTCAGATCAAGAACACATAAAGTTAGGAAACTTAATAAAGATTAAATATAAGATTTGTTTTAAGCAACATACAGATTTCTTAAAAAGTGTAAAATAACTTTTATTTGAGACGACACTTTTTCGGCTAAACGTGGTTATTAAATTCAATGAATTGATGAATAGTATAATAATATGCGATGCGTAAGTGTATTTATAATATCCACGCTGAAGAAGCATGTTATGATGAGAACCATATCAGGATTTACGTCTGAAGGAGCATCATGTCAAGGGATGTTATTAAATATTGGTATCAGACGTAAAGACCACATAGGTTAGTAAAAACAAACAAGACGATACACTCTTCTCCTTCAAGGAATACTCGTGGAATATGCATCCATGGACATTTGCACAAAATCTTACTCACGATTGAGACTTAATTTTTGGCATATAAATTATATTCAATGAGGTCATAAGAACGAGTTGCTAGCTTTTTTGTTGAATCATTTCCAGAGACACAATTCACATTGTTATTTAAATTATTTTATGATCACAATGAAATACTCTTTATTAAAATATCATCAACATTGAAAATAATATTCAGGCTATATTTACTCCGAATAGATAGAGCTGGTCTCATTGTTATTATTATCAAGTAAACAGCATTTATTTTCAAATATAATGTCAAGTTATGGTCACTTTACAAACAACTAAAGAGATACATTAACATTATGAAACGTGATTTAAATCTATGAGCGAATGGCTTGTTTATCAACAAAAGTTATTTAGGTTTAGATTGTGCCCATTTTTTCTAATTGAGTGGTTTTTGGACCTGGCTTCATTTTATGCACGTACCTAAATAATATAGGTTCTTGAACTATGTAATATTTGTATTGCTTAGTGTGCAGTATAACATCCTAGTCTTTCATAATCATAAAAATAAAATCAATATATCAACAGCTCATCAACCTTTACGTGATACAAGTAGGTACCATCCTATATATTTTTGGCTACTCAGGCTGGCTTTATTGCGTGGCAATGTCGCTGCTCGTCTCCCTTGCCCGCTTGGTGACATCATCGGGCCGAGTGGAAGTTGAGTTTGTAGATTATCGGTTCCTCTCAGTAAACACACCGACCTTGCCCGCGCGAGGTGTTGCTCGATTCGTACACAACTGGCGTGACATCATAGCATCGCGCCGGCAAAAAAACAGCGTACAAAATAGGAAATGAAAAGTTGCGAGCGACGACGTGCGACTTTTATGGTAAAATGACTTTACATATTTATTTTTTGTTAAGGGGCTTGCAAATTCGATGAGTAAAAAAGGTATGATTTTTTTCCTCGGTTATTACCCCCTGGACCCATTTAGAATGGGTTCCATGGGTATTTATGGTGGAAATAAGCTAAAAGCGTAGCGTAGCGAGTTATAAATTTTAGCATGCCTATAAGAACTTTAATAATGTTAATTAAGACTCTGAAAATACTGTATGTAGCTTGCCACCACCATGCAAAGACTATCGGCCGATTTCTGAATTGAGAATTTCGCTAAGTAACTACGTAACTCTATAATCCATTTGTCTATACTTGGTATTTTTTTCAGACTTTAAACGACATTAAATCAGCGAACGAATCTAAATCTCTTTAGCAGTAGAGGGCTCGAAACAGTTTGGAAATTTAGTGCTAGCTAGTACTAAATTTGCAAACGGTATCGAGTTTTCTGACGCTAAAGGTTTTTGATTCAGTATCGTTTGAAGTCCAAAAAAATGCCAAGTATCGATAAATGGATTATAGTGTTGTCTCGTCAAATTTGTCGTTCCTTAGGTATTTACTTACGTGAAATTCTCAATTCAGAAACCGGCCTTATGTGTTGTAACTGGGACTGGGCATTTAGGTATTAGAACGTTCGTTAGGCTTACATGCACCACTTCTTAAATGTTACTTATATAATTATTTATATCGATTTTGGTGTGAAATTTTAAACTTAGAAATTTTACTTAAAGAAAAGCTCATGGTGATCTCAGACTCAATGACTACAACGTTTTTTATTTTGTTATACAGTTAACGGATCGGAGCACCCGGTTGTTTTATATGTTAATGTTTAAAAAATATGAGCAAAATACTGGGTTTTAGAGAATGCGTGGGCGCAAATCATTGACCCTAGACGCGGTGAAATTTTGTGATCAAGTTATACTTACTTATTGTGACTTATGTAGTCACAATAAGTAAGTATAACTTGATCATAAATTTTTTATCAATATTACAAAGAAAATAAATAATTGTTAGTTTATACACAAAAACATTTTTGTTACTTTGATAACAACTACATACATACGAGTATATACTGTACGTACACCGGGAATTACATATAAGATTTGACAATAACATAGTTAGTACAGTACCGCATTACTAAAATTTCTTACAGTTAACCATTGACGAAAAACCAGACAAGCTAAATTACGTTTATGTAGGTATGCATGCATGTATCATAAACTCACGCCTGTACTTCAGAGGGTTAATCAGACACGATTACTTTAACAAGAACTTTAAACCCACAAAAACGTTGCACAGCCCAGGTTTTGTAGATTAAATTGTCAATTTTATTGGATAAATGAAAATAGCAATTGATAGAATAATTGTCGTCTTGTTGCTAGAGAAGGGAACGATGCTCGAACACTACTCGAACATTGATAATGGTTTCTTAAAATATAAAGTTTGAGAACACAACAATTTGTTTCAAATAGGTGATTATAACAAATGACTATTACACTTGTGTGAAACACAATAGACTATAGAATTACTAATGATCTAATTAATCTTCATTGTGTGCTACTGTGACTTAACTGCCAATAATTATATGCGTTCAATTCGATACGTCACTTAATTAGCAGTGACTTTATGTTCCTACCAGCTGTTGCCCCCGATTTTATTCGCGTTTGAATGGTTCACTCTTTTGGAGTAAAAAACAGTTTATTGTGCTATTCTTCACCACAATCTTCCTCTGTGACACACTTCATCTAGTCCCGTTCAGCTGTTCTGACGACGTGATTGAGTAACAAATCTCCATCTATCCGTATGGGCATACTAGTAGATAGAGGGTTCTTTTCACAATCTGCAGATAAAGTTCCGGATAAGCTATCCGCAACCAGGGCTGCCGTTTGTTCTAAATTTGAAGCCATAAACGAATACACGCAATATAGGAAAAACTATTTAAATTTAGAACAAACGGCAGCCCTGGTTGTGGATAGCTTATATCTGGAACTTTATTGGAACATTGTGAAACAGGTCCTTAGTCATTCAACAAAATGTTGACTCTAGTTTCTTTTGATAATTTTGTCTTATTTATATAATGTCAGATTTTCTTTTTAGCTGAAATAATGTAATTGAAGAGCGGCTATAGCCATGGGTAGAACCCGTAGGTACTTCTTGTGGGCACTGGTTATCATGGGTTGGAATTCTAACAACGGCATTGTTTTTTAAACTACAGAAATTTGTGAATTTGTAGTAGCAATTCTACTCGCCAACGGTGAGGTGATGGAAAACAGGAACATCTGGGGTTTCTCCAGTGCCTAAGGTGTTCACGTACTTGACAAATGCTACGTACACGGCTAACCCCCGGTTTCTCGAACGCTAACTGTCTGTTAATCTATTATTAACAGCTTTCAATTGTCAAAAGTGCATAAAAAAAACCGACAGCTGTTAACAGTAGGTTAACGTTTAAGAAACGTTAAGAAGCGTTTAAGAAACTGGGGGTATTAAGTACTAAAATGTCAGGTCTAACTTATGCGTCTCACAATATATTGGGACAGTGTATTTTTCTCTCCCACCTGTTATACTTAGCCATATAAGTTACTGCTGAACCTAACAATATGTTATGTTAAGTGATAAGTATTCACATAAACGTCTTTGTATTCAGGTAAACCTCCGCAAGAATCGAAGAAGCCCCGCGCTCCAGCTTTCACGTTCGGACAGAAGCACGATTCTCCAGGCATTGGCAAGGTCGGGCCAGGTCCTGCCAGTTACAACGTTGAAGGAATGACCTCCAAAGGTAATTATACTCTTTCATCACTCTCTTGCTCATGTTCTAGTAGGGGAATCCAAAATCGGCAGCGGGTTTCTTCACTTCGGACCAACCTTTGTTTACTTTTTTACCCCCTTATCGATGTTTCCTGTTCGTTTCCTTGCTTTTGTTTTAAACAGGTATAGAAACCAATTCTAAAATGGGTATAATTTATAAACCACCGTGGTTTGACGTGTCATTTGAAAAACTCTATCGCGCTCCACTGTTTTGCGTGTTTCGGTGAAATTAGTGGCAAGTTTTAAGGCCAGACATTCGCAAATTGCAGCCGAACAACTAATTTAAAACAAACAAAGCCGTTTAAAAGCATTCCCTTTCTCGTTGTAATAAAAAAATATATATTACATGGAAAAAGGGAATGCTATTTAATGGTATTTAATACTAATAAGATGTTGTAAATTCGATGGAAATAGACATTGGCCAAGCACTGCAAACCGTCTGTTTCTATCGAACCAAACTGTCTATATGTCGACCAACAACGATTGGTCGACATATAGAAACAAGTTAGTGCAGAGGATTGCGTCAAAAGTCTTACCGAAATTGTATCGGCCGTGATCCGTGTTATTTGCTACTGAAACATACAGAAGCTCCCATACAGATTAGTAATTTATTTTTGGATTTCAAACGCGGAAACTGCTGGAAAAAGCACTGCAAGCAGCAGCTAAGAAGGTAGGCTTCACAAGATAGAAACAACGTTTATATAATAAATTTTAAACACCTAAGAAGAAGTTATTGCTGCACAAATTGATCTAAGTTATAATGTACGTAAGTAAGTATTTGTTAATAAACTCTGCATTAAAAAAAGTTTTGTTAATGTGTCGCCTGTCACCAAAGCGGTGGTAGCCTTGTGGATAGAACAATGTACTCTGAACGAGAGACCCAGGTTTGATTTCCACTGTGGGTATATATATACCAATGAGTTTGTTATCTAAGTTATGTACATTGGTAAAGATATAGTAGCAATACCACTCCCTAATTGTGACGGAAAACATCATGGGGAAACCTTCTCTGAGCTATGCACATGCTCATACTTTCTCTCTGATAGAGCCCAACAGTGGGGCATAGGCTGCCTACAACGCGTCGTCTAATAGCTGCTGTACTGCAATTAAATAAGTCAAGGTCTAGTTCGTGCGAAATCTGATTCTCGGTATACACTACTGCATAGCCGGGAGGGATCCATTTAGCACCTAATCATTATAATTATCCTATTATTGTCGGTCATTGTCACTTCGGCCCTTCCTGTTTTTGTCTTAGTGAAATTGCCGTTTTTGTGGACATTTGGAGTCTAACAAGAGGGTTGGGTAGCTTCCTAGTGACTCAAAGTGGGCGTACTGTAACTATTTTACGATTCATGTCGGCTTGCTGGGAACAGGAGCCATCAATAACCGCGCCCACGTTACCCCGGCAGTCCCAAGCTATCCGAGCGCGTCGATCGAGTCCAATGCAATCACATGCCAATTACACAATTCTACATGTCGTTGTCTTGTACCTCCGTATAGTCGACTACTAATCAGTTAATATGTTTGTTACAAAGTAGTTCATAAGGTAACCGTACAGAGAAAATGCAAGCAATGGTGTCGCCTGAACAAAGAACGACAGGGCCTTAGATATGGGCGCAAAAACATAAAGGTGAATAGAAGAAAACTGACCGCTTAATATGCGGCAACTTCTTTATTTCTTAATTATACCTCCACTTTAATATCTCAAATGCAAAGGCTTATTGCCCAAATGCGAATAAACGTAGTATGAACGGAAACATCTTGACATGATTGCATCTTAAATAGGTCACCTAATGGCTTTGTGTGTCGGCATACCTAGACGTTTTCCTGCTTGGCGGTGGACGTTTACAGTATTATCTTGACCTTTGATATATAAAATTCAATATCGTGTACAGTTTTCTTGTATAATTCCGTTTGAAAATCCAATGAAAGTGGGCCATAAGACTGCGGTCTGATTAGCATATGCATGCATAGAATCGTCTGTGCAAAGCTTTCTAGATATGCTAACCTGTGTGCCAAGTTTCGCGACGTTGACGTAATATACGTATCTGCAGTTTATAAACTGGTATATTTACATAACACAAACATACAGGAGTGAAATCGTTGACAAATTATCTTGTTCTACAATTATATTAGTAAAATGATGTCACTCAATAAGGGTTATTTGCAATGAATAGACAATTTTAAAGTGTAGGTGGTAAATAATGTCTACGCACTTATGTCCCACTCGAATTTGAGAATGGACCTATTTGCATGTTTAAACTTTTGTTTGTTTACTGTTCGGCTGAAATAAATTAACTATTAATTACTAATAATAATGATGCAATACACTCGACAGCAATTAATAAGAATGCTTCATAAAATAAAAATAATTATAAATATTATAATAAATAATTAAATGATGTGAAAGTAATGTAATCAGCCTATACAAGTCTCACTATAGGGCAAAGGGCTTCTTCTCTCAGAGAGAGAGTATGGGCTTTAATCACCAAGTGTGCCCACCGCGGAATGGCTACATATGTTATCTATTACTAATGACTTTGCAATAAAATGAATTAAATTGAAAAAAACATTGTGAACAAGGCCTTTAAAATGTATGGGTTTGTGATGCGAGACTTTAAACGTCAATCATACATTCTTCATTTTATTGTTCTTTTCTCTATTCAGGTCTCAATTGGGGTACGCGTCGGTGGTCTGAAACCCTTATTGCTGTGACCAAATCGGAAACGTCAAAAAAATCCTTCGTTCAGTTAACTGCAACTGTGAGCTTAAGCTCACTCAAGTTGTGATTTATTGACAAAGCATTTAATTTGATCAAGCAATCAAATCAAATCGGGTTTCCCGAGGGCAGATTAGCCAAAAATTTACTAATCAGTCGATCATTTTAACTTAACCACAGGAACTGTCAAACACACCTTTCTAGCATGACTAGCACAGAGTACATTGATAGCTAGCATGCTAGTTTACAGTTTAAAAAGAAAAACAAGACATTTTAATGACAGGACTAATGTCAGTTGAAGTTGAAGTTTTGGTTCGCGCCGAAATGAAAAGTTTTTCGGTTCAAAAGTTATTATTGAGTTGGTCTAATCTAAAATGAATTGCAAAGCAACCCGGGGCACAAACTTCATAGAACGTGAAAAATAGATGCTTCTGATCATTGCAGAAAAGTGCATTGCCGTCTTGTGGATCCTCATATTGTCCGCCACAGTGAGTCCCAATCAGGCCCACAATCATCACAATCACTGCTTTCGGGACCCGGAACCAAGTTCAAGTTCTTTATCAAATTCTTCCATAGGGTTCATCCTCCCCCTTGAGCGTCTAGTTCTAGCAGACGCGCATCACCATAACTAGGTGAGAGTCCCGAAAGCGATGCAGATTATTACAAAATATCACCAGTTTTTCAGCAAACAAATTAAGTTAATTCGTCGATCTCCTCCGATTAGTTAACAAGGCGATTTGACACTTCAAAATTGATTTTGAACAGTGATTAGTGCCTAATCATTCCCCAGGAAACTCGAATACAGTTTGACATGTCCTTTGACGTTTCATTTGTTAACTGATTTGATCTGGTGGTCAACTGAATTGATTGGCGCCCAGGAAACCCAAATCGTGGTTAAACATAGTTTAATTTGATCGTAGCGATTAACTAATCTAATCAGCCCCCAAGAAACCGGCTGTTAGTCTTCATACGAAAACTTGCTTCATAAATTCTCACTCTCTTCATTGAAAAATAGGAGAATTTTGCTAGATAAATTAGTTGTGTCACAATCATTTCGATTCTCAGTAAAATAAAATATGTAATCGCATCCCAGGTTGCTCACAAGAAATCGGGATGCATTGTTTAGGACTGCACCCTATAGGTGACAAACAAATTGATAAAAGGTACAATATCTACTTTCATTCACTTAAAATATTTGCTCTCTTTTTGGCTATTATAATTAATTCTCACTCTGAGAGAAAGGTGGGAGAAATATAGTGTCGTCGCTGCGAATGCCAATGTTGATAAGTGCATTTTCTTACAATACGATTAAAATCAGTTAACAATTCGGCCAACCTCGGTAATTGTCGTGAATCCCTCGTCTCTCACATAGAGTTATCAATTTACAGACATGTCCTTTAATTATAGGTATTACTCGTTGTCTTATTGAATACAATACAAGAACGATATGAGCAACCAATTTCAATTTCAACAAAACCTCCTATGTAGCTCAAAACTAACACAACCTTTATATTGAAATAAGAAAAATAATTGACTATTTTGACAGTCTGCCTTCTTATTGTTAATAAAAACAGTTTAACGTATATGATACATTTATGTTTATGAACGCTAATTTCATTCGTGAAAATATTCGATTCTATCAAATTTTATCACAATTAACTTACAATAAGTCGATAGATAGTTATGTATCATGGCTTCAACAATTTAAAGGGTGGTAAAAAAATTGTTGCTCAATCTCGTGAAATTGTAAATAATGTATATACCCTAATAGACCGAGAGATAGTGACACAAATTACTTGGTCATTAGTAACAGTATGGCGGTTCTTCAGGGGTCTTAGTACGCAATGACAAAAAGAAAAATGATGGTCATAGCGCTGGTACCGGCGGCCCAATCGCGTGGGCGTTAGTCGAACACGTCGGATAAATTACGAGTGCCAACGATTTGTACCACAAAAAATTTAGTATTTTCCGATAGTCCATAAAAAACAAAGTAGGCGGTAGTGTCATGCCATACTTCTCCGGTGTGACTTACAGCCCGCCATACCGACGCGAATGCGTTAATTAAAAAAATAAAAATTCAACCATTTGTACCAGGCTAATTTTGGCACAGTTAATTATCGTCGTGCAGCCATTTACGAAAATCACCATGCCATACTTTTCGGACGGTTCCAAATGGTCGCCATACCGCCGAAAATCTGCAATAATTTTTTTTCGCCAAACGAACGTTTTTCCGACGAGTTCGACTAACGCGCACGCGATTGGGCCGCCGGTACCAGTGCTATGACCATCATTTTTCTTTTTGCCATTGTGTACTAAGATCCCTGAAGAACCGCCATACTGTTACTAATGACCAAGTAATTTGTGTCACTATCTCTCGGTCTATAACTATTTTAGAAAAGAAGCTAATTTATTTAAAAAAGAGGAAAGTAAATATCATCAAAAAAAATTGGACAGGGTTTGTGAAGCAACCTGAATTTTGAAAAGCAGCGTGTTGAAAATTTTGAAGGAAAATGACAAGCTCTCAGATCAGTTAAATTCATGTCACTTCTACATAATAAATTTCTTAGGTCTACCGGTTAGTAATGTCATCTTGGCAGGTGGTATACATTGCGTTTATGATACTTCAAATGGAATGCGACCTAAAAGAAATCGCGGTAGTGTATTTCGTGTCATTTCCGTCTCCGGATTTAGTCGATGATATCCGAGAAAAGCCGAATTGTTAACTGATATGAATGAATAGTATTGTGATTAATTTTTCTTTCATATTTGTGCTCAATACATCCATGTGCTATGGGCTTACTTTCTTTCATAACACGATTTCAATTATCTAAAACGTGATATTGTAAATAAAATAATTTTTGAATAAAACAGTTATTTGTCTACACTGAAAAGCAGCTACAATGCACATACTCGTAGGTATCGGAAGTGGCAATCGCAACGACTCACTATGAATCGAAAGGCCAATCTAGCTAGACAAAAAGGGTCACGCAATTTCTATCATAGTGCTAGCAAAACTAGTAGCAGATACCCCAGATGGCATGATTCAGGAAATAGTTTTGTATAAGTACCCTCGTAAATAATGTTATTAATTTTTAAGTGACGCCAAGGGGGTATAAAACTGCAAAAATCAGTTTGATTTCGCCTTCCATGTGTCATCATCTCAAAGTGAAACCGGAAGAGATCGTTATATTATGAATGATGGATACTGAAGTAGTTAGTAAGTAGTTTATTTTCATATTATAGTTACTGCCAATAGACATTGAATTTCTAGCCAACCTGCACTTGAACGTCAAAAAAATTTATTATTTTGCAAAGTTTCTTTTTTTGGAGTCTAGGAACTGCATGCCCCCAGGCTATTACTTTTATATATAGTAAAGGCATCTTTATAAAATCAAATTTTACTAAATTGAAGCTCCGCAAATATACTTTATTATTTTTTTTGTAGAACACGAGTTATCTCTCACGGATGGAATTTTACGAAGAATGGCTGTAATATAAAAAAAATTAAAGAAATTCGCGTTTGTTTGAGTTTATATCGTTAAAGATTGACTTGAAAGATGCTACAGAAGAAATATATAAAGGAAAATTGCTCGTATTTCCAAAAAACTTACAGAAATGTGGTCGAAATGCGGAGCTTCCAGAGAGCGTTTTGAAGCTCGGCATTTTGGTGCTGATTTACTGTTTTGTAAGAATATTAAGTTAAATTTGACATGTAACCTGCAGCCGTCAACATCATCAGCAGGCGAAGAAAGAACCCCTGGTCCTGGTCGCCAAAAATAATTTTTGATCAAGCCTCATTTAAGACGAAGAGAAGGCGATTAAATGACTTGATAAATTCTCGTAGTGCCAATGAATTAGCAGTAGCTGCCCAGATATCTTCAACAATATCCGGTAATCGCGATGCGGCGATTGTGTTTCTTGATAGTTTAGACTCTTAATTAAGTGGTGTTGGTTTTCAATATTATTTTATTTGGTCATAAGCTATCCTATATTACTTAAACATAAATAATATTTTAATAAGTAACATAAAATTATTAATTAATTTGTGGGCCCAGTTTTAGTGATTGGTGCCTCTGTCTACCCCCTCGGGGATAACGGGCGTGAGTTTTTTTTATATATAATAATTAAATATTATGTGAAATGTGAAAATGTGTATTATGAAACCAATGTACAGTGATCTCTACACACATATTAAATTAAAATGATCCTAAAGAGAGATCAGTGTGTACTGTTTTATTTTTATTGCGGAAATAAACAAAATAGTTGGCCTAAATATTAATTGGACGTAGTTTAGCAAAAAGCGTCCAACCCACAACATGGTATCTTTTGAGTTCAATATACCAAAATGATCACTACGCTCTATATTTTAAGAATCAAAAACTTTCATGGCGATCCGATGAGTATATGCAAAGCTATGGCACATGGTAGTCCAACCCAAATGTATAGATCTGTTTAAACCTAAAAACTCAAATATCTCAAAACTCACTTTGTGTGGGTTGGAACCTTTTTGCTACACTACGTCCAATTATAAAGCCTAAATAATATTGTCCAGTGCTCAGTGTGGGATCGATTCACTGTGCGACTGTATGTTATGTTACAATAATAAAATGTGGATTTTATTGTCCTTTCAATTTTATACAGTTTGCATATCTTCTCACTAAAACAATTTCAACAGAGACCCTTTACTCTTAGCTCTCGAGTGTAGTAACCAGTCGGTCTTCTTAACTTGGTCACATATTACCGTATAGTTGATTCTTACCCGAACACGTCCCAATAAGGATCTGGTTCTCATTGAAATCAACCACGAAGGTCAAACACCATTCGACATAATTATTGTAATTGTAAGCCTGGGTACAGACCAACCAAACGGATACGAATGAACGGAAGTGAACGAATGTATGTAGATGTTAGGATCAATGGTGTAGTCTGTTAGCTTTTAGAATATGTATACCTCAGGCTCTAGAGTAGGCTTCTGTTTTCGCCGAAAGCACACGAGTGTAATACTAATTCCTGATCAATATAAAACTTTTCTTCTATATTTCAGTAATCACTTTAGTAATCGTGTATAGCTTGAGGTGCTATCGATGGCCGAACGGGCACACATTTACTTTGCACATTCATGATTAAGCTTGTTATGGAAATTGTAAGTTGTCCTAATTGTATGACTTTTGCACGTACGTGAGCTTCACAACCGGTGTTATGTGTTAGTTGACATCTTAGCAACTTATGCATTCATGGTGCAATGAGGGTAAACATCACATGGCGGCAAAGGACATAATTATAAGCTGTAGAACGAGCGGCTAAGCGGCTTCTCTCAGATATTGGTTGTCTCCAAATAAGTACGCACGGATGAAGGTGAGCGGTGACTCAGAGTATCGGACCACGAGTCCGTGTAAGGTGGGTCACCTTCTCAGTCTTCGATGATACCTGATTGGTAGAACACAGACGCTTTAAAGACAATTCACTTCAGCTCAGTATTTGTGAAGTTATCGATCTTATCTAATCAAACAACATATTATTTGGCTACATGTGAGTAAACACTATAAATATTACACTTATGGGGCCCCGGTACATTTATACAAATGGCCTCGGTCTGGGTGTTTTTCCATGTTTGTAATGTCTTAGCCTGATAATCATAGCGCAGGGTATCCTAGTTTGGGACTAGTGAATGTGTGGTGTGGATTCTATTATTATTTATTGAATAATTCTGATATTACGATGTTGTGGTTAAGTCTATTACTATCGAAGTTTAATTATGTTTTAGCAAATTCGAGCGAAAGGTATTAAAAACAAGGTGGAATCAATAGTCACAAAATAGTTTTAATTCTCAACAAATTTTCACATGAACAAAAATAATTTCATACGGAAATCTTTAGCAAAACAGAAAATAATTAGCACAGAAACCTTCAACAATTTAGCAAACAATTAGCAAAAACTAATCAGAAACAAAGTAACGCAAAATAATAATATCGGATGGATGTTACACCGACGGCGGTTCGGAGCGGAATAGGGGGCGCGCGCTTTTTTTTTTTTTTTTTTTTTTTTTTTAGCCCTACAAAGGGCACCCTCCGGAGGACACGGGGGAGGGAGGTGGTGAATGCTCATGCATAACAGCACGGGCCCGGCCGTGCTGCCAATGTGGGACTCGCAGAGTGCGCCTACCCACTAAACACCACCTTGGGGCTGGTTTGGTCCTAAGGACCCCTAAACCTACATCATGAGCGACCCCCCTCGAGGCCGAGGAGGGCGCACAGCGGAGCTCACTAGAGCTACCGCTTAGGGGGATTCGTCACATAGTGACAAAAGGAAAAATTAAGTGAGAGTAGTGTCCCCGGGGACACTGTTGGGAGCGGGGGCTACATCTGACTGGGCCTGGGCCTCCAGGAGGAGGTCGAGGTCGGATGAGAGCTTATCGGGTGGGTCGACTAGAACGTTCCTGGGCCTGCGCACCAGGTAACGAGGGTTAGTCGTGGGAGGAGAGTAAAGTGCTGATTCGCGGATCAGGGGCTTAGAGTGTTTTTCAGCCGCGCTGAAGAACGACTCTGAGAGGGATTTAATGAATTGTTGGATAGTTGGAATCTCCATATCCCGATGGAGATCGGCATTTCTGACGCACCAGTGTGCGTTCAGAGCCCTACGTAAGAAATTATTCTGGACTATCTGAAGTTGATACATGAGATTGGGGGCCGCGTGTGCGAAAACGGGAGCCGCGTAGGTCATCACGGGACGAATGCAAACTTTAAAGAGCGTGCGCTTGTTTCTGGCTGTCATTTTACTTTGTCCACCTACCATGGAAGATAGGCGGCCAAGGTAAAAACGAGCGGTCCAGGTTACCTTCCGGATGTGTGTCCTAAAAGTAAGTCTGTTGTCTAAGGTAACTCCTAAGTACTTGGCTGATGTTCGCCAGGGGACTGGGGTACCTAACATGCGGATGGGGGGGTCGCTTAGACCCCTCCTGCGTTTGTGGTCGGGGCGCGCGCCAGCGCGCGCTGCCTTTTATACCGTCTAACCACGTGCAGGTCTAATCTCCATTTACGAAAATGAATTTTCTCCTACACGGCCTCTCCTGACAGGAGTCCGTCCTCGGGCTCCCATTTCGCTATGCAGGTTCGATTCCAGCAGGGGCATGGAAAGGTCAGACTCGAGTTCATCTTCTGGCAGAACGCAGTTGGCTCGCGGCTCGTCAGTTTTCTTGCGTATCATGGGCTCGCCGCTCGGCAGGTCGCAGCATCTCCAAACTCGAGGACGGCCCCGTTGTCCCTCGCAACGGCTCGGCGTTCAAAGGAGTAGGCTCCTCGTTATCTGCGTCTGCAGGCCATAGAAAACAATACATGGAAAAACGGTTAACAACAGTAGTTACCTCTTTTAGTCATAGGCACCACATTGGCATTACATAACCTCGGCAGAATAGATGCATGCCATTAGCATCTACAACTAGAACATTTGGACATAGGCACGACGTTAGCGCATCCGACCAGAAGCACTTGGACATAGGCAGGACTGGGGTGGCTTGCAGCGCTGCTCGACTGCTCGGCAGACCCCGGCGTCTCCAGGCTCCATGATGAGCCGGGCACGAAGGCTGCAGATGTAGACCCCTCTTCGTCCGCGTCTGCATCTCAATAAAACAAACATCGCAATATCGCCATGATCACTGGCGCAACTTTTAGCAAAGACAACAACATTTGCAACACGTTAGCGTGTTCCACACGCACATAAACCATTCAAAGAAGTTTAACAAACCGTACTTGGCTTCAAAAAGATCAAATCAGTAAATCGTAACATAACAAGCTGAAAAATAACACAGCGTTAGTTTTACCCAAATTTCTCCTCACAGACAGTTCACAACATGCCTGAAAAGGACCGGCTCTGACCACGGACAGTTCGAAACAATGTCAATAGTTGGTCAGGCAGCCACCAAAACAATTCAAAACATGTTTATGAAGAGACCTCATTAGACAGACGCAACATGCCTAGCAAGTTATCACCACCCACAGACAGTTCGCAACATGCCTGAAAAAGACCGGCTCTGACCACGGACAGTTCGAAACAATGTCAATAGTTGGTCAGACCGCCACCAACACAATTCAAAATATGTTTATGAAGAGACCTCACTAGACAGACACAACATGCCTAGCAAGTTATCACCACCCACAGACAGTTCGCAACATGCCTGTAGATGCCATAGATAGTTCTCAACATGCCTATAAATTTCTCCTAACAGACAGTTCTGAATTTAAAAATCTAAATTTCACCTAACGGCTCTGACCACGGACAGTTCGAAACATTGTCAATAGTTGGTCAGGCCGCCACCATAAACAGTTCAAAACATGTTTATGGAGAGACAGAATCTTCACCATTGAAGTAGGCATCGCACACCTCCGGAGTCCACTCCCCGTGCCACGGGACCATGTATTCCGCCGCGGCCTAGGTTGACTTCCCGTACGAGCCAGCCAACAGTTGCAGCTCGTAGCGCTCGTGTGGCAGGATTTTCACCACGCGGTAGGGACCACGCATGCAGGAGTCCAGCTTACCAGTTGACTGAGCCTACTTCCTGACAAAAACTAAAAAGTTATTTCATAACCGCAGTGCGGTTTTCTCCTCTGGTCCACATAAGCGTCTGGACTTTGCTGGTTTTCAGTCGCGCTGCTGGCTAAACTGGCGAACCTGCTAACATTTTTTTTGTTCGGGCGCGTCCGTTAAAGCTTTGATTTTATCATGACTCGGCCTCACCTGACCTTCACTAATGCTTCGACCTAAGTACTCGACCTCGGTCGCCAGGAAAGAATATTTGTTCAAATTTATCGAAAGACCAGCATTTGTCAAGGTCGTGAGCACGCTGCGCAAGAGAACAAACCCGTGGTCTATCGTCTTGCTCAAGATCAAAACATCATGAATGTACCTGCCTCATGCATCATGAAGGAACCCCAACGTACCTGCATCCAGAGACTAAGGCAGGCACACGAGAAGTCCTAGGCCACTATCGGGCCTCCTGCATACCGAGCCCTAGGACATCTCGTGAGCGGCATCGGTTGACCTCGGATGGGCCCACTTAGGCGAACCACAGTACCGCTTCCGGCGATCAGTCGATGTGCCCTCGCCTATTCCTAAACCCTCTACAGATCGGGACCCACTATTTTTCCACTGGTATCTAGTGAACTCATTTATAATTGCTAACCACTATTGCAATTGGTCATCAACAAAAGGTGTAGGTAATGATTGAAATTGATGGGGTGGACTGAACAACCATCACTCGACTAGGATCGACTACCTCCCTCGTAAGTATCTGAGAATCACACGTTGTACACACATACCGAACACCTATCCTATAAAGGTCATTGGTACTTTTAAACCGGGGTTTTCATGAACTCGGAAGCCACGATAAATAGATCAACTTCAAGGGTGGTACCATAGAATTCAATTGGCAACGTTACATAAGAGGTGCTTTCAAGTTCCTGACTCCCAGTCCCTTTAATATAAAAGGCTTGCGCAATTGAACTGTTTCAACACGGAATACAAAAAAAGTGTTATCGTTGACCCACTATTAAACAGAAATCAGAAATCATCAGAAATCAACGGGTACCCTTTGCAACTACTACAATATCATGTGATGCCGCAAATTACGATTGCTGATAAATATCAATTCATCACTGAGACCTCAGACTATTCGTAGGCGAATCAGCGAGCGACAAGCGTAATCGGCATACAGGGATTGCTGTCCAAATTGGTGCTCATCACCTCGTACAAAATATTAGCAACATCAGGGGTCTTTGGGCACAAACACAAACACAAACAAAAAAACACACCCTCTTGAAACTAGTCCAGGTCCAATCGCTTGTCACCCACTCGTTCAGCCATGAACGAGAGTCACCCTTCAAACAATTACCGATACGTGAAAGGCACTCGTGGTCAGTCCAGTTATTGAGATTTTTCGCGCGATCTACCTCGGCGAACCAGTCTTCAATATTATGCAAATTAGTGGTCAAAGTTAGAGATGTAAAAGTGATTTGATAGCACTACAGTGTTAATTGAACGAATAGCATCTACGAACCGATCAGTTACTGTCGACGGCACGTTTACATCACTAGCAGTAGGTACGTTCAGAAACATCCACCGTTTCCGTATGCGACTCGCCCAACGCAGGCGTCGGCAACTCGGAGTAGCAGACAATGAGGTTGCCCGCCGCTCAACCGGTGCTGACGGCTGGCGCCGCGATAGTGGCGATGAGGTGCGCTCGGGCGATTTTGTGTTTCCTGAATTAGTAAGTTGACCTTCTAACGCCCTCAGACGAGCCAACATCGCATCCATCTCGCGCCTTAGGCTACTTTCAAGAGTACCATCGCGGTATCTATACGACGACGATACAGTTCCTGATCGCGAGAATTAAAACGACTATGACGGCATTCGCGATCCGACATTTTTTCCTTCTTTTCTTTTAGTACCCTCGCTGCGAATTTAAGCAACAGTCAGAACAGCCAATCGGTTAGAACTACGTTGATTCCATCCAACTTCTGATTTTAGCAAATTCGAGCGAAAGGTATTAAAAACAAGGTGGAATCAATAGTCTCAAAATAGTTTTAATTCTCAACAAATTTTCACATGAACAAAAATAATTTCATACGGAAATCTTTAGCAAAACAGAAAATAATTAGCACAGAAATCTTCAACAATTTAGCAAACAATTAGCAAAAACTAATCAGAAACAAAGTAACGCAAAATAATAATATCGGATGGATGTTACACCGACGGCGGTTCGGAGCGGAATAAGGGGCGCGCGCTGCCTTTACCGTCTAACCACGTGCAGGTCTAATCTCCATTTACGAAAATGAATTTTCTCCTACATATTATGTTAATATCATCATCGCTTAATAAGTCCTAGGGATAGATTTGGTTTTAGAACATTCCGCAACGGAAAAACCTATTAACTTAATGCCGGGTTTACTGCTTTGCTTGTCTAGTCGGACTCTTCCGACGGAAAAGCAAGTAAGTCAATCCGGAATAAGTTAATAATGTGTAGTGCTTTCGAAAGTTTAGTTCCGAAAAACCTTGTATTCAATTTTTCTCCTCATCGCTTCAGTTACTAAGGGCCGGTGTCTGAATTGAGAATTTCGCTAAGTAACTACTTAACTGGTAGTTCTGTCTCGTCATATTTCTTTAGAAAAGAGCGTGACAGCACGTTACTTAACCTTTTCAGTCCCGTGTCGACAAAATAACAATAGAAAACTATTGTTATTTTCAAGGTCAGGACTGAAGAGGTTAAGTATTTACTTAGCGTGAATTCTCAATTCAGAAATCGGGCCTAAGTGCTTAGCTGTTGATCTCCAGGACGGGCGTCAGGGCCGGCAGTGTCCCTGCTGGGTCGGTGGCCCGCGCACCGCGTTACACCAACCCCAGCTCCCTGTGACTACGAACCAAGTAAAGCCAGTAAAGCCACCCTCTCGCATGCGCCGGCCTTCTCTATTGGGCTCCGAGTCTGTCCACCGCAGCCCGGTGTCAAAACGCCAGGTTCTTATTGAGTAGTTGTGGATTAGTCGCTTTTTTGTTTTATTTTGTTGTAGCGTATTTTTCTGTCAGCTCATCTTAAACGGCCATGTGCTAGAATGAATTGTTTTGCTGTCTTTGTATATCGCAGATTTAGCATAGAACGAAGCGTAAAATTGCGGGTTGGCCAAGCGATGCCACTGCGGTTCAAAAACAAGCAATGGGCATTGTCCTAAATATTGAGCATAGTTACAAATTGTCATACTTCATTTTAAAGGTCACAAAATATAATGCTATGCTATAATTATTAATTTACATTAATCACAGATTTTTATATTTTTGTGAATAAGTTGTGAGACTTATTCGATCTTCTAATGTTCAAGTCACACGTCAACAAAAGTAACTTTAATATATTTTAAAGAAAAATGCCACGATATTAACATGTCTGTATTCCGCAGAAAAATAATATAATTTATCTTAAAGGAGTTAAAAAAATATATATATTATACGAGTAACGCGAACCAGGAGTCTTTTTAGTTTTATTTATTTAAATAATTGGTGTATCGAGCAGTGGTGTCACTACAAAGTTACACCTCAAAGGATCTCAGTTGACGACGTTTTTCCATGCATGACGTACTTCCGGAAACGTGAACTCAGATTAGTATTTTTCGATTTAAAAATTAATTACATACATACACAAGCTCACGCCTGTATTCCAGAGGGGATACTTTTTTTTAGGATAGTGCCAATTGCGTCCATCAGGGGAGTGTTTCATACAAATACAATTCATAGTTTATTACTGTCGTTACATTAGATGCTCATTGAGTAGCCTAGTTTTCCTACTTGTTAATCTGTGGGTCGATCGACTTTGCAATGCACAAAGAATTGTCGTGCTAGACCATGAATTGTAGCTCGCCAAACCAAGAGAGCTAATTTTTTGCTAGTTGTTGTTTTGTTATTCCAAGTTTATCTTATTATTATTATTTCTTTACTTATTATTTTTTAAGAGTAGGTAGTGTAGTGTAATTCATAGTGCCATTTTTGGTACCTAATTTATTTTCCAAGCATGGTAATCGTATTCTTTGACATTTAGACAATATTGATTATATTAATTTTCACGCAAATATAGCAAAGCAGCAAATTTTAAATTTTTTAAGGTATTTTAGTCTACACAGCTATACTTGACAAAATACATAATTTTATCTCTTTTCTATTTCAGCACCAAACATCTACTCCATGCCACCGGTTCTCGGCGAAGCCAAAGAGGGGGGCAAGCGAGCAGCGCCAGCCTTTAGCATAACCGGAAGAGGGAAAACTGCAGAAACCCGTACCCTAATGCCCGGCCCCGGTACTTACACCACGGACCGAGCAGAAGCTGCGCTGAGCAGGCGACCCCCCGCTTTTACTATGGCTCCCAGGAGGGATACTAAGTCCACTACTGCTATCCCTGGACCAGGAGCGCACTGTCCTGAAAAGGTAAGCAATAGTGTAGATAAATAATTATAGATTGTATGTTCTGGGCATCTGCGGTGAATTTAAATAACAATGCCATAGCATAATTTGTGCCTGGAGAATTTAATGTTCTTCGCTCTAAGTAATGTGCATTCTCCGTGACTGATTTTGATCTCGCATGACACAATTCATATTAGATTACCGTGCTATAACCGTTCGTACTAACATTCGATAGGGCTGTTTGCATTGACACATTATTAACATGTTACGTAGTTTTTTAAATTACTAACGTGTCTTGCTTCTACCGTTGTTTTATTGGAGGTAAAGTTTAAGGTTTAAGAGCTGTAGATACCTGCCAAACCCTGAACTCAACTCCCAAATCGACGTGACTATAATCCCCGCATGGCATGTATTAACTTTCGGGCTGGGTGGTCCAGGTCTGCGTGAACCAGCCGTGGGCACCTGCGCATACATTTGGAATTCGCCACTCGCCTTACGTCAGCCAGTCGCAGTTCTACCCGACCCCTGAAGGGATCTCCGTCACATAAACCTACGTCCGTAACAAGCTAACATATAAAACCAACGATATATTTTCAATATAAATGATTTATCATTATCAAGATGGCTTTTAGAAAAAAGTATCCGTTGTGACAAATTTTATTTTGTTTCTTGATTAAAAATGTGCCTTACAAATTTTACCCCATTACTTCTAATAACAACTCATTGCATGCTACGGATGCTTTCAAGCTTTTGGTTGGCGTTGGATGGAAGAAAAGGTAATTGCTTAGATTTTTATGTAGCTTGTAGCTTTAGTATTTTATTTAAAACGTATTTTTTAAATTCCGAATCGCAACTAAATTTACAAAAAAAAATATTTCAGGCTGATGCTGTCTTGCACGAAAGATCACCAAGTCATACACTATCTGGAAGAAATCGAGCAACACTAAAGGTAGACCAAATTCCAGCGCCAAATGCGTACAATCCTGAAAAGGCTGATAGAATGCTTCGTGAGAAGTCACCAGCGTATTCTTTTAGGATTAAAACTGAAGTACATAAAGTCAGCAGTGCTCCGGGTCCAAATGTATATTCGCCAGAGAAGGCTCTTAATTCGCTAAAAAGTGGACCGAAGTACACATTGGCTGGAAAAGGCGTCGCGGAAAAACATGAGGTGACGCCAGCTCCAAATATGTACAATCCGCAAAAAGCTGATAAAGTACTACATGGCAGTTCACCATCTTACACTATGTGCTCAAAGAAAACGGCCCAAAAGATTGAACAAACCCCCGGACCTAATGTTTACTCTCCGGAAAAGTCTATACATATGCTTAATGGTGGACCAAAATATACCTTATCTGGAAAAGGATGTAATAACAAAATCCCTGAAACACCTGCTCCTAATAGTTACTGTCCTGAAAAGGCGGACAAAGTACTTCACGAAAGTTCTCCTGCTTATTCCTTCAGGACAAAAGAGCAAATTGAGATATGCAATACTACACCGGGTCCTAACGTTTATGCCCCAGAGAAATCAATACACATGCTTGACACTACTCCAAAGTACACCATCGGTGGAAAAGGTCACACTCCTAAGCCCCAAGAAACACCAGGGCCTAATGTATATTCTGTGGAAAAGTCAATGCATATGTTGGATGGATCCCCGAAATTTACCATTTCGGGTAAAGGTCATGAAGTCAAAATTTATAACACCCCTGGTCCTAACGAATACTGTACTGATAAAGCTGATAAACTTCTTCACGAGTCTTCTCCAGCATATTCATTTAGGCCTAAAATTCCGATGGATAGACCAAATCAAAATCCTGGCCCTAATGTATATGATCCACATCTATTAGATGGAACTCCTAAGTATAGTTTATACGGCAAAGGACCTGAAGCTAAGATATATCAGACTCCCGGGCCAAATGCTTATGATCCACATCTATTAGATGGAACACCAAAATTCACTATTGCAGGAAAGGGACACGATACGAAACCATCTGATATTCCAGGGCCAGCTACATATACTCCTCATTTGACTGATGGAACACCCAAGTATACTATGGGTAGTAAGGGTAGAGATGAAAAAACTTCAGATACCCCTGGGCCAAACCATTATGACCCACACTTGCCCAGCAATGCTCCACAATATACTATTTCAGGAAAAGGATCTGACGTAAAAGTTTCCGACGGGCCTAGTCCAAACGCTTACGATCCGCATTTACTAGGTGGATCTCCTAAATATTCTTTGTATGGTAAAGGAAAGTCGGATAAACCTTCTGATACACCTGGTCCCAATGTTTACGACCCACATCTACCTAACGGTGCACCTAAGTACACGATAGGAGGAAAGGGACCTGAAGGCAAGCCATCAGACATTCCTGGACCGGATGTCTACACTCCTCATCTGCCCAACGGAGCTCCTAGCTATACCATATTGGGCAAAGGAGCAGATGCCAAGCTCTCAACTGTACCCGCTCCCAATGCTTATGACCCACGTCTTCTAGCTAACACACCCAAGTATACAATGGGAGGCAAAAATCAACCAGGCAAGGTTGTAGACACACCAGGACCAGCATTTTACTCTCCCGAGAAAGCTGATAATGTACTCCATGAACATTCTCCGGCGTATTCGTTTAGAACTAAACCACCTGTACATTTATACAATAATACACCAGCTCCTAATGCTTACGACCCCAGCAAGTATGATTACATGCTTGACGGTGTACCCAAGTACAGCTTCGGTATCAAAGGTCCTGCAGAGAAACCCTCAACCAATCCAGCACCGAACGCCTACAATCCAGAAAAGGCAGATAGTGTTCTTCACGAACATTCTCCGGCATATACTTTCCGCCCCAAGATTGATGACACAAAAGTGAACAATACTCCAGGACCTAATGCCTATAATCCTGACAAAGCAGATAAAGTGCTTCATCACACATCACCTGCTTATTCTTTATATCCTAAAGGTAAAGATGACAAGATAGACAAAACACCTGCGCCAAACGCATATAACCCAGATAAAGCAGATAAAGTTCTTCTGGATAATGCCCCTCGCTACTCGTTTAGGATAAAAACCAACCCACACAAAGCTGATAATAACCCAGCGCCAAATTGTTACAATCCTGACAAAGCTGATAAGATTCTTTCGACAAGTGCTCCTCAGTACACCTTTAGAATCAAGACTGATGCATTGAAAATAATGGATACACCAGGTACGTCCTGTAAAGATGTTCTATATTGTATTTGCCTATTATGATAGGTAGTATAACTAAAAAATAAATAATTACTGTTGACTCAGTCTCAGAATCTTCTGTTTTTTTTTACAGCGCCCAACAGCTACACTATTCCGACCCAAGTGAAAACACCACTATACACGATCTCTGGAAGACATAAGGAACCAATTGATGAGAGACTGAAGGTACCTGCGCCAGGTACCTACAGCCCGGAGAAAGCTACAAAATTTGTCTTGACTTATTCACCTCAGTACACCTTTGGTGTCAAAATTCACACGGACAAATATTCTGAGACTCCAGGTAATTTACGTTTTAAATGTTTACTCAATTATAATGCAGTTATTATTATTGTTGAAATATTTTCCTAAGTCGGTATTGTCACTACAGTTTCTGTTATGTTAGTAATAATCTAATATTGTATTTTCTAGCACCAAATACATACCGTATCCCATCAGTGCTGGAAACGCCGGTCTACACGATTTCGGGTCGTCACAGGGTGCCAGCGGACGAACGTACCAAGGTGCCCGCCCCCGGCACCTATTCTCCTGAAAAAGTAATAAGCTGATTATTTTAGAACTGTTTCATAGATTGTCTAAAAGAAATCGCGTAGAAAAACCCTGCTGGTTCTATGATAGACAAAATAATAAAACGTTTTTCTTAAACAGCGACAGCCTCGACTCGTTTCACGATAAGGCACATAAATCGCAGGTTACTGCGATTTATTTGCCAACAAACTTGTGATACTAAGCTATCACACATACTACTATGTCATCATAAGTTTATTGTCACTAGTCACAATTTATGAATCCTACGTCTTTTTTTTAATTCTCTGTCTTTTTCTTTGATTAGCAACTTTGATAAATTCTCAGTAATCTACTAACAAATGTTTTGGTAACTCAAAACGTAGTCATTATTCTCCTCTTCATCATACTATGGCGAGATTTAAGAACAATTCAAGTATTGGTTATTTTTGCATTACATAATCAAAAAGACTACTACCGTCTGCAATATAGTACACTATGTAGTAATATGTAAAAAATATACGAATTTGATGTGGGTTAGGTACGGGGTCCCAAAACATATTTTCGACCTTGAGGGAAACGAGGGTTCCCCTCCCTTGTGTACCGCAAAGTAGTTTTGTAGGGGCCAATATTTGAATTTTATAATTATAATTCCTGAAAAGAAGTTCTACATTGGATAAACAGTTTCGAATCTATCGTTCCCGAGCTGTTTACAAGAAAAATCAAATTGAGTTGAATGGTTCTTTGTATTCTGAAGTAACCGTCAATAGTTGAGGTTGAGATTATTGAACAAAAAATAAACAAATCTTTGCGTCTTGAATTCAAGCTAAGGTCTAACGTAGGAGCGTAACCACAATGTCAAAATATTCAAATCTTGGATTTTTGTTTGTGCCCCATACCTAACTAACACAACAACACACACCTCAGAGGCTGTTTAGATTGTCTGTGGTAAAAAGAAATAAATAAGCAGAGATTATTTAGGTTGTTTCTGAGCAGTGTTTTAGAGGAATGGGTTTACTATTAATAAGATTTTCAGTGATTTCTATGACGAAAGGAATGGCACAAACAATTTTGTTTTTTTTCATATTCGATTTTCCATAGGACCTTTGTGGGCAATCAACGTAAGATGCATAACACATAAAATAATAATAATCGAACACGTGTAACATTAATTATATTGTAGAGACGAAATAATAATAATCACTACTGTCGTTATTTTTTGCAACGTGATAAGAAACGGTACAAATAAAACACAGTACCTACATCCGTTGGAACAAATTCCATGTATTTTGTTATCTTCACTGCCCCTTTTATTTTTTATATTGAGTTCATATTGTTGGTCCTGAGACATCTGAAAAACTAACTGATATAATTATGTTTGTTATTTCAGGTACAGCTTAGTAAAACTCCACAAATCACGTTTGGAATCAAACACTCGCCTCTTTTAGGGCAGCTAAAACCAATTGAAACGATGCGTCCCACGCATACAGAGCGAGAAGTGACACAAAAGATTGGATCTCAACATTTTGCTGATAGCAAACATCTGGAGTTGAAAGAAGTTCAGGACAATAATCAGATATCAGAATCTGTGAATCGATTAGATGATTCAATTAAAATCACTGACCATAGCATACATAATGAAAGATATAACCAGCAAAAGATCACCAACGAAGCCATTGAAACCTTGAATGCGACAAACGTCCATAGCAGCTCCCGCGTGACGAAAATAAGAGGCGAAAATGATGTACGAAGCACAACATGCACTCCAGAGCCAGTGCAAGAGACGCTAACTCAAGAAATAGTATGGGTACCAGAGAAGCCGATGGCCCGTCGTGGCTCCTATACGATTGAGAACGGCGGCTCCAGCTACCTAGAACGTTATCAAGATGGCAGCGTAGTTCCGGTGGAGAACGGAATTATCAGGACTGCTGTTCAAGGAGAACGCAGTGGCTCAGTTAAACAGGACAGTGATAGTAAGATTATCCGTGGAGAAGGGTTTGAGCAAAGCATCCAAAAGGCTGTTAAGGACACGAGTGCTCATGAGAAGACCCAGGCGGTAACTGAGGAAGTGCGTACTGGAGTTGAGGTCCAGAAACTCGCCAATGGTGGGATCGCTAAGACTACCACTACTACAACGGTAAAGAAAATAGGAACTGCTGCAAGAACAGCTAATGCCACTACCACGGTTACTCGCACAGCTACAGCTGTCACTTCACGTGATGTTGGCGCTAAGTAATTACGAAAAAAACACTTCTATCAATTACGATGCACTTGCAAGTTTAGTTTATCTATCTTATAAATAATAACTTATTGGCCTTTCTTATATTGTTTCAAGCTTAATAACAGAAGATCTTTAACATACAACATTGCTATCTATTTATTATCTTGTTATTTTTAGTACCTTATTTAATAAATACCTAATGTTACTTTTGTTAATTAATGAATATGCAATAAGAAACATGAATACCTACCTAGTAAATAAGGATAATGATTAATGTTACTAATATATGCGTCAAGATATTTTTTTATGAAATAACAAAATAGTTTTATTTCTTAGCTATATTTTTACTGTATGTTTAGTATATTCACCCTGGATATTAGCAACATGAAAAGTAATAAGAAATCACAATACAACAAGTACGACTACAATACTTACAATTTGGTTTATCTGCAGTAGTATTTGTTTCTATAAGCGGATGTTTTCAAATGATAATTATTCGTTTACTGTTGTGAGCGGAAATGTCCATTGTCGGATAAAATAACCAGTGAACTACATTGTCCGCCCACGCAGAGTATCTCTCAAGTTCGTAACTATTCTATAATCTAGCTGCAGTTGACAATTTATCTCTATGTACTTACCCAAATCACAAATTTCAATAGATTTGACAACAGGCGATGACTACAGGGTGAATTTGAAATCGTAAGCAATATTTTCATCTTGATCAACAATGATATTAATTACTTAAAAAAATTGTAATATTTTTGTAGTTAATCGCAATCTAACAAATCAAATTGGTGCGAATTGTTGAAGTATTAAAAAATTGCTATTTTTACATTTACAGCAGGTATCGTACTCCATGCATGTAAAATAACAATTGATTTGGGCGAAGTCGACCATATAAGGCGCTCAGACCAATAATTAAAAAAATTAAAAATAAACTCACGCCCGTTATCCCCGAGGGGGTAGGCAGAGGCACCAATCACTAGAACCGGGCCCACGTTTTGTCAAGTGTATAACATCCCAAACGTGACAAGTGGCATTTTTTTTGTGCTGATATAATTGGCATACCTAAAAAAACATAATTCTTCATACAAAAATATATTTTCAGTCACCATTTTTTTAAAAACTTGTGTTGTTAGGTTCCTGGTCAGAATGGGAAATTCGAAGTTACCCTGTAGTATATGTTCAGGTAGAGTAAAAAAGTTAAGTCAAGACTAAACAAACAAACACTACAATACTGGAAATTTCGTTTTACCCCTTAAGTACTTGCATGATTAGTAGTAAACCGACATTTCTTGTATGCTTAGGTGCAAAATAGTAAACTCTATCAGCTAAGATCAATCCAAGGTTCAAGAGTGTTTTTTGGGCAATTTTACAATTAGTTTTAGACACTGTTCGAAGAATATTACTTTAGTGCCGAGAGTGGGCAGATAAATAACCTACGTCATTCCATTTGCTCCCTTCCACGTAACACTTAAGCTAATTACTAAACAAACATCGCCTATGGACGCCTAAGAATATTTAATTCACTAAACATTTGGGACACACGAGTCAGAGGCATAAGGAAAATTCTATAACTAAGCAGTCAAAGAATTGTGCAAATAATAGTTGATAGTAAATCACTAAGGCATAAATTAAACTTCTGACGCATAATCCATGTTTCCTCAAAGGGCCTTGTGTATCATGGCATACGTAAGTATGTATGTGCTGTCGACAGCAAATCAAGTTATTTATTTTGTCGAAAAGTCACCCATAAGTAGAGCGCGTGCGTTGATGCGCTGCCGACTTTTCAAATAAAGTGTGTAGCGCTGCTGGGAAGTGATTTCTCGTTTTACCGAATTGGAGTGTAAGCCGCTTAACATATAAATAGTATCGGAGATGTCTGGGTTTTAAATATTCGTTACGAGGTTTGTGCATTCAGCTTTGTACATTAATACATTGTACATTAGTACAATAGGAAATTCCTATTGTACTAATGTTCAAAATTCCTATTAGGAATGGTTAAAATACGTGCACAAATAATGTCTATTAAGTTTTTTGATAGTCCTCGCTCGTCGGTCATTCGTTCATCTATGATTTAAGAAACCTCAACCCTCTTTTTTCAATTAGGTACAGTCGGGGTCCGAAAATGTTTACCACCATAAGGTTCATAATTGTACAGACAATTATACGATACAAGGTCGATCTTTGTATTGATTTGATTAGAGCATAAAGCTCAGAATAAAGAGTTGAGTACCAACCTGTCAAACTTTAGAGCAAACCTTCTTCGCTCCCTCAAGGAGGTTTTATTTTATTTATTTTGTAAAATTGTATTCAATATATTATATTAGTGTATTCAAACCAAGGATGTTCTAATCAAAGAGGATAGAGCACTACGAAAAACCTTCCATAGAAAACTAAACTCTTTGTCTTCTCAAATAAAACATAAAATCGTATAAGTAAGCAACAAGAGTCCAGAGCGAGAGCCACAAACTGAAGGAGTGTGTCTTACTCTTACTCATTTATGTGGAATACTATGACCATGATGTTGTAAAATGTAGGCCATGTGTTTGATTACCCAATGGTCTCTTTTCAGTTTTACTAAAAACGAAAGCTTACGTTTAAAATGGATGGATGCTATATGAGGCTCTGGTTCGACATCACAAAATCACATTTTGTGAAGCCTGCAAAAGCCGGTATTTTAGAAAATAAGATTTTAAACCTACGGTCTTACCTAGGTTGAAGGAAGATCCTGTACCATTTGTAGTGGTGAGTAAAAGAGCAAACCTCTGTAGCATACATACCTAAAGTTTGTACGTTTGTACATGAAAAGTTGCTGTTTGGTGTACATTATGCCAATCGATAGAAAAAATAATTATCACAAACAACAAATACTCTTTGACAAAATGTCCCCAATTTATTACTAGTTGTAACGCAAAATACATTAAAGTGATGATAATGGACAATTGAATGAATTAAATTGTTTTTTTTTATATTTTATATTTTCAAACGGGAATAACTCAGAAAGTATCACTTAGTTTACTTTTTATTGACGTGCTTACCAACCCCTTTAGGTACGTTGCACAGGACTTTTCTGTTACCTTTGTGTTTTGTTTGCTAAGAAGTTTATTAGAAAGTAAGTAATAAATAAATATTTACAGCCTGTGGCGAAAAAAGTAATGGTACTAGGCGACGGAAGAAAATGTTGAACTGGAAGAACTACCAACGAAGCAACCACAGCTCGATGCAGGTGCCCAAACTGACTGAATGCAGTCCCCAAAAGAAGAAGCTTTGAATATTATGTTTGAATAGAAAAATTGACAGGAGGTATAATAGAATATTTAATTTTATACTTCATCATCATCATCACCAACCCATTATATCCCCACCGAGGGGCACGGGTCTCTTCCCTGAGGAAGGTATAGGCCATACTCCACCACGGGGGCCAAGTCCGGATTGGTGGAGGCGGAGCGTATTAATTAATAACTATTCTATTTTGTAATGTATATTAGCTTTTATGCATATTTTAAATGTAAAAAAAAACATTCAAATGTTTGTCATCAATCTAGCTAGCTACATGAGTTTTATTCGTATTGGCAAGTTAGATTTTATTATCTGAATTTACAATTTGTACACTAAAATTTGTCTGCAACAACATTTTTAATTTTTAAGTTAACCTTTGTCGAGACCAAGAGTACCTTAATGATATAAAGTTCTAAATTGGTTCACTGGAAATAATTTGTAAACTTATGTAGATCAAAATATGATTAAGATAATTCCGCAGAATGAGTGCGATTTCCGCGATAAAAAGTAGCCTAGGTACTGTAACTGATGATAAGAAATGTAAGAAAAGTTCACTATTAATAACTGTGAATATAAGTAAAATTCACTATCTTGCATGTATCCATGTATCCATGCAAGATAGTGAACTTTACTTATTCTCAAATTAAAGGCCCAGACTCGAATCGAGCCATGAATGTATGCTAAGTAATTTTTGTAGCAATACCACTCAAGGTTTTAAAAACGTATTTTAACATGGTCGAAGTTCAGTTTTATCTTTACTCTTCTCTCTACTCTTCTTTTCCACTACAAACCTTATTTGAGGGCAGTATGTAATGTACTGTACATTAACACTCAATAAGCAAGTTGTAAATTGTATACATTTAAATGAGTTATTTCTTTGTGTTTATTTTTGGATTAAAGCTAATTTTATGACTTGATTTTGGCTTTCATTTTATAATGTTAAAGACAAAGACAAGACAAAGACAAAAGACAAAAGATATTTATTTGTGAAGCATGAGTTCATGAATAGGATGGTTAAAAAGATATTAGTTCTGTTTGTTCGTTTTGACGAAGACAGCCACTTCGTAAATGTAAATACAGGGCAATGTAAGTATTTTAAATTTTTCAAAATACGGTTTACAACTGTCTGTGGTTTTCAGACCAAACATTGCTCTTATGCACCTTTTTTGTACCTTAAAGACACAGTCTTTGTCCGTCGAGTTGCCCCAAAAGATTACACCGTATCTTAATATTGAAGCAACCATTCCATGATAAGCAGTCCGAAGTGTTTCTGGCTTTATTTTGGTCGAAAGTTTGTGTAGCGCGAAAGACGAAGAGCTAACTCTTTTACATACTGTCTCAACATGTGCTTTCCAATTTAGTTTATTATCTATCGTTAGCCCTAAAAATTTTGTCACTACTACTTCTTCTATTTTATGGTCATTATATTGAATTTTAAAGTCAGATGGTATAATTCTCTGACTGAAGTGCATTCGTTTTGTTTTGCTCAGATTAACTTTAAGATTATTATTATCTAGCCATGTTATTATTAATTTTAGAGCTTCGTTAATATTACTTTCGTAATTATTTGGGTCAAATGCATCACTATTTATAGTAACTGTGCTATCGTCAGCAAAAAGGGACATTGGATAAGCTGTAGACCTGGGTAAATCGTTTATATATATTATGAAAAGGAGCGGACCGAGGACGCTTCCTTGAGGAACGCCGTAATTAATTGTGCGTCCATTAGAAATGTAGGACTCTTTTTTTTTTGTTCGAATGTGAATTTCTGATATTTCTGTGTATTGTACTCGGTCAGTGAGATAAGATTTTATAAGTTCGGTCACATTACCTCTAATGCCATATGCCATGAGTTTATTGAGCAGGGTAGAGTGATCAACGTAGTCAACTTCGTTAAATGCAGATATAAGTATAATTAAAGTTTTTCAGTCAATGAATTTACCTACCACTAGGTACTGTGTCGCCCATTATGGAAGTAAATGCCCAAGTTTTCATTGACATCAAGGTCACCCTACTTAGAAAGAGATGACATTCACTAGTTCGAGCCTCTTTGTCAGGACATTTTTTTGTCAGAGTATTCAATCCTCTTTGATTATTACATCCATGATTCAAACTTTCTATTTTGACAGAGTTTTAATCTGTGTCATTTTAACAAATGCAATAATTTTAAAATAAGAAATGAATTTAGATACTTGTTAGAATCCAGGCTTCGGAACTTTGAAAGGTAATAAGTACATTGTTAAAGCATTATAGACTATAAGGGACTTCACACACGGCAGCTATAATATACATTACATCCCAGGATGTATAGCTTAGAGACCGCTCAGAACCTTTAAGATACGAAGATGTAAGGATGTATATTACAGCTGTCGTGTGTGGTCTCCTGACGATTTCTATGGAAAGATGTAATGAGATATATCGTGCTATAATATACATCTTTACCTTATAGCCGCCGTGTGTGGAGTCCCTAATGCACATCTATCAAGTTTGAAAACTGGTAAACATTTTTAGACCCCGACCGTACTTGACTTTGATGTATTTCGAGTTTTCTTTTGGGACCTCGTATTTTTTTATTTCAAGATTAGTATTCGTACTTAAATAATATCTACGCCAGTGACGATTTGAATATAAAACACTCCAAAGAACGATTATTCGGCAAACTACGCGATGATGTATGTGGAATATCAGCCAGCATGCCAAACTTGTAATATGCTCAGCAATCATGACGTAAAATGAGTAGGTATTGGTATTATGGTAGACTTTTCCTGTTCTACATTTAAGTGGCGATGTTATAGGTGTAGTACGTAAAGGAAATATTGTCTCCTTGATTCTAATAAATATGTTTCTATTATGATATACACATTTTCAGCGACTTCAAACTACAATATAAACGGTGAACGAAAACATCATGACGAAGCTTGAGTGTCTGAGATATCGCCGTAACTTGGCTCTAGAAATCTCAATCTTTTTATTCGCTCTCTTTCTCCGTGAAAAGGTTTGTGGTCTACAGTGCGACGTGTAGCGTTCACTACAGAGTTCGTTCACCGCACAATCCACGAAATCATCCCGCTGTGCATATATTATTATGTTAGTTTTGAAAAACGAATTTGAGTAATGTGCCATGAATCCAAAGCACCAGGATCTCCGAAAAGTTTACTATACACGTTGAAACGTTGTTACGCGATCATTGACTGATAACATTTTTGATAATCATTGGATTATAACATAAATCATAACATAATTATTGGGCATTATGTAGCACCTTTTTCATGTACTGTTTTGTTTTGTACCGTGTCTGTTGGTTTCCTAGTAAATAAAAATAAAATAAAATAAATTGTATATTCCTTTTTAATATACATCAGTGCCAAGCACCACAGCGTTTTTGTCCCCACCAAAGGGCACGGGTCTCTTCCCTGAGGAAGGTACAGGCCATACTCCGCCACGGGGGCCAAGTCCGAATTGTTGGAGGCTTGTAAGACTAGTAGCTGGTCTTACAATCAGAAATTTCAAGCCGTCTCTTAAGACTTGGCTTAACGACTGCGATCTATCGAAGGAAGCCGGCACCAACTTACCACTAGCGTCAGTCATAGACCGTCACCCATCCATGCACTTAACGCGCTCTATGTCACTTAACCTTCGTGATCGTTAAGATCACTCAGGCAGCCGACTGCACGCAAGAATCGCTCGTAGCCCCGGGGCTACGATCGAATGTTGCGATTACTCTCCACTATACAGGGTGGATTTTTGAGACAGGTCAGTAAGCGCAGGTACCTTAATCGTTATTGTTGCAGGAAAACGTTCCTAGAAGACCATCCCCAAGTTTTTAAGATATTCTGATCTGCATTCACATATTTTGGAGAAAATGTCATGTTTGACTCGCTTACCGAAATGTATGAAAATAGTTTTTGGCGATTTCTGTCATTTCTAATACTCAAACCTGAAGTGGTCCCATAGAGTCTCTCGATCCCCACACGAAATAGGATCGATTGGCATAACAATATTTATTTTTGTAATTCAGCATTTTTTTTGCTGACTGTACATTTTTTCCAAAATCTGCGAATGCAGTTCGTGATATCTTAAAAAGTTGGAGATGGTCTCCTAGGAACATTTTCCTGTAACTATAACGATTAAGATACCTGCCCTTCCTGACACGTCTTAAAAATCCACCCTGTTACACTACTTGGCTTCTATCACAAGTTCTCGGTCGTGTGACCGTGTGCATATTGTGAGATTTGTAAGCCACTTTTTTTTCCAAAATTTATTTGTAGATAGGAGTACTAGACTTCCACTACGTAGGTATCTTCCACTATTCGTCTGACAAAATTTAATTATCTTTTAATGTAGCCTATAAGATACGTCCTACAGCAAGGCTCAGGCCTTCTTTCAGAGAGAGTCTGGGCTTAATTACCACCCGTTCGTATGGCGGATTGATAATTTTAAGCGATAGGTTTGTGAACACGTTACTAAGGGTTTCTTACGATGTTTTTCTTCAGCGTTAGAAACGTGTACTGCTGCAACTTTACAAGTCATTGGTACATGCCGGGTTTCGAATCCACAAACTCCCGAATGTGAGGTTAGCGTTCTACTGCTGCGCTACCACCGCAATTAATATACCTTTTAGGACAACTTAAATGTATTTGGGTAAGTAATTAAGTCGCGACTATCGTCACACCAAAAAGCTGCAGAATAGCAACCAGAGAAGGTCTTCTTTGGCTGTAAAAATAGGCTTCGACTGCTTTTCGCTATGTTTCTTTAATTTAAGGTTAGGTTTGGGTAATTTTATTAAAAAGCTCAACAACATTGTGATCTCTGCCTAGTGACAGACAGACAGATACGGACAGTGGAGTATAAGCCTATGCGCACACTAGCGACACGCGACAGACGACAGCTCAGCGACTAGACGCGACGACAGGCTACGGCCGTAATTTTTCATATATTTTGTTCGAATCTCCGCACACTTGGCGCCAGAGTCACGGAGCCGGAGTCGCGACAACAAGACTCCAGAAGCAAATGACAACTTCACGTCTGACGCGGCGACTTGACGCGGCGACAAGCGATGGCTCTAAAGCCTATGCGCAGACTAGGCGACACGCGACAGCGACAGTTCGGCGACTAGATGCGACGACAGGCTACGGCCGTAAATTTTCATATATTTTGTTCGAATCTCCGCACACTTGGCGTCAGAGTCGCGGAGTCGCGACAAGACGCCAGAAGCAAATGACAACTTCGCGACTGACGCAGCGACTTGACGCGGCGACAAGTCACGCTGTTTGCGATGGCTCTTAGGGTTCCTTACACTTTAGACACGGAACCCTAAAAAGAAGCTTAACAATGACAACTAACAGAAAGAGTTTGTACAAGAGATTTGTATTTTTGTACAGTCGACACCACATCAACCTTAACATATCGACCCCTATTTGGCAAAACATCGTAAGCGCCAATTTAAGAAAACAAGTTACAAGCCATTTAGTGTTTTATCGTAACCGCCAAAAAAGGTGCATACGCTAAAAAAAAGTTATTTTTCTTTATCGTATCCGCCATGTCTGAAAAAAACGTCACATACGTTACCGCACGAGAGTGAAATAGAAGTTTCGAGTTCGAATTCTGAGCAATCAGCTGGTTTAAAACGGTGTCAATCAGTCGACATAACGTGGCTAGCGTGCGTACTACTGTTTGATCCCAAAAGAAAACTTAAATTTAGAAGGCAGAACTGCGTTAAAAGTTGTTTTTGATTAGTTACAGGTAACTCTCACTGCTATAATTTATTTTGCTTACTATCGCTTGCGTGATTAGCAGGCAAGGCTTAAAAATAACAATTTTTACTTATCCGTAAGAATTTGGACGCCGAACAAGTTTAGTACTATAATTGCAAATTGCCTGGGGCTCTTTCTGTGTGGTCAGAGACCCTCTTCAAGTTAATTAAATTAAATCCTTACTTTAAGTATTTTGCTACGCCTATATTGGTAAAATTACACGTGCGATATCTAATTATAATATCTATGAATACTGTAATTTATGGCAATAAATGAAATGAAATGAAAATAATATTCTTTTCGACTGCCTCTTTAGTTCAGTCATCATTCAGCCACTAGAAGTCTACTGCTAGACATAGGCCTCCTCCATGGATTTCCAAAAAGACCGGAGCGGCTTGCATCCTGTGTCTTCCTGCCACTTGGATAAGATAGTCCGTCCATCTTTTGGCTGGTCGTCCTACGCTGCGCTTGCCGATGTGTGGTCTCCATTCGAGCACTTTTTGGCCCCATCGGCCATCAGCTCTGCGTGCTATGTGCCCCGCCCACTGCCACTTCAACTTGCTCATCCGGTGGGCTATGACTTTCGTTTGTCTACGGACCTCATCATTTCTGATTCGGTCTCGTAGAAAAATTCCGAGCATAGCCCTTTCCATAGCTCGTTGCGTTACGTTTAGCTTTTTTATGAGGCCCATAGTAAAAGACCACGTTTCAGTGCATAAGTAATCACTGGTATCACACTCTAGTTGTATAATTTTGTTTTGAGTGATTGAGGTATATCGGAGGAAAAGACTTTTCTAAGCTTCCCGTATGCTGCCCAGCTGAGTCGGATTTGACGATTGAGCTCTTTCACGAAGTTGGCCCGGCCTAGTTGGACTGTATGTTCTAAGTAGACGTATTCGTCTACAACTTCGAGAGTCGAGTTCCCTACTGTTATTGGGGTGGGCACAACACGGGCGTTCGACATGACCTTCGTTTTGTCGATGTTCATTTTAAGGCCCACCTGTTGAGAGACTCAACTGAGGTCTGGGAGCATTATGCCGAGGTCCTCCAGCGTCTCTCCCATGACTACTATATCGTTGGCAAATCGAAGGTGACTGATGTACTCGCCATTGATATTGATGCCGCGTTCCTGCCATTCCAGAAGCTTGAAGGCATCTTCTAGTCCGTTCGTGAACAGTTTCGGAGATATGACATCTCCCTGTCTTACGCCTCTTTTCTGTGGAATTCTGCTCCTGTACTCCGACCGACCTGGTGGCGTTGTGGTACAAGCACCTCGATATACCGATAGTCAATTCGGCAACACTGGAGATACTCGAGAACCTCCCGTGTCTCGATCGAATCGAAGGCAATCGATGACATGATAGAAATAAATGAAAAAGATGAGATTGAGATAATCGTATTCGAAACAGATGGTAAAGATAACAATAACATTATTTTCAAAAATTAAAAGACCGGTTAACTGCAGTGATTCTGAAGTATCTACGGCGTCTTCGACCATCGACTTCATCATTCAAGAAACAGAATGTAAATCCTTTACGTTGAAAAAAAAATTCTGACTGAGGGCTATTGTTACTATGGTTAGGTTTGAAATAATTTTTAAAAGTTTACTAAATATTTTGTATCCTTTATAGAAGTGATAAAATTTATGGTTGTTTATTTATCTTTAGGTACAATAGATAAAAGTAATTTGAAATAAGTGATTTAATTTAAGTTTATTATTTTACCTGTGCAATTGTGTTTTAAAGAATAAAACATCTTATTTTAAATATTATTGGATGCAAGCGGCTCCGGTCTTTTTGGAAATCCATGGAGGAGGCCTATGTCCAGCAGTGGACTTCTAGTGGCTGAATGATGACTGGACTAAAGAGGCAGTCGAAAAGAATATTAACTTGAAGAGGGCCCCTGAACCCACCCAGAAAGAGCCCCATGCAATTTGGAATTATAGTACTAAACTTGTCCGGTAATCGCGCAAGAGCGTCCAAATTCTTACGGATAGGTAAAAATTGTTATTATTAGGCCTCGCCTGCTAATCACGCAAGGGATAGTAAGCAAAATAAATTATAGCAGTGAGAGTTACCTGTAACTAATCAAAAACAACTTTTAACGCAGTTTTGCCTTCTAAATTTAAGTTTTCTTTTGGGATCAAACAGTAGTACGCACGCTAGCCACGTTATGTCGACTGATTGACACCGTTTTAAAGCAGCTGATTGCTCAGAATTCGAACTCGAAACGTCTATTTCACTCTCGTGCGGTAACGTATGTGACGTTTTTTTCAGACATGGCGGATACGATAAAGAAATATAACTTTTTTTTTAGCGTATGCACCTTTTTTGGCGGTTACGATAAAACACTAAATGGCTTGTAACTTTTTTCTGATTGAAAAACCGTTACAATTTATACATATTTTGTAGACGGCATCAAACTGCGTTGGTTACGATAAAAAAAGTATTTTCTTAAAATTGGCGCTTACGATGTTTTGCCAAATAGGGGTCGATATGTGCAATCAAATCGGGGCTTTGCATTAAAATGTTAAGTTTGACTTTCTGTTACCTGTAGGTACATAGGGTATGTAGTAGAGCACATGGTTTTCACCCGGTAAAGACGAGCTGCGTTTTATGGTTAGGGGTTTCGTGTGTTCTTACTCAATGCCCGGGGTTGGCTGATTGACGTAATAGACGCAGTTAACAGTACCCCTAGCCCCGCGCCCGCGCCGCCCCCCCTCGCGGTCTGGCCCTCTAATAAACCAAATTACTGTTTGTCCCCGATAAGCATGAGTTACGCAGACTGGCTGGTGTGACCGCGTCACTGCCCTTGCGTTAAAGCCGACTAAAGGCCTCCAGGGGGGGGTCTCGACCTTTTTCTATCGCCTACATGAGGTACTCTACGATTAGGTCTGATGGGGTTTGTTCTGTTGGTCTTAGGTTGTACCATATTTGATGCTTGTTGCATGTCTAATAGCACCTAACGGTCTTACCACAAAAAATAAAATAAACACTGGTTTAACAATGTCTAAATATTTAATCATTGTTTTGTTTAACGGTGTGTTTAGCAACCAGGCCCCTTCGTCTGTATAACTTTAAACAATGTCTAAGCCGTATCTTTCTCTAGGCAACCGTTAAACACTGTTTTATGGTAGCACTTTTTTTAGACACGTGCTCAGCAGATGTTTCAGTTTTTTGTAGTACGACTGCAAATGTCTAAGGGCTAGTTTCTGAATTGAGAATTTCGCTAAGTAACTACTTAACTCTAGTGCTGTCTCGTCAAATTTCTCAGAAAAGAGCGTGACAGAACGTTACTTAAGTATTAACTTACGTGAAAATCCCAATTCGGAAACCGGCCCTAAGTATATACAAACCTTCCAAATTACAAAATCAAGGCCCATCTTTGAAAATATATTTTTTTGTTCGTGAAATTGTGTAAAAAAGTGCTTCTAAACTTCATATCAACAGTTCCTTGAAAACTAAACTTAAAAAGTAATTCAGACGATTTAATTTACTGATGTTAAATAACTGCTGTTAATTTTACTTCATCCTGGTATCCAAATAATTATCTTAAGATTGGACTTTTAACCCAACTGTGGCGGAGCCAAACAACGCATTGCGGAGAAAGATAATGTTAACTTTATTATTACCTAAAACATTAATGTTGTTGTCCTTGCGTTTGCCCGTAGATTTAGATTAAATGAACTAGCCGCAATGTAAAAATTTCGGCGACTTATAAGCCATGGCACGCGACAGGTCAAGGACTATACCATGCCTTTATATTACTTCAACTGTACACCTTACAATGCCCTTGAGCCCAACAGTTGTCATTTAGACCAATTTGCAGATTAATTTTGTGGTTTTTTTGTACATCTATATGTGTTTTAATTAAATCAGAATAAGGATGGCTATAGATAATATTTTGTGAGCTTTTGTTCTATAAAATAAGGAGCGAAAATTGTGTTGGACTAAAATAATTATAAATCTCTACCATTATCGGTTATTTTTATCAGTACAACAGAGCAAACACCAAAGCAGCGATAACGATTTTTTGTCAAATGCCTGCATTTTAGGGTTGCGTACCTTAATGGGAAAAAACCCTAAACGGTATCAGGATCCCTTGTAGGATAATTTTGTGGTCCATCTGTCCGTACGTACGTCTGTCTGTCAAGGAACTGGTGGAGGTGTCGAGTATAAAATTAAATTAAAAACATGTACTTAAATCTGCGGTCCCTTGAAGCTGTGAAAAATCAAACTTCTAAGTTAAAGAAAAAAAGATACGGCCGTTTATGCCGCCAAAAAAACCTTCAAAATTAATACGGTACTTACCCTTGACCTAGAACTATGACATATGACATGTAATCTATATATGTATGTATATATATATATATATATATGTATATGTATAAAAGGAAAAGCTGACTGACTGACTGACTGACATATCAACGCAGGGCTTAAACTATAAAAGTTAGAAACTTGCAATTTTGCACAGGGGTTTCTTTTGTAATGTAGGGGAGCACTAAGAAAGGATTTTTAAAAATTCATCCCTTAAGGGGGTAAAATGGGCGTTCAAAGTTAGTATGAAACTTTGCCGTTTTTGAAGTGATTCGAATGAAATTTGGTACGAAGGTTTTTCATTTGAAATTATAAAACACGTGTAAAATAGATTTTTTAAAATCATCCCTTAAGGGCGTAAGAGGGGGGTTGCGAAGTTAGTATGAAAGCTCTTTCGCATGCGCTAAAAGTATCCCTATCTTATTTGCAAACACTTTACTCAACTAAAGTCCACGTGGAAGTAGTCGCGGGCAACAGCTAGTATCCTCATATACAACAAATACAGGAATAATCTGAAAACTATACATTTGTAATAATATCATAATGAAATTAGATTTTGAAGTTCAGGATAAGCTAGAAAAAAACTCTGAAACTCGATTCCTGAACTATTTATAATAATTGTACAGAACCAGCTGTGGGCGAGTCCGCGACTCGCTCTTGTCCGATTTTTTCGTATGCTTACAGTATATTTTATTTTTGATTGCACTATCTAATGATAAATTTTACAACACTATCAAGAATATACCTATGTTGACGTATTATCACAGACAATACGTGCATTTGTTGTCTGAAACGGTTTCAGTAATGTATCGTTATTATCAGTTTTAGTAATGAATGATCTACATAGATGACAAACTATTAAGTAAGATTAGATTAGATTGGATTAGAACTCTTTATTGTGTACACAATAAAGAGTCTTTGTTGTCTTTATTGTATATTTATATCTTAAAAAGTTATCTATCTATCCTACGGAGTCAATGTCAGGCCTTAAGGGGTTAAAAAGATGTCGTCGCATCTGGTTGATGCCTCAGGAGACCCAAGGACTGGTGGTTACTTCGGACACGCCATACAGCGAGGCAATGCGCTAGTCTTCTCTACCTACCGACAGCATCATCATCATCATCAACCTATCATGTCCCCACCGAGGGGCACGGGTCTCTTCCCTGGGGAAGGTATAGGCCATACTCCACCACGGGGGCCAAGTCCGGATTGGTGGAGGTTTGTAAGACTAGTGGCTGGTCTTACTGTCAGAAGTTTTCAAGCCGCCCTAAGGCCACTGACTTGGCTTAACGACTGCCATCTATCGACGGCAACCGGCACCAACTGCTTAACGTGCCATGCGAAGCACGGAACCACTTGAAAAAATGCCACTAGCGTTAGTCATTCACGGTGACCCATCCATGGACTGAACGCGCCCTATGTTGCTTAAACTTAGTGATCGTTTAAGATCACTCAGGCATCCCAGGCTACGAGCGATTCGACAGCAATCGGGCTCAAATAGGTACCTATTTTATTTAAATTAGAAAATAGGTTCATGTAATTTTTTTGTTTTGTAAATATTATTATTAACATATAACGTTATTGTAATGTAAATTAAACATAGAATTTTTTTCTCTATATAAAGATAGATAGAAAATCTTTGTTGGACGACAAGGCACGAAATTTAGGTGTAGGTAATGTTTGATTCTGAGCTTAGATTTGAGAAGCACATTCAGAAGTTAGTTCGCAACTGTTTCGTTCGTCTGAAGGTGCTGGATTCGTGAATCTTCTTGATTCTCTTGTGCTTTCTAAATTAAATTACGCAGATACTGTTTATGGACCCAGATTATTAGTTAATACTAAATCTTTGATACAGCGAGTACAAAATGCATGCGCACGTTTTTGTTTTGATTTTCCACCTGGAAGTCATGTCTTACCTTTCCTGAATCAAGCCGACATTTTAAATAATGTACTCCAGAAGATTAACATATTTTGCTAAACGTCTCTTTGGCATTATAAAAAGTCGCAAATCTTTACCTTTATGAAAAACTTACTTGGTCTTCTTGCACACAAGTTGCTCGCCTTTCTATTTCCTCACACAGGACCACCGCATAAAAATAATGTTTTAAATATACTGCAGCTAAAATTACGAATATCATCCCACCTCCTTTGCGTAATCTCAATTTTACTATTTCAGAATAAAAATCAAAGAATAAGTATGTTGTCCGCTCACCAATTAGGGGCGATGTCCCTTTTTAGGATTTTTTATAATCTCGCATTAATTCATAACTTTAATCCCTCCCTGGTCTCTGCCTAACCCTCTGGGATACAGGCGTGAACTTATGTATGTATGTGTTTTTTATCCCTCCCTCACATGATTGCTCAAGTATCTAGTAGGTACGAAATAAATTCTATATAACCTTTATTAAACAGTATAACTCTTGGTATGCACACCAAAATGAAAATGTTTTAATGTCCGTAAAATTTTCATCTTTTTCTTTCATAATTCAGTCTGAAAACCAGCGTCAAAGCCCTGCTTTGGCATCATGTTGAGACTGGCCCATTTTTGACAACTTAGTATGTCTAAGGTTCAGGTAGGTACCTACTTACGGGTATTTCGCTAAATGCGGTCGGCTTACTAACTTATTAAGAACTTGGCAATTTACAATTGACAATCCATATTCACAAAGTCAACCTGCAATAGTTAGCTAAAGTCTATAATAGTTCGACTTTTACATTTTTTCATAGTCTTCTGTAACGTGACTGGGTTAGTGCACGCACGCAGTACGGTAGACGTGTCCTGACCTGACGAAACAGGATAGGTTCATCCGTAGTAAAGCAATATCAAGCGCAAGAAACGTCTATTAATTTGTGGTTCTCTTTCCTACAGTATATTTATTGAAGCGAACGACTAAGTGTCAACATGTCAAAAATTTGTTTTTTCAATAGGTATGCCACATTTATAACACTGCATAATATTTAGCAAAGTTATACAAAACGATATGCCTAATAAATACCATTAAGCAATAAACACAATAACACTGCTATTACCTGATTTATCCCCCACTTGCAGTTTATTTAACTAAATATTCTATTGTTTCATGAAAATACCATTTACTTAAGAGATCTATGCCCCAAAAAATACCTAAAATTTCAGTGGTCCTCAAATAAAAGCGATCCTACTGCTCCAAATATGTTCGCAACTAGGAAAGATGACCTACTTTTGTTTAAAGGCCGATTATGATCGACTATTTTATGCTAATGGGCTACGCGAAGTGTAGGAAGAAGTATGGAGAGCTGACTACGAACCTCTTTTTTAATTAAAGACAACAAAAAGGAAAGATAGCCACCCCGACGCCATATTTACTCACGATTGACGTTGTTGTTGATGGGAGTGCAACTTCTCTTATGCCCGGTTCCAATATTCACAAAACGCTTGGTTTTTGCTTACGATCGGTTACTATTCCTACGAAATTCCTACGAATCGTTGATAAATTGTAGGTAGAACGGATCGTAGCCGGTAGGCGTACATTATAGGAACCGGGGTATTGGTATTAAGGTATTGGTAAAGTTTTTTTGGTCCATCGTCCAGTTGTTGTTATACTTTTGTGTTTGTTATTACGAAACGGAAAATATGGGCGAGCGAGCCGGACCCAACGCTGATTCTGCCAAACCGATGGATACGATGCAAGCAAAGCTGCGTGCATGAGCTATTTTGAGTGAGATGTAAGTTTGAGAGATGCTGTGTCTTTGTTTACCTTTAGTCGTTCGCTTCGGTAAATAGAATATAGTTATCCTAATTTATTTCATTACATGTCCCGGCGAATTTTGTACCGCCACAGAATCCGTTTATACGATTCTTGCTATCATGGTAACACAATAAAATAAATATCTTAAAGTATGGTTTGTAAGAAGGTTGCAGTAACAATAAAATATTATCCCACGGTAACGCATTAACGGGATATCAAGTATCCTATATCTCAGTTCAGATCATTATCTATCTGTATGTGTTATTGCGTGATTGAGTACCAAATGTCCTAACATCTTCACAAACTTTCATATTTATAAAATTAAGTGGAATTTATTAGTGAATACTTAAGGAATTTAAATAAATCGCGCTACCGTGCGTGATGAAATTTTAATTCGAGGGGATACAGGACTGGCAGTCTTATTTGAGCTGCGAGTTATGCGACTTTTGTGCTAGTCAAAATAACGAGCGTTATTGATGGATCTCAGCGTCCAATATCATCTTCTTAGGTAGAGCAAGGCGAATTCAGATTTCTTAATATCATCGTGACCGACAAGGTTAAAATACCTGCGTCATAAAATATGAGCACACAATAGTATTTACCGTAAGTTTATGGATTCGCGTCATATTTCATTGCATTTCTGAACACATGCATGAACTAAAAAAACTTCTATAACAATTTTACAATAGTTTCATTGTGCAGTTGTAAGTATTAGCATCTTGTTGTTGTAATTGATAGGAAATGTTTTATCTCTGTGCCACGGTCGTGGTCGGTTGCAGACAGCAGATTGTTGTGATGTTTGATAGTAAGGCGCGCGTAAGCGAGCAGAGCGGGACGCTTGGTTCCCACTCGCTCGCCGCTACATTCCGCCGAAGAGTTTGGCGCGAACCGGTCGCCTCGCGGATAACATCACACGTGTTAAACTCTACACACATTTCGGTGTTTTATCGTCGTGTCCCGCAGACCCATACAAACATTCAATCTAATCTAATCAACTCTTTATTATAGGACAGTGTACACTTACCAACAACTGGAAATCTGTTTTAAGTGACCAAGTGCGACGATGATGTATTTCTGTTTGCAGTGCGTTCGGTTTAATTCAACATGACTCAGTGTAACCAAGTTTTAAAGTGTTTACTACGGCACTGATTGAGACTTATAGGTACGCCGTGGAATGTGCGCTGCTGAGCATCGCTTCAATCGGATTGAGGATTAAAATAGAACGCTGATTATAATTTTCTACTATGCTATAAAAGAGAAGACTTCCCGCAAAAATTTCATGGAAAGCCAACTGTTCTCGCTTGTATTAGTGTTGATATCTAAATGAATCGAGTTACGATGATTGGTTTTTGGGATCGGCGGCTGTTCTCTATAAATATCAGCTTTCTCTTTATTGTGGTCGTACTCGCTGCGGCCTCAGCCGACGCATCTGATGGAGGTTTGAACATTTTAACTTTGATTTGCCGCAAGATGCTGTTTTATACACTCTTTCTTACTATAATGTTCTCAAACTAATTTCCAGTGAGTTCAAAACAACACTCGCAACACACTGGCCTTCTCCGCACATTGTTTTAATACCAGAGCAGTTTACAATTAGGTAGCTACTGGTTCAGGTGATTTTGTATCCCAAAGATTAAAAAAAGAAGTGAACATCATTTTCGATAAGATATTTTACGAAATGTTAGTGGAGAGATTTCAGATTGATGACGATAGTCGTTTTGTGCCAGACAGTCATGTACCTACATTAATTTAATTGCAGATAACTACATACATGCTCACTACAGTGTTATAGGTTTTTAAAACACCGTGGTCTTCATATTGTTACTTAAAGGTTTATGTATGGGCCAACTAAGATTTGTTATTGATTGAACTGTAAGGCATTAAAAAGTTATTTATATGAAAAATTTCCAACACAGACCACATAGCACACCACAGAGCACATTATAGCTAGACGTGTCGACAGTATTTTTAAATGTTCACTGGAACTGTTATGATTGTTTGTCCATATTTAACAAATTTTGGTATCTACTGCACTGGTATTGAATGATTTGTATAAAAAGCAATAATACTGTAACGTATACATAATAAAGCTTTATTATCTTCACACGATGCCTTGAATGCCAAAAAATATTGTAAGGATTGCAAGTATAAAGTCCCAAAGTTGTCTACAATATGATTTGATTATGGTGTCGAATGGAGGTAGAGAAGCTTTTTTGCAAGAGCGTTACTTACTTTGCCTTTTAATTAACTGTTGTCACTAATTTACCTGGTGCTAGTTGCTAACGGAACAAGTCTTGAAAATAACATCAGTGGTGAAACATGTCTCTATAACCCAAAGAGCGAGTATGATGTGAATTGCTTTGCATTGAGTAAATTTTGTAACTAACACAACACGAAGGAATTAAGCGGAGAGGTTACTCAAGATTTTGCAACAATAGGCTTGGCGCCTAACAAAAAGAGCAGTTTTCTAAACCGTTAGGCAGGTTGGCGTTATCAGCACATTAGCGGGTAATGGACTGCTTGACTAATGATTCGGATGTCAGTATTAAATTAGAATACTGACAAAGGTTAATGCTTAAGAGGAATATAAATGTCACCATCACAAGAAAGGAAATTCATAATACTGTATGCGGGCCAAGAGTGTTGTATTTTATTTAAAAAAAAAAGAAATAGAAACCTGGCGATATTTGAGTAAATAGGTAATCCGCTACTTGAATCTTTTTTCAAGTATGTCTTAAATGCTAAATATCTCTTCCATTAGACCAAAAAATATTTTAGTATATTTTTTGAGGACCTAAAAGCAACAAAAACATTATTTTAAAACGTTGCTTTGCTAAACAGCCAAAAACGCGATCCGCCATTTTTGTCTATGGTTTGAAGTCCTCTACGTTTGTAAACAAAGTTTGACATTCAACATCTAATAGGTAGAGTTTGTGCCACGAAAGAAGTATGAGTCACAATAGAACCTACGCACGCACGACTGACAGATGTGTGTTTACAGCCAAAGGTGCTTTCAAGATGGCGGATAGTGTTTTCACCGTTCCGATTTAAAAGCGAAAAATATTTTTTTTATTTGCAAATTTTGCAGCCATCCTGCATATTTACTTAGCAAAGTCAATATATTTCGGTTTCTTACGTTAGATACTACAGGAAATATCCTTTCATCGCGTCAAATTTGATGCGAGGCAAGTAGCGTATTGTCAAACAAATATTTTAGCGGTACCAAAAGCGTGACTTGCGCCATCTGCGGTCATACCCGCATCTAGCATACACACCTATGGCATGGTATGCTAAATGTGGGTTCTTTAGGCTCTCGCATTGGTTCGTATTTTGTAATGCTAGGTGAAGTTTACTTTACATAATTTTATGAAATGCGCACTTTGAGTACCTACTCTACTAATGACGCAGCTGTCAGTAAGTTGTGGTTTACCTAGAAGAATTTCCGTTCTATTGAATAACCTATCAGACAGTGCCACTACAAAGCAGGAAAACCGTAACTTAATTGAAAAAAAAAATCAATAATAGAAAATAAAATAAATAAATCAGAGGTTGTAATATTAAATTTGTAAATTGCAAACTCACTGACGACAAACTACTGATGTATCACGGAATCGCGTATTTTGGAGGTGACCCCGTATACTTATACAAATACTAGTCTGCACTTACTACTTTTAATTCCTGTTATGTACAGTCGACAGCACGTCAACCTTCACATTTTAGTTGCATAGTCGCCCGTAATGCAACGAAGTAGAGTGCATGGGTGTATAGGATGGTGTGCTGTCAACTGTACTGTCAACAGCATCAACCGCTCCAATCAGTTACGTTGCAGACGACTGCATGTTTACTAAAGTCTGTTCGATATCATTGTGTCACTTTGATATTTACCGCCTAGGCACGTGGCGGCTTTGACAAAAGAAATTAAAGAAAGCCGACGCGGCGCAAACACGTAAGCGAATTTGGTTCGCACCTCGTCTAAGTCTACTATTATGTAGATCACGCAATTAAATAAGTAAATCAATCAGTATTTTAGCATGAATTTATAACGAGACGATCCTCCATCACTTAGGTGGAGATGAATATTCTGAGGACACTTCGAGTGATGAAGAGTAGTGTTTTATTATGTGCTCCATTAGGTATATTGTGTACAATGTTTTTTTTCTATTTAAAGTATCTTTGCCGTCTAAGTTGTATTATTGAAATAAATGTTTTTTTTACTAAAACCAAGATTGCCTTCGTGTGTACCGACACTATCTAAGCGAACGGACTTTACTAGAATGTAGAAATAATGTGCCGTCGACTGTACTACTTTTTTCACTTTTGTTTACGATTGCTATTGTGCAAAGACTGGTCACCCCCTCGTTAAGTTATTTTCGGTGAGTCACGTACAGATCGGCCGCCATTTATCTGCCATGCTCCTGGCAGCCTCTGTCTGAGAAAATGTTATGGCGTATGACTAATCTCGGTTTCGCTGCCGTCGTCGATAGTTCACGAGAATCCTGCGTTTTATGATATACTAGTAGGATGACTCATCAATGAAACGTATCGGTATTGACATTATCAGTCTCCGCCATTAATATGTTTCGTGTTATTTATCAATTAATTAGTCATTACTTAATCATAGCGTTTAGTTGTTTTGATATATCAACAGAAAATTAAGGAAAATGTGCTTCAAAGGTGTACGGTCTGGGGCATGCACAGCATGCAGTTTTTATTTATAAATTAGAAACAAAAAACCTTTAAAAAGTTTCAGCAAACGTTACTTTGCCAGAATAGCACAAGAAAGCAATGACTTTAGAAACTTCAATTGACAGAGTGTAAATCAGAAACCCTTTAGAGGCTAATAAAAATATTACTATACCAAGTACAGCAGACAACAAATAGAAGACGTGTTGTAAGTATGTATTTGGTGACATCACATAAAACCCTGCGCTCATTGCTAATTATAATAATTATTAGGTTTGATCGAAATGATCTATGTGCCTTAGTTTTTGTTTCAAATAATAAATTCAGTTCACCGCGTACGAGAACATAAAAAAGGGGAAAAAACACAAATTCAATGACATATAAGTACTAGAATAAAAAAAACTTCATGAAAGATCTAACTATTGAAGTCCATCATTAACATAAACATTTACATACAGCCACATACACAGCTTCTGGCCCCATACTAGGATACCGTGTGTCGTGGGAACCAGAAACAGCGACATCACAAATATGTAAACATCCAAGACCTGAAGGTTTTTTTTTCTGTCCCCAGCCGGGGTTCGAACCTGGGACCTCTCGCATGGTAGGCAGATGCGTAAACCGCTGCGCCACAGAGGTCATCATTAGGCCTGCTTTAGAATCTGAAAGAAAAATGGATAGGCTTTTCAGTTCAGGCCTTTTCTGAAGTTGGACAAAGATAACATGGACCAAGAGCATATCGTCAAGTACTCGTATTATTCAATAATTGTGTTCCAGTGCCATAAACGCGTAACAGATGCTGCGAAGCGATTGCTAATTTGTTCACGCTCCACTCCAGCGTCAAGGTCAATCGTCTGCGTTACAATGGAACTACTGTTGTCTACGACTTGTTTTTGGCGTTTTATCGGATATATTTTCTAAAGGTACTGCTGGCTTGTTGTAAACAGCTACTAAAAAATATTGCGGAAGGTTCTTTCTATTTTACACTATTGTTCATTGTTCTGAATACGCTATACAAGTTATACGCTATACTAGACATTTTTTCGATATCTTAATTAATGAATAAATAATAATAAAAAGTTTTTCGATTCAGCAATCGATATCTCAACAACGTTGAACGGTAGGTGAAAAATTTAAGGATCTTAATTGTAGATCGTAAAAAAAAAAACATAAAACAGACTTCAGAACACTACATCACTAAAAACGCAGAAGCGATGAATTTCATTGTTCTGAAGTCGGTTTTTATTTTTTATTAAAAAAATACTTTACATTTTTTTGTGAATAATCACCAAATTGGCCTGGGACTACTTACTATACATACAGCGTGTCCCAAAAATGACACGTCACAGTGACACCGGAGGTAGACCTGCTTAAGAGGCGTCGAAACAACCTAACATGACCTCAGTAAAAGTTGCAAGGTTTTCGTCAATTTTTTTTTTAAGATTGTAATTTAGGCTAAAACTGTTTTGAAAAGAATAAATGTGGAGTTTCTTTGTTAGTTTCTTCTCCATGTAATCTATTAATTGTGAAACTAACAACATTGACGTTCATAAAGTAAATATTCTATTTGGATTATGAATAAAATATTTGAATTTGAATTTATACTTATTCTAAATTTTCACTTTTTATAACAAGTTTAGTGCTAGCATTGAGTTAGTAAGTTGGTGACCGAGTACAAATAAAAAACCAAACACGAGGGCTGTCTAACTTAATGCTAGCACTAAACTTGTTAAAAAAAGTGAAAATTTAGAATTAGTTTAAATTGGCCATATTTCGAAAACCGTGCAACTTTTACTGAGGTCACGTTAGGTTGGTTCGATGCCTTTTGAGCAGGTCTACCTCCGGTGTCACTGTGACTTGTCATTTTTGGGACACCCCGTATATTATACAGTAGAGATCAGGAATCGTGTCTTGCAGTTTTTTTCGAGTTCGAGAACTTCAGAAACATTTTTTTATGATTAGATTACAAAATGTAAAGTTTTCCGATTCTCTCCTGTACTTGTAGTATAAGACGATATTATTTGCCTAATTTCATAGTTCTTCATCAACAACCCATTATGTCCCCACCGAGGGGCACGGGTCTCTTCCCTGAGGAAGGTATAGGCTATACTCCACCACGGGGGCCAAGTCCGGACTGGTGGAAGCTTGTAAGACTAGTGGCAGGTCTTACTGTCAGAAGTTTTCAAGCCGCCCTAAGGCCTCTGACTTGGCTTAGCGACTGCCATCTAGCGACGGCAGCCGGCACCAACTGCTTAACGTGCCTTGCGAAGCACGGAACCGCTCGGAAAAATGCCACTAGCGTTAGTCATAGACCCATCCATAAAATGAACGCGCCGTATGTTGCTTAACCTTAGTGATCGTTTAAGATCACTCAGGCAGCTCGGGCTACGAGCGATTCTTCTACTCTGGTTACATTATTTCAATACTAGTGGATTCATATCAACATTTTACTAAAAAAAGGTTTTTTATCCCATTCGAGTTTGTTTTTTATTTGTGTGACGTCAAGGCAGAGTCAAATTCAAATGTTGTTATTTCAAAGCTGAGGCTATTTTTACGGTGATAAGGAATACTTATAAACGATAATATGCTTACAAAAACAAATTTTTTTTTCGACGCGATTTTAAAAATAATGACCCACATGTATTGTGGAATAATAGGCAACCTAAAGATCATTCCAGTAAAACATCTGGCATGTGCTATTATTGTTATGACAACAGTTTTATTTTGAGTCAGATTACTTCTGTTCCCGTGATCCAAACATCTTGTATAATATTAATACCTAATTTAATGCCTTTGGTATGTATCTAATCTCTTTAAACGAGCAATTCTTGTATATATATTTATATATAATCAGAATCTCGAAAACGGCTCCAACGATTTTCACGAAATTTTGTAGGCTTTCGTGGGCGTTTAATTGATCTAACTAGGTTACATTTTTAGAAAACGTTGTTTTATCCGTGTTTTAAGGCAATTGAAATTTGCTATAATAACATACAGAGGTAAATTTCGCGTCTATGTGCAAGGTTGGGATAGTCCTGACGGGAAAACGGGCGACACGTTTCGGGCCGATTTCAAGAGACCCGGTTCGAGTCATGATATTTTTTTTCCAAGTTTTTTTTTTGTTGGAAAAGGATTATTTTACTTTTATATTACATATTTTATATTACAAAAAAAGTACCGAGCAAAGCTCGGTCACCCAGGTACTAATGGGTAATACAGGATTATTTTTACAATGCGCATTCCTGAAGTATCTAAACTTCTCTTCCTTCCTTCTTTCTGATTTCATTCCTTGTATTAATTTGATTGGATTGTATTGTTTTACATCTGCGTAGTGGAATTATTTGAAAAAATTCTGAAAATCAAACAAGCATCAAATACAATGGATAGACCTAAGTAGGCCAAAGTTGGTTCGAAGTGCGGTAAGAGACTAGTACTGCCTACAAGTGCGAATTTCATGAAATCATGTTAACGATGGCATTTGGAAAAATAATTATGTTAAAAAAACTTGTAGACAAAAAATTCGGGACAACTTGCCTTTTAGAAATAACCCTCAATATAATTAATGATACATTATATACTTAATAAACTCGCTTGCCTAGTCATCGATCGTATTACTAATACATGCCTACTTCTAAAGCTGTGCAGAAATAATACAGTGTGTCCAATAGCAAAATTGGAACTTTAAACACACGATGTTAAATATTTATAAACACTGCTTCAGAAGCACGGGAACAGTAGGTATCAAGAATAGCCAGTGTTGTAGTTTGTCCTGTAGCAGTGAATCGAGGGTCGCCATCGATCATCCTACAATATTTCGTAATGCTATGAATCCTTGAATGCAAGTAGGTACTTTATCCTGTAAAAAAACTATAAGTACCAGATTTGTATCCCGTCATTATTGACCTATTGGGATATTTCTAAAAGCTTCCCATGCTACAAAAATAGTACAAAAATGGTATTATCAAAATATCAAAAAGACAGCACTCGTTCTGAAATCAGCATCATACCTAACTACTTTTGTTAACGAATTTCTTTTTCTAATTTTGCTACACATGATGAAAAAATGTGAGGCTTGATTGTCACCATTCCTAGAAGTTGGTTTGAAACAATGTGTCTTCATTCATTGTTTATAAGTTCTTACATTTTGAATAATAACATTTTATAAACAATGTACCTGCAGATACAAGTAGCAGAAATGGATGAGTTATTGAAAGAGACAGGAATAAACATTAATGTGAGTAAGACGAAAGTAATGGTTGTCGAAAAAGATATAAAATGACTGAGTGCAAGATAACGATTAGAGGGTGGAACAAATCTGTTGTGAAAGAATCTGTGGATGGAAAATGTGAAAATCGTATAGAAAGAAGAGTAAAAGCGGCAAATTGGTTTTATTAAACTGTGCGTTGCACTCCTTCGAGCCGAAACATCTCTAAAAGAGCAAGATTGGCTATCCATAATGGAATTCTGGTCCTAACACCGATGTATGGTAGCGAGACAAATGAGATGAATGTGGATGGAAGGGCTGATAAGGGACGCCCGAGGCGGACATAGATGCAAGCTGAAAAGTTCCCAAAACCGGCTTGCGTGCGTGCAAAGACTAATGAATGTCGGTGACGCGAAAGTGATTTGCCAGGATCGTGGGAATTGGCATGTATGTATGTACGTAAGTAGTGAAAACTACAGCTAGTTTCTTTTTCAAATTGTGATACACTACACATGATAAAAACATCTGAGGCTGGATTGTCACTATGAATAGAAGTTAGTTTAAAAAAATATATCTGTATAGGTACATACAAGTTTCTGTAAATATCTTTCAAAGTTATAATTTTGGCTAAACATTAAATTTTCTACCGACTTCTGTACTCACAATGTAATATTTCCAACAAAGATATTTCTTTTAGTAGTTTCTTCTATTTCTTCATTTGTTCTTCATTCTTTCATTGAAAGTATAATAGAGTATCCGAAAAAAAGGTATAATAGACTGCTTAAGTGGACCAACTATTCATTCCATCTTTACAAAATAATATACGAAAACGTTCCTCATGATTTGTAGTTTTCATAAAATGGAGAAATAGGCATTAGGTACCTACTTGTTCAATACTTAGGTAGAAACAAAAATTGAAATTCTTCACAGGTTAATACGAAAGACTTACATTGGTAAGAATTGCCTTCAGGCATGTGTTTAGTAGAATCCCATCAGAATTTAAATGACATGTGCAAAAGGGGTTTCAAGGCTTCGGCTTTTGCGACTTACAGTTTGCGATTTACAAACAAAATAGAAATTCTTTACGGGTTAAAACAAAAGATAACACTAAGTAGGTAAGTAAAACGGGTTCTCGACAGTTCCTTCTCGACGGAACCCTAAACATGAATTATATCATTTTTCTTTTTAATGCCGTGTTGTAGAATGATTATGTAAATAATATACTGAAAATATGATATACTAAAAATATCAAACTTAAATTTCATATCTTTGGAAGTTAAGAAGTGACCATAGCTTATACTACTTACAAAAAACCAATGGATTTTACATCAAAAACTGTATTGTAAGGCGCCAGTAGTCACTGAGTGGTGGCCAAGAACCGGTCGAATGTCGGTGGACAATCCAGCAGTCCGATGGGCCGACGACATTTTGAGAACGGCTGGGAAACATTGGACGAGACTAGCACTGGACCGGATGGGTTGGCGTGAGAGAAGAGGCCTATACCCAACAGTGGGCTCTATTTACGGGCTGATTAGATAGATATAGATAAAAGCCGCAGTATAATTTTATTGCAGAAAAAGATGTGACGTTCTTCATTTAAAAATATTTCAGGAAACGAAATTTATAGATAGATTCGGGACAAACGTAATGGTTTAACGAAGCAGTATACCTACTAATGAAATAATTATACATAAAACTTAGTAAATAAAAAAAAGAGCGTGAAAAACTCAGTAAGACTACTTTTATTCAAACTTCATTATCACCAAAAATGGCTTTTAAAGAATAAGATGGCTGTCTCGGACGTTGATTTGCTATATTAGGTGATGGGCTAATCTACAACCCATTCTCAAACCTACCAAGTATAACACTAGATTTTTTTGAAACGACATTTTTAAATAATACCTACATACGTTAAGAAATGTACGACGTATTATCATCAGAATGTTGACATGCGTTTAATAGAATTTCACTAGGTTAAGGAAATAATGAAACAGTTTATTGCTATGGAAAAGCTGTACAGACAGGCTCCGTTCTTAAAAGAACTGAAATATAAATTAATACCTGCCAAGAGCCAAATATTATCTACAGTCATGTACATAATTTGTCTGCAATGTTTTCTTTTTTGTTAACTTGACATGAAATAGTTTTTAGTTAGAATGGAGACAGCACGGAACATAATTTTCGTGATTGGATTCCTGTTTACACTGTACAGAGGCTGTACTATTGTCCACAAAAGAAGACATTCTGTAGTTTTCATTCTGTATTTTGGAAAATCTTTTGCAAACAACTACGAAATAAATTATAAAGGACCGAGTACTCTTGTTTTGATTACGGATCCCTTTTATTGGCGTTATTTGAGTTTTATGTTGAATTATAACTCGGTCTGTTGCTTTACATTTCGAGATTGTTTAATAAAATAGTGTGATTTGGAAAAAAAATCGATTACAGAAATATGTTTTAAATAAAACGGAAATTCTAATTGTTTCAGGAATGTGTAAGTGTTTGCTACCAATGATCACTTATTTCGTCGTAAGCACGATCAGTCAGCGCGATCACTTACCCTAACTCTGAGGCAGTTACCATTTTACCAATATTGTTAACGGTATCAATATTATGGCCGATTGTTTTATGGTCCGAATAAAGTGCCACTTAAGCGTTAATGGCCTTAAATCCATTAGGTATCTTTTCAGGGGTGGGCATTCCACGTGGTTTTTAAAGATGATATTTCGGTAGCATTTGATTTTCTCAGCCTATCAATGACAAACGAGGTTCGTCATGGTAGTTAAAGGTTCATCGTTAGGAAGATGTTGTTTACTTTACTTAAATTATTTAATATTATGATGCTGTAATTAGTAAAAAAATACAACGCTATAATTATTACACAATTTCACCGATTTTGTGTATTTTTTTGAATAAGTGTGAGACTAATTCGAGCTTCTAACGGTCTTATCACACGCCAATGAAAGTACCTCTAATATTTTTTATTAAAAACGCCAAGATACTGACATATCGGTATTCCGTAAAAAACAAAAATAAGTTATCTTTATCCACAAATTAGGAGTCTTTTTAGTTCTGTTTATTTGAAGAGATCTTGCATCGAGCCATATTATCAATGGAAACTGTCAGCTTGTGGGATATCAGTTAATGACGTTTTTCCGTGCGTGACGTACCTACTTCTGGTTTCGGTTTTTTTTAATCACAGTTAAAAATCAAATAAAGTAGCCTAAATCGAAATATTCAGCCCAAGCTTTTGAAATTACCTATATTCTCAAAAAAATTAGATTAAGTACCTACTCACTTTATAAAAAACCGGCCAATATCGGACTCTCACAGCCAAAATTTTGGGATCCCGAGTCCAAGTCACATATTATGCCGATTTGTCTTTTGTTTCATAGGGTACCAACTACTTTATTTACACTACTATCAAAACAAAAACAAAACACGTTTTATGAATGGGGAACTGCCTTCATTTTAATTGGTAATTCACCATAATAAAGAATATTTCATGAAAATTTAAACTAAGTAACTATTACGGTTTAAGGGATAACAATAATTGCAAGTATAGATGGACAGACAGACGTCGTAGCCATATTAATACGGCGGCGGTTGGCACAGTTTCGATACGGAACGCAGAAAACTGGGTTACAATATTGTGCATAAAATAGTCTATTACACATACACAATAATTATATGCTCATGCTCACGCCTGTATCCCAGAAAGGTAGGTAGATATCAGGGATTGCCAATAGTCTATTATCAAGTCAATAGTCTATCACTATATGTCTATTTTATCTATGAATTTAAGATGACGACGAGCAAGTCACGTGTTTTGTTTGCTTCGATATCCGATCTGTTTCTCTGCCTACATAATTATGTAAACTGTTCATGATTGTAGTGTACTTTAGGATATGCAGTACCTTATTGTAAATTGCTATGTATCCTTAAACACTTTTAATAAATGTACGTATATGGTTAGATTTATTGCGCACCAGAAATTATTTACAGGCAGTAATAGTTAAAAATATTCGTAGCCTACAGGATTTTTATAGCTGATAGACACGTGCTGCAGTGTTAAAGGAAGTACCTTGTTCATTCCACAGTGCTCTACAATAGTTAAAGCGACAGAATGATTGTCCTGATATCTTAACTCAGACATCCGTTCACTCACAATAGCAACGCTCTCATCATAAAGATTAGCCCAGTGTCAAAGTAACTTTATTATATGTACATTGTTATAATAAGGTAAGCCGCTTGACCCATAAATAGTAGGTTAGAAACAGTAAAGGGCGTGAACGTCATCGGTCGTAGATATTAATTGTAATTTGCTGTTGAGTAGAGCCTACGGAGTCTTATTGACTTTATTGGTTGCTTCGTCCCAAGTTGGATACGATCAATTGTTAATATCAGCTGTAGCTCGGTAGGTAGGTATGTCTAACTGCTAGGATTAATTTCCCGAAAGTTGACCGCACCCGGTCGCGCCCTACGCAGGTCTACTAATTAATAGTACTTTCGATACATAGACGAGTGCGGAGGCTCAGGTTACAGACACCATTAGCCCGATAAGCTGCTCCTCAATGTCAGCGATCTTGATGCTTGATGATATATTACCTTTCCCATCGATTATTACCTGTTCGCTGAAAACTTACTTTCCTCAAGGTCGGCGATGTTTGAACACTAACTACCTGTTGACAAAAGGGTGGTAATGCGATCCATGATTGATTCTAAGGTTCGAAACGACATCATACGAATGATATCGTTCCGATGTGAAGTACCCGTTTAATTGTACATCGTTTAGAGAGACGTTACAACCAAATAGTTAGAGGTCAACTTGTCGTTTTCAGGTGAGCAAAAAACTGATGGCCCGATAATATTCTCACCTGAAGGAAGCGAGGTAATATTGGAAAGTGGGCAAAATTACACCATACTTTGTAAAGGAAAGCGCAAAATCCACATAAAACAGCAAGAAATGGTCGAGGACTATATAGATGGGTACTTTACGGTGGTGAATGAAACTTTTGTTTCTAATGACTTGGATCGTACTTATAAGTACGTAGAAGCTCTCCACCTTTACAACGTAGATCAGTTCGCTGTTGGGTATTACGCGTGCTTCGATGATACTATCGACAGCAGGGACTACCTCACTGAAATAAACAAGGAGCCAATCAACACAGATCATATTTCGTACGTTTACGTTTATGTGAATGGTGAGGACTATACGATTTCATCTACTAAATGTTGAAAATTTTTAAAGGTGCTATTTCGTAATTTTTATTGTTAATTTTAGGACTGAGTAACTTTTTTGCACCAATGAGGCAGTATACTATCGCAAGAAATGGCTCCGATGTCGTAATAGGATGTAGGCCTACTTCGCCAAACATTACCGTAAACTTAAAATTGGTACGTATCTACGAACGTCTATGACGGACGATATAATTTTAAGTAAATGTTGCTCTTAAAAAAACTAATTATTAGTGGTTTCAATTTAGTATTTGTCTGCACGCCCAACAAAAATAAATATATATTTACATAAAGCAAAAAAAAATATTAAGCGTTTTTGCATGTTGTAGAAATAACATTATTATCATGATTTGTCTACTTTGCTAAATCGCTTGTAGCGCAAAACGTGATACTCGTAAGCCTGAATAACAAAAGCATAATATTAGAAGTCTTTCTAATAACGTGAGAGCAGAAAAACTTTGCATTGTCACTATGTTTGAATATGCCTTAGCGCTTTCTTGCTAGAAAAATAAATAAAGCATGCATATTTGCATTGATAGCTTGTGATTTTAACATGGTTCTTAAATATTCAGGATGTTCAGAGTATTGAAGATGAAAGATACAGTCCAAAAGTTGGATTCATCATATCTAGCTATGACATGTTCTTAGATCCTACAAATTTACATAGTTTTACGTGCACATTTCAAACTCCAAACAGTATCCAAGAGAAAGATGTATATGTTCTCAAAAGTAGGTGCTTACATTGTGTTAATATAATTCTTTACTAATACTGATCCTGACCCTAATAAAACGATCAGCAATTTGATTAAACTCTCGTGAATATCCACGTTTAGGTCAGCCCCTGTACTCTCGATGCTAATCTAGGCAACCTGCGTTACAATTGGAAAAGATTATTGAATAATTTAGCCATAATATACCTTCAGTTTCAGATGCAAAGTATCAATAACTATAATTCCATTTCTTGTTACTAAAATATTTAATCCAATTTTTTATATATTCTGGCACAATCTGGAATACGTCGACAGTAGAGGGGAACTGGGACCATTTTTTAGCACCTACAGTCTTTAGAGCCCTGATTGTTCACTTCTAAATTGTTCTGACACAAACCGATATTACTAAAATCACTTTACTTAAACTTTTACAACAAGATAATATTGAAGATTTTTTTGTTATATTGCTGATCGTCCAAGACCCGTGGAGCTAAGAATTTCACGCTCATGGATGAAATTTTTAACTCTAAGTGCCTTATCACACTGCGTCATCGCGGCGTGTGCGCTGCGCAGTCGCGTCGCTTTCAAATCGCTCGCTAATCGCCAGTGTGATAAGGCCCTTAGGATCTTGAAATTAGTACCTAATTGAATGCGTTCACGAGAAACGATCAATGAAAGCAACTAAGCTTTAATTCTCTTGAATGCATACCTACATGTAGTTGTAAATTTAGCGGGCTTGACCCCTTAAATATATAACTGTGTGTGAGCATCGCGATCCATTTTCTACATGTTTTTCAATTTTAATTGAATCACAAGATGCGACGTTTTTTTTTCATACTTAAAGATCAATTGGCAGTAAAATATACTTAAACAGCTGCTCAGACTATGTACTTAGTCACAGAAGTGATTTAAAATTGGAAAACAATGTTACACCTAGCATACACACTAACATAACCCTATTTAATTGGTAAAAACTATATAACTGCCGCAGAGTAGTAAGCAAGAATCGATAAAATTCTCCCCAAAAATTGGATTTATTGTGAAAACCCGTAAGCATCTTTCCAATATTCAATGCGATGCACGGAGTGGAAATGAAACTGATTCGAAAAAGATACGTTGTAAGTACGAGTAGAGAATTTAGTGTCTTAACAGTCGCATGGTGTGTTGGTATCCGGTGATATAAAAATATTAATCCTCAATGTTCTATGTGAATATAGCTTGTAGCTTTACTTTTCCTTTGACCTATCTTTCTTTTTCTGGTATGTTGCTCTACGTCAGTTTTGTGTGCACTCTTTTAAAAACTAATAGACTAACACTTGTTTCCTAACGAAAAACTCACAGATATTTTATTATAAGTAGTAAGATAAATATTTTACTTTAGCAGTCATGAAATAATTTATAAGTAAATTAATGAAATACATACATACATCCCCATTTGGAAGTTTAAGAGATTCGTGATATATTAAACGGTTCTAATCGCGATTACTTATTAGGTACAATTAACTCGGTAATAATTTTCCAATTTTTGTCCTAATAAATAATTGCAATTACCATTTAATATACGGGCTGTTGATTTGTAAAACAACGCCCTACACAGGATCCTGTACTCATAAACACGAACAACTTTTACTTTGGGGTCGAACTCAAATTCGCGAAAAAATAACAGCTGTATGATACTGAAAGATACCTGCTGAACAAAATGTATGGAACAGGTGATTTTTTCAATGATTTTAGAGTTTGTCTCAATACTAAAAATTGTTCATATTGATGAATGGAAAGTACCTGAGTCGGGCGTTACTTTGTAAATCATAACCTTGTATAACAATGTGTGATCATCGCGAGTCATAAAAAAACATTTTATAGCACGTATAAGGCTTTAATTGTTAGTAGTACCAGAACGGACTAGCTCCGTTTTATTTTTTATTTCATCCATCTGTAGTAGCGACAAGATAATAAATGTCCTCAATAAAAATCTTACTACTAAAGTGTGTATCTGATTGCTTGCAGATTACGCGACTCCGCCCCCTCTGCCTCAAGTAAATGGCGGATCGATTTATTTTTTGAAAGGAGAAACATTAACAATAAATTGCACAGTGCAATATCAAACGAATTCCGCAGTTGGGCTGTCTTGGATCTTTCCTAGAGCAAACAAGGTAAAACATTTTTTTTAAATGCGAAATTTCTTAAACTGTACTATAATAAATAAATCCAGAGTTTGTATTTTACAACAAATTTTGTTCCATCAGTTTTTTTTTCAGATTGATAATACATATTTAGCTAAATAACAGGTTTTATTAATTGCATAATGTTATCAGATTCGCGCTTATACAACAGTCAAGTCGCAGCCTCCGGTAAACCATCGGGCTAGATAAGTGAAGGTAAATTGTATCTAACCGTATTGTTTTAAGCATTTTAAGTACGAAAATTGAACAAATACAAATTATGAAATAGAAAAAAAGTGCTGCTGGAAGAAAATTAAACGTTGTAAATGACAAACTCTGTTAGGAATTGCGCACCGCAGTTATGATGAACCGCACTCATCATCAACCCATTATGTTCCCACCGAGGGGCACGGGTCCATCTTCCCTGAGGAAGGCCATTCTCCACCACGGAGGCCAAGTCCGGATCAGTTTTCTGTCAGAAGTTTTCAAGCCGCCCTATTAAGGCCTCTGACTTAGCTTAACGACTGCCATCTATCGACGGCAGCCGGCACCAACTGCTTAACGTGCCTTGCGAAGCACGGAACTGCTCGGAAAAATGCCACTAGCGTTAGTCATAGACGGTGACCAATCCATGGACTGAACGCGCCGTATGTCATTTAACCTTAATGATCGTTTAAGATCACTCAGGCAGCCCAGGCTACGAGCGATTAAAATTTTGAAGTGCGATTTTAAGTTAAATAAAGATATATGAATATCTCACGCTTGCTCAAGATGTTTTCCTTCACATCTTACTTCGGTTTTTCGGTTACGTTCGGTTTTCATCTTGCTTCTTATTTTATTAAGCTGGCATTATTTTCACTTTTATTAATTATAATTTAAATGTAATTATTCGTATTTCTTATTTGTGTTTAAAAAGGTTTGTTTAAAACCACGTAAAAAAATCCCGCCCTGTTCTATCCCACGCGGGGTGATTCTCAGAATAATTTTATTCTGAGGGGTGATTGCTGAACATACATAGAACAGAAATGCAAAAATTTAATAAGGCATCGAAGTATTGGTCTATGAAATAGATCTAAAACGAAAAAACTTTCTTCGTTTCAAATTGAAAAAGTTTTCAATAATATTAGATATTTGAAAATAAAACGGTATTTTTTTCCTGTGCTATGAGTATCTGATAACAGCACAATTAATTAGTCACGTCCCAAATTGTGCGTCGACGATTAATACAAGTATTAATACTAATAAATGTTTCCAGTCGTCTGTGCTAATTGAAACAAATGAACATTATGCAATCGATGGTATCCTATACAAGAATATTATAATTGAAAATGCTACACAAGAAGATGCTGGAAACTACACGTGTGTTTCAAAAAATAGCATCACTAACCTTAGTGCTAGCGTCTCAAAGACGTATCTTGGTAAGATTTCGTCAATATTGCAAAACATTACAAAACTTTAACTCTCTTATCTTTTTATTTACCAACTAATCTTACCAATCTTATTTTCTGTAGAAAATGGTTTCATCGTACTTACAAAAGAAAGTCGAAATACAAATGGTGCAGCTCTCGAAACAGATAAAAAAGTTTTCAAAATGCAATTTTCGATGAGGGATTACCCACCAGCCACCATTTCATTGTAAGTAACGTACATTTTGTTGGTTAGGTTAAAACAATTTTAATTTTTATGAAATATATTTATCTTTTGTTTTTCAGCTTACGAAACGGCAAAGAATTGTCTTTTAATAACAACTCCAAATACACCATCGAAAGAAAATATAACAGCGGAACAATTTATCTCAAAATAAAAAACTTGACTATCTACGATACTGGAAATTATACCCTTGTTGCTCTAAATGGCTATGCAATAGAGTATGCTAATTATGATTTCAGAGTCAAAGGTGAGGCATTTTGTCATGCGTTTAATTTTTGTGTGTTTTTGAGTTCCTAATTTTTATTATTTATGGTTACAGATAAACCATTTGTGGATTTTGTTATAAGACCAAAGCAGCGATTTCTCCAGTACACCTCTGTTTCTCTGAAATGTGACGTCACTGGATATCCCCTTCCGAGTGTGAAATGGATATTTATCCCAACAATTGGCAATTCTAGCCAACCGATATTCTTAGAAGGAAAAGAGGACATAAAATCACTGTATGAAGTTTCATCAATTCTTCAAATACGACATGTGAAGTTGTCAGGAAATGTCACTTGCGTGGCTTCTAACCAAGAGGAATCAGCAGTGACCCAACCATTCTTGGTCTATGAAATTCAAAATGGATTCGGTATAAAAGATCTTAAAGATACTTGGTTCCCCGAATATGAAAGCGTTACGATGACATGTGTGGCATCTAAATATGAGTTCACTAACGCTTCTTGGAGTGCGGAAAACGATATAGATTCTTTTGGTAATTACTACTGTGCCATTAAAATATAAATGTTATTGATTGAAGCTCATAATACTTATTTTGGTAGTTCAAGAAGGTATAGTAGTTGATAGTTTTTTTGATTTCAGTGGAATACTCTGACAACTCACTGTCATATGTTGCGAAGCTGAAATTCGACAGTATTTCTGTGAGTCAATCGGGTACATATAATTGTATTGGGATCAATAACAATGGAAGTTTTCAAAGTGATCCTGTACCATTGACAGTTGAAGGTAAATTCTTATTTTTTATGTGTATGATAATGAATGTGCGACAAGTGAGTCGTGGCTCAAGCTTTTGGCGGGAAATTAAAAAATCTTTTAGTTGATAACCCTGCATATCGTCTGAATAAACCATCTTGATACTTTTTCTTAACTTGATTATTTGTTTCATTAGTTTGGAATCTCCAATGAATTTTGTCGAAACATAAATAAATATAAACAAAACGAAAACATTAACTACATCAAAACCAACATTTCTACTCCACCAAAAACAGGGATAATAAAGATCCACCACATAAACTTATAAACATTTATTAATGCTGAACCATAATCAAAATCTGATTCATATCTTTTTTCTCAACATCTTTGAGTTCTTTGACTAAGTCTTCGATCTGACGTTTAACATTTTCGTCATCCGACAGACCATACCACAAGAAATATTTCATGTTTGCTTTAAAACATTATTACTCGTATGTACATACTAAAACATAGGTAAAATTATGTTGAATAGAAACAAAAGTTTTTTTCTTGTTTAAATCTAGCACGAGTATCAAACTGTTTGGGCTGTACTAAGTTTGACAGTCAGAGTGTGGCCATATGAAGAATCCCAAATAAATCGTATCCCAGGACTCGCTTGTCTGACTCTAGTGATTTATTTTTAATTTTCATTTTCGATTTTGAAGCAATACCCTCATAACAAAGTCTATGTCCTAATTTATGGTATGCATACCAAGACATTCATGGCAACAAGGCAATATTTGAACATTATTTTCTATTGAGAACTTTGTTTGCATAAACGACGTCACAAACATGTAAACATCCATAGTCCGGAAAATATTTATTATTACCCTGTAATAACTTTTCTTTATTATGAAAACTAAAAAATATGTACGTTTGGTTTTTGTAATCATTCGTTTATTGCAGCGAGGCGTTCTCCAGAAGTAATCACACCAGACTACGACGAAGATATTGATGCAATACCCTATCAGCCCGTCAAACTAACGTGCTTAGTTGAAGCGGTGCCTTTGCCACAAGTTGAATGGAACAGGGTAAAGTTTGTTGGTATTTCTCTGCATATTAGATAGTCTGTATTGTACATCGTTCTCGAGTGGAGAACAGGTAAACGCAGCGTAGGACGCACAACATGCTGGCGACGGCTGGTCGAGGGTGACAGAAGACAAAAAAGTACTACAAAATAAAAAGTAGAGTAGGTACTTAGGAGAGGCCTATATTCAGCAGTAGACAAGTACAGGCTGTTTTTAAACTAAAACTTTCGTAAGCTCTAGACATTATAATTTTTCTTCCGGATACACTTACCTACTTAAGTGAAGTAGGTAAGTGTATCCGAATAAAGCTAAAGAAGTACACGCTAATTAATTCAATTGATTCGATGTCTGTGTTCTATTCTAGATTAATTGATCTTAGGTAGTCGCAACGAAATATACCTTATTTTTTAAGTAAAAATTTCATAAGCACTACACATTGTGAATTTTTGGTCCGATAAAAATAAAAAATTAACGTAAGTTGATCCGGACTAAAAAATTTACAATATAACTTATTTTATATCCATTGTATTCATTAATTCATTTTGTTATAAAATACAAAATTATGATTTCTTTTCCTGGTTACCAAAAGGTAGACAGATATGCTACTTTGGAATCAGACTATAAAATAAATAAATATTAAATTTCGGGCAACAAGATGCAACATCGTCAAAATAATAAAAAATCTGCTGATTACATTATATACAAATAACAATTATTTTAATCCCTAAATTAACAGAATGGCGAACCATTGCTGAACGAAACTAATATCAGTATCATTACAATGGCATATAATTATACAACTGTGATTTCAACGGTTGATATAAAACAAATGGATGATGACAGCAAGGGAAAATATGAGTGTGCTGCGACCAACGGCGATGGACACTCTTCGAATCGATTCTATAATGTTATCATGAAAGGTGAGCTTTTCATATACAGATTATTACACATACATCGAGTCACGCGTGTATGCCAGAGGAGTAGGCTGAGACTTGAGACTGCCACTAATTTCACTACATAATGAATATCATAAACCGTTTTATATTTGTATAATGCTCGGCAGATAACATGAATAAAAATCCGCTCAGTCGTGATGCGTAATTTGACTAAACTAAGGTACGTAAGTAACGTAAGAGATCTATGTCACATACCCCGCCAATGAGTCCCGAATCCCGAAGTATCCATCCGAAGATCCATAGAGAGTTAAAAAAAATTGGTCAATCTGGCATTGTAACAATAGACTGTTAACCAGATCGATAATAATACTAACTTCCACACAACTCAATCGCTTGTGCTATGTCTTTACCCATCATCATCATCAACCCATTATGTCCCCACCAAGGGGCGCGGGCCTCTTCCCTAATGAAAGTATAGGGCACAATCCACCACGGGGGCCAAGTCCGGATTGGTGGAGGCTTGTAATACTAGTGGCTGGTCTTACTGTTAGAAGTTTTCAAACCGCCCTAAGGCTCTGTTTTGGCTTAACGACTGCTACGAGATCTATCGACGGCAGCCGGCGCCAACTGCTTAAAGTGCCTTGCGAAGCACGGAACCGCTCAAAAAAATGCCACTAGCGTTAGTCATAGAACGGTCACCCATCCATGCACTGAACGCGCCCTATGTTGCTTAACCTTACCCATGCACCTATTATGTCTTTACAGAAAAATCACCATTCAAGGCTGTTTACTTGAGCGTGATTGGAGTTATATTCCTAGTGCTACTTCTGGTGGTTATTTACCTTATATGGAAGATAAAGAAGGAGAAGCGATTCCGCAAAGAGCTGGCCGCAGCTGGTTTGCTCAACTTCAACGAAGGAGTCACTAGCTCTATCAACCCGGATCTTGGTATCGACGAGCAAGCCGAACTCTTGCCGTATAATAAGGAGTTCGAGTTCCCACCGGAGAAGCTTAAGCTAGGTATGCATAATTGTAACCGATTGGCTTAAAATAGTTCTGAATTTATTAGTTAGTACTTGGTTAGTACAGTCCTTGTGTCTCACCAATAATTACAGAGTGAAAAATATTAATGTTGGTGTTAAAATATCTTTGTTTTTCGCACCCCCATAAAGGTAAATTTGTTTAAAAAAATTATTCATACAACCAACCTGTTCATCATTATCATCAACCCATTATGTCCCCACGGAGGGGCACGGGTCTCTTCCCTGAGGAAGGTATAGGCCTTACTCCACCACGGGGGCCAAGTCCAACTAACCAACCAACCTGTATATACTTTTATTCCTTTTCTTACGCGTTGAGATAACTACGCCTTCTATGTACATTACATACATACATTGACAAGCCCCTTTAGCAGAATTAACAAGATCTGGCATTTAATTCTGCAGTTTACTTAGTGACAATGATTCCGTTATCTGTTTCAGGTAAACAACTCGGCGCGGGCGCCTTCGGTGTCGTGTACAAGGCTGAGGCTAGAGGCATTATCAATGCTGAAGAGACAACGACGGTTGCCGTGAAAATGGTGAAGAAGACCGCTGACAATATGTACATCAAAGCTCTGGCCTCCGAGCTCAAGATCATGGTGCATTTGGGAAAACACGTGAACATCGTCAATCTGCTCGGCGCCTGCACGAAAAACGTCGGAAAACGTAAGTCGGTTGGGATTGATTTATGCCAGCGTAATGGTGACTTATGTAAATTTACATCAGCATAATTATGCAGGGTGACAATGCGTGTTAGTGTTACACGTTTTATATGTAAAAAGCCGATTTTCACGTACATTGGCAAATTCTGATATTTTAGCTCTACAAAATACTTGACTCACGCAATCGTAGATCATAATGCAAGAGATCAGTACGCTATTCACATCGCCCAATTTCAGTACTTGCCTGAGCCCTAAGGATTTAGGTATTAAAGTTTCAGTAAAAATATTGATCTTGTGTCATAGCCAAAGTTAGAGTATTTGCTTTGTTTGTATACAAATACCGACATAGAACGTATGGTTATTTTTGACTCCTAACAACCATTGGCATTGTTTCAAATAAGTATTCGGTACCGGCCGTTCCAGAATACGCATACTCGCTATGAAATTTTTTCAGTGGAAATTATATCAGTTTCTTAGTAATGAACAGATTATAATATGTATACTGAACCACACTACAGTTTTGCGCTGGTGCTGATATCAAAATGAATCATATCATAGTGCTAAAGAAAGTTCAATTTATAACTCTAGAGACGGCGAACTAAAGCACATTTAGTTACTTTACAATCTTTACTTACAACCAAAATATATTTAAGTAGTACTATCCTTAATTAAAAAAATAAACAAGTTTGGTCATTTTATCGTTTCATAAATAGATGTCCGTTAATGTAATCAAGATAATAAAAATGTTGTAGAACAATTTTATACCTAACAGATTATTTTTGATTTGCCTTAGTCTACCGACCAACTAGCAATAATACAGGGTGGAATTTCATTTAATTTATGAAGTTTGTTAGAGAGATTTCATCCTTATAATTGACCTTATAATTGATTGCAATAAAAGTACAGGGTGCAATTTTCACAGATTTTAGTAGGTTCGATTACCGGGTGCGGCAAGCGAATTTTTGAAAAGCTTTGAATGCTTCCTTTCTTTTCAAAAATAAAGGAATGTTTCCTTTGAGTAAAATTTTCTATCTACAGTATTAAGAGTACTTCCCCTTCAGGTGGCATTACAAAATTCCACCCTGTAGATAGGTACCGATATTTTCGTGGTCAAAATATAATGATATGTAGAGGATACCTACAATTTTATAAAACATGAAGGAAGTCAAAGAATTTTCTATGTTACTTTTTCTGCTCGTAAAATATGGAGGCCTTTGTCCAGCAGTGGGACTCAAAAGAGGCTATTTAGAAAAAAAAGCAATGGGGAATTATGGAAATAAGATTTTAAAGTAGAGTTAACCTTTTTGCTTAGGTTTTTAATTGCAACTGGCCACTAAATATTAAGGTCCTTCTATCCTTTATGAAAATTAAAAACAAAAGAACTTAAGCGCAATGAAATGACGTGATTTTTTTAAATTAGGTGCCGCCATACTATGAACGCTGAATAAAAAAAAACAAAAATTAACGCTGATATTTTTTTGAATTTTTTTCATGAGCCGTGTCACTTTAATAATATTTGGTGGGCAGATAATAATATAATTAAAACACAAAGAACTATTTTTTATTCAACACTGAAACATTAGTCCCCTTATTGTTTGGGCAAAACTTATTTATTGTTTATGAATGTTTCAGGTGAATTAATAATGATCGTAGAGTACTGCAAATTCGGCAATATCCACAACTACCTTCAGAAGCACCGGGAGGTGTACATCGACCAACTCAACGACCACGCCGAGAAGGGTGCCGGCAGGATCAACAGGGCTTTCTCTTCTAGCAGTGGCACTAGCGGGTAAATTGCACTATACTTGAGCCATTACAAACGTGCGAACCGAGTCATAAAAGTGCAAGCGAGAGTTCCGATTTGCCTGAAATGCATTCTAGGTATATGTGTGAGAGATACAAATGTTTATGACTCAGTTCGCACTTTTGTAATAGCTCAAGTAGGTATAACTCTTCTATTTTATTTCCTTAGAAGTTTTATCTCTTAACTACGAAGGGTGTCTGGAAGAGAATCCCTACGTTTAGTGATTTGACAACTATCTGTTCATCGTCATCAACCCATTATGTCCCCACCGAGGGGCACGGGTCTCCTCCTTGAGGAAGGTATAGGCCATACTCCACCACGGGGGCCAAATCCGGATTGGTGGAGTATGGCCTATACCTTCCTCAAGGAGACCCGAGTTAACTGTCTGTTAATTCTCTTAAAATAAGTAATATTTTTTGTTTTTTTGTATACAATTGAGTGTTCTTAATGCTATTCCAAATGGTTATTATGGTTATGTATCTTGTTTTTTGTGAATTTTCTCAAAGAACAATGTGCAAAACGGTATGAACCTTGGGCCCACCGGTGTAGCATTATAGCAGGTATGTGGATCGATGAGTCATGACATAAGCTATTAATTTTAAAGGAAAGATCAAATCGATGTATGAGTGCAAAAAAAACCATTTTATTTCAGTGCAAGTCACATGCATAGATGAGCGATTTTTCAACAGAAAGTGGTATGTTACGCTATGAAAAATAATGTCAAGACACTACAAACAACATACATACCCCGCCCCTCCCTCACCCCCTCCGGTGATAGTTGGGTGTTAACTTGCTACTGTATAAACACACATCTCTCGCTTCTTCCACTGTTTCATCATCATCAGCCCACCACTGCCCACTGCTGGGTATAGGCCTTTTCCCCCAAATGCCATTTCACACGGTCTCTCGTCATTCGCATTCACGGACTTCACTTCCACTGTTTATCTTCATATTATAAATAAAATATCTGTTTTATTATTATTATAGATACATAACATAAGAAAATGTATTGAATGAATTGCATTTATTATTATCGTACTTAATGTCTCCATTTCATCATCACCATCAGGCCATACTAGTCCACTACTGCACATAGCCCTCCCCCTAATGAGTGCCATAGAGCCCTGTCTTCAGCTTGTCGCATTCAGCATCTGCCTGCAGTTTTTTGCAGATCGTCATCCCACCTAGTCGGAGGGCGTCCTACACTACGTTTGCTGAGTCGCGGTCTCCACTCAAGAACACGTTTACCCCACCGGTTGTCGGTTCTTCGCGAAATAAGACCAGCCCATAGCACTTCAGCTTGCTAATTTTCTGAGCTATATCGATAATTTTGGTTCTCTGTCGGATGTATTCGTTACGAATCCTATCCTTCAGAGAAACTCCGAGCATAGCTCTTTCCATAGCTCGCTGAGTGAAACTCCGAGCATAACTCCTGCCATAGTTCGCTGAGCGAAACTCCGAGCATGGCTCTTTCCGTAGCTCGCTGAGCGAAACTCCGAGCATAGCTCTTTCCATAGCTCGCTGAGCGACTTTGAACTGGTGGACCAACCCTTACGTGAGTGTCCATGTCTCAGCTCTGTAGGTCATGACAGGTAGGACACGCTAGTTAAAACATGTCTGTTTCGGTCTTGAACTACAGAACGGAAACACCATAGTCGTTGTTCCGGTTCCATGTTTTGTCACAGAGCCACTGAACGCGACAAAAAAAAAACACCATCATCATCATCAACCCATTATGTCCCCATCGAGGGGCACGGGTCTCTTCCCTGAGGAAGGTATAGACCATACTCCACCGTTGAGGCTTGTAAGACTAGTGGCTGGTCTTACTGTCAGAAGTTATCAAGCCGCCCTAAGGCCTCTAACTAGGCTTAACGACTGCCATCTATCGACAGCAGCCGGCACCAACTGCTTAACATGCCTTGCGAAGCAGGGAACCGCTCGGAAAAAAAGCCACTAGCGTTAGTCATAGACGGTGACCCATCCATGGACTGAACGCGCCGTATGTTGCTTAACCTTAGCGATCGTTTAAGATCACTCAGGCAGCCCAGGCTATGAGCGATTCTAAATCGAAATCACTTGAAATCTCGAAAAAACACACCATAGTGTCTTTTCTCTTTAATGTTGATATAAATGCTGATATATTGCTTTTCTGTGAACACATACAGCAATGTCGCCATATAAAAAAATTTTGCTATTGACTAGTTGATAATGTTACAGATGGTATAAAAATGCTACAAGTGTGGGCCCAAGTTGCACATTATTCTTTGAAGTAAGTAGTTATGTTCTTCTCGACATATGCCCGGTTCCTTTAATATACGCCTACCGGCTACGATCCGTTTTCCATACAATTTATTGATGGTTCGTAGGAATTTCGTAGGAATTGTAACCGATCGTAAGCAAAAACGAAGCGTTTTGTGGATATTGGAACCGGGCAATAGATATGTTTTATAACGAGGCCAGGTTGCGCGCTTCAAATGTAAAAATAAGCTATTTTCTAGAACAATAATTGTTGAATCCTGATGTTCTCATGCTACCAAACGCATGACTTACGCCTCCATTCATTTATGCAGTAGTGGTAACTACTACGATACGAAGAAAACGATTTCAATTATTGTTTTATATCAATTTATACATATTAAAATAACACGACGTATGAGTCTCCATTGCCAGCACTATATTTATGCCTTGGTTATATTAATTACATCGATTTATTATATTAAATTGAATGATTCAATTGACTGAATTATAAAATTAAATTAATGCGGCTCACGGAAAACTCATATACACTAATTAAACACATGTGTCGCTGGCAGGAAATATCAAAGCTTGCGAGCAAAATTTATGCGTAAGTATCTACTGCGCGTTGACCTGTTGACCTAGTAAATATTTAGGCCCACTTTTACATTTATTTTATTTATTGGGTTAGGTAGAGAAAAACCACTTATTACTGGGAATGACTTTAATGAAAACTGTTGTTTTTGTTTCAGATGTCAGTCGGATTACGGCGGTTCAAATAACACACAGAATACTGATAACACGTTCATCAACACAGCAAACACAAGCAGATCTTGCAGAAAAGGTAACAACAAAACATTACTGTTACCTTTCTCTACATCGTTAATAATTTTTATTATCACAAAACTATATAAACTAAGTAATACTAATAACATCTATAAGTCAGTTACACTTATTTTCGTTAGTAGGCTTAAACAATATTTATTGGTACTTACCGATGACTAAAGACACAATACCTACATGTATTATAAATTACATATTTAATAGTACAAATTAGAGGCTACATGCGCACAGTGACGCATGTAGAGCGAATCTGGACGTGCTGCTATCATGCTCTGGATGTTGTTGGAGCGGATTCTATCGTTACAATTTTTACATCCTATCTAGTTAAATGCGGGGCGTTATTAGAGTACCAAATCCTGAACTATCATAATAAGCTATTTGACAGTATGAAAAAAAACCATTATTATTTATACGTACCTATTCGTATAAATTATGTGTCTAAAAACCGCTTTAAGGAATTTTAATTAAAAAAGCAATTATGATTTGTAAAAAGCACAAAATAAATTTTGATAATTTGTATCTGCCGCCATTGTATCGAAAACGGCCTGGATTGGCCGTTTCTATGATGACGTCAGATGTTAGTAAAAATGGCGTCTGTCAATCATTCTTTCTTACGTTCATTGGTTGGTTTACGGGAAATAACGTCATAATTCCTGTGCGACGCCATATTGCGTAAGATAGCGTTTTGGCGGCTTATTTATAAAGTAAATTTTCGTTTGCCTTTTTTAGAAGAAATACACGAAAGAATTTAAAATGACCACTTTCTGAGGACTCAATGAACATCAACAAACAATATGGGATGGCTTTTAGGAACCGGTCAGATAGTCTATGGTATAAATTTCTGATTCCATCCTAATTTGAAAGATAGACGATTGGAATCGTTCAGGATTTGGTGCGCCGATCTTTTATGGTTTGAATATTTATCCACCTATCCAGCTCTTTATAAAACCCATAAGTACAGGCGGAGTTGGTACGCCGACCCTTTGACAATCTTTTTCACTACTGTCCATCGAATGGTCGCTTCTCCGACATTGTTTTGTTATCACATTCGTTCGTGCACCATTCGTCCTTCCGCTTGAACAAATTGTTAAAGTTATCTTCATGTGTCAAAGCCGTCCACTTTGACAGAAATATATCTATATACAGGGTGTCCCAAAACTCGACGTCAACCCGAAGCCGGGTGAAAAGGCAAGTCAAGCTGGTTGTCAGAAAAATATAAAAAAAAAAAGTTGTATGATTTCAAAATTATAGGCATTGTTTAAAAATCGCAAAATTACACACCCTGTGACAGTCTTTTTACTCCTGTTGCCACAAATCTTTACTTTTTCCAATTATTTTTTTTGCTGTGTAACCCTGAATAATGCTTCTCTAAATTGTAATCAAAATTTTGAAACCAGCTGCTCTAGCTTGCATAAAAAATAGGACTTATTTCCTAGAAAAACTTTCAAAATAAAAAATTGCCTAGTTTTAACTGACTATATTGAAAAAAAAATGTACTACGCGAGTTTGGCAAGTTATGTCAAAAGTTGGCGCATTTAGTAAAGATTCCAAAATGGTATAATACTTGGTAAATTGTAGCTGATAACATGGATAAAAAAAATTTTTCCTGTAAAACCCAGTTTTTAACAAATTTTTCTTACTTGGTTAAAAAATATTCTAATGGGCGCAAGATTTTCCAAAGAGTCGTAAATTGTAAATTGCTTGAGATGAATCAGGCATTCTAAGAAGTATAAGCGAGATAAGTATTGACGCTTAAGTGACTAAGACGGAAAGAGTCACCTTATCAAGTGCGAGCGAGATAGGTTTGGACGCTAAAGTGACTGAAACGGAGAGAGTCATCTTACTAAGTGCGAGCGAGACAGAGAGTGACGCCAGGTATTCGCTTTTGTACTCACACATCACAATCACAAATCAGTACGTTACGCTCCTTCGTTTACTGCACTTGTTTTCGTATTCGTTTGTGTTGATTTCGTACTAACTACTTTTGGCTTCGTTTATGGACTTGTGATTGCTTGTGATTTGGATCCGAACTGTTTATTTTCCCTCAACGACGACCTTTGCTTTCTCCTGGACTATCGTGTGACTAGTGCCAAGATGTCTGTGTATACCACTCGCGAATACGCTAATATGCACCTTATTTATGGTGAATGCAGGTGTAATGCCAGTGCTGCCGCCAAACTTTACCGTGAAAGGTACCCAAACGCTGCTCGTTACCCTGATCATCGAGTGTTTACGAATGTGCATCGTTTACTCTTCTCAGAGGGCCACCTCCCAAATCAAGAGCACGGTGGAGGAAGACCCGCCCACCCGATGGAAGACGAGGTGCTAGAAGCTGTCGAAGAAGACCCAAGCACTTCAGTTAGGGCTATTGAAATAACCACCGGAGTGCCCAAAAGTACAGCCCATCGTATTTTAAAAAGACATGAATTACACCCATACCACGTACAGCGAGTACAGACGTTACTACCCGGGGACTACCAAAATCGAGTAAATTTTTCCCGGACAATATTGGAGAGGTACAGGGATGACCCGCTTTTCTTAACGAAAATTTTATGGTCTGATGAATCGACATTCAAAAAGGACGGCTACATGAACATGCATAACTTGCATGAATGGCATGAAGAAAACCCTCATCTAACGAGGCAGGATCGGTCCCAGTACCGATTCAAAGTAAACATGTGGACCGGAATTTTAAATGGTCAAATAATTGGTCCTTTTGAGTTGCCTGATGCGTTGAATGGCGAGGTCTACTTGGACTTTCTACAGAACCATCTACCAAGTTTACTAGAAGACGTGCCGTTAAACATTTACAGAGAAATGTGGTTCCAGCAAGATGCACCCACTATGCTCGCTCCGTTCGACAATATCTCGATGAAGAGTTTCCCGGGAGATGGATCGGACGGTCTGGCCCAATCTCGTGGCCGGCCCGTTCACCGGACTTGAATCCATTAGACTTTTTTACTGGGGAGCAGTCAAAGAAAAAGTGTATTCAAAGCCAATTGAAAGTGAATTTGAACTCCGGCAAAGAATAGCAGAAGCAGCTGAATTCGTAAATAATGGACGATTCGCTCGAAAGATAGCTCGATCATTTTTAAAGAGATGTCGGGCTTGTATTGCCGCCGAAGGAAGACATTTTGAACATTTGTTGTAGTAAAAATAGTTGTATTGGTACATTCATGAAAAATTTTAAAAATTATTGTGAGTTTAATAAATAAACCTTAGTATTAAAAAATTGTGTCAATTAAAATTTAAACTTTTACAAAAAAATGGTGCCTATTTCATACCACACACAAAGAGAACTAAACTAAATTTAGTGGACAATCTGTTTTTTCAATCGGTTTATGATAGACAAGCACAGGTACAATTAACTTAAATTTAATCAGTGTGTGCATTGGAATCGGCTCCAATGTAAAAACCAATAAGTTTTGCCATTTTCACCAAGTAAGAAAAATTTGTTAAAAACTGGGTTTTACAGGAAAAAAAAATGTTTATCAGCTACAATTTACCAAGTATTATACCATTTTGGAATCTTTACTAAATGCGCCAACTTTTGACATAACTTGCCAAACTCGCGTAGTACATTTTTTTTTTCAATACAGTCAGTTAAAACTAGGCAATTTTTTATTTTGAAAGTTTTTCTAGGAAATAAGTCCTATTTTTTATGCAAGCTAGAGCAGCTGGTTTCAAAATTTTGATTACAGTTTAGAGAAGCATTATTCAGGGTTAAGATTTATGGCAACAGGAGTAAAAAGACTGTCACAGGGTGTGTAATTTTGCGATTTTAAAAAAAATGCCTATAATTTTGAAATCATACAACTTAGATTTTTTTTTTATATATTTCTGACAACCAGCTTGACTTGCCTTTTCACCCGGCTCCGGGTTGACGTCGAGTTTTGGGACACCCTGTATATAAAAGGAGAAGCTGACTGACTGACTGACATATCAACGCAGGGCCTAAACTATAAGGGTTAGAAATTTGAATTTTTGCACACGGGTTCCTTTTGTAACGTAGGGGTGCACTAAGAAAGGATTTTTGAAAATTCATCCCCTAAGGGGGTCAAATGGGGGTTCAAAGTTAGTATGAAACTTTGCCGTTTTTGAAGTTATTCGAATGAAATTTGGTACGAAGGTTCTTCATTTAAAAGTTATGAAAAATATGTAAAATAGTTTTTCGAAAATCATCCCTTAAAGGGGTAAAAAGTTAGTATAAAGTTAGTATGAAACTTTGCCGTTTTTTGAAGTTATTCGAATGAAATTCAGCATGAAGGTCCTTCATTGAAAGACATGAAAGACGTGTAAAATAAGAGGCGGTTGCGAAGTTAGTATGAAAGCTCTTTCGCATGCGCTAAAAGTATCCCTATCTTATTTGCAAACACTTTACTCAACTAAAGCCCACGCGGACGTAGTCGCGGGCAACAGCTAGTTAGACATATATTTATTTAGATTTCCATAAAAACGGACTAAGTCTCATTTTGAAAGAAAAAAACTAAATGACAAAAAATACCTATATCAAACATTTGACGATGCCCACCGTGAATTAATTTCACCTCTGTTATTTTGCTTATATTTATCATTTAATTGGATTTCAGTTAACAATGCTTCCTCATTTCCTTCCAACTTATTTTAGGAGTATAGCTTAATGATTCTATCTTATTTAAAATGTTTTGTGCAGACACGCAAAAGATGCAGGTGGACTTCATAAAAGGTATACATGGAGATTTCGCAGAAACTTACGTTACTAAAATATCTGTGTTTTATTTATGCACAAACTTGCACATTTTTTGTTATTACAGTATTGTAACTGTAAAATTACTGTTTCTATTCACTGTGAGGCGTTTGAAAATAACTTATTGGTTGTTAGATCATTGAAGTTTAGATGAATCACATACCTGGGCCTCGATTCTGTTAGTGTATTACAGTACGATGGCAGATACACGGTCGGGTCACGTGACGTGTTTTTCCATACCATTGACGCCTAGGTTGTTAGCTATGTATGCGCGCGTAGACTTGAAACGGCAATGAAACTAAATCACCATGTTCATGCAGTTGTCATTGTACTGCAATGCATTAACAGAATCTAAGTCCTATTATCTGTCTGTGAGCTTATATTATTAGCAGTTTAACAGTAAGTTTCTGACGCTTCAGAAAATGCTAACTAGTGCATGATTATTTAAATATGGTGAACAAAAAAGAAGTAGCGCACTAGGAAGTAAATCTTTTTGTCCATTAGCAGAACAAGTGGAAGCGGTTCTTGGTATCCTACAAATTGACCAGTGCTTATCTCTATCTTGTAGGATCTTATTTATCTGATTTCAGAGTGATTTCGCATTCGTTTACCGCTTAGGACGTCTACGTAGACATTTTAACAAAATTTTAGAAACATGCATGCTTTTTTGCTAATTTAGTTAATTAATTTCAGATATAAAAAAATCATAGAAATTTGTTAGTGTTCCTATTCTAGAATTAGTACATATTCTATAAACATTTAGTCTATTCTGCCCCCGATAGTTGAAAGGGCGCATATAACATTTTTTCCGAAATTGAGTTATATACATTGTTGGAATCAGCAAAAAAAGGCGCATCGGCCAGTATTTTTTATTTTTCGCTATCTCGCTTTATAGCGATTTTCTGTAGTAGAAATGGGCGCATATGCATCCAATTTTTTGACTAAATGGAAGATGAAAAGCCGAAATTAATATAAACTTAGTAGAATAACCGCATTTGCACATATACGCCTTTGAGCTTCATAGTAATATTTCATGATCGGAAGTTTAATAGGCGCTTATTCGATATCGTTTTTAATGCTTAATAGATAGGTCGCAAGTGACCATTTGCGCCTTAGACGCTAGTTGGAACGTATTATACCTACTAAGTAGAAAAGTCAACATCTGCCACATGCGCCCTTACTACTTCGTATTTTATATTTTCTTCAATGCGCATCTGCCAGATACGTCTCAATTCGTCTCAATTAAATAAAAGGCTGAAATTATGTATTAAGTCAAGATGAAACCTACAATAGACGATCATAGGTACTTTTCAACTTAGCCAAGGGCTATTAGATTGATAATGGATATTTGTGCCTAAAGTGCCTACTTAAATGCGCCTTTTCTTTCTAGGAAAATATTTAAAATTATACACTTGGTACTAGGGTTAAAAGTAATAAAAAGCGCATACGAAATTGATAGGGCGCATGTAGCGATATGCGCCTATTCAATTAATTATGTCTCATTTCTTCATATTTTTTAAACTAAAATGAAAAGGTTTTTTTGAGATTTTGCATATAATATGTTTAAAATATACCTATCGTACTATAGCAATTGAAAGATAATCATGTTAACTATTTTTCGACATCTTCAAAAATATATTTCTTCGTTTAACTAACAGACAGCAAACAATTTAAGTTTTTATTCATTAAACATTTTTTTTCTCAGTTTTAGATTCTTGTTACATGCGCCTTTTCAACTATCGGGGGCAGTATTAAGGTAGTTTTTATGGTATGGTTTTATGTACATATTGAGAGCCTCTTTTCTCTCACCCATTCATTAATTGATGGCTACGCTATTCCTATTCCTAGCCCACGCTAGGAACGCACCCTCAGTCAAGTATAATTATACTAATCTTATGTTCAACAACAATTTCAGTGTCTGAGTCGGGGTACCTGCAGCCAGAGTGGCGGTCGAACTACGAGAGCGACTACAGCTATGACAGCCGTAGTCCTAGACCGCTCTGCTCGAGAGACCTGCTCAGCTGGGCCTTCCAGATCGCGCGGGGCATGGAGTATTTAGCTAGTCGGAAGGTGAGATATGAGCCTATAAAGCAGGCCATACACGCTAGGTTGTGCCTGACAGGTATGTATGTACAGTTAAACTGTACAGTTAAACCTGTGGAAACGTGGATACACGCATATGTAAAACAACTGTGCAGGTTTCCACGCCTATCCAGGCAAACCAGAAAATACAAAATCTAGTATTTTTCACCTGCGCAGTAACCCTGTACAGGTAAACCGGACCGTGTGTGGCGGTTGCCTGCGCAGGCGTCAATCGTCCGAGTGCTGTTTTCCTCGCAGTAACCATGGTTTGCACCATTGTAGACGAGATTTTTGTTTCAATTTCCTCTGTCTCAATAAAACAAACAATAAACCAATGAAAGCTACGGCATCGAGATCGACTGTCGCGGCCGGAGCCCTGGTTTCAACTGAGAGTTTGTACAGGTTTCCGCTACGTGTGTGGCCTCTATGAAGCTTAGTTTTACCTGACAGGCGTAACTGTATGGGCATACCTGCCAGGCATACCCTAGCGTGTATGGCCTGCTTACGGCTTGTGGGCTAAAGTGGCAGTGGGCTGGTCACAAATGCCGAAGAAGAGATAATGGATAGGGTGCAAAGGTTCTCGAGTGGAGGTCATCAACTGGCAAAAGCAGCGTAGAACGTACGCTAGCTTACTGGACCGATGGTCTTAGTATGGTAGACAGCTGGCTGTGGCTGGATTTAATAAAGAATTGTTCATCACTGTTTCAAACTCATATTTTAAATTGAACTTTTCATGAGTAGATACGCTGTCAGGCGTGATTCCTTAGGATTATTTCGTCCATCATGTCGGGTCATTTACAAACAAACACGTAAGGCCGGGGCGCAGCTATGTAAATTAGATTTTTTAAAAGTTTAGTGATGTCACGACCATGGTGAATAGCATTTTGGGCGTTTGAAAGTATAGATTTTTTTTAATTTAATTTCTGTAGACGTCTTTTCCACTTTTTCGTATTCAAATCGGTATATTTAGGATTGTTCAAGATTGCCCAAGTACCAGCTAAAGGAACAAAAAGGGGTCAACAATGTAGCCAGCCACCAATGAAAAAAGATGACATCTGACCATTATAAAAGAACACAATACCTGCCTGTACAAAAAGTTTAAAAAAAATCTTAAATATTTTTTTTAAGAAATGTCTGTTTTTTACAAAAAATATAAAAATATAATCCTAAGTTCTTGGTTTGAAAGAAGATACCTATAACAATAATTGATATTTACAATAGTCACTTTTTGCAAAAAGGCTACCATTACAGATAACCTATAGATAAGTATACAAATATACTTTACGGCCTAAAAATAGAAGGAATAGCTTACAACACCGCTCAAGACGAAAATTGGCGGTTTTCACATTTGGTCATTCAACCATTCGTCTAACCATTGGTCACACCTATAAAGTCGGTAAAAATGACTTAAGCGGTGTTGTAAGCTAGGGGACGAATATATCATGATCCCTTTGCCAAGTTTCGGGTGCGATCATTAAAAAAAGAACGGTAAAAACACGGAGAGTCTCTTAGAAAAACTTAGAAATCTTACTTTTATGCTTTGCAAATGAATATTAACTACAATATTTATTTCGTTTCAGGTTCTTCATGGTGATTTAGCAGCTAGAAATATATTGCTGGCAGACGACAATATTGTGAAGATATGCGACTTTGGATTAGCAAAGAATATTTACAAGAACGACGAATATAAGAAAAAAGACAATGTAAGTTCAGAATCTTTACCTACTGATTACCCCAGCACACTTATCAAAAATGCAGTTGATTAACTTGAGAAGGTCTAACAAAAAATAAGTAACGATGTTTTTTGGGTCAAAAATTATTTGATAATGATCTTGTAAAATATCTGCGGAAATCGAACAATTTTATAATTTCGTTTGTTTTATTATGCTTTCGATTGGTCTGTTACTAGAAAAAATAAAAAAACCGTTATGATAGTCTAGTCTTTCGGGTAATCTTAGTATGTAGGTAAGGAAAGTTTGTTAATAAAAATATTTTGATGAGTCCAAAAGTATCGTCTAAGTCTGATATTCATTATACTAGTATTTCATGATTCTAGCTCTTTCAACTCATGATAATAAACTCTTTTTTAGTGGTTATACTCTTTTATCTCTAATCGGCATTTTGCACTCAGACATTTAAACCTCTTTTGAAGATCACAATTTATGTTTATTTACATAAATGTTCATTCCATTTCTTTCAAATATCCATATTGAGTGATACTCAATTGTACTTGACTTAAACTACCATATTAACGACCTAAAGACCCATACGCCATAACCAACTTCACATCGGTTTTAATTGTTTTAAAAGCTATATTTGTAAAATTTCAGTGCCCACTCCCAGTGAAATGGCTAGCCATCGAGTGCATGACAGACAGCATTTTCTCCACCCAGTCGGACGTTTGGTCGTTCGGCATTGTGCTGTGGGAAATATTCTCGCTCGCCAAGAATCCGTATCCCAACATCAGCCCGCAGAACTTAATACAATGGTTACGGGAAGGGTAAGTTTATTTATTTGTTTTAAATACACTTGGCAGCTTTTATTTTGACGAATACGTTGGGTACTTATGTGTAAGTTCAAGTATTAAGATAGGAGGTATGTTTGGTTCAGTTGAGATTTTTAGTTGGTTGATTTAAAAACCGATGTCCTGATTTTGAGTCCCGCTGGAAACTTCTCAGTCTGGATACAATTCCATGTCTGCTTATCCTTGCCAGGTTATCATAGCACAAAGCATCTTAATAACCCGTAATAAGTGCGAATATACAGGGTGACCCAAAACTCGATGTCAAGCCGAAACCGGGTGAAAAGGCACTGTAGGTACTGAAAAAAAAAAAACGATTTATTTTTATTTTTCTGATAACCAGTATGACTTGCCTGTTCACCCGATTCCGGCTTGAGGTCGAGTTTTGGGACACCCTGTATATAGAGCAAGATCTGTACGAAATGAATAGATGTGTCCATAAATAGTTTATTTCGCTTTACCTAAATGAATCTAACTATTCGCCTAGATATAGAATAGAGCTGTGAATGATATGTGATACAATTTTGATGTATCAAATTTCAGAAACCGCTTATCAAAGCCGACGTACGCAAACGAGGATCTCCACAAGATAATGAAGCAGTGCTGGCTGCAGGATCCGACTAAACGGCCTACCTTCGGGCAACTACAGGATATTCTCGGGACCTACCTTGAAGATAAAGTTAGAAATGTAAGTGGACCTACTATAACCTTAATTTTCACATTTTCTAACCTTTAATCTGTAGAATTTTCGTTAGGCCGCTCGGCTTACCATAACAATGGTTTTAATTGTTATTTTCAAGGTCATAACGCAACTGATTAATCTCCAAAGGTGATTTTTTCTATCAACATTACGCAGTTGACAGCATTACCTCATCAGCTTTCAAATGAGTGCACTCTATTCTTCTGAACTGGCGGCTATCATTGGATCAGCCCCAAACATCGACAGCATTGAATTTGTAGGTAGCAATACCATACGCTAATAGTGAAGGAAAACATCGTGAGAAAACCCGCGCCTTGGTTGGCTCTTGTCTAGTTTGTCTAGTCTTTCCTGTGGGCTTCTTCTTTCCTGTGGGAGCCGACTAAGCTGTCAGGATTGCATAGGTGCCGACAAGCCAACTCCATCTAAAAAAAACATTGTCTCAGGCACTGCAGCTTCCAAGTGACCCCGTCACCCACCTAGTGTAAGTAAAGGTGCCAACTAGACGCTGTCTAAATCATCTCTTTACGTAAATGCAACGGCCAAAGTTTGTTGTCTTATTCGGGCTCAAAAGCCTTCAGCAACCTTCAACTTAAATCTTTTGAACTATCTAATTTTTGATAGATAATTATAATATGAAATTTGCTTGTTTCCAGCACTATATCGACTTGAACTCTTCCTATGTGGAGAAGAACGACGCGATGCGAGCGGGCGGACTGGAAGACTATCTAGCGATGGTGTCGGCGCCTGACTACAATAACATGGTCACCCCAAACCCGCACCACTACGTCAACGATTCCAATATCAACATATTCTTGTCGAGGCCCGCCTTGCAGTTGCAGCATGGTAACCCATTTCACTATTTTACACTTTCACGTGCTTTTCGCTTTTCCCTATTGGTGGAGGTTCTACAAATGATCTCGCTTTAACCAGTATCGACTGGCTGCTCTGATATATTTTCCAATTTTTCTGAGCAGACTACTTTTCCAATTTATCGAGCGTCTTTTTCTTTAACCTTTTGTGATTTGTAATTAAGAAAAATATAATTATTACTATGTTATATTTTTGGTAACCTATCGTCATTCTTCACCTAATAGTTAAACAAAATCTATTCCATTTAGGTATGAGTTCACGTTTGTATCAGATGTTAGAAACGCAGTTGGATGATAACCTAGAATATTGCATCAATCTAGGTACAGGTTCTAAATTAATACTATCATCATACTAAAAAATATAATAGACGTCCATGTCACTAATATCAGAGATGAATAGTGGTTAATATGTTCGTGTTTTATTGGTCAACAACGCAGATATCACTAAGGAGAATCCTCTATTAGATACAGAAACCTTGGAACTGAAGGCGTTATGAGTTGCGGAACATCGTATGGTAAAAATACTGATTTATGCACGAGTATTGTTGGTTCTGTGTAATGGCGATTTAAAACTCACACGTAGGTAGCTGTTGTTTCTGTGCAAGGGTTGTCTCTAACCGTTGACGAATGACGAATTATTTGTGCTAACTTCAAACACACTGTACTAATGTATTTTCTGATATCGCGCACTTGCAAGAACAACGTGTTATTTCGGAACCCTTACGTTACATGAGAGCATTTTTTTTAAAGTTTCAAAGTAATGGCCGAAATAGATAGCATAACGTGATGCAGTGTCTCTTTGGCTCATTATTCCGGCGTTTTCGTAGTAAATAAAATCGCGTTAAAAAAAAATCTACTAATAAAAAATGGTTTTCTTCGAAATATCACGTTGTTCTTGCAGGGGTGCGATATAATCCACGATTTGGAGTTTTATGTTTTGACACCTAACAAAAAGATGGTAAGTTTATTGTTGATTGTAATTACCATCCTATTCATTACAGACGACGAAGGCTATTTGCAAATGAGCCCACCGTCGAATCCACAAATATTCAGTCCACGCGTTCCGGGAGCCAAATTTGACTTCAACGTCCGGTCCCTAAGCCCGTTGGCTGACTCTCACTCTGAGCTGACGCCCATGCTTACTCTTAACAACCTGCCAGCCCGCGGCGGATCAGAATCAGACCAAGAGGGAAACACGTCACCCTACCTCACAATGCAGCTCTGCCCACGAATAGAGGAAGAAGCTGACGAAGTCTTTGAGACCAAACAAAACAACGCAAAGAACGTGGCCCAGAACACTGCGGTCACCAACCCGACCTACATAACCTTCGATATCGATCTCGAAACGAAACCCCAGGATATTAAAAATAATTACGTTAATGTGAGTGTACCAAACGGTCTAGTCAAGTAAAAAGTAAGTAACATAAGAATTATTATGAATAGTGGAAGTCGAACGTCGAGTTATATTTTATGATCGTAGGGTCCACAGTACCGATGACGTACGATTTACAAAAATGTAATAGGTAAAAAATTACCCCCTAAGCTTTTAGAATATATCCTGGCTACTATCGGATAGAATCGGATATATTCGTGTAATAGAAATATCGGAACTAATATGGATATGACACATAACTTTGCATAATTTTTCAAAATAGTGACGAAAAGTTTTATACAGAGCAGGAAGTAGTATTACACTCGTGTGCTTTCGGCGAAAACCGAAGCCTACTCTAGAGCTCGAGGTATACTCTAAAAGCTGACAGACTGTAGCTATATTTAAGCGCATTTGTTTATTTAACGAATTTTGATCTCCAAATCTTTGCAAAACATTATCGACAACACGAATGCTATTTAGAAACGCTTTGGAATTGACATGAGGCCAGTAAAAAATGTGATATTTTCATTAGTTCATCATTACAAGAGTGATGATTCAACCACAGAGATATACCTATGCAGTATTTTTGTATCAAGTAACAGTTCACCAGCATTCCTTTTACAATGAAGCGAATAGAATTGTTTTTCCATGTCTTCGTCAAAAAAATCTATGTGAGTATCGTATATAACGGGAAAGCTCTGTAGTAACCGTTTATTTTCCGTAAGTGAGAAAAAAAAATATTTTTTCTCTTCAGCCCAGTGAAATGTAGAGTTATTGTTGCCGTGTTTAGTACCTAATATTTGTACATAGCTTAAAATCCTTATCTTTATCTTACTGCCATAATAATGTAGTATTGCTTATTTGTATTTGTCATCAATTTTCTTCTAGCATAAACAAATTAGTTACCTATTTATTAAGCCAGTACAAAAAAACTGTTACTAAAATAGTTGATTCTAAAAGAGATCGAATATTTTTAAAGTATTTTTTAATAAACAAAATGCCATAATGCTTATTGGAATACTGAGAGATGTTTAATGTAAATGTGATATTAAATGTTTGCTAATCTTTGAATTTCCTTAACTTAGTACGTAGCTTTTTTTTATTTTATTTTATTCAGGACACAAAAAGTCACTTAAAAAAACAGCAAAAGTTACAGAAATAGACCTGGAGGTCCCTTTAGTAGACAAAAAAAAAATTAAGTAAACATGCAATCTTAAGCAGTTCAACAATACCGTTAAATATGAGACGTTTCAACTTAATCGTATTTAAGCAGTTGGCTACCCGCCTCTTTTTTAAATTCGTTTAATGTAACTTTAAATAATATCTCAATGTCTTGATTGATGTACATGAACGAATACGTATATACCGGAAATATATCTCGACGTCAAAAGCATATGGTCGGATGTTCGATTCCGACTAAAATGACTTTACACCTTCAATCTCAGCTCGTCGAGCTCTTTCTAACCATCTGAGAAACTTATTTTTATCTTACTAGCTGACCCGGCAAACGTTGTTTCGCCATATAAAAAAACTGGAATGGACCACCCTTATTACTGAGGGCTATGAAAAAAAAAAACAATCTATTGTCAGACCTAGCAAATACACACACAAAATTGTTCAAGCCATTTCGGAGCGCGCACAGTGTTAGTGCGCATTTGCGCACTTACACTGTGACACGAGAATGTTAAATATTAGATTCTATTCATGGGATACTCAGGTGCATAATGTCGTATGTAGGTTTATAGTAAATTATAGGCCCGCTCTCCCGTAAATTATAAAAATGAAAAATCCGACATTCGACGTCGAGATAATCAAGATAATTACATCCACAATAAAAAGACAGTATTACATTTGAACAGGTTTATTAGCATCATCGGAAGAGACTCGTTATAAATCCAAACACAGTTTTCTCGATCGCTTCCGCCCCCTGAAAAAAAAATGAATCATATAACAAATATAGCGCTTTATATCCAGCTTTCTATGCATGTTACTTGTTGTGTAAGAACAGCAGAGCAGGCTTTACCACCACGGCACGATCCTGACCTCTTTTGTTTTATTGACACTCGGTTTCAGATACTTCTTATCTTGTCCTTTGCCAAAGGGTCAAAGTACGTCCGCCTGAGACAAACTTTGATGCAACAGTCTAGCCCTTTCACCAAATTGCCTACGATAAATTTCTTTCATCATGTTTCTTCTTTCATCCTCTCCATATGATTATGATTTGTACAACGCAACAATCCTTTCCAGACCTCATTTTTAGGGCATCGATCCTATTTCCTTGATTCTTCAGCCATATTCAAGTTTCGTAACTATACTAAGTGTTGGGGCTAGGCACTGTACTCACGCGCGAATGTAAGCCAATGTTTACATAATTTCCCGCTTTTATTCTTCTCTCACGATGTCATTACTACTTGAACTTGAACAACTTATTGCATTGAATTTATCTAAATTCAATGCCTATTGTTAATGATATGGTGTATTTTTTAAATAAATTACATCCACACTCAAGATGCACAATTGTACACCCATCAAAATATTAAGATACTCAGTTATGTGGTGCTTTCTTTGCATGGGTTTATTATATTATAATCCAGAAGAGTAATGGGACTGAATAACAAATATCCAACCAATCATTTCAGATGAACATAGGTACCTACACAAACTGATGTCTGGGTCCCGAAGAGCTAGTCTTTTCTCGTAGCATAACAACGCTCCACTTTGTCACGCGCTTTAAGGCACGAATCGTCTCAAAACTAATGACATACCATCGTTCTCAGCCACTGTCCCCGTTTTCTTGTACGCTACCAATCTGTTAATTAACTGTTAACAGCTGTTAGTTTTTTTGCAATTTAGCCAACTGACGGCTGTCGACACTGGATTAATAGATTATATTATATTATTATTAAATCGTTTATTTCGGACCGTATAACTTAACCTACCCTTAAAAATATTGATAAAACTTTAAATTATATACAACTAAACATAATTAATCAATCAACGGATCCATCAATTAATTAATTCGTTAATCAATCAACTGACCAATCAACCAACTAACATGCATCACTCATCATCATCATGATTATATGAGAAAAACTTAATAGCGTTTTGTCAGACTACGATATCAGGGTTGGCCAATTGCTACGCATTGATTGGCCAATTGCATCAATACGAGTATCATATCCGCCTTCAGTTTCGTTCTAAACAGATGACACAGTCATTGCTGTGCCATTCAGAGTTTTATCTGCAGGACTGAACGTTTAACTTTGTTCGCTTATATGAATAGCAAGCTTGTTGGGTTCTTCATTACTGAATATCTCTTTCTCTTCTAATATTTGAAATTCTCGTGTATCAGTGTTAGTACGGATACTCCTCCAAAACGGCTTGACTGTTTTTAATGAAATTTTAGATGTATATTCGGTATGTCAGAGAATAGGTTGTTATCTATTTTTCATATGGAAAAACAACGTTTGCCAGGTCATATATGTACGAGTAACCTGGCAAGCTTTCTTTAGTACCTTATTGTGTAGTTTAGTAAAACTTGACAATTTTTTTCGTTTTATATGCTAAACGCTAGCTTGAATATTCAGTAGTGAAGAATGCATAGTGAACAGCTCTCAGAATTTGGCTTCTTTTTAGATGGACATAATTTTATCGGTAAAACCGATAAGCATGATATTCCTGAAATCGATCATGGCCCCATTATCACGTTTATGTTTTAATGGAATACTTTCTAGTGGAAATATTGTAAAATGTAAATAAGCTTACATCTTTAAAAGCCTCGACGATTCCCAGTGGTATATCAAGTAATGCCTTGGCTAAGGTTTCTAGTGCCTGAAAACAATCGCAAATTAAAATAACATTTTCCTCTTAAAGCTTCTTGCCTAATTTCATACTTCTAGGTCAACCGCAAGCACACCATAGTTTTTTTTGGGTGATCGTCCTCAAAACGTTAGAGGGCACTTTTTGACCGTGGACCTAGAATAATGATATTTTGCAAAAAAATTAAGGTGTTACAGCACAAGTAAGGGAAACAATCCAATTATTGTTTTTACGGTTCCATACTACATGGGTGAAATGGACCCTATTACTGAGACTCCGCTGTCCGTCCGTCCGTCTGTCCGTCCGTCTGTCACCACGCTGTGTCTCATGAACCGTGATAGTTAGACGTTTCCTATTGCCGCTATAACAACAAATAATAGAAAACAGAATCAAATAATTTAAATATTTAAGGGGGCTCCCATACACCAAACGCGATTTTTTGCTCGATATTGATAACGGCAACAGATAGACGCTTGAAATATTTACAAAATATTGAGTTATATTATTGACTTTAAAAATAAATTTCGTTATTAACAAATATTTCGGGGCTTCCGTTTTTAAAGAAAATTGTACGGAACCTTTCGTGCGCGAGTTTGACTCGCATTTGGCCGTTTTAATATTTATTTGTCATTATATCGCAAAAATAATACTACAAAAATAATTTTAGATTCTGTTGTTATGTTTATAATCGTTTACTGGGAATTCTAAGGACGTGAGCTCTACTCGCATTTATCGTGACCTTTATTTGGAGTGGCTTTGAATACAAGTACTAAGGTACCTAACTCTTTGTTAAATAATACAATAACGCTAAATAAGGTTTCTTTAAACGAATTTGAATAAATTTCTAAAGAGGTAGGTAGTAAATATTCATTATTTGATTTAAACCGCTGACCTTAGTATTTGATATTAATTTCTTAAAGAAAAAATTGTCTTTGAAGTACGGGAAAAGCCCTAAGAAAACCTACCTATAAATTTGTACGGAATCCTCTGTTAGCGAGTCCGACTAGCACTTGTCCGGCTTTTTATTCTTTTTGAGGTATTTGAACACTATAAAAAGTATTAAAATGTGACTTGTGTGAATATCGGCTATACAAAGAGGTTTAGTTTTATTTATTTTTTTACAAATACCAGTGTGTAACTAATAAATTATTAGGCGTGTTGACAGCTTAATCTTAATAATGCATAAAAATAAATGAGATTATTTTACGTATTGAGTTTCAACATCTGAAGGTTTACATTTCAACTAATGTGCATATGATCTTTAGAAACCCCCCCGGTTTCACGTAAGCGAACAGTCTGTTAATGTACTGTGAGCCATCGCAAGCAAGGCGACTTGTGGCCGCGTCTAGTCGCCGCGTCAGACGCGAAGTTGTCATTTGCTTCTGGCGTCTTGTCGTCGCGACTCCGCGACTCTGACGCCAAGTGTGCGGAGATTCGAACAAAATATATGAAAAGTGACGGCCGTAGCCTGTCGTCTCGTCTAGTCGCCGAACTCTCGCTGTCGCGTGTCGCCTAGTGTGCGCATATCTATGCTAAATGTCTTCTGTCGTTTTTTTCTTCAGAAATTAGGAAACAGATTTGTTTCTCAGTAATGTAGTACACAGTACTGTAGTACTTCAGTACTGTAGTACTTCAGTACTGTCGAGTACTGCACATAAGTAAGGTTTGACGTGCTGTCGACTGTACTTGAGAGGTACTCACTAGATAGTATTTGGCCAAAAGACTTAAACCCAGCGGTAGGCTGACGATGATGATGTTATGGATAATGACGGTGATGATGATGATGCCGATACTCACACCGTCGCTATTTTTATCGTCGGGCTTGGGCGGCGGTGTCACGGCGGGGGGCTCCTCCTCTGTGGCGTTGTCCTGCGCCAGCGCCGCCCCCAACACCACCAGTACCGTCAGCAGCTGCAGTTCTCTACGCAACATCCTCGCCCACTGTCGACTTGCACTCACAACAACACCTTATATCGCCGCCACGCTGATAACCGAAACTGCCCCATTGTTACGAATTCTTTTGACAAACAACGCGACACCAGAAACACTATGGTAATGCGCGCTGTACAGATCAGCGAGCTTTACTTGTAACCATGAATATTCAGCCGTGTTTGGCAATTAGCCACTGAGACCGGCCTTGTTCCGGAATTTCAATTATTAACGGGGCTAAGGGTTTTCTGCTGGCTTAACCTCGATGGTATTAGCAAGTTGTTTTCCTCTTTCTTAAGTTTTAAGTTATGCTTGAAGTTACTTAGATGTTTAAAAACAAACGGTATGGTTCTCCCCACAGAACAATACAGTGGAATGACGCTTGTACGTGTTTATTGCTACACTTCAGTAATGAATTAACAAAACTATTGGCCAAAGCAACGCTGACGGACTCGCCGAATTATATGGTTCATTACGTATGACCATAATTATCTTCCGTAGCGCTATGGTATTTCCATTATATTTGTATTTATATCAGTTTCAATACGAAAGCGATAGACAATAGGAAGTACCTAAAAGGCAGGCATGAGTGCTCTATAACTTCACATCACGCCTTGATTAGACAATACCTACGTGATGTCATCAGGTGCCCGTAATATAACATAACATTTACATACTTCTACACCCACACTAGGATACCGTGTGTCGTGGGAACCAGAAACAGCGACGTCACAAACATGTAAACATCCAAGGCCTGGGTTTTTTTTTGTCCCCAGGCGGGAATCGAACCCGGGACCTTTCGCATGGTAGTTAGATGCTCTAGCCGCTGCGCCACAGAGGTCGTCTGTCTGGTCGACAACTACGAGTCATAGTTTACTATGACAATTCGGTGAACATACTCGTAGCATAGAGATTTACTTGCAGATTCACAGATAGGAAGACTGAATTCTTACTAGGCGGTGTGTATAGTGATCGATATTCCAGGCACTTTACTTTAAGCATGTATGGATGCATCTGAGAACCTCTCAAATTTCACGCAAAGTTAACGAATCCCTCGTAGCTCCGGCCACCTGGGTGATCTTAAACGATCACAAAGGTTAAGCAACATAGGGCGCATTCAATGCATGGATGGGTAACCGTTCTATGACTAACCCTAGTGGAATTTTTCCGAGTGGTTCCGTGCTTCGTAAGGCACGTTAATAAGCAGTTGGTGCCGGCTGCCGTTGATAGATGGTAGTCGTTCCGCCAAGTCAGAGGCCTTAAAACTTAAAACTTAAAACTTCTGACAGTATAAGACCATCCAGTCTTACAAGCCTCTACCAATCCTGACTTGGCCCCCGTGGTGAAGTATGGCCTATACCTTCATCAGGGAAGAGATCCGCACCCCTCGGTTGGGACATAATGGTTTGATGATGATAATAATAATTTAATAAAGGTAATAAGAAAAGTCAACGTTTAACAAGTTTAAATAATATTTATTTAAAGATACATCATTTCCAACACCATTATACAGTTCAAAATTCCGTAGAAATTGGGTGAAACCCGATAAAATTGTTTTTAAAATAATAAATCCCAGCCCTGAAACAAAATTTTCTTCATGAATATATTTTTCATGACAATTTCGGTATTTATTACTATTTAAACCATCCCTGAAACAAAACACACCTAGTTTAATTACCAATTACATTTCAAACAACTTTTAGGCCGACTTGCACCACTTACTAAATGACGTATAAGTAGATTTAATATTTTATGAGGAATATAAGTTAAGTGCTCCTTAAGGAAGTGGGGCCACTCAGCATTAATCGAGTGTACATTGAAACAGAAAACTTTATTGGTATGTGAAACACATGATAGTACACTTGAAGTAGGTACTATAAATTTCTATGAAGTAATTTACCCAGAAAAGATAAACTTTAAACTCTTCTTCTTTGTAACAAAATGTATGTATAAACAAGCAAACTGGTTATATTTTAAATTACGCGGACACCACAAATAAGATTATTCACCATGCTTAGGGCCTGTTTTGCAATCTGCAGATAAAGTTCCGGATAAGCTATCCGCAACCAGGGCTGCCGTTTGTTCTAAATTTTAAGCCATAAACGAACACACGCAATATAGGAAAATTTATTTAAATTTAGAACGAACGGCAGCCCTGGTTGCGGATAGCTTATCTGGAACATTATTTGAACATTGTGAAACAGGGCCTTAGGCCTCTAGCCGCGAGCCGCTTACAACCTCAGAAATAGACTATAATTAGACAGAATCTGAGAAAAGTAACTATGAACTAACTAAGTAACTATGTGTTGTGCTTACGAAAGTTTTAGTTCAAAAACTATGAACTAGTCAAAATAATCAACAGTTTTATGTGTTTATTTTGTAAATGATTCAGGTAAAAAGCGGCTTGCGCCTACCCAAGTTAGACAACTAGGATTTTATTTGGTACCCAACGGGCACCCACTCAGCGAAGGCGGCCGATGGTGGTGGGATGATCTCGGTAAATTCTTGCCGGAGTGGCCAGAGATGGAAAGAATTTACCGAAGTCTTGGTCTTAAAAGGGAGGTTTAGTCCAGTTCCTTGATTTTGCTATTGCATTGTTGTACAATGATAGTTGTATGACCGCGTCGATTTCATTTCATTACCTCTTCAAATCAAAGCGCACGTTGTGCGTTTTCGTAATTGTACGCGGAAAAAAAAAACATGTCAAATGACTCGACCATGTAACTGTAATTGAATTATAATGCAGTAACAAAATCGAGACCCAGCAGAGGGACACCTAAGGTCTTTATAAGAAAAGCCATTGATTTCCTAGACTTGATTTTTTCTAATGACTAATAATGTAGTTTTAGTTAATTGATACCCCATGTAGGCTTAAGAATTAATATAACTGGTCATATTTATTCTGTAGGTATATTGAAGACAGTTTGTATATTCTACAAAAAATTTAAATACTTACACCTTTGCACCAACTTTCGAGGTCTGATGTAATTGTTCTGACTACGTCTACTGCGATGCCAATTAGCTGAAAGAAATTAAAAACAAATTAATTGTTTTAAGTACGTGGGCCGCGATCTGTTATGATGATTTCTGTAATAACAATAAAACAAAATCAAAATCAGAAATTTCAGAAAATTTTATAGGTCACAATGTCCATTAATGCATAAAAAATCTGTCAACTTTCCATTCCATCCTTTCCGAAAGAACAAAATCATCTTTTTCTTTCTGTGGTACCTATGTTTCTGTGAGGATGTCATAGTATGTTTTTTTTAGTAGAAGTCTTTGACTACGTTGAGGGGATGGACATGTACATGATTATTAAAAAAGGCTCAAAATATGGACCAAATAGTAGTAGGTACACTTACGATTACCATGTTATTGATCGTTAATCCAATACTTATTTCCAGGATCATCTTCAAACCCGTGATTTTAAGATGATTTTAAGTCAAGTTTTGGATAAAGTCAAATGCAATAATGAAACATGAATGAATTAAGTATGTTGAGTTCGATAATGTTGAATTCGACAGAGGGTTTGGCTTATTCGCTATGGTGTAAGCTTTTATATCTGAATGAAGTTGATTAGTTAATTGATTAAGAACTCTCCCTTAGGGAATAATCTCCTACACACCTACCCCCCTTACCCACCCCTACTTACGCCTTTTTCTTCCTTTTTGGGGGTGGCTGGTGTGGTAGCCGCCGGCGTCGTAGGTGCTACGGTAGTGGTGTTGTTCTGGCACCACGCCGTCGCCACTAACGCCACCAATACTAACAGCTGGAACTCTCTTCGGTTCATGTTTGCTTGGAATCTGCCGATCCTCAGAGTCGGTCACATCTTATATCGCAACCACGTTGATAACCGAAACTGTCTCATTGTACTAGTCTCTTTCATCGTCTCGACACGCAAGGCGAGTATTATCACAACAAATATATTTTCCATGGTAATTTGTGTTCATAAACATTGACTAGCTTTTCGCACGATATGAATATTCAGTGACGTTATTTGCCTATTTACAATTTTATTGTGACCAACCTTGGTTGATGGTATCGGCGTATTGTACCTACACTGTATGTACACTCAGGGCCCTCAACTCAAGAGGTGTTTGGTTAACATTATAGCCTTTTATTAACTTCTTTTAATACAACTCGTATATTTTTGTAACTTTCTAAACATTCAACAATTCATGTACAAAAAGTCTACCAGCACAAAAAATAGCATACGGCCGGCAAATAAAATTATCAGACGTTGTTGGCCTAAAATTAAAACAGAGTGGATTTTAACAGTTTTTAGATGGGCAACGGGTACCTATTTTGTGCACTACCAACTATTGGATTTACGCTTCAAATAAACCAAATATTTTATTTAGCCCGGTTTCTCGTACAGTATCAATCTGTATCTACTCTTAACGGCTGTCATTTGGTTTTTCTGTTCGCACTCTTGTCAATTTACAACTGTTAACAGTAGATTAACAGCTTGTTAGTGTACAAGAAATGAAGGTTTAGTCAAATGGAAAAATGAGTAAATATTAAGGTTGATAATATCCACTTTAACCTGTAGATTTTTTGGGGAGGCCCACGGTTCACCATAACAATGGTTCTTAATTCTTCTTTTCAATGTCATAACGAAACTGATTAAGATTCCTTTTTATTAATAATGGTCTTTACAGAGTTTCATTTCTGTATGTAGTTACCCCACCAACTAATATGTTAGCAGCAAACGAGCTTTTGCTACGGGAAAAGCTTCGAAACCGCGAACGAAATATCAGGTGTTTCATACATTTTCATCCCTCTACTGGCGAGTTACATACAGTAAAAGTCCATTGTTTTGGCACGTAGAACCCATTTGCTAATGCATATTGGAATTTAGTTACATCTTGTACATATAATAATAACCCATCATCAGTCATTCCTTTAAGTCAGTTGTCAAAAGCAAACTTAAATACTCGCCAACCGTATTGATTTGATAAGTCCATCGTTGTACATTGTAATAATGATGTTTTTGTTCTAATAATTCTGCCTGGATTTTCACGAGGCGATGTGGCCCAAGCCCAAGAGACCAAGTCGATCTGCACTAGCTGGCCTGAATTGAAAGCTGGCGCGAACGACCGTCACAAGTGGAAATCCCCTAGGAGTTAAAGGGCCGAAGAAGAAAATAGTGACCTTAGCTTCCAAGACCATGGGATAAAAATTACGATTAAGTGACGGAAAAATAATGGGAGGGCAGGTCTATTTTTCTTAAATATCACTGCTGATAACATCTCATGTTTTGGAAACCTGTAACCTTTACGACATGGCCGTGCAAACTAAGGTTACATAGCCTAGTCAAAGCATGAAAGGCGTTGAAAATTTTAACACATAGGTATACTGTTTGACCTTGTTAAATACCTAATACTTTAACATTATTTAAAAACTCCTATGAATTATCACGGTTTTGTTTTGTAGTGGCGGTGATTGGCAGAAATACTACCATGTATTTCTGCCAATTAACTATGCAGGACTGGATGTACTGATGGATACAACATTGATAAAACTGGTACAACGCTTAAATGGTGAGTGAAGAGGAAATATGTTTTCATAATTTAATTTTATTAAATAGGCTGCTTTTTAGTGTTCCGTACCCAAAGGGTAAAACGGACTCTATTACTAATACTCCGCTGTCCGTCCCTCCGTCCGTATGTCACTAGGCTGTATTACATAAACCGTGATAGTTAGACCGTTAACATTTTCACAAATGATGTATTTCTTTTGCTGCTATAAAAACAAATATAAAAAACAGAATAAAATAAAATAAAATATTTAAGGGAGCTCCTACACAACAGGCAAGATTTTTATGCCGTTTGTATAGCACTTGGCTGGTATTTTATTTTTTACAACACACAGTCCAGACGGCTAAATCTATGATATCGAAAGTCCAAAACATGCGTTTAGTATCTCAGGCAATCGCTAAGATTTAGATACATTTTTTTAAACCAACTTTTAAGTCCTTACAGGAAAATTACAAAATAAAGATGTGTACAATAACTGTAAGTTATAAATAAGATCAAAAATAGTCCGCCTAATAAAATTTTTAGACAAATTTGTCATAGAGCTAATGCATGAGGAATTATTAAAAAAAAAACACGTTTCAGCACATTTGTACATCCGCCTGCCTTCACCCAACGGTCATACAACGTACATGAACAATGTTTATTGTTAACCTTTGCAGAGCAGAAAAAACTAAAGTTGCGGCATGTCTACTGCGGAATAAATTCAGATTTTAGCAATAAGGCTATACAAATAGTATTTTCTTATACATTTCATACACTCTGTGACATAAGAACGCTGAAAGGTAAAATGAACGTGCGTTCATGGCGCGCTTTGCAAAAATTTTTTTAAACAAAAAAAACTACTAATACAATACATAGTATAATTTGTTTATTATTATATCTATAATCTATAGAAAACAGCGGCAACCGTTGTTCATTGACAGTCAGCTAACAAAATGTGAATTCTTTACGTAGAAATTGTTATTTCTGATTTATATTTTTCGGGTCAGTCTCTCATCAACCTGTATACTCAATACTAGTGTCTCATATATCCTTCTAAAGCGGAACATTAATGCGTCGTGTTATTCACAACAAAGATATAACTTCTGAAATTAACTCTTGTTAGAGTTAAATATGGGACAGAGATTATTTCCCGATCTGTGGAGGAGTTGCACGCAATTTAAATGCGGAAGCTTAGCAAGCTCTGCCTCCTCCGGCTTCCGGTCGGGGCCCACGGGTTCATACTACAATGTTACACAATGGTGAACTTGCAATAAAAAATATTTTGTTATCATTATATTTGTAAGCTCACACCTGTATCCCTGAAGGGCAGATACCAAGAGCAGATACCGAGGAATGCCACTCTTGCCACTTTGCTTGTATGTTCCTAAAAGTACATTTTCATGTGTACTCTCATTATGAAACGTTTATTATTTTTTTAAACGCTTAATAGATACTGAATGGTATTGTCGAGAAAAAATTTTTGGGTTTTCATTTCTCTTTTGGGAAATGTAATTAGTTTTTGAAGCGCGAAATAAGAAACCTCACGAACGGAAAACGTCATCAACTGAAATCCTACGACCTCTCAATGTTTAGTCATACCATGGCTCGATACAATAAATATTTAAATGAGCAAAACTAAAGAAAAAATAAACATAAAGCAAACATAAAAATATAATTATTGTTTTTTACGGAATACCGAATTTAAACCGAAATATTTTGGCATTATTCATAAATGAATATTGAAAGCACTTTCATTCACGTGTAAAAAGTAACTAAAAAAAAGGGTCAAATTAGTGAAACAGTTCCTCACAAAAATCCAAAAATCAGTTTATATTATTAATTCTTAAGGTCTTAAAGCATGAGATGCTTCAAGCATATATTCACTGACCTTATCCCTTTAAAATTAAATATAATTAAATTTTGTAACTATTGTCAATATTTAGGACAATGCCCATGGTTTTGTTCTTGCAGTTACTTGATTTGTCGCATTTTTTAAGACCAGTATAATTACTTCTCATATCCTTAGTCTTCGCTCCTCCCAAAACCTTCTCCTGAAAATCCCATCCCATCGCACCACTTTCTACAGCTGCTCCTTCACAATGCAAGCAGTCCGCCTCTGGAATGACCTACCGGTAAAGGTGCGGAAAACCAAGTCACTGCCAATTTTTTAAACTTATTATGGTATTTTATTTATGTCCTGTGTGTATGATTTATAAATTTATGTATTTATATGAATTATACATTTTGTATAATTATGTTATTTGTATGTATCTATTGACAGTTCATATTTATATTATATGTACATATTTGTATTTATATAACAGTTTGGTTAATTAGGCATTTATAATAAAACTTATAAATCTCAGTAATTATTATTTTACTTACTTTCTACATCTGCTTCCTTCTCCAATATTTTGCTCCAGTCCATCCAAATGTTGTCTGGAAGAGATCACTTTTAGTGACTAGGCCGCCATCTGTACTCTTAGATTAAGAAATACCTGTGTAATTTCCTTTTTTTATGTACAATAAAGTGTTCTCTATCTATCTATTTACCAGTATAATTACCATAAAAATCTTTTTATGGTTTCCTTTTTTCGTTTTGTATCTTGAATTTCGTTCAACTTAAACTTTGAGGCATGTTCCCCAATTTAACAAGTACGCCCCCTAGCACGCGCTTGATACACCAACTCTGAGTGGCTGAATAAGACGCCCATGTTTATCTCTCTCTATTTGGATTACTTAAAGCGAGAAAAAATACAATTTAACGCTGGGTCGAGCCCGCAAATATACTACGAATACACCATAGGTACATGCTAGGCCGAAAGCTCTAGGCTTCTCCGCCTTTCCTTATCCCTTCACGTAGAAAATTAAATGTCTTACGGTAACGGCGTAGCACTGTTTTGGCAGTTGATGCGCCGTGCTTCTTCGATTAAACTCCGAATGATAAATGAACAACGTTAAAATACAACCTGTAATGTAGGATAAAACAAAAATTCTTAACGCCCATGGTTCCTAAATGGAAAATTTCGCTAAAAAATTATGTGTTATAGTTGAGCCATTACAAACGTGCGAAACGAGTCATAAACATTTGTATCAGACCTCTCTCTCACACATATTATAGGAGGCATATCGGAACTCTCGCTCGCACTTTTATGACGCGGTTCGCACGTTTGTAATGGCTCAAGTATAGTAGGTCCTTTCAGATTTTTCAAAAGAGAACGAAACATAATGTTACTTCCATACCTACTTAGTCAAATTCTCAATGCAGACACCCGGCTACGGTTACTCTTTTATGTTAATTAATTCATGCATTGAGACGCATAAAAACGGCTTAGGACCGATGCCATTTCGCTCGCCCGCTCGGTGGCGTTTATTACAGAAAAAGCCAGGTCATAAAGTGTTAATTAGGCCGAGTTGAAGAATAAATTCGAGCTTCATACATTTTTATTTCTTTGGAATACCTGTAAGTGCAGTCGTATGTACTTCAACCTTTACATCCATGTTACGTAACTACAAAAATCGCGGAACATACATGGGTTGATTCGGGTAGCCCTAGGGGTGCTCTATCTCTGGACTTCCGCTTGACACTATATTTGGGACACCCTGTATGTTTGGTAATTGGTAACAAATAAATGTTTTCACTCCGACAGCGGAAGTAAGACTGAGTTCACGAACAATAAGTGTGTCGACGCGTCAAAGCAATTCCACTGGTTACATAGTTGCGCGCTTAAAAGTATATGTGAGTGGTTGACCAAAAAGGGACCTCAAGGGAAAATAATTGATTTCGAGAAAATCGCGTTTGAAGTTTCGTGCATAGAAAGTTTTCAACTCGGCTCGGCTCACAAAAAAATCATAAAAAAATTACTACGGCACCTAAAAATATTCTGGTTAGACCAAAACAAAGCTAAAATACTAGAGATTAATTTTTTTTTAATAATTAATTAATAAACTCACGCCCGATATCCCCGAAGGGGTGGGCAGAGGCACCAGTCACTGGAACTGGGCCCACGTTTTGCCGAGTTTATTAGGTCCCAAACGTGACAAGTGGCAAGCCTGTCGCCGTTATCCGGGCACAATTTATCAGCGAATGGTGTTGCTGTACAAACAAATGTACGTAACTACTTTTAGTAGTTTCATTGGTACATGCGTGGTTCGAACCCAGACTCTCAAGATCGAGAAGCAAGGGTCAACCCCACTACGCCACCACCGCTTAAAAAAAATCTAAAAAAATATTTAAAAAATCTAATAAAAAAATAACGGTTTCCAATCCCTCCAGGTCCCTTTTTGGTCAACCACTCACATATAGATGTTCGCGAATATTTCTAGAAATCTCTTGAGTGACTCGACCAAAATTAACATTCGTGTTAATAATTAACAAATTAACAAAATTAACATTCGTACACTGTGGATTACAGTTAAGCATACTAGTAGAATCGTACGGCAACGCAGCGTACAGTACAACTAGCCAGGTATTTTGGGAACAGTCAGTAATTGAACACAAAGATGAAGCGCGCGGTAAGCAGCAGGTAACAGTCCCAGTAATAGGCGGTAATTATTACGACCCACTGCTGTGCACGCATTACAACAGGTATCTGGGAAATGGACCACCTGCTTCGAAGGAAATTGTATTTCCTGTCTGCCGCCTAAGCAAGTTTTCGCTTAGATTTGTACAAAAAGTTTTGTGGAGTAAAATCAAGTAACTTTTTAGTCGCGGGCTTATGTATAGAATGCCGATTGCTCCATTAGATTTTGTCTTTGCCCCATTCGGCTTGAATGCACTGCGGGTGCTGCATTTTCATAAAAGCATCCATTATCCACAACCCACAGAGCAGCCAAATAAAAAATCAATAACGACCGGGCACGCATATAAAACACCAGCTCAACACAGACCTTTTTGGACTGCTGTTATTACTTTTACAATGGTCTTTTGAGAGAAAATAGACCCTTTTTAGAAAAATGGGGCACTTCTAAACTCGCATATCGAGAGATGATAACTTAAAGGTATTTCCGATGTACCTAATGTAACATTTACTACATTGAAAAAACGCTCTTGAAAAAAATAAAAAAATCATGGAAAATAGTGTCAACGTTTTCGGTTATACTTAGCTTTATGCATTATGGTGTCACAGAATTTGGATTCCGCTGTCACATGATACTATGACATATTGTTGACCCCGCCCCTGTCCCTTAACGTGTGGCTTAATTTATGGATGGCCCGTACTGAACCTATATTTTACCTGCAAACCACGCTTTGTTGACTTTTTTGTTTAGCTGCGAGAACGCTTTAAGCATTCAAAATAGCTTTACAGCATCAACAAAACTCTTCGAAATTTCATCTGGAACATACGGTCTTGTATGACCGTAACTCGTATATGGCCTAATATTTTTTCAAAATACGCTGTCTAAAATCATTCGGTGATGGAAAGCTTATGGTCTCCATTTCAAAACACGAAACCTTTTCCCTCTTGAAGCAAACAGTATTTTATATTATTAAAAAAAATATTCCTCACCCACTTAGAGATGTTTTCAGGTGCATTCGGTAATGGTAAATGGTGAATCGGTAAATTCGGTAATATGCAATCAAATCGCACCTAAGAAATTATTAAGTTTTAGCATAAGTTTTAGCCGCCATATCTCTGCCAATAAACAGATCAGCGATAAATAATCGACACAAGAAGTGTCTTGCGGGCGGGACGGACGGCCGATCAGATCTCCATATTCAGCAAGCCGTTATTCGCATGCATTTATATAAAATTAGGGCTGGCTGGGCTGGGCTGGCGCAGGCGGCGCGCACCTGCTTCCGGCCACCGGCACTAACTCAGCAATTCCGACGGAACCCGCGCCGGTACATTTAATTCCTACATTCAGTGCGGTTTCTGCTTCTTGATCCCCACCTCACTTGTGAAACCCCTAGCTAGCCTCGCCGAATTTCCCAGCCTCTATCCCTTTCCCTCGGTACGATTGAGAGTAAAATAGCAATTCTTATTCGCGAGAGCTGTGCGGTGATGAGTTGGAATAAGGCCGGTCTGACGAGTCTTTCTGCTGAGTCCACCCTAGATTTTCCTAGCCCGTTTTTACAATTTGAATGATTTATTCGCTTAAATTTGGCTCTTTATTCAACCTTAATAGACTTTTATTACTATTTTCTGGTTATTTTATTGCTGAAGGGATAGTTTCCTGTAATAATAATATTTGTAACTTACACACAATACAATCAATTGACCTGGTCTTGAACTAGGATACCCTGTGCTAAGGTAACCATGCAAGGACATTATAAACATGAAAATAGACCCAGACTAATGCCATTTGTGCAAATGTACGGCGGCCCCAGCGGGAATAGAACCCACGACTTCTGTCTTGGTAGTAAAGCGCCTTAATGGCTAGACCATCGAGGCAGTCATTCAGTATACATTTATTCTTGATTAGCTTTTAGTAGCAAAATATTTATATTACAATAATGTATTTAACGCAATCCATTGTAATGAGTTGAGTAACATTTGGCACGAAGATTATAAGTACAATATTTAATCCAAACCCTAATTCTTTGTGAACAAAATCATGGAAACAGTTTGGAAACAGGGTGGAGTATAGTTAAATTAACAGATTGGAACAAAGTCGCTATAAATAACCGAAACAACTTTTACTATTTGTCTCCATTTAGTTTCTATAAGTAGTTACTTACAGCAAATGCGTAGGCAGATGTAGATGTATTTTTACTAAATATGATTTACTATTAACTAGTTTAAAAATAAAGGGTGTAATAATGCCCCTATAAACACCCAACAATGGATTCTAATCGTCCATAAAAACCACTTTCACTCTGGGGAAAACTTGGAAATCGCGAAAAATGTTAATAAATTTTCGTGCAACTTTGGATGATTTCAAAGTTTTTGAAGTTTTTATAGTAGAAGTGGCTCGTATTAACGAATAGGACTCCGTATTTTCTGATGTTTATTTAAATATCTTGAATTTTTAATGATAGTTTGTACCTACATGAGTGATGCATATTTTGTTGAATGTTGGTACCAATTCAGAGTTCAAAGGAACCAATAGTTCAGTCATAAGCATAATTTGACGGATTTTATTGTCTTTTCTATCAGATTTGGCTTTATTATGAAGAAAAAACCGGCCAAAAAAACCGGTACGAGTCGTCCCGCCCGCTTCGCGGAGCTTGAGGCCTCGCAAAATTGTCCCATCCGGCTTTTCATTGTTAATTTTACGCCGGAACACGGGACGTCTTGGCTTTCAGCCTTGGCCTGAACTGAGTTCTATCGCTCGGCCTTCGGCCCCGCAAGTTTGTGCCGTCTGGATTTTGCATTGTTTCTTTTACACCGGAACCTTACCTGGTACTGGATGGAGCTCAGCCTTTGGCCTCGGTGGAGTTCCTCGTCCTCGTTTTGCCTTATCAAAGTTTTTCGTGCTCGCTTCGCAGGCTCGGCCTTCGGCCTCGCCTCAGTGGAGTTCCACGTCATCGTTCTGCCTTGAAAAATTTTTTGTGCTCGCTTCGCGAGGCTCGGCCTTCGGCCTCACAAGTTTTTCCTTTCTTTTTCTTCTTTCTTTCTAGTCTTCTTTTCTTAGTTTCTTTTACGCTGGAACTCGCAACGTCTTAGCCTTTGACCTGGTACTGGATGGAGCTCGGCCTTCGGCCTCGCCTCAGTGGAGTTCCACGTCATCGTTCTGCCTTGAAAAATTTTTTGTGCTCGCTTCGCAGGTTCGGCCTTCGGCCTCGAAAGTTTGTCCCATCCGGATTTTGCATTGTTTCTTGGTCTCAGCCTTCAACCTGGTACTGAATGGAGCTCGGCCTTCGGTTCCGCCTCGGTGGAGTTACCACGTCCTTTTTTTGCCTTGTCAAAGTTTCTTGTGCTCGTTGCACGGGGCTCGGCCTTCGGCCTCGCAAGTTTGTCCCATCTGAATATTGCATTGTTTCTTTTACGCTGGAACTCACAGCGTCTTAGCCTTCGACCTGGTACTGGATGGAGTTCGGCCTTTGGCCTCACCTCGGTGGAGTTCCACGACCTCGTTCTGCCTTGTCAAAGTTTCTTGTGCTTGCTTCGCGAGGCTCGGCCTTTGGCCCCGCAAGTTTGTCTTATCTGGATTTGGCATTGTTTCTTTTACGCTGGACCTCGCAACGTCTTAGCCTTCGACCTGGTACTGGATGGAGCTCGGACTTCGGCCTCGCCTCGGTGGAGTTCCACGTCCTCGTTTTGCCTTGGCAAATTTCTTGTGCTCGCTTCGCGAGTCTCGGCCTTTGGCCTCGCAAGTTTGTCCCATCTGGATTTTGCATTGTTTCTTTTACGTTGGAACTCGCAATGTCTTAGCCTTCGACCTGGTACTGGATGGAGATCGGCCGTTGGTCTCGTCTCGGTGGAGTTCCTCGTCCTGGTTTTGCCTTATCAAAGTTGCTTATGCTTCCGGGACCGCCAATACTATGTTCATCCTTTGAACTTTGCCAAAAAACCGACACTCGCCCGGTTCGCGGCATTCACGTTCACAAGCGCGTTTACGGGCTCGGGCGTACCGTTTACACGCTCGGGAATGTGAATGTGCACGTTAAATGTCGAGTTGAACGCGCGCGTGTGAACGTAGCATAACAGACAAGCAAGTAGTGTATCTATAAAAAACGTAGATTCTCAGCGACACATAGTTAGGGGTATTTTTAGTTGCTATTTTCGATAATAGATGGCGACACATGTCCTGTTGGGTTGATATAAATCTCCAACAGATGGCGCTAGGTGTCAAGTTGTAGCTCAGAGAAATTTACCTTCGCATTCTAATAAACAGTTATATATTGCCCAAAACACTGATAAAAGAACATTTTCTAAAAATTAAACCTACATGGATCAATTAATTGGCCCTGAAACTTCCTGCATCCTAAATTTCATGAAAATCGTTGGAGCTGTTTCCGAAATAAATTCGAGCTTTGCACCAATGCCACAGCTTTAAAAAAAATGTTTTTTTTGCTTCCAATAAATGCCACAACAATTTGGGTTGTGACACGATTAAAAAGTATGGTTTCAAGCATTGTCCATCAAACAGCGCCTTAAAAAATAACAAACAAAAAAAAATTGTTCTAAACATTGAATTTCCTTCTAAATTCAATGGTTCTAAATAACAAAGTTTAAGCTCTGATGAGCATTGTCCTGATTTTTTTTCGTATTTCTTTTAGAAACAAAAGGTACTTGGATACGAATTAAGGGCGTTGATGAAGGGCTACTGATAATAGGTTTTCACACAAAAAAAAGGAACTTGAAAAAACAAAAATTTATTTGTCAAGTCTCGAACCAGGGTCTTCTGATTACGATATCGTCTTACTTCCCATTTGAGCTACTGCAATCTGACATATTGTTGCGAAAATTACCATCTTATAGTGTAGCAGTTATTTCTTTGCCTAAAAACACGGTTAAAACGACGTTTTGTAAAAATGAAACCTACCTAAATCGACTAATCACCCCCGAAACCCCTTGCATACTAAATTTTATGAAAATCGTTGGAGCTGTTTCCGAGATTCTGATTATATACAAATATAGATACAAGAATTGCTCGCTTAAAGAGATTAGATTACAAGTGCATTGTTTTAAGTTTTTCCCTGTACTTGTAGTATAAGACAATACTAATATTGTAAATTTTATTTTTCTCTGGTTTCTTATGTGCAATAAAGAATATTTTTATCTTAACTTATCTTACTTGCCAAACTACCGTACAAACGTTGATTTTATTGAGTGTATTGAGTGTCGAAATTTAGGATTTTTATGGCATAAACGGCGGTATGTTTTTTTTTATGCTAAGTTAGATGTTTGATTTTCTCACAGCCTTAAAGGACTGTATAGACTTATTGATATTACACATAACGGGTCTTGACAGACAGACGGACGGACGGAACAAAAAGTGATCCTACTTTATTATGTAGTTTGTATTATATTGTATTTATTATATATCTGCTACCAAGTAATAGATTAAGTAGTATGATAAATTATTATTAGTAAGGAGTATAGTGTCTATTATAAGTCGGAATATTAAGTATATGTTGTTTAATATGTGTTTCATGCTTATCAGGTGAGATCGGGGTCAATCGTTGGTCAGTTTTTAATAAAAAAAAATAAAAATATATATAATTACGACCTTTTTCCAATAAATATCTTCTCCGGCACTGCCCCATCCATTATCCCCATCAAGAAAGGTTAGCTGGAAGAAAATACTTTTTAGTTAAAGCTCTTCTATGTACATGACTTTATTGTGCAATAAAGAATTTTCATAATTATCATATCATCCTATAAGGGACTGGATTTTTTCTACTGAGGCATGGAATCCTAAAAATCTTCTAAAATGTTCCCGTATCGAGCTATTACTCACTCAACCCAACGTTCCGGTAGCCCTCACTCATGGGCACACAAAATAACCAACCAAGTATTTTTTCCAAACACGATAATGCACAAAATGGGCTTAATCATCTTAATGCAACGTTGCAGTATGTATATTATGGTGCAGGATAAAACATTAAGCTCAGTGCATACTGGTCGGCATGAGTCTCCGTTTGCAATTGTTCCAGAAGCGGGTAGGTAGCGTTGGCCCAACAAGTCCTGTACGCATCTATGGGAATGTAACCGAGCCTTAATATTAGTGTTCTGTACAATCGTTACTAGCGAATGTGTTTGTTAGTTGCCCGGGGCCAAACAGTATTATTGCGCTAAGAGCGTGCACCGCTCGACATTTTCCGCGTACTATAGCTTTGTTCGTTTAATCCAATCAGCGAAAAGGGAATGCTGATGAAATGGCGGATTTACCTGCGGACGGTGTATTTGGGGACCCGATTTTCGGACATGCCCTTATTATGTGCCCTTAAGTGTTCTCTATCTATCTATCTATCTATTGCATGAGCCGAAATAGATCACCATGTCAAATTCTACACGAGAACTTCCGAGTGTACATTATTCTAAGTTATGAAGGCATATTAATTATTTATATGAGCGGTGATAGCGCAGCCGCAGTAGACGTTACCTCACATTAATTATATAGGTGGTGTGTTCAAATTGTATTGTATACTAGCTGTTGCCCGCGACTACGTCCGCGTGGACTTTAGTTGAGTAAAGTGTTTGCAAATGACATAGGGATACTTTTAGCGCATGCGAAAGAGCTTTCATACTAACTTCGCAACCCCCTCTTACCCCTTAGGGGATTATTTTTGAAAAACTACTTTACACGACTTTCTTGTCTTTCAATGAAGGACCTTCATGCTGAATTTCATTCGAATAACTTCAAAAACAGTAAAGTTTCATACTAACTTTACACCCCCCTTTTTACCCCCTTAAGGGATGATTTTCGAAAAACTATTTTACATGTTTTTGATAATTTTTAATGAAGAACCTTCATATTGAATCTCATTCGAATAACTTTAAAAAACGGCAAAGTTTCATACTAAGTTTGCACCCTTTCTCCCTTTTAAGGGATGATTTAAAAAAAAACTAGTTTACACGTGTTTCATGTTTTTTAATGAAGAACCTTCGTACCAAATTTCATTCGAATAACTTCAAAAACGGCGAAGTTTCATACTAACTTTGAACCCCCATTTCACCCCCTTAGAGGATGAATTTCGAAAAATCCTTTCTTAATGCTCCCCTACGTTACAAAAGGAACCCCTGTGCAAAATTTCAAGTTTCAAACTCTAATAGTTCAGGCCCTGCGTTGATATGTCAGTCAGTCAGTCAGTCAGTCAGTCAGTCAGTCAGTCAGTCAGTCAGCTTCTCGTTTTATATATATAGATTTCTGAAGTTGTAGTAGTAATGCCACTCGCTAATCATTTAAAAAAATAGTGAAGAAAGTGCTAATCTGCGGTGGGCGTACATGATAATTAAGCCCATATTCTTTGCTTATGCAATAAAAAGGGCACTTTCAGCAATCGGCACTCTGAACACACTGTGCATTGCAGTAGCTAATTATCTCTGCCTGCAATTGGGGATGAAATTATCGCAAAATAAGTAGGTATACACCGCTCGATATGATCCTATTGTTTTATACAGATATTCAGAATATTGAAACTAGATTTTCTGGGAAGCGTCTTTAGATATTGATGCCCAAAACAAAAAAAAAAAAAACAGAATCTAAAGGATTCTCTATTTTCCTGTTCTTTCGTCGATCTATCAGACTGTTTAACCGACTTTCAGAGTTTTTAGTGCCAGTAATATTATTTAAATAATTATTGTAAACTTAGTATGTAAAAAAATATGATAATAAATTCATGCAAAGGGATAATGACGGAAGCTATTTTGTGTTAGCTGTAGAAGAACTACTTTGTATGTGAGACGCGAGTTGGACAGGTGCGACTCCCAGAAGCGCCACTATCGAATTAACGCGCCACTTTGTTTGCGCGAGCTTACAATTTAATTATTCCATCTCAACGTATAAAAAGGTCATTCACTGGGATGTAGGCTTTGTATTTGTTTATCAAGTTATACAGAGTTTAACGAAATCGTCATATATGTACGAAAGTAGGGGGAATTCTACGAAAATCTTTCCAATCGTGAATTAGTTTCTTTCATTTCATGATCTTATAATGTCTTTCAGAATTAACCACCTATCCACCTATTCATTTAGGGCATTAGCTCTACTTTGAATTGTTCCCCATGGTAAAAGTGCTTAGTGTAGACGCATATAATTTCATGTGCATTGTTACATCCAGTATAGGAATCAGAAATTAGAAATTTATTGCTGCTTGTTGCATGTCAATGTACTTATAATGCTAATGTTATAGAAGACGAGTATCATTCGTCACTACCACTAAATTAGAAAACCATAGGTTGACGTTCTTTTCCTGAGATATTTTATGAGTGCCTATTACTTAATTATATTCGCAACAAAGCAGCAACTTGAGAACGTACTCAAAGGCGATTTCAGAAGTCGGAGCGCTTTATTAATATGGACTTAAAACCAATGAGTTTTACTATCACTTCCTAGGTCTGAATTCGGTCAGTCAGTGACTTCTCAATTTTCACAAACTGCACCGCATTCGTCGGAGAATTAATTTTTTTCAGAAAGCAATTGAGCGAAAAGAAAATGCAAATGAGTCCAAGATGAAAACTTTTCAATCGCATTTTTAATGACGCTTTAATTAAAGTATGCAATCAAGATAGACTTATTGCAGTAGACACCAGTGATGGAGCGTTTATGGGTTGCACCCCATACAGGAACGTGGTAACGTGTAGCGTGTGAAATATTTATTTGCAGAATATCAACTAGGTGTTACCCACTGCTCTACCAATGCCTTACATCGTGCAGAGTTGAAACTCTGTCTTGAGAAAGGTGTTTAAACAATTTGACCTGCTAATTGCATCATTATATTCATATGCTTATATTATGCTTAACAGAACATTGGCTAGAAAAATCAGAAATGGTATTTAATTTAAAAGACTACCAGCCTATTAGTACTTATAATAGAAGTAAAGCATTAAGAGGAGGTTCTATGATAATTGTAAAAAATACTTTAAGAAGTAAGGAACGCAAAGACATTGTAAGCCTTTCTGTTGAGCGATTAGTTGAGATCTCGTGTGTGGAATTGGACAGGTATATTGTTATGTGCGTTTACACACATAACAATATACCTGTCCAATTCCACGTTGCCACCTCAAACTAATTACAATGACTTTGAGGCAGTCGTAGAAGAGGCATTAAAACGTCTGTTTGCGAGCAATAAGCGCATAGTGATATGTGGCGATTTTAATATTGATCTGTTAGTTGAGAGCCCACTACACACCAAAATTATTAGCTTATTTAGATCATTTAACTTACAAAACCAGTTTAAAGAACCCACTAGAACAACGGCAACTAGTGCTACATGTATAGATAATGTGTTTTGCAACTGTGAGCATCTTGAAAAGAAAATTATAAATAACCTACAGTCAGATCATAGTGGTTTATTCATTGTTTTGCCTACAACAGTAGAAAAAGCATGCCAAGAAATAATTTGTAGGCCCATAACAGAGAGAAAAATTGAATTATTTAAAAGGAAATTAAGTACCCACATAGGCTTACTAAAATTTGATAGCAATGATCCCAACACATTATACAAAGAATTGTTTACCACAATAGCAAACGAATTCGAGCAGGTTTTTAAAATTAAAAAAATTAAAGGCGTTAAAGGTGGTTTTTCAGAATGGGCCACTCCTGGTATACATAGAAGTAGAAAGAAATTGTATGAATTGTATGAAGAAAAACAATCAAATCAGGATCCGAGTTTTAAAGAATATGTAAAAAAATATTCTAAAACCTTTAAAAAAACCTGCTCTATAGCTAAAGCTCTCAGTATAAGTAAAAAAATAGAAGCGTCATCGAATAAAATAAAAACGGTTTGGCAAATAATTAACAAGGAGACAGGCAAAACTAAACCTAGAAATCAAAATTTTGTACTAAGGGTAGATGGGAAAATAGTTGACACAAGTGAGGATATCGCAAAAATATTCGAAAATTTCTTTACAAACATCCCCCTCAATATAACAGCGTGTTTAAATTCTTCCCCAGAGTCAGCAGAATCCTTGATGTTAGAAAATATAAAACCGTGCACAATAGCATTTAAATTCTCCCACGTTAGCCCCCAAACCATTTTGAAAACCGAAGATCTCTGGGGACTATCAGTTAAATTTATATCCACGGTAATTCATATCATGGCATCACACCTTGCTATAATTTTTAATAAATGTATTGATCAGGGGACGTTCCCTGATCTCTTAAAGTTTAGTAAAATTGTTCCTTTATTTAAGTCAGATCTTGATGCGTGGGAGGAGGCGCAGGATGCCATCGGGGTTTTCTGTGACCTATCCAAAGCTTTTGATTGCGTAGACCACAAAACCCTCCTTCGTAAGATGATCAGATACGGTCTCAGTAATAAATCTTTAGAACTTCTTAGATCGTATTTAGCTAATAGAGTGCAGAAAGTTGATATTAATGGAGTTAAGTCACCCGGATCCGATGTTAAAATAGGAGTTCCTCAGAGTTCAATTTTAGGGCCGTTCCTTTTCTTAGTGTATGTTAATGATCTGCCGTACCTAGTTGAGAAATTGTCACAAATAGTATTGTTTGCGGATGACACTTCTCTAATTTTTAAAATCAAGAGAGGTCAATCTAATTTAGACGATGTAAACAATGCTCTTTTTAAAATTATGAACTGGTTTAACGTAAACAATCTTATGTTAAATGCCAAAAAAACAAAATGTATTAAGTTTTCATTGCCCAATGTCAAAAAAGTGGACACAAGTTTAACAATAGCTGGTGACAGACTAGACTTAGTTGAGACAACGGTGTTTTTAGGCATTACAATAGACTCAAAACTACAATGATCAACACATAGAAAAGTTAGGGAGTAGGTTGAGTTCAGCTGCATTTGCAGTTAGAAAAATTAGACAACTAACAGATGTATAAACTGCGAGGCTAGTTTATTTCAGTTATTTCCACAGCATTATGTCATACGGTCTGCTACAGTGGGGGCGGGCAGCAAATATAGAAACAATTTTTATTCTCCAAAAAAGGGCTATTAGAGGTATTTACAATTTACCTGCCAGACACTCACTACGTGAGTTTTTTAAGGAAATAGGAATTCTTACGCTAGCTTGCCAATATATATTCGATAACATAATGTATGTACGTAAAAACATAACTACATTTAAGCTAAACAGGGATATACATAACGTTAACACCAGAAATCGAAACAAAATTGCCTCATCTAGATTCAGATTAGCCAAGGTAAATACATCATTTGTAGGATATAGTGTACGTTTTTATAACAAAATTCCTGAAAGTATTCTATCCCTGCCAGGAAATAAATTTAAATTTGTTATTAAAACTGCGCTGTGTAAAATAGATGACTTTATAGATGATAAAAACCCTTGGCAGTAAACCAATTCCACAACGAGCTAGTTATTGGTATTCTAATAATATATAGGGTTTAGTAAATTTCATACATATGTACAGACGCTGTGATTGCATATCAAAACTATGATAACTGACAAGAACTTTATCACACAAGTTTGCCAAAGGCCATGCGAATGGTGGCGCGGTGGCCGGGTCGCCTATCTCCCTCTAATATCGACCTCTATAACGACCTCTGTGGCGTAGTGGTTAGCGCATCTGACTACCATGCGAGAGGTCCTGGGCTCGAATCCCGGCTGGGGACAAAAAAAAAATCCCAGGTCTTGGATATTTACATGTTTGTGACGTCGCTGTTTCTGGTTCCCACGACACAGGGTATCCTAGTGTGGGGCCAGAAGCAATGTATGTGCCTGTATGTAAATGTAAATATGTAAATGTAAATGTAAATGTAAATGTAATATGGTTGAGACTGGTGATGGCTGACCTCTGCGTTACGCTCGTGAACGGGTGCCGTCCGTGTGTCTGGCCGCAGCATTTGTGTTTTATTACCTTTAAAGAATATTAAATGATGTTTGACTTTGCAAGTATTGATTGCACTCATGGATCTTGAGATTCTTGGTATACGAACACTCATACCTAATTTGTATTAGCTTTAAGTTGATTTGAGAAAAGTTGGTCAGAGTGGAGTTTTTTTTCGCTGCCTTTTTCTCCACTACAGACGGCCCTAAGGCAGCGGCTAACATTATACATAACTGTATGTACATTGACATTCAACAAGCAGAATGTAAATTCTTTACGTTCAAATAAAAATTTTTGAATTTTGAATTTTTATCTAATTGCGTTTATTTCTAATAGATTATCCAATACAACCACTGAAAATGGTTTACCAAACATTTCTGCACAATAGGGATAACGATACATTAAATTACCCTAAATTTATCAGAAGATTCATTCTCGGTTCATTAGATTGAGAGACATATACAGTATGTATTGAGTTAGATTGAGAGACATATACAGTATGTATTGTGAATGAAAAGAGCCCCTAGACAGACATTTTTTTATAAATGTTCAGAATAAATCTATCGATCTGTAGATTCTCTAGACGATTTAAGTACATAACCCTCCTTTACTTTCGCAGTCTGATGAACTGATGGTGGGTTGAACAAACTGATACAAAGCAGAGAATGCTTGCAGAGCAGTCCTTGTTCTAATGTAATTATCGCTTAGAACATATTTAGGTTAAAACTCTGTGATGAATGGTTCGTGGCTATCGCATCGAGTTCTAGACGTTAATCAAAGCTATTGCGGGCACCGCGCCGTCGGGCGACAGTGCCACGTCGCTGCTCCTGCATAAATCCTCCTGCAACCAGCTTTGTAAACGGTCAAGACGTCCCATCTATGTGGTACATTATTCAATGCTCCGATAAACTCCTGCATTCGTCTTGGCTACTTAAACTACGGACATGATCTACACTTGACTCCATAAAATAAAAAAGAGTATTGTGTAAAAGTAAAATACCCATGGAAGAAAAGAGGTCAACTGATTACTCATTCATATTAACATATCGACGCACAGGTTAGTTTTCTGTCTGCTCTTCCCATGCCCATCCTTCAGAGTCATCGCCCATGACGACTTTTTACATACAAAAGCTCACACCTGTAACTCAGAAGGGTAGGCAGGGACTGCCACCTGCCACAATCCTGACAAATCACTTTCGCTTCATCGACATTCATTAGTCGTTGCATGCTCGAACGCCAGTTTCGGGTACTTTTTATCTTGCCCTTTGCCACATCCCCTATTTGACGACTTTTTTAATGCTTCGAAACGCCTCATGAGACATTTTGAAAAGCGATGCAAACGCGCTAGGTTATAGCAGATATTTTGCTTGCGTTTTGTTTTAAGTGGCCATAGGCGATGGCTCTTAGTTTTGTATACAGGGTATGCCGAAACCTTTTAGCAGTATAACTATATGGTTGGATACAAACACAAATAATGTTATAGCTTTATTCCCTCTGTGAACGCGGGGCCAAAAGATGTCTCAGGTCCCAATAAACATACCGCCGCAAACACAATCAATTTGGCTAGCCGCCGGATGAGAGCCAGGCTTTACGTAGAAACTGACACAACGGCTGCTGCAGATACGAAAAGCAGATATTGTTTAGTAATTATTTCATCCTGGTGCAAAAAGTAGCATGCAAATCAATTGGATTAGAGTTCTGGAAGAAATTGCCAAGTGTTAGCTCGCTAATTCGGTATTTGACATGGTCAACAATAAATTACTTGAGATGCTCGATTAAAACAAAAATTACAAAATATTTCGGATATCGTATTTCTTGTATTCATTATTAGAATTTTTAAATAGATGAAACATAAAAAGAGTGCTCTGAATAATGACGTCATAATTCAGTATTTTCATACAAAATTCCGTTTTATAAGTAACTTTTTGACATTTCGTCAACTACCCAATTGTCTGATGAGCATTAGCTCTAACATAATTTAACATAACGTTAACAAAATTTAACTAACGATTGATAACAAATTTCCCATTATTACTATTTAAAATATTATTTTAAAATACTGTTTAATCAGTTGAAGATATTAATTAAAGACCATTGTTAATGGTGAGCCCATCGGCCCACCAAAAATTCTGCAGGTTGACATGCCAAGACGAACAAGTTTTACCACGAAGGAAAAAAATCGATGTTGCAAAAAATATTACAATGGGTAATTTCATAGCGAACGCAGGAATAGCTGGTTGCTAAAAAATCATGCTTGATTTTGCAGAAGCTACTTTTCTCAAAAGATAGGTCTGAATTGGTTATGTTTTTAGTTGCGGTCGTCGGTTACAGTAGCTGTGGAATATACTGAAATATTATAGAGCGCGCTATGATATTTTATAAATTAACATTATCTGATACAAATTGATCATAGTGCGAATGAGAATTCTTAACCAATTTCAAAACGGAGAACTTTACCAAATCGTCTTTACATTTTTTATGTATATTTTATTCCAACAACAACATTTACAGTTCGTTTTATTGTATTTCATTAATTGTTTAATTTTTAAGTAAGGGTGGTCCCAGTGTCAACATTTCTTTCACTCACTTTCTAAGCTGCAAAACTTGCACATTTTACAAAATCCGAAAGTCGCCGAGCAACAACAGACCGCAGGCGATAAACATATCGCCACAGACACAATCAATTTGGCGGGCCGCCGCCGGACGCAGTAGAGGTTGCTGTCTACGCAGCGAGCCCAATACGCTACTTGCCTCGTATCAAATTTGACGCGATAAATGGATATTTCCTGTAATATCTAACGTAAGAAACCAAAATATATTGACTTTGCTAGGTAAATATGCAGGATGGCTGCAAAATATGCAAATAAAAAAAATATTTTTCGCTTTTAAATCGGAACGGTGAAAACACTATCCGCCATCTTGAAAGCACCTTTGTTTGTAAACAAACATCTGTCAGTCATGCGTGCGTAGGTTCTATTGTGACTCATACTTCTTTCGTGGCACGAACGACGAATGTCAAACTTTGTTTACTAACGTAGAGGACTTCAAACCATAGACAAAAATGGCGGACCGCGTTTTTGGCTGTTTAGGAAAGCAACGTTTTAAAATAATGTTTTTGTTGCTTTTAGGTCCTCAAAAAATATACTAAAATATTTTTTGGTCTAATGGAAGAGATATTTAGCATTTAAGACATACTTGAAAAAAGAGTCAAGTAGCGGATTGAAAGTGATGCTCGAAGTCGACATAAGGCGTTGTCTCACTTTTCTCTGGTAGTTAGAGCGGGAAGGCTGTGTAGAGTCCGCATGTCGAATGCATGTGAGACCGCCAACACGCCACGACGTGGGCCAGCCCAGCACGCAGACACGCGACGTGTTGCGGTCGGTGGCCGCGGTCGCCGCCCACCTGCACTCCCTGAAGTAAATGCAGTAGGACGACTCAGGGCAACTCTTAAGTTTATGTACCACGGTAGCACAGGCCGACTCTCGAAGAGAGAGTATGCACTTATTCACCACGCGTGCCAACCGCGGGCTGGTGATTTCAAGCGCTCAGGTATGTGAACGCTAATATTACAGCTACACTTTGGATAAAAATGATAAAGTAATTTTTGTTTAAGCTGTGTTTTGGCAATAAAATATAGTGGCTAACTTTCACTTTAATACATATTTTAATACAAAACAAAAAACTGATCACTTTTTTTTTACAAATAGAGACTTCTTAAGTAAAGTGCATTTAATAAACAAATGTTTTTCTAAAAAAATGGTTTGAAATTTATGTATCGGTACCTTACCTATCAGTAATAAAATAACAACTTAGCCAACGCACATTTCACCTCGCTCAGACAAAGTCTAGTTTGTTGCCAACTTCATTAAAATTTCTGCACGCTCGTGACGCAACACGTATTATGTTTCTAATGCTACACCATATTGCACCTCAATATTTCTAATTAAAGTTACACTTTCTTGCAGATTCATTCCCAACGCAACTTTTAAATTACTAAGCTTCCCTACAGTAAGAACACTAACACTTATTCAACCATTAGTATTAACTTTTTCACCATTTTCATAAATTAAACTAAACTATTTCCATCTCCATACGTATTTCTATTTTGTGTCTAGTATACGAAGCTTTTAATTTGGACGACATTATTGTAATATTATGTGCTACAAATTATTGTTCTTCAATCAACTATTTATAAGCCTAATAAACATCCTCATAAACTCACATCTAATGGAATGAATTTTTCTCAAAAGACGATTCATGCGCTTGCTATTGAGTAGTGCTTCTTGTATTGTTTCACCCTCCACATAGCACATTTTCAGTGCCCACTGCCAAATACAGTCATGTTATTCGCATAATAGAGCAGGTGTGATGATGTTGGAGCCGCATTCTACGCTACATGAAATGCGTTGAATATCGGGAACGCACCAAATACGGTATTTTCGTCACTACACCAACTCAAATCAGACTCTTCAGGGTGAATGTGTAAAGTTATCGCTCTTCTTTTTAGTGTTCCTTTACTCAAAGGAATAAAAATCGATGCCGTTACTATTCTTCATGCGTCCGTGGACCATGACCCCTTTTTTAAGAAGTATCTAACAAATTGAAATTAATACCAAACATCAAAACATAAACTTTTTAGTATTTAAGCCTATCACTTCCTATCCATGAGCTTTAATTATGTAATTTGACAAAAAGCACAGTTTCACAGCTTAAGTAACTAATCCAAAAGTTTTTACACCATTTCATTTACCAACTCACCTTCGCAGTTCGTCTCTATGGCTACTATTTAATTGCAAAGTTATTTAACTGATATTCCGTACCTTAAAGGCGCGAGTAATACTTGCACTTGTCTAGTTTTAAAACTTCTTCATTCATGCTCTATCTTAACAGTGACCTGCTTGTTCTATTGCATATAGCCTGTATGTATACGTCCCACAGTAGGGCACAGGCAACTTGACTAAGAGAGAGAATATGTGCTTCACCACGCCTGCCCACCGCGTGTTGGCGATTTCAAATCTGAGGTATATGATACACCTCAGACGCTTAGGTTTCCTAATGTGTTTATGTTAGCGAGTGGTATTGCTACTATAACTTGACAAATGTACGTAGCATAGGAAACAAATTCATTAGTACATGCCGGGATTGGAACCCACAACCTCCCGAACTACAAGCCAGCGTTCCACCGCTCCAATACTACTGCTACCTTTGACGCTTCTGTTTTACGCGCACGAAATCTGAAATATTTCATTGTGTAACTGTGAAATTCCGTTCTAAATACTATCGAAAACATGAGAATTAGGACAGATTCTGGTGCGCATAATTAGGTCTCACTCTCTTTTTATGAAGTTTTCACTTCTATTGTGTGGCATAAGCACACAATCCTATTGTTTGTCTTGTCTCTCACTCTTTTACTCACAATTTTTGTTTTACCAAAAGCTTTTTTAAATTTCAACGTGTGCGACTAATTGTGAAAATGCCTGATTAGGCACTCTAAAGCTTATGTAAAAAACTACAATTAAGCACAATGCTGACGAATTGTTCTGTGGTACTACGCGTAGGAATTGTTTCTTAATACAGACACTTGTAGGCGGTAATTCGCAGTCGGAGGGAGGTGATCATTAACATGGGTCACGTATTTCTAACCATTTGCAGGAAATTGTGCTTTCCACAAGCGGAAATTTGCGTCGAAAAGTATGGGCCGCGTCTGTAGAGCTTTCCGAATACTTCCGATTGATCCAGGCACGCACCCGACCGCGACCCGCGTCCAGTTCTTGACGGCGATACAACCAAAGACTTATTTTATTGCAGATCCATATTTACCTACTATTTTACATTTCACGTCAAAAGTAACGCCCGAAAGTTAACTGGACATCAAATCTGCGCAGTCGGAATGAGTTTCGATAGACAGGTAAAGTCAGTTTTCTTAATTACATATTTCTTAATTTGGCAAAGCTAGGATCTGAAGAATACTTAGGTATATGTGAGTTCAATTAGTCAATTTATTAATCAGTCACTATCAGAAAAAACTTCCAAAGATATGTTGAAATGCAAAATTTGTATAACTCTGCGTCCATTGGCTCAGACGATATCGGATGCTGAACGCGGTTAATTTCAAGATATCATGCTCAGTTAAGCGAAAATAAATTAACTGGCGTGGAAAGAAAAACGCCTACTCTGATGTACGCTTCACTATAGCTTTTAAAATGTTTGTGTACTTAATTTCCAAAGGTAATGGAGTTAGGTTGGCAAGTTTTGATATGCATAGAGCGTGCATGTTTTGGCAGCCCGTATGCCATGTTCTCTTTTTGGGCGGCGGTGTAAGAGAACACGGCACGACGGGCGGCCGACCTCTCCATTAGGCACAACGCAGTCAACACACGTGTTGCCAGTAACGGCTGAAACCTTGTTATCCCCCGTGTAGCCCGCTCGCGTCTTCTTCCCTTATGTGGATGTAAAACGTAAACCTATCAATTTTCGAGCGCTTTGCCAGCATGTTGTTTATGCTGGTATATAACTACGTAGTTCTATAAAACGTTCGTCGCTTTTAAATCTTGCAACTACAAATACAGCCTCAAAGAGTTCGGTTATTTAATAGCTTATACGCTCGGCAAAAGTTCTTTGATAGACTGAGAAAAGTTTTCGTACAGTTTGTTTGCCGCGCGCGTCTCAAGAACTCCCAATTTGTGAAGACACCTCCTCGTAATCCAAATATTAATTTGCATAACGAAATGCAGGAAACACACCCGAGTCTTAATGATGAACGTGATATTTACTGAGCGTATGACGCCTGTCTTACTTGCTTATTATTATTTCTAAAAATTACTATTCATTATTTATTTATTTAGGTTAGCATATTATAGGTACCTACAGTTTGGTATTGACCTTCTCACGAGCCTTCATTGCTTCAGCCCTGATTTTCACAAGCCAACTTACCAAAACGCTACCCAAGCTATACCAGTTTCACAGCTGAATTACCCAACATTTGCTGTAGCCATTTTACCGACACACTAGAATACTTTTGTTAAGTTTTATATTAGATTGATCTAGATTTATATGATTTTAACCCACCCTTATCCTAATTTAGGTCCAATGAAAATGCTTCCCCGGTTCCCGGCAAAACCCTAGCCAAAGTCCTCTGTTCCAGAGAGCGTCTCAGTATTTATCTATTTAAAATAAACATTGTGTAAATGTTGTCTCTGTCTGTCACACTTTGCTCCTTTGTGCGCATTACGCAAAATACACTGAAGATAATTAAAAAAACTTACCATTATTATAGGTTAGATTCTTGTGTAACATTTATTTATTTATTTATTTATTTATTTATTTATTTGCTCCGCCAACAGGATAATACATTATACATTAAAAATTAACACTTACAAAAATAATAATATGTACATCCCAATTACAGGCAGATACGCCACTAATTATTAATTGAGTTGGTTGGTTGAAAATGTTTAACATGCCATAAACAGTTCAATTTAACCTTGACCAAGATAATTATAATTAACATTAATATAATTATTGAGTGGAATTGCGACAATAATGTTGTAAAATAACGATAATAATAAAATTGATAATAATTTTAGTGTCTTATAGTACAAGCCTTAAATTGTATATTGTAATTATTATTTCATGGCTATTATATTTCTTCACATGTTTACATATTAAACCATTAAGAATTCCACAACTATGTGTTTATTTATTTATTGACATGTTATATATTATATTGGATTTCTGCATAGTTGTACTATCCAGCCGAGAGTGTCCGCATTACTTTTTTCCTAAAAATTGTTAACGTATCATGGAATATATCCAGCTGGACTTGGCTGTTACTTTGGTTATAGTTCAACATCATCCTGGGTAATGGAGCTGATACGCCAACATTGGTCCGTGACACTGGTATATCAAAAGTTCGCGTGTGCACATTTCTTCTGTTCACCCTGGGCACTGCCAAAGACACCCATTTAAGTTACATAATATCACGCTTAAGTCCACAAGGGATGAGAAAACCAACATAAAGTGTAACGGTGTAAACCTTTTTACACAATAGGACAAATATAACTTAAATTGAAAAAATATAATTTTGAAACTCAAAATTTAAAATGACGTCACCCACTCTAGCTTCTTTTGTATTTTCCTTGATGAACACGTTTTAATGAAACAATATTAGTGACAACTTTGACTTGCAAATTTTTTTTAATTATGTTTTCTTTTATTCACCGAAAATAAAACACAAAATGATAGACCATTTTCTCTTTTTTCTTCTACCTACCTTTGCCTTTGGGACAGTTTCTTTGACATTTATTTTGAATGCTTACCGACGGTGACGCCGATGTTTTTTGGACCTACCTGAGCTCCAGTTACAGAATAAAGACCACAGGTACCATCTTCTTATATTGGAGGCCAAGATCCATCTTGTATCTAAGCTGAGCCAGCGAAATAAGAAATAAATAACCACCAAACATTTTTAAGATTTTTATACAGCTTGATCACGTTAAGTTTAAGGATTGTATGAAAATTAATAAAAAGATTGAACTCGTGTTTGAAATATTTTTTAATATCGACATAAGTAATGGATTTCAGGTTTCGCTTCATTTAAAAGAAACGTAGGTGCATCGTAAGTGTAAAATGTTTTTTGCTCTTTTTACGAAGAGACTACACAAGAGTCTGTTTTGTAAATGTGATGTGCGAAACGAGAAAGTATGATTATGTCATACGTACTCTATGGGGTACTAGGGTACATTAGGGTGATGGCATTGGTACGGTACGCTGGAGTGGGCCTACCGAGTAGCTATGGCGACGAGTGCTAAGTGCCGAAACAATTTCGCACAACAATCTCCCACATTATGAATATAATTATTAAGCCACCTCGCCACGTCCTCAGTTCATTTACATCGCAAGCGTCGAACAATGAAATGTAGATGAGGACTTTTTGATAAGCTCTTTGTATAATTTGTACTTTTACCTGAAAATTATGAAATGGCCAAGGAATAAGCGGACGGCTTAAAATATTCAAATGTATAAAGCGTTGAACACGAAAATTTGAATAAAAATCCCTGATTTCTTCTGAAAAGACTTTCAGGCTTGTTTGATTCGGTTCGCGGAATATTCCCACTTATAAATAAACATTCAATAATATTCAAAAACATTTATAGAAGTTATAATATCAGTTACATAAAGCAAAATATCAAGTTGCAATAATTAAACATCATAGCATTTTGTAGCAGCGCTACGTAGGCCAATCCGTAGCTCGTAGTCAAAGACGAGTGCTACGCTAAGGGTCATATTTCAACGGTTACGCTTTGCCTGTACATAAATACACAATGTCTAATGGCTCGGGCTTAATGTGCCTTCTTATCTCGTTTATTACTTCAACCTTTTTTCATGCACATGGTTTTCGAGTTTGGCTTTTTACAGTTACAAAAGCCGACTGGTTGTTGACACGGTCTTTTTTAAACCGTTTTAGGGGTCGGGCAGTTCATCTGTGGGGCGACCTTTTATACACAAAGCTTAACTAAATACTAGGCCTGTATATTAGGACCTATGCACACACATCAGGTATTAGGAATATTTCTAGTAAATGAATCTGACCCTCCTCCCCCCGCCCCCGGTTTCGCGTCTGTTTTATTTGTATTCACTTCAGATAACATAAAGCTGTCGAAAATCGCTCGTAGCCCCGGCTGCCTGAGTGATATTAAACGATCACGAAGGTTAAGCAACATTGATCGCGTTCAGTGCATGGATGGGTGACCGTCTATGACTAACGCTAGTGGCATTTTTCCGAGCAGTTCCGAACTTCGCAAGGCACGTTAAGGAGTTGGTGCCGGCTGCCGTCTGCCGTCATCTATCGACGATATATGGCAGTTGTTAAGGCAAGTCAGAGGCCTTAATAGGGCGGCTTGAAAACTTCTGACAGTAAGACCAGCCACTAGTCTTACAAGCCTCCACCAATCCGGAATTGGCCCCCGTGGTGGAGTATGGCCTATACCTTCCTCAGGGAAGAGACCCGTGTCCCTCGGTGGGGACAGAAAGAGTTGATGACAGATTGTTAGTGTACGAGAAACATGGGATAAGTGACGTCTGAGTGGTTACTTCACGTAGTAAAGAATTGCAACTTATATACCGATTTACCTAGAGTTTGTCATTTACTAACACTTCATTTGCTTGGTCTACGAATGTAAATTGTTAAAAAAATCAATAAGTATATTTTTTCTGCAGGGTTTTTCTCATTCGTTGTTTACGCCTGCCAAAAAGTACGCAACCTCCTTGCTACTTCAAACTTATTCTTTTATAAATAGGTAGATAGTGTTTGTTTTTTTTTCCTGTGTAAAAAGCGTGCAAGCAGCACGCTTTGTCATTAAAATGTTTCTATTATAAAAGTCATCGTATTTTATTGCGAGGATTTGCAGAAGAGATAAATCTCTACATGTGGCGACCGTGACAAGTTAAAAACGGTACATGTGACTACCGTGAAAAGTTGAAAACGGTACATTTGGCGACCGAAAAATTGATGACGCTCTATTTCTGCGAGCTTCTATTTTGCGTCCGTCTATTCATCAACCGTCCATTTGGAGTCCGTATATTGGAAGAAAGAAGGTAACACTGGAACAATTGGCAAAAGGAGATGTCCAGCTGAAGGAACCGGCCGGCTAACTTTACTATAGAACAACCCAGCCAGCTGCTAGTAGCCTCAGCCCCAGGAGCGCTTTGTCAGGAGTCTTCGCGATCAAGAAACAGCGTCGCGAAAGGCCAATCCAAGACAAGTGACATCCCAACACCATCCAATCCGAGCCCCATACCTCTGTTCTTGCAAATAGTGCCTGCTTGTGCCATCACTTCAATATTTTAGCAATTATTTTTCAATTTGTGCAGTAATTGCTCTATAATTTACGGTTTATTTAAGTATTTACATACTTTGTCTATTCTAAAATTGTATAAAGACATCTGTTATCAATTACTATTGCATCTGGACTTCAAAGTAAAACATTATTAAGTTGTAAAAGAGATCTGCCGAACTATTTTCAGGCACCGAAGCGACCCGTTGGCTTCCCATACTGCCGCACTGGCGCGGCACTACTACACCTAAGGCCACACGCAGCTGCTTGTGTGACACCACGCTGCGCGCCCGGCGAGGAGTTGCGTGAGATCTAACTTTATCACTTTGATCCCTTCGATTACGCAAACTTTATAGAACTATGGCTAGCTTGAAAGAGTTAGTTACCAAGCGAGCTTCCATTAAAGGGCGTTTGACCAAATTTAAAAATCATCTCGAACTCGTAAAAAATATTTCTATTCTGAGTTCTATTCAGTTAACCGAACTTTCACTAAAACTCAGTCAAATAGAAGCGCTTATGAATACATTTGACAACGTGCAAACCCAGATTGAGGTGTTAAATTCGGAAACTGTGGAGAATGAGACGGACGAACGGATCCTAGTTGAAGATAGCTTTATTTCTGGCATTGCCCTATCGCAAGAAATAATTTCAAGACACAAGACTCCTAAGTCAGCTGAGACATACGAGTCTGGACGTTCCTCTCCGTCAGTTGCAATGTAACCACGGCTTTAAATTGCCTCAAATCGAAATACCGAAATTTGATGGTGCCTATTTCCACTGGCTGGAGTTCCGCGATACTTATATGTCACTTATACACAATAATGAGCACATACAGGCAATACACAAGTTTCATTATTTACTCTTCTACTTGCGGGGAGATGCTGCTCGCGTGATTTCTAACATTGAAGTGTCACAGGCTTATTACCAAAACGCGTGGCGCCTACTTTGTGACCGCTACGACAACAAAAGGCAGCTGATCAACTATCATCTAACTGCATTGCCTAGCATCGAATCAATGCAACGTGAGTCATTCAAGGCACTGCGTTTCATTGTTTATCATGTCAACAAAAATCTAAGAGCGTTGTCGAGCCTTGGTCAGCCCACGGATAAATGGGACATTTTAATCATTCATATAATTGCGTCTAAATTAGATAGCAAAACTCTTGCTAAATGGGAAGAGCACCGCAACTCTCTTGGCGACAATGAGCCGACTCTTCACGATTTCGACAAGTTTTTATCGAGTAGGGCGGATGTACTTGAGTTGTTGCAACCAAAAAATACGAACTATACAAACGCTGCTAATAACAATTTAAACACCATCACCGAATTCTCGCTCAGTAATGCACACTAATAGACAAACACAATCCTTTGCGTCATTAGTCCCTGAAAGGCCTGCGCTCGCAAGCACGACCACTCCCGTGTGCACTTATTGCAACGGATCTCACAGAGTGTACGATTGTCAATCTTTTACAGCGAAGAGCGTTGAGGAGCGTATTACTGAAGCACTCAATCGAAAATTATGTTTGAACTGCCTTCGGCCAGGTCACCGCACGCGCGCATGTCGCCTCGGACCTTGTGGTTCATGTAAGAAACGGCACAATACTTTACTGCATCGGCCTATTCCAGTACAGAACTCCGTAGAAGAGTCACTCTCTACCAATGCTCTGACGACCGATTGCAACGTTTCGAATGTAAACAAGCAGATTATACTGTCCACTGCAATAATCTACATGTATAATCCCAATACGAACCAAACTGAATCAGTTCGTGCGTTACTTGATTGTGGGAGTCAGTCTAGTTACATGACGGCTTCCCTAAAGGATAAATTAGGTTTACAGGCACAGAAAACTAATGTAAAGATTGTAGGTATTGGAAACAATACTAGTCCATGCGTCGAGTCCTGCGTGGCACAGATTTTATCGAAGGAAAAAGATTTCCGGGCCACACTGACGTTTTTGTTGTTGCCTACTTTGATCGGTTACATACCGAAGTACAAAATTAGTACTGAGTTTCAGTTCACAACTGGAAGAGATCGATTCCCAATTGACGAGGTTCTGGGAATGCGAACAAATACCCTCTCTTAAAAGGCCGGGATTATCTGAAAGTGAGAAAGAGTGTGAAAAACACTTTTTGACAAATACCAAACGACTAAGCACGGGTCATTTTTCGGTTAGACTGCCTTTGGTTGATAGCCCCGATTGTTTAGGCGATTCGTACCCGATTGCTAAAAAAACTTTTTTTGAATCTTGAAAGGCGCTTTAGAAAACAGCCAGAGCTGAAAGCTTCGTACGCTGCTTTTATTAACGAGTATAAGGCTCTGGGCCATTGTTCTGTTTCTGAAGTATCTAAGCCAAACGTTTCATATTTTTTATGTCACCATCAGTATGGTGACATAAAAAATTCCTTCCTTCGAATGGATAGCGAGTCAACCAAACTTAGAGTGGTTTTTGACGCCTCCCTCCGAACGTCCTCTGG